>CM054058.1:352786187-355186187 GCA_028641055.1 Alopecurus myosuroides
CAGACACAGATGGATCGGTATCAGGAAGTACATGTTTGTGTGCAGTCTTTCGTGCAGCTGGCCGTTGCAGGTCACGAGCTGAAGCAGTGTGCCCTTGATGGATTCGGTCCCCTCCAATCACCCAATCATTCAACTCTATACATACAAGTCCCAACTTAAGGTAAAAAGAATGAATGACCAAAAAAAGTTGGTGATCTGTTCATATATACCGAAATTGATATTGCTGAGCAATGAACCTGGTTGGTGAGAAGTGTCAATCTTTCATGAACTAGCCAACCGACGGTATAGACTTACATTTGGAACCTGAGGGAGTATACGTGTATACTACCTCTGTTCCGGATTATAAAATGTTTTGGATATTTCAGTATGTACTAGATATAAGCTAGAATGAGTGAATACACACGCTAAAACGTGGCTAGATACATGTTATTTAGAAGAAGAAGAAAAGGCTAAAACATCTCATATTTTAGAATCTCGGAGGGAGCAGTTTCTTTCTTAACGAAAAGAATTTAGTGCCATAAATGGCAAGGCTTGAATATGTTGCTAGCTAGGTAGCATGGGATGAGATGGTGAGAAGCTACTAACCTAGTATTGAAATATGTCAACCAAGTGCGTGGATGATGGAGCAATTGTGGTACCCAACAACCCCTAGCTAAGAGCATCTTCAGTGGCTCCTCCAAACGGATGTCCAAACTGGGATAGACGACGTTGGCCTGAAAAAAGCCTTCCAGTGGTTCCTCTAAATGGGCGTCCAAAATTTAGAGGACCTCGACTACCAGTAGGCATCCTCCAGCCCTGGAGGACCAATCGAGGATCCTCCATCGGCCAACTGCTCGCCTGCGCCTCACTCCCGCGTCTGTCCGGAGAAATTGGCGAACCAGGACACGAGGTGGTCGTGTTGCTCCGCTCCCGCGTGGTCGCCATTGCTCTTCTACTCACCAGGACAACTATCACTCCAAACTACAATAGCGATTTTGTGGTGGGGCGACAAGGTCATCGACCTAGGCACCACGGGCAAGCCCGGGATCCGGCGGCCGCTACACCTTTTGTCCGATTTTTGCCAGATCCGAGCAGAGGGGTGGTAGCCGGCTGTGCTATACATCGGGGAAGGGAGCGGGGGAGGCTGGCATGGTGAAGGAGGCGGCGCTGGGAAGGTAGGGGATGCGGCATCGCTCGGTAGGGAGCTACGGTCGGCGGCTTCGCTGGGAAGTCGCTGGGGCAGGGGCATGCTCTGTTGAGCATGGTCGCTGTGAGGTAGGGAAAACTGATTTTGCCTGTGCTAGTGTGCTCCTGCTAGTAGCAGCTGTACAAATCGATCGATCGATTTTGCCTGTACCACTCGACTAGTAGCTGCTGTACAATATTTTTTTTAGATTGTTGTTCTAGTTTGTACTGAATTTTGTAGATGCTGCTCTGCCAAGGCTAGGTTTTGTAGATGAGCTGAGCTGATGGTACTAAAATTTGTACATGATCTGCTACTACAGAATTTTGTTGTTGTGGTGCTTTTGAGATCAAAATGGTGTGAGATGTGCTGCTAGTTTGTATGTAATCAGGATCATCTACTACTTATGCTGATTTATCTACATGACTTCTACTGAATTTTGTACTGAAATCTATAGAGATAGTGAGTGTACCGATTATAGTCTATATACAAATAGAGCTGTTGGGAAAAAAAGCTTTAAATCATAGTTATAAAATACTATTAAAATATATGAGAGAGAATATAGATGTCCGGAATATAGATGTTCTACTGGAAAACTGACAACCTCTAAAAAGGGATCTTTTTAGATGATCTTCTATACGGTGATATAGATGACCAAATTTAGAGGAGCCACTGGAGATGCTCTAAGGAGAGGAGAGGAGAGCATACATGCATCCAAGGGACGGAAGAAAAATACAAGCAAGATATAGTAGCAGAGTAGAGTGCACGGATAAGGATACATTACGGTGGCGCGGGTGCAGAGAACACCGATAGCTGCGTTGCACATTTGCGCGTCGTATCTGCCTGTCCATTTCCGTCACCCGGCTTTGGTCCCCCCACCGCCCCTGCCCGCTTCTTATCTCCCACATCGGTTAACTTCTTCTTCACCTCCAGTCCAGACTCCACAACACCTCGCTCTCTCTCTCCCTTCCTTCACCCTGCAAACTCCAAACAAACGAGAAGCTAGCGGCGCAAGGGCTACACCGGTGGTATAGCTACGTGGTTTCCTTTCTACTCGCCGCCGCTCCGGCTATTCACTCCTGCCCGGAGATGTGAGTCTGCTGCTCACTTCTTCTCCCTCCTTCCATCTAGTTGCATCGATTCTTAGCAGCACAATGATGATGCTGATGCTGATGCATGTGTCGTTGGTTGCAGGTCCGACGGCAGCGAGTTCGCCGAGTTGCTGTGGGAGAACGGGCAGGCGGTGGTGCACGGGCGGCGGAAGCACCCGCAGCCCGTCTTCCAGCCATTCGGCACCGGCAGCAGCGGAGTCCAAGAAAAGCACCCTAGCGGCGACAACATGATGGCGCTCACCAAGGCCGGCAGCGTCTTCGGCATGGCTCCATCACTTCACGACTTCTCTTCCGGCTTGCACGGCAGCCACGAAAATGGGGACGATGACACCGTCCCATGGATCCACTACCCCATCATCGAGGACGACGACGACAACGCCGCCCCTGCTCTCACCACGGCTGACTACTGCTCAGACTTCTTCTCGGAGCTCCAGGAGGCGGCAGCGGCCAACCTCGGCTCTCTGCCACCATCTAATCCTAACAATAGAGGTGCTCCGGTTGCCACTAGCAGACCAACCTTCAAGGAAATCCATACCCGGACTTCCCAGCCAGATCTTGCTGCTGCCAAGCAGCCTCGGCCAAGCGGCAGCGGGGAGGGCGTCATGAACTTCTCGCTCTTCTCGAGACCAGCAGCCCTGGCAAGGGCAACCCTGCAGAGCGTGCAGAGGCCACAAGGCACCGACAAGCAGTCCAGCATCACCACAAGCAACCCCATGGACTCCACCGTTTTCCAGACCACCAGTGGGCAAAGGAGTGGCCCTGATCAGAGGGCGATGTGGTCGCATCCAAAGTTTGCGTCGGCAGCCGCCCCGACCGACGCGGTCGGCAATCGGCAACAGATGGTGGCTCGTGAACAAGTTTGCAATAACAGGGCCGTGCACAAGGATGCTGCAAGAAAGGCGCCAGAGGCCTCCACGGTCGCGACTTCCTCGGTGTGCTCTGCCAACGGTGCTGCAAACGATGAACGCTGGCACCAGCAGAAGCGAAAGATCCAGGCAGAGTGTTCAGCTAGTCAAGATGAAGTAAGTAAATGATATTTGCCATGCACTGTGTGGGAATGTCAGCTGATATATAACTTAATAGTGCTTATGGTGAATTTGAATCTACTATCATAGTGCTTATGGTGAAACTGAATATCTTCAGGATCTCGACGATGAGTCCGGAGCATTGATAAGATCTGCCAGCAGAAGCATGAAACGCAGCCGCACCGCCGAGGTCCACAATTTGTCAGAAAGGGTAAGCAGGTTCCCACACATCCAAGTTGGTTCATCACCTTATGTTTCATTACTTCAATGCCATCCTTCAATCGTATTGACTGTATTGTAATGCGACAACCTTCAGAGGAGAAGAGACAGGATCAACGAAAAAATGCGCGCTCTCCAAGAGCTCATTCCCAACTGCAACAAGGTACAGGCTACAGCTAAGCTGTTCTATTATCTTGCTTCGTCAGAAGTGTCTACATATCAAGGATAACAAATCAGGCATCTTATCTTGTGTAGATCGACAAGGCCTCAATGTTGGATGAAGCTATAGAGTACCTCAAAACTCTTCAGCTCAAGTTCAGGTATACTAATACTAACTGCCTCACGCCAAATGCAGCATGATTGTGAAAGGTAAATGAGCTGAACTGAAAATTAATGGTTCTCTTCACACAGATGATGTCCATGGGAACTGGGATGTGCATTCCTCCTATGCTGCTACCACCAGCCATGCAACACCTGCAACTTTCTCCAATGGCTCACTTCCCTCATCTTGGCATGGGACTTGGGTACGGGATGGGTGTCTTCGACATGAACAGCACAGGATCGATCCCCATGTCACCCATGCCTGGTGCTCACTTTCCTTGCCAAATGATCCCAGGTGCAGCCCCACAAGGTATTGGCATCCCTGGTGTAAACGCCATGCAGATGTTTGGAGTGCCTGGGCAAGCAATCCCTTCGTCAGGGTCTAGTGTACAACCATTTACATCTTTGGCCGGTCTTCCTGTTAGGCCAAACCTAGCCCCTCAAGTCTCAGGAGCCATGCCTAACATGGTGCAGGAGCAACAACAAGGAATAGCCAATCAGCAGCAACAAAGTCTGAACAAGGAAGCTAAATAGTGAGCAAACACATGTGATCACATAGGCAGATCATTATTCAGGTAGCAACTCGCAAAAGTTTCAAACAGATACATGTTATTTCCTCAGTTTTTGTGTGAATCACGCATCTCCAACTTTATTCATTCTTGCAGGTTGACAACCGGCATCCAGTCAATTTTTGGATGGTAGATGCAAGGGGACCGATACGATACAACATGGAGAGGCGGAGCTGAAACATAGAGGTGTAACATGGATTTCATGCTAAGCTTGAAAGAGATCGTCTAAGTGCAATGTTCTCATCCCAGTGAAGTAAACATTTGATCAATTTCAAGTAACGATCAACAAGATCTAGAAATGAAACATAGCAAGTTGTTCAGTGAGAACTTACCAAGTATCCTAATCCACGAACCAGATGTCTCATGTATCAGCCAAGATGCTCCAAAATTTTGTGCAATATATAGTTGGTCGATGCTACCAGGTTATGAACTGTAATTCTTGATAGTCAGTGCAGCTTCCCTTGAGTAGTCTTTCTTTATTTCTTTGGAGCCTTCTTGGGTCGATGTATATTACTTTCCCTTAGTTGTATTATCCAATGCATGGGAAAACTGTTCTTTGCTGGGGCCACTTGCTTTCCATGTGATTTTGATGTACCTATATAATATTTTCTCGTGCAATTAATGAACTAACATGATCCCGAGTTGTCAGGTTCAGTCAGATTGTTAGTAGCATAAGGAGCACAGTTCCGAGCACTTAATTCTGCCAATATGAACTTGGACTCAAATGATCGCTATTACCCAGGAAGCTGTAGCGATAGAAAATCTTGAGTTGAGATAATTGGAACAACAGGGAACTGGTTTGAAGCAATTACTCAATGTACAAATAGGTAAGCATAATTTATCACAAAAGATGTTACAGTCAGTACACTGTTCGCCTAAGAATTACGCTGTATACTAGCTTGCTGCTTGCCAACAAGATATAACCGGTACGCTGTTCGATGGGATATTCTTTCTTTAAAAATATGTTGTTCCGTTATAAGGAACCATGCTACTCGAGGACATGCAAAAGGCAATCATCATTCATGAGAATATTTTACCTGCGGTTGGTTATACGTTTGCATCAACATGCTGACTTGAACTCTCAGCTTAGTTTGTTAGTCAACCAGGAAACAATCATTAAATTATTAGTGACAATGTTATTATTATAGTACACCTAAGCAGTATTATAATAGGTTAAGGAGCCAACATGTGGCCCGGTATAGTGCAGGAACGGAAAATGTGACGAAGTTTTATCTGAAATGCTGCTCATGAATCTGACAGTCTTAAAGTATAGGACTATAATAGGTTAAGGAGCCAACATGTAGCCCAGTAATAGTGCAGGAACGGAGAAATGGGACGAAATTTCATCTGAAATGCTGCTCATGAATCGACAGTCTTAAAGTATAGTACAATCTTTGCACGCGACGAGCAGCCCTCAATCTCCTTGTACAACCAGATTGAGAGGACACTGGTTCACTTGCCATGGCATTTTAAATTATATGTTTCTATTGCCCAATAACATCATTGTACAGTATACTCTGTAAGAGGATAAGCCAGCTGTGGTATCTAGCATTATTGTATATCACTTAATGGAGGAACAGGATTGCTTTTTCATCCTATTCTATTCCTGATATGACGTAACGCTGAAGACTGGTGTGGACAGGCATCTGATAGATTCATGCATCTACGCATGTGGAGCAAGCACAAGCAAAGCACCTTCCAATAATTCAAGCCTTATCGTGAATTTTCAGGCCTATGGTGTTATGTCATCAGTTTTCAGGCCTATCTTCAGATCGTCCATTCATGGGCGTTGCTACCCTCAAAACGAGAAATGCTTTGCGTTGCGAGACTATTCACTTTTGCAAGCTTATCTTTCCTTTGCCTCCTCTCCTTTCAGTGATCTGTATTTTACTTGTTGTGAATGGTACAGTTACCTCTCCATATCAAGCAAACTTTAAGTCTCGGTCAACAACTACATTACTACAGTATGGGAAGTATGGGAAGTCACAGACATTGATATCTGAGAAAGCTACACACAAGTTCATATATTCGATGGGCTGAAGTGGGTCCAGCCATCAAAATGGCCCGTGAAAACATTTCATGTGGTGTTGATGCACATCATAAGCAACTCCGTTGTCTTCATTCTAGATATTATTCGAGACAAATCAACAGGTATACTGTGACGGCCGATGGGCTCACCTATCACAGTCAAATTCACACATTTAATCAAATTGATATACTGCAATTAAAGATTCTTTAAGTTCAAACTGAGCCACAATAGAAAGGACTGCTATTGTTAAGCAAAACTGTCGTAAGGCAACCACCATGGAAGGGCCACAGCAGGAAAAATTTCACAATTTATCTTAATAGGTTTCCTAAATTATTGTTACTCCCTCCGATCCGAATTAATTGTCGGAGAGCTGGGCAAAATTTTGCCTAAACCTGCGTCACTTATATCGGATCGGAGGTAGTAGTTATCTTTATTAAATCTCTTGGACATATTTCTTGATTATCATGTTAATTATTTCTTAAAGTTTCGCAGATCATCTTGTCCTCCAAGATAGTAAGCGGGCTATATAATGTCACTTCTATCAATAAAACAAGCTAGGCTCCAGAAAGCATTTTCCTAGGAGAGGACGATTTTAAAGGATGACAATGAGTCGGCCACTCGACGGGGCAAAAAGGATCGGCATGAGGAACCTTTCCTACAGGCATACCAACACCTCCTTGTCTCGCGCGGGCCTCTCACCAAGCGCCCGCGCGAAAGGGCCCGAGAGGTCGACAGAAGTCAAAGAGATGGTTGGCATGCAAGGCGGCGATGAGAAGACAGGAGGAAGGAAGAGGGGCAGAATAGCTTAGTACGACGGCGAGGTAGGCAGATGGAAAGCAAGAGGGGGAGGAGGCGTCCTGACACAGAGAGGACGGGAGGCATGAGGAGAAGAAGAGGTGGTGGGAAGCACGGAAGGAGCGGTGAGGGAGGTGCAAAGTTTTACCTGGGACTGAGCCGTTAGGCACGTACTAAACCAGGCACGAGACCTGCTTAAAGGCAAACTAAAGGGAAGGGGGGGGGAGACGAGGCTATGGAAACGGGAGTGGTAGATGAGCACACGGGGCGCGGGAAAGGTGGCAATGATGGGATCGAGAGGAGCGTACACATGGTTGCGGTGGTTTCCTCAGCCCCGGGCTCAATCCAGTCATTACCCCGTAGTGAGTTGGTGTGCATGGCAGTGCGCGCACACGGCCTGGGAGACACGATAGAGTCTCTGATGCGAATGCATGTCCTCCCGAGCTCGGCATCTACGGAGGTGGGATTCCGGAACTACATGGATGGTTGCTGAGACATTTCCGCAAAACTTATACAGTCCGATTTGGATATAACTGGATATCAGAATCCACTCCAACATGTCAATATGCCATGCCAGATGCACATTACGAACTACCGTATATGACATTTCCCTAGGACTCTTGTTTTGACTTCAATTAAAAGAACTGTTTAAAATGAATGATATAATTGTAGTTCAACAGAAATAGAACATCAGAATCACTTCAGCGTAATCTTTGTTTCAAGTTTTGTCTTTTTTTTTTGTGATATTTAAAGACTATGAATCAAGCTTCTCTTTATTTGTGTTCGACATGTCAAACACTAAATACATCTGGATGTTTAGATATGCATCAAACTACAAATAACACGAGCAGAAGCTTGCCCACAATCAAGCACAATCTAATAGTCAGCCAATTGGCTACAAGGTGTCAAAAGGTAGCAACAATTCTATTTCTAAACTGTGTTGAAACCCTGCAACAACCTTATGACAGGAATGGTTTCAGCGCATGGAGTTGATGTGGTATTTGGTTAATAGCACTACATGGAGTTGTGTAAGCCAGCAAACTTGATTAGCAAGAGAAGTATGGACCAGCATCATTGCTTCTATGACTACTTAATTTTTATTAATCATCCACTCATCAATCATCATAAAAAAGGAAATCATGAGTCAGTCAGGGCATATGTTCGTGTTCTGTGACAAAGATAGTATTATCGTTGGCATCAGATTGAAAAATTACACAGAAACTAGTTTTCTAAATTTTAATAGAAGACTTAAACCCAATGCACTCACCAGTCGAATTAGTTTCTTCCTCTGCGAATAAGTGTTGATGGCCTTTCCCTGTGAGGAGCAAGACTGATCCTCAAAATGTCTGCATCATGAAGACAGAACCGTTTTCTGACCAGTCAATTCCCTTGTTGGACTTCAGATCCGTACATGCTTCTCTGCCATCCTTCAAGAAGCAACAATGATGGAAGAGCTGGCAATTAAAGAAAATTGTTATGTTGTTATAATAACTTCATTAAAAAATGAACCTGAACCTGTCACATCATAAAGAAAATAATAAAAGATCTAACAAAGCTTAAACACCGTCTACATGACCACATAAAGTTAATGGCAATCGTATTAGTTGACAGGAAAATTTCTTCGGTGAAGCTACCACTTATCATAAGGATATTGCCAGAAGGCATACAACACATAATGATGGGCAAAGGATCTCACTAAATCGCTAATTTTCAACATTCAACAAGTGAAAAAGGAGCATCTAGATGGCCCCAAGTTTAATCTTGGAGAGGTTATTGCTAAGTGATTCAGCCGTTTCATCAGGTGAATCATCAGTTGCATCTATTACTCGTTCTGGTTCCTCAACATGCACATGAGGAATCTTATCCTGCAATTCTGCTTCGAGGTTTCTGAATTCTTCTTCTATATCTTCTTCACCTGCCAATGACTGCAGCGGCACTGACTCTGCATAAAAACTGGATCAGAATCTTATATACAAACACAACCTTACTTATAAAACATCCATTAGCCCGTTACAAATTTAAGATAAAAATTATGTTGCTTCTGTTGCCCAAAAGGACCACATATAGAGCATGCAGAGGCTAAACCTAGATAACAAAAACTATACCATTAAAATAATCTAGCATGATCTTACAGTAGAAACAAGATTATGATAGTGCTTTCATCTCTGATGATGAGTAGTCATGGAGCTATCGAACATACATACATACGCCTGTGAGCATGGACAGGCCGAGTCAACTAACGAGTGTGTGAGTCCTCCCAAGACCTGCACCCGGACGTGCAAAGGCAAGCATCGGAGGGGATAAGGATGGACACGCTAAATCCGGGATCTGATCGCAACACGGAGATATTTTCCCCTCGTTCTGTTTGAAACGTACTATATCGTATTGCACCGAAGATCAGAGATTTCGAGCCAAAGAAGGTGCCTCTATATAAAGGAGCCGGAGACCCCCTCACTGAAGATTGAGCCCATCCCGTCCCAGAAGGCAAGAACCCTTGCCAGGCCGCCAGTCTCAAGACCTAGTTTTTTTATCCAATCTAGCTTGTACTCAGTAACCCTTGTATTGATATACACACATAGGAAGTGTCACTAGTACCCACCACGGGGTGCTAAACCTAGGTAAAACACTGTGTTGTTGTTGTCTCCGACGAGAGACACTCGGGCTCCTACCTCCCATCTCTACTGTACTCACGACTTCCCTCGCGATCATAAGATCAGCGGTAAATTAATCATCGGCAATCACTGAAGGCTAAAGCTAAGTTCCTGTGGAACTCAATATGCGCCATATCATCAGATGTTCAGATTAAAAACGAAGTTCCAAACTAGGTTTTGAAGTCATCATCAGATGTTCAGATGAAAAACGAAGTTCCAAACTAGGTTTTGAAGTCATTCAGATGGGTTGGGCTTGCTGCAAACTTATTGTCCAGATGGGATTGGGTTGGCCTAGCTATGTTAGATTTGGGACTTGGGTTGGATCAAGTGTGGACTATGTCAAACTTAACTGGTCAGACCTAGGCATAAACTGTGTATTACTCATGTAGAAAAAAAAAAAAAACACTTCCTGATATCTGCAAGATGAACTTCCTCAAATGCAAGCTGGAATTCCAAGTTGGAAACTTACCTAATGCAGCATCAATTTCTCTTTGTGCTGCAACAAGGTCATCGACCTCCTTAAGGTGGGCGTTAACGTCCTCCATGCTGGAATTATGCTCCTTCATCGCCTTAATACCAATTTGGATTGCCTCATAAACCTAATTGGGGACAACAATATATTAAAGAGTTAATTATTTATATAACATGTCCGCTATTTGAAATATGTCTATCTGTGACTGAACATTATGTCCCTTTTTGTAATGTTAGTATGTTAGTATGTTACTATACCTGTTTGGTTGACTCAGCCATAGCAATCAGGCCTATAACTTCTTCAACCCTCTCTAATAATGGTGTGCATCTGTTCCTGCTTTCTGAGAACAATTTAGACTGCCTCACGTATCGAGAAGCCGCATTTTTGTTTCCAGCTTTGAAGGACATCAACGCCCTTCTCCTTGAACTGAAAAAATATGGTTATCTATAACAAACTCCAGTGTTACCGTCAAGTGACTCGACCAAAATAAAGAAAGGGAAGCTTCAGAATAAAAACATGGTTATGGATTTGATGTTTAATCTCTGACTTCTCTAATTCTTGATTAATTCTAGACCTCTCTGATGCTGAAGTTACAGCATTATTTTCAACAATGTGGACAAGCAATTCATCTAGTAGACTAGTACCAAAAACAAGAATATAACACCATAAAGTGGTGCGCATTGTGTCTAGAAGTCCGTCTCTTAAATCACAAACAAAACATGCAGAAGATAAGCAGCAATGCAGCAAGTAATACAAAATCCGACATCTGAAAATAGGTTGATCATGTTTGTCAACAAGCCAAATTTAATTTTGCATAGTATTGCATTCAGCGGCGGTGCTAGGACTATAGCATGAGGGATTAAGGTTTACAATTACACAGTAAAGGTTCAAGCAGCAATCAAGTAAACATTGGAACACATTGCCGTTATAATAACTATGGTAACAACCCCTTACAATCAAGAAAACCTTGATGGCTATGCATAATGGCATCGGTAAAAATATCTAAAATACATAGGTGTTAAAACTACCCTACAGTAGCAACTATTAAAATTAGTAGGCTTGGGTCTCTGCAATCTGCAAAGGCTAACACATAAGAGTTGCATACAAATTGTAGATGGCAAATCGATAAGTATACTTTTTCTTAGATAAAAAAGTTTACAAGTACACTAACATTTCCCACCGGCGATCAAGCACATCAAGCTGTTGCTGCAATTTCTCTTCTGCCCAAATTAAGTGCAATATATCACAGTCAAGCTTTGAAACTGCGGGAGCTTGAGTAGACACAAGTGGAAACTTCACACCCTGAATATAGCCACCCAATTTAGGTAAGAACACAGTAGGGAAATTGCTGCAACAAAACAGCAGAAAATGGACAGTTTAAATCGTGAACCTCAACGGGGTCTGCCTTCCTGACCACAAGATACCGTGCTTTCCCACGTTGCGTCAGGTAACATAACGCTGCATGAGCATCCTCCCGTCCGTCAAAGAAGCTATTGAATTTGCTAATAGTAATAACACACGTCGACGTCCAATGGGAACCACTCAGCTGCCTAGCAATGTCTCAGACCGTTCCTGCAATTGGCTAGCAGGACATCAATAAGCATACTAGCACTATAACATCAGTGTTTGAGAACAAACAAAAAAATTGCATACCTCGACCAAAGATCTAAATACGAGGATGTCCTCCTGCACAATCGGACGCTTTGAGATAGCCATCTGGTTCACCCTGCAGAGAAGCTGATACAAGCTCCCTGCGGTCGGGTCAATTAGCTCGGATTTCAGCAGGATCTCCCCATCGGCACGCATCTCTTCCTGAAATGTTCAGTTCTTATTTTGGTCACTATCTCACTGCGATAACACCAATGTAGTGTGCTTCTTGCGGAAACTGACCAGAACTTGCGGCAAGCAGAGCGGCGTGATGCCTCCAGGGCGGGCGAACCAAATGTTCGTCACCTGCCGTTGTCGCCGTCATGGTGTCAGAAGAGAAAGCAAACAAACCCTCGCACGTGAGGTGGAGGTCACTTACAAGGTGGGCTGGGGCAGAGCAGAGGCGGAGGCGGCGGGCTACGCGGAGGATGAGGTCCTTCCAGAAGAGGAGCGTGGGCTCGGACCAGTCGCGGCGCTGTCCCGTGAAGGCCTTGAACCTGGCGCGGAGGTCGGCGCCGTCGGGATCGTCCCACCAGCCAGCGCCCACCTCCGCAAGGACCGCCGCCTCCCATCCTTCTCCCCCGTCGCCCTTGCCGGCGGCCATAAGCAAACGTCGGCGCCTCGGTGGTACACGCACGAGACGTCGCTGCGTCCGTGGTCTAGCCGGTAAGCGGGACGAACCGCAAAAAGGTCCGAACAGAGCAAGCAGAACAAGAAACAATCATGGAGCGATTATGTTAGGGCGCGACGACCGATTCGTGCCTTGACTATAGCTGGGCAAACGGGCCGGCCTCAGGCACAGACAAAACGGCCCGGCATGAATTTAGCCCGGCACGGCATAGGTCTGGCTTTAATTTGAAACCGTAGGCCGGTCTGGCACGCCATGATTAGATTTTTTTGAATTTTTACCTTTTTAGAATCTGGGCCATAATCGGATCAAAATAGGCCAAACGTGCCGTGTCTCTCGGGCCATATTAGTGTCGATGGGTCGTGCCTTGCCTGGAGGTCGAGACCCATGGGCCGGCCCGGCACGACACGTTTACTAATCGTGCATGACGGGCCGGGCCGGGCCACCCGTTTGGCCAGCTATGGCCTTGACTCGAGAAAATACTTCCATTTTCCCAAATACTTCACTTCTAGTATATGTCTAAATATTATTGTATTTAAACATATTTTAATGTATAGACAAATAGAAATCAATTATTTTATGACGGGAGTAATATCGTCGAGTAGGCTACATTTCACGGCCCATCGATAGGTTACATGGACCACGGGGCTGAAGACCAGCCCAAGTAAGACCCAGCCCACTGAAGCGACGACAACAGCAGGGGCAGTGCCGCCAACCCCTTAAGGATTGTCCCTACCTTGAAGACCGAATATAATACTCCCTCCGTTGTTGAATATAAGGTGTAGAGTTTTTTGTGAAAAGTTCCTAAATATATGGTCTATTACGATTTACACACAATATTATGTTGGAACGCGTAGAGATAAACGAAAACTTTTTCTACGCGGTATTTTCAAGATCTAGCCGAGGTAGAAGGCCACGAGGATTACCACTAGACGCGCGGTTGCGGATTATCGATGAAGCACGTCGATGCGGTGAAGTCCCACGATCTGATCCAGCCGATCCAATCCCGCGAACCGAAATGCTGAATGTACAGCACCTCTGCCGGTATCCACACGTACGAGGAGGAGCTCCGACGGCGGACTGCTAGGTCCGGTGCGACGGCTGGACTGAATGGGGCTAGGGTTCCCAACGCATGGGAGTGGAGTAACGTGCCCGCTGGGCAACCTGCGCCCCTCTTTATATAGCGAGTGGAAGTGGGCTTCACAACGCTTGTGGCACATTCCCTCTGTGAGTCCGACTCACAAACTCAGTCCATTTTCGGTTCGGGTCCAACCCGACCAATACATTTGCTCCCGCTCTTAAGTGTGCGACCCTGCAGGCTCATGGCGACTTGGACACGATTGGAGTCCGACTCCCATCGATCAATCGGTAGCGGCTCATAGCAGAACGTGCCGACTCCCAAGTCCCATTGAGTCATGACGACATACCTTCCAATGTGATCTATATCTTAGTCCCTTTTGCCTCACGATACTCCTTGTCAAACTATAGGCGATTTATCGTCATCCCTTAATAGCTCAACTCTCTTCTCAGTCCGTGATATATGATTCATCTGACTAACTCTTAGTCAACAAACTCAGTTAACACTTAACCGAGTTGCGCATGGCCATGCTTCCGGAATCATATCACTCGAGAGGGTCCATAGAATATCTCTCCATTCGGAGGGGAAAAATCCCATCTTGATTATCCACATCACGCATCTTGCTTCTCATTCGACCCGAACTCTGCCTTTATAACTGCCTTGTCACAGAGCAGTGTTTGACAGAACCTAAGTCGGTGATCCAGAACTCAGATTGTGCGACAACCTCGGCTCTAAGGATTACATTGGTTGAGACATGCAAATGACGACTTACTCGTTGCATCTCAATATGGGTCAGTCCGACTTGCTAAACTCTTTAGCCAAGTCTGTGAACGTTGGAATGGCATCGCCATGCCCATGACAAGTGGAACCGAGTCATCAACCAACACTCACATTAGTCTAGGGTGTGTGTCCAGCACAACCTTAATGACCAAGGACAATTTAGCATGAACAACTTGAATACATAGTTCCACAATCGAATCACATATTCAATGACATATATCAGATGTTCAAAACAAGGACGACTTAATAACTTTATGAATACATTGGGAATTACATCATACATGATTGCCTCTAGGGCATATTCCCAACAGTCTCGCACTTGCACTAGAGTCAATCATCTCGACATCATATGCCTAGGCATCGAATGCCCATACCTCTCATGTGCGCCTCATCCTTTGGTTGTGGTAGCGCCTTTGTCAACGGATCTGCAATGTTTGCATCCGTGTGTACTTTGCATAGCTTGATATCACCTTGTTCGACAAACTGGCGAATGAGATGGTAACGCATGAGTATATGTTTGTTCTTCTGGTGTTGTCTAGGTTCCTTGGCTTGTGCGATAGCACCATTGTTGTCACAATATACGTCCAAAGGATTGGACGCGCCCTGAACCACACCAAGATCCATCAGGAGGTTCCTGATCCAAACAACTTCCTTTGCAACCTCCGAGGCAGCAATATACTCAGTCTATGTTGTAGATGCAGACACGGTATCTTGCTTGGAACTCTTCCAGCTCACAGCCCCTCCGTTCATTACGAACACGTATCCAGATTGCGAACGAGAATCATCTGAGTCGGTGAGAAAACTCGCATCCGTGTAACCCTTTACACTGAATTCCTCATCACCTCCATAAACTAGGAACATTTCCTTAGTCCTTCTCAAGTACTTAAGGATGTTTTTAACCGCTGCCTAGTGGGCTTCGCCAGGGTCAGCCTGGTATCTGCTCGTTACACTTAGAGCATAGGAAACATCTGGCCTAGTACAAAACATGATGGATCCGATTGCCGAAGCATACGGAATCACACTCATCCGACTTCGCTCATCAGTCGTCGAAGGACACTGAGTCTTGCTAAGTTTTATACCATGGGACATTGGTAAGAATCCCTTCTTAGACTCTTCCATTTTGAATTTCTTCAAAACTTTGTCCAAATATGTACTCTGACTCAATCCAATGAGCCGTCTTGATCTATCTCTATAGATCCTGATTCCTAATATGTAAGTCGCCTCACCCAAATCCTTCATTGAGAAACTCATTTCCAATGATTCTTTGGTTTCTTGCAATACCATGACATCATTTCCCATCAGTAATATGTCGTCCACATATAAGATTAGAAAATTTACTTTGCTCCAACTAAACTTCTTGTATAAACAAGAATCATGATCGCTCTTGATGAAGCCAAACGATTTGACTACCTCATCAAAGCGAATGTTCCAACTCCGAGATGCTTGCTTCAACCCATAAATGGATTTCTCAAGTTTGCATACCTTGTCAGCATTAGCCGGATCGGCAAAACCTTCGGGATGTATCATATACACGTCCTCAGTTAAATTTCCATTAAGGAAAGCCGTCTTGTCATCCATCTGCCATATCTCATAGTCGAAAAGCTAACATGATCCGAACTGATTTAAGCATCGCTACTGGCGAGAAGGTCTCGTCGTAGTCAACTCCTTGAACCTGTCGGAACCCCTTCGCGACAAGTCGTGCTTTATAGACGGAAACATTTCCATCCATATCAGTTTTTTTCTTAAAGACCCATTTGCACTCGACGGGTCTTGCACCGTCAGGCAGATCAACCAAATTCCAAACTTGGTTTTCATCCATGGACTTTAACTCGGATCTCATGGCTCCAAGCCATGACTCGGAATCAGATCCCACCATCGCTTCCGAATAAGTTGCCGGCTCATTACTGTCTAACAGTAAAACATCACGAGCATTTTGTAATCTGGCTGATCTTCGTGGTTCAGGTGTTGTTACCAGCGTAGGTACCACGACCGGCTCAGACTCCAAGGCCCTTGCCGACTCGCCCCTAGCTAGTTCCTCTCGAATTTGTTCGAGTTTCACTGTGCTTCTACTGACTCCCCGATTGAGAAACTTTTTCTCAAGGAAGACACCATTCCGAGCGACAAACACTTTGCCCTCTTCCCGGTTGTAGAAGTAGTACCCCAAGGTTTCCCTCGGATACCCCACGAAAATACACTTATCCGACTTGGTGTGAGCTTGTCCGACTGAAGTCGCTTGACAAACGCTTCACAACCCCAAATCTTAAGAAAAGACAAACTTGGCCTTTTGCCAGTCCACATCTCATGTGGTGTCTTCTCTACTGACTTTGATGGTACTCTGTTTAGTGTGAACGCTGCAGTTTCTAGACAATAACCCCAAAATGATAAAGGTAGATCTGTCCGACTCATCATTGATCGTACCATGTCCAACAGGGTCCGATTTCTCCGTTCCGATACACCGTTTCTCTGCGGTGTACCCGGCGGAGTGAGTTGAGGAACTATTCCACAGCTCTTTAGATGGTCATCAAACTCATGTCTCATGTACTCGCCTCCACGGTCCGACCGCAGAAACTTTATTTTCTTACCGAGTTGATTTTGTACCTCACTCTGGAATTCCTTGAATTTCTCAAAGGCTTCCGACTTGTATTTCATTAAATAGATATACCCATACCTACTCAAATCATCAGTGAAGATAATGAAGTACTCATAACCACCTCTGGCTGCTGTGCTCATTGGACCACATACATCTATGTATTAATTCCAACAAGTCAGACGCCCTTTCACAACTCCTTGCAAAAGGTGTCTTGGTCATTTTGCCTAGTAGGCATGATTCGCATGTCTCGAATGACTCTAAGTCGAACAAAGTTAGAAGTCCATCATCATGGAGCTTCTTCATGCGCTTCCAACTTATATGACCAAGCCGACAGTGCCAAAAGTAAGTCATATTCAGATCATTTGGTTTCAACCTTTTAACATTTATGTTATAGACCGATTCACTATCAAGATTCAAAATAAATAACCCATTCTGAACGGGTGGAAAGCCATGAAACATATCTTTGAAATATAAAGAACAACCATTATTCTTAATATTCGACTCATAACCTTGTCTCATCAAACATGAGGCGGAAATAATGTTTCGACTAAGCACTGGAACATAATAACAATTATTCAGCTCCATTAAAAATCCTGAAGGTAAATGAAGTTGCATCGTGCCGACTTCCAACGCAGCGACTCTCGCCTTGTTGCCGACCCGAATATCAACTTCTCCTCTTACCACGCTCCTAGTTCTTACCAGTCCCTGCAACGAGTTGCATATGTGAATAACTGATCCAGTATCATATACCCAAGAACTATTAGGTGCGTCAGCAAGATAAATGTCTATAACATTGCACACAAGCGTACCTGAGTTGGAAGTCACACCTCCACTCTTGGCTCTGTCAGCCAAATACTTGGTGATGTTCCTCTTCCAGTGGCCATCCTGCTTGCAATAGAACCAATTGGCTCCGGCTGTAGGAGATGGCTTAGTCTTTGAGGAAGCGCTCTGGACAGGGCCATGGGCGTTGCCTCCTGACTTATCCTTCTTCTTCTTAGTCCAAGAACTATTCTTGAACTTAGCCTTATTCTGCACCATCAACACTTGACTGGCGCCTTTCTTAAGACCAGCCTCTGCCGTTTTGAGCATCCCATGTAATTCAGTGATCTTCTTATCCATACCATGCATGTGGTAGTTCGAAATGAACGGACCATACGCACTAGGAAGAGAGTTCAGAATTATATCAGTAGCGAACTTTTCGTTAATTGGGAAGCCCAGCCTATCCAGAGACTGCACGTAACCAGTCATCTTGATTACATGCGGACTCAGTGGATCGCCGTCTTTGAGCTTACAGCCCAGCAAACCTTGAGAGACTTGATACCTCTCGGTCTTTGCCAAAGCATGGAACATAATTTTGAGGCTTTCGATCATATCGTAGGCCTCAACATTTTCGAAATGCTGCTGCAAGTACGGTTCCATGTGTGCAAGCATAAGACAGCTAATTTCCGTAGACTCATCTCTAGTCTTACGGTAGGCATTCATGACTGCGACAATCACATCATCATCAGGCTCATCTGGAAATGGAGTTTCTAGAACATGTTCTTTCTTGTCATGCTTGAGGACTATCCTCAGATTACGGTACCAGTTGATGAAATTAGTTCCATTAAATTTATCTTTCTCTAGGATCGACCTCAACGCAAAAGTGGACAATTGAGGAAGGTTGCTAGGTGCCATTGATCTACAACAGAAAATATGCAAAACACTTAAGACATGTATTCATAAAAGAGCAGGCATATTAAACGTTTTAATACTTATGCTCCCACTAGAACCAACACCCCTCCGATGGTTGCTAAGTGATTCAAGATCCTAAATAAGCAAGCCGACTAGTGAGCTTTAGCATCACCGCTAGCCGTCAAGTGATCTAGGTAGGCAACACCTTGCCAATCGTATCCAATACGACTCCTCTTAGTTGGGTGGCATCACATGCCCCGGCTCCCAATCTACCTCGCCCCGAGCCCCACAACCGTTGTGATGGACTCGTCTAGATTACCAAGTGCTTCCGCTGTAAGAGTCCGACTCAAACCCACCTAATCGGAAAGAATTGGTAGCACCTCAATTTTATGAGCCCACTACCAATAATGTCCGACTTGTGATGGTGCAGCACTGGCGGGGCGACCGACTAGACCTTCTTTGAGGGATTAAAATCTACCAACTATCTAAATAGAGGTAAAAAGAGACATAACAATAACACAAATAAAGCAATTATAATGTGAAATGGTATGGCTCTCTTCATGGTGATCTCCATCTCCATGAAGCTTGTAAGTCGACGCGTGCCAACTCTTGTCACGTGCCATCTTACTCCATGTAGCTGACTTGTACATCGACTTGCATATCACCTGGGTTCTCCAACAAGCTACACTAGCTAGTAAATAAAAAATTACATAGATAATCCGACACGCAGGTCGTTATACAATAAAATGACAGCACCTAGGCTCCAGCCGGCTGACAAGAACATGATACGCAGATCATGTATGGATTAAACACATCACATGCACATAAGCCATACCATTCACAACTTCCTGCAAAAACAAGTTATGCATAGAAACGATATCTACCGGCGTTGTGAAACTCGTAACGACATCTAAGGCGCTACGACAGGGCGAAGCCGTCGGTCCCATCTGCACCAAATTTTGACGGTTAGACGGGTTGATATTGTAGCATCTTACACTAAAAAATTCAAAACTCTTCAGCATCAAATTCTCTTGGATGCTCCTAGTACCAGTGATGTATTTTTTGTGGAAGTCTGTCTGGTGAATTATGCTGTTCAGTTCTATTGCGTCGCCCTGAAGACTTCAATTATGCTAGTATCTTGACTGAATTGCGGGAAATAGAGCTCGATAACATACGACCATAGCAACAAAGTTCCCGCTCTCAAATGCGCTCAACTTATCGCGACAAATCTGCTCCTGACAAGGCCAGGCACAACACTCACACGGAAGATGCCTAGAAAACTGATACACCTCGCTGGGATGATAAATTAGCAGCTCTTCGGGCCTACCGCAAGGCCAAAGTGCTTTGTTTCACGTGCGGCGACAAATGGAGTCAAACTAAAAGTGCCTGGCCCAGATTCCCCTCCATGTCTTAGAGGAATTGCTGGATGTGTTGCCCATGGAACAATCTGATCAATATGGCGACGCAAGTTCTAGCGATGAACTCATGTGTGTATACTTGGCGACAACAACTGACACTACACCACCATGTCGGCACACAATCAGGCTTCATGGCCGGGTAACACATGAGGTACTCTTTATGGTGTAATCGGGTAGCGGCGCCTCGTTTGTGGATGATGCGTTGGTGGCTAAGCTAGGACAGCCGACACTGCCCTGCTCTCCATCTCGTTATGTGGTGGCAAATGGAGAGACTATGGTCAATGCCAGTCAGGTGTCTCAGCTGACCTAGAGCGCACAAGGGCATGATCACACGCAAGATATGCGAGTACTTCCTCTAAGATGCTTTGATATCATTCTGGGAGGCGACTGGCTCGAGTCTCATAGCCCGATGTGGGTTCATTGGAGGCAGCGTCGGATGCGCTTCCATCACGAGGGCCGACGTATCACTCTTACTGGGATTCAGGACCCTGGCATGTCTGAACGTCCCATCAGTGCTCGCCAACTCAAGGTATTACTGAAGCGAGGGGTATTGGGTTACATAGTAGAATTTAAAATTTCCTGTTCGTAACACACTTGATATACTATGAAGGCAAAGGCCTGGATATATCTAATTCATTATCGATACGAAGCACAGAATGAGTGTCGATGACGATGCTAGTGATGTCTGATAAAGAGTCCAGCGGCTAAGCCTAGTGTTGGGGCTATTGCCGATTCCTTGTATCCCACCTTCTCAATCTAGCTGAGTGAGGGTATCACGTGTTACCCCTCTGAGAGCTCGCACATATACGTCTGTCAAAGTCCTGTAGAACTTCGCCATCCAGGACTAGGAACTACAGGTTCACATTAAGGTGGAGAGATCCCAATACATGGGAAAGAGAGAGAGCTAAGAGTTAGATCTAATCGAGAGATGATCATCCTCTCCCAATTAGAAGAAGCTCTAAACCAATTAGAGGGTCTCTAATCAGAAGCTCTAATCCAACTAGATATGTTTTAATTATAAGTTCTAATCCAATTAGAGATGTTCTAATTAGATGCTCTAATTCAATTAGAGGTTCTCTAATTATAGTATCTAATTCTACGAGAGAGAGAGAGAGAGAGGGATAGAGAGAGAGAGAGAGAGAGAGAGAGAGAGAGGGGCTTGAGAGCCAATTGGATGTCCTCCCAATGGGGGGGTGGGATTATATAGTGGGATGAGGAGGAGGATTTCCAAAGGGGGAGGTTGGTTTGGATGCCCTAAGGAAATCTGCACCAAGCCTCCTACGAGGTTTCGGATTGGAGTCCAACTTACCCCCCCCACACACACACTTTTCCTTTTGCTTTTTCCCTCAAACCAATTATGGAATAAATCCGGTAAGATTTATGCGCCATGCCTAGCAGCCCTGAGACCCACCTTCCAGCCCCTACATGGTGGGTGCGGCCATGGGGCCAATTCTGCCCCCCTTCCTGCACTTTCCCTCGATACGTCCCAAATGTATCTATAATTTTTGATGCTCCATGATTATTTTCTATATGTTTTTCTATCATTTATTGGACTAACCTATTAATCCAGTGCTAGTTTCTATTTATTTTTTCTGTGTATTGTAGAAAAGGGCCAAAAATGAAAGTGCTCGGAATGAGCTAGAAATTTTTGAGAACTTTTTTATTCACCGGAAGACTCTGGGAGCCAGAAGGAGAGCCCTAAGTGGGCCCCACAACAACGATGGGGTGCCAGGCATGGCCAACCCCCCCACCCGCGTCGTGGGGTCACCTCGTGTCCTTGTCCACCGCCTCACATCTCCTCTTCGGCCATAAATATCCCCTTGACCTAAAACATCGATACCGAAGGATTTTTCTAGAAACGTGTCCCAGCTCCGTCGCCATCCAAAACCCTAATTCGTGGGACATAGGTCTCTGTTCTGGCACTCTGCCGGGACGGGGAGGTACCCTCGTATCCATCTCCATCGATCGTTCTGCTTCCATGATGCTTCGTGTGTGGTTCCCTACGGGTTCATAGCAGTAGCTAGTTGGTACTCTATCCACCTTGATGATCAATACAATGTTCTCATGAGCTGCCCTACATGATTCAGATACATCTGATGTAATGTTATGTGTTGTGTTTGCTAGGATCCAATGAACCATAGAATTATGATTATTTTGTTCATGTCATTATATGAGAAGCTTCACTTATATCTTTAGAGTGTTTTAATGTTTTCTCGCAATACAATCCGATGTGTGTGGTTACCTTGATCACGTAATTGTGTGTATCTCCATAAGGAAGTTTACATAATAGATAGTGGGTTCATGCCTCCTTTAACCAACTCCCGAGTGACAAAAACGTGTAGGATGAGGATGTGTTGTTGCCACTAGGAAGAAAACAACGGTGTTCTTGTCTACGAATGGGAATTATTATTTACATTACAAATTGTTCTTCATGCATTTGTACATTGGGTACACAGATACGCTTCTCGAACCAAACAGTTCCTTGCTCATCTTCCCGTAATTCTGTGGTCTTCCCTTCCTTTAGGGCTTCTTTCAAGGTTTCTTTGATTCCTCTATTTCTTTGTCTCCCTTCTGGGCTTCTCGGATTCTATCCATCAGTGTTGGTTGAACTACCAGTGATGCTACAAAACCTTCAGGTACAACTTCCAAGCTAAGGTCTTGAAGTGCTTTGCACAGATCCTGGGATAATTCCTCAGTTGATAGACAATTTACATAAGTTTTAGGGCTCAAAGCATCAGTGACTACGTTTGCTTTACCGGGATGGTATTCCAAACTCAGATCATAGTCTTTGATGAGTTCTATCCATCTCCTTTGCCTCATGTTCAATTCCTTCTGGGTGAAGATATATTTCAAACTCTTGTGATCTGTGAAAACTTCACAATGCTTCCCCATCAGATAGTGTCTCCAGGTCTTCAATGCAGACTAGAGGTTGGTGATGGACCCAACCTGATTGATGGGGAGGTGGCGCAGGTTGATCTGGTAACACAGGTGGTGGAGGTGCACCGACGGCGACTGTTCTAGGTATCACCAGGTAACTCGCCTCCTGCAGCTCGTGCTGCTTTTTCCAGGCGATCTTTGCGAGCAGCATAAAACTGCGGCAACATTTTATCTTGTGAGTGGATTTACGGTTGCCATTGTCGTCTATGTACATATGCGTTGGACAAGGTGCGTCGAGTTGGCGCTCGACTGACATTTGCGTTAGTCCATCAGGATGCGGCTGGGGATTTCGTGGTTGCCACTCGCACACTTGACTGCGGTAGTCGTTGCCTCGATTCTCGAGAAACCTTGCCGCAACCATTTCTGTATTTCCCATTTCATCAAAGGTCCGACTGTTGCGCGTCCTCCTTCGCCCGAAATCGCGTTATTATCTCCTGTTACCCTCACGCGGGTATTGTATGTCCATATTTGCATCTTCTGCCGAGTGCTGGTGTGCACGGGGTAATGATTCCTCACCATCCTCCTATCTATTGGCTATTTCCATGAGGTGGCTAACTGTCTGTACCTTTACGTGTCCCAACTGTTCCTAGAAGATCACCCAACAAAGTCCTTCCCGAAAACTATCGACTGTTGTCTCTTTAGAGATGTGCTATGTGTTGTTCTTCATGATCGTCCACCTCTTGATGTACCCGTGAATGTTCTCGTCTGCTTGCTTCCTACACGCGCATAGCTGCCTTACCGTCACGGGGCGCTTGTAGGCGGACTTGAAGTTCGAGACTAATTCATACTCGAAACTTTCCCAATCGTGGTACTCGTCCCTCGGGAGGCGGTTCAGCTAGGTGCGTGGGGTTCTAGTGAGCTGTAGCTGGATGTATTGCATAGTCGTGGTTTTGTTACCCCTCTGTAATCTTACTACCGTCAGGTAGTCCTGTAACCAAGCCTGCGGCTCTTGGATCCCATCGTACTTTGGTGTCTCTAATGTTAGCTTGAAATTATTCGGCTTCCTGGCCTCGCGTATTGCGTGGGAGAAGCAGATTGCTCCGCAGAGTTCATCATCATCAGAGTCAGTGAGTGTTTCTGCTGCACACTCTTCCCTTGATCCGTCGACTCGATCTTTGGTTGTATGGTTTAGGTCGTCCCTTCCCTTGTGGCGCTAGCGATTCACCTCGGGTTGCCTGATTTTGTCTCATAATTCCTCCGGCTCATCCCTGCAACGGGAGGCGCAACTCGCTCTCACTGCCGGTTTGTTGACTGTTGTCGGTGTATGAGTTGTAGCCACGGGCGTGACCGGTGGTGCCGCGAGTGATGCCCCCATGCCTAATTCCTAGAGTTTTTGTTGGTGGATCCTTGCACGTGGGTCGCCGGCGGGTGGTTGTATAGACATCATGTACATAGTCGCCTGCAGGAAGCCATCTTGAGGCATCTTGGGCACCATGTACCCGGGGATACTATCCATCCCAAACTCGAGTTTCTTGGTCGTTGCTCGCGTCGACTCGCAGGGTATCTTGTCTATGCGATATTGGTGCTTCGTTGGCCGTTTGACCGGCCTTGGATCATCCTCTCCTATGACATGATCTGCTTTCCTGGTGCTCCGACCATTGGGTGCTCCCAGGCGGGTGTTCAGGTCCTTTTGCAGTTTAGTAGTTTTCTTCTTCTTTTGGCTCAAGGTGTAGCGATACACGTACTAAGCTTACTCCGTAGCATCCTTAGGTATGCTATGTCCTACAGCGACTTCCTGATCTTCTGCTTCCATCAGGACTCGCGGATCTCCCTTGTCTTTTATCTCCTCTTCTATCGGGTATTCGTCATGTGAGGTCTGAAGGGAATATGCCCGAGAGGCAATAATAAAGTGTTTATTATGTTATTCCTTGTTTATGATAAATTTTATTTATCATGCTAGAATTGTATTAACCGGAAACGTTAATACATGTGTGATTAATAAACAAACAAACAAACGTTCCTAGTAAAGCCTCTCTTTTAACTAACTCGTGGATTAACAGATGATCAAGGTTTCCTGATCATAGACATTGGATGTTTTTAATAACAGGGTCATGTCATTAGGAGAATGACGTGATGAACTTAGACCCTAACTAAGTATAACAATACGATCTAGTCATTTAGTTTTTTTGTTATGTCTTACATTCGGAGTAACATTATTCCTTAGACCATGAGATCATGTTAATCACTAATACCGAAAGAGTACTTTGATGAAATCAAACGTCACACCATAACAGGGTGACTATAAAGGTGGCGTTAGGTATTTGGAAAGTGTTAGTTGAAGCTCATGGATCAAGAGTGAGATTTGTCCATCCAAAATGACGGAGAGATATACTCTGGGCCCTCTCGGTGATATCACATCGACACCGCTTGCAATCACATGACTAGGTCACAAGGATGTCATAGCACAGGAACGAGAAAAGAGTACTTGTCGGGTAAAGATAGGGGTGGGCATAAAAAACCGAGAAACCGAACCGAGACCGAACCGAACAAACCGAATTATAAGGTTAATTCGGTTTTCGGTCCATATATCGGTTCCCAACTTTAGAAAACCGAAATTATATCGGTTAGTTCGGCTTTTAGTCCATGTTAACCGAACTGACCGAAAGGAACGATTCATCATGCAATCAAATATTTCAAGACCATGCGAAACTCTATATTTAGGGGAACTAATCAGTTGTCCCATAAAAAATATCTATCATTGCCAACACAATCTTCACCCAAATCCTATTTATTCCTTTCTCTTATGCAACTGCAATTAAAGTTCACAACAAATACATACCCATCCATATGGCGTGTGGTATTAGCTGCCATGACACTAGGTTCACACGTCAATGTCGTCCCGGCGAGGCTCCGCAACCCTATCCACACATTTTTTTTTTCTATCTAATTCCTGATTTGAATTTTTTGCATGTTACAATTTCGGTTAATTCGGTTTGAACCGAAAACCAAACCGAATTTCTAAAGAACCGAATTGTCGGTTCCTGAAAAATGATAGGTTAATTCGGGTGTCAGTTTCTAAAAACTGAATTATTATAAAACCCGAAAAACCGAACCGAAAAGACCAAAAGAACCGAATGCCCACCCCTAGGTAACAAGATCAAACAAGGTATGGTTGATACCGATGATCGGATCTCGGACAAGTAAAATATCGCGAGACAAAGGGAAATAGTTACGACGTTGAAGGTTCACACGATCATGAGAGTCATCGTTGAATATATAGGAGTCATCACGAATCTCTAGATCCCGCTGTTGATTATTTATCGGAGAGGAGTCTCGACACACTTAAGGTTCGATGAATCGTTTGAGAGGATACGGAATACCCAAGAATATTTTGGGTAGCACCGAAATTGTTTCGAGGAAAATTGAAATAGTTCAAGGGGTTTTTTCGTTGAATGGTTGTTAACAGAATTAACAAATGATTCGAGGTTCTATATGCAAATGTTTTTTAATGGAATTAACAAATATAAATAAAGAAATAAATTTTATTTATTTATTTATTAAAGAAAAACCTTTGGATTTTCTAAGTGGAAAATTAAGGGAGCATGAGTGGGTGTGAGTGGAGCTTCCAGTCACATGAAGATGGGAAGAGGTGGGGGCACCCATGGCTGGCGGCACCCCCCCTTTGGGATGCCTCCCCCTCCCATATAAAAAGAGAGTGAGAGCTCCCCCTCCTCCACAGACTTGCCCACCTCCCTTCCTCTCCACCCGCTGCTCCATTCCATGGTCTCCGGCTTGGCGAAGCCCTATGTCGAATCCCTGACTCAACAAATCCCTTCGGTGAACCTATCGGGTTTCGATTAAGAGAACCCATGAGCGCTGGTGGAATCGTCGGCTAGACAGGGGGCGAGATTTACCCAGGTTCGGGGCCCTCGTAGAGGTAAAACCCTTACTCCTGCCTCTTGTCGATCTGTATTGAAGATTAGATCGGTTACAAAGGTGGTGCTCGAATCGAGAGTAGGTCTCGAGTTCAAGGCTTTAGGTCGTGCGGTATTGCTTGGTCCTCTCTCGGGGGCTCTCCTGGCCTTATATAGGCGGTCAGGTCTCGAGTTGTACCCGGAGAGGACTCGAACCCTAGCTAGGTCGGTTACATGCTTCCTAGCTTAACCCGCAAGTTTAGTGCGGGTGGGCTTCACGTGGGCCTTCTGGAGTATTCCAAGGGCTCCTCTTCTTGGGCCCTCACCTTGGGCCTGAGAGGGGGTGTCCTTATCCGCAGGATCCAGAATCCATATCTTCGTCAGTAGCCCCCGAGCGTTTGCTCGAGTGGGATTTTTCCAGTCGAGTAGACGGTCAAACCTTCCTTGGCCTTGCTTTTTCTTTTGAATAAACAGCTTGGCTGCTTACTTTTTTAAAGGGTGTGTTCCCTGTGCAATGAGTCCTTATGCTCGAGTGTTGAGCGACTTAGCTGCCTGTTATCGCGGCTTTATTTGCAGAAGGATGGGGCACAGTAGCTTGGCTGTCCCGAGAGATCAGGTCCAATTAATTGCGACTAGGGCAAAAACATTCCTGGCCTACACAGATTCGAGACCTCCGACTCGAACCCGATAAGGTGATTGTTGCGACTGCGCCGTTGTGGACTTATCGAGTCGAACTTAACCTATGAGGGTACCCGGCGCGTCCGCTAGGATTTTTCTTCGTGTTGTTGACACGGAATTATACCGGAGGACGCAGCTTTCGAGTGCGATTCCAGGCCCTTAAGAAAGATCTTTTTGGGTCTTACCTTCATATTCGAAGAATATGGCATCCGGATGTGCCTAGTCGGCTAAACAATCCAGGTTTTTATGATGTAGAAATATCATGTGTGAATGGAGGTAGGTTCTTTCTACCCGAGTGATTGTTTAAGTTCAGTCGAAAGAATTTTCGTACTGTAGAGAGTCGTGCCCATATGAAAGAGTTTTCATGTTTGGACTGTTGTGCCTATTCCAAAGAGTTTTCGTGTATAGGGTAGTTCTCTTGTTTTAAAGAGGTCTTGCTCCATGATTTATTCGTAAAAGAATTGCCTTTAGTCGAAGGAATTTCATACGAAGCTATTTTCGTGTTTGAATTTTCCATTCGAAAGTTCTTGAATTTGATGATGCGTGCCATGACGTCATG
Source organism: Alopecurus myosuroides (assembly GCA_028641055.1). Taxonomy (NCBI): domain Eukaryota; kingdom Viridiplantae; phylum Streptophyta; class Magnoliopsida; order Poales; family Poaceae; genus Alopecurus; species Alopecurus myosuroides. The sequence goes on from CM054058.1 coordinate 352,814,383, forward strand.
GCGCACTTTTCTCCTCCTGATGGGACGTGACGGAGTGGTAACAGATGGGCTGGCCCACCTAGTCAGCTTTTTGACCGGGAAACGAGACGCCACTTCCGGTTTTTACGTGAGCGGTGCAGTAAATGCGCACGGTCTTCTGTTAAGATCGTGGCACGGAACAACGTTTCACCGTCTCCTCGTTTCATCTTCACACGTGGTGGCTGCGATAGGCGCCACGTAGCGCATCGAATGGCTGGGGCTGATTTGCTCCGTGTATAAATACGTGACTTAGCGCCGTGGTAAAAACTTCCCAGCCTTCGTCTTCAATCCATCTTCTTCCTCGCGCCCATCTTCTTCCTCGCGCTCGAGCTCGTGCTGTCAACCATGGCTGGAGGCAAAAGACGTGGCGCTGCCACCTCTCCAACCGGAGAAGCTTCCGCGCAACCTGCGCCTCGAGCTGGCGACTGGCGCTCTCCCAATACCACCGCGAAGAGCATCAAGGAGATGCAGCGGGAGGGGCTGCTGCCGGCTGAATCTGAGAAGCGGGTGCGCCTCGGGAAGAAAGAGGAGGTACCAAACCCGCAGTCGAACGAGCGCGTGGTTTTCGCGGACCACGTGTCTCGGGGTCTTTCCTTCCATCTCCATCCTTTTCTCCTCGGGTTGCTGTATGTCTATGGCATACAGCTTCACGATCTTCCTCCGAACGCGGTGCAGCACATTTCGTGCTTCATCGTGTTCTGCGAATGCTTCCTTGGCATTCGCCCTCATTGGGCGCTTTGGAAGGCCCTCTTCAAAGTTCGCATCTTCCGCGAGAAATCGCGGGTGGACTCCGAGCCTGGCGAGCCGCTACGCACAGGTGGCTTCGGGATCCAGGCGCGACTGGAGAGCAGCTACTTCAACATGCACTTCGTCGACTCCGCCCAAGGCTGGCGGAAAAAGTGGTTTTACGTCATCGACAACAGCTCGGGTGGGATCGTGGAATTCCACCCGTTCTCTGTTTTGAAGAGGCGGAAGTCCTGGGCGCACAAGTTGTCAGCCGAAGAAACCCAGGTTGTCACGCCCCTACTCGCAAGAGTGTCCGCTCTCCGGGATCAAACCGCTGGAGTGGTACTCAACGGGCTGCACCTGGCGAGTATTTTTCTGAAGCGCAGGATCCAACCGCTGCAGCAAAGGCCTTCCACCATGTGGGAATACCAAGGCGCTGAAGATCCTAGCCGAGTGAGCCGCGAGGAACTTTCGAACGTTGAGTTCGAGAAGAAAATCGCGGCTGTCACCAGCTTGAAGGTGGGGGAGAAGTTCCCCGACTGCACAGTCGAAGCCTTCGACGCTTCGAAACCTCCACCAGCCGCGGTTAGTTTTATCCTTCCTGTCTGTCATTATTTTCTTCTTTGCTTTGAGCTTTGGTCGACTGAAATTTTTCTTGCCTTCCTCTGCCTTCTTTGTAGAGCTTAGCAGTGGCGAACTGCTACCCGCCAATTGCGGGAGAGGACGCCTCGGAGTTATTGGCGAGTCACCTGGACGGCTTAGCCGATACCAGTGTAGCCGATGCTTCCTCGAGCTCCGAGGACGATTCTTCGGATGATGCGGAGGGATCGAATGGCGGCCTTCGTCATTGCAAGCATCGTCGGGTAGAGGACGATAACGAGGCTACTTCCAAGGATCCAGAATCCATATCTTCGTCACCCTGACCATGGGATTCTTCACCACCACCACGCCGTCGTGTTGCTGGAGTTCCGGAGGATCCTCTACTTCCGCTACCCCGCTGGATCGAGGGAACAGAGGTTTTCATCGAGCTGAACGTGTGACCGATCACGGAGGCACCGCCAGATTGCGGTGCACATCTTCTCGCTCTCAGGATCGGCGTGAGTACGACTATGCCAACAACGAGATTTTGTCTCGTACCACTTAGAGTCTTCGAGGGTATGTTATCCTAAGACTCTTTCTCCCTGTTACCTTTCATCTGCTAGATTAGATCTTGGCCTCTCGGGTTCATCACGCGTAGGAATTTTTTTGTTTTCTATGCAACGTACCCTTCAGTGGTATCAGAGCCATATCTATGCGTAGATGATTTGTACGGGTAGAACACATAGGAGTATGTGGGCGTTGATGATCATGGTTTTGCCTCCTTGAGTATTTTATGATCTTAGTGGCATAGTAGGATGAAGCTGCCCTAGACTAAGTTTACGTGTACTATGTACGCGAGAATTGTCTCACTTGTGACTGAGGGGGTGTTCGTTTCTCCTACTATAGTTAAGATCTAATCTACAAAGAGTTGTTAAAAATATGCTTTATCAACGTTGTGGCTTTTGTACGTAGGTATGAACGGTTCTATCCTCGTAAGCCCAAACCACGTAAAATATGCAAAAATAAATTAGAGGTGTCTAGCTTGTTTTTGCAGGGCATGTGATGTGATATGGTCAATGTTACAAACGTTATGTATGAGATGATATCTTTTGTAAATTATTGACATACCGGCTGGAGCCATATGGTTGTCTTATTTTTATAGCCTACGTGTTGTATATCATATCCATGTGATATGTTGTAATGGACAATCAAGATGGAGGTGTCACGGACCTTGGTGTCACGCCGGTGGAATGCTGGAGATCATACCATGATGCACAACATGGATATCAAGTGCAAGAAGTACCATATCATATCATATTATCCATGCATGTGATGTTAATCCTTTTATGCATCTTATTTTGCTTAGATCGCGACGGTAGCACTATAAGATGATCCCTCTCACTTAATATCAGAATAATAATGTGTTCTTCCTTAAGTATGCACCATTAATAAAGTTCGCCGTTTCGATACACCACGTGATGATCGGGTGTGATAGACTCAACGTTCGCATACAACAAGTGTTTTCAAGCCTAGCATGTATAGACATGGCCTTGAAACACACGCAATACTACGGTTCTACTTGGCGAGCCTAGCATGTACAGACATGGCCTCGGAACACGTAACCGAAAGGTAAAGCATGAGTCATATGGATGATATGGTGAACATGTTGATATTCGCCTTTCCAACTACACCGTCTCATGTAATGATCGGTTTCGGTGTAGTGAATTTGGTTCGTGTAATCACTAAAGACGACTAAGAGGGATGTTGTTTTTGAGTGGGAGTTCATGGGATAATTTTAGAATTAACTTGAACTTAATTTATCATAAACCTAGTCTAAATAGTCTTTGCAAATATGTTGTAGATCATGGCACCACCCACCTTCAATTTCAATATATTCATGGAGAGATAAAAACTAGCAAACAATGGAAGCAACTTTACCAACTGGGCACTTAAACTGAGGATTCTCCTCACCGCTTGCAAGAATCTCTATGTGCTTGATGCACCGCTAGGTGACCCGCCCGCTAATGATGCTTCTGATGAAGATAAAAATGTTTATCTGACTCAACAAGAAGACCACAGTATAGTTCATTGCGGCATCCTTTATGGATTAGAGCCAGAGCTGCGAAAACGTTTCGAAAATAGCACTGCCTTTGCTATAATGGGAGAATTGAAAATGATTTTCGATACCCATTCCGCAGTTGAGAGTTATGATGCTTCAGAAAAGTTCTTTAGCTGCATGATGGAAGAGAACAGCTCCGTTAGTGAGCACGTACTCAAGATGTCTGCATACGCTGATAAACGCATAGCCTTGGGAATAACGATTCCCAATGAGCTAGAGATACATCGTGTTCTCCAATCTCTGCCACCTAGTTACAAGAACTTTGTGATGAACTATAATATGCAAGGCATGAAGAAGACTCTTCCCGAGCTTCTCTCGATGCTTAAAACTGCTGAAGTGGAGATCAAGAAAGAACATCAAGTGTTGATGATCAATAAGACCACTAGTTTCAAGAAAGGCAAGAAAGGCAAGCCAAGGGTAAACTTCAAGAAGGGTAGCAAGTCTGTTGCTGCACCTGAGAAGAAAACGAAGTATGGCCCTAAGCCTGAGACTGAGTGCTTTTATTGCAAGGGCACTGGCCACTCGAAGCGCAATTGCCCCAAATATCTAGCAGATAGGAAGGCCGAAAAAGTGAACAAAGGTATATATGATATACTTGTTATTGATGTGTACCTTACTAGTACTCGCAGTAGCGCCTGGGTATTTGATACTGGTTCGGTTGCTCACATATGTAACTCAAAACAGGAGCTGCAGAATAAGCGACCACTAGCAAAGGATGAGGTGACGATGCGCGTCGGCAATGGATCAAGAGTTGATGTGATCGCCGTCGGGACGCTACCTCTACGTTTACCATCCGGATTAGTTATAAACCTGAATAATTGTTATTTGGTGCCTTCATTAAGCATGAATATCATTTCTGGATCTTGCTTAATGCAGAGTGGTTATTCCTTTAAGTCTGAGAACAATGGTTGTTCGATTTATATGAATAATATCTTTTATGGTCACGCACCTGAGAAGAATGGTTTATTTATTTTGAATCTTGATAGTGTTGATACACACATTCATAATGTGAATGCCAAAAGAATTAAGTTGAATGATGATATTGCTACTTACATGTGGCATTGCCGCTTAGGTCATATTGGTGTTAAACGCATGAAGAAGCTCCATTCTGATGGACTTTTAGAATCACTTGGTTATGAAGCATTTGAAACATGTGAGCCATGCCTTATGGGCAAGATGACTAGAACCCCGTTTTCCGGAACCATGGAACGGGCGACAGACTTACTGGAAATCATACATATTGATGCGTGTGGACCAATGAGTGTATCGGCGCACGGTGGATATCATTATTTTGTCACTTTCATAGATGATTTGAGTAGATATGGGTATATTTACTTAATAAAACACAAATCTGAGACATTTAAAAAGTTGAAAGAATTTCAGTGTGAAGTTGAAAATCTTCGTAACAGAAAGATTAAATTTCTACGATCTGATCATGGAGGTGAATATTTAAGTTACGAGTTTGGCATGCATATGAAACAATGTGGAATAATTTCACAACTCACACCTGCCGGAACACCACAAGTAATGGTGTTTTCGGACGTCGTAATCGTACTTTATTGGATATGGTTTGATCTATGATGTCTCTTACAGATTTTCCATTGTCGTTTCGGGGTTATGCACTAGAGACCGCTGCATTCACTTTAAATATTGCACCATCTAAATCCGTTGAAATGACACCGTATGAATTATGGTTTGGAAACAAACCTAAGCTGTCATTTCCAAAAGTTTGGGGATGCGATGTTTATGTGAAGAAGCTTCAACCTGATAAACTCGAACCCAAAGCGGAAAAATGCATCTTCATAGGATACCCTAAAGAGACAATAGGGTACACCTTCTATCACAGATCCGAAGGCAAGATTTTTGTTGCCAAGAATGGATCCTTTTTAGAGAAGGAGTTTCTCTCGAAAGGTGTGAATAGTAGGAAGGTAGAACTCGACGAGGTTATTGAACCTTCTCTTCTTGGAATGGCGAGTAGCGCAGCGCCAGAAATTGTTCCGGTGTCGATCCCGTCAGTTGAAGAGAGAGCTAATGATCAAGATCATGAAACTCCAGAAGAGGAAATTACCGTGCCCCGCGGGTCAAGTAGGGATCGTAAAGCTCCTGAACTGTATGGGAATCCTGTCTTAAACTCCATGGTAGATGGAGGTGATGACCCTGCGATGTATGAAGAAGCGATGATGAGCCCAGATTCCAACAAATGTCTTGAAGCCATGAAATCTGAAATAGGATCCATGTACGAAAACCAAGTTTGGACTTTGGTGGACTTACCCGATGACCGCAAGGCCGTTGAGAACAAATGGATATTTAAAAAGAAAACTGACGCTGATGGTAACGTGACCGTCTATAAAGCTCAACTTGTCGCAAAAGGTTTCCTACAAATTCAAGGAGTTGACTACGATGAGACTTTCTCACCGGTAGTGATGCTGAAGTCAGTTAGGATTATGTTAGCAGTTGCTGCATTTTTCGATTATGAAATCTGGCAGATGGATGTCAAAACGGCATTCCTTAATGGTGACATTGAGGAAGAGTTGTATATGATGCAACCCAAAGGTTTTGTTGATCCTAAGGATGCTGACAAGGCGTGCAAGCTTCGACGTTCCATTTATGGACTGAAGCAAGCATCCCGGAGTTGGAACCTCCGTTTTGATAAGGTGATCAAAGGGTTTGGATTTGTCCAAACATACGGAGAAGCTTGTATTTACAAGAAAGTGAGTGGGAGCTCTGTAGCATTTCTAGTACTATATGTGGATGACATATTGTTGATTGGAAATGGTATAGAACTTTTAAAAAGCGTAAAAGGTTATCTGAACAGTAGTTTTTTTATGAAAGACCTCGGTGAAGCAGCTTATATATTAGGCATCAAAATCTACAGGGATAGATCAAGACGCTTAATTGGACTTTCGCAAAGTACATACCTTGACAAGATTTTGAAGAAGTTCAGAATGGAAGAAAGTAAGAAGGGGTTCTTACCAGTGTTGCAAGGAAAGACGTTGAGTAAGACTCAATGTACGGCTACAGTAGAAGATAGAGAAATAATGAATAAGATTCCCTATGCTTCAGCCATAGGTTCTATCATGTATGCTATGCTATGTACAAGACCGGATGTGGCACATGCTATTAGTTTAACTAGCAGGTACCAATCTGATCCAGGTTTGGAACACTAGACGGCGGTCAAGAATATCTTTAAGTACTTGAGAAGAACTAAGGATATGTTTCTCGTATATGGCGGTGAAGAAGAGATCGTCGCAAGATGTTACATCGATGCTAGCTTCGACACTGATCCGGATGACTCTAAGTCTCAATCGGGTACGTATTTGTTATGAATGGAGGAGCAGTAAGCTGGAGGAGTTCCAAGCAATCCGTGGTGGCGAGATCATCAACAGAAACAGAATATGTTGCTGCCCTCGGAGGCAACACAGGAAGCAGTTTGGATGAAGGAGTTCATATCCAAACTAGGTGTGGTTCCGAGTGCGTTGGATCCAATGGTTATCTATTGTGACAACAATGGTGCCATAGCCAATGCTAAGGAGCCAAGGTCTGACAAGAATTTCAAGCATATCAAGCACCGTTTTCACTCCATCCTTGAGCATTTCACAGATGGGGATGTGAAGATTTGCAAAGTACATACGGATCTGAATGTGGCAGATCCGTTGACTAAACCTCTCTCAAAGGCAAAACATGATCAACACCAGAACTCAATGGGTGTTAGATTCATCACTATGTGATATAGATTATTGCCCCTAGTGCAAGTGGGAGACTGAAGGGAATATGCCTGAGAGGCAATAATAAAGTGTTTATTATGTTATTCCTTGTTTATGATAAATGTTTATTTCTCATGCTAGAATTGTATTAACCGGAAACGTTAATACATGTGTGATTAATAAACAAACAAACGTTCCTAGTAAAGCCTCTCTTTTAACTAGCTCGTTGATTAACAGATGATCAAGGTTTCCTGATCATAGACATTGGATGTTGTTAATAACGGGGTCATGTCATTAGGATAATGACGTGATGAACTTAGACCCTAACTAAGTATAACAATACGATCAGTTCATTTAGTTTTGTTGTTATGTCTTACATTCGGAGTAACATTATTCCTTAGACCATGAGATCATGTTAATCACTAATACCGAAAGAGTACTTTGATGACATCAAACGTCTGGCGTTAGGTATTTGGAAAGTGTTAGTTGAAGCTCATGGATCAAGAGTGGGATTTATCCATCCAAATGACGGAGAGATATACTCTGGGCCCTCTCGGTGATATCACATCGACACCGCTTGCAAGCACATGACTAGGTCACAAGGATGTCATATCACGGGAACGAGAAAGGAGTACTTGTCGGGTAACAAGATCGAACAAGGTATGGTTGATACCGATGATCGGATCTCGGACAAGTAAAATATCGCGAGACAAAGGGAAATAGTTACGATGTTGAAGGTTCAGACGATCACGAGAGTCATCGTTGAATATATAGGAGTCATCACAGATCTCCAGATCCCGCTGTTGATTATTGATCAGAGAGGAGAATCGATAATGTATATATTATTAGCGAACCGTAGGGTGACACACTTAAGGTTCGATGAAGCGTTTGAGAGGATATGGATTACGAAAGGATATTTCGGGCAGCACCAAAATTGTTTCGGGGAAATTGAAATAGTTCAAGGGGTTTTTCGTCGAATGGTTGTTAATAGAATCAACAAATGATTCGAGGTGCTATATGCAAATGTTTGTTAATGGATTTAACAAATACTCCCTCCGTATCAAAATATAAGATGTTTTAGCATTTTGTAGATATAATGTATCTAGACATGTTTTAGTGTGTAGATTCATATGCATCTTACACTAAAACATGTCTAGATACATATTGTCTAGAAAATGCTAAAACATCTTATATTTCGATACGGAGGGAGTATAAATAAAGAAATATTATTTATTTATTTATTAAGGAAAAACCTTTGGATTTTCTAAGTGGAAAATTAAGGGAGCATGAGTGGGTGTGAGTGGAGCTTCCACTCACATGAAGATGGGAAGAGGTGGGGGCACCCATGGCTGGCCGTACCCCCCCTTTGGGCTGCCTCCCTATCCCCTAGAAAAGGAGGGTGAGAGCTCATCCTCCTCCACACACTTGCCCACCTCCCTTCCTCTCCACCCGCTTCTCCATTCCATGGTCTCCGGCTTGGCGAAGCCCTGACCGTGGGATTCTTCAGCACCACCACGCCGTCGTGCTGCTGGAGTTCCGGTCGATCCTCTACTTCCGCTACCCCGCTGGATCGAGGGAACGGAGGTCTTCATCAAGCTGAATGTGTGACCGATCACGGAGGCATCTTGCGGTGCACATCTTCTCGCTCTCGGGATCGGCGTGAGTACGAATATTCCAACAACGAGATTTTGTCTCGTACCACTTAGAGTCTTCGAGGGTATGTTATCCTAAGACTCTTTCTCCCCGTTACCTTTCATCTCCTAGATTGAATCTTGGCCTTTCGGGTCTATCGCGCGTAGGAATTTTTTTGTTTTCTATGCAACCTACCCTTCAAGGTCGTTCTTACGCCTTTATCCTCGTCTTTTTCTTCGTCTTCTTCCGCATCTTCACCCTCATATTCATCCTCGACTTCCTCCTCTTCTTATGCTCCAGTTTTTATCAACCGAACGGGTCTACAAGGGTAGCTCGGGATCTTCATCGTCACTAGAGTTGGGGCTTGGGGTAGCAAATCCATCAGGACCCGGTGCAGTGCACCATCCCGGTGAAGTGGTGGAGGTGGGGATGGATGATGGGACTCGAGTCTGAGTTGGATCCGATATCAGCTTCAGAGTCGAGGGACAATGACGTGGCGACCGCCAGGGTCAGTGGATGTGATGAGTCCTGGAGGCGCAAAACACCCATGTGAGTAGCGTGGAAGTTCATATGGACGAACGTCAGGTTGGTGCTTTTGTTGATGGAGTCAAAAGCTGGGCACAATGCTAGCGAGTGCTCGGTGAAGTCCAAGGACCCAAATCGAATCGGATCCATCTTGATTGTCGAGTCGTTGCTTGTCGTTGATGCCGAAGAAGCCTCGAATCCGTGATGGTGTGTAAACACACGTTCGTTGGGAGACCCGAAGAGGAAGGTATGAAGAGTACAACAACAAGTTTTCCCTCAGAAAGAAACCAAGGTTTAATCGGACCAGTAGGAGAAAGAAATCACTTCTGAAGGTTGATGACAGCTGATGTTGATAGGGCGCACTACCAGGCTCAGCAACAGCGTGGAATCTGCACACAACACAACCAAGATACTTTTCCCCAAGGAAACAGTGAGGTTGTCAATCTCATCGGTTTTTCTAACACAAAGGATTAGACGTATAGTGTGTAAAATGATGTATGGTTGTAGTGAATGAAAGGCAAATAGTGTTTGCAGTAAAAAGAACAGTGCTTGTAGTAGGTTGTATTATTGGTATAAAAGAATGGACCAGGCTCCATAGTTCACTAGTGATGTCTCTCCGAAACAGATAGATAACATGTTGGGTAAACAAATTACAGCTGGGCAATTGACAGAGATAAAGGCTGCACTCTAGTGCATATGCAAGACACGATGATTACTATGAGATATATTTGGGCATTACTACATGATACATAGACCGTAATCCAACTGCATCTATGACTAATAATCCACCCTCAGAACGTAATCCAAGAAGACTTTGGGTATTAAGTTCCAAGCAACAGATTATTGCATTAAGTAAAGTGCGTAATGTATACAATAGAATTATCCTTAGACAAAGCATTGTTGTTTTATCCCTAGTGGCAACATCACATCTACAATCTTAGAAGTTATTGTCACTCTCCTAGATAACTCGAGGCATGAACCTACTATCGAGCATAAATACTCCCTCTTGGAGTTACAAGCATCAACTTGGTCAGAGCATCCACTAGTAACTAAGAGCATGCAAGATCACAAATAACATATAAAATATATATCTATAATCAACTTGACATAGCATTCAATATTCATCGGATCCCAGCAAAAACAACATGTAGCATTACAGATAGATGATCTTGATCATGTTAGGCAGCTCACAAAATCTAAATATGGTGGCATAAAGAGGAGAAGACAACCATCTAGCTACTGTTATGGACCCGTAGTCCAAGGATGAACTACTCACGTATCACTCCGGAGACAGGCATGGTGATGTAGAGCCCTCCGGTGATGATTTCCCCTCCCGTCAGGGTGCCGGGGAGAGCTTGCGAACCCTCCCGAACCAGGGTTGACGGTGACAGCGGCTACGAAACTTTTCGTGGATGGAGGCTCGGGTGTTTAGGGTTTTCCCAAGAAGGATTATAAATAGACGAAATGGAGATGTCGGTGTGTGGCCAGGGAGCCCACACCACCTGGTGGCGCGGCTAAGGGGGGGCCTCCGCCCTATGGTGTGGCCACCCTCCGGGTTTCCTCCGAACTCCGTGTACGTGACAGAAAATAGGACCCTAGGATTTTGTTTCGTCCAATTCCGAGAATATTTCCAGAACAACTTTTCTAAAACAAAAAACAGCTGAAAACAGGAACTGGTGTTGTGGCATCTTGTTAATACGTTAGTCCCAAGAAATCCATAAAAATGATATAAAGTGTATAGAAAACATGTAGAAAATTTCATGAAAACAACATGACACATCAGAAATTATAGATACGTTTGAGACGTATCAAGCATCCCCAATCTTAGTTCTACTCGTCCTCGAGTAGGTAAATCGATAAAAACAAAATAATTTCTAAGGTGACATGCTACCAACATAATATTGATCATCATATTTGTAAAAGCATTTGTAAGCTAAGATCACAGTACTCTAAACATAGGCATGATAGATATAACTCTAACAATGAAACTTAGCAACCATGTTGCAACATGAAAAGTAACACAAACAAAATATCATGAATAATAATGCACTTGAAAGTTATATGTTTGTTTCGAGCATAAAGACAACATAACAAAGTGGCATTCCACTTGTCCTTAAAAGTGAGAGCAAAACATAAATTCTAGGACACCTTCAAAGTTCAAGTGGTGACTAGAAACAAGTATGAGTACAAGTAATAACATATCATGAATAAATCAATAATAATCTTTGGGACTGATGCAAATTATACTCAGAATGACAACTATGCTCTCTTAATTGTGCATAAAGTTAGAAGATCAAGAATCGACATAAAAGTAGAAGAAAGGCCCTTCGCAGAGGGAAGCAGGGATTAACTCATGTGCTAGAGCTTTTTATTTGATTAAAACAGAGGTATTGAAAATAATTTTGAGAGAGGTGTATGTTTAGGTCAACGAATGGTAATGAAAAACTCATGCCAAGCAATTTTTTTAGACTTTTGAGAGCGGTTTCCGTTGTTTATTTAGTTTGGCACTTCCCCCCACCAGGCTTTTCACAAACCAGGGCTAGCCGTATCCACGGGTATCCACCAACTTTCATCAATCCATGGGGAAGTGCCTTTTTGTTATATTAATTGGCACCTTCTCTCTACAAATTTAGATGAGCACAAATTCCATACTCATAGGTTCGAAGAGGGAGAAGAACTTTGCTTGACATAAACCACAATAAACTTTACACTACTTCCTCATGAGCTAAAACAAGAACACAAAACAGGTATAATTTTGAAGGTTTTAAAGGTAGCACATGAGAAAATTACTTTAGAGTGGCGGTTAAATACCACATATAGGTAGGTATGGTGGACACATTTGGCAAACTTTGGTTTTTGAAAGTTGGATGCACGAGTAGAGCTCATACTCAGTACAAGTGAAGACTAGCAAAAGACTGGGATCGACAAATTAAAAGTGCATTAATGGCCATAATCATGCATAGCGACAAAAACATTATTAATCAAAGCATACATGATATTACAAGTCAAAAACTAAATGATCATAGAGGCTAGAGGTGACTGGTTTGTAGTCATAACATGGTGTAAGCATGCACCAAGTCAACCAAATAAAGCATTCAAAGGAGAATACCGTAATATTATGCTTCGATATAGTAAAAACAACTCATGATTTCTTTCAATGACACATTAAGCACTCTCAGATATTTGAGACAAGTCATGCTACATTAATAACTACTAAGCATAGAATTAAAATAATATCTAACATGGCATGATAAAGTCTAAGCCACAGTCTAAACAAGCTTCTTTTGCATCGTTAAAAGCATGAAATATTTTATTGCTTTCCAACACCAATCACTTTATTTAAACAAAAACTTTCCAAATAATTTATCAATGAAAAAAGAGAGTACTACTACTCTACAAGAACTAACCGCTCTGAATAAGAGATGCATGAAAAACATGAGCTAAAAGGATTTGCAGCAGCTAAATGAAAAACAAAGAATACGAGTATGATAAATGGAGAAAACGAGTATTCATATGAAAAAGTGGAGTGTGTCTCTCTCCCACACAAGAATTTCGTGTTCCAACCAAGTTTATTACATAAAATAAAATAAAACAAAAACAAACAGACGCTACAAGTAAAGTGCATATGATGTGACCCAATAAAATATAGTTTCACTAGAAGTGACTTGGTAAGTTGTTGATGAAGAAGGGGATGCCTTGGGCATCGCCAAGCTTAGATGCTTGAGTCTTCTTAGAATTTGCTAGGATGATCCACGAGGTCATCCCCAAGTTTATACTTTTCACTCTTCTTGATCACATTATATCATCCTCTTCTCTTGACCCTTGAAAACTTCCTTCACACCAAACTCAAAGTAATTCTCATTAGAGGGTTAGTGCATAATCAAAAACTCACATGTTCTCCATTGACACATGCATTACTAATACTTTCTAAACATTAGCTACAACCACTGATGTTTTGTGGAGCAAGAAATCCACTCAACATAGTAAAAGAGAGAATGCAAAGTAAAAAAGGCAGAATCTGTCAAAACCAGAACAGTCTATAAAGAAGAATTTTTTAGAGGCACTTACGTTGCTCATATCAGAAAAATACGAGCTAAGAAAAGTTGCGTAAATATATAAGGATCATGCACAAAAAATTTCACGATGTTTCGATTTTTCTGGAAATTATGGCGAATTAAACGGTGGACAACAAAAATCTGTTCCTGTGCAGAAATCCAAATCTAGCATCAACTTTGCAATAGAGACTTTACTTGGCACAGGAATTCGAAAAATTAAAGATACAAAGGAGTTACTAAAGAATTAAATAACACCTTGACTCAAAGAAAATAGAAGAAAACATTGGAAAAATAAAACATGGGTTATCTCCCAAGAAGTGCTTTTCTTTAACGCCTTTCAGCTAGGCCCAGAAAACAAGAATAAAGTACTTTCAAGTGAAGAAGCATCCAAAACATAATTTTTTCTAATAATAGAATCAAAAGGTAACTTCATTCTCTTCCTAGGAAAGTGTTCCATACCTTTCTTGAGTGGGAATTGATATTTAATCTTCCCCTCTTTCATATCAATAATATCACCAACAGTTCTAAGAAAAGGTCTTCCCAAAACAATAGGATAAGAAGCATTGCATTCAATATTCATAACAATAAAATCAACGGGGAGAAGGTTATTGTTAACCATAATAAAAACATCATTAACTCTCCCCAAAGGTTTCTTTCTAGCATTATCAGCAAGACGAACATCCAAACAACAGTGTTCCAAAGGTGGTAAATCAAGCATATCATAGAGTTTCTTAGGCATAACAGAGATACTAGCACCAAGATAACATAAAGCATTACAATCAAAATCATTCACCCTCATTTTAATGATGGGCTCCCAATCATCTTCTTACTTCCTAGGGATATAGGCTTCACGTTTTAACTCTTCTTCTCTAATTTGCATGAGAGCATTTGTAATATGTTTTGTGAAAGCCATGTTTATAACACTAGCATTAGGACTTCTAGAAAGCTTTTGTAGGAACATAATTACTGTCAGGGGGCTACCCCCGAGTAGAGGCAAGGTTGGTAAGAAAAGGTGTTTGAGGTACTGCTTACCGAGTTGGGCCGTACCGAGTTGGTACGTGCCGGATAGAATGATACTGAGCAGATTGGCTACCGAGTTGGAGCTACTCGGTAGGAAGGACAAGAAGCCAAGGTGAAGATATGAGTGCTTGTCTGGATCGTCCGAGTAGCACTTGGAGGGTCCGGATAGGCATGATGCTGCTCTACTCGTAGTAAAGTCAATGAAGCCGTTGTGGTTCCGTATAATCAGGGAGAGTACAGGCGTGCAGTTCAACTTATTAGGCATGATGATGCGTATGCATACGCTGGTATAGTACGCTGTATGGGCGAGGCCACGTCCTGTCTCTGACAAGGGGGACAGGACATGTCAGCGACTAGACTGCGAAGACTTTTGGCGTCTGTCAACAGAGAAGCGGAGGCGTGCGCTACGGCACAGTGTGTAGTCACCTAACCTGTACTATTAGTTGGTGGCCACCACTATATGTCACACCCTAGATTTGGGACACTTGTAACATATGAGGGAGACCATTTTGTGAGACAACAAAAACTTTTTAATGCCCTTGTTTAATCTAACATTATGTATTGAACCATGGTTATCTATGCAATGCAAGCAAATTTGATTCAAAAATCATTCACTTTGTTTCTGATGTTTTCTGGATATTTCTGGATTGTTTTCCACCTGGTGTTTCAAAAGTTGTTCATCAAAATTCTTGTGGCAATGTTGTAATCTACTTATAATTAATATTTGGATTGATTAGAATCAAGAAAACAATTTGGAATAAGATTAATCCAAGGTTTTCCTTAGGATTTTCTATTGAAAACTATTTCTGAAAAATAATCCAATTAGGTGTTTTTCACCCTTGTTATCTATATGCTAGAGAGTCACATTTTGTGATTTCTTGGAATGTACGTGATCTCTATTATATGGAATACAAATTGGTTAACTTGTTTTGAAAATTTGAATCACAGAAACAATCAATTGCTTGATTTTTTTGTGTTAAGAAAATAAGACAGAATTGATGATTTTTGGAAAACTGAGAAAAACCCAAACTAGCTGTTTTTCCACCTTGTTTTCATTGACCATTTGAATTTCAAATTTGGTTTCTTTTTCTTTTTATGAAAGTACAAATGTTGCTTAACAGAACCAGGCTTGGAAAACAAATTTTGGATAAGTTTTGGTTCATGAAAACAACTGAAATATTTGGCTAACCCACTCTATTAAACCAACACTTAGAAAAATTCTGAGACTGAAACTGAAACTGAATTTTTTTCAGAAACAGTGAGTTTGCACGATTTTCAAATGATCATAACTTGTCGGGGGGTTACCCCCGAGTAGGGTAAAGGCAAGTGGTAAAGGCAACAATCAGACTAGAGGTTTGGTCGAGTAGCCGCCTACCCGGTACTTGCTACCCGGTCGACTACTACTCGGTCTCACAAAAAGATGACCAGAAGGAGATATCAAGCAAGATATATCTGTTCGAGTAGAAGAGTTGGCCCGAGTAAAACTGGCGGGAACCTACTCGGGCCAGAGGTCAAAGGAGCCGTTCTGACACAGGATCCCGCGTATCCCGGGTCCGTACTTGGCACTGTTCACCGCACTGTTCATCTGGGGACGGCGTGCCTGACGGCGACAGTCTGTCAGCATGGCGTCGCAGGATAGGGGGACCTACTCTGTGTTCGCACAGTGATAACAGACTGGTTACTTGGTTTTGCCCAACGACTTTCTGCATCAGGACAAGCTTAGAAGCCAAAGCTGTCAGCGGGAACTCGGAAGAAGGACGATGTGCACACAATGTCGACACTTGTTTGTATTTGGCTGTATCCGGCAGGGCACCGGGTATATAAGGTGCCCAGCCACCTCCTGCGCGAGACACGATCATATGCTAGACACGAATGCTTCACACGTACAGATTCTTGACCTAATCCTACTCGGAGAGAGAAGAGTGGCTACTCGGTAGCAAGAACATTTGTACTGTGGCTACTCGGTGAGATACCAGAATACATAGAGAAAGGCAGGAGTAGGGGTTTTACCTCCTCACGAGGGCCCTGAACCTGGGTAGATCGTGTTGTTTGCAGTGTTTGATCTTCACCTCACGCGTCTACTCGTCGCGTGATCCCTCCCCGAGCACCTCCAGCGTCCTTCGTCCCCGCATCTTTAGCCATCCTATGGCATCTGCCGTGACACCACCACGACAGTTGGCGCCCACCGTGGGGCAACCAGCGGCGCTGGCTGGGGTTTCTGTTCGGACGGGATCTTCTTCGGCGGAGCGCGTAGTCTGTGGCCTTGTCCACAGATTCAGCTCCTTCGACTTCGTCACCGACAACGCAGGCGACTTCGGCGGCAAGTCCATGCCGGAGGGCGGCACGGTGATCTCCTTCGGCGCGCACCTCGTCTACGTCGCCACCGTCATCGACCGCGACTACCCCGAGCTGGTGCATGACGCGGAGGATCGTCCTGCTGTGATCACTGCTCGCGGAAGGCCTGCGCGCCGCTCTGCGGACCGCGCTGAGGTGATGGTGACCGGCTTGGCGGCAAACGCCGGCGCAGCTGCTACTGGCGCCGCGGCCGTCGTCGAGGATCTTGCTGCCTCGAGCGCTGGTGGCAGGACCCACAGGCCTTACGAGAAGGACTGCAATCTCCCTCCCTCCACCACTCCGACCATTCCCGCGTCGGCTGGGCGGAATGGCATGCCGCCTCCCACCGACCTCGAGCTCCTAAGCATGAAGGAGCAGCTCGAGCGGCAACGCCAGGAGCTGCTCGCCGAGCAGTCGGAGTTGGACAAGATCAGGCTAGAGCTTAGCTTAGATCAGCTTGAGTACAACAAGGCTCACGGCTTCACGCCAGTCACTAGGAGAGCTAGCAGGGTAGGCGCCACGCGGCGTAACCTTGGTGCCGAGATGGCGACAGTTGTAGAGGTTCCCGCTCAGTCCGCCACCGCAAACACTTCCACTAGGCCTAGGTATAGCACACCCGCCAAGACACTTAGAGCTGCAGAGGCTGTAGCCGCCGAGTTGCCTCGTCTCGATGGCGACGCGCGCGTTAGGCAGCAGGAAAGGCTCAACGAGTTGGTGTTAGAGGCTGCTAGGCAGAATGAGGAGTTCCGGAAGGCCAACCCGGGTGCTGGAGCCTCGCAGGTGGTGCACTCGCACGCGGCTAGATCTAACGATCAGGCCTCGTCTCCGCACCCCAGCCGCGAGAAGAGCCGCAGCGGACGTTCCGCCAGAGATAGGCAAATGCAGGTGTATGACCCGGCTGCTGCCGCGAGATAGCTTGCTGTGCCGCAGCAGCCCGGGCAGGAACACAACGCTGCAAGAGCAGGCTCCCAAGCCCATCAAGCTCAAAGCCAGGCCCGAGGTGGAGCGCGCCCAGGTCCTTCTCAGCGTCCCGCTGCTCAGCCTACTCGGCAGAGGCAGCAGCCGCGCGCAGTGGCGCCAGTCGCCAACCCGGTGGAGCAGCCTGCAGCAGTGCAGGTGGACAGATATGATGACGGCTACTCGGCCATGGAGATGGCTGGCTATGACATTCTGGACCGTGTTGGCGAGCGCGTGTTGGCGCCTGGAGACGCAAGGCATCAGCTGGACCGGATCAACTTGTCAGCCCGGCTGGAGAACACGGGTCCTCCTGGCCCCGAGTGCTTTGGCCCGCGCATCATGAACGAGCCGTCCGTGAAGAACTTCCAGCTCGCAAGGGGCACCAAGAGCTACAACGGCAGCACCAAGCCGGAAGATTGGCTCAATGACTATGTCACCACGGTTCATATCGCGAACGGCAACAGGAGATGGGCAGTGCGCTATGTCCCGCAGATGCTAGAGGGTCCAGCTCGCACTTGGCTCAACAACTTGCCCAAGAACAGCATCAATTGCTGGCTGGACTTCTCGGACGCCTTCATCAGCAACTTCACAAGCACGTACAAGAGGCCGAATAGGCCACAGCAGCTGTCCGCTTGCAGGCAGCGAGAAGACGAGACAGACCGCGAGTACCTTACTCGGTGGAGCACATTGAGGAACACCTGTGAGGGTGTGAACGAGGCCCAGGCCATCACTTGGTTTGCGCAGGGTTGCAGGCATGGCAGTATGCTGTGGCAGAGGTTGCAGAGGGAGATGCCAAACACTCTGGCGGAGACCATCAAGATTGCGGATCAGTACGCACTCGGTGATCCTACTCAGCCCCTGATGGACTCCTCTGAGCCGAGAAGAAACTTCAGCAACAGCAAGCGCAACGAGTTCCGCAACAAGCGCAGGGGTGACCGAATAGATACTCGGTATGACCCTGAAGAGGTGAATGCAGTGGCTGTTGGAGCTGGGGGTAGCCAAAGGCAAAAACCTGCTGGAGCCTACGGGCAGAACCAGAACCAGGGCCAGGGCAACAAGAAACCGTTTCGTACTCCTCAGTCGGGTAGCGGCAACTCCGAGCAGCCGAGGAAGTTCGTCTTTGACGACATGAAGGATGGCCCATGCAGTTTTCATACTTACCACCCCTCAAGGCCTGCTAACCACACTACTCGGCAGTGCGAGTGGTGGGATGTGATCAAGAATGACGGCTTGCCTCCTCCTCCTCCTCTGCCAGCGGCCAATGCCAATGTGCAGCCTACTCGCGCACCCGCAGCTCGGCCGCCAGTCTTCCCGAGAAGAGAAAATGTGAACCAAGTGGCTTTAGGAGCCAACCGTCACTTCAACAATGAGAGCTACCGCAACAACAACAACAACTACAACCGCAACAACAACAGAGGCAACAAAAACAACGGCAACAATGGGGGCGGAGGCTCCAACCAGTACCAAGAGCACCACGAGAGCTACATGATCTTCACCTCTGAGCCAGTCGACAAGCAATCACAGCACAGGCGTGCCATAGAGGTCAATGCAGTGATTCCTGCTGTCCCTCACTACATGTATTGGTGTGACCAGGAGATCAGGTGGTCCCGAGTAGATCATCCCAAGGTGATGCCCAACCCGGGTAGCTACGCCTTGGTGTTGGATCCTACTTTCCTGGGTCCCGAGAAGAATGTGAGGTTCAGCAAGGTGCTAATCGACAACGGCAGCAGCATCAACATCGTGTACAAAGACACACTCGAGAAGCTTGGCCTGGCCGAGAACATGATGCTGCCCACCAAGACCACCTTCCATGGTATTGTGCCCGGGATCTCGTGCAACCCGATTGGCCGGGTATGGATAGATGTGTTGTTCGGCACCAGGGAGAACTGCCGCATAGAGCGCCTGCAGTTCGAAGTGGTTGATCATCAGAGCCCTTACCATGCTCTACTCGGCAGGCCCGCTCTGAGCAAGTTCATGGCCTCTACTCATGTTGCATATCTGAAGATGAAGATCCCTGGTCCCAATGGCATAATTACTATCTCTGGTGATTACAAGAAGTCCATGGAGTGTGCCTCTGCTGGTTCCCAGTTGGCGGAGTCGATGGTGATTGCTGCCGAGAAGAAGAAGATGTATGAGGTGGTGGCCATGGCGCAATCCGCGCAAGCCGGCGCGCAAGGCGTGCCGAGTACCCAACACGGGACCGCGTTCCAGGCATCTCAGGAAACCAAGAAGGTCCAGGTCGACCCCGAGTTCCCCGACCGCGTAGCCATCATTGGCTCCGGGTTGGCGGAGAAATAGGAAAGCGAGCTCATCCACTTCCTCCGTGAGAACCGGGATGTATTCGCCTGGTCCAATGAAGATCTACCAGGAGTCCCAAGGGAGTTGGTTGAGCACTCATTACATGTGCGTCCTGACGCCAAGCCAGTGAAGCAGGCTATGCGCCGCTTCGGAGATGAGAGAAGGAAGGCCATTGGTGACCAGATCACCAAGCTGCTGATAAGCAATTTCATCATGGAGGTGCTGCATCCGGATTGGCTAGCCAACCCGGTCATGGACGAGAAGAAGAAGGAGGATCCCAAGGCTGCCACTGCATGGCGCATGTGTGTCGACTACACCGACTTGAACAAGGCATGCCCCAAGGATCCCTTCCCGCTACCTCGCATCGATCAGGTGATCGATTCCACTGCTGGTTGTGAGCTGCTGTCTTTCATAGATGCATACTCTGGTTTCCACCAGATTGCACTCAATCCTGCTGATCAAATAAAGACTGCTTTCATTACCCCGTACGGGGCTTATTGCTATCGTGTCATGTGTTTTGGCTTGAGGAATGCGGGTGCAACCTATCAGAGATGCATGCAGAAATGCTTGCACGACCAGCTCGGCAAGAATGTGCAGGTGTACGTTGATGACATTGTCATCAAAACGAATAAAACACATACTCTGCTTGCCGACCTGGAGGAAACCTTCGCTAACCTACGTAAGTACAAAATGAAGCTGAATCCGAGTAAATGCACCTTTGGCGTCCCGGCTGGCAAGCTACTCGGCTTCCTGGTGTCTAGTTGGGGCATTGAAGCCAATCCTTCAAAGATAAAAGCTATGGAGAGCATGTCTTTGCCGAGATCCCTGAAGGATGTACAGAAGTTCACTGGTTGCTTGGCATCTCTGAGCCGTTTTCTGGGCCGAATGGGCGAGAAGGCCCTGCCTCTGTACCAGCTAATGAAGAAAAGTGACAAGTTTGTCTGGACTCCGCAAGCGGATGTGGCATTCAACGAGCTAAAAGCAATGCTGGCTAGCGCTCCCATCTTGGCTAGTCCGCTACCCAAGGAGCCAATGCTGCTGTACATTGCTGCGACTAACCGAGTAGTCAGTGTGGTGATTGTGGTGGAACGAGAAGAAGAAGGCAAGAGTGTGCAGCGCCCAGTGTACTATCTCAGTGAAGTGCTTTCCAGCTCCAAGCAAAACTACCCGCACTACCAGAAGATGACCTACGGCGTGTACCTGGGCGCCAAGAAGCTAAAGCATTACTTCCAAGAGCATCCTATCACGGTTGTGAGCTCTGCTCCCATCTCGGATATCATGGGCAACAAGGAGGCGAGTGGCAGAGTAGCCAAGTGGGCAATCGAGCTGGCAGCGTATGCGCCCGCATACGCGAGAAGAGAAGCTATCAAGTCTCAGATTCTGGCGGAATTCCTGGTGGATTGGGCCGAGGTGCAGTATGAACCTCCTGCTCCAGTTTCTAATTACTGGAAGATGCACTTTGATGGCTCGAAGGTGAAGGAAGGCCTTGGTGCTGGCGTAGTGCTGACGTCACCCAAGCGAGACCAACTCAAGTATGTGCTGCAGATTCATTTCAAGGCGTCCAACAACGTAGCAGAGTACGAGGCAGTGGTGCATGGCTTGCGAGTAGCCAAGGAGGTTGGCGTGCAGCGCATTATATGCTATGGCGATTCAGATCTGGTGGTGCAGCAAGTCTCTGGTACTTGGGATGCTCTAGATGCCAACATGGCATCCTATCGATTCCTGGTACAGTCCATGACTGGATTCTTCGAAGGCTGCGAGTTCCAGCACATTCACCGAGCAGAGAACGAAGCGGCAGATGAGCTGTCCAAATTGGGATCTTCTCGGCAATCCATCCCGGCGGGAGTTGCCTTGGAACACTTAAGGAAGCCATCCATCAAGCCCTCTCCCAACTCGGAGTCCATATTTGTTACTTCTCTGCCGAGTGAGGAATCTGATCCCATGGAGATTGACTAGGAGAATGCTGCAGGAAACTCGGGGACTGCCGTCCTCTACTCGGGGACTGCCATTCCCTACTCGGGGACTGCCATTCCCTACTCGGGGACTGCCCTTCCCTACTCGGGGACTGCCATTCCCTACTCGGGGACTGCCACTCCTTACTCGGGGACTGCCAGTCCTTACTCGGGGACTGCCACTCCTTACTCGGGGACTGCTGTCCTTAACCCGGGGACTGTCGCATTCATTGAGGAAGTCCTTGCCAATCGATCAGGGCTCCAGAGAAGTGCTCCCAACCCTAAAGAGCAACCAGAGGTACCTATTCCAATGGAAGTGGACGAACCAGTGTTTCCCACACGGGAGACACCGAGTTGGGCCATGCCCATATTATCCTTTCTAAGGGACGGTACTCTGCCAGAAGATGAGGTGGCCGCAAGACAGATTCAGAGAAGATCCAAGGGCTACACTATATTCCGAGATGTGCTGCACAAGAGGAGTGCCACCGGCGTGCTGCAACGTTGCGTGGAACCAGAAGAAGGAGAAGAAATTCTGGTAGAGATACACCAGGGAGAGTGCGGGCACCACGCCTCTTCTCGGGCATTGGTCAAGAAAGCTTTTCGGCATGGCTTCTACTGGCTCACAGCTCTGCAGCAAGCTGAGGACATCGTGAGGAAGTGCAATGGCTGTCAGATGTTTGCAAGCAAGATTCACATGCCTGCTTCCGAGCTGAAAACCATTCCTATCACTTGGCCGTTTGCTGTTTGGTGCTTGGACATGGTCGGACCCTTCCAGCCGGCTAGAGGCAACATGACTCACATCTTGGTCATGGTGGACAAGTTCACCAAGTGGATCGAAGTGAAGCCTATTCGAAAGTGCGATGGGGCCACAGCTGTGAAATTCTTGAAGGACGTGATCCTGAGATACGGCTACCCGCACAGCATCATCACGGACAACGGCACGAACTTCGCAGAGGGGGCAATGGTGCGGTTCTGCAGAGATAAGCACATCCGACTAGATGTTGCATCTGTTGCGCATCCAGCCTCCAATGGACAAGTGGAAAGAGCAAACGGCATGGTACTGGCAGGCATAAAGCCAAGGCTGATTGAGCCACTGCTGAAAACACCTGGGTGTTGGCTAGACGAGTTGCCAGCGGTGTTGTGGAGTCTACGGACTACACCTAACCGGTCAACCGGCTACACGCCATTCTTCTTGGTATACGGGGCTGAGGCCGTGTTGCCAATAGACCTAGAGCATGACTCCTCCCGAGTAACCCTCTACACTGAGGTGGAGGCGAGAGAAGCTCGAGAAGACGACGTTGACCTGCTTGAAGAAGCAAGAGAGCTGACTCTGTCACGTTCGGCTATCTACCAGCAAAACCTGCGGCGTTATCATAGCCGAAAGGTGAACCCAAGGGTTTTCCGAGAAGGAGACATGGTCCTTAGTCTTGTGCAGCGCACAGCCGGGATGCACAAGTTGTCTCCTCCATGGGAAGGGCCCTTCATTGTGAGCAAAGCGCTGCACAACGATGCATACTATCTTGTAGATGCGCGCCCACCATAGGCGAACAGGGCAGATAAAGCTGGAGAGGAAACCAAGCGCCCTTGGAATGTAGCTCTACTCCGTCGTTTTCATTCGTGAGCAAAGATGTGTATGTACCCTCTTATCCGAGTTGAAATTCTATTCTGCAATCTGAAATTGAACTCGGGGACTGCCCTCGCCCAAAATTGCTCTAAGTGTTTCTACTCGGCTTTACCTTTTGCCTATTCGGTTGCTCTACTTCAAAATTCAAAGGTACATTGAGTACTGTGTTTAAACCTACATGCCAACTCTTCGACTTTGCTGCTGTCCGAAACCCGGCTTCATGGCAAGCAAGAGAACAAGCAAAAGGTCCATGAGCACAAGAAAAATTACTAAGGAAAGGAAGAGTGCAGGAACCGAGTAGGGTGTTTTTACTACTGTTCTTTGTCTTATCTTTTCGGCTAAGTGGTGGGCTGCGTTACTATGATTGTTTCTAAGCGGCTAAGTATTTGCAGCTCTGCTCTTTAACTCTTGTGACTCGAATACCAAAAAAGCAACAAGTTGCGGGTAGAGCTGAGACGAAAAGAGAGAGTGAATAAGAAATGCAACTCGGGGACTCGCATGATAACGCAACCCGGCATCGAGCCCAGGCTGAATAAATTGATTAAGTTGAAAATAACAAGTGGGAATAAAAATGAGTAGCAACGGCATAAATAATCTGATACATTTGCACCCGGCATCCCGGGGATCTGATAAGTGTTTGAGAAATAAAGCTGCAGGATAAACTCAGGTCGACGTGGTGTTCTCGGTGCTGGCCTTGGTTGTTTCGTCTTCAGTAGTGGCATTGGTTGTGTCCGCCTCTGGGCTGGCGTCGACAGTCTTCGCGGCTTCATCCTCGGAGCTGGCATTGGTCGCGTCCGCCTCTGCGCTGGCATCAACAAGCTTTGCTGCTTTGTCCTCGGCGTCGGGCTCGGTGGCTACCTGGTCTGAAGTGGCCGTGGCCACTGAGACAGGCGTTGTCGCGGAGGTGGAGCCGGTGGTTTGGGCGCGAAGGTTGACGGTGTCGTCGAGGGCAGCTCCTGACGAGGTGCCGAACTCGAGCGCGGCGGTGTCGATGGACATGTCCTCGCCCTCCTCCTCCTCGTCGCTACCCGCAATAACCGCAGCTTTCCCCTTCCCGGCCTTGCCACCAGGAGAGTCGAAGTAGCTCAAGTCCAAATCCTCTGAGTCCGTCTCCTCATCTTCGTCCTCCTCCATCTCGGTGTCGGGCTCAGTGAGGCCGTCGATGAAGGTCGCCGTGTCAGCATATTGGGCAACCTCATGCGCAACCAGCTTGCGGATAGCCACGCAGTCGGGATTCTTCTCCCACTTGGAGTCCTGGCGCATCTCGCGGATAATCTGCATGTTGAGGTTTTCATACCAAGTGGTGATGAAGAGCAGCATCATGTCTGCACCTGCCCGAGCTCCCGAGGCGCGCCACTTCTTCAGTTCGGCATTCACGCCGCGCAGCTTCAGGGCAAGCCCGCGGATGGTCATTGGCGCGGCGTCCTGGGGCCAGAAGAGTTCGTGAAGCTGGAAGCCAACGCGCACCAGATCGGTGCCCACGCCGGCTAGGCGCTGGAATTGCCCTTGCATGACCAGGATGCTCTCTTCAATTTCTGCTCGGGTGTCCATGGGCTCGCCCTTCTCAGCGCGTGCTGTTCGGGCCTTGGCCAGGGCAGGCGCGCAAGAGGACACGATATCAGGGAAAACTTCTGCAAAAGCTATGAGAGAAGATCAGAAACGAGAAACCGAGAAGAAAGGTGTAGCAGAGTAGCAGAGAAGCAGAGAAAAGGGAGCACTTACTGTTCAAGTCGTAGCGTAGCCCTTGCAGCAGGTTCTTCCAAGTTTCCTCGTTGGCCAGATGCTTCTCTTCAATCAAACGGAGCTCCTCTAGCTGAGTGAAGAGGCCAGCATTGCTCTTCTTCAGCACCTCGCACTCCTGTTCGAGGGTCCTCTCCTTGGCCTTGGCAGTCGCTTCGTTCCTCTGCTTCTCGGCAAGCAGCTCATCCTTCTCGGCTGCTAAGTCTAGGGCGTCTTTGAGCGCAGTCTGCAGCTGGGTCTGGAGAGTTTCCACCTCGGTAGTATGCTCTTTTATCAGCTCGACAGCCTGGCTGGACAGTTGCTGCTTCACCTCAGCAGGTTTGAGGCAGTCTTGATGTTCCTCGACAAATTTTTTATTATCTTCTGAGAAAAGCAAAGCACGATCAACAGAGTAGCGAAGAAAGGAATACAGAGACAAGCCGAGAAGACGGCAACGTACCTTCCAATCTCTTGATGGTGGCCTGGCCATTCTCGACGAAGGCACGGCAGTTCTCGTGCTCGTCGGATAGGGCCTTCAACTTCCCTGCAGAGTAAAATTGGTTAGCGCAAAAAAACAGAAGCGGGCGTAAACACCAAACGCAAGAACCGCGTAGCTAAAAGCGTACCTTCAACTTCAGAAAGCCTCAGGGTGCTGTTCATCACTTCTTTATCAGCCTCCTCGGCGGCTATCTTCTCTTTTTCCAAGGCGGCAATGCGCCTCCTGGCAACAGCATGGTTCCACAGTAGCCGACGATGCAAGTCGGTCCGCTTCAGTACGCTATTCTGAGAAGCAAAAGAAAAAAGAATCAGGCAAGGTAGTAGAGATTCAACCCGAGAAGGCGGCTACTCGAGAGAGTATCCGCCTACTCGGCCAGAATCTCGGGGACTGGGTGATGGATAAGGAAAAGAAGACGAGTAGAAGAGAAGTGAAGATGCAACTCGGAGGGGATGAGTAGGAGCTTACCGCGTAAGATTGCTCAAGGTCTTCGGCGTTCTTGCGGTGGACAAACATCTTGGCGGCAAGCGTAGCAGAGCTGGATGAGACAGTCATGGGTTTGTAACCTAGGTCTACCTTGTTCCAGTCGACACGCATATGGTCTATCTCGCCCAAATCCGTGCCGTTCCAGTTCGTATTGCCAAGAACCTTGCTGTCCCACTTGGCATCGATGAAGCCGACCAGATCCAGTACTTGCTCAAGGCCCTGGGACGTTACTGCCTGGTCCTGAACCCCACGTGAAGAAATGGAGAGGGATTTGTCTTGATTTGGAGCTGGGGGTCTGGAGTCCACTGCCACGGCCTTCTTCCCCTTCTGAATAGCAAGTTTCTGTTCCTTGGTGGTGAGGCCGACCTGGTGCTGCTGGCTAACCTTCACCATGTAAGGAGGGTAGCAGGGCTGATCTGAGACGATGGATGCAGCAGCAGCGACAGCAGCCGCGTCAGGCTCGCGGATAGCCAGTTGACTGGACTGGACAGTTGATGTTGGTGGCGGCATCTCGGCAGCCCGCTTCTTAGAAATTTCCTTCTTGGCTGTTGGCTTCTCGGTGACTGGCTTCTCGGTTTTCTTCTTCTCGGTGGCTTTCTTGGCCTTCTCCTCGGCGGCCTTCTTCTCTGCGGCTTCCTGGGCGCTCTTCCTCGTAACCGGTTTGGCCGGAGAGCCAGTTGCAGCCTTGGTTGTCTGCACCAAGGAGGAATCTGGCTGGGCGCTACCTTGATCTGTTGGTGGCGCCAGGGGTGCGCTAACCGGCGCGACATCCGGTTGGGCGCTACCCTGCGCTGCGTCTGGTTGCGCATCGCTCAGCGGGTACTGCTCTGTCGCGACGGCTGTTTCTACCCGCTGCTCGGCAGCGGGATCTGGCTGTGAGGCATCCGGTTCTTCTACCCGCGGCTGGGCCGCGGGATCTTCTTGTTCAGCAGCCCCTGTCGCTGGCTGCTCTTCTTCTTCTTCCTGCCGCTCAAGGGTGGCGTCGTCATGCATCTCATGGTCTGGATCTTGGTTTTCTTCAGCCCTGGTGGCTGGAGGGGAAGGTGGCAACTCCTGGGGAGCAGCATCCTGCGCCTCTTGCTCGGCGCGGGACTGCTGCTCCTGCTCAACGTTGTGGGCATCGGTATCCCTGTACGGAGCCTCGTCGGAGTCCTCCGCTTGCGCCTTGGCGGTGTCGTTCTCGTCGCCGTCGAGGTTGATGAGCTTATCAACGTCAATGGCGGCTTTCTTCTTGGTCTTCGTGGGCGCACGAGCGGCATCCGCGTCCAAGGGGGCTCTGAGAAGAAAATTCCATTCAGAAATAAGAAGAGGGCAGAGGAAACAGCAAAGCAAAAGGATTGGGAATCAACCGGGAAGAACGAAATGAACCAAAGCGTATGATTGAGAAGGAACTTACCCCTTGCGGCTAGGGATTGGTGGTCGTTTCCTCTTCACGACCTTCTTGGTCATCTTCTCGGTGACCGGCTTCTCGGTTTTCTTCTTCTTGGAGGGGGGTTCTTGGGGGCCACTACCCGCCCGCTTGCGGGTGATAGGAGCGGCAACTGAAAGAGGTGGGACGACCAGGGCTGCATCGTCCTCGTCCTCACCTTCATCGTCGTCCTCATCCTCGCCTCCGTCCTCAGCATCGGCATCACCTGTGAAATAGAAAGGAAGAAGGGCGATTCAGAAGCAGGAAGCAGTTAGTTTGTACAGCTTGCGACCAGACAGGATGAGTTCAATTACCTTCATCTTCGTCCTCGGTCCAGTCGCGGACGGACGCGTCGACGTGATGCTTACTCGTCTGGGCGGCCTCGGGAGGAGGGAGCTTGTCCGCGGTCTCGAAGGAGACCACGTCGTCTTCCTCTCGGTCATCTGACCAGTTGCCCTCGAAGCGCTCGCAGCTCTCAGCAAGCTGGCGGTCAAGGACCTGAAGAACAAAGAAACATCGCGAGTTAGCCGAGTAGCATGAAGGCACTCTACCCGGATAGGCGTGCAAACACAAAGCACACTAAGCCTAGGGAAACTTGCTAAGGGTCCTACTCGGCAAGGCGTGCAAACATCAAGCACATTAAGCCTAAGTGTTTCTCCTAAGTGTGCTACCCGACAAGGCGTGCAAACAGCAAGCATACTAAGCCTGAGCAGTTCCGCTAAGCGCCCTACTCGGCGCAGAATGCGAATGCTAGTCGCAGCAAGGAGAGGAAGCCATCTACTCGGATTGCATGTATTGGAAGCAGAGTAAGAAGTACATACCCGTTCAATCGGCTTCGTATGGCTGTATGGGATGAAGCCATACTGCCAATTGTCTCGGAGGCCCGTGGTCAGGATGGACCTTGCGTGCGTGGCGACATCCGCGTTGCTGAGCTCGAACGTAGTCGTCCGAGTACAGTCGCGAGGGCCGCCCATGTAGCACATGGGGTGGGAGCGTCGTTGCAGAGGCAGCACTCGGTTGCGGATCCAGCAGGCGACTGGATCGTCGCTCTTCAGCCCTTCTCCAATCAGATAGGCGAGCCGTTCCTCCATCTGAGTCAGATTCCTGCTGTTGGATGGCTTGCTCTTCCAATTCTGCCCAGTAGGAGCTCGACTGCTCCATGGGGGCAGATTGATGCGGTCCTCGATCTTGGCATCCTTCGTGGCGGGGATGTTCTTCACGTACAGGAAGGACTTCTGCCACTTGCGGACAGAATCCAAGCCCTTGATGCGAGGGTGATTGGTTCCCGTCCGCTGCACCATCATGACGCTGCCGGTATCGGTTGTCCGGCTGCTGGCGGCCGCTCCGTCCTTCTTGCCTTGGCTCTGTTGGCGGAAGAAGAAATACTTCGACCACGTCTCCGTCGTGGGGCGAATGCCGAGGAAGGCCTCGCACACCACGGCGTGGTAGGAGAGGAAGACGACCGCGTTGGGTGGAAGATGGTGCATCTGAAGACCGTAGTGGTCGAGAAGAGAACGGAGGAAATCGGAAGCAGGGAGGCCGAATCCTCGCGCGAAGTGCGCGAGGAAGACGACGTGTTCGCCCTCCCGCGGGGCCGGAACGATCTCGCCGTCGGACGGCCGGCACTGAACACCAGGAGGAACCCTCTGAGTGTTCACAAGCCACGAGCAGTCATCGACGGTGACATCGGAGCCAGCCCAACCGGCGCGAGCACTGTCGCCACGAGCCATGGCTGCGAGTAGGAAGTGGTGGAAAACTGGAAGAGTTGGGTGGATTGGATGAATCCGCGGCGGCGCAAGGAGTTGCGCGGCGGCGGAGAGCTCTGCGGCGGCGAAGAAACAGAGAGGCAGAAGAGGAAAGTGCAGGGGAAGGAGAAGAGGAAGTTACCGTGGGGGTATTTATACCGCACCACGGGTAACCGTTACGAATTGGAGTAGTGGGATCGATCGTGGCAATAAATCGTGCGGCGTGGGATCTGTGGCCGGTTAGGAACGCACACAGCGCGGAACGCACGCGTAACGGCCGCAATTGATCCCACGACGAGATCGTGGCTAATTACTGCGCGTGATGGGGCATTACGAGGTCGTGGGCCCGCTCCGTGAAAACTGGGCGCGTGGCCTGTCCGGGTCTGGGCAGCGAGGCGTCGCGGTCTTGGATGCGTGACACGTGTCCAGTTGCAGCACGGACAGCCGGATTGTGCTCTGCGCTGCAGAGATTCGATTGAAGAAATTCCCTAAGTCTTTTTACTCGGTTACGGAGAAGGAGGCAAGCTCTATTCGGAAGAAAGGAAACTCAAGGTACTCTTCGAAATGCTACTCGGAGGTTTTACTCGGCATATTGAGGTTCAAGAGCAAGGCTGTCAAGCTTGGTTTTTAAGCTGGCAGGGCCCAGTGAACGAGTTCGCAGGGCTCTACCAGCTTCGGGGACTGCTGTCGGGGGGTTACCCCCGAGTAGGGTAAAGGCAAGTGGTAAAGGCAACAATCAGACTAGAGGTTTGGTCGAGTAGCCGCCTACCCGGTACTTGCTACCCGGTCGACTGCTTCTCGGTCTCACAAAAAGATGACCAGAAGGAGATATCAAGCAAGATATATCTGTTCGAGTAGAAGAGTTGGCCCGAGTAAAACTGGCGGGAACCTACTCGGGCCAGAGGTCAAAGGAGCCGTTCTGACACAGGATCCCGCGTATCCCGGGTCCGTACTTGGCACATTTCACCGCACTGTTCATCTGGGGACGGCGTGCCTGATGGCGACAGTCTGTCAGCAGGGCGTCGCAGGATAGGGGAGACCTACTTTGTGTTCGCACAGTGATAACAGACTGGTTACTTGGTTTTGCCCAACGACTTTCTGCATCAGGACAAGCTTAGAAGCCAAAGCTGTCAGCGGGAACTCGGAAGAAGGACGATGTGCACACAATGTCGACACTTGTTTGTATTTGGCTGTATCCGGCAGGGCACCGGGTATATAAGGTGCCCAGCCACCTCCTGCGCGAGACACGATCATATGCTAGACACGAATGCTTCACACGTAGAGATTCTTGACCTAATCCTACTCGGAGAGAGAAGAGTGGCTACTCGGTAGCAAGAACATTTGTACTGTGGCTACTCGGTTAGATACCAGAATACATAGAGAAAGGCAGGAGTAGGGGTTTTACCTCCTCACGAGGGCCCTGAACCTGGGTAGATCGTGTTGTTTGCAGTGTTTGATCTTCACCTCACGCGTCTACTCGTCGCGTGATCCCTCCCCGAGCACCTCCAGCGTCCTTCGTCCCCGCATCTTTAGCCATCCTATGGCATCTGCCGTGACACCACCACGACATAACTTTTTATTGGTTCAACCAAATGCCGCACGGTTTTGAGCTTCTAGAAGCCTAGTCAGCACCCTATCTTTTCATCCCTTAGCCACGAAGTTTTGTTGACCAGAGAGGGAGAGAGGGAGTGAGGAACATAGGAGAAAAACGGGAGGAGGCAGTATGGGCACGGCCAGACAGGCTCATCCCTGCCGCGTGCCACAGTGCCAGCTCGCGATATTTCTTCCATTTCCTCGCCCAAGTGGCCATTGACCAGCCTTGTCACGCCCCTGGGCGCGCCCAAGAGCCAAATGGCACGGCATGGGCATGCCAGAGCGCGCACGGGCGTGTCTCACTGACGGCCGTGGCTACCCGGGTGTGCACACTGCCGCCTCGCCCCTATAAAGCCATTGGCACGGCCCCTGCCCTTGCTACCACTCGCTCACCCACTCACCCCAGCCACCGCAACGAGCTCGAGAGAGCATCAGCTAGCCAAGAATCGCCGGAGAGCACCACGGCCACTGCGGGCAGTCGAGGTGAAATACTCGCGCCTCAGTCCACCCTAGCTCTCTCTGTCACTCTAGATCGAACCCCCACCCTCCGTAGACCGTGTCTGTCACTCCCCGTGGTTCCTCGTTTGCAGGGACGCCGGAGAGCACGTCGGAGCCGCCGCGGGACACCTGCACGGCGCCGTGGATTGGAGCTACCCCGAGCCAAGATCTTCGCGCCCCTGCACAGCCCTGAGCCTCTGCGACCTCATCGACCACTTGCCACGGTTCTGCAACCCACCTAGGTGAGCTATTTCACCCTAGCTCGCCGCCAGCCGCGCACGAGCTCGTCGGAGAGAAAAAGAAAAGAGAGAGAGAGAGGCGATGTCCATGCACCGTAGATCTAAATATCTACGGTCACGTTTGAATCGCGAACCGGTACGCGTCTTCGCGCGCGCCGTGGAAGCGAGGCGGGCCTCAGAGCGCAAATGGGACGCGCGCCCGTGTGCTGCTCAGCCCGCGGCAATTTTTCTTTTTCTTTTTCAAAATGAACTGAATCTTCTGTTTTTCTTTAATCGTGTAAAAAAATGTTAAACTCCAAAATAAAATGAACCAAAATTACCTGAGGTGTGTGAATGAATTCTTGAACGGATGCAGCTTGCAGAGCTGGTTTCGAACCTTGTATGAACGAATGAAAAATGTTGAACTGAGCACTATCTGTTAAGGAAAAAATGGAATAACTTTTGATTGGAATGGTTAAAATGTGCAAACTAAAATTCCTGGAGTAGACCTTGACTAGATCTACCATTAGAACTTGACCTCACCTCAAGGTGAGATACCATTTGAAAATGACATTCATTCTGGTAAAAGTCCAGTAGCCTGTTCTGTGAATTTTAGGATTTATTTTACAACACTTTTTTATGTGAATCCAATTGGATCTGTTAGGTATTGGGTAGATCTATGTTATCCTATCTTTGTGTGATTTTTAGAGCTCATAATTAATTTGGCAACAGATTTAAGAAATTGTACTTTTCTGCTAGAAAAAATGAGTAGTTTTGTTTTGTGAATAATTGCTTGCTAGTGTTATTCTGATTTGTAACATGTTTAATTGTTGTGTTGAGTGATATCATGTTTTTTCTCACAGATGTACCATGATAGAAAGTTTATGCATGTTTAGGAGTTGTTTGAAACTAGTATGAGCATAGGAGTAAGGTCTAGTTTATTTCTATTTAATTTTGTAGATGGAAATGATTAGCTAGATTTTTGTCCAAGTTATTATGAGTGTTTTCACATGAGTCTAGTACCATTTTGGTACTGGTCAATACTTGTTTTCATCTCTGTAAGGTTACATTTGTTTCTGTAGGAATGCATGTGTAGGTTTAGTATTTATTACTAGTAGTATTGTTTTCACTAGAATATCTTGTAGTATTTTTACTTAGAATATTTTTGGTTTCCACAAGTTGGACAAAAGGCTAAATAGCTCTTAAATGACATGGAAAACTTAGTGGAACACCCACTGGTTCCATCTCATTTGGTTGAGAAATAATTTATTTCAATCATAGTAGTTGTAGTAATAATAGTAAATATTATTATTTTTGATGCATGCTTGTGTGGAATTGTTTTATGGACTTGTGTGTTATTTTTGTGTGTTCCTTTCTTGTTGTATGTTATAGTTGAGTGTAATTGCTTGCTTAGTATGGTTCTGATTGAGTGTTATTACTTTTATTTTACGACGATAGAAACCGAAGAAGAGATAGTTGGAGCAGGAGGTTATTACTACCACTCCTGCTGTGATCACGAGCAAGACCCTCGTTTCCTCCAAGGCAAGGCATCCTTAAAGCTTGCCGTTATTCCTACTTATCATTATATATCATGCAACATCTACTTTTGAAGTTTTCAAAAACTTGTTTACCAAAAACTATTTTTTTGAGTGAATACTACTATTACTATTATATAGTATATTATCACTTTGCCATTAGTCAACTTGGTGTTACCAAGCCTCTAGCCACCATAAGGTATATAAATACCGCCTAAGATAATAATCTTGAGTCCCTAAGTGGACACTTTTAAAATGTGCTTTTGCAAACAAAATGGTTCTATGAGAAGTCCACGGTGGAAAGGCGGGACCTTGTTCACCGGGGGAGCTAAAGAGATGTTTTCAAATGTTTTACAAAAGGCACATAACCTAGTCTTCGCTGGACAACCAAGAAGTACTGCCACTCTACCCCAACATGGGTACGGGGCCTATCTAGATACTTGAACTTGTTAGCGTGTGTTTCATTCCAAGATGCTATAGAGAGGATGATTCTCTTAACTGAAGTGTCACGAGGAGGGCGAAACGGGACATACACAGTGAGGGATTAAGTTCTCCTCCGGAAGTGACAGTTGGGTCTCCTGACAAGGCAGGGTGGGACCTGGTGCCGGGGAGAACACCCCAACCGAAGGGATGAGCATATACTAGCTTGTGTCAGAGTGGACATTTAGGATCATTCTTCTGATGCTTGCATATCGCTGTGTCGATCCATGGGTGGTTCATGGCAGATGATTGGATCTAGTGGAATGTGTACACCTCTGCAGAGTAAAACTATTCAGAATAGCCGAGCCCTCGGATATGGGCAGTTGAAAGGCCATGTAGCTAGTATTGTGTCAAGTTTTCAAAGTGTGTTTTGAACAAAGACTTGTACCTGGGAGGTACCGATGAAGGATCCGGACATGTTGTTCCAAGAAGTTTTTGCAAAGAAAACTTTCTTTTATAAAACCTCTTGTACATGCGATATCTACAAGAGAAAGAAAAACTTATATTATTTTCTTCTGAAGTATCTTCTTCAACGAAGTTACTGATAAAATGAATGCAACTATGATGTCATCTTAGATGTACATCATGGGTAGTGAACCCTATTTATAGCCTACCTATCCACCATATAAGCATGATGCATTTTGTAAGTGTATAAAGGATGACTTGCTGAGTACATTCAAAAGTACTCATATTGGTTTCGCCCCTGGCTATTTACTTGGCCATACTTTGAGGAGACGCCTTTGGAGGAAGAAGACGAGGAAGGGTACTAATCTGACCACTACGCGAACTAGGCCGGCTTCCGGTCAGCAGCCTGTCGGTGACGGCGTGACATGGGCCATCTACGTGTGTTTCTTTCCGCTGTGTTTGTGAGTTGTGAGACTTTGCATGTCCTGCGTGACAGCTAATAAAGACTTGGTCATGTGACCATTAGCTTGTAAGGTTGCTGTTATTCGTGTAATGGATAATGTATCTGTGTACCACTTCGTATGTTGTTCACGACTGAAATTCCTGGGATCGTGAATGTATGCATATGAGGGGTTCTGGACCTTCCGGTTTGGGGCCTCTACAGTATATAAGGTGCCCCCCTCCTGTGTGAGGGTCGATTCTTTGGTCGCTCATTACGTAAGAACTGAGGCGCTTCTAGTTTGAGTAGAGAGAGAGATAGTAGTAGAGCTCCATCTTCCTTCAGCTCCTTGAGCTTGAGGAGTTCTTGTACTCGGTGACCACATATACACACAGAGAGGCAGGAGTAGGGGTGTTACCTCCACACGAGGGCCCCGAACCTGGGTAGATCTTGTTGTTTGCAGTGTAGTGAGCGCGCCAGCTAGGCGTGCGATCCCTCCCCGGATACCCACAGTTTTCATCGGCCCCAAACCTTAAGCCATCCTATGGCATCTGTCTTTACACCTCAACGATAGTTGGCGCCCACCGTGGGGCCAGCAGCGGCGCTGGCTGGGGTTTCTATCCGGACGGGACCTCTTCCTCGTTCGGGGGAGTGCGTGGTTTGTGGCCTTGTCCACAGATTCGGCTCCTTCGACTTCGTCATCGACAACGCGGGTGATTTCTGCGGCAGGCCCGTGCCCGCAGGCGGATCCATCATCAGCTTCGACGCACACTTGGTGTACGTCGCCACCACCGTCATCCGCGAGTACTCCGAGGTGGTGCTCGTTGCTGCTAACCCTCCTGCCGTTCTCGCCGCCCGCGGGCAGCCTACCAGTGGCTCTGTGGGCAGCGTGGAGGTGATGATGACTAGACCGGCTCCTGAGGCCGAGAAGGGCGCGACCGGTGCGCCCGATGCTGTTGACAAGTCTGCTCGGCCGAGCCACAAGCCGATGGAGAGGCCCCAGAACCAACCGGGCTACAAGGGTCCTTCTACATCAACCGCCCCCTTCGCCTACGTCATCGAGAAGCTGAGCAAGCCCCTAGCCGCGGATGCGGATCCAGCTGTGCTGCGTGAGCAGCTCGAGGAGCAGCGCCAGGCCTTCCTGCTAGAGGCCACCGAGATGGTGAAAATCAGGCAAGAGTTCGATCTCGACCAGCATGAGTACAATAGGGCTCACGGTCTTACTCCTGTTGCAAAGAACCCTGGCCGGATAGGGATCATCCGCCGCAACCTAGGTGCCGAGTTGGCAAGAGATGGTAGAACTCCTAGTAAATATGCTAGCTTTACTTCGCATGATAGGCCAAAGTACAGTACTCCTGCTAAAATGCTTAGGGCGGCAGAGGCACTTGCTGCCGAGTTGCCACATCTGACCAGTGAAGCTCGCATTACGCAGCAGGACCGGCTTAACGAGCTTCTTCTTGAAGCTGGCAGGGCAGAATGAGGCCTTCCGTAAGGCGGATCCGGGAGCTGGTGCGTCCCATGTTGTTCATTCGCATGGGGCAAGATCCGGAGGCCAGGCCTCTTCACCTCTTCCGGTGGTGGGAGATCTCGGAGTGTGAACTCCGGAAAGCATAAACAGATCCAAATGTACGACCCGGCTGTCACCGGAAAACAGCCCGCTGTAGAGCGGCAGCCCGGTCAAGAGCACGTTGCTCAAGGTGGTGGCCGTAATGTTGCCCGAGTTCATCAGGAGGAACAAGGAGGCAACCGAGATGGTCCATCTCGGCACCCGTCTGCCAGCCCGGTTCAGCCTCAACCCGGTGCCAGAGCTTCTGTTCAGCCGCATGTGGCTGCCCATGTTGTCAACCCGGTTCCTCAACCCGGTGCTGCGCAGGCAGGACAGATACAATGACAGTTGCTCGACAATGGAGAAAGACGGGTACCATAGAAATGAGCACTATGCTGAGGCTGGAGGAGTTGGAGCTCGGTTGGGGAACGTGTGCTGCAACCGAGTGACGCAAGATACAAGCTGGACAGGATCTACCAGTTAGAAGAGATGGAGCTGCAAGGCCCGCCGGGACCGCTTTGTTTTGGTCCCAGAATCATGAATGAATCAACTATGCAAAAGTTCCAGCTGGCAAGAGGAAGCAAAACCTATGATGGGAGCACCAAGCCGGAAGACTGGCTAAATGACTATGTCACTACCGTGCACATTGCCGGTGGTAACCGCAGATGGGCGGTGAGATACGTGCCCCAGATGTTGGAGGGCCCAGCCCGGATATGGCTGAACAACCTGCCGAGAGACAGCATCAATTGCTGGCTTGATTTCTCAGAGGCATTCATCAGCAACTTCACCAGCACCTAGAAGAGGCCAAACCAGGCCACGTCAGCTCTCTACGTGCAAGCAGAGGGAAGAGGATACGGACCGAGAGTATCTGACTCGGTGAAGCACACTAAGGAACACCTGTGAGGGTGTGAATGAGTCTCAGGCTATTGCCTGGTTCGCTCAAGGCTACCGACATGGTAGCATGCTATGGCAAAAGTTGCAAAGGGAGATGCCGAGTACGCTCCCCGAGATCATCAAGATTGCTGATATGTATGCACTCGGTGATCCAACTCAGCCTCTGCTCGACTCGTTTGAGCCGAGAAGGAGAAACCAAGGCCATGATGGTAGCAGGCGGAATGGTCGCCAAGATTACCGGAACAAGAGGCGGGACGACAGGACTGGATATCCGCTATGGCTCAAATCATGTAGCCGCGGTGGATCCGGATCAACCTGATGCAGGAAGCAGCCAGAGGCAAAAGAACACTGGGCCCCAGTATGGGCAAAACCAAAACCAAGGCCAGAACTACAAGAAGCAGTACAATGATCCCAAGCAGTCCGGAGATGCTCCTCAGAGGTTTACCTTTGAGATGATGAGGGATGGGCCGTGTAGCTACCACACTCGGCATATGAGTAGGCCGACGAACCATACTTCCTGACAATGCAGCTGGTGGGACCAGATCAAAAGTGAGGGCTTTGGCCAGTGGCCTCCTCCTCCTCCTCTGCCGCTCTCGGGTGCCAATGTGCAGCCTATCCGGGCATCTGCTCCCAGGCCCTGCCGAGAACCAGAGGCGGGAGAATGTGAACCAAGTGGCGCAGTGGGCCAACAAAAACAACACCCGCAACAACTACAACGACAACTACTACATTCGCAACAACAACCGCAACAATAACTTCAACCGGAACAACAACAACAACAAAAACAATGATGACAATGCAGGCGGTGGAGGCTGAAATCAGTAGAAGGAGCACCAACAGAGCTACATGGTGTTCACTACTGAGCCGGATGACAAGCAGCACCTGCGCAGGCGGGCAATGGAGGTGAACACTGTGATGCAGGCAGTGCCAGATTACATGCATTGGTGCGACCAGGACATTGCATGGTCCTGGGCTGATCATCCCAGGATTGTGCCTAACCCGGGTAGCTATGCCTTGGTGGTGGACCCAACCTTCATTAGGCTCAAGATCAATGTGAAGTTCAGCAAGGTGCTGATCGACAACGGTAGCAGCATCAACATCCTGTACCGAGACACCATGGAGAAGCTCAGTTATTCCGAGAACATGCTGCTGCCTAGCCGGACTACCTTTCACGTTATTGTACCCGGAATATCTTGTGATCCTATCGGCCAGGTTTGGATAGATGTGCTCTTTGGCACAAGGGAGAATTGTCGGACTGAGTGCTTGCAGTTCGAGGTGGTTGATCTCAAGAGCCCTTACCATGCTCTACTCGACAGACCGGCTCTGTCCAAGTTCATGGCCTCTATCTGAAGATGAAACTTCCCGGTCCCAATGGCATCATCACCATCTCGGGTGATTACAAGCGCTCTTTGGAGTGTGCATCTGCTGGATCTCGGTTAGCCGAGTCCATGGTCATTGCGACCGAAAAAGAAGAAGATACATGAGGTGGTGGCCATGGCCCAGGTAGCTCAACTCGGCATGCCCGGGATGCCTAGCTCTCTGCACGGTGCCACTTTCCAGGCCTCTCAGGAGACCAAGAAGGTGCAGATTGACCCGGAGTTCCCCAAGCATGTTGCCACCATTGGTGCCGGATTGGAGAAGAAATAGGAAAGCACGCTCATCCACTTCCTCCGTGAGAATCGGGATGTCTTCGCCTGGTCCAATCAGGATCTGTCGGGTGTCCCGTGGGAGTTGGTTGAGCACTCTTTGCATGTGCGGTCAGATGCCAAGCCGGTAAAGCAAGCCATGCGCCGCTTTGCGGCAGAAAGAAGAAAAACCATTGGGGACGAGATCACAAGGCTGTTAGCAAGCAGATTCATCATGGAGATACTGCATCCGGATTGGCTGGCCTAATCCGGTCATGGTGGAGAAGAAGAAGGACGATCCCATGGTCACTGTGGTGTGGCGCATGTGCGTTGACTACAGCGACTTGAACAAGGCCTGCCCCAAGGACCCGTTCCCACTGCCCCGGATAGATTAGGTGATCGACTCCACTACCGGGTATGAACTTTTGTCTTTTATTGATGCCTACTCTGGTTTTCACCAGATTCCACTGAACCCAGCTGATCAAATAAAGACTGATTTCATTACCCCGTACAGGGCTTATTGCTATCGTGTCGTGTGCTTTGGGTTGAGAAATGCTGGGGCCACATACCATAGATGCATGCAGAAATGCTTGCATGAGAAGATAGGAAAAAATGTGCAGGTGTATGTGGATGACATAGTCATCAAGACCAAGGAGAAACACACACTCCTGAGTGATATTGAAGAAA
The DNA here is from genome assembly GCA_028641055.1 of Alopecurus myosuroides. Lineage (NCBI taxonomy): Eukaryota > Viridiplantae > Streptophyta > Magnoliopsida > Poales > Poaceae > Alopecurus > Alopecurus myosuroides. The sequence goes on from CM054058.1 coordinate 352,853,700, forward strand.
CAATCACAAACTTGCGAAAGTACCGGATGAAGATGAACCCGACCAAGTGCACCTTTGTCGTTCCAGTTGGGAAGTTACTCGGTTTCCTCGTGTCTAGTCGGGGTATCGAGGACAACTCATCCAAGATAAAAGCTATTGAGAGCATGTCTCTCCCGAGATCACTAAAGGATGTGCAGAAGTTTACCGGGTGCCTGGCTTCCCTTAGCCGGTTCATTGGGAGAATGGGCAAGAAGGCCTTACCTGATATGGAAGGGTTACCTCCTAGGGTGGCCCGATCTTCATGAATTGACCAAGAACACGAAGAACGAACGATGAACACGACGAACACGAAGGGGATCAAGGGGAAATCATGGAAGAATCAAGGGGGAAACATGGGGAATCGAGGGGAGATAACTAGCAAGAACCGAAGAACCCCAAATCGTCCGTCAACTAGACCCCGAGGGCCGCCTACGGAACGATCGATCCAACTGAACTCGCCTTGATTGAAACCGCTTCACACCCGTGGTCGGTCCACCACGCCAATAGAACCTCAAGGATTAGTTGAGGGAGATTGGGCAATTCCTCACTGGATCCCAAGGGGACAAGATAGGTAATTGAGGTGAATCTTGATACGATCCTAGATACACATCATAGGAGTACCCTCACAAGAGGAGTCACCTCACAAGAGGGATACAAGGGAAAGCCCGAAGTTCTCAAATCATTCCTATTCTAACCCTAGATCTAGCCACCGGAGTCCATTATATAGCCTAGGGGGTAGGTGGGGTGAAAAGGGGCGTTCCTTTCATGTTTGGGCGCAACAGCAGGCGGACCGGCCCTTGAGGCCGGGGTGGGAGCTGGGGGCACCCCTGGCACGCCGGCCTGAGGCTGGGGGTGGAGAAAAGGCCAGACCGGCCTAAGGCTGGGGTGGGGATGCAGGGAGTCCGGCCTGGAGCCGTCCTGAGGCCGGGTCCTTCCGAAGGGGGGCCGGCCTGGGGCCAGGGGAGCCGTCCTGAGGTCGGGGTGGAGGCCGACTCCTTCTATTGGGGGTCCGCCCTGGAGATGGGAGGGGGCCGGCCTGGCCGGGGGTTGAGGCCGGGTCCCATGTTTCTCCCCGTTCTTCCTCCTCTCTTTTCCGTTCTCGATGTCGTCTTCTTCCACTTCCTTCCTAGCTTCTTGACCATCGTCTTGGGCATGTTCTTGAGCATCACGGGCATCGTCTTGGGCTCCATGGTGTGATCCAACCTAGGCATGAAGAGGGGAATTTCGTGAGGTAGCGCACCATTCACCAAGACACCAAAAACATACGGAGAGCATAGTGAGTTCACCTTGTCGTGTATCGATGTATGGCTTGGTGGAATGAGGTGGGATGCATCATCCCCCCCCCCCTTGGAAAAGAGTCGCCCTCGACTCTTGATCCATCCTTTCATGAGCGAGAGAAGGAATGTTGACGACGAAGATGTCGTTGAAGTTTAGCCACTTACATAAAGTCATGCCACGGTAAGCTCGTAGTGGTGGTAGTCCGAATGCGATGACGATGTTGAAATGGTCCGCATTGGTTGGATGAGGAAGATCTTGAAAGGCGGTGTAGTCGTTGAAGTTGAGCCTCTTATTGAAGGTCATGACAATGTATGCTCGTGGCGGGTGTAGTCCAAAGGCGATGACGATCTTGAAATGGTCCTCATTGTATGGGTGAGGAAGATCTGGAAAAGCGATGTAGTCGTCGTCGAAGAGCTCAAGAGGTGGTTGCTCCATTGCTTGCGGCAATGGTAGAGTGTAGATGAACTTGATGTATTGGTTGCACGCCGCTCCATTGGTTGCATTGCCATTGATTCGCTTGTCGAAGTCCATTTACATCTTGGCGGTTGGCATGTAGTCGTGGGGGTCATTGTCGTTGACGCGCTTGTCGAAGTCCAAGTGCACCTTGACGATTGATATGTAGTCGTGGTAGTCATTGTCGTTGACGCGCTTGTCGAACTCCAAGTACATCTTGACGTGTGGGATATAGACGGAGAAGTCGTTGTTGTGGATGTGCTTGTCGAACTCCATGCACATCTTGACATGTGGGATGTAGGCGTAGAAGGCATTGGCGTTGATGCGCTTGTCGTACTCCATGCACATCGTGACATGTGGGGTGTATGCGTAGAAGGAGTTGTCGTTGATGCGCTTGTCGTACTCCATGCACATCTTGACATGTGGTATGTAGGCGTAGAAGGCGTAGTCGTTGACGTGCTTGGGGTTCGCCTGTAGATCTTGACTTGAGGGATGTGGAGGGAGAATGCATTGTCTTGGATGCTCTTGTCAAACTCCATGTGGATCATGACGAGCGGAATGTACTCCTTCCAAATCTTCAAGTCGGCGTTGACGTTCATGCGGTGTGGAGAGCCTTGTATGGTGAAAAACCCATGAGGGCGAGCATGCTTGATAGAGTCACCAAATTTCTGCAAAAGAGACAACAAAGATGGAGAAAGAGTTGGTAAGCCGTTAGTGTCAATAAGCACAAATTGGGTTTTGCTCTCAACTCTCATCTCACTATTGGTGGCTATCATGACTATGCCTCTAAGAACACTCATGCTTTTTCCACTCATGATAGGTTTGTGGCTCTCACTCACGTAATGGTGGATCTCTCTCTCACCACTCATCTCACTAGAAGCTTGAGAGGGGACACTAGAAGGCTCCAAAGTCTTGGCACTTGAGGTGTGCGGGTTTTTCGAAGTCGTTGCATTGCTTGGAGTCGGTAGTGTCATGGCATGTGGCGAGGAGGACTTGATCATCTCGTTTCTTGGGTTTATCTCCAAGTGTGGAATGTTGGGCTTGCTTGGAGGAGGAGGTAGGGTCATGGCTTGTGACGAAGATGGCTCAATCATCTCCGTGATGTGGTAGTGTAAGCCATGCCTTGTAGCATCCTCAAGTGGTTGATGATGATGACGATGATGATATCCTTGGCTAGAATGGTGTCTTGAGCGTGGCCTTGTGGAGGTTGGGATGAGGTGCTTGGAAGTCAAGTTGAGGGTGTCACCCAATTCGTCGCTACCTCCATCAATGATAGATGTGCCATTGACGCCGGCTCTAGAGAGGTTGCATCGTTGGTCATGTCCATCTTGAGGAGAGGTGTTAAGGGTGTGTTTGGGACGGCTCCACTCCACCAATTTTTGGCTGGAGCTGGTGAAGCTGTCCCAAACGCAGAAACTCCAGCGTCCAGGCGAAGCGGAGCTGGAAACCTCGCACGTTCATTTTGCTGGAGCCAAGGAAGAGGTGCTTCGGCTGCTCCACTTCAGGTCTAGCGACGTGAAATTACCCACCATTGCCATTATAATGGGTGCCTAGAGCGAATCGTTTTTCTGTGTTTATCGCTATAGACTCCTCGATTGGAATCTTCCCCAATGCCAGCAGATTAGGCCGCGCCGCCGTCAATCTCTCCGTCACGAACCTCCCTTGTCAAGCCTCCTCGGCGACCAGCGAGGCTCTCTCCCTCTCTCCTCCGTTGTACGCCCCTATTCCCTGAGGCCACTAGCCAGCCGGCCCTCTCCCCGCCCCCTGCTTCTTGTCACGCGACCCGCCGTTGACTGGAACCAAGACTTGCCGTCGTTTGCCTGCGGCTGCAGCCCAGTCGCCCATGTTCCTCAGCACGCTTCCGGCCGCAGCCTGTGTGCAGACTAGACGCCAAGTTCCTGCAAAAATATTTCGCCGCCTCGTCCTCTTCAGACCACCGCCTGCTCTCACCTCCAGCTACCTGCATGGCATACAGAGCTGATTCGTGACGCCGGCGAGAAAGAGCCAGACGCGACCTGAAGCGTTCCCATCAGTCCTTTCACTTTATGCAAAAATGTTTTCTTTAATGGTTGTGCTTTCTTGTAGCCAGAATCGTTATGCATATGTCTTCTAGAGATACCAGTGCGACTGGATTATACTGATGCACATTTATCTCAAAGAAACGCTTGCCGATAAGCATTGTAATCGGACTAGTCATAAGCTTTTGCAAAACTGAACTTTCATCATATCAACGTGCACTACTCTTCAGTACAGGGTTCTGTAACAGGTAGAAAGGAAGAAGAAAAGGAAAGGGTAATCTAGTCTATTCACGCCGAAAATTTGGATCCGAATTTTACTTGCAAGCCAAACGTTTTATATAGCTCCAGAGTTTATAAGATGGAGTGGAGTTTAAAGATAGAGTGGAGCTAAGTGGAGTAGAGCCCTCCCAAACACACCCTAAGAACTCGTGTCACCACTCGTGATGAATTATCGTCCTCATTGAAATAGACGCTTTTGTCACCATTGGTTGGCATGTCCAAGGAATTAAGAGCAACTTGGTGCAAGGCATAGTATTGGCCTTCACTCATGGAGTCACGGTCACTATCTTGGTTGGCACTCATGAGAAACTTGTTGGAACACTCGAAGGACTTGTGTCCATTTCCACCACATGTGAATCAACTACTTGTGCTCGATTTGAGGTGAGGATCATTAGAGGTGGTGGTAGGAGACTCTTGTTCCTTGAATGGTTCCGTAGCGTTGTTTATAGCATTGGAAGATCTAGAGGGGCTCATGGTGTTGGTAGTCAGAGTTGTTCCTTGTGTCATTGGAGACGAAGAAGAATGCCTTAGAGAGGTTGGCAAGGGATGAGCCTCTTTCGCAATGTCACATGCATGAACGTCTTCGTTATAAAGTGGTGGAGGTGTATCCTCATGCTCATGTTGATGTCGATCTTGTGGCAGTGAAGGATGGTCATGCTCTTGATCAAGAAGTTCATAGTAGTTCCTCATAGGATGTCGCACATGGGAAATGTGTAACGGTGTTGTTGGTGAAGTGAACCTCGTCTCGTGTCGTGAAGAAGGAAGAGGAGCATGACATGTATGGCGATGTAGGACCTGCTCATGTGCGTGATCATGAAGTCCATAGTCCTTCCTCAAAGTATGACGCACATGGATGTTGTGGATAGGTGTTGGTGGTGAAGTGTCTCTTGCCTCTTGCCTTGATGAAGTAGTGGTATCATAGTGTCCATGGCGATGATGTTCTTGGTCCTTGTCGATGGCGGGGTGCGACGAGAAGGCACATTGTTGGTGATGATGAGGTGGAGTCTCCCATTCCTCATGTGGATGATGACGTGTCACGACCCCGGACCCAGAGATATACATACTGTTATGTGCTCCTAGACATGGACCCACAAGGGCTTCAGGGTTACCAACCCCGGCCGCAACAAACAACGGCAGGCAGACTGGATTCATCGGCACGTAGTCCGGATCCCCAATCTACTACTCGTTGTATCCATGCTAGTCATAACCTACTATGCATATCAAAGCGTCCACGAATCGAATGAAACTGAAGGAAACGGGACTAAAGCTATACAGAGATGCTATGTGTCCAGAAAGTGCAACAACAATCAAGGGTTACTGGGGTTACCTCGCCCCAGGCCGATCACATCGACAGGCGGGCTCGGACATGGATCATCGGCTCCACAACCCCTCGACTGCGACAACTATGCAGGCATAGCCAAAACTGTATAACAATGAGCTCGAAACCACCAACCGATCAAAGCAGTACTCTAAACATGAAGCTTTATTAAGCAAGTAATACTAGAGTATAGCTTACAAACAGAGGTCACACGACCCAACATTACATCAGACAATGGAAGGCGAATTATGTTGCTAGTCAACAAGAACCAAAAAGGCCTAAGAGGCCGCAACATAAGGCGGCGTCCCAGCCCATAGATTCCAGGCTGCTACCTGGGAACACCGAACTACTCGTCGATGTCCACGTTGAACCACCACTAAAGTGACGAACTCCACCTGAACCAAAATTAAGCAAACCTGAGTACGGGAGGTACTCAACAAGACTTGATTAACCTATTATATATCTGCTAACTTCAGAAAGGGTTTTATGAAGGCTGTTTTGCGTAAAGCAATCTTTGTTTTTGAAATCGAGGAAGAGTAGCACGTCTCATAGAATGTTTTCAAAACAGATGAGAAAGCTACTCAACTACTGAGATCATCATCTTCTTGTATTCCACCAAGTCCTTCTCATTCCCACACTAACTCATGCTACAAGGATCACCCCTCCCGGCATCTTCGGGGAGGCACCCTTCAATCATGGTTAACAAGTTTTAGTCATTCCGTTGAAGTTGTCTATGATCACAGAATCCGTTGCCAAGTCGTCCGTAACCGTGGACACGGCTTCTCGAGGAGATTCATCCCTGCAGGGGGTACACTTTTCCCACACGTACCATCCGACTCTTAACGCCACATGTACGCTCGTCCATGGAGCGCGGCAGAGGGTGGCTGGCCACGACCTTTACCTTGCTCGACCCTATCCATGAGTCAACCCAAACAGGGCCACCCCGTCAACAGGGAGTTGGCCACCTCCTGACGGCACCTGTTCTGTGAGTCGGGAACAAGATCCATGTACGTCCATCACTTGTCCCGGTCACGCCCTAAGTTTTCTCCAAATCGTTTTCTGACTCACACACAGATGGAAAGATCAAACTACGTGACTCATGGACGTGGCCAAACAAGTTAGTTGGTCGAGCGCGGTCTGTTAGGCCCCGCGTGTGGTTGCACGCTCAGTCTTGGCTTCGAAGGCGAGAACTCGCTCCTAGGGGCATGAACAGGACAAAACGCCACAACCCATTGTGGCCTCACATCCATGCCATTATTTAGTCAAGTTATCAAAGATAAATCAAAATACAACAACCTGACAAAGTAGATTCACGTATTGACCAGATTCATCAACCGGGTGGATCAGATCACAACTAGGCATGGCTAAGCAAGACTCACAGGGTTTAGCGGAGCGCGCACAAACAAACCTATAGCTGCTAGGAGCAGTGGATCAGGATATCTAGGTTATGCATTATATAGGAGAACTCTATCTACTGACACCAAGTAGTTTGGAACCGAATGCAAAGTACGAGATCTGAAACACTTTGAAACCATATATGAGCAGATAAGAGGTTATGCTTGCCTTGGTTATAAGAAAACCAGATAAAGATCTTCTGGAATAAGTGCTTGACTTGTCGATTAAGATCAAGTATTCGTCATGGGGTTGTTGGCCTTCTCTTCGGAGTCACGTTCTACCGAGGGGGAAATAACACCGAAAGAGAAATAACAATCAATCATGGCATCGATGCAATGCGCAATATGTATGCATGAGCAAGTTAATGCACTGAAATAAAGCCCTAACATGTTCGATGAGTTGCTAGGGTTCGTATGTCGGTTATCAAATTTTACTGAAATAAGTCCGAAATGGACCCCGGAGGGGGTTTCGGGCGATATTGAAAGTGGGTACAATTTTAGTTGCTCAAATTAGTTTAAAACATCATAAACAGTTTGCATTTGTCATTTTGAGCAAATTGGTATATAACTTTTAGATTTCTAATTTTAGTGAATAAAAACCTATTTTTCTATTTTAAATGAATTAATCAACATTAAATAAATGTCCAAAAAGTAAATGTGTCAAACATTTATGAAAGTGACATTTTTGGGTAGCTTACATTTTTATGAACATTACCATATTTTTATTTTATTTTTCTGAGTAACAGATTAAAAGATATTAATTATTCAAGTTTAAGGCATTTTCTGGAATTACTTAAATATGGGATTATGACATCAGGCTGATGTCACCATGACATCACCTGCTCTGCCCTCACGGATGATCTTCGAAATTCGTCGGATTTCACGCTCTAGTTCCAAATCAAACTATACAATGAGGAAGAGGAGGTGGAGGGGAATTGAGGGGTTCTCGCGGCGGACCCAAAGGTCACCGGAAAGCTCGCCGGCGGCGACCTTCCGCGGCGGCGGTGGCACGGTCACGGCGAGGAACGACTATGGTGCACGGGAGGGGAAGCATAGATGATGGGGAGGCTCACCACGATGTCCTGAAGCTCGTGGAAGGGTCGGAGGAGGCCGGAGCGGCCGGACGGCGGCGAATCGGCGGCGGGAGGGCTCGCCGTCCGCGGGGAAGAAGTGGATGGCGCGGTCGACTCCGGTCGTCCCTGCTCATGTCGCCTAGCTTAGAAGAACGAGGAGGCCGAGGGGAAGCCAATGGTGGCCTCAAATTCTGCGGGGAAGGCCGGAGTTGGCGGCGCTCGACGGCGGCCGGACGCACACACAGGAGGGTTAGGGTTGTTCACGGTAGGGAATACAGAGAGGAGCGAGGGTACTGCGAGAGAGAGAGAGAGGGTTCACGACGTCTCCCTGCCCCTATCCACTCGAGGAGAGAAGCAAGCATGAGGTGGCATACGGCGACGGCGGCTCTGCCACGCAGGAGCTCCTACTGTCAAAGGTTGAAGACGACATCTTTGCACAAACCCCCTGGAGCTTTCAGAATTCACCAGAAGGTCCTTTTCTAAACTAAAACAGAACATAAACCACTGTTTTGAGGGCCTTTTTGAAAACAGAAAATTTGGCAAAAATTATCTTTGGGAAGCTCATGAAATTTCCAACAACACCATGTGTTACTTTGGGGTAATTGAAATACTTTTCAGAACAAAATTTTGGAACCCCTTTTAAGTACTATTTGCTGGAGTTTTCTCAAACCATTTAAATTCCAAATTTAAATTGGTTGAAACATGATTTAAAATTTTGGTTTCATGCATGAATGATATGAACACAACACCACACACCCTATGGTTGCAAAATTTGGGGTGTTACAAATCTACCCCCCTTACAAGAATCTCGTCCCGAGATTCCCGAAGGAGAAGAAAGAAGGAACACCGGTTTTGAACGATCTTCTCGAACCTTACGGTTCTCTTCTGAAGAGGTTGATCCATAGCACTTGCGAAGATCTCCAGAGGCTACACCTTAGGTGAGAGGGAAACTCTTAGGAAATGATCTTCACGAAGATCGAGTATCTCATGGCTAACTCATGACCAGAATGTTCGTAAAGAACTTTTGAGTTAACAGGCATGAAACACATCAAGATAACGGAGGGAATAGAAGATGGTTTCAAGTGTTCGGACGATTGGTCTTGAAAGGATTTAGAATATGAGATTTGCACAAGACTTTAAATCCTTTTGGGAAAGAATGGTTGAACAACTTGTGAAACCGAGGTTTTCTTCAAACAGATAACCAAGATGGAAAGGATAGTCTTGGATACCACAATGTAATATCCGTAGACGAGGGAGAACACGAGAAAACACTGTAATCGTGTGTCAGAGGGAAGTTGATACATGATCATGTTCACTCTTCGGAGTGGACACGAAAGATAACGAAACTTTCATTCCGTTATAACTTTTTAGAAATCTTTTTCAAAGATCGGGATGTTACTTCACGACAGAATATGAGTAACCACGGAATGTTGGAACACCGTAATTAGGGAGGAATTATTGATCACTCCATAGGGATGGGTAACCAACGAGGGTTGAAACACCAGAAGGGATAGGGAATCTCTTTCCTATGGTGGATTTGACGTAGCAATACGTTTACCACATGGTTAAGATCCCATGGCTGAAGTAACTGACAAATTCACACAATGTGTGAGATGAACAGAACTTCAAGTACAAACAACTTGAGTAAGGAGACTACTCAATGGCGGTTACGAAACACCAAGAGATTTTCTCCTGATGAATTTGTTTCTGAAGGGGAACGTAGCATAGAAAACAAAAAAAATTCCTACACGAGAGACACCCGAAAGGCCAAGATCTAATCTAGGAGACGAAGTGTAACGGGCAACAAGAGGGTTAAGGAGAACACATACCCTCGAAGACTCAAAGTGGTACGAGATCAAATCTCGTTGTTGGCGTAGTCGTACTCACATCGATCCCGATAGCGAGAAGATGAGCACCGCAATCCGGCGGTGCATCCGTGATTGGTCACACGTACGGTTGATGACGACCTCCGTTCCCTCGTTCCAGCGGGGCGCGGAAGTAGAGGATCCCTCGAAACTCCAGCAGCACGACGACGTGGTGGTGGTGAAGAATCCCACGGTCAGGGCTTCGCCAAGCCGGAGACCATGAAATGGAGCAGCGGGTGGAGGGAAAAGGAAGTGGCAAAGTGTGTGGAGGAGGGAGAGCTCTCACCCTCCTTTTATAGGAGAGGGGGGAGGCAGCCCAAGGGGGGTGCGGCCAGCCCCATGGTGTGCCCCCACCTCTTCCCTCATGATGTGAGTGGACACTCCACTCACACCCACTCATTTTCCTTTAAACCCCACTTAGAAAATCCAAGAGTTTTTCTTTAATAAATCAATAAAACATTTTTATTTCTTTATTTCAGCATTTGTTAATTCTATTAACAAACATTTGCATAAAGAACCTCGAATCATTTGTTAATTCTATTAACAACCATTCGACGAAAAACCCCTTGAACTATTTCAATTTTCCCCGAAACAATTTCGGTGCTGTCCAAAATATTCTTCGATATTCCGTATCCTCTCAAACGCGTCATCGAACCTTAAGTGTGTCACCCTACGGTTCGCGAATAAGATAGACATGATCGAGACTCCTCTCCGATCAATAATCAACAGCGGGATCTGGAGATCCGTGATGACTCCTATATATTCAACGATGACTCTCGTGATCGTGTGAACCAACAACGCCGTGAACTGTTCCCTTTGTCTCGCGATATTTTACTTGTCCGAGATTCGATCATTGGTATCAACCATACCTTGTTCAATCTCGTTACCGACAAGTACTCTTTTCTCGTTCCCGTGATATAACATCCTTGTGATCATATCACGTGCTTGCAAGCGGTTTCGATGTGATATCACCGAGAGGGCCCAGAGTATATCTCTCCGTCATTTGGATGGACAAATCCCACTCTTGATCCATGATCCTCAACTAATACTTTCCGAATACTTAACGACACCTTTATAGTCACCCTGTTACGGTGTGATGTTTGATGCCATCAAAGCACTCTTCCGGTATCAGTGATTGACATGATCTCAAGGTCTAAGGAATAAGTTACTTCGTATGTTTGATATAACAATGTAAACTAAATGACTTGATCGCATTGCTATATTCTCTTTGGGTATATGTTCATCACATCATTCTTCTAATGAAATGACCCCGTTATTAATAACATCCAATGTTCATGATCAGGAAACCTTGATCATCTATTAATCAACGAGCTAGTTAAAAGAGAGGCTTTACTAGGAACCATTGTTTGTTTATTAAGCACACATGTATCAACGTTTCCGGTTAATACAATTCTAGCATGAGAAATAAACATTCATCATAAACAAGGAATAAGATAATAACCATTTTATTATTGCCTCTCGGGCATATTCCCTTCAGTCTCCCACTTGCACTAGAGTCAATAATCTAGTCTCTAAGCACTTTAACACATATGGCGTACCAGTGTTATTACCATGCTTCGCATGCGGTAAACATCATCAAAAAGATCTGAACTGTTCAGGTCCTATTGTATTTGCATGTTCTTTGCGTCTACACGCATCACTCATTCTCTAATGAGATGGCTTTGTATATATATATGGTCAATTGATGAAAACTTAATTCCTCAGCTTAAACTGATGTCACTAACATTGTGAAAATGTAGCTTCATAGTGTTAGCATTCTTGGAAACTCACCAAGTTCCGGTGGTACCTTAATTCCTCAGCTTAAACTGATGTTACTAACATTGTGAAAATGTAGCTTCATAGTTTCAGCATTCTTGGAAATTCACCAAGTTCAATAAAGAACTCCTTGACACAAAATACGCTTATAATCAGTTGTTAACACAACGATATATTTTAGCCTTTGTTGTAGTATCTGTCACAATATTTGAAACTCTTTCAAATCCAGCATGGAACTTTCTTCCATCCTATTGTGCTACCGTTCATCACATATTTTAATTAAGATAAAATTACTTGAATAAATGACAAGACTATTAGTGTAACATATTACAACTAATATTTTGTCATTACTATATGGGAAAACATATCCTTAGCATTTCTAAAATGACACAAGGATCTCTCCCACTGTCGTCTAATCATCATATGAATTATCCTACTATAATATTATATAGCATAGGACTCATCTGGTTGTGTACATAGCATGGAAACATGACTTAGAAATTTCAATTTCAATGATGCTCATCATGTGTCAAAACACATGAATCTTGCTCAATTATTTTCCATGTGACAAGAACTCCTTCTTATCAATTTTATATTGACTTACTTCAATATTTCATCTATGTAATTTGGCTTTAATCATATCAGGCGCTTGAATCCATCTTTTATAGACATCGATGCCCAATATCTTCCAAGCCTTTCATCAATATGAAAATCTTAACCGTGTTAATTTAAAATACATATTTTCCAATCAACCATATGTCATCTACATAAAGTATTGGAAATATGTCATAGCGCTCCCACTTAATTTCTTGTAACTTTACAAGCATCTTTATCGTTCATGATGGAATCAAACTCTTTTGATAACTTCATTAAGGTAAAGATTTCAACTTCGTTATGCTCACTTCAACCATTGAAGTGTGCATACCTTTCTAGCAACCTTTTTGAATTTTACAAAACTCTCAGACTGTGTCAAGTACACATCCTTGATAAAACTTCCTTGAGAGGAGAGTTGGTTTTGTTATTCAACTGCCATATCATAATATGTAACCTTTTGCTAGAACTATCCGCAAAGACTAAAGCATCACTACGGAAGATCAAAATCTTGTAGTAGTTAACTCTTTGAACTTCGTCGAAAACAACTTTTCGATAAGTACAATTTTAATAAGATGTAAAATCCATGTCTTTGTCGCTATATAGACCCTTTTGCTATCGCTAGGCATCATGCCTATCGAAAGGACTACCAAGTCACATACTTGATATTCATAAAAGGATACTATGGCGGATATAATGACTCATAGTCAATTTTACGAAGTCAGGGCCCATCATTTGCTTCCTTTATAAGGTCCAGGTCCTTTTGTTGTCAAAACAACACTTTACACTTAAACCACAAGTTGTTCTAAGTACAAAGTTTTTGGACTTTTCTGGTACAGTTCGCAAACTCATTTGAAGTATCTACAACATTTGTAGTGTCTTCTACTTAGTCAAAATAGTAAACCCCGGAACAACTTCCAGTGCTGCGCTACTCTTGACATGATAACGAAGATTCTCTAACCTCGTTGAGTTTGTACTGTGCTCCCACTCACTTGTTTCGCAAGAACTACTTTCTCGAGAAATCAACCCTTTCTGACAAACAACATTTGTCTTTTGGTTCGGTGATAGGAGAAATACCCAATGTTTTATTTGGGATAACCTTATAAACATATATTTATCCTATTTTGGTTGTAAACATTTTACACATGCTATGCATACCAAAACTTAAGAAAGTGACAATTCGGGTCACTACCCAAACCATATCTTATATGTTGTCAATTTCAGCGGATCATGATGGTACTCTTTTCAGTGGAAAAACGGTTGTCACTAATGTATAAACTACAAAATTATAATGGCAATTTTATTAATCTTACCATGTCAAACAGGGTTTGATTTTGTCTTTTGAATACTCCAATCTAATGTGGGGTATTCGAGAAGTATAAGTTGTAGAACAATTCTGCAACTTCTCAGATGTTTTGCTAAACTTGTAACTCAAACTTTATTCTTTATGATCCAATCATAAATACTTGATTATCTTGTTACATTGATTTTAACTTCATATTAACAACCTTTTGAACCAATTCAAAATGTCAAACTCTGTTCCCTTTAAATAGATATACTCACATATCTACTTAAATCATCGACAAAATTTTATGAAGGAAAAATTAATCCACCATACATGACTACACATAATGGACTATATACATCAATATGTATAATCTCCACTAAATTAGTCGTCCATTCTACTTTGGCCTAAGAACGGAATTCTAGTCATCTCTTGGAAGAGGTCTCACAAGCGTCAATTTATTCAAAACAAAATGACTCCGGAAGTCCATCAATATGGAGTTCCTTCATGTTTTCCTTTCCGATATGAACTAAAATGGTGGTGTCACAATTTAAGTGAAAATCTTTTACGTCTTGCAACGTTTAGCATTCAGTCTTATAGATGTTTACTTTACCAACATGATTTATATTAACATATCCATCAATTATGGAATATGGTCATCGTTTGAACAATCTCATTTGTTCTCACAAAAGACTAGAACAAAATAACAAATTATTAAGTTCTTCAAATAAATCTTGACTGTTTGGTTCGATACGACAATGAACACAATAACACTTTACTTATGTTCTTGTCATAATCGATTCCACATCTATTACTAGTTCCTTTTAGGCCCTTGTATTTCTTTCATTGCGTTGCTTTGTATGACAACTCATACCAACCAATGTGGTATCAAAATACCCAAAAATACTTTGTTAACTAGTAATACATCTATAACTTGTATATCAAGCATATACTCCTGAGCTGGACTTTCCAGTTATCTTCTTTTTCTGCCATATATCCTTTTGTAATTCTATTTTCAATATTCCCTTTCCTTTACAGAAGAATCATTCAACATCAAACAATGCTAGTCTTACTAGCTCATTTTCTTTGGCGTGTTATTCATATACTATCACCCATTGAGTCATACTTTGAGTTTGATTGTTCTACTAATATCACCATATTAATAGCATTCTTCTAGATTCCACTCTTAACAATTTCCAAGTAAGGTAAAATACTTTACCCATACTTCTAATCCATCCCATCATAACAATTTTATGATTAAGTTACTATAGCTCGAAGGAAGGGATTTAGAGGATAATTTTGAGCGCCCAACTTCTTGGAATATTCAAACGCCTAGCGTCTTCAATCATTGCATATATTCAGATAATATAAGCAAACATTGTCACGCTAAATTTGCATATATTCAGATAATATAAGCAACCATTGTCACTCTAAATTATACTCAGTCATGTTGCCACAAAAAAGTTTCTAGATATCAATATATCTTTCACTTGATTGTTTCTGAAAACAACTCTTTTCAGTTCCTAAATCACCTTGATCAACAAAACATTCTTTTGAAGATAAAGTAATACGGAAGCAACCATGACTCTGGATTCTAAGTAGGAATTATTTGCTCTCTAGATTAATCAATCATTAACCACATGGAGCTAGGTAGGAAATACCAAAAATCTACAATAGGACTCAATTTTAAATTTCACTAATACGGTACCAATCTTAAATGGTATTTACCAGATCATAACAGTTATATCTCAATTAACAATCTAAGTGTAAGGTAATTATAGATGCCAATGAATACTACAATTTGTGCAAATTCGCTTTGATTGGTTGTTCATGATAAATAAGTTCAAGTTAATTCAAAAATTAAACCATGAACTCCCACTCAAAAACAACATCCCTCTTAGTCGTCTTTAGTGATTACACGAACCAAATTCACTACACCAAAACCGATCATCACGTGAGATGATGTAGCTTCAAAGGCGAACATCGACATATTCATCATATCATCCATATGACTCATGCTTTACCTTTCGGTTACGTGTTCCGAGGCCATGTCTGTACATGCTAGGCTCGCCAAGTAGAACCGTAGTATTGCGTGTGTTTCAAGGCCATGTCTGTACATGCTAGGCTTGAAAACACCCGTTGTATGCGAACGTTGAGTCTGTCACACCCGATCATCACGTGGTGTCTCGAAACGACGAACTTTCTTAACGGTGCATACTTTAAGGAAGAACACATTATTATCTTGATATTAAGTGAGAGGGATCATCTTATAATGCTACCATCGTTATCTAAGCAAAACAAGATGCATAAAAAAGGATTAACATCACAGACATCACATGAAAGGATAACGTGATATGATATGGTCCTTCTTGCACTTGATCTCCATCATGTGCATTATGGTATGATCTCAATCATTCCACCGGCGTGGTACCAAGTACCACGGTACCCCAAACTTGATTGTCCATCAATAAGAAGACAACCATATGGATACCTTCCGGTATATCAATAATTTACAAAATAGATCATCTCATAATCAAATTTGTAATATTGACCATATCACATCACATGCCCAGCAAAAACTAGTTAGACGCTTCTAATTTATTTTTGCATATTTTACGTGGCTTAGGGCTTTCGAGGATAGAACCGTTCATACCTACGAACATCAACCACAACGTTGATAAACATATTTTTAGCAACCCTTCATAGATTAGATCTTAACTATAGTAGGAGAAACAGACACCCGCAAGCC
Source organism: Alopecurus myosuroides (assembly GCA_028641055.1). Classification (NCBI taxonomy): domain Eukaryota; kingdom Viridiplantae; phylum Streptophyta; class Magnoliopsida; order Poales; family Poaceae; genus Alopecurus; species Alopecurus myosuroides. Next base: position 352,869,797 of record CM054058.1, read on the forward strand.
ACTTATGCAATACAAGTTGCATGTCAGTTGTGGAACAAGTCTCATGTACGTGGACATGTAAGGTTAGTCCGGGCCGCTTCATCCCACTATGCCACTAAGATCATAAAATAATCAAGGAGGTAATAACATGATCATCAACGCCCACATACACCTATGTGTTCTACCCGTACAAAACATCTACGCATAGATCCGGCTCTGATACCACTGAAGGGGAACGTAGCATAGAAAACAAAAAAATTCCTACACGAGAGACACCCGAAAGGCCAAGATCTAATCTAGGAGACGAAGTGTAACGGGCAACAAGAGGGTTAAGGAGAACACATACCCTCGAAGACTCAAAGTGGTACGAGATCAAATCTCGTTGTTGGCGTAGTCGTACTCACATCGATCCCGATAGCGAGAAGATGAGCACCGCAATCCGGCGGTGCATCCGTGATTGGTCACACGTACGGTTGATGACGACCTCCGTTCCCTCGTTCCAGCGGGGCGCGGAAGTAGAGGATCCCTCGAAACTCCAGCAGCACGACGACGTGGTGGTGGTGAAGAATCCCACGGTCAGGGCTTCGCCAAGCCGGAGACCATGAAATGGAGCAGCGGGTGGAGGGAAAAGGAAGTGGCAAAGTGTGTGGAGGAGGGAGAGCTCTCACCCTCCTTTTATAGGAGAGGGGGGAGGCAGCCCAAGGGGGGTGCGGCCAGCCCCATGGTGTGCCCCCACCTCTTCCCTCATGATGTGAGTGGACACTCCACTCACACCCACTCATTTTCCTTTAAACCCCACTTAGAAAATCCAAGAGTTTTTCTTTAATAAATCAATAAAACATTTTTATTTCTTTATTTCAGCATTTGTTAATTCTATTAACAAACATTTGCATAAAGCACCTCGAATCATTTGTTAATTCTATTAACAACCATTCGACGAAAAACCCCTTGAACTATTTCAATTTTCCCCGAAACAATTTCGGTGCTGTCCAAAATATTCTTCGATATTCCGTATCCTCTCAAACGCGTCATCGAACCTTAAGTGTGTCACCCTACGGTTCGCGAATAAGATAGACATGATCGAGACTCCTCTCCGATCAATAATCAACAGCGGGATCTGGAGATCCGTGATGACTCCTATATATTCAACGATGACTCTCGTGATCGTGTGAACCAACAACGCCGTGAACTGTTCCCTTTGTCTCGCGATATTTTAATTGTCCGAGATTCGATCATTGGTATCAACCATACCTTGTTCAATCTCGTTACCGACAAGTACTCTTTTCTCGTTCCCGTGATATAACATCCTTGTGATCATATCACGTGCTTGCAAGCGGTTTCGATGTGATATCACCGAGAGGGCCCAGAGTATATCTCTCCGTCATTTGGATGGACAAATCCCACTCTTGATCCATGATCCTCAACTAATACTTTCCGAATACTTAACGACACCTTTATAGTCACCCTGTTACGGTGTGACGTTTGATGCCATCAAAGCACTCTTCCGGTATCAGTGATTGACATGATCTCAAGGTCTAAGGAATAAGTTACTTCGTATGTTTGATATAACAATGTAAACTAAATGACTTGATCGCATTGCTATATTCTCTTTGGGTATATGTTCATCACATCATTCTTCTAATGACATGACCCCGTTATTAATAACATCCAATGTTCATGATCAGGAAACCTTGATCATCTATTAATCAACGAGCTAGTTAAAAGAGAGGCTTTACTAGGAACCATTGTTTGTTTATTAAGCACACATGTATCAACGTTTCCGGTTAATACAATTCTAGCATGAGAAATAAACATTCATCATAAACAAGGAATAAGATAATAACCATTTTATTATTGCCTCTCGGGCATATTCCCTTCAGTTTCCACTGAAACAAAGGTTTGGTAGGATTGATAAAAAGGATATTGGAAAGACCAACTTCCAAGTTATCTTGGACGTTCTAGATACCAATATCAGACTTATGCAAGCCTTCTATAGGTACTCAAGTGAAATTTGAACTTCGGTTCGGAAGAACGGTGAGAAAAACTTGTTGGAATGAGCCACACCAGAATTCTCACGGGGAGTGGTTGTTCTTACGGATTCAAAGAGATATGACATTAGGCCTTCCGGCTAATTGTGTCAACCACAACATCAACCATGCCGGATTTTTGAATGGACCTAATTCAATACCCTTGAGAAAACACCAACCATCATTGCTGCTTGAGATTCAGCTCTAGTTGGTGGATTGATAACTCGGGCTCGGTATGTTTGAACGGAGAGATTGCACCGGTTACCAACGGGATACATATGCTGGATTCTCAAGACATGGACTATGATGCCACACTCAAAAAGGTAAGCGAGATTGTAGAACTCATGTATTAGCAACTTGCGAAAGACGGTAGCACCTACATGAGCTACTTGCAAAAGAACACATCAGAGTCCTGGTTGGGAAGAGGATAACAAAGATAACGAAGTTCTTAAACTTCTTCTCTTTTACGAAAGATCAGTCAGTGGCCTAATGTGGATGCAAACTTATTGAAGTAAATGGAGGTAACAACCAACCATCTCAAGAATACCCCACACGTGCATGACCGACTGGGATTATTCCCGAGGGAACAAGAGAACTCTACTCACGTCAATGGCGACAACTTTCACCAAAAGCACACAAACACGAGAGAGTCACTTTGAACATCTAGAACACAACTTCGTGATGACACAAAGATGGTTCTCGAGAGTTTCCAACATTAGGGCCGATTGTTCAACATGAACCTCTTGCAACTTGGAGAAAATAGGAATGTCATCGATGGGCTCGACAACACCTTATTAGAACACTCCAAGAAAAGGGATTCATATGATACATGAACAAGGCAAAACATTGGTTAGACCAAAGGACATGGAGGTATACTCGGGCAAAACACCATGAGTGAGAACACCATCAAGATAGTCCTTGGATCTGAACTTGATCTCACAATAGCCCAAATCAAATCAAGAGGTAGAGTGATAGCATTTCCGCAAAGGGGATACTATCCTTCTTCAACACGAGGAAAACTAGACATCCCGTTGTAAAGGAACAAGTCAGGAACAGCTCATGTCTTTCAACTCTCCAAGTTGTTGTTTAAGCTCAACCTACTTGTCCAGGGTGTCCAGCGGAGTTTTCTTGGAGAAAAGAGTAGTTCAAACTACCCCTCGTTTAGACATCACGGTCAGGTAACAAACCTGGTGATAATTATAGAAAGACAACCAGAATATCACAACCTACCGGTATGTCTTGGAATTCGGAAGGAATTCTGCTTTTCAAAACAACTGATATGGTATTGGGAGCTTCGGCATGCACCTAACTCACTGACCAAGAATGTACACCGGAATGAACGGACTTGATAACACAGTCAACTTTAAGTTGAGACCGGGTGACCGATAGTGCTAAGAAGGATACAGATGTTTCTTAAACTTTAAAAGCAGTAAGAATTGCTAGAAATAGCAAATACACATGTCGATGAACAAACCTATCATTCTCAAGCATTCAAGCTTGGAGGAAGGGGGAGTGAAGACGGTAAGAGCATCACTTCATCAATATGGCCATGAAACTTAACACGACCTCTTGATATAAAAGAGTGTGATACTCGAAGGTAGAACAGAACAGAAGCTGATAAAACTTCTTTAATCTGTGGATTACAAAATTTTGACCTGGTCCTAGAGATGAACGAGGTTCTGGAGTTTGTTTCTCCTGACATTTCAAGGTGGAATGTTATGGCGGGAACCAAGAAAAAATGCATTGGAAGAATCCAACACCATAGGTAACTTGGTGTCGAAAACAACGGATGGATATTTGAGTGCAACTGGAAGGTAGGAACATGCTCCGGAGAATCCAGAGATCATGTGGAATGCATAGGGTGATACTCATTTGTAAAACCCATGCAAAATAGAGGTATAGCTGAGTCAAGAACAAAGATGTGAATTTCTGGATGATCACTCTTGTTGTGATCCCTTTTGGTTCCAGCAGAGAGTCTATGGCTATGAAAGTTGGAATTTCCTAGCCATCCTGAGGTAGAACAGATTTCTCAGGATCCAAAGAAACGGAACTTGGGTTAAAGGTCAGCATCCTGTACTGATGGCATGAGCATCACATGGTTATGAAACCACATGACTCAACTCACCACTACTCAGCACATTCCGGGACCTTCGGTTCAAGTTCAAGGGGTAAAACACGACGAAAGGAGTATCTACTATCGGGGTGCCTTGAAGGACACCATGAATAGCAATCACAGAGTATCTTTCAAAAGACAAGCATAGCTCCGGAAGAACTTGAGCAGAGGATAACGGATATATTCGAGATGGAAAGGAAATCTCGAGGTTCAGGATTTAGAACTTGGAAACATGTAGGAATGTGGAATCCACACAACTCTGAGAGATTATGATGGAAAGGAAAATCTCCCATTTTGAATCAGAGGATAACGGAAGATGGAACACACACGACTCTAGGAACTTTAACACTAGGTCAACTCGGGTGAAAACGTCATTGCCAAAGAAGGCACCTAGGTTTTGAATGACTAGAAGAGATAACAAAACCTTTTTCAAATCAAAACAGGTCAGATGACCCAGAGTTTAGAGAGATACCAGATACGGAGTAAAAAGAATCCTAAGAAGGTTTTTCACAAACATTTGAAGTTTCAAAGTAGTTTTCACAATCACTAGACTCAACATCGACCAAGCAGTAAGGTTTTCCTACAGGCAGTCCTGCTCTGATACCATGACCTGTCACGACCCCGGACCAAGAGATATGCATACTGTTATGTGCTCCTAGACATGGACCCACAAGGGCTTCAGGGTTACCAGCCCCGGCCGCAACAAACAACGGCAGGCAGACTGGATTCATCGGCACGTAGTCCGGATCCCCAGTCTACTACTCCTTGTATCCATGCTAGTCATAACCTACTATGCATATCAAAGCGTCCACGAATCGAATGAAACTGAAGGAAACGGGACCAAAGCTATACAGAGATGCTATGTGTCCAGAAAGTGCAACAACAATCGAGGGTTACTGGGGTTACCTCGCCCCAGGCCGATCACATCGACAGGCGGGCTCGGACATGGATCATCGGCTCCACAACCCCTCGACTGCGACAACTATGCAGGCATAGCCAAAACTGTATAACAATGAGCTCGAAACCAACAACCGATCAAAGCAGTACTCTAAACATGAAGCTTTATTAAGCAAGTAATACTAGAGTATAGCTTACAAACAGAGGTCACACGACCCAACATTACATCAGACAACGGAAGGCGAATTATGTTGCTAGTCAACAAGAACCAAAAAGGCCTAAGAGGCCGCAACATAAGGCGACGTCCCAGCCCATAGATTCCAGGCTGCTACCTGGGAACCCCGAACTACTCGTCGATGTCCACGTTGAACCACCACTGAAGTGACGAACTCCACCTGAACCAAAATTAAGCAAGCCTAAGTACGGGATGTACTCAACAAGACTTAATTAACCTATTATATATCTGCTAACTTCAGAAAGGGTTTTATGAAGGCTGTTTTGCGTAAAGCAATCTTTGTTTTTGAAATCGAGGAAGAGTAGCACGTCTCATAGAATGTTTTCAAAACAGATGAGAAAGCTACTCAACTACTGAGATCATCATCTTCTTGTATTCCACCAAGTCCTTCTCATTCCCACACTAACTCATGCTACAAGGATCACCCCTCCCGGCATCTCCGGGGAGGCACCCTTCAATCATGGTTAATAAGTTTTAGTCATTCCGTTGAAGTTATCTATGATCACAGAATCCGTTGCCAAGTCGTCCGTAACCGTGGACACGGCTTCTCGAGGAGATTCATCCCTGCAGGGGGTACACTTTTCCCACACGTACCATCCGACTCTTAACGCCACATGTACGCTCGTCCATGGAGCGCGGCAGAGGGTGGCTGGCCACGACCTTTACCTTGCTCGACCCTATCCATGAGTCAACCCAAACAGGGCCACCCCGTCAACAGGGAGTTGGCCACCTCCTGACGGCACCTGTTCTGTGAGTCGGGAACAAGATCCGTGTACGTCCATCACTTGTCCCGGTCACGCCCTAAGTTTTCTCTAAATCGTTTTCTGACTCACACACAGATGGAAAGATCAAACTACGTGACTCATGGACGTGGCCAAACAAGTTAGTTGGTCGAGCGCGGTCTGTTAGGCCCCGCGTGTGGTTGCACGCTCAGCCTTGGCTTCGAAGGCGAGAACTCGCTCCTAGGGGCATGAACAGGACAAAACGCCACAACCCATTGTGGCCTCACATCCATGCCATTATTTAGTCAAGTTATCAAAGATAAATCAAAATACAACAACCTGACAAAGTAGATTCACGTATTGACCAGATTCATCAACCGGATGGATCAGATCACAACAAGGCATGGCTAAGCAAGACTCACAGGGTTTAGCGGAGCGCGCACAAACAAACCTATAGCTGCTAGGAGCAGTGGATCAGGATATCTAGGTTATGCATTATATAGGAGAACTCTATCTACTGACACCAAGTAGTTTGGAACCGAATGCAAAGTACGAGATCTGAAACACTTTGAAACCATATATGAGCAGATAAGAGGTTATGCTTGCCTTGGTTATAAGAAAACCAGATAAAGATCTTCTGGAATAAGTGCTTGACTTGTCGATTAAGATCAAGTATTCGTCATGGGGTTGTTGGCCTTCTCTTCGGAGTCACGTTCTACCGAGGGGGAAATAACACCGAAAGAGAAATAACAATCAATCATGGCATCGATGCAATGCGCAATATGTATGCATGAGCAACTTAATGCACACAAATAAAGCCCTAACATGTTCGATGAGTTGCTAGGGTTCGTATGTCGGTTATCAAATTTTACTGAAATTAGTCCGAAATGGACCCCGGAGGGGGTTTCGGGCGATATTGAAAGTGGGTACAATTTTAGTTGCTCAAATTAGTTTAAAACATCATAAACAGGTTGCATTTGTCATTTTGAGCAAATTGGTATATAACTTTTAGATTTCTAATTTTAGTGAATAAAAACCTATTTTTCTATTTTAAATGAATTAATCAACATTAAATAAATGTCCAAAAAATGAAATGTGTCAAACATTTATGAAAGTGACATTTTTGGGTAGCTTACATTTTTATGAACATTACCATATTTTTATTTTATTTTTCTGAGTAACAGATTAAAAGATATTAATTATTCAAGTTTAAGGCATTTTCTGGAATTACTTAAATATGGGATTATGACATCAGGCTGATGTCACCATGACATCACCTGCTCTGCCCTCACGGATGATCTTCGAAATTCGTCGGATTTCACGCTCTAGTTCCAAATCAAACTATACAGTGAGGAAGAGGAGGTGGAGGGGAATTGAGGGGTTCTCGCGGCGGACCCAAAGGTCACCGGAAAGCTCGCCGGCGGCGACCTTCCGCGGCGGCGGTGGCACGGTCACGGCGAGGAACGACTATGGTGCACGGGAGGGGAAGCACAGATGATGGGGAGGCTCACCACGATGTCCTGAAGCTCGTGGAAGGGTCGGAGGAGGCCGGAGCGGCCGGACGGCGGCGAATCGGCGGCGGGAGGGCTCGCCGTCCGCGGGGAAGAAGTGGATGGCGCGGTCGACTCCGGTCGTCCCCTGCTCATGTCGCCTAGCTTAGAAGAACGAGGAGGCCGAGGGGAAGCCAATGGTGGCCTCAAAATCTGCGGGGAAGGCCGGAGTTGGCGGCGCTCGACGGCGGCCGGACGCACACACAGGAGGGTTAGGGTTGTTCACGGTAGGGAATACAGAGAGGAGCGAGGGTACTGCGAGAGAGAGAGAGAGGGTTCACGACGTCTCCCTGCCCCTATCCACTCGAGGAGAGAAGCAAGCATGAGGTGGCATACGGCGACGGCGGCTCTGCCACGCAGGAGCTCCTACTGTCAAAGGTTGAAGACGACATCTTTGCACAAACCCCCCTGGAGCTTTCGGAATTCACCAGAAGGTCCTTTTCTAAACTAAAACAGAACATAAACCACTGTTTTGAGGGCCTTTTTGAAAACAGAAAATTTGGAAAAAATTATCTTTGGGAAGCTCATGAAATTTCCAACAACACCATGTGTTACTTTGGGGTAATTGAAATACTTTTCAGAACAAAATTTTGGAACCCCTTTTAAGTACTATTTGCTGGAGTTTTCTCAAACCATTTAAATTCCAAATTTAAATTGGTTGAAACATGATTTAAAATTTTGGTTTCATGCATGAATGATATGAACACAACACCACACACCCTATGGTTGCAAAATTTGGGGTGTTACATGACGCACATGGTCCTTGATCCTTGGAACATTGAGGCAAAGGGCGCTCAAGTTTGTGTCATCATCGAGGAGAGGAGGTGAAGAATCATGGCTAGCATCTCCATTTTCTTGTTGTTGACGAGGTCGCTCATGTGGTTCCTCATCAAAAATAGGAAGTGAGAGGTCATCTTCACTTCCTTGTTGTTGACGTGATCGCTCATGTGGTTCCTCATCAAACATAGGAAGTGAGAGATCATGAGGAGCATCCACACTTAGTTGTTGTAGATGGGGGAGCTCATTGGGGTCTTCATCAAATATAGGGAGTGAAGTAGCATGTTGAGCATTCCCACTTTGTTTTTGTCGATGAGGGTGCTCATTGGGGTCTTCATGAAAGATAGGAAGTGAAGAATCATGTAGAGCATTCCCACTTTGTTGGTGTCGATGGACGTGCTCATTGTGGTCTTCCTCAAAGATAATGAAAGACAAGTCATGTGGAGCATTCTCACTCGCTTGATGTTGAGGAGGTCTCTCATTTGAGTCTTCATCAAAGATAGGCGGTGGAAGGTCATGTGGGTCACCTCATTGGCTTGGAGATGGCGGTCATGATGGAGAGGATGGCGCCGGTGGTCATTGTGGTGAAGTTGTTGGGGGGAATGCTTCGCGGCATCCACTAGAAGCAATGTCATGGGCACCTTCTTGATAATGGTCTTGCTCTTGGTGGTCATTGTGGTGGTGACGCACATTTTGCCTTGGAAGCCTTGAATGTGGGCAAGCAGCATCCACGAAGTCATGTTGACCATAGTCATGAGTCGAGCTTGGAGAAGGTGTGTGATGATGTAGTTGGAGATCCGGTCGTAGAGGGTGAACTTGAAGATGGTCACCACAGCCTTGGCGATGTCGAGGAGGTGGTGATGGCGAGCGATGCTCGAACCAAAGTCGTCGCGGAACTTGTGGTGGAGGATGCGGTGAGGTGGTATCAAAGCCAGGTATACCACTCTCTCCCATGTGTCGGTGATGATCATGGAGACGAGCTTGGTGATGAGCTTGTGGTGGATTTCTCTTGCGTCGTGACTTGGAGGCTGATGATGATCGATGGCAGTTGGCGAGGATGGCCACGTTGCATTCAATACTCGCCATGTGATCATTGAATCGAGTGTGATGAGCTTGTAGTTGATGATCCAAGCGCTCCAATCCTTCACGAGCAAGTTGGCAAAGACGAAAGTGTTCGTGGCAGTTGACGAAGTTGTGGTAGGCGCAGTTGTTGAAGCAAGAGGTTCCTTGATCTTCCGAGCTCGGCCTTGTGAATACTCCTTCCCTAGCCATCTCAAAAACACACAATATGAAGAAATGGATGTCACACTTACCTTTTTTGGTCGTATTGAGGCTAGTGGACGAGCCTATTTGTAGGGCGATATGTCAAAAGTGAGTCCAAAAAGATCGAAAGAAAACCGCAAACGACAACACACACGCTTTATGTGGAAGGCAAGTGGGCTAGAAAAGTGGCGAGGAAAAACAACAAATCCAAGGAAAAGTTTGTTGTAAAACATGGAGAAGAACCGAAAAGAAAAGTTAGCGCGAAAACCAATCCTAGTGGAGGAAAATGATATGGTGGAAACTAAAATGGAACACACACACACAAGGAATAAATGGGGTTAGTGCGGCCAATGGACGAGCGGAGACGAAATGTACCTATCGAAGACTAAGCTCAATGCCACACCAATGCAAGGAGGACACTAGCTCAAACCGCAATGTACAAGAGGCAACAAGATTCGCACCATGGCAACCGGTCACTCTCTTTTCTTTTGTGACACAAAGCTACACGTTCCTACAAGTGATAGCGATTGGCATCGATTTTTTTTCGTGTTTTGGCTCTTTTTGCTCTTTCTCCTCTTTTTTTTTATTTTCTGTTTTTGATGATTCCAAAATGCCAATGCCTACTCGAAGCTATTCTCTCACAAGCGCTAAACTCGCACTCTCGGTGCCACAAATGCGATGCCAAGCGATGTAAAAGAGCTAGTCCGAATGAGCAATGTACACGAACAATGGGTTAGTTCAAGCGGAAGCAAGTTATACCTATGTTGTGGATGATCTCGGACTTGCGGCCGATGGGTGTCGATATCGTGTCGATCTGTTGATGTAGTTGCGTAGGCGATGTTGATAACGACGCGTAGGAACTTGTTTCACTCAATTCGGAGCAATGACGACAAAGAAAAACAAGTTACAAAATCTGTCTAGAAATCGAAGAGCAGAGATTTTGTGTGATTTTGCTCAAATTCGAAATTCTTCCCAAATCAAGATTTTTTTTGGACAAATTCGAGAAAAGTGGATGAATAGAAAGGTGGGGAATGGTCTTTGGCAATGAATCCACGGATCAAATCCACTAAAAATGCAACAAATCCATAGATCGGTCGAAATCCCTTTTTGGCTATTTTTGCTGAAATTTTCGAATTTATGGTGGATAGAAGAAAATTTGGTGGAAAGGAGGGTAGTGGGGGTCTAATTCATGTCAATCTAGCTCTGGATACCAGATGATATGGGAGGGTTGACCTCCTAGGGTGGCCCGATCTTCACGAATTGACCAAGAACACAAAGAACGAACGATGAACACGAAGAACACGAAGGGGATCGAAGGGAAATCGTGGAAGAATCAAGAGGGAACCGTGGGTCGAGGGGAGATAACTAGCAAGAACCAAAGAACCCCCAAATCGCCCATCAACTAGACCCCGAGGGCCGCCTACGGAACGATCGATCCAACTGAACTCACCTTGATTGAAACTGCTTCACACCCGTGGCCGGTCCACCACGCCAATAGAACCTCAAGGATTAGTTGAGGGAGAATGGGCAATTCCACACTGGATCCCAAGGGGACAGGATAGATAATTGAGGTGAATCTTGATACGATCCTAGATACACATCATAGGAGTAGCCTCACAAGAGGAGTCACCTCACAAGAGGGATACAAGGGCAAAGCCCGAAGTTCTCAAATCATCCCTATTTTAACCCTAGATCTAGCCACCGGAGTCCCTTATATAGCCTAGGAGGGTAGGTGGGGTGAAAAGGGGTGTTTCCTTCATGTTTGGGTGCAGCAGCAGGGGGCAGCCGGGGTGGGAGCTGGGGGCGCTCCTGGCACGCCGGCCTGAGGCTGGGGTGGAGAGGAGGCCAGGTCGGCCTGAGGCCGGGGTGGGAAGCAGGGAGGCCGGCCTGGTGGCCAGCCCGAGGCCAGGGTGGAGGCCGGGTCCTTCCGAAAGGGGGCCGGCCTGGGGCCAGGGGAGCCGTCCTGAGGTCGGGGTGGAGGCCGACTCCTTCTATTGGGGGTCCGCCCTGGAGATGGGAGGGGGCCGGCCTGGCCGGGGGTTGAGGCCGGGTCCCCTGTTTCTCCCCGTTCTTCCTCCTCTCTTCTCCGTTCTCGATGTCGTCTTCTTCCACTTCCTTCCTAGCTTCTTGACCATCGTCTTGGGAATAATCTTGAGCATCACGGGCATCGTCTTGGGCTCCATGGTGTGATCCAACCTAGGCACGAAGAGGGGCATTTCATGAGGTAGCGCACCATTCACCAAGACACCAAAAACATACGGAGAGCAGAGTGAGTTCACCTTGTCGTGTATCGATTTATGGCTTGGTGGAATGGGGTGGGCTGCATCATTACCTCAGTACCAGCTCATGAAGAAAAGCGACAAGTTCGTTTGGACATCATTTGCTGATATGTCTTTCTGGGAGCTCAAGACCATGCTGGGTACCGCTCCGGTTATGGCTTCTCCTCTGCCTAAGGATCCAATGTTGCTCTATATTGTAGCTACCAACCGGGTTGTGAGTGTGGTGGTGGTAGTGGAGCGAGAAGAAGAGGGCAAGTCGGTGCAGAGGCCGGTTTATTACCTAAGTGAGGTGATCTCCATCTTGAAGCAAAATTATCCTCACTACCAGAAGATGACATATGGAGTCTATATGGCTGCCAAGAAGCTCAAACACTATTTCCAGGAGCATCCGATTATAGTTGTGAGCACTTCTCCTATCTCGAAAATTATGGGCAACAAGGATGCAAGTGGCCGGGTAGCCAAGTGGGCGATTGAGCTAGCCGCTTATACCCCAATGTATGCAAGAAGAGAAGCCATCAAATCTCAAGCCCTGGCGGATTTTTTCATTGATTGGGCTGAAATGCAGTATGATCCTCCCCTGCCGGAAACAAACATTTGGCGCATGCATTTCGATGGCTCCAAGGTGAAAGAGGGACTCGGTTACGGTATTGTGCTCACCTCGCCCAAGCGGGATCAACTCAAGTACGTTTTTTCAAATCCACTTTGCGGCATCCAACAATGTGGCCGAGTATGAGGCCCTAGTCCATGGACTGAAGGTATCAAAGGAAATTGGTGTCCGCTGGATAATATGCTATGGCGACTCGGATCTGGTGGTCCAACAAGCCTCGGGAACTTGGGACGCATTGGATGCTAATATGGCGTCTTATCGGTTCCTTGCCCAAAACATGTCCGGGTTCTTCGACGGGTGTGAGTTCCACCACATTCACCGAGCTGAGAATGATGCTGCTGATGCTTTGTCCAAGTTGGGTTCTTCTCGGCAGTTCATCCCGCCTGGAATTTCTCTGGAGCATTTGAGGAAACCATCCATTAAGCCTTCACCAGAGTCGGATTCGATTTTTGTCCCGGGGGTGCCGGATTCAGAAGCTGTGCCGATGGAGATTGATGAGGGGATCATGAAGGAGAACCCGGGGACTGCTTCAATCGACCCGGGGACTGCTTCTCTCAACCCGGGGAATGTCGCATTCATCTTGGCGGTTATCTCGCAGTACTCGGGGACTCGTCTCCAACTCGGAGCAATTCATGTCAGCTGATCCAATGGAGGTGGATGAACCAGTATTTCCTACATGGGAGATACCGAGTTGGGCTCTGCCCATATTATCCTTTCTAGCGGATGGCACTCTGTCGGATGACGAGATCTCGGCTAGGCAAATACAAAGAAGATCCAAAGGCTACACCATCATCAACGAGGAACTGTACAAGAGAAGTGCCACGGGCGTGCTCCAGCGCTGTGTCGAGCCGGAAGATGGAGAAGAGATTCTCAGAGAGATACATCAAGCGGAATGTGGGCAGCACGCTTCATCTCGGGCCTTGGTGAAGAAAGCTTTCTGACATGGATTCTATTGGCTCACTGCCTTGCAGCAAGCAGACAATATAGTGAGGAAGTGCAATGGATGCCAGCGATATGCAAGCAAGATACACATGCCAGCTTCTAAGTTGAAGACAATCCCCATCACCTGGCCATTTGCAGTTTGGTGCTTGGACATGGTGGGCCCTTTCAAGCCAGCTCGGGGCAACATGACTCACATTCTGTTCATGGTGGACAAATTTACCAAGTGGATTGAGGTGAAGCCAATCCGGAAGTGTGATGGAAACACAGATGTGAGTTTCTTGAAGGACATTATCTTGAGATATGGCTACCCGCATGGGATCATCTCGGATAATGGAACAAATTTTGCCGAGGGAGCCTTTGCTCGGTTCTGCAAGGAGAAGTGGATCAGGCTAGACATTGCATAAGTCGCGCATCCGGAATAAAATGGGGAAGTTGAAAGAGCTAATGGCATGGTCCTATCCGGAATAAAGCCAAGGCCGATTGAGCCATTACAGCAAACCCCTGGATGTTGGCTAGACGAGTTGCCGGCGGTGTTGTGGAGTCTAAGGACTACCCCTAACCGATCAACCGGATACACTCCATTCTTCTGTTGCGCCTGCTGTGCCTGCTCCTGCTTCTGCCAGTGCACCGGAACTTTCACAAGTCCCATGGCTTGGCTGCTGCTACCCGCTCCAGTTGCTGTGCCCTACAATGGCACCAACTTGGTTGTTTCCCGAGTGTGGGGGCCCGCTGGTATTCTCAGAGGCGGTGGGCTCGGTGATGCTACTGGTGATGTTGTTGCTGCTGCTGCTGGATCAGTCGATGTGGAGGCTGAGCTGGCGGCTGTTGTTGCGCATAGGATTGGGCATGTGGCCGTTGCTGCTGAGCTGGTTGCTGCCTCTGCTGTCTCGGTGGTGGCTGTGGCTTTGTCTGCTGTTGCTGCTACTTCCATAGGGGAAGTTCTTCTTGGAGGAGTTGGCGGTGTAGCTGTGGTGGAAACTGGAGAAACTGGTTGATGCGACGCTTGCTGCTGCGTTGCAACCTCGGGTTGCTATTCTGGCTGCTGCTCTGGTTGTTGCTCCGACTGCTGCTCTTCTTGTTGCTCATGTTGCTGCTCGGGGGTCGACTCCGGCTGCTCCAGAGTCTCTTTAGTATCCATCTTGGCGCCCGTGTTGTCTGCGCAGATATCTTGGTCTTCTCGGTCCTGGAAGGGCATCTCGGCCTAGTCCTCGGTGTGGGTGTCCATGTCGTCGGGGTCGAGGTCGACAATATTGCGGGCGCTACTCGGTCCCGAGGGCGCACCAAAATCCTCAGCGTCGAGTGGATCACTAGGGAAAGAGAGAAACAGAGGGGTAAAGAAAATGCAAAGGCAGAGCATATCGGTCGAAAAAGGCAAAGAAAGAAAAAATATGCAAACATAAAGCATCTCGGGAGAAACTTACCCATCGACTATGGGCCGCTGGTTCCTGTGGCGCCTCGTTGTGGCCTTGCTGCCCTTGGGACCTTTGTTCCCGGACCTCTTCCGCCTCTTGTTGGATGGGGGATCGGCGGCGCTGCTTCCGGACCGTTTCCTCAGCTGTGCAGGTGCAGCGATGGACACGGGCTCCGCCTCGACCACCTCTTCTTCTTCCATGTCGGCTGGGAACAAGGAAAGAATATGCGCTAATAAGACCGGGAAGGAGTTGGTTTCCTCCAAAAATATGCAGTCCTCATCACTATCACCTTCATCGTCCTCAGACCAGTCCCGGATGGAGGTTGGGACTCGGGACTTACCATCTTGACCAGGAGGAATAGCGAGCGGAATCGGGAGCGTATCCTGATTGTCGAACTGCTCCTCATCATCTTCAGTCCGGTCGGGCTTCCAGTTGTCTGAGAGGACCGGCTTGTCTTCCACACTTTGACGACTAAAGTGATGCACATGAGAAACAATAAGCATAAGTAAATAAGTGAACTAGGAAGATACCGAGATGGACTCTACTCGGTAGAGCATGCGAAACAATAAGCATAAGAAACTAAGTGAACTCGGATGATACCGAGATGGACTCTACTCGGTAGAGCATGCGAAACAAAAAGCATAAAGAACTAAGGGAACGCGGATAATACCAAGATGTACTTTACTCGACAGGACATGCGGAACATAAAGCATAAGGAACTAAGTAAATTCGGAGGATATCGAGATGGAAGCAACTCGGTAGAATAAAGAAAACTTACTGGGGGCGCTCGCCTTTCTCGGTTGTAGGGCTCGAACCCCCAGTCCCAAGTTTATGTGAGGGTGGCCTTGGTGATGGACTTGGCCCAGAGGGCAACCTCTTCCTTGCTGACCTCGAAAGTGGTTGTGCGCGTGTAGTCACGGGGCCCGCCCATGAAACACATCTTGTGGGCCCTGAGTTGCAGAGGCAGAATCCGGTGGCTCACCCAAGTGGCGATCAGGTCGTCGGATTAGGGCCCTTCCTCGATGAGTTGCTTCAATCGGTTGTCGGCGGCGTTCACCTCGGGCACGGTCTTCGTTGGATTGTACCCCCAGTTCGTCATGGCAGTGGGGGGGTCAACCCAGAAACGGGGAAGCTTGATGAGATCAACCGGCTCGGCGCCCTCTTCCGGCGCGAGATTCTTCACATAGAAGAATCCTATCTGCCACTTGCGGCAGGTGTCAAGCCCCTGAACCCGGGGGTACTCGGTGCTATTCCTATAAACTATCATAGCCGCGCCGCACTGGGTCATGACTTTGAGAGCGTGCGGATTGGCTTTGTTGGGATGAACTTGGCGGCGGAAGTGGACATATTTTGCCTAGATATCTACCGTGGGTTAGATACCGAGATAGGCTTTAGAAAAAGTGACAAAGGTGGAGAGCATGGTGATTGCGTTAGCGGGGAGGTGATGCGGTTGCAAACCGAAGTGGCGCAGGAACCTCCACATGAAGTCGGAGGCGGGAAGGCCGAATCCTCGCTTCAAGTGGCTGCGGAAGACGACGTATTCGCCCTTTCTGGGCTGCGGCTCCACCTCGCTGCCCGAAGGCCAGCAGATGACACCCGGCAGCACAAGCCAAGTGTTGACGAGCCACTGCATCTCAGTGGCTGTCACATCAGAGCCTTCCCAGTTCCCGTGGGTGGAGGCAGGCTCCTCAAGATCCATGTCGTAGACGGGCTCGAGCGCCATTGGGGCAGATCCGGAGCCAGGCGCCTCCGAGTTGCCCGCGAGCGCAAGGAGTGGATCAGGCCGCAGAGGTCGAATGAGGGTCGCGATGGGGCGAAACACAAACGTCGTGGTGGGTTTCCACGGCGAAGAACTCGAAGAAGAACCGCAGGGGGGAGAAACAGTACGGTGATGGCGCGAGCTCGAGGAAGGCTACACAACGCAGTGAAGATCTTGATGCGTGGTGGCGCAGAGTGGTGGAGCGTTTCCTTCCGTGCGGTGGCGCTTGTCGTTGCGCAGCGGAGCGGAGTGCTCTGTGGGCGTGAGCGAGGAAGAAGAAGAAGGGGGCAAATGGCGAAGGAAATGGTGCGACGGGCGGCGCGTGGGTATTTATACCTCTAAGTGCAATAACTGCCCCAGATCCGGTGCGGATGCGATCGTGGGCGTGTGGGAGTTACTGCGCCCAGAAGAAACGCACACAGTGGTATTACCCCGCGTAACTGGTGCAGTTAATCCCACGTCGTGCGACATGGGTACTTGAGTGTCTTTCTGCGAGAGGACACGACGACGAGTGGGCCAAGGGTGCAGTGACTGGCGTGGGCGGGGCGCATGCGTTGCGACCGCGCAGGAATCGAGGCGACGCGGGCAGCAGTGTTGCGCCACGTGGTGAATCTTACACGCGAAGGTAACTAGGCACATTGGTTTGAGCGGCAAAGTTCTGGAGAAATTGGCTAAGGGTTGGGATCTCGGTAAAATCCAAAGCAGCACAGTCTACTCGGCTGGTATAGAAAGAGTTCATCAAGGAGTGATGGATTGAATTCCAATTCGTTTTGGAACTCGATCGAGATGAGGTGCATCTCGGTCACACATTCGAAAAGAGATTGGTTTAAGCTGGCATGGCCCAATGTCCGAGTTCACCGGACCATACTAGCTTCGGGGACTAATGTCGGGGGGCTACCCCCGATTAGGGGCAAAGTTGGTAAGAAAAGGTGTTTGAGGTACTACTTATCGAGTTGGGCCATACCGAGTTGGTACGTGGCGGATAGAATGATACTGAGAAAATTGGCTACCGAGTTGGAGCTACTCGGTAGGAAGAACAAGATGCCAAGGTGAAGATATGAGTGCTTGTATGGATCGTCCGAGTAGCACTTGGAGGGTCCGGATAGGCATGGTGCTGCTCTACTCGGAGGGAAAGTCAATGGAGCCGTTGTGGTTCCGTATAATCAGGGAGAGTACAGGCGTGCGGTTCAACTTACTAGGCATGATGATGCGTATGCATATGCTGGTACAGTGTGATGTACGGGCGAGGCACGTCCTATCTCTGACAAGGGGGATATGACATGTCAGCGACTAGACCGCGAAGACTTTCGGCGTCTGTCAGCGGAGAAGCGGAGGCGTGCGCTACGACACAGTGTGGAGTCACCTAAGATGTAATATTAGTTGGTGGCCACCGGTATATAAGGTGGCCTCCCCCTCCTGTGTAGCATCCCACTTTTTATCAAAAGTGAAATACCTGTGTTATGTGCTAGTCCCTGGATCAACGCTAGCACCACAATACAAAACTTAAGGTATCATTGCAAAAGAGTTAAAATTATTACAACTGAATCCAGAGTAGACAAATATATCTTATTACAAGGTGCATAGCCTTAATGGCTAGCTAAAACTCAAAGATCAAACAGCAGAAGTAATTTAGCAATGAGCCTCCATCTTCAAGCATGTGCCACAGGCAAACATGTTGGGTGTAGACTCGAGTCCAGAAAAGACATCCTCATTCTTCATCAGAAGATCCTGCACGTTGGAATATGCAGCCCCCAAAGGAGATCAGTACAATGATGTACTGGAAAATGACACCTATGGTGGATATAAAATGGCAAGTCTAGTACTACATGATTTCTTTGGCTAGGTGGATCTTAAGGCTATTTGCAGAAATGCCAATTTTCTCCTAACACATTTGTAAAGCCATTTTGTTTTACAAAAAGGGGTGGCAACATTGGAATAACTCCAAGTACCACAATCATACTTCCTTGGGAAAATTTTAGTTTAATAAAACAGTGTTGAGATTCTTCTGTCCATCCTTGTCCAGCTGCTCGAAGTCGTCCATTTTCCGGGGACACGGCTATGATCATAGTTTCTAACTCTGCAGAAGTTGTGCACTTTCACCCTTTGTCTTCAATTAGCCCAAACATCCTATACACCCGGAGTGCATCATGGAAAGGAGAGAATTGAGACGAGATCTTTCAGAAGAAGAATTCAAACCCACCGGCAAGACCCGTTCCACCTATAATTTTGCTACATCTGCTTGTCAAGCCTGGGCTGAACTCTCACAACTTAGTTGATCAAGACAGAGCCCATAATGTCAAAGGGCTGCACGGGAAGCTACTAGATTTAGAGGGACATAGTAATCTCTTTGTTCCTGGGTGGCCATCCGCAAGTGACAACCTCAAGTGAAATAACCCTTAGACAAGGGCCCTGAGGCAACACTCAACATAAACCAGTCTTACCACTTCCACCCAGGTGGTTCATTCATTTGTTATACTTACAATTTTTCCTACACATCTAGTAAAATCATCTTTTGATATAGCATAGCATCTACTAATTCCTAAGACTAAATATAAAAGGTGGCTAGGATATTGCATAGCATACTGCTTATAAAAAGGCCTATCATGCACACTACTTTAAAATAACTAATGCTTAGTAAAAAAATATAGGTGCTAACATGGAGTGTCACTTGCCTTGGCAGCAGGATGAGTAGGAACAGCAACCACAATTGTAATATTGCTCCTCCTCACAATCTAAACAAACAGAATAACAACACATAAACAAACAATAAAGGAAAACATTACAAAAACAAGTATGCATGGTATGCAATGATGAAAATGCATTAACACCACTATTGTTATGCAAAGTGGTTCTCTGGGTTTCTAACATGTTTAAGATCTTTTGGAGAAAAAAAAATAGATACTAAATTAATTATAACATTTTTAGTGTTCTCATATGGATTTAATAAACCTAAGATTCAAAATGTATGGTGTTAAAGTGATCTAGTAGTTGTTATTTTCTACTTTCAGGAAGTATTACACCTTAACAAAACCATAGCATTTGGATTTGCTCAAAAAGCCATTTTAGAATTAAAGTTATGTACCAATTAGTGCAATTTAGGAATTTATGAATAACATGTTTGTGCACGTGTCAAAAGTGGAGATCCATGGATCCATTGTGTTCTACTGTTTCTGCTGATTCCAAAAAGTACAAAATTATTGCATTTGAGTTTACAGAACAGAAGTTATTGAATTTACAAGTTTTAAATTAAATCTGCCTAAAAACAGAAAACAGTCGATCCGTGTCATCCTTAATGGAGCGATGTGATTGGTCCGTACCGCTTCGCTCGGATCGCGCGCAGGGGCCGTTGGATTTAAATGACGGGGAACGGCCCAGATCTAAACAGAACAGAGCGGTAAGTGATCTAATCTGATCCGTTGGATTAGATCCAACGGTCAGCGACTGAACGCGTCGGGCGGGCGGCGCTATTCGCCGGAATCTCGCCGGAAAACGAGAGCGCGCGGCTCGGCATGCATGGCGCGGTGGCTACACGGGGGCAGAAGGGAAACGGGGCTCACCAATCGATGCAGGACGTCGAGGAGATCGTGGTGGCGCAGCGATGAGCTCGGTAAGACCTCCACGTCGCGAAATTGCTCGCCGGACTCCACCCGAGGCGACGGTGATGGACGTCGAGGATGGCGCCGTTGACCTGGGGGGGAATAAACGCGCAAACGTTGTCACAAGGATGCGCCGTGGTGAGATGAAACGAACGGAGAGGGAGAGAGAGCCCGGGAGGGTCGAGGTTCGCCGGAAAGCAGAGACCTAGCCGACGGGGACGAGTTCCAAAAACCGTGCGGCCTAGGGGCTCCTCTTCTGTTTTCGGTGGGCAGAACGAAGAGGACGGGGTGGAGCTTATGTAGAGCGTGGAGGGGACGTAAATGGCGTCTTAAAACTGCGCGTTATCGCTGGATTAATTCGGTCGTTTCCGGTCTTTATTTGTGAGCGCAGTCACCGCGCTGGGGGAAGACGACGGTGCGTCATGGTGACGTCATCTAGACGTGGGCCTCGGGGCCACGTATCAGAGAGAGGGGTAGAGAGAGGGTGAGTGAGTGGGGCACCGATTCCTTCGGGCTGGCCCGTTGGGCTGGAGTGTTGCTTGCTGCGCGCTGCGCGGGAGGGAGAGGGAAAAGTAATGGGCTAGGCCCAGGGGGCGCGGTAGAATAGGATTTCGCTTTATTTTTTTTTTGTTCTCTTTTTTTTTAACTTTAACCAACCATAAACCACTCAAACTTAATCAGAAAAATAATTAAAAATATGTTTTGAAAAGCTAGTGACATAAGGAATATTTTGGTATTGCTCCTTTTTAAAAATAAAATAATTTCACAGAGGTCAAATATGAGGACTTCAATTGTCTCTTTTTGTGTGCTTATGTGGTGAAAAATGAGTTTTATTGTCTTGTTGTGATTAGGTGCAAGGTGATCATATGAGATGATGCCATGATGCAAATGTATGCATGATGTTATTAAATTTTGAAAATCCTGGGATGTTACAGACTAACCCCCTTAAGATGAAGCTCGCCCTCGAGTTTCGGAAAGGTCAGCAAATAGGTGTGGGTGGTCTTCTCGCAGATCATCTTCTCGCTCCCACGTAGCTTCTTCTACAGTGTGGTGACTCCACTGAACTTTGCAAAATTTGAGGGTTTTAGTGCGGGTAACTCTTTCTGCAGTTTCTAGTATCTTGATTGGCTTCTCTTCGTAGGTCAGATCACTCTCCAATTGTACTTCCTCAAGAGGTACAGTATCTTTCAAAGCAGTTTCCAGCATCTCAGGGTGACACTTCTTTAGTTGACTGACATGAAACACATTATGGACTGCAGACAAAACCTCAGGCAATTCTAACTCATAAGCCACTTCTCCTTTGCGAGACAAAATCTTGAATGGTCCTATGAATCGAGGTGCTAGTTTTCCTTTGATTCCAAATCTCTTGACACCACGAAGTGGTGATACCCTTAGGTAAGTTCTATCACCAACTTCATAAGTGACATCTCTGCGTTTGTTATCCGCATAGCTCTTCTGTCTTGACTGAGCTATCTTGAGTCTATCCTTGATCAACCTAACTTTCTCCTCTGCATCTTGAATTATATCAGGACCAAAGAAACTTCGTTCTCCTACACCACTCCATAGTAATGGTGTAGTGCACTTTTTCCCGTATAACGTTTCAAACGGTGCCATCTCAATACTTGCCTGATAACTGTTGTTGTAAGAGAACTCTGCGTAAGGCAAGTTATCCTCCCAGCTAGAACTATAGTCTAGGGCACATGCTCTCAGCATATCCTCCAATATTTGGTTCACTCTTTCGGTTTGTCCATCGGTCTGAGGGTGAAATGCCGTACTGAATTCTAATCTGGTACCTAAGGACTCATGTAATTGCTTCCAAAAATGCGATGTAAACTGGGTACCTCTATCGGAAACAATGCTCTTAGGTACACCATGCAGACACACAATCCTCTTCATGTAAATTTCTGCTAGCTTAGCACTAGTGTAGGTGGTTTTTACTGGTAGAAAATGAGCTACTTTTGTTAGGCGATCTACTACTACCCAGATGGAATCATAACCCGATTTAGTCCGGGGTAGCCCAGTAATAAAATCCATACCAATTTGTTCCCACTTCCAATCTGGCACCTTCAATGGTTGTAGTAGTCCTGCTGGCTTTTGATGTTCTGCTTTCACTCTACTACACACATCACACTTTGCTATGAATTCTGCGATGTCTCTCTTCAAGTTATTCCACCAGAACCTCTCCTTTACATCCATGTACATTTTGGTGTTACCTGGATGAATCGAGTAGGGTGTTTCATGTGCTTCTTGCAAAATCAGCTTCCTAAGATCAGTGTCATTGGCTACACAAACACGTTTCTCAAACCATAAGGTTCCTTGCTCATCCTCATGAAATCCCTTAGCTTTTCCTATGCTTAGGTTGACTTTTATTTCCTCTATATCTTTATCACCTTTCTGGGCTTCACGTATTCTGTCCATCAAAGTTGGTTGTACCACCAATGATGTTATGAAACCCTCGGGTACTATTTCTAGTCTAAGATTCTTGAATGCATTGCACAAATCCTCAGGTAGTTCACCCGCCGTGAGGCCATTAACGTAAACCTTGCGGCTCAGAGCATCAGCTACTACATTGGCCTTACCGGGATGGTATTGCAAACTCAGGTCATAATCCTTAATAAGTTCTAACCATCTTCTTTGTCTCATGTTCAATTCCTTCTGTGTGAATATGTATTTTAAACTCTTGTGGTCTGTGAAGACTTCACATCTTTTTCCCATCAAATAATGTCTCCAGGTTTTCAAGGCATGTACCACTGAAGCTAACTCTAGATCATGTGTTGGATAATTAACCTCATGCTTCTTGAGTTGTCTAGAGGCATATGATGCCACCTTTCCTCCTTGCATAAGAACACTTCCAAGTCTTTGGCGGGAGGCGTCACAATACACTTGGAATTCTTTCTCTAAATCTGGTAGACATAGAACTGGGGCTGTCACTAACCGTTTCTTCAACTCTTGAAAGCTGGTTTCACAAGCATCGGTCCACTCAAACTTCTTTTCCTTCTTCAATAATTCAGTCATGGGCTTGGCAATTTTGGATAAATTCTCAATGAACCTCCGGTAGTAGCCTGCCAAACCTAGGAAGCTACGAACCTCTCCGACATTTTTGGGTGGTTCCCATTCCATTACTGCTGCTACTTTGGAAGGATCAACAGCAATTCCTTCTTTTGATACTATGTGTCCAAGAAAACCCACTTCACTCAGCCAAAACTCACACTTACAAAATTTGGCATAAAGTTTGTGTTCTCTAAGCTTCTCCAGAATCAAACGGAGGTGACTTTCATGTTCCTTGGTGCTCTTGGAATATATCAGAATGTCGTCAATGAAAACTACGACAAACTTGTCCAGAAATTCCATGAACACTTTGTTCATCATATTCATGAAGTAGGAAGGGGCATTGGTTAATCCAAATGGCATTACCGTATACTCATACGATCCATATCTAGTAACAAAGGCTGTCTTGGGTATATCATGTTCCCTAATTTTCAATTGGAAATATCCAGATCGAAGATCAATCTTGGAAAACACACATGCTCCCTCTAATTGATCAAACAGGTCGTTGATTCTAGGCAAAGGATACTTGTTCTTGATAGTCACTTCATTCAGAGAACGGTAATCCATAACTAAACGTTGACTCCTATCTTTCTTCTCCACAAACAGAACTGGTGCTCCCCATGGTGATGAACTTTCGCGAATAAAACCTTTCCCGAGTTGTTCTTCTAATTGTTTCTTAAGTTCCTTTAGCTCATCAGTAGACATGGGGTAAGGTCTTTTTGCTATGGGGCCAGTGCCTGGTAATAGATCAATGAGAAACTCCACATCCCTATCAGGTGGCATTCCTGGTAGTTCCTCGGGAAAAACATCGGGGTACTCCCTCACTATGGGTACTTGATCTAGGCTAACCCCCTTAAGATGATTGAGCATAACCCCTTTTATTTCCATGTTGGATTTGAATCTAATCCTCTTTCCTTCTGGGGTGGTGAGTGTAATTGCTCTGTTTGCACAATCTATGACCCCTCCAAAAGTGGTCATCCAATCCATCCCGAGAATAACATCTAGTCCTTGAGACTCTAGAATTACGAGATGGGTTGGAAATTTGTATTTTCCAATTTCCAAGGTAAGCTGCCTACATCCGGCGTTGACGAGCATTTCTCCTCCTGGGGAGCTTACTCTAATGGTTTTCCCTATGGTTTCAGTGGGTAGCCCATTTTTATTTACAAATGCCCTTGATATGAATGAATGAGATGCTCCAGTATCAAATAAAACCAATGTTGTAAAGGAGTTGAGTAGAAACATACCAATCACAGCATCAGGTTCGTCCATCACTTCCTCCACATTGACATGGTTCACATGTCCCTTCTGAAATGGGTTGGGTTTGGCATTCTCATCCACTTTCCTCTCTGGGCAGTCATTAGCATAATGTCCTGTCTTCTTGCACTTGAAGCAAGTCACTTGGGAAACATCTCTCTTCCCTTCTGTATTATGACGATGATGTCCATTTCCATGGCTATGTCCATTGTGATTATTTCCTTTGAATCCTCCATTGTTACCCCTGTATCCACCATTAGGATTGTGTCCATGGTGCTTGTGTCCATGGCCATTGTTGTGGTGGCTCCAGGATTTGTGGCCACTACCTTCAGAGAAATGCTGCTTCTTGTGTGATGGCTCAGAGTGAGTCTTACCAACCCCAAATTTTCTCTTTCTGTTCTCTTCCTTCCTCATATTGTTATCTAGAGTGATGGCTTGGTCTAACAGAGTTTGATAATTTGGAGCATAAGCTACAGACAGAGGTATCTTCAGTTCTCCCTTGAGTCCACTAAGGAATTTATCCTTCCTCTTTGCATCAGTATCAATATCTTCTGGTGCATACCTTGATAAGGTGTAGAAATCATCCATATATTCCTTCAAAGTCCTACCTCCCTGTTTCAGACTGCGGAATTCATCCCTCTTCAGATTCATTATTCCTGAAGAGATATGAGCATTACGAAAACCTTCTTTGAAAGCATCCCAAGTCATTCCCTCTAAAGGATGGGTCACTTGATAAGTCTCCCACCACATTGCAGCGGGTCCTTCAAGCAAGTGAGCAGTGAACCTCACCTTTTCAGCATCAGTGCATTCACAAGTAACTAGATCCTTGTTAACTGAGCGGAGCCAGTCATCTGCCACTATCGGTTCCGAGGCAAAGGAAAACTTGTTAGGTTTAAGCCTTAGAAATCTTGCCAGTCTATCCACTGGGGGTGGCGGTGGAGGGTTGTTATTGTTGTTGTTATTGTTGTTGTTGTTTGCTGCCAAAATCTGAGTCATCATTTGCATAAGCTGAGTCTGAGCTGCCATCATCTGTTGCATCGCGTCATTGTTGTTGTTATTCTCGTTGTCACGACGAGGAGGCATCTGTGGTGGTTTTCAGCATAGGCAAGTTAAGATAGATAGATCTAAGGAGAAAAGTCTTCCTACCCATGCACAGACGTAAAGGTAATTACACAAGGGTAAAGCTTGGAAATAAAACTAATAAAGGATTTATTTTGCTAGAATACGGAATTTGCCTATCACAAAATTGATAGGTCAAACTTAGGCTCGAAAAACATCAACATCAGCTTGGCGATCAAACTAAGGAAACTACTCTTCAACCATGACGTCTTCTTCTTCTTCAATTTCTTCAATCGTGATTCCTTCACCTGCGAGGATGGCCTTGAGTTCCTTCACTTCTTTCTCCAGGGCATCATTCTTCTCTTGTAACTCTCTCTTCTCACCACGTATCTTTCCTATCAACTCATAATCAGCCTCTAAGTACAAGTCGTTGTCTTCTATTTTCGACTTCAGATCTCTAATCTCTTGGTTCTTCGTCCTGATTCTCTTTTCTTGACTCAGCAGCTTCTTGTCCTGAGTCTTCAGCTTCCCATCTTGAGTGTGGACTACCTCTTCTAGAGTCTTCACCTTCTCTTCTGCCTCCTTGAGTTGGCCGCGTAATTCATCATTCAACAATAGCTCATTATACTTTTCTTCCTCGAGGTCCTTGACATGAATCTCTAAGTTTTGAAGATACTGGCGTAACGGAGTAGCTTTGGTTTCTGGGGCTAAGATGTAAGGTTCCCCATCTTCATTACGTCTGCCTAGAGAAAAGGAGTAGTGATTCCTCAACTCCCTATAATGCTTCCCACAGAGACGTCCTATCAGATCTCGCATGACGAGGTTGAGGCCTCTCTCCATGGAGTCGCTGATCACCTTGATCGTGATGTCTTCGGTTGTGGGCTCGGTTTGGCGTCCTGGCTGAAGAAGTCTGACTCCCCAGCAGCCTTCTTTGCTAAACTTGTTCAGGTGTTTCCCTCTGATGGTGGGTGTGGGCAGCGCCAACAGTGTGACTATCTCGAGAACATGGCCTCCAAAGTGAGTGTTGATGATGTCCTTAGTGTCGTTGAAGTTGAAGCTCTCCATCTTGAGTCATAAGAGTAAAGGAACATAAGTTTTAATGCATAAGGTAAAGGAGTACTAGGAATTGCATAAATACTTAGAAAATATCAAACTTTCTCTAAGGTGATCATGGGTTATTGACAACTTTTTGTAAATTTGGATATTCACTATAGTGAGAGATACAGGCACCCGCAAGCCAATCATGGAACGGTCTCGTGTCCGTGGACACGTAAAGTTGTCCGGGCCGCTTCAATCTCACTATGCCGCTAGGATCCAAAAGTTCTCAAAGGAGTCAGTAAATTTGATCAACAAGGGTTTTCCAGACCTAAGGGCTCGAACCTACAGGCAACACTTCGCTCTGATACCATTTTGTAGCATCCCACTTTTTATCAAAAGTGAAATACCTGTGTTATGTGCTAGTCCCTGGATCAACGCTAGCACCACAATACAAAACTTAAGGTATCATTGCAAAAGAGTTAAAATTATTACAACTGAATCCAGAGTAGACAAATATATCTTATTACAAGGTGCATAGCCTTAATGGCTAGCTAAAACTCAAAGATCAAACAGCAGAAGTAATTTAGCAATGAGCCTCCATCTTCAAGCATGTGCCACAGGCAAACATGTTGGGTGTAGACTCGAGTCCAGAAAAGACATCCTCATTCTTCATCAGAAGATCCTGCACGTTGGAATATGCAGCCCCCAAAGGAGATCAGTACAATGATGTACTGGAAAATGACACCTATGGTGGATATAAAATGGCAAGTCTAGTACTACATGATTTCTTTGGCTAGGTGGATCTTAAGGCTATTTGCAGAAATGCCAATTTTCTCCTAACACATTTGTAAAGCCATTTTGTTTTACAAAAAGGGGGTGGCAACATTGGAATAACTCCAAGTACCACAATCATACTTCCTTGGGAAAATTTTAGTTTAATAAAACAGTGTTGAGATTCTTCTGTCCATCCTTGTCCAGCTGCTCGAAGTCGTCCATTTTCCGGGGACACGGCTATGATCATAGTTTCTAACTCTGCAGAAGTTGTGCACTTTCACCCTTTGTCTTCAATTAGCCCAAACATCCTATACACCCGGAGTGCATCATGGAAAGGAGAGAATTGAGACGAGATCTTTCAGAAGAAGAATTCAAACCCACCGGCAAGACCCGTTCCACCTATAATTTTGCTACATCTGCTTGTCAAGCCTGGGCTGAACTCTCACAACTTAGTTGATCAAGACAGAGCCCATAATGTCAAAGGGCTGCACGGGAAGCTACTAGATTTAGAGGGACATAGTAATCTCTTTGTTCCTGGGTGGCCATCCGCAAGTGACAACCTCAAGTGAAATAACCCTTAGACAAGGGCCCTGAGGCAACACTCAACATAAACCAGTCTTACCACTTCCACCCAGGTGGTTCATTCATTTGTTATACTTACAATTTTTCCTACACATCTAGTAAAATCATCTTTTGATATAGCATAGCATCTACTAATTCCTAAGACTAAATATAAAAGGTGGCTAGGATATTGCATAGCATACTGCTTATAAAAAGGCCTATCATGCACACTACTTTAAAATAACTAATGCTTAGTAAAAAAATATAGGTGCTAACATGGAGTGTCACTTGCCTTGGCAGCAGGATGAGTAGGAACAGCAACCACAATTGTAGTATTGCTCCTCCTCACAATCTAAACAAACAGAATAACAACACATAAACAAACAATAAAGGAAAACATTACAAAAACAAGTATGCATGGTATGCAATGATGAAAATGCATTAACACCACTATTGTTATGCAAAGTGGTTCTCTGGGTTTCTAACATGTTTAAGATCTTTTGGAGAAAAAAAAATAGATACTAAATTAATTATAACATTTTTAGTGTTCTCATATGGATTTAATAAACCTAAGATTCAAAATGTATGGTGTTAAAGTGATCTAGTAGTTGTTATTTTCTACTTTCAGGAAGTATTACACCTTAACAAAACCATAGCATTTGGATTTGCTCAAAAAGCCATTTTAGAATTAAAGTTATGTACCAATTAGTGCAATTTAGGAATTTATGAATAACATGTTTGTGCACGTGTCAAAAGTGGAGATCCATGGATCCATTGTGTTCTACTGTTTCTGCTGATTCCAAAAAGTACAAAATTATTGCATTTGAGTTTACAGAACAGAAGTTATTGAATTTACAAGTTTTAAATTAAATCTGCCTAAAAACAGAAAACAGTCGATCCGTGTCATCCTTAATGGAGCGATGTGATTGGTCCGTACCGCTTCGCTCGGATCGCGCGCAGGGGCCGTTGGATTTAAATGACGGGGAACGGCCCAGATCTAAACAGAACAGAGCGGTAAGTGATCTAATCTGATCCGTTGGATTAGATCCAACGGTCAGCGACTGAACGCGTTGGGCGGGCGGCGCTATTCGCCGGAATCTCGCCGGAAAACGAGAGCGCGCGGCTCGGCATGCATGGCGCGGTGGCTACACGGGGGCAGAAGGGAAACGGGGCTCACCAATCGATGCAGGACGTCGAGGAGATCGTGGTGGCGCAGCGATGAGCTCGGTAAGACCTCCACGTCGCGAAATTGCTCGCCGGACTCCACCCGAGGCGACGGTGATGGACGTCGAGGATGGCGCCGTCGACCTGGGGGGGAATAAACGCGCAAACGTTGTCACAAGGATGCGCCGTGGTGAGATGAAACGAACGGAGAGGGAGAGAGAGCCCGGGAGGGTCGAGGTTCGCCGGAAAGCAGAGACCTAGCCGACGGGGACGAGTTCCAAAAACCGTGCGGCCTAGGGGCTCCTCTTCTGTTTTCGGTGGGCAGAACGAAGAGGACGGGGTGGAGCTTATGTAGAGCGTGGAGGGGACGTAAATGGCGTCTTAAAACTGCGCGTTATCGCTGGATTAATTCGGCCGTTTCCGGTCTTTATTTGTGAGCGCAGTCACCGCGCTGGGGGAAGACGACGGTGCGTCATGGTGACGTCATCTAGACGTGGGCCTCGGGGCCACGTATCAGAGAGAGGGGTAGAGAGAGGGTGAGTGAGTGGGGCACCGATTCCTTCGGGCTGGCCCGTTGGGCTGGAGTGTTGCTTGCTGCGCGCTGCGCGGGAGGGAGAGGGAAAAGTAATGGGCTAGGCCCAGGGGGCGCGGTAGAATAGGATTTCGCTTTATTTTTTTTTGTTCTCTTTTTTTTTTAACTTTAACCAACCATAAACCACTCAAACTTAATCAGAAAAATAATTAAAAATATGTTTTGAAAAGCTAGTGACATAAGGAATATTTTGGTATTGCTCCTTTTTAAAAATAAAATAATTTCACAGAGGTCAAATATGAGGACTTCAATTGTCTCTTTTTGTGTGCTTATGTGGTGAAAAATGAGTTTTATTGTCTTGTTGTGATTAGGTGCAAGGTGATCATATGAGATGATGCCATGATGCAAATGTATGCATGATGTTATTAAATTTTGAAAATCCTGGGATGTTACATCCTGCGTGAGGGTCGATTCTTTGGTCGCTCATTACGCAAGAACTGAGGTGCTGCTAGTTTGAGTAGAGAGAGAGATAGCAGTAGAGCTCCATCTTCCTTTAGCTCCTTGATCTTGAGGAGTTCTTGTACTCGGTGACCACATATACACGGAGAGAGGCAAGAGTAGGGGTGTTACCTCCACACGAGGGCCTCAAACCTGAGTAAATCTTGTTGTTTGTAGTGTAGTGAGCGCGCCAGCTAGGCGTGCGATCCCTCCCCGAATACCCATAGTGTCCATCTGCCCCAAACCTTAAGCCATCCTATGGCATATGTCTTTACACCTCCAAGACAATTACTTCAGAAATATTGCAATAATCAAAATAAAGATCATTATTATCAAAGGTAATGGGACCATTTTCTCCCATATTTCAAAAAATTTCAGCACTTTTATCGGGAACAGTTTCAGTGGTTTTAACAAAAGAAGTGGAGACATTGCCAACACAAATTATTTTACCATTAATAGTAGGTGGTTTACTAGCATTTGAAACTTCAGCTTTACTGGTGGTGGTTATAGTAGAAACTCTAGTTATATTATTCTTTCTAGCAATTTCATCTTCTCTTTCCCACCTAGCATGCAATTCAGCTAACATCCTAACATTGTCATCAATTCAAACTTGAATGGCATTCCAAGTTTTGCATTATTTAACATCATGAGGCATAACCTTTATTTTAAGAAGATCAGAGCAAGGCTATTAACTTTAGAAGCAAGAATATCAATTTTTTTGAAACTTTTCCTCAACAGATTTATTAAAAGCACTTTGTGTACTAATAAAGTTCTTAAGCATGTTTTCAAGACCATAGGGTACACTTCTATTGTTGTTGTAGGAATTACCATAAGAATTGGCATAACCATTACCATTGTTAGAAGGATAGGGCCTATAATTGTTACTACCAAAATTATTTCTCTAAGCATTGTTGTTGAAATTGTTATTTTTTAATGAAGTTCACATCAACATGCTCTTCTTGAGCAACCAAATAGGCTAAAGGTACATTATTTGGATAACATAAGTTTTACCATTCACAAGCATAGACATAATAGTACCAAGCCTATCACTCAAGGAGGAGATTTCTTCAACAAAGTTTACCTTCTTACCTGGTGGAGCTCTCTCAGCGTGCCATTCAGAATAATTTATCATCATATCATCAAGAAGCTTTGTTGCATCACCAAAGTGATGTACATAAAGGTACCTCCGGCAGCTGAATCCAGAAGGTTTCTTGAAGAAAAATTCAGACCTGCATAAAAGGTTTGGATGATCATCCAAGTAGTCAGTCCATGAGTGGGACAATTCTTTACTAAAGATTTCATTCTTTTCTAAGCTTTAGCAACATGCTCATTATCAAGTTGCTTAAAATTCATAATGCTACTTCTTAAAGATATAATCTTTGCAGGAGGATAATATTTTCCAATGAAAGTATCTTTACATTTAGTCCAAGAATCAATACTATTTTTAGGCAAAGATAGCAACAATTATTTAGCTCTTCTTCTCAAAGAGAAAGGAAACAATTTCAGTTTAATAATATCTCCATCTACATCCTTATACTTTTGCATCTCACAAAGTTCAACAGAATTATTAATGTGAGCAACATCATCATCAGAACTAACACCAGAAAATTGCTCTCTCATAACAAAATTTAACAAGGCAGGCTTAATTTCATAAAAATCTGAAGTAGGAGCAGGTGGAGCAATAGGTGTACAAATAAAATCATTGTTGTTTGTGCTAATAAAGTCACACAACTTAGTGTTCTCAGGAGTACCCATTTTAGCAAGATTAAAAACAAGATAAAATAACAACTAGAATAAGAACTATTTTGTGTGTGTGTTTTTGATATAAAGAAGCAAACATGACAAAATAAAATAAACTAAGAAAAATAACAAAAAAGTAAAAAGATTGGAGGTGAGAGACTCCCCTTGCAGAAATCATCTTCCTCCCCGGCAACAGCGCTAGAAAACAAGCTTGATAACATGTAAACACACGTTCGTTGGGAGATCCCAAGAGGAAGGTATGCAAAGTACAACAACGAGTTTTCCATCAGAAAGAAACCAAGGTTTAATCGGAACAGTAGGAGAAAAAAATCACTTCTGAAGGTTGATGCCAGCTGATGTTGGCATGGCGCACTACCAGGCTCAGCAGCAACATGGAATCTGCACACAACACAACCAAGATACTTTTCCCCAATGAAACAGTGAGGTTGTCAATCTCACCGGTTTTTATAACACAAAAGATTAGACATATAGTATGGAAAATGATGTATGATTGCAGTGAATGGAAGGAAAACAATGTTTGAAGTAAAAAGAACAGTGCTTGCAGTAGGTTGTATTATTAGTCTAAAAGAATGGACCGGGGTCCACAGTTCACTAGTGATGTCTCTCCGAAACAGATAGATAACATGCTTGGTAAAGAAATGACAATTGGGCAATTGACAGAGATAAAGGATGCACCCCAGTGCATATGCAAGACACAATGATTACTATGAGATTTATTTGGGTGTTACAACATGATACATACAACGTAATCGAACTGCATCTATGACTAATAATCCGCCCTCAAAATGTAATCCAAGCGGACTTTGGGTATTAAGTTGCAAGCAACAGATTATTGCATTAAGTAAAGTGCGTAATGTAAACAATAAATTATCCTTAGACAAAAAATGGTTGTTTTGTCCCTAGTGGCAACAACACATCGATGATCTTAGAAGTTATTGTCACTCTCTCAGATAAATGGAGACATGAACCCACTACCGAGCATAAATACTCCCTCTTGAAGTTACAAGCATCAACTTGGCCAGAGCATCACTAGTAACAGAGAGCATGCAAGATCACAAATAACATATAAAAGATAGATCTATAATCAACTTGACATAGCATTCAATATTCATCGGATCCCAGCAAACACAACATGTAGCATTACAGATAGATGATCTTGATCATGTTAGGAAGCTCACAAGATCTAAACATGGTGGCATAAAAAGGCGAAGACAACCA
The DNA here is from genome assembly GCA_028641055.1 of Alopecurus myosuroides. NCBI lineage: Eukaryota > Viridiplantae > Streptophyta > Magnoliopsida > Poales > Poaceae > Alopecurus > Alopecurus myosuroides. The sequence goes on from CM054058.1 coordinate 352,902,862, forward strand.
TCTAGCTACTTCTATGGACCCATAGTCCAAGGATGAACTACTCACGCATCAATCCGGAGGTAGGCATGGTGAAGTAGAGCCCTCCGGTGATGATTTCCCCTCCCGGCAGTTTACCAGGGAGAGCTTGAGAACCCTCCCGAACTAGGGTTGACGGTGAGAGCGGCTACGGAACTTTTCGTGGATGGAGCCTCGGGTGTTTAGGGTTTCCCCGGGAAGGAGTATAAATAAGCGAAAGGGCGATGTCGATGGGTGGCCAAGGGGCCCACACCACCTGGTGGCGCGGCCAAGGGGGGCCGCACCGCCCTATGGTGTGGCCACCCTGTGCCCTCCCTCCGGACTCCGTGTACGTGACAGAAAAATAGGATCCTCGGATTTTGTTTCGTCCAATTCCTGAGAATATTTCTAGATTAACTTTTCTGAAATAAAAAGCAGTAGAAAACATGAACTGGTGCTGTGGCATCTTGTTAATATGTTAGTCCCAGGAAATCCATAAAAATCATATAAATGTATGGAAAACATGTAGCAAATGTCACGAAAACAACGTGGAACATCATAAATTATAGATATGTTTGAGACGTATCAATCTGCTGCTCCAGATTCCCACAGACGACGCCAAATGTCGTGGGGTTACCATGGCAAATCGCATGCTTCTTGAGCTAGGGTTTTGAAGGGAGATGAATGGTGGTGAACTACTCAGCTTGATAGGACACAGATGGCACAATTTACCTAGGTTCAGGGCCCTTCGGGAAGGGAAAACCCCTACTTCCTACATGTTTGGTTATATTCTGGTGAGTTGATCTCGGTTACAAGGGTTGCGGCACAAAATATGGTTTGGCGCACAAATGTCTCGAATATGTTTTCTCTCTCTCTTCTATGACCCCATATCGACCTTTATATAGGAGGCTGGGTCTCAGGAGTTTGTACATGAACATGATTCATCCATAGTCGGTTTCTAATACGTACTTGGCCCACAAGGAAAGTCTTCCGAGTTGGTATTCCACCCATGTCAGTTAATGTGTTGTGAACTTGATGCTTTCTAGGCCTTTTGGAAGGCCTATGTAGTTGGGTTGCACCCAGTATGCCAATCGTGGGGGCCTCATTGGCATCCCCGTGTCATAGGATATGCCGTGCACGACAGAGAAAAGTGTCGATTTTGTCCCATGGTAGGGAAGGGCCAGGAAGGGGTCCTAACAAATGCCCCAAGAACCGGAGGACGTTAGGGTCCCTAGGGTCCCTTTACATCGTCATGAGGAGGGAGCCACTCCTCTGCTACATCAAGGGGATGAGGTCGTACTGAGACTTGGGGGCCAAGAAGATTGAAGGCGTGATTAAGCAAGAGATGAGGTCTGGAGGGTTCCTCTGGGTCCATACCTACCTACTGTCATCCTTGTCCAGCCAAAAGATTCTACACTTTTGGTCTCTAACAAACCGCAGGCAGGAACGCCGGGAGGACAACACCTTCTACACGCTTCTACATGCTACTTTTGGTCCCATGCCCACCGTCCTGGGCATGCCCATCACGTGACCGCCTCTGTGGTATCTTCCTAGTATATAAAGGGAGGACCAAGGCCACTTAGAGGAGGATGGGATCACCATCAGAGATAAGAATTAGGATTTAGACAGGAGTAAGAAGGAAAGAGAGGTTATCGACGCAGATCTAGACCTGCTCTTCTCCTTCCTCCGGTAGCTTGAAAGCAGGTTCCCCAAGAACCACCTTTGTAGGTTCGAACACACATCTCTCATATATCTAGACATGCATGACTAGGGTGTGACGCTTCCGAGCATCCTAAACCTGGGTAAACCCTTGTGTCGTGCTTGCTTTGAGTTTGTGCGAAGTTGATCTCATCACCCAAGCAAAATTTGGGAGGAAACTTATCCGCTCAGATATTTTGACTAGAGCACAATGGTCCAATGGGAAAGAAAACATCCTCATTAGTGTGTTTTGCCTCATCAATCTGATCCTCATGCACACTCTAAGTCCCGGGCTCTACGCGGCGTCCATCGTCTCGGCCCCCAGAATAAGGTGAACCGGGCTCCTGCGTCAAGGTGGATCATCCTGTTGACGCCCTTCGTCCCGACTCGTAGCTAGAATCAGGATTTCTAACAGAGGTTGATGTTCCTCGTGATCATGGTGTCATCGACTGGATGACTGACTCAGTTCCTCCTTTGGTTGATGATGTAACTTTGATCATGAATGAATAAATAGGTATTATGTCTTTAAAAAGTGCTAGTACTCATACATACAATCACTAGGGGGGACGTGCGAGGTTTCTGGCCCTACTCGCCCATGTCTTGACCCCTAGAGTAGATTGCATACATGTGGAGCACGACTGGTCATTATATATGACATAGGATTCCACTCGGTGGCCTCGGTTGGCCATCTACAAGCATTGGACATATACCAACAATTGTATGGGGAAGGGGACACCTTCAAATGTATTTCGAAATCTAGTCGTGTGTGATGGTTTAGATAGATGTTTGGTTCTTTACTTCAAAACTAGGCACATTTTTCATAGTTTTCTTACATATATATGGAGAAGTGCACCAAATTATACTCCCTTCATACCACCTATATTGGTTTTTAATAACATCTTGTATTTATGGGATGGAGGAAGTACTTCGTAACCAACTGTAAGTTCATAGGGAAAAAACACTACTTACACTAAACAAAGCTAAGTTCACAAATATTTTGTCACATTAGTAACAACCAAAGCGGGACAAGTTCACTAGAGACTCTGGTTAAGATCTTGTAACCCATGCACATCACAAAGGGGCTGTAAATAGACAATAGTTATTATTTTTGGCAATGAAGCCAAGTTTCATACTGTGTTCTCATTGATTACATAGGCCTCGATAGCACACACCAATAACTAGTTATGAACGTGCTTGTTAATGTTGCACTTCTTCAACCAAACTTCTTGCTCACCATGGAAGTACTTACAGAAAATGTATATCGGCAATCCCCGCTCTCTCTCTCGGCGACTCCGTGCTCACCGCCGTTGGCCACTCCGGCCACGACATCCAACACAAAATAGATTGCCTCTGATTACTCCAATCAAGGCAAACACCAAACAATCTCTCGCCCATTTCCTCTCCATTTTGGAACATGGCTCTCTCGGATCTCAAGTTTGAAGAAGGTTTGGATTATCATAATCATATTCTCAAGAGGTTTGGCACTGGCATCAGCTATCTTGAAGGTAAAGTTTTATGGGAATTCTATCTGGTGGTTGATTTCTCGAGATCTGAAATCCGGCTCAATGAAGATTCAGTGGGTTTGATCCTAAAATCATGTTTTGGTGGAGAGGCTCATCTTTTCAAGGTCACATGTCTTCAAAATTGGTCTTTTCGTTTCTCAGTTGCATCCAAAGAAGTGGGATTTCATATATTCAAAGGAGGTAATATCTTCAACAATAATGTCTGTATGAGTTTTTGGTTATGGGGTCGTGGAGGACCAGATTCACAGAAAGAATATATGCTCTATCTCAAAGAACAAGAAAATGCATGGACAAAAGTCTCGCATGGTAAAACATCAAGAACATATGCTCAAGCCACTCAAATCCCTCGTTTTTTTGAAGATCATCGTCGTGTTCTTGCTTCAACCGACAAATCAGCTAAACCATCAAGGGGAGTTAATTCCCGTGATGCCGCCAATAATACCTCATCAAGGCTGGGTTTGAATATATCAAATAATTATGGGCCTCAATTCTGTATATGTTGCCTCTCGGACGGGCATACCAGGCCCAATTGTACTAATAGAATTAGATGCCACGCATGTAAGAGATGGGACCACATTGGTGATAACTGCCGTTTCAATTCCGATGTTAATGGGCGGCCCATTACAGGAAAGAAAACTGCGACAACTGAGGGTACTATTTTGGCAGCTCCTCGTTCATCGCGCGCGGGATTGGACGTAATAGAGGGGATTTCGGTGAGAGACAGAGGAGAGTTAATTTCGTTGCAGAACAAAACGATTCAATCAAGATTGTTAGGCCCACGCATCAGTGACACTCTAGCCAGAACTAATCCGATTGTCTCCTCATTTTCTACCTCCCCTGCTCGAGCTGTGAGGGTATTCTCTTTTTCTCTGGTTCAAGGTGAAGCAGCTCCAAATCCAATGGAAAATTTCCCCTTTGATCCAGCCCCCTTCCTCCCTCCAAATCGACAAGATCTGGTGATTGAAGGAAGACCTGCAAGAGCTAGGGTGATTCATGGAGAACACAGATTAACCAATGAGGACTTGGAGATTGTCACCATCATGCCTATGCCGCAAGGAGAGGTGGCGTTTCAAAATTTCCACGAGATTCTAGGTGAGTTCTTTGTGGAGAAACATGTTGAAATCAGAACCATCTCTGAATGCCCTTTTGGCCAAGCTTTCGTCAGATTTGTCAGTATAGAAGATAGGGATTGGTTTGTATCTAATGGTCTGCATGCATGTGATGATGTCCAACTGGTTTTTCAAAAACACAACGAAGGACTCAACTGGAGGAGATTTAATCTCAACAGGGAAGTCTGGATTCAGATAACTAGTCATCAACCCGTGCGACGGCACGGGCTCACAATTTAAAGTATAGATGGGAGTTTTTATAATAATAATTAAAATAAATTCTAATATGCATTAACAAAATGGTGTTTTTAACATATTATAACTTGAACTATCCCACTAACCCCGCTCCTCTTAAAAAGCCAAAACTACGTAATGGATACCATCAGCCTTTTAAATACTAAATATATGTTGTCATACTAAATGGAATTGTTCAGCTTAGCAATCCTCTGCAAAATGTGCTATATCTCGTGTCGACATTCATTTAGATTGAATTTATGATACAATTTTACATAAAAAACACAAACTGCCCCGTCTATGAAATAGGCGACTTATAAATTCAGCAAAAAGGTCAACACTTATTAGTTGACATATTTTTTTTAAAGGAAATGTAAATAACTACAACATTTCATAAATACATTATTAATTAAGCAGTATCTATTCGATGTTAGAGATCATCATATTTTTGTACATATATTTTTGTCAAACTTAAATTTTTTTGACTTACACAACTTGGGATGGAGATAGAATGTAACAAAATTATTAGTTGTCCTAAGAAAATTTATATAACCCTATAGCGGTACAGAAACCAATACATGAGATATGTTTTGGTAGGACTGTCCATGTCTAAATGGTTATTAGATGTATTATGAATACCTAAATAGCTTGAAAAAATTTACAAACACACTTATCGCGAAAAAATAGAATTCTGAAACGTGATTTCTTTTATCAAAGTGCTAAAAGATAATAGTTGGCATATATCGGAAGCCATATTTCAAAAATTATGATTTATTTAAATCTTATGTGTTTGATTTAGAAGAAAACGTACTACACTTTTAGCTTTACTAAAAAATAATAAGCCATACACAACATTTAGGATTAGAATACTCTTTCAAATAAAAAATTCTAATCATTAGTAATATATATATTTCTCAACTATGAGACTATAGATCAGACAAATAGATTAGAGATGATACAAAAATATATATTCGTATTTTTTTGAGGGGTGTATACAGACGTGGAATGAGGACTGCTTGGACATATGTGAAGCTATCGATCAAGAGTTCCTTTGTGGCAATTTACTAATTTGAGATTAAAATCTGGGTGGCGGTGTAGGCAGCCTGTGAAAATCATGAGTGTTGAAACATGATTTCTTCTATCAAAGTACTAAAAGATAATGGTTGGCATATATCGGAAGCCATATTTAGAAAATCATGATTTACTTAAATCTTATGTGTTTGAATCAGAAGAAAACGGGAAATATGTGAAGCTATCGAGCAAGAGTTTCTTTCCGGCAATTTATTCATTTGAGATTAAAGTTTGGGTGGCGGTAGCCGGTACGTAGGCAGCCCGTGAAAATCAGTGCTTAAAAATGATTTCTTCTATCAAAGTGCTAAAAGATAATTGTTAGCATATGTCGGAAGCCATATTTTGAAAATTATGATTTCTTTAAATCTTATGTGTTTGAATCAGAAGAAAACATACTACGCTTTTAGCTTTACTAAACAATAATAGGTCATACACAACATTTAGGATTAGAATATTTCTTTAAATCTTATGTGTTCGAATCAGAAGAAAACATACTACACTTTTAGCTTTACTAAACAATAATAGGTCATACGCAACATTTAGGATTAGAATACTCCTTCAAATGAAAAAAGTTCCAATCATTAGTTATATATATTTCTATACTATGAGACTATAGATAAGAAAAATAGATTAGAGATGATACAAAAATATATGTTCGTATTTTCTTGCGGGGTGTATACAGATGTGGAATGAGGACTGCTTGGAAATATGGGAAGCTATCAATCAAGAATTCCTTTGGCAATTTGTTCATGTGAGATTAAAAATTGGGTGACGGTACGTAGCCAGCCTGTTAAAATCATGAGTGGCCGGTCAGCTACAAATCGGATTGAAAAGAGACGTGATTCACGTGCGGCTGTAGCATTATTGCAGATATCTTTCATGGCACAAATTATGGGCACTGCTACGCGAAGGCGCGTGACCTGCATGATCGGGGGTGCTAATATGTAGGTTGGCAGCTTCTTCACGCTGGACGTGCTCACTGGATGGAACCCGACCAACCAGATCGCTGTGGAGCTGATACTTAGAGATTGATTTATTTTCCTCTCTAGGCTGAGGAGTCGTGCGGATTTGAAACAGCGCCCACCGGATTGCATATATATTATTCTCTCTGTTTTATACCTAGGTGGAGAAGTCGTGCAGGTTTGAGACAGGCGCATCATATTATCCAACGGATGTAGTACATGTTCGGCTAATCGGATGGACAAATTTCTACTAATCTCTAGGATTAACGTGGAGTCTTCTACGGTGCCTCCAATTAGTAAATATAAGATTGGATTCCCAGCCGACCTTAGATGTATGCATGAGCTGGCAAATTCAGTTAAGAGTTTTGGTAAATTACTTGTATGGGATAGAACAAAGTCTACTGATGCCTATGTTCTGCTCAAAATCACTGTAGTGGCTTTGACAGATATACCTACCAGTTCAGTTGTCTCAGGTGCTGACAGATTTAGCGGGGAGTCTTGGACCTCTCCTTTTATTATACTCCAGGATCAACTGTTAAATGATGGTCCACCTGCAGAAGAAGAGGTGCCAGCTGATGGAGTCCCTCACCCTATCCCACCTGAACCTTTTCCCCACCCAAACCGGGACAACATACTCATAGGTCCCCTTCCACAGCATGTGGCTGATGATCAAGTTATCGCTGCAGGCAATGCTCCTAACCATGCTAATCAGGTTGGTAATCATCCTATACAGATGGCAATAGATGATCAATTGGCAGCTAATGCAGTTGACTGGGACATGTGGGCTTTGCCACCTTCAAATGATATTGTGGATATGGAAATTCAGGCAGGAGAGTTTCCGGAACTAAATGATCTGATGGGTCCAGCAATTGAAGGAGAAGGACAGAATATAGAAGATGTTGATATGGGAAGTGATCTCACTTTGACTATCAATTCAGTAGAAGAGAATACTATATCAGAGAACTCTATTCATGGGCCACACAACCAGGAAATGCATATTGATCCACTACTTCCACACCACTTATTGGACCTCAACATCCCTGTCCAGGAAATGGGCCCCCATCCAATGGTCGTGGCCCAAGCACAACAATTGGAAGCACCTGCACTTGACCCTTTCCCAGCTGTTGAAAATGTGCACATGCAGAATCAGGTGGTAGAATTTGATTTCCTTGCCATTCCCAACACAATGGTACAAAACCATATATCAGACATGGCAGAGTTAGTTCTTGACACTGAGATATCTATCAATAAGGTTCAGGCTGTTCAAGTTTCCCCTCCTAAATAAGTCCCATCTTTTCCTATTGGAGATACTTCATTTGCAGCTATGGAGCAAAGTACTCCCATCAAGGTGCAGGAAAATAACAACAGTGGGTCACATGTGCAGCATCAGATAGGGGCTACTATGGTGCACACTTCCTCTGCCGAGATAAATGAGTTGACTGATCAACTGGGGAGGAATGATATCTTACCTGATATACAAGTGGAGAAGGAGCAGGAGGTATTCAGTGATAATGACTCAGGTACATCATTGCAAGGAGCCCCTCCTGGATTTCCAATTGCTCTATTCAAACATAAGACTCAATATTTGGACAGTGCTGAAAAGAAGGATCCTATGTCTCAGATTATGTTGGAAACATGTCTTTTTTCAGAAGCTAATTCACTGGGAGAAGAAGGTGCTGCACTATGGAGTAAGCATTTTGCTCCTAGAGACATAAACGATAAAGTTACACAGGTACCTATTGAATGGATGAATTTTTTCACAGCTGCTCTACTATCACAAGATAAATTTGTTTGGGCTAAATCTTTTCTTGCTACACAACTATGGAGATTCATAGTGGATGGCACTTCACCATCATCACTTATACCTTTTGTTATACCTGAGGAATGCCCTATCTCTCATGAATCTGCATGTCATGATGTTGTATTGGGACAGGATCAGCAGATTGGTACACCTGAGGGCCCTGTTTGTGCAGCCAAAGGAAATGCAACTACTTCAGCTCTCCATGCAAACAAGAAAAGGAAAGAGAAAGCTCCAATGGTTGAAACAGAGGTAAGAAGAAGTACTAGATTGCAGCAGAGCAATAATGGATTTAGATCAACTGCCTGTAAGAATAAGCAATGTGTTAGTTGCACTGCTAAACCACCTATTATTCCACCCAAGATTGTGAGAAATCTCTCGGTCACTTTTTGTAAGGTGGATCCTATATCATGTACTAAAGAGGAGCTGCTCAAGATGGACAGAAAGAAGAAGAAGGTTCATAAGGACATGCCTCCCAGTGTTCAGGAGGAGGAGGAATCAGAGTGATGCACTTGTGCTGTAGGCAGTCATTTAGTCTTCTTAGTACTCAATGATAATTAAGATGTATGCTTTTGGGTCTTTTGTGGTATCTGAGACAGTATGCTGTATGGATGTTTGGTCCTACTATGTAATATTCATGACTCAATATGGGTATTCTAGCCTCATCATCTGTAAAGTCTCAAAGTATTGGACACCAATCTCAAGTATCTGCTTATTAAGATGGATAGATCCTGGATCATTTTGAATTGGAATATTAGAGGGGTCAATGATCCCAATAAATGGCTGGCCCTTAGTAACAAGATATAAGAATCTGGCTGCCATATCATATGCCTACAAGAGACTAAGAGAGAATCTTTTGATATCTCCTATATTAGGAATTTTTGTCCTAAAAGATTCAACAAGTTCATATTCTACCCATCTGTGGGTAACTCTCGAGGTCTTATAGTTATTTGGAATGGAGCTTTATTCAGTGGAAATTTTATTCACGGTACTGCACACGCTGTTTCTATCAAATTTATCTCCACATACAACAAAGTTGAATGGACATTAACAAATATTTATGGTCCATGTGATTATGTGGCTCGACAAGAGTTTATCAATTGGTTTAATAACCTGGATTATGCTGAAGATAACAACTGGTTAGTGGTGAGAGATTTTAATTATATCAGATACCCTGACAATAGAAGCAGACCTGGAGGTAATGTACATGACATGTTGGTATTTAATGAGGCTATTAGCAAACTGGCATTAGTGGATATTCCTACTAAAGGAAGAAACTACACTTGGAGCAATATGCAAGCTGCTCCTCTGTTAGAAAAACTTGATTGGGTTTTTTTCTTCTGAAGAATGGACACTTTCTTTCCCTAATACCCTGGTTCTTCCTCTTGCTAAACCTATCTCTGATCACACACCACTTATGATTAGAATTGGTACAGATATCCCCAAGACTAAGATCTTTAGATTTGAAAATTATTGGTTGAAGCACCAAGATTTTAATAACATTGTTAGAAATATTTGGGAACAAGAGGTTTTCTTGAATGATAGTGCCAAGACTATCACTGCTAAATTCAAGAGGTTGAGGAAAGGTATCAGGATATGGCCCAGAAACAAATCTAGACTGGCTGCATTAATTAAAAATTCCAATGAGCTTATTGGACTATTTGATATGATTGAAGAATTCAGAGACCTTACAATATGGGAAAACAATGGCAGAGAGATTATTAAAGAACACCTGTTCCACTTACTCAAATGTCAGAAAGAATATTGGAAACAGAGAGCCACCATTAGATGGGCAAACTTTGGTGAAGCAAACGCAAATTTTTTCCATGTCAAAGCCACAATTAAGTTTAGAAGAAACTTCATTTCCTCTATCCAAGATGAAACTGGGCATGAACATTCTGAACATACAGCTAAGGCAGTAGTATTGGAGAGAGCATTCAAACAGAGATTGGGGTCCATTGTTGTATGTAAGGATGATTTTCAACTACTATCTCTGATTAATAGAGTGGATGGTTTGGAAAATTTATAGGTCCCATTTACTAAGGAGGAGATTGATGATGTTATCAAGGAACTACCTGCAGATAAAACTCCTGGACCTGATGGATTCAACACAAATTTTATTAAAGCATGTTGGCCTACTAGTGCAGAGGATTTCTATTATTTGATAGAGGATTTCTACCATGGAAGGGTGAATTTACAAAGTATAAACACTTCCTACATCACTCTTATACCCAAAATAGATAACCCTGCCAATGCATCAGATTACAGACCTATCTCTCTATTGAATTGCTCAATCAAGATTATTACCAAGCTTTTAGCCAATAGGCTTCATAAGATCATGCATACACTTATCCATGCTAACCAGTATGGATTTCTTAAAGCCAAATCGATTCAAGATTGCATGCCATGGGTCTATGAGTACATTCATAAATGCTCCCAGGATACTCAAGAATCTATCATCATGAAATTGGATTTTGAAAAAGCTTTTGACCTTCTGGATCATAATGCTATTATTTATATATTGAAGGCAAAGGGTTTTGGTATCAGATGGATCAGATGGATCAAAATGATATATTCTACAGGTTACTCATCTGCCCTTCTGAATGGTGTCCCAGGCAATCAATTTAAATGCATGAGGAGTGTTAGACAAGGGGACCCTCTTTCCCCCCTGATTTTTGTGATTACTGCCGATCTCCTTCAAGATGTACTAAATGAAGCAATGAGGAACCTATTAGTCACTCCTGTCTTCTCATCCATGGCTTGTCCTAATTTCCCTTTGTTACAATATGCAGATGATAATATTATCATCATGAGAGCTAATGTTACCCAGGTTCAACATGTGAAAAGCTTACTGTCACATTTTGAATCACTCACTGGATTCAAGATCAACTATCATAAATCAAGATTAATACCCCTCAAGGCTAGTGAGGAGATCTGCAACATATTACAGAACATTATGGGTTGCACCATTGAGACTATGCCATTTAATTATCTTGGCCTACCTTTATCAATCAATAGGCCTAAAGTGGATGACTATTGGCCATTGATCAAAAGATTGAATGATAGATTACATGGATGCTCTTCTTTCCTTTCATATGGAGAGAAACTGATTCTGGTTAAGGCTGTTTTCACATCACTTCCTATGTTCTACATGAGCACACTTCAGATTCCTAAGATAGTTTTAGACCATATAAACAAAAGTATTAAACATTGTTTCTGGAGGAAATATGGTATGGAAGATAAAGGTTCAACACTTATCTCCTGGAATAAAGTGAACAAACCTCATGAGCAGGGTGGACTAGGTGTGATAGATCTTGGTATTCAGAACAAAGTGCTGCTATTAAAACATTTGCATAATTTTTTTAACCAGGAGAATCTTCCTTGGATCAAATTGATTACAGAAATCCACTATTCTAAGAGGATGGTGGATAACAGAAAGGTTGGATCCTTCTGGTGGAGAGATATGGTTACTTTGATTCCTGAATATAGGAAAATTGCTAATTGTGAGATTGGTAATGGGAAGACAGTATCATTTTGGACTGATAAATGGTGTGATGTTATATGCTCTGAAGAATTCCCACAGCTACATTCATACAATTATAGAACTAACCTATCTGTATGGGAGTTTATTAGTGCCAATGATGTTACTGATCACTTTCAACTTCCTTTATCAAACCAAGCACATCAACAACTCATTCAGCTGCAGCAATACATTCAAGGCATCCAATTATCAGACGACACAGATATATGGGCATACAAAGGAAAGCACAAGAAATTTATGGTCTCTGCAGCCTACAAGGAATTCAGTGAAGGACCTAAAGTTCATACTCTCTTCCTTGACACATGGAAAAATGCTGCTATTTTAAGATACAAGATATTCTTCTGGCTATTGCTACATGATAGGCTTAATTCAAGAAATCTCCTTCATAGGAAGAATTTTCATCTTCAAAGCTATGATTGTGAAAGCTGTCAAGAATACATGGAGGAAACTTTACTTCATCTTTTCTTTGACTGTCCTTTTGCAATCAACTGCTGGAATTATATTGGTAATGACAGGAGAAGAGGGATCTCTGTCTATGATGAGATTATTCTGTTACAACAAATCATTCCTCAAGAATTCGCTCTAGAAGTCATCACTATGGGATGTTGGAACATATGGAGACAAAGGAACAATAAAATTTTCAACAATATTCCTCCATGTCCCAGATCCTGGAAATTTCAGCTCACTAAGGATCTTCAGATCATCATTCTCCGGATGAAACCCAGATATATAGACTCTCTAAAGAACTGGATTGATTCAGTTCTTAGTTAATAGCTATACACTTTTTTGATGTTAGAGAAAACCGGAATCGGTTGAATTTTTAGGGGCATTGTACATTGTTCATTGTTTTATTTATATATACCGTAGAACATTTTGTTCTACGGTTCTTTGCCTCTAAAAAAAATATCGGCAATCCCTGTTTAATGATTAAGTCCAAGAGGTAATCCTTTGCGGACTTGTCCAAAACATACTAAAAAGGGAAAACTCCTGAATTAATTGTTTGGATATGCATTGTGCATAGGAAAAATGTAAGTATCAACTGTTAACCATCTTACTCTTCTCAATAATGGCATTTAAATTGATCATCTCGAAAATTTACAAAGGAATAGCCGGTATCCCTTTATGGACGTGCTTCCTAAACCATTTGACTTGTGGCTTTGTCAGTTATATGTCATTCCCCGAAGGCAAGATGGGTCAAATGCGTTAGTGCCTCTAATATAGAGACCTACATACATGAAGTAATCAGTACAAATGTGTGCCATATTAATAAACAAACTACTACAAAAATAAGGACCCAAAAAATTAAACCTCGAAGAATAAACTTGTGTTGGCTTTGATTTTTTTTTTTGAAATTGCGTCCAACAACATCACGCTCATCATCACTACTACTAATGATGTTAACACCCTGGTTGGCCATTGACAACCTACAAATTTTATACAGTTACATAAACATCAATTCATTTATAAATTAACCTAAACACGAACACCAAATATATTCTACAAATTAAGTGGATCAACAACCCTGATTTGAAGGCCGGCGGCTACGAACGTTACAAACATTCCCTCCAAACCGGCAAACCCCAAAAAACCTAATCGTGCAATTTTGTCACGGATAATCTAGTGGACTAGGGAGAGATTATCTGGTGCAGGGATTCCACTAGTGTTGATCCGTAGGATGGGAGATCCGATTTGTAGGATGAGAACTACGGGAGCTTTGTCGTCTGTCAACCGTCATCGAGAGGAGGAGATACTACGAGTGCAAATGGAGAAATTGGGGGTAAGTTTGTATTTTTGTACTGATCAGTCCCTTTATATGATATGTCTACCGTTTGCACACAATTATATTATAGAAAAGTGTGTGCCATAGTCCATAGAGGACTTCACTCAAGCTTTATTGTTTTGTAATTGTGTGAAATAGGTGTGTGAAAATTATTATTTATTTGGTTACAAATGTTTATTTAAAAGTTTTCAAAATTAATGTGGCAAATTTGCTGGACAATAGTATGAATAAAATGACTCCATGCCAGGAAATATTTTTATTTTTTATCATGTCATCACATTCTTTTATTTTCTTTTCAAAACGGTGTGCAAATTGACGCCACAACTTTCCATAGCAAGGCTTTATTTTTCTGACACATTTTGGTTATTTAATTGTTCCTACATGGATACATGAATGTAATTTTTTATTGAATTTTAGAGCAACCTACTACAGACCTCTAGTTCAAATTTATTTACTTATGGTAAATTGACTGAAATTCATTTAAACAGATGAAATTAGAATATATTTTTTAGTAAATTCAAATTATTTTGACACTAGTCCTCCAATATGGTCTAGTTTGTGTAAATTTAAGTGGTGTTATTTCACACCATATTTTTTGTGGTTGCTTCACAAGACAGTCCATGGCATTTAGAGAATTAAAAAAATTACATTAAACGAAGTGTTGGAATCTTCATTGACAATGTTATTTACCATGGTAACAGACGTGGCTGTGAGAAAAAAGACTATGGAAAATGGTCTAAAAATGCATTACAATGGACATTTGGGTTGAACGCTATGTATTTTCATACATGGAAGGCCATTTTGCGAATCAAGTTTTCTAAAAAAAACCGAAGTCCCCATACAAGGATTCATCCTAAGGAATGTTTTTATTGTAACATTTTATAATATTTTTTGAGTTTTTCAAAGTGGAATGCAAATTGTCACCACAACTTCCATAGCAAAGGCTTTGATTTTTTTTTTCAAAACTTCATGGTATCTTACATCGATTCCTAGACGGGTACATGAATATTAATTTTGGTGAGTTTTAGAATAACCTATCACACACCTCTAATTCAAATTTTAATCACTTTCCATAATTTGACATAAAACACATCTAAATGCAGGAAAGTATTAAAAAAGGCTAGTAATTTGAAATATTTCTACAATAGCACTCCAATATGGGGTGAGGGGACCCGCGACCCTCCTCTCCTCTCCTAGGGATCCGCCGGCGCCGCCGCCTTCACCGGTTTCCCCAACCGCGCCGCCTTCCGCCGTCCCCCCTCGTGTTCCCCTCCCCTCCCGTGACTCCTCCCCTTTCTCATCTCGCTCTCGCCCCCTCCCCCGCCCCCGCCCGTGGGCGGCCAGGGTTCCCTTCTTCACGCTTGCCTCCTCGCCGTCGCCGGCGGCTGCCCCCAAGCTAGTCCCGGGCGGGGCGGGCAGTGGAGGGTGTGTTTCTCCCCGGCCTCCTTGAGGGCCCTACGGGGCGGGTATTCCTGGTGGCGGTGCTCCTTGAGGTGGCGGTGGCCTAGCTCCGGCTGGGAGGTGGCGTGACGGCCGCGACGCTCGATGATCAGCGAGGCGACGCAGGTCTCTGGTGTCGACATGCAGCAGCGGTGGCTGGCCCCTGCGGCCAAGATCTGGGCCCGCGTGGCCCATCTGGGTCGGGCCGGGCCGGTCTGGATTGTTGTTTGCTCTGTAGGTGGAGGCGATGGTGAGGATGTCGGGGGACGCAACACCGACGGCCGGCCTGTTGCAGCACGGCTGCGGGCTTTACGGGTCCAGATCGGACCCGACTAGACCCCTTTTAGGTCTGGTGTGTCCCTGCGGGGGGCTTTACAGGCCCGCTGGACCTGGCCGGACTTGGTGGGGACTGATGTGCCTTGCGGCCGCGTCCGGCCGACTGCCGTCTTCGACCGTGGAGGTAGTTCCCTCCCGCACGACCTCGGTACTGCTGTCCCCGGTGGCCTCTCCTTTTTCCATCTTGCAGACCTCGTGGCGTCTACCTTGGAGAGGCGACGGTGGTGGCTTCGTAACCGTGGTGGCGCATGTTGGTGGGCGGTTCGTCTAGTGGCTGCGAGTCTCGTCCTTGCGGGGCTCCTCTGCTACGGATCGTCCGGGATGGTGGTGTGGGTTTGTTCGGGAGAAATACTTGTCGGATGCCGACACCGGCGCGGTGCCGCCTCAGGGTGGCATCCTCCCTTCCTGAAGGGCGTTGTGGCTACCTTGCATCCGTTGCCCCGGTGTGCCGGGGGAAACCCTAGGACCAGTGTGATGGTCCGGGCAGCAACACGACTCTCCTCCCCGAAGGTGCTGCTTGGTACTCGACGATCTGTTTCTAGGAGCGTGGTGGTAGTCTGTAGAGCGGTTGCGTGCCCTGTCGTTCCGTCGATCCGCCTATGTCTACTTTTCTTTCTTTCTTTTCTTCTTTGGGTGTGTGTTGGCTGCTGCCTCAACCGGTGTTGTTTCAAAACTGTTGTATCGGGTGGTTGCTATATTAATATAGCGGGGCTACGGGCTATTTCGACAATAGCACTCCAATATGGTCTAGATTGGTATGGGTGCACTTTTGCACCATATTTCATGTACTTGCTTCACAAGGCAGCCTATTTTAGGCTTCTAGAAAATGGAAAAACAGAAAGTTTAAATATTCTTTGACGGTGTTGTCTACCATGGTAAGAGACATGTTTGTGCAAAATATAGGCTCACTAGTATGAAAACGACATGAAAATGACCATTACCTTGATCTTTTGGGTTGCATGCCATGAAAGGCCATTTTGCAAAGCAAGTGTTTTTTTTTAACTGTCAATGGTAGAGTACTTCATGGCAAGGAATAGATTTTATCGTGAAATTTTCAACGGCCATTGGATGGAAATTTTCCGTGGTAGCTGCGGAAACCCACCAAAGCAGAGGCTCCAAGAAACAAAGTAGTCCGAGCGTAGAAACAAAAGTGTCACTCGTGGAAAAGGCATGCACGTATGCATGCCCACACAGACGTACATACACATGGCCAGCTAGCAGCGAAGACTGACAAAACCCAAGCGAAAGCGACGCACGGCGACTTTTACAGGGACATACACATCCCGTCTCACTCTAGGTCCTCCTCTCCCTATATCTTTCACACTCGTCTCCACCACACGAATACACCTACTAGCAAAAAGAAACCTCTGTCTATTTAAGCGCAGATTAATACTTAATGCCATAATAACAACAAGATGGCGAGATACTTAAATTCGCGACAAGTGCACGCGTAATATCGAGTTAGTTGGCATGCATGTATAGCGTGGTCCCAGACTAGCCAAAATCCGTCGCTAGCTAGCAAACGAGAGAGGTATAGACCAAGGGATGAATGCGTTGCAGGCAGTAGGTTGGGTCTGCCCTCATCATTCACGACTACTTCATTTTTCTTCTTCTGGTTCTGAGATCATAGATCTTGATCCTAAAGGTTAGAATCATGAAATTATTGATTTTTTTTACAATACATATGATATTACTAAAATAATTATTTGTCTTAGTGTCGGATATATACCATTTAGGGGTATATCAGACGGCGTCCTAAAATGCCGGATTACCAGGGTGGCCTGAGTGGTAATGGGATGCGGTCCATTAGGCGGCCCAGTAAACTGATGCACAGAAGCCGGATTCTAAAAGAACCCGAACCACGGCCCACGTGGTACTGCTTGGAGTAGAAGGCGGATTCTTGCTTTCCAAGTTAGGACTTACCGTAGTCTTTCAGGTTTCCTTTTCTGTAAGCCCTAATCCGGCTATTATATAAAGCCGGACGGGAGAGAAGAACAATAGGGACAATAAGCTAGAACCTAACTCGCCGAGAGGTTGATCCTTGTCAAGTAGATAAACCTAACTCACATTGTATTTTGTATACTTCAGCCTTCAGCCCTGATTTAGTGAGATTGCAGGAGTAGGAACACCGCCTAGTTGCGACGTACCGAACCTGGGTAAAACCTGGTGTCATTGTTTGTCATACGATCACGTCCCCCACAATCTCTATCGGTAGTCTCATGGCACCCCCATCTATGAATTCTACTATGATGTCTTGACAGTTGGCGCCCACCGTGGGGCCAGCGACGTCAGGCGTTATGTTTCGATCGGGGATACTCGGCGGAATTGGCAGTACCATAACTATCGGAAGTCTAGAATTCGACAACGACGTTGGTCGCTTCCTCGACAACGAATCGTACATGCCAGCACGGAATCATCTGGTAAGTGCCTGCGTTTTACCGATTGGATCTGCAAACATCTTTATCGTATTAACTGCAGAAGCAATAGGATTCTGTGGTGGAAGCAAATTTATCCCACCCGCCCTATACCCAGTCGAAGAAGACTATGACACCGGATTTTGCTCAGATCGACGATACTCTGCCGAATCGCACTTTATCGGTATGGTGCAATCCGAGATCGCCGAAACCACGGATGAAAACAATCCTGTGGAAGAGGTAGAAAACAACAAACCCACAACAGAGGTGGAAGATCCGACACCCGTCAATCTGACGACGAACCCGGAAGTTGACTCTGTGCTAGCCGTCATCGAGGCGAGATTAGAGTCGGAACCCGGATCAGACCAGTTCGATCCCGCAGACAAAGATGTAGATGCTTTCGAAAGAAAAGTCAAATCCTTTCAAGAGGGATTCCACGAAGTACTGATGGCAAAACCGACTGACAACACGGATGCCGAAAGTCAGGAAATCCCTAGAACACCTCCGCCAGAGGAAAGCGAGGATGGAGAAGCTAGTCCAACTTACCCGGATGTCAAGGAATTGACAGAGGAAGAACCTGGTAAAAAACCTCCCTCTTCCAAGAAAAAACACGAAGCTTCCAAAAAACTCCAATACGAGCTCCGGAAGAAAAAATTGGCTGATTCAGCCAACGAAAACCTGGAAGCAGGAGGAGGAAGTGGAGTTAAGCCTGCGGAGAAGAAAACGAAGGAAATCTCTGTTTCACCAATGTCAGAACAAGACGAACAAGATTTACTTCAAACACCAGTGGGACCTCACGAACCCCCTGAAGTGCTGGAAGCCAGGAGACAAGCTCTCCAAAGGCAACAATAACATCTATTCCGAACTCGGGAACATCTCCAGAAAACCCAAGCTGACATTAAGTTAAAGCAGGAAGAAATCGAGGAGTACGAGAGAAGGAATAGATCTGGCATTAAACCTACATGGTTACCCGGAATCGCAAGATCGGAAGTACTGCCGCCAAAGGAACGGTTTCAAAACCCGGCCTGGCAAAAGCAAGTAAATGACACAGATACCAGGGGCGAACCTATATACCAAAACCGCAGCAGAAAACACGGAGGCCGCGTTCACCATCCTCAACAATGATCTTTACTCCAATGGCGAAAAGCTTCAAGGGGTGTATGCTTTCTTAGGAAAGACATTGCAACAGCAACAGCGAGGACAAGCAAGATCAGGGAAGTTGCACGACAACTCGGCCCTATGCAAAACAGCTACATGTGCCGCTGGAGCACCTGGACCTGAAGAACCTGGAGATTCAAGTAATTCGAAAGAGAAGAAAAAAGATCCGAGAAAGGACAAGAAAAAGCCCGATAACAAGGATGCAGCGTCCAGAACCGGATCCCATCTGCCGAAAGATGGAATTAATTCCCGAGATCGGGAAGAACAAAACCAGAAAGACGGCAAAGCAATGCCGCCTCCGAGACGCCCCGCTGAAAAAGCCGGAAGACACGACATTCCTCACAGGCGCGAGAGATCTCGTACACCCCCTAGGAATAAGGAAAGACACAAGAGTAGAACTCCACCTTATCCCAAAGTGCACGATAACATAGGAAATAGAGACAATCCCTGAAGAGCGCGTTCGTGCAACAATGGGAAAGAAAGGAGCAGATCCCCTTCTATCCATTCAGCCGGTAGATACTCCGCTCACATTGACAGAGCGGAAAGACATGATCTATAATTCGGACCTAAGTGTTTCACTGACAGGATCCGAATAATAACTCTACATTCTGGCTTCGCCAAAGTTGGCCCAACATATCAAAAATATACCGGCAGTACAAACCCGGATACCTGACTCTCAGACTATTACACAGCCGTCCAGATTAACAATGGGACAGCCTTAGAGGCAGTAAAATTCCTCCCCCTTATGTTACTGGATGGAGCCAGAGATTGGATCAACGGGCTTCCGTCAAGAACTATAGACAACTGGGATGATATGGCTAGAGTATTTACTCAGCATTTTCGGGGAACTTACAAACGCCCCAACATCATCAACCAGTTAAACCGTTGCACCCAGTTTGAAGATGAACCATACGTGGACTTTATCTCAAGGTGGACTGCAATGAAAACCAGTTGTTCTGGAGTAACTGATGAACAAGCAATGCACGCTTTCGTCAATGGCTTAAAACCCGGACTCGTACCGTTCATGATCGGTTCCAAAAAGCATAAAGATCTCGGATCTATGCTTACAACCGCAAACGAGCACGCAGCAGCCGAAGATGACATCAGAGCAAGAAGTGGCAATATCAATACTTTGATTGAAGCCAAAAAGACTCCTCGTCCTGAGAAAAAAGCAGCTTTAGAAACACAGCAAAAACCCAAAGAAGTTAACATAGCCTTTGGAAGAGAAAATGGGAGCAAATGGAAAGGACAAAGAACATAACCGATCAACTACACAAAAGAAGAGTGGGAAAGAATAAAGTCGGAAAACTGTGTCCACCATTCGGAATTTGGGAAACCCACCCATACGAACGCACAATGCCGTCTCAACAAGCATATGAAAGGCAGTGCAGGATCCGGAAGCAAAGGAAAAAAATTCAAGAGGAAATTCTCCAAGCAAAAGCCAGAAGCTGAAAAAAAAAGACAGTGAATCGGACACTGACGAAAAAATCCAGGAACAACAGCAAAAAGAAGAGCCCAAGTTTCCAAGAGTTGAAGGAGAATGCAACCTAACTTTCCTGGCTACTCCATCAACAAAGGTGGCAAAGAGAACACTTCGAGAAATAAACGCGGTTGTCCCACCAACCCCGAAATTCTTGAAGTACTCTAATACACCAATTACCTGGGATCAGTTTGGTCATCTCGGAAATATCCTAGAACCCGGCACACAAGCTCTAGTTGTAAGCCCTATTGTTCAAAACACTAGGCTAAAAAGAGTGCTGATGGATGGAGGATCCAGCATTAACATAATGTACCTAGATACATTGAAGCATCTGCGAATCTCCGAGACACAGCTCAATCATAGTAACGTACGCTTTCACGGCATCGTTCCTGGCAGGCAAGCACGATCCCTAGGAGAAATTTCCCTAGAAGTAACCTTCGGAGAGAAAGAACATTTCAAGCAGGAAAAGATATCCTTCGAGGTTGTGCCGTTCGAAAGCGTGTATCACGCAATACTCGGACGTCCAGCTTTCGCCAAATTCATGGCAAGATCATGTTATATTTACAACAAGCTGAAGATGCCGGGGCCAAAAGGAGGAGTAATCACCATAAGTGGATACTTCAAATTGGCAAACGAGCTGGAAAAAGAAAACACCCTTTGTGCAGAAAAAGTGATAGCAAAGGAGGAATTAAAGGAGCTGGCAAAAGAAGTATCACCGACAGAAATACCGGCAGGGAAAGAAAGCCGGAAGCCGGCAGACAGCTTCAAATCTTCCGAGAATACAAGACAGGTTATCTTAGATCCCAAAGATCCGACAAAGTTTGTCGTAGTGGGAACTAGCATGACCGACAAATAGAAAAGCGAGCTCATCAAGTTCCTCCGTGAGAACTGGGACATTTTCGCGTGGTGTCCAGCGGACATGCCAGGCGTACCCAGGGAACTTGCTGAGCACCAACTCAAGGTAATTTCCAGGATCTAAACCCGTCAAACAAGGTCTCCGTCGATTTGACGGAAGAAGACGGAAGGCTATTGGCAAGGAAATTATCCGGCTATTAGCAGCTGATTTTATCCGGGAAGTTATACATACTGAATGGTCTGCAAACCCAGTATTAGTCCGGAAGAAAGATAGTACGGCTCTCAGGATGTGTATAGATTATACCGGTTTGAACAAATTGTGTCCAAAAGATAGGTTTGCGTTATCGCGAATCGATCAAATAATAGATGCTACTGCAGGCTCTGAGCTTTTATGCTTTTTGGACGCTTATTCCGGGTATCATCAAATACACATGAAGGAAGAAGACCAAATTAAAATCTCCTTCATAACTCCATATGGAACATACTATTACATAACAATGCCTTTTGGCCTGAAGAACGCAGGTGCAACCTACCAGCGCTGCATGCAACGATGTTTGCATAGTCAGATTGGCAAAAATGTTCACGTTTATGTGGACGATATTGCCGTCGTTTCCAAGGAAAAAGACATGCTCCTTGAAGATCTGCGAGAAACCTTCAAAAATTTGCGCACTTATAAAATGAAGTTAAATCCATTAAAATGCGTATTCGGGGTTCCCTCAGGAAAACTTCTGGGTTTCATCGTTTCCCATAGAGGAATAGAAGTAAATCCGAAAAAGATCAAGGCAATCCTAAACATCTCAAGGCCTACGTGCTTAAAAGATGTACAAAGATTGACGGGTTCTGCAGCTGCCGTCAGCAGGTTTATAAGCCGGCTAGGAGACAAAGCTCTGCCATTATATAAATTGTTGAAGAAATCCGACAGATTTGAATGGACAGAAGAGGCGGACAAAGCACTAACCCAGTTAAAGGAAACCTTGATGCAAGCTCCGATTTTGGCATCGCCAAAAGACGAAGAACCCATGTTACTGTACCTCACAGCAACAAATAAGGTTATCAGCGCGGTGATAGTTGTGGAAAGGCGAAAAGACGAGCAAACCATACCAGATCAGCATCCGGTGTATTATGTAAGTGAAGTGTTTTCCGAGTCCAAGAAAAGATATCCGCACTATCAAAAACTGGCATATGGTGTATTTTTCGCATCTCGAAAACTCCGCCATTACTTCCAAGGACATTCCATAACAGTGGTATGCAAAGCACCACTAGGGGATATAATCAACAATGCGGACGCAACAGGCCGAGTAGCCAAATGGGGCATCGAGTTAGCTGTGTTCGACATTAAGTACCAACCCCGGACGGCAATAAAATCTCAGGTGTTGGCAGTTTTCGTCGCTGATTGGACAGAAGCAATGGAAAACACACCAATGCCGGAGTCGGAATACTGGGTTATGCATTTTGATGGATCCAAAATGAGGGAAGGCGCTGGAGCTAGTGTAGTCCTAAAATCCCCCAAGGGAGATACAATGGAGTACGTATTACAAATACTGTCGTGGGATAATCATGGCAGACGTTACCAGGGGTAACTTACTTTGGGGCAAATCGACTCTGGTGTTTGGGAGAGGGTTTAGCTCAGGGGAAATCATGCTATCAATCGATCTGGTAGCTCTGGCAGTAATGTCGCCGAGTCTCCAATCTAGGGTTACTATTATCAACTCGTGTATTGCAGGATGTTCGAATACCTGGTGAAGCTCTGTGTTTCTAACCCTAGGAGCCGGTTTATATCTTACCCGGCTCCCTGGCTTCCTATACAAGATACACCCGGAATCCTACCCGAAATCGCACACAACCCTAAGTTTCCTAATCCTAACCCCTAAAGTATGGGTTACAAGGCCTACGCTCCTTCTTGGGCCTTCTAGAAACTCCTCCTCCTTGATCCGGGTCTTGCGTGATTCCCTTCGGGCCGGGTTTCACCTTGGTATTAGCCTACCGGGTTATCATCCCTCCATCAGTAGTCCCCAGAATAGCTTGGGGTTCTCGGGATCATCCATGAAGCGCACGCTATTCCCTGCAAAACAGTAATCATTCAAATTCATAAAGTACCGGGTTAGAGTGCTTTGATAGTAGCTAGGCCTTTCTCCGTGGGCGGTCCATATAATAACCCGGTTTTCCCGAGTCAAACACCATTTTCCAGGGTCAACACTCCGAGGAAACGTGGCAAGACCCGGCATCAGCATCACTACTGGTTAATCCGGATATCACGCTCGCAATCAATCATGATCTCTATCCGGATATCCCGCAACGGATATTTTGGTGCTTATCCCCAAATTTCCGGGCTAGATCTTTTTTTCCCTCAAAAATTTTGCCTACCGCCCAAACCTGGGAATTTCCTCCCGCACCTATAAATAGTGCTCGGGGGCTAACCCTAAATCTCACTTGGTCATTTCTCATCTTCCTCCTTTCTTCTCGCACCACCTCCGCGCCCACAATCCCAACCCGAGCTTGTGCCGCCGGAGTCGCGCCGCCGCCCGCGAGGACACCACCGGAGTCGCGTCGTCGCCGCCAGGTCGCCACCGTCCACGCCCGCGACGCTGCCGCCAATCGCCGCTGTAGCGCCCGCAAGCAAGCCTCCAATCGGGCCGCCGGAGACCTCGAGACGCCGCCGCCGCCGAGCTGATCTCCGCCGCCGCGTATTTCCTCCTCCAATCCTTCCGGTAAGTCCTTCAATCTCTTAGATCTAGATCCCTTTTCCTTGATTTCACGCGTATACTTGGGATCCAATCTTATCCTCTAGCTTTCCGCTATTCCCCCATTGGTTTGGCATGCCCTTGCAATTCCTAATTCCACATCTTTCCACGGCTCGCACTTAGTTAATTCCATGTCTATGCCCCTTAGCACATTTCCCCAATTGCAATATCATGTTTTTCTCCATGCGTTCTTGAATAGATCTACTTGCTAAATCTCGCAAATACTTAGTACTTTCGCTTTTTCTTCCTTTCATTAAATCGGATAGCTGTATTCTCTGGGTTTCTTGATATTCACACCTTGCATTTTGCCTCTTTTTAGATCTACACGCCATGGCTCCTAAGGCCAGCGCCAAGGCAAAGGGCAAAACCCCGGCCGGCAAGCAAAAGCCGGGTCAGTCGATTTCGGCCAACTGGGCAAAATCGACTGTCACGAAGGCCAAGCTGGACGAGCTGGCCGAGTCGGGTGTTCTTCCCTCCCGGTCTGACATCCACTGGAGGATACCCGGAGAGGAGACCGGCCTTCTCCAGGCCTAGATGAGGTAGTGGTTTTCGTCGAGCACGTGATCCGGGGTTTCCGACCCCCGGGTCATCCTTTCTTCCGGGAGCTCCTGGACCACTACAAGCTCCGGGTATTCGATATCGGTCCCAACTCCATGCTTAATATCTGTCATTTCATAGTCTTATGTGAAGCCTACCTATGCGTTCCTCCCAACCTAGCTTTGTTCCTCGAGCTCTTTCAATGTAAGCCATGCCGAGAGAGTGGCGATGGAGCCCTCCTAGTTTGTGGAGGAGTCTCAATCAAGAGGCAGAAAAACTCCCTGATGCCGACTCTGAGTCTCCATTCACACGTCAAACACTGGCAAAAAACCTACTTTTACTGCCAAGATACTTCTTTACCCGGCGAGAAGCCATTGTCGGGTTTCTCCAATGATACCCTTACTTTGTCTGATAACCTCAATTCCTTTGCCTCCGAGGCCGAGAGGCAATCTATCCAGCCCCTCCTTCATAAGCTTGCTGTGCTCTCCGCCCAAGGTCTCCTTGGGCTCAATCTGATAAAAACTTGGGTAAGCTGCCGGATTCAGCCCAACAGCATCCGGCCAAAGCTCATGTGCCACTATTCCGGGCACCTCACCGACTCTCTCCGATATTCGGAGAAAAATTACCCGGCTGGTGATATGAACAAGATCATGAAGACTTTCTTAGCCGAGAAACTTGACGCTATCAAGAATATAGCCGGGCTTAACCCCTTCACTCGCTCTAACCTGGCTCCTCCAGTAAGAACCGGTTTAATCTTTTTATCCGACTGATACCCCTTATGTATATATACTAACCTTTGTCTCTACATTGCTTAATCAGGAAGATGATACATTCTGGAAGATAGTCACCCCTCCCCCTTGAGAAATTAGGAGGAGGACGAGGAGCCGGCTGATAGCGACGAAGGTAAGTCCGGGTCTCCTGTTTATAGCTTCTTCATTAACTAATTTAGACCAACTTGTTCCCTTTACCGACAATGCTCCTTACTCACCAGAGCTGGAGGACAAGGAGGACACCCAGTCGGACGAGAGTGAGGCTGAGCCGGAGGTGGAGATTGGAGCGAAGAGGAAGATCCGGGGTGTCGTTTTCAAGGTGCCCTACTCCTCCATTGCCTCCAAGCCATACTCGTACGCCAATATGTGCGAACTTAACCAACGTCTAACCGATTCATCATACTTGAAGGAGCCTGCCCCGACAAAGCGAAGGGTAACCCGGAATTCCTCGGGTGACGATCCTCTTCACCCGGGTTTTCCTTCATCACCCGCTCGTCGAGCCGGTACTTCCCAAACTTATACATCCTATATACCTCGGAAATTTCCATCTCCAAACCGTCCCTTAGCCAGCCAACTCCGGGTCTCACTACTTGACTCTTTATCAGCATCTTCTGGGTCCAGCAACGATCTCCCACCAGATTTCATCGTGAACACCGGGTAAGTCACTTTCCTTGCTAATCAATACACTACTATTATCCGCGTCTTTCGTTTATTATATGCTAACTGCTTCTTTTTCTTTCTCAGAGCCAAGGTCATAGTTAGTGACCCTGAAGATATGAACGTAGACAATCCGGCTATGGAAGACCCGGAGGTTGTTGTGCAGCCCGCAGCTGGCGGCGCAGAAGAAGAACAGGAAGATTTGCTGAAAGACCCGGTTGAGCAGGGAGCCGAATTTCCCCTGCCAGGAGACGAGGACATCGAGTTCCTGGGATCACGGAGGAGTGACCCCACTCCTAACACCCAGGCAACCCGGATCAACTCCCCCAAGCAGGAAAGGACCCCGCCCCCGGGTAACCAGAACCCCAACTCCTCCAGGCCGAAACTCGGCGATCTTGATTTTGAAGGGATGTTAACTGAGCTCTTCTCTCTGAAGACCACTGAAAGGGATATCCTTGAGTCCCTAGCAGCCGAGCACCAGGTAACTTAACCAATGTTTCTTATGTATTCATCCAGTCCCCAAGTTTCGAGTTAACTATATCAAGTTTGCTCGGTAATTCCATAGCTGTATGACCTTTCAAACCCGGTTTTACCCTGCATCCGACTGACTTTTCCTTGTCTACTTCCGCAGGCGCACGTGACCCGGTCTGAGGAGATGTTGGCAAAAACCAACGAGCTCCTCCAGGCCGAGACCAAGCTGCGAGAAGGGCTGGAAGCCGAGGTGAAGGACCTTGCCAAGGATGTCAAGAAATACAAGAAACGATCCCAAAATGCTGAGGGCACGCTGAAGAGAATAACGACCCAGATTGCCAACACTTACCGCTCTCTGCTTGGTAAGAGATCCTAACTTTACTGAATATAACCCGGATTTCTCGTTCTGCAAGGTTTGTAACCCGGATCTCATTGCTTTAATTTTTCTGGTGTCCTGTAGCTCCGGGTGAGGAGGCTATGGATGAAGATGATGTTGAGAAGCTAAAGACACTGAAGGCCGTGATCCGGCAATTCTCTGTGGGGACCAAATGGACCCTGGAGGCTTTGAAGTGGCCTGGGGCTTGTGGCGGCGCGGACAAGATGCTCGACGCGTGCTCGACTATCCCCGCCTGGATTGAGCACTGGAAACGTTCAGCGTGTCGGGTTGGGGTAACCCGCGGGCTTGCTCTGGCCAAGGCCTATTTTCCTAGGCTTGAGCCGGCAACGCTCGTGAACGGGTTCCCCGAGTTTAACAATGACGGCTCAAGGTTCACTGGCAAGGACTACAAGTCTATCCATGCTCATGTGCGTCACTCGGCAAGCTTGATAGCCGACAATCTGGATGTGAGCAAGCTCACCCCACCCTACAACGCTGATGACAAGCCGGTCCCGTCTGATCTCCCCAAGCCCTTCGACATGCTGGCCCGGTGGAAGGAGAAAATTGCCAAGAAGAAAGCTGAAGCCGAGAATGCGCCATCCACATCTACTTCGGCTATTCCTCCTCCAGCTCGCGCTGCTGCCGCAACTGACCCAGACATGGAGGCCGGGAAGAACACAGAGGAGCATGCTGAAGACCCGACCGCCAAGGACACTGCTGATGACTCGGCCATGGATGCCGAGTGAAGTTTTACTGTTTCTCGCCCCAAAACACTTATTCGGCCAATGGGCATTATGTAATATGCCTGATACAATTATTCTTTTAATGGTGCGCCTGTGCACTTTTGATACTATTTCCGTGGTTTGTAATACGTTTAAACTTTAATAGCTTTTGGTGGCCCTTTTGGCCATCCACCTCGATATGATCTTTTCCAATCTTATACTTTTTGCCGCGCTTTTGATATTTTCTCTTCTTTTTTTTCTCATCCGCGAGACTCGGTTTCCGGGTCTCAGGATCATCGACTGGTTGGACTTGTTGCTTTTCAAGTCCCCAAGCCCCCAAATCACTAAGAGTCGGGTTTTTGGGTTTCAAGCTTGATGGCTAACAACTTATTGCTTTTTTCAAATTCCCAAGTCCCCAAGACTCGGTTTTTTGGGTTTCGAGCTCAATAGCTAAACATTTTGTTGCTTTTCTCCAATTCCCCAGTCCCCAAGACCCAAATTTCCGAGTGTAGGGATTAGTGATTTTTAAGAAAAAGCTACATGTTCTTGCCAGGGCCCAAAGTATATATCTTCCCATAAATTTTGAAGCCATGCTTAATACATTGTGAGTTTCCAGCCGTAGCCTTTTACTCCGTATAACTTGTGGTTTTGATGACCCTTTTGATCCTCTTTGTTGTAAGCCGGCTTTCGCGTGGATATTCAGTGTTGCTATAACTGTATAAAAACAGGGTCAGGCAAGTCCCAATGGGCATCATGACTGATTGTGATTACACGTTAGCAAGTCACATCAAGCTTAAGCAAAAGAAATCAAGAAATTTTGGCTCTATTGTCCAGTTATAAGATTATAACCGTACTTATTACAAGTAATCGGTCCTCATAACTTAATGGCATCGTGGCCGGGTCTTGAGATTATAGCTGTTCTATTCAAGCAATCAGCCCCCAAGGCCTATATATGTAATATCAAACCTAATGTACTATAATCAAACGACTAATACTTACCTGATAAAGTAAAAATAGAAGGTAAAAACAGAAAAATAAAAAAGTTAAAAGAAATAAACAAGGAAGAACCAAACAATATCATAATTTAACCATCTCTTTATTGATATGAGAAAGGTTAGGTCAGCAAGCCGCCTCATTAAAAACCCTCCAGTCCCCTTAGGTACCCTGGATAGGAAAAGAGTGCGTCTGAAACCTGCTGCCTGTTACATCGTGTAATTCAACTTGTGAACCTAGCCTATGCTAGGTGTAGTAGGGACGTAGCTGAGCCACGTTCCATGGTCTTCCCCTCTCTTGCATAGATGAAGTGGTATGGGCGGTGTCATTGGCAGTATCTGACTCTTCCCTTGCATCTACTAAGTAATATGATCCGCTGTGCAAATTCCGGCTTATGATGAACGGGCCTTCCCATGGTGGAGATAACTTATGCTTTCCCTCCTTGGATTGTACTAAGCGTAATACCAGGTCCCCTTCCTAGAAGACCCGGGTTTTGACTCGCCGACTATGATATCTCCTCAGATCCTGTTGATATATGGCCGATCTTTCCAAAGCTTGCTCCCTGTGCTCCTCTAACATGTCCACGGCATCCTGCCGGGTCTTCTCATTCTCCACCTCAACATAAGCCGCCACTCGGGGCGAGTCGTGAATAATATCACTCGGATCAGTTTTGGACCGGAATATCCGGGTGTACCGGAATATCCGGTTCAAGTTTGAACCGAAATATCCGGTCCGGCGAAAATCATAAAAACTGGAGCCCGACGGGGAGGAGGCAGTTCTTGCCCTTTTTCCCATCTGCTCCCCTCCACCCCAAAACGCCGCCGCTCTGATTCTTGGCCTCCCGGTCCGTTTCCTCCGCGGGATCTTCAAGCTTTGGCCCGGATCTCGTTCCCCTCGTCCTTAGGAACGTTTCTAACCAAGCATCTTCCTCCATGGATTCCGGTAATGTTCAATCTCGTTGAATCTTGGTGCCATAACCATACCACTCCATGGATTTGTGTTTTTGTTGACAATGCTTGGTAGAAATTGTTCCTTAGAGGTCCCTTTGCATGCTAGATACGATAGACTAGATTCACATGTCACCGATCTATTTTTGAAGTCTAGATCTAGATTGTTTTTGTGTTGTTTTCTCTCTACCGGAATATCCGGTCCACGACTGAACCGGAATATCCGGGTCCACCGGAATATCCGGTTCAGTTTTGAACCGGAATATCCGGCTGAGTCCAGAACGGTTTGAGAACAGCCCAAAATTAATCCGTGCTAGATTTCTTCTTAGATTAATGCCTGGAATCTTTTCTACTGTTTTTATGCATGCTTCATCCATTGCTTGACACTAGTGTACTCATCTTGTGCTATCCTTCTATTATCTTGTTTCACAGGTGGTGGTTCTGCTAGGGGTGCTAGCAAGCGCCCCAAGCAGGTTTCCACTAAGCCCAAGAGGAAGGCTCAGCGCAACTATAAGACCGACATCTCAGTTTCGGAATTCACTGTGCTCAGGCAGGAGGATGTCTACCTCTCTCCTCGTGTGGCCAATATTGATACTCGGTTCTGGAACTTGGAGCAGTCCTACATCTATGTTGATATCTATTGTGACTTCCGTCACCCTATCCGTCTGATGCAGCCCTTTGACTTTACTGCTCTCAAGGCGAAAGAGGAGTTTGTTGTTGACGCGAGTATTGTTGAGCGGTTTGGGCTTGTGAAGCTCATGGAGACCCAGTGCAACTACAACACCCAGCTCGTCATGCAGTTCATGTCTACCTTGGTGTTCAGTGATGATATAGTGTGCCGTCTCAAGTGGATGTCTGAGACCACTGCTTGTGAGGCTTCCTTCGAGAGGTTTGCACGTCTCCTTGGATACCCTTACAGCTCTCACCCTCCTGTTGGTCGCCGTGCGCATGAGGTTGATAGGCCTAGGAGGGAGGTGGCCATGGCTGAGTTGTATGCTCCTGGATTCACTATTGGGGGAAGTGAGGGACTTCTTCCCCTCTATGATCAGCTGGTGCGCATTTTCATATCTTTCCTTGTGCCGAGTGGAGGTAACAATGATGCTCTCACCACTCCTTTATGCAACCTTCTGATTCTGGCTAAGGAGTGCTTGGAGGAAGTGGACCCGTCTGTTTCTTTCACTGTGGATGTTATGGACATCATCTATCACGAGCTATACACTACTATGATTGGTGGAAACACCATTCCCTATGCTCCATATATCATGATGCTCATCAAGCATGAGATGCGGAAGGAGTACACAGAGTTACCTATGGTTGAGCACAAGGTCAAGAAGCTATATATCAAGAGGAAGAAGAAGACTGTTGCTGCTTCTCAGGATGCTACTTTTGAGGGTGGTTCCTCTATAGGAGGCCCCTCTACTGGTTCTCAGTCTGCGCCCACTCCTGCTAGCACTTTGCGCAACGTCAGGAAGCTCTCCTGGTTTCAGCGCAATGTGCTCTGCATGAAGGTGGACATCCACAAGGAGCAGTACAGGGCTTATTGCAGAGACACTGACATGGCTAGCACACAGAGTCAGATTCTTCACCACGTGAGTGGTGCTACTGGTGATGTTCCT
Organism: Alopecurus myosuroides; assembly: GCA_028641055.1. NCBI lineage: Eukaryota > Viridiplantae > Streptophyta > Magnoliopsida > Poales > Poaceae > Alopecurus > Alopecurus myosuroides. The sequence continues at coordinate 352,934,085 of CM054058.1, forward strand.
GCTCCTCTCACTGCTCAGTCCTACACTGCTTGGTCTGCTCAGGATAGCACTCCTTGGGAGCACATTGAGGCTGCGCTCCGGTCTACTCAGGCTACTACTTCTGGAGCTGGTTATGATGATGAGGAGGATGAGGACGAGGCGTCTGATGCTGAGCGCGAGGCGGAAGGAGAGTCCGAGACGTCTGGTAGCGAGTCTTCTAAGCACTCTGATGCTTAGACCATTTTTGGGACGTTAGATTAGTTATTTCCCTCCTTTTTGGTGTCTCGATGCCAAAGGGGGAGAAGTAGCTACTAGTCTACGGGATTTGCATGGGTTCGGGCACAAGCGTATGCTTTTATCATTTCTTGAGAGCTTGTGTCCATTTAGTATCTTCGTTTTCGTGAACTTTGTCAGTTTATTGTCTCGTTATAACTATGTGTGCTATTGTGTGTGAGACTATGTTGGTTATTTGGATTCTATCTTGGTTATTTGGATATTATCATGGATTATCTACGTTAGTGGCTATATGGTTATCTATCTTATATGTTGAGGATATTATCTATTGTTGTGCTTGGTTATTCTTGGATATATTATCTTCGCACAAGGTATATACTTCTATCTTACTCTCAACATATTGGTGATATTGGTTCGTTGGCATGTTTTGCTACTTGTTGGAAATTACTCCCCATACATCATTGCATCTATTTGCATTTGAGGCAAACAAAAGATATGCATATTGATAGGGGGAGACATTTCCATCTTGTTTCAAATATGCTCTAGTCAAGATTTTATTGCAAATCTTAGTATTGTCATCTAACACCAAAAAGGGGGAGATTGAAAGTGCATTTCGATTCCCCAGTGTTTTGTGTGTTAGTTAACAATACTAAGTACATTATTTATCAAGGTGTTAAGCGTGCAGGTGTTATACTTAACATCGGCATCGATCACCGAAAAGTCGGTGAAGTTTGGCCTGAGAGTTTTGGGATAGAACCCAACCGGATTATTGGAAACCGGATTATTCGGAGCAGACCGGATATTCCGGGTTGGCTATTTTTCAGACCATTTTTCGTACTGGAGTGAGCCGGATTATTCAATCCAGATTTTTCATCTCGAGCCGGATATTCCGGGTGCTGATGAAGGTGCGCGAAAATGGCTAAGGACTGGAAGTTTTGCGCACTGGAGTGAGCCGGATTATTCAATCCGGATTTTTCATCTCGAGCCGGATATTCCGGGTGCTGATGAAGATGCGCGAAAATGGCTAAGGACCGGAAGTTTTGCTCACTGGAGTGAACCGGATTATTCGATCCGGATTTTTCATCTCGAGCCGGATATTCCGGGTGCTGCGCAAAATTGGCTAAGGACTGAAAGTTTTGCTCAATGGAGTGAGCCGGATTATTTGAACCGGATTATTCCGGAGGAGCCGGATAATCCGGTTCAGATTTGCAGGACTGCGTGATGAGAGCAGCCCGGATATTCCGGTCCAAACTTGGACCGGATATTCCGGTCCCCTTCTTCCTGCACAACGACTAGTTGTGAGGAGGGGCTATAAATACCCCTCCTCTTCTTCCCCAAGATCCAGTTCTTCCCCTTAGCATTTATGAGCATTTAAGAACTCACCAAATCTCTCATTACTCCCAATCCCTCCACCCAATCTTGAAGATCTTTGGAGGATTGAAGGAGAAGGCCCTGATCTACATCTTCACTGAGCCGTTCTTCATTTCCCCCTCTCTAGCTTGAGGGATCTAGACTAGGGTTTCCTCTTGTGGAGAACCTAGGCTTCTTGATACTTGTTGTTGATTCAAGAAGAGTTAGGAGCCCCTAATTTGGTTGTGGGTGTGTGCCCCAAGTTGTTTGTAAAGGATTCGATCCCCGCCTCAAAGGGGTTCAATAGTGGAAGGTGAACTAGGACTTTGTGGCGGAGTTCATCGGAGAATAGGGTGAGGCCTTTGTGGCGTTGAGTAGGCCTTTGTGGCGAGCTCACACCCCTCCAACGAGACGTACTCCCTTAACAAGGAGGAACTCGGGAATACATCGTGTCTCCGTGTGCTTCCATCGGTTACCTCGTTCCTCCCTCTCTTTACTTACTCGTACTTGTTACATTATTTGCTTGCCTTGTCATATAGGTAAATTCACCACTAGTTGCACTATCTAGAGAATTTACCTTCTTGTCAAGCCTAAACTTTAAGAAAAATTAAAATTGGTCGTAGCACCTATTCACCCCCCTCTAGGTGCCCATACTTTACTTTCACATCATCAAAGAAGCCACGCATGGGTGAAGCAATTATGTGCATGCATGGAGAGGTGAAGACGTCTTTTGCTGATGCAATGAAGTCAACTGAGCCGGTACAAGCGAATCAGGCTATTTCTCCTTCTGTTGTGCTTGCTACACTTGCCGACATACCGGAGTTAAGTAAAACTGACAGGCTGCGAGCTTACGCGAAGCTAATCCTTATCGAGCATTTATTTCATGCTCTTCTTGAGCTCCCCGTGGAGGATAGGAAGGAATTTCTGCTCATGGTGGTTTGATTCACTTCACATTTGCTTGTTGTGTCAAGTCCTTGTCATTTCCTATGTTAAGAACTTTTAATATTTAGTATAAGACTATGTAGTTTGTTTGAGACTTTTTAAAAATGGTCGTTTGCTTGAGACTATGTAGTTTACTTCAGACATCATAAAAATGGTCGATTATGATGGATTATGCTTTCATTTTGATATAATATATTCGTCTTGTTTAAGTCCATACCGTAGAGGCATTGGTGTTCCGTACAATTTGGCGTAAACATAACTGTAAAATGATCAAAGTCTGAAAATACTGCAATATCACCACTTTTGTACATCCAAACGACATTTGACATTCAACCTCAATATCTTGTTTGCTATCCGAATATCTAATACATCCAAACAAAAATATTGATATTCAAACTCAATATCAATATCCTGGATATTGGACATTCATCCCAATATAATATCTAGGCTCTCAATATATACATCCAAACGAGGCATAATTTTAGTGGGAGCAAATTCAACAAAATAGCTATCATTATTATTCTCATCACCGTAATCATCAAATATATGAGGCATATTATAATCTTAATTAATTTTCTTCTCAATATTAGGTGGACTGAAAATAGCATGTTCATCATTGTAAACATCATATATAGAAGGCATATCACGATCACAATAAAATTTATCATCAATAGTAGGTGGAACTAGAATACCACAATCATTATAATCATCATATATTGGAGGAAAAGCATCATCAAATTAAATTTTTTCCTCTGTGCTTGGGGGACTAAAAAGATCATTTTCATAAAAACTAACTTCCCCAAGATTAGATCTTTCCATAGCATTAGCAATAATGGCGTTCAAATAATTCATACTAATAACATTGCTACTAGCATGCAAATAAAGCTCCATAGGTTTTTAAATTTTCTCTTCAAACACTTCATGTCCTAACTCACGATAAATATTATAAATCTCTCTCATATTTTTGTTGTTTTCCATTAAGCCTAACTAGTGAAAATAAAAAACAAGAAACAAAAAGATATAATTGCAGAATCTAAAGGAAATAACTTCGAGCACTCACAGAGAATGTGAGTACCTTTTACCTTACCTACCCGGCAACATCGCCAGAAAAGAGCTTGATGTCAACGCACACTTCTATTCTTGTAGACAGTGTTTGGCCTCCAAGTGCAGAGGTTTGTAGAACAACAACAAGTTTCCTTTAAGTGGATCACCCAAGGTTTATCAAACTCAGGGAGGTCGAGGTCAAAGGTATCCCTCTCAAGCAACCCTGCAATTACGATACAAGAAGTCTCTTGTGTCCCCAACATACCCAATACAATTGTCAGTTGTATATGTGCACTAGTTCGGCGAAGAGATAGTGAAATACAAGTAATATGGATGATTATAAATGATAATAGCAATCTGAAATAAAAATGGCAGCAAGCAAACATGTAGCAGAACTGGTTGTAAACGGTATTTCAATGCTTAGAAACAAGGCCTAGGAATCCTACTTTCACTAGTGGACACTCTCAACAATAATAACATAATTGAATGCATATATACCATCTCTTCACTATGCTACTCCGAACCACTCTCCGGTCGAATAACAAACACCAATCATTGCGTAGGGCTATAAAAGAACTCCTTAGAGTTCACATTTCCCCATCTAGGTAACCCCCACACTATCACCATGAGACCTAGATGGTTCCAAACAAGCACCACAATTTCATAGGGTCATCCAACACAAAATATAAATATCATGCTAAACCACACGGTGCACACACTGTCACCTTTACACCATGATCAAAGTGTCTACAGAGATTTGACGTCTATGGATATTTGATGAAAAAACCACTTGAGTAGAATAATAGATGAAGAGTAACATCTACTTATTCAACTAGATTACAAAGCTCATGATCACATAAAGATCACGCCATGGGAGAGAGAGATGAAACACATAGCTACCGGTAGAGCCCTCAGCCCCCAGGAAGAACTACTCCCTTCTCATCATAGGAGACAAAAAACGACGATGAAGATGGCGGTGGAGTCGATGGAGATGGCTCTAGGAGTGTTGGGAACAGAGATTTCTGTCCCCCGTAACTTGTCGGTGGCGACGGTGGAGCTATGAAACTTTTCGTGGAAGGAAGTTGATTCTTTTAGGGTTTATGCATCAGGGGGAATATATAGGCGAAAGGGCAACGTCGGTGGGTGGCCAGGGGGCCCACACCACCCTTGGGCGCGTCCAGAGGGAAAACTGTGCCCCTATGGTGTGGCCTCCCTGTGGCCCCCCTCCGGATCTCCTTTGGACTCCGTTGATGCTCCGGGAATTCTAAGACTCTAAGATTTTTTTCGTCCAATTCCAAGAATATTTCCAGAACAACTTTTCTGAAAACAAAAACAACAGAAAACAAGAACTGGCTCTGTGGCATCTTGTCAATTGGTTAGTCCCAGAAAATCCATAAAAATGACATAAAGTGTATAGGAAACATGTAGCATATGGTATGGAAACAACATGGAACATCAGAAATTATGGATACGTTTGAGACGTATCAATAAACATGATAGGTACGTACCGATCTTTTTTTCTGTTATCGTGTAGAGCTATCTAGCTATGTAGGTGATGGTTGTAAAATTCAATCGTTCAGCTGAGCGTCTCCTTTTTCGTTCTTCTTGTGCCTCCTGACTCGGTCCTCCATACATACATGTATGTATAGTATACTTCCACACTTGGTAATTTCTAGAGGAATAAAAATAAAATGGAATGTTGATAGTCAAGACCATACTATTTTGATCACATTATGCACATGGGTAAAAAAGTCTTTTCACGTGTATGGGTGTCAAATAGGAAAAAATTAAGACTAGAGGTCATATAGGGAAGAAAATTTTCTCCCGTGTCAAATAAGGAACCTGGTTTTAAGGTTGTGTCAAACAAGGAACTCTCTCGAAACATCCATGCCATTACAAGTAAGTTCAAAAGTTTTATATGTGTGAGCATGTACCGGTGTCTTAGAAACCATTGTTTTCTTGTCGACAAGGAACTGAACACCAAATCACCAATTTCTTAGACAGAGGATTCAAGAATTGAATGAAGCATGTGCATTGTTGTCTCGATGAAAAAATAGTGAAAACTTTAATACTATATGGCCATTCATTTTAATGTTATCATTGAAAGTCTAAACATGACCGAAATAGAACTATCTGGAAGACAATACAATTCGGTAAATCATAGAAAAAACCAACTTATGAGAAATTAGACATGACTCTTACAAGTGTAGAGTAGGTGCAAAAAGTTTCTTTAATTAACATGTGGGATCTCGCTCATTCGGGATCTGGCTATACGCCACTACTTCTTGACTCAAGATTACAAACTCATATAGGAAATAAAATCCCCTTTTGTGAGATGTGATGAGAGCCCAAGAGTATGCTTCCATTTCGACAAAAAAGGGTCCCATGGAGACTTGGCCGAATAAAATCTGCCATCCCTGAAAATTCCTAAGAGGATGGCTACATAATCAAAGTAGTGCATATAGACAAGAAAGGGAAATATTACCAAATATTATTGAGGTATTAGATCAGAAGGCTTGCCACTTAGTGCATGCACAAGAAATTCTACGAGAGAGGCAAATGATAAAGTAACAAAACTTAGATGAGACGAAGATTCAAAATGGGCTCAACATGCCAAAAGTGTGTGCAAGGAGAAAACAAGACAAAATACTTGGACTTAGTTGCTAATAGAAGTTGTTTGAGGGCAGCGTCCTCAAGTACTTCACAGAAGACGTGTATGACGCAATTATGCAAATGTAAACGAATAAAACTCCTGGACCAAAAGGGTTTTTAGCTGAATTCAATAAAAAAAAGTGTTGGAAGTAATAAATGATGACTTGATGACTTTGTTTCTCAAATTCCAACAAGGGGATTGCCATTATTTCATATCAATTTTTGTACTATTATCCTTCTTACTGAGAAGGAAAATACAATCCAAATTCAAGGGTATTGACGAGGGGGTGACTTCAGGACCTGTCGAGTGAGCCTACCTGGTTTAAGGCCCAGCACTGAAGCCCAGCGCAAATGTACCCCGTGGCTCTAGAAGGCCCAGCAGCGGCCCACCCGCAAGACTTGTGGGGCAAGATGGAAAGCTTCCACCAACTAGGGCTAGGGTTTGTAACCCCCTCAGGTACGACTTGAGACCCGTCCATCTATTTAAAGGCTAGGAGAGCAAGCCGAGGGGGACATCCAATCTCAGTTGTTCACCACCATAGCCATATCTTGAGATTCAATCAATCCGCTTGCGCACCCGCCATTGTAACCAATCCTCATAATACAGAGACATACAAGCAGGAGTAAGGGTTTTACCTCTACGAGGGCCCCGAACCTGGGTAAACTGTGCCCCCTGTTAGCCGACGTTGTCACCAGTACTTACTTTGTTCTCCTACTCGAAACCCTACCGGACCATCCCAGGGATTTGTCGACATGCATAATCGACAATTGGCGCAGTCTGTGGGAACGGCAGGCGCTGGATCCACGTCATCATCGGCCTCATCTTCACTGAGCTTCGAGTGGAGGCCGGAAACCATGGCTCCTTTGGAGCCAATCTGCTTCGGGTCATTCATCTACACGTCCCACTCGCCGGAATCTCTCCCAGTGTTCAGCGGACTCCAGGAAGGCGTCAACATGACGTTCGGCGATCTTCGCTTCCACGCCAGCAACGAAGGAATCTTACGCTTCCGCGACCAAGCCGAGCTCGATGAATCAGACTCTGAATCCATCTCGAGCCTGGCGATCCCGGAATCACCACTTAGCGACACCGGACGCAACTCGGAGTTCAGCGACGACTCCATCCGTTGCAACACGCGCGACTTCCACACCATCACGACTTAGGAACCCTCCAAACTCGGCGAGGATCACTGGCCCACACCAAAAAATTACGAGCCATATCTGGCCCACAACTACATGGCAGATCCAGTCGAAGAACCCGCCGAAACAGAGGTCAGCCTCGTAGTGCGGCAGCAGATCAAGGTTTCGCGAGCCGCCTGGGTCAAAGCGAAGGCAGCGGTGCAGACGGGCCACCCGATAGAACCTGGATCTTCCCAGAAAGATCTAATCGCGTACCACTACCACCTATCGCTGAAAAGCCGCCAACTATCGGACGCCCGCAAAGAGGTCGTGTTACGTAAACAAGCGGCAGAAGCTTCGAGTGTGCGCCGTGCCGCACTGTCCAGGACCCACTCGACGGGGAACCAACCCATGAGGAAGGGAAAGTACGTCTCGACGACCGCTCGCATGGACCAAGGGTCTCTCAGCGAGATCAACAAAACCATCGATACTTCCCTCATGCATGTTGACGATGAGGGCAACGTGCACCCTGACGACTCCTGTCGCCACGGTCCTAGCCGCTGCCACCTATCTACAGGCAAATCAGCCGCCAGAGAACGGTCCCCGCGCAGAGGAGCATCGCCAAGTCCAAAAAGGGCTAGGCATGGCCGGAGCAGCCATCACCGCCCAAACTCACAAAAAGGCGACAACCCCTGAAGCTGATAAAACGCCTCGAGTGGACAGAACACCCTGCGGACGCGGGAGTACTTCACCGAGAAGAGGACACAAGGGATCACCTCGCCGCCCCAGGGGCAAAGAAGCGAGACGCCGAGGAGACAGCCCGCGCAGCGATGACGATAGCACGCGACACCGTGACAGTAGCCCACGACACCACGGAAGCCGCTCGAGACATCGCAGTAGGGAACCACTGCAGGAAGATAATCGCGACCAGGCCCAATACGACGCACTTGGAGACATTGTGCAAAGTAAGGTCGATAAAGCTCGCGCACGCAAAAACCGCGCCCCGATCGTTATCCACCTCCTCTTACGAGGAAGCGTGCGGCACGATGTGCTTCAGCAGAAGCATCCGCGAGGCTCCAATGCCCAAAAGATTCAAACTCACGACGGAAGTCCCGAAATACAATGGCTCACAGGAACCCCAGACCTGACTCTCGGACTACCTGACCACGGTGAAGTGCCAGCGCGGAAACAAAATTACAGCCATGCAGTACCTAAACCCGCACCTTGTCGGCGTGGCACGAAGCTGGCTCGAAGGAAGACCGCACACACACTACAGATCCTGGGATGATCTCATCCGCGATTTCGAGAAAAATTTCCAGGCAACGTACAAGCGACCAGTGTCTATTGAGGAACTGCGAGCCTGGAGGCAGAAGAGCGGTGAATCTACCTGTGAGTACATCCAGAGATGGACCACGCTCAAAAACACGGCGGGTAACATATCATAGGAGATAGTAGTCGAAGCTTTCACCAAGGGCGCTCGACACGCAACCTTCCGAGAAGAACTGGGGCGACGCGCGCCTAAATAATTCGGAAAATTAATGGTGATAGCCGACAAATGGGCAAACGACGAAGAGTCCCTCCGCAACAAGAAGGCCTCCTCACCCGCGCACGACGATGATCGCAGCAGGAGGAAAATACGACACTACGATCAGGATGATCAATCGGAGCTGGTTGAGGCTGAATTCCCAAGAAACCGCGACAGCAGATCCCGTGGAAATCACGAGTGGAAGCCAAACCCAGACGACAAAACGCCCGAGAAAGACCTCGACGTATACTTCTCCTTGCACATGTTCATAGATAGACAAACAGGCAAGCTCAAGGCCACTCACCTCCTCAAGGATTGCCTGAAAATTCCAAGACATCCATGAGGCGTATACAAAGAAGCACAGGATGGCAATAAACCAAGGATACCCACAACTGCCGGGAGAAGCCGCTGAGAACCACCCGCCGGCCCTACCTCCACCCGCTGGACACCACAACATGGCACTAGCCGCACTCCCTGCACCAGCTAATCCAGACGCAGCAAACCAAGGAGGCAATGGCTACCCAAATCCCCACGGTCTCCTAGGCATGATACATAAGGTCTGCCCGTCCCGACGAGTTCAGAAGACCAACACTCGCCACGTTAATATGGCAGTACAAAGCCCTGCCGTCCAAGGCCGAATACCTGAAGATGTCCGAGCACCCGATAACCTTCTCACGAGAGGACCACCCTTCACGGGTGTATCGACCGCGGCACGTGGCGCTCGTCATCCAGGCACAAATAGGCAACTACGACCTAGCCAGGGTATTCATGGATGGTGGCAGCAGCATAAACATCATATACGCGGATACACTCCGTAAAATGAACAACAATTTGGAGGGACTCGCAGAATTAGAAACATACTTTCACGAGATAGTATCGGGTAAAGCAGTCCGACCACTCAGAACAATTAACTTGGAGGTGATACTCAGAGATGCGCGTAATTACAGGAGAGAGTTCCTGGACTTTGAGGTAGTCGACTGGCCATCGTAGTACCACGCTATTCTCGGCCGAACAGCGTTAGCGAGATTCATGGCAGTACCCCACTACGCCTACCTCAAGTTGAAACTATCAGGAGAATACGACACGATCACGTGTAAACGGCTACTTCCAAAAGTCAGACAAGTACGAAAACGATTTCCACGAAATCGCAAAATCTTTCGGGATGCAAGAAGAGTCGGAAGAGTTGGCAAAAACCAGGGTTAACTCCGTGATGCCGCTAACCAAGAAAAATTCCCTAGACCTCGAGTTCAGCTCCAACAGCGACACTCGAAAGCATCAAGTCCACCCAACCGATTCCGCGAAAACAGCGATCGTGTCAACCACCCTATCATCCGCATAGGAAAGCGCGCTAGTCGAACTCCTCCGTGAGTACTGGGAGATTTTTGTCTGGCAGTCATCCGATATGCCAGGGATACCTAGGGAGTTCGCCGAACACTCATTACAAGTGTTCAAAGACGCAAAGCCAGTCAAACAAACCACTCGACGCTTCTCCGAGCCAAAGCAGTGAGTACTCGGAGAAGAAGTGAGCAGACTCCTAGCCGCCAAGTTCATCAGGGAGATCAAGATTTCCACCTGGTTAGCAAACCCGGTGCTGGTCCCAAAGTAAAACACAGACATGATTCGTGTGTGCATCGACTACACGTCACTGAACAAACACTGCCCCATGGATAACTCCCCGCTCCCGCAGATTGACCAGATTATCGACTCCACAGCAGGCTGTCAGCGCCTCTCCTTCCTAGATGCCTACTCGGGTTATAATCAGATCAGGATGAAACAGGAAGACGAGGAGAAGACAACATTCATCACACCACACGGTGTCTATGGCTACACGACCATGCCTTTCAGGCTAAAAAACGCAGGCGCAACATATCAGCGCTGCATGCAAAAATGGCTCGCCAAGCTTATTGGTAAGAACGTACAAGTGTATGTTGAAGAAATCGTCATCAAGACTCGAGCGGAGGACACACTCCTCGAGGACATAAGAGAAACATTCGACGCACTCAACGCATACATCTTCGGCGTGCCCGCCGGCCAGCTGCTCGGCTATCTAGTGTCAGCTCGAGGAATAGAAGCAAATCCAGAGAAGAATCAGGCGATCCTGACAATGAAAGAGCCGACAAATCTCCATGGCGTCCAACAGTTGGCAGGGCGACTGGCCTCCCTCAGCAGATTTATTGCAAGGTTAGGCGAGCAAGCCTTACCCTTCTACAAATTGCTGAAGAAAACAGATAAGTTTGAATGGACCGCAGAAGTAAAAAAGGCGTTTGTCGACTTGAAAAGAGTGCTGCAGAGCAGACGCATACTGGCAACACCTCAAGAAGGCGAACCCCTTTACCTTTACCTAGCCGCAACTAATCAAGTGGTCAGTATAGTAATAGTGGTCGAGCGGCCAGAGGACGGAAAAGCATACGGAGGTGCGAGCAGCAACAGAAACAGAGGCCAGTCGACAAAGCGCCATCATTGAACTCTCTCGCAACATCTCAAGGCAAGTCTTCCTAGTCTAGCCAATCTGGACGAACAAGTACCTCGATTACTTGATCCGAAAGTAGCTCCCGGAGGATATCCCTAAGCCAAGGCAGATCGTTTGGTGCAACAAATCCTTCCAGGTGATAAAGAGCGAACTCTACAAACAAAGTATATCGGGAGTCCTCCAACGGTGCATCGCACCCGAAAATGGAAAGGAACTACTACGAGACATACACCAAGACGACTGCGGACACCATGCAAGCTGGAGAGCCATACTGGGTAAGGCTTTTCGAGCATTATTTTACTGGCTAACATCAGCCAAAGACACCAAGGAACTGGTCGACAGGGTGTGACGCTTGTCAACAATTCTCGCCCAAGCCGCACGCACCGGCCACAGAGCTCCACATGATCCCCTTGTCCTGGCCTTTTGCTCAATGGGGGCTCGACATGGCAGGACCACTACGGAAGGCAACACCTGGAGGATACACTCATCTGCTGGTCGCAGTCGACAAATTCACCAAATGGATAGAGGTCGTCCCAGTAACATCGCAACATGTGAAGTGCGCATTACAATTCCTCGAAACCATCGTGTACTGATTCGGCGTCCCTCACAATATTATCACAGATAACGGGACCAACTTCACAACCAAAGAGACGAAGGACTTCTATGAAGAAAAGGGGATAACTCTCAGCTTCGCCTCGGTAGCACACCCCCAAACAAACGGCCAGCTCGAAAGATCCAACGGATTAGTTCAGCTGGCCTCAAGAAACGCCTCTCGACAGACTACATCCTGCAGCAGGACATTGGGCCGAGGAGCTATTGTCCGTCCTGTGGAGTCTCAGAACAACTCCAAACAGATCCACAAACTACACGCCATTCTTTATGGTTTTATGGCGCCGAAGCAGTCCTGCCTGAGGATGTTCGATTCAGCGCTCCGCGAGTCGTTGCATACAGCGAAGAAGCCTTCAACAGAGCATTCACGGAAGACATGGAAGCACTCGACGAGGCCAGGGACGTCGCACTTGCAAGATCCGCCGTCTACTAGCAAGCACTACGCAGTCACCACAGTCGCTGCATCCGCAGCAGATCTTTCGTGGTAGGCGACCTGGTGCTACGACTCAAGCAAGAAAGCGGACACAAGCTCGAGCCACCATGGGAAGGACCCTTCATCATACACGAGGTCATTCCTGGAGGTGCCTATCGCTTGAAAAACACAAAAACAGGTGGCGTCTACTCCAACCCATGGAACGTGGCGCACCTGCGGAAATTCTATCCCTAGGAGAGTAATTTTACTCGTAAAATAAGGCTGTTCCAGCCATACTGTAACCCGAGAAAATACATGGATTCTCATTCATCGCAATACAAACATGGTTTCTCAACCATAGCTATAAAGATTACTTAGTCGCACCTTTTTTGTACTTTTACAGGCTAAAACAACGGTCACACCCCAACACACGGGGGCTACACCAAACTAGCATAAACAATCTTCAAGTGCCTATGCACGACAAACATCTTACAGGATTACAAGCTAATCACCTTAACACATCTTAATTGACTCGAACATCTCACAAGATCACAAGGTACGCATCTTAACACACCTTCAATTAATCAACAAGAACATACAAGGTATATACACCTTAAAAGATACATTTATCGCCGAGCCGGAGCCTCTCGAAACAGCCGCTCGGTCTCTGCAGCGGTTAGCCGAATGATCCGCTCCGCCGCAGGCCGCACAACCTCATAGTGAGGAACAAAGTTAACGGCCGCTCCTTGGGTCTCAGAAGTTGCGCCACAGAGTTGAAATTCACATCTGGATGCCACATCCGCACAAACACGAGCGCCACTTGAGTGCCGCAAATAAGCTGCTGACGCACGCACTCGCGAACATTTTCCACCCGACGAAACAGACGTAGCAGTCCACTCAGTCGACCGGGAACAACGTCGAATGGGTACATCGCCCGATAGACTAAAAATAAAGCCTCCCGACAAGACTCAACGAAGAGTTCCGCCTGACTTACTCGATACTGCAGCGTAGCCAGGACAAAGCCTCTGCTGCAATCGGACCAAAAGTTGCATGCATGGACATTGGAGCTGCTCGACTCGCAAGCCACTCTATTATCCACCCAGTGACCTTCACACGCCCCGTCAGGCTCGACAGCTGCATAGAGAGGAAGCGCGTCAGCCCACAAGCAATAAAGCACCAAAAATACTCGGGGGCTTGCAGGACTTACAGAGCATACTCTTTGCGACACTCGCCAGCTCCTCCATCACAAACTGCTCGCGATCAGCAGCAAGCTTCTGCTTGGACTTGGCAACATCCGCTATGCCCTGCAGTGCCTTAAGCTTATGCTCACCATTTGCGACGTGACCACGAAGCGAAGCTAGCATGCTCGCATCAGTCAACACCGGCGCAGTCGAAGGAACTGGCGCATTCGACGACTCCCCACTAGATTCTAGAACATGCAATGCATATGGGACACGTGACAACTTCAGCGACAAAGCTGAGCATCACTCGACGAAGTAACCCAAAAGCATATGCAAATACTCGGGGGCTACTCTACTCTACTCCCATCGGGAGAACACAAAGTAAGGCAAAACAACAAATGCTGACACTTTAAACACTTCGATTGGAAAAGAAAAGTACGGGATGCTTTCCAAAGTTTCATTACACAGCCAGGCATACAAAAGAATAAACGACGCCTATCCTAAGGAACCACAGACTTTCCAGAGATAGCTCCACTGGCAGCAGGCTTCGCACCATGGCCGCGAGAAACTACCTCGGAAAGCATCTTCGCTAGCTTCTCGGCACGATCGCCAAAGGGTCGGAGTGCTACCTTTTTGCCTAGCGCGTCCCGAGGAAGTTCCGAATACACCTTCTCCAGGTCGCCCGAGACATCGTGTGCGAGGGAAAACTGAATAGCCGTCTTGGCTCCGCACTCGGTCTGAGCAAGGGTGTACTCTTGGAGGGGATCGCCTTCGCCAAGGAAAACTCGCAGGAGGCCATCGAGAGTTGGTGGAACCGGCACTCCCGCAAGCAACCGCTGGTGCAGCTGCGATAACACTCGAGCGGCGTCACGTAGAGAGAAGCAAGCTTTCTTTCCGTGCTCCTGCGGCTGAGTGCATACGTCCGTCAAAGCGTCGACTCGCATCCCTCTGGACAGGGCCAAGTCTATGCCAAGTGCGTCTATAACAAAATGGAACAAGTCAGAATAGGAAAAAGAAAGTAACAAACAAAAAACGAAGATTGGCGAGTAAGATACCAGCCACAGCCTGGGTGGTAGGACGAAGGAAGTCGACCAAGTCATTGTCGTGCGCCGCACCCGCTTCCCCCAACTTCTTCAGGGACTCGCGAGGTTCAGCCAGACGATCAACTGCATCCTTGCGAGTGGACTCTAACTCCTTTCGGGTAGACTCCAACTCCTTCTCAATGTCTTTGATCCGAGAGCTAGCCTCGGTCTTCTCGATGTTTAGGCACACAACCTCATCTACAACATGGAGCAAGCACGTTAAACTGCAATTCCGGCCGGAAGAAACAGGGCAGGACAAGGAATATGTGCCAATTTACCTCTTGAAGAACGGGCGTCCCGGAGGCTCTGGTCGCGCTCCTCCCGAAGAGAAACGCATTCCGCCTCGGCCATGACAAGGCGACGCCCAAAAGCAGTCAAAGAGTCAAGGATAGCCTGCAAAATTCTTCGCGGATCAGAGAGATATCACTTGAGCCTATACACGACTGTACACAGTACAATATAGCCTCGGGGGCTACTCCCATCGGGAGCACTGTCGTGCACCCGATAGAAACCAAGAAGCAAACAAAAAAAGTAAAGACCCAATTTGAGTCTATAGCCGACTGCGAGAAGTCGACCATACACTCGGGGGCTACTCCCATCGGGAGCACTGTCGTGCACCCTGTAAAAAAGAAGAACAAGCACTAGAAGACGAAAAAATATCACCTTGTCGTGCGGGGTCGACAAGGGGTCAGGCGAACTAACCGAAACCCCTTTGCTCGCTGACGCCCCGGCATCCTCGGGCTACTGGCCTGCAATGTCAGGGATCGCATACTCGAAGGTATGAAACGCCTTCACAGGGCTTGGAGGTCGTCGAGCAGGGCTTGGAGCTCGGGCGGAATCCGCGATGACTTCCTTCTGCTTCACGGACTGGGAAGAAGACGCGAATTGATCTTTGCTGATGGCCACAAGACTAAAACAGGAGTTAAAAATAGAAGGGAAAAAGGAACTTCATTTCGAATAGAATACAAGACTCACTCGTCTTCATCATCTTCGTCGAGATTGTCCAGGTTCCAAGCAGTGGAGATCTTCGGTTGCTGGATAGCAGGAGGAAGTACGTTGTATGTTGAGGGGAGTCGCCTGAATAGGCCTAATATCCTCGACTACATCATCACTCAAGGAGTTATCCTTGGAAGTCACCTCTTCTTCCTCCGCTCGGCGACGCTTGCGGTGACAAAGTGGAAGCTCTTCTTCCTCTTCCTCCTCCTCTACAAATTCCTCGCTCAACTCAGCGTTCGCAACGCTAGTACCGAGAGGAGCCTCGAAGTTGCTCGCGAGAAGGTCTGAGTGGTCGTCATCTGCAGAAAGTGGCGGGTAATACTTCGCCACATCCTTGTTCTACAAAGGAAGGAAGAAAGAAAGAAAAGAGTTCAATCAACAAACCCCCCCCCCCCCCGAATAGAAGCGGATATTAAAAATAAAAAAGAGGAAGCTTACCTCACTCGGAGGATTCTCGACATGGAAAGGAGTGAAGGGACATGGCGAGTGGGTTTCCCCTTTCTTCAGGTTGGTGATGGCAGCGATCTTCTTCTCGAATTCCGCATTTGATAGAATGTCGTCGCACGTCCTGCTTGGGTCATTAACGCCCGAGAACTCCCACATAGGGTTGGGCCTATCCTTGAGCGGCTGGACCCTCCGGCGAAGGAACACACCCGCCATGTGCATCCCGTTCAGCAGAGGCCTCTGATCCTTCTGCCAGAGTCGTCCAAACTGCGCGAGTAGGGGAGACACTGTCTTGGACTCTTCGGCTGACAGCGTGTGCGACCAAGATTTTCTCCGCTTCAAGACCGCGAATGGGTGAAATTCCGGAACGCCGCCAGCATCATTGTCTTCGACATAGAACCATCTCCGGCGCCACCCTTGCGCCGACTCGACAAAATTCATTTTCAGATATGGAAACTCCTTTGTCGACTGGATTCCGAATCCACCGGTCGTCAGCGGCTTCCCGACCTTCTCGCCCGGCAGAGGCTTCTCCCGGAAGATTCGCACCTGGAAAATTGCCTTCCAAAGCCCCCAATGCGGGTGAATGCCAAGGAAGCATTCGCACAACACGATAAAACACAAGATGTGTTGTATCGCGTTGGGGGCAAGGTCATGCAGCTGTATGCCATAGACATACAGCAGCCCGACGAGAAAAGGGTGGAGAGGGATTGACAAACCTCGGGCGATGTACTCCGAGAATGCCATGCGCTCGTTAGCGGGCGGATTGGGCACCTCTTCTCCCCTCTCCGGCATGCAGACGCGCTGGGAATCCTCGGAGGGGAGCAGCCCCTCCCTCTGCATCTCCGCGACGCTCTTCTTTGTCGCATTGGACGAGCGCCACTCGCCCGTCTTCTTCGCTGGGGCCGCCGTGGAGGCGCTGGCCGCCTCCTGCCGGAAGCTACGGCTGCGCCGCGTTTCTTGCCTCCTGAAATTGGAGCTCGTTCTCTCTCACAGAGGAAGGTGGGGGCGCTAAGGGAGGAAGAAGATGGAAGAATGACCGGAGAAAATGATCTCTTCCCTAAGGGTCACTACTTATAGTGACGCCGGATCGCTGAACGCCGTTGATCCATGCACGTGGCACGCATCCTCGCCGCCACGTGTGGAACGGAAACGAGGAGGCGGAGAGCAGTTACCCCGCACGATCTTTTACGAAAGATCGTGCACAATTACTGCGCGTCCAGCGGATAATCCGGGACACGACCGCTCGTTTCCAGTCAAAAAGCTGACAGAATGGGCCCTACGCGCCCTGCCCTACATCGTCACGTCCCATCGGGAGCAGGCGAGTGCGTGGTGACGTCATTGCGTGCATCACCACGCGAAAACTCTTGCGCATGAAGACTCAGAAAACACGAAGATTCCTTTGTATGAACGCAGAAATAAAACTCACCTCACTCGAGGATTGCAGGGTGAAAACATTGGCACTCGCCATTTGCCCAAGAACAAAGGAGAGGCGCTCGCCGCTATTAGGGAAAAAACACTTGTTGTGCATCCAGAATAAAATCGCCAGTATGCGGCTCCCGCAACTCCGCACCATGATGTACTAACACATCATCTCACCCTGGATCGCTCAGCCGACTAGGCACATCCGGATGCCGTATTTTTCGAGTACGAAAGTAAGACCCAAGGATCTCTCCTGTGGGTCTGGAATCGCACTCGAGTTGCATCCTTCAGCAAATTTTCCGTGTAAACAACACGAAGAAAAATCCTAGCGGACGCGCCGGGTACCCCTTTAAGGTTAAGCTCGACTCGATAAGACCTCCACGGCCCAGTCGCAATGATAACCTCGCCAAGTTCGAGTCGAAGGTCTCGAACTGTTTTTGCCCGAGAAGCAATTAATTGGCCCTGATCTTTCGGGAGAGCCAAGCGACTGAGCCATACCCTTATGCGAAAAAAATCCAAACACAAGGCGCACTTACTGCTCGATACTCGAGTACATCTCACACAGGGTACACACCCTTCAGATCAAATATTCAAATGACTCAGTCGTGAGATTCAGAAATGGGGCTTTGAGTGTTTACTCGACTATTCTCAGTCAAACAAAAACTCGGGGGCTACTGACGAGGGGATGACTCCAGGATCTGTCGAGTGAGCCTACCCGGGCTAAGGCCCAACACTTAAGCCCAGCGCAAAGGACTACCCCGTGGCTCTAGAAGTCCCAGCAGCGGCCCTACCCGCGAGACTTGCAGGGCAAGATGGAAATCTTCCACTGACTAGGGCTAGGGTTTGTAACCCCCTCGGGTATGGCTTGAGACCCGGCCATCTATTTAAAGGCTGGGAGAGCAACCCGAGGGAGACATCCAATCTCAGTTTTTCACCACCATAGCCATAGCTTGAGATTCAATCTCTCGGCTTGCGCACCCGCCATTGTAACCAATCCTCGTAATACAGAGACAGACAAGCAGGGGTAAGGGTTTTACCTCTACGAGGGCCCCGAACCTGGGTAAATTGTGCCCCCTATTAGCCGACGTTGTCACCAGCGCTTACTTTGTTCTCCTACTTGAAACCCTACCGGATCATCCGAAAGATTTGTTGATATGCATAATCGACATGTATTGACCTATTTTTATTTTTAATGTGAGTTTTAAGATTTTCACGAAGGTGGCTACAAATCTCATGTCGAGTATTGTTCATAAAATCAATAGACCACCTCAAAGAACCTTTATGCTCGACCGTCACATACTAGAAGGTGTAGTTCTTTTGCATCAAACCATTCATTTGTTATGTGTGTTTAGGTACAAGACCAACCTTGACCTATAAGTGAAGGACATATGCCCTAGAGGCAATAACAATTATTATTATCAATATATGTTTCATAATTAATGTTTATGTTTATGTGCTATAACGGTTGTTGTTTCTGAATTTAAATTTAGAGGAAAACCCATAAACACATGTGAAAATGTGAACATTTTATGAGTGTCCAAGTCATGCCTCTAAGAAAACTTATTGTGTGCTTGATGACCCTATTTTTCTAGTCATGGGAAAAAGGTTTTCCAAATGGACAGACCTAACAAATTGATATGCTATGAGATCTTATTGCCCTAATGTTGCTAGTATTATCAAGGATAGGTTAACATACTAGTATGTCCTTTGACCATGAGTATATTATGTTTATACGTGTTTGAGGGATAGCTTTGGACCTTTCTAACGTCATATTATAACTGATCATAATGGCAGACGATGCACTATCTGGAAATTATGTTATGAACTTAACAATTCAAGACCAGGAATTGCTCCTCCAGCGATGGAGACATACTCCCTGGCCTCACTCGGTATTAGGGTATCCATCACCATTTGTGCATACACATCATGATGTAAATCATGGAAATATAGAAATACGGGAACGAGAAAAAGGAAACATATTGTTAAAGAGCATAACAAGATATTGCGATCAAGGGTTGCTTCACAGGGATATCGAAAGTCTCGCCTTGGGTATTGTTTAGTATCGCAAAGCAATGGAAACCATGTACAGAAACAACAGATTCACTCGAATCATTCGTCTAACAGTGGGAATCGGTATGGGTGTCCACGGCTATGCTGTTGATTATTGACCAGAAGGTGTTCCGGATTATGTCCACTAATTATTGAACCTGTAGGGTCATACTCTTAAGTCTACTCACACACACGCACGCACGCACGCACGCACACACACACGCACGCACGCGCGCACGCAGAGACAAAGAGTCATAAAAATTGTTATAAAGTAATCGAAATATTATTTCGAGAGGACATCAGAAGAGTTCCAAGGTACCGGGACTATCTTGGATCACCCACATGGGTTCCAAAATATTTCTGGAAGTTTGCAGAAGGTCTGAAAGGTTTCGGGAGGGTCCATCGGCTGCCCCGCTAGGTTGGACCTATGTGGGGGCAGCCACATGGGCCCGAAGGCCCACCTAAGGTAGCCGCCGTGTTTGCTTGGGGCGGCGACCAAGGGGTGGCGACTAAGGTTTTCGGGTGCCACCACCCGAAACCCTAGGCCGGCTAGGCCCAAGGGGGTGTCGGCTCCTAGGCTTAGTTGGGAGTATATTCCACAGGATGCATCCTCTCACTAAGCTTTATCAACACTGTAAGGTGTAATATTCTAGATCGAATCTATCGCTTGTGCCTTCATAGATAGATCTCGGTTGTTACGTGTAAGACGAAAATTTTGAACTCCACACGCGCAATCCTACAATACGTGGGGACGGAAACTGGAGAAGAAGAACACTAAAGAAACGAGAAGAACATGACGACGGGTCAGACTATCTAGCGCCAGAAAATCGAGCATGTGACACCGGATACGTTCATCACATGTTCGACATCGTCTGGTTGCAGCGCCAGAATGTCCGATGCCTAGACCTTAGGCACCTCTCGGCGTGGATGCCAAACTGTCTGGTACTGACACCAGCCTAAATGTCATCTACAACAACAGTGATCTCCACGCCAAAGCTTTCCAAGGCCAAAAATGCCGGACTATCCGACGGTCCCCTATCTGCGTGCAGTTTTGTGCCCCCTCTCCCCTCCAATGTATCTTTACCCTTTCGTCCTATGCTATACCCTCCTCAGTTTATGGGTTAGAATAGACCTAAAACCCTAAAGCATGTGCTCCTTGATCCCTATGTGGATTTGCCAAGACTACTTCTCCTTAGACCTGTCTAGTGATTTGTATCAAGACATCTCTTTGTGCTTAGTCTTTCCTTATGTTGAGATTCTATTGATTCAGTCTCTCCCCAAGTGGATTCTACCGTCTCGATCTCTCCCCGTAAGGATTCTACCGAGACCTTACCAATCCCTCCCTTCCGGGTTCTATTGGTCCGATGGGTCCACCTGCGAGGGAAAAGTCCACCTGAGAGTGAGATAGGTTTGTTCATAATCTTGAGTTTTCCTCTCCATGTTCCTTGCTTGTTTTTCGACTTTCCGCCGTCAATCCGTGAAAATCAGGCTTCGACACACATGACACCCTCATTTTTTTTCTTTTTTTCTTGATTAAGTAAAATTCACATAAGTAATTTTCTTATTATTCGCTAAGATTAGGGAAGGCCTAATCTAACCAGATCATTACAGGTTCGCTTTTCCTCCGCACAACTTGAAGCACAAGCGACCAAAATGCTAGGTTAGCACAGGAAGCGCTGGCTTAATCATTGACAGCTTACAATAAGGAGCAGTGGACCCACACGAGCGACCCCACAAAAGATGCCCTGTTTGTCAAACCTGCTTTTTTCCCGTGACAATCGTCCCAATGGGAGGCTTGCAAATGTCTTTGCTTTTTCCTATTAATTTGTCTAACGATGCCTTTAATTATTGGCATCCTCTTATAAATGGGACCGAAGAATCGAACAAAAACTTGATTCGCATGATTCAGCACCCAAGAATGGATGGAAGATCCTTTCGATGGAGATATTCTTCTTTTTTTTGGGGGATGGAGATATTCTTCTGATTCAACTTTTTACATACATATGGAGCAAGAGAAGGAAGTTCCAAAGTTATGTCAGGATAATGAGAAATCCCATGCATATTTGTTTTCTAATCGCGTGGTGACACTGAGAACACACTATCTACAGTACTGAAATCTTCCGGAAATAGTGGTATATATATATATTTTTTTTCCTTTTCCTCCCTGTAAAACTCTAGAAAATCTTCACAGGGAACAAAGGAAGCTTCTGAGTATCAAGAAAAGTTGAATTGTACAGATCAAGAAGATTATAAAATGTTCAATCAATAATAATAGCTTCCATGCTTGTTTAATCAGGACAGTATCCACCATCACATGGGCGCTAAGAGGATGCCATTGTATCATCCAATCAAGTTAGGGCTCAAGCCTTTTGTTTTAGGAGACAAGTAAGGATAACGAATAAAAATGTTTGGGTTAGACAACTCATTGATATTATTGTACCTCAAATGTTTTGTCTGCAAACAGGGCATCGTCTGGAGCTTTCCGCATTGGAACCATAAACAAATTAACAACCAACAGCGTTCCAGACCAAGATTACTGAACATGTGCCTAGTGCAGTTGAGCTGGGGTTAGCTTAAGAACACGGCCAGTGAAGAAACCATAATATTTGCACCTCATGAGAAGCAATCATCTGTACAGGAAGTCTGATTCTCCCAACTGATTGCTAACATCTCCAGAGGTTCCAACATGCTTTCTCTTGGACTGCAGCATACGGTTTCTGATTGGAACTTGGGAGGTCCCAAAGAAAATTTACGTTGCTGGCTGCTGGAGATAATCAAAAGGGAAGATTCTCTGTGTGCTGGGATACAAACATTTGAGGCGGTCCCGCAAAAGGATAATGGAAGCTTTCTCCAGGTAAGATGTGATGCAGTGCGTTGCCTGTAAAACAAAAGGTGGAGAATAACATCGCAGATAAGATGAGCCAGGACTGCATAATAACCATGTGTGGGCACACTAGAAATTTAGGGAAAGTTCCACAAGAGTGTACTTTCCCTTCATAGATATACGTGTGTCGAAGAGCTTGCTGTGGAGAAATCTCAAAAATAACAGTGACAAAGCAGCTGCTCCTGGTCGCATTCATTCACCACAGGAGATGGAGCCCCAATCCCTTTCCATATTTTGCTTTAACTGGCTTGCGCACGAAGTATCATACCTGACATGGGAAGGATGAAAACCGTGGATTTTCTTTTAATAGGTTGCGGTAATTAGACTCTCAGGGAGAAAGGGGGGCGGGTACAGCCCCACCGACAGTTGCAACGGGCATAGAGGGTGACAGGACAGGAATGCTTACAGAGAGGCAACAAAGAGAATGGCTAAAACTTCACAACCACCAGCTTTAAAAGAAAGGGGCAAATGGGGAGGGAAGCCTGCAAAGGAAAGGAGAAGGAGTGCTGCCTTCCTCCAAATCCTGATGTCTGCAGCCACAAGCTCCACTTCAATCCAGTATATAAGTTACTGTAGCGCTCTCACTCTAGCTAGAGCCATAAACCATCTAGAGGGCGTTTCGGACCAGAGGCTCACCAGTGCAGAATCGTGTGCTCTGAGAATTCCAGTGTGAGCTTCATCTTGTGCAGTGACTTCAATGGGGAGGCATTCCTGCTGCTACAAGCAGAAGCTGAGGAAGGGCCTCTGGTCTCCTGAGGAGGATGAGAAACTCCTCAACCATATAACCAAGCACGGGCACGGCTGCTGGAGCACTGTCCCAAGACTAGCAGGTACGTAGTATCGAAATATTCTGCTCTCTATTATTGTCAATTGTTCCCTTCCTTTTGATTTCTCTTCTACTCTTTCCAAGAACAATTGTTTCTCCTCACTGAATCCAAATCTCCCGATCGACCGCTTTCAGGGCTTCAGAGGTGTGGCAAGAGCTGTAGGCTGCGGTGGATGAACTACCTGAGGCCTGACCTGAAACGAGGTGCATTTGCTCAGGAGGAAGAAGACCTCATCATTGAACTCCACGCTGCCCTCGGGAACCGGTAAAATTTGAGCCCAAGTTGTACTACTAGAGAGTATCGAACCTGGTTAATTCAAAGTAAGCCTACTCTTAACATTGGCGCGCCTTTTCCACACCCATGAGCAGGTGGTCTCAGATTGCAACACGGCTGCCCGGAAGAACTGACAATGAGATCAAGAATCTATGGAACTCAAGCATCAAGAAGAAGCTGCGACAGAAAGGCTTCGACCCCAACACTCACAAGCCCCTCACCGAGGCTGACCGCAGCAAGGCACCTCCCACCATCAGTAGTACTGGAAGAAGCTCCGAGTCCAGTGATGTCGACCAGTCAAGTGGTGGTGCTCTTAGCAACTTGAGCCACCTTCTCAGCGAGACAGCGCAATCGCCAGAGCTCCTTCGACTGCCTGGCACGCACCGCACAGAATCTCCAAGCTTAGCAGGGGTGAAGGTGCCACCCAAGGAATTCTTCCTCGACCAGCTTGCTTCTGGTCAGGAGAACCTCCCCAGATGCCATTCATCTGTCCCAGTTCCCAATTTCCCTTTCCAGCAGCTGCTTTGCTACGGCAATGGATTCAGCAGCAGAGATGGTGGAAGCACGAACTCACTCTGGTTTAACCAGAACGAGTCCAGAACGATGCCACCAGTTTCACCATCAACTCTCTCAGCATCCACGGTGCTCACTCCATCACCAGAAAATCCACATTCTGGCATCAACGGTGCCCAATTCTACTGGGACGCTGCTAATCCCAGCAGCAGTTGCAGTACCCGAAGCAGTGGAAACAACAACTTGGGATTCGAGCTGCAAAGTACAAACTCGCTTGTAGAGAACAGCGTCTTCCCATGGACAGATTTAGCACAAGATAAAGATAGCCAAGTGAACCTAGAGGAGGAACTCAAGTGGCCTGACTTGCTCCACGGTACCTTCCCAGAGACATCAACAGCAATGCACAACTTTAGCCAATCACTGTATGAAGACGTGGTGAAGGCAGAGAGCCAATTCAACATGGAGGGGCTCTGTGCAGCCTGGTCTCAAAATCTGCAGCCACAACAACATCTCCAGGTAATAACAGATATCTATGACAAGGATTTGCAAAGAATGTCCTCGCCTTTTGAGGATATCTAGGAACCATGTTCCAGAACACAGGGAACAGAGCAGTAGCACAAAGTTGGGATTTTCTTCATAGATTGGTTTACAGGTGAAGATGAGGTATTGGCATAGATACTTTTGCGATGACACAGAAATCAACATCAATAGCTGTTCGACTTTTAAAGATACTGCAGTGCGATGGGAAAAAAGTTGTATGCTTAAATTGCAGCACAATGTGTAGAAAAGTACATTTCAGAGTCCACCTTTCTTTGTCTTGAAATTTGCTGTCTTCATCTGTACATGCATGCAGCTCGACCTTTTGTATACATGAGTTTTGGTGTGATCTTTATTTATCAAATAAATACAGATAGGCATGAGGAATACTGCATGTGTCGGTAGGTTCTTGAGACCATATACAAGCAACATCAGACTTTTCAACTGTCGCCATGCACGTCGAACAAAATTTATTGTTGCATCTTGTATCTTTATTATTTATTTTGTTACTTTTGAGATGTTCCACACGCAATTTCTTATATATCCATGACGGCAGACCTTTGGCTTATTGTCCCGAGTGCTAGTTTTATTTTCCTTCACTCTTGTGTTTTCTTTGTTCACCTTTTGCTAAGGAGAATCTCGAACAATATAATGGCATGGAAAAGGACTGCTTGATTTGATATGGTCCAAAGAGGCAACACCCTAACGGAAAGTAAAGGCATATTGATTAAAGAAATGAAGAAACTAATTACGTGTATTATTTACAAAGTAGTAGGTGGGTGATGATTCTCATGAGTCCTACTCGTACAGGACCTGTGGGCACCTGAAGCCTAAACTTACTGCACAAGTCTCAGCTAGACAGTGTAGCACATCATATACTAAAAAAAGTTAGATAACATCCTTTCCAAAATTAAATTAAATGGCAAAAGATGTTGATTTGAACAATAATAGGGGTTCCAACATGGTTTATTCTGCTTAGTAGGATCTTCCTTTTGAAAATTTTAGTAGGATATTCTCGATAGTATGGGCCATTCTAACACGATCTAATCAAGAAACAAATCAGATACAAACTACAAACCCTGCTAAACTAAAAGGATATGGCTAATGATGATGCTTTGACCGATACAAAGGTGTGCCTTCGTAGCATAAATCATTTTCCAACTCAATTTAGTCTGGCCTAGTAGGCTTCTCATTGTCGTAAGATCCATCGTAGTTTTTTTTAATATCAACATGGTGCAGCTGTCCTTAGTAACTTTCTGTCCTTTAGTTTCCACAACATAGCTTTAGATGCTAGAGGTTTATGTTGACATAAAGTAATCTGCAACTAGAGATATATCAATGCAATGGGACCAAATAATACTGACTAGGACCAGTAGTCTTGAGAAAGTAATCAAACCAAATGGCTCCGGAATAGTCCAACCAAAAGCCTACTCACTTATTTGCAGTTGCTGAGAAAGAAAATTAGCACAACACATGAGCTTGGTTATCTAGCAGGACCATTAGGACTTATTGGGCAATGTGAACTTCAATATCTATTGTGGGACGCACCTCCATATTTATAAATTGATAGATACAGAGCAAGTGGCGGTAGAGGCCGCCATATGATGTGGCTGCTTGGGCACATATTGGATTTGTCTGACTGCATATAGAAAAATTAGTACGTCAGTTAGAAAGCGGAAATAGGTGAGAAATGCACGAGCGCAAGACTGCGGAAACTAGATAAAAAAAATACCCTCTAATAATAAATTTTGAGTACACAACTGATATAACTTAGAGTGCTGCAACTATGATCACCTAACATCATCATCAGAGGACGGAACATGAAAGAAGGGGACAACCACCATCACAGGTTACTCATTGAGTAACAGTTAAACAGAAAACATAAACTTCAAGTGAATCGAGTAGTTCATCTGCTACCGGGAGGTTGAAATCCAACTAAGAACAATTTTGTGGCATGAAGAATGTCATAAATAAATAGTCCATACAAAGATATTAGTACTACAATCATAAAAATCACTTACTTGATTTATGATTGTCATTCATGGATGCCAGAGAAATAATTTTCTTTAAGACGGACAGTTAAGCCAATCAGTACATCACAAACGATTATGGTTGGACATTTCTTTTACATTTCCTTTTGAAAATGAGCATGATAAAGGTACTACAAAACCATGAAGGAGAAGATTCATGCTATCTGCATGTTACAATATAGAAAACATAACCATGACAAACTGCCACAAACTAGGGCGCAGTTTAACACCTCCATATAAGTCACTTTGAAACACTCTGACCTGAGAAGTGACAGCAAAAAAAAGGAAACATTAGCAATCAAAATTTTCTTAATATGAATGCAAATGTGCAAATTATCACATGAAAATATGCAGAAAAAAACTAAAAACCAAATTTACTAAATTTGATTTCAAATGATTATTGTTGAAAACTTCTGTACATAATATTTAGAAGAAAGTAATGTCTAGCGGAGTCTTTTTATACAACCATCTCCTCCAAGATCATGCCATATCATGAATGACATTCTTCATGGACGACATTCTTGACTAGATAAATTAGCATAAAACTACCACTTTTGAATTCAAATTTACCAAATGGTACCACTTTACTGATATAGCACAAAAATCTACCACATCAAAGCAAAATGTGGTAGTTTTTTGTGCTAAATCAGAGCAAAAATCTACCACGTCAGAGCAAAATGTGGTAGATTTTTGTGCTATGTCGGTAAAGTGGTACCATTTGGTAAATTTGAGTTCAAAAGTGGTAGTTTTATGCTAATCTCTCCTCTTGACTACAACCCAGCTCTCCTAGATCATACCAAGCATCTCCCGATGGTACGCTCGTTGCTGCAGGCAAATCATTTTTATGTCAAAATCTCCAAGTGTTCATTTGCTCGGACTGAACCGGAGTATCTTAGCCATATCATTTGCAAGGATGCGTGTCCACGAACTTGAGGAAAACAGTGGCAATGTTGGCATGGCCACAACCAACAAAGGTAACAGAATTGCGTGGGTTCCTTGGTCTTACAGGATAATACCGAAAATTCGTGCGGCCTATGGAATCATCGCAAAACCTCATACGCAGATCTACCAAAAAAGAAGGCCTTCTAGATGAACATGGCTATGAACTTTTTCACGACCTCATCCGGCTCAAAGGGTGTGTGGATTGGGAACAACTATGCGCTCCTGACAAAGTTGATCAGCACCTTCCACGCCAGCGAGATCGGCAGCCACTCTGGGATCCTGCCAACACATCAACTGAAAGTTTTTTCGCGAAAACGCAAAAACCTTGCGTTTCGATGCATTGATAGAAAAAGAGAGTTAATTTGTACAAGCCCAAAAAAGGGCACACCACACATTACAACTCAACACCAAACTAAGTACCCTGAGGGATGATCTGGCGTAGGCCGCGTGCCCCCGCCCGAGAC
Organism: Alopecurus myosuroides; assembly: GCA_028641055.1. Lineage (NCBI taxonomy): Eukaryota > Viridiplantae > Streptophyta > Magnoliopsida > Poales > Poaceae > Alopecurus > Alopecurus myosuroides. The sequence goes on from CM054058.1 coordinate 352,962,059, forward strand.
CAATCGTTAGCCTCCGCTTTGATGGTGTCGAGGAGTAGTGCCACCGAGGGGCGCAAGTCGTCGAAGACTGCCGCATTCTGGTGCTTCCAGATCCACCAGGCCGTGAGCATAATCAACGACGAGGTGCCCTTGCGAAGCGCACGGGGGGTGGCGCGCAAAGCGAGTGCCCACCACTCAACGAATGCCCCATCACCCATGGGGGGAGGGGCCGTGGATCGAATCCAAGATAGGACTTCATGCCACAGCGTCCGCGAGAAGGGGCAGGCCACCAGTAGATGTGACATTGTCTCTTCCGATTGATCACCAATATAGAAAGTTGATGTGGAGAATTTCGTGAAACAATGCAGCATCTGTCAACGAGCCAAGGCTGATCAGACCAGACCCGTGGGGCTACTCCAGACACTTTCCCATTCCGGATGGCACATGAAGGAACTCTCCATGGACTTCATCGAAGGTTTGCCCCTCTCTCAGTCTCATGGACCAATGCGATCACCCGTTCTCCAAATATGCACACGTCTCTAAAGTATCTATTTTCTGCTGCGGGCGTAGCTCAGGCATTCATGGAGTCGGTGGTCAAGCTCCACAGCGTGCCTCTATCCATGTCTCTAACAGAGACCGCACTTATGCAAGTTAATTGTGCAAAGAACTGTTCAAATAGTTGGGAACAAAGCTCTAACTCTGTACAAAATGTCACCCATAGACTGAAGGCCATAGCCCATACGGAGCGCATCAATCAATGTTTAGAAATGTCCCTTCGTTGTGTGCATGGTGATCTCAAGCAATGCCGGAAATGGCTCCCACTCGCAGAACTCTGATACACTCAAACTAATACTTGCTCTCGGTTTTAGCCGTTTTAAGGACTTTTACGGGTGTGAGCCTCACTCTGGCGCCGCACCGGCAATGGCATCTCCCACTAACATTGACGCTGCAGCAATTCTGTGCCAGCGTCAGGCACATTTGGACTGTCTGAAAATTCATCTCAAGGCTGCTCAGAATCACATGAAAATGCAGGCCGACAAGCGTTGGACTGAAAAAGGAATTTCAAGTAGATGAACACGTTCTGCTCAAGCTGCAAATCTACATGCAATCATCACTAGTCAATACGCCCTTTCCCAAGCTGGCGTTCAAATTCTCCGGTCCCTTTAGAATCCTCGAGAGAAGTGGCCCAGTGGCGTACAAATTGGATCTTCCTGAGCTTGCACTATCCACCGAGTGTTTCAAATATCTTAACTCAAAGAATTCACACCAGATTTTACTCCAGGGTTTGCAGAATTACCACAGGTTGCTGAACTCGACACGTACAGTTGCCTAAATGAATGCAGCACTTCTGCCTTCGTAAAAAAAGAGAGAGTCGCCTAAACCACCTCGGATGGCCTTTTAGTGATCGCCTCAGAAAAAGGTATATTGTACAAGCGAAGTAAACATCACTTGTAGTCAGTATACCACCACTATCTTGAAACTTCTCATAACCCAATTTATATCAACCCAAGCAAATCACAAATTCCGCTTCCACGGATGTTAAGGGTTTAGCATGAAACAAACATAGGAAACAGAAAAGGAATGAAAGAAAAGGAATGAAAAGATTATGTATTATTACTGTGGTGCCTAAAGTCTGGAACTGTTTTCCTTGCAAATCCAGTTGGGCAGGTCGTCTACATATTTTTTATTCCAATAGGAATTAATGCAGCTTTATCAGTTCATCAATAAATATCTCCGATTTGAAAGCAGTTTTAACATGATACAATATGAATGTCATCAGAGTAACATTGGAAGATTCACAAGCACTGAGACGAACTTACACTGGGTTTCTCAGGTACGAGAAGGTTTATGACTGAAGAGTTCACTAGACATGATCAAGGACCCTAGGAAAACATAATAAGATTTACAATGGCCGCATTCAGATTGGTTTTTCTCTTTCCATCCCAATTTGATTTTTTTTTAATCTTTTCTCCTAATGTTATCTGGGCGGCACAAAATAAACAATAAAACACCTGATTAGAGATCTATAGTAGCGGTAGAATTTAAAAAATTGTATTAGCAGTAGATTCAAAGTAAAATTTAGTCCAGGAAAACTAAAAGCACACAATTGTCTGATAAAAGCACGATAAAGAAATAAATTAGCAACGGGAATAAAAAAAGTGAAGCTATCATGTGCAGCAGTGGCAGAGAGTAGCAGTTCACAGGATTGTTGAGATCTCAACCTATCTGCTGGCAAATAGCAGATTACAACATTGATGGAAAATTCCGCTTAAGCATGGAGGCTGCGAATAGCGCCAACAACATTTACAGAAATCTGGTCATGGGATAACTAGTACTGTCTTGAACGGCATTGTGAAATCCATCGACCGATGGAAATCGCCAACACAGGAACAAGGGATGTTAATGAGAAGCAGCAGCATGTGAATGGCGGTGGTAGGTGAAAATGGGGAATAATGTGACTAAGAGGAGGGGAAGCCGTGCAAAGAAGATACCGAGGGCAAGCGGGGGCTCACCGGTTTGGGCGTCCGCTGGGCAGCAGCGGACGCAGGACTCGGATGGCTGGGTGATAGGAACGAGCTAAGCTACAGGCAGTTTTCAGTGGACAATCAAGATTCAGACAAGAACTGGAACTGATATTAAGGCAACAAGGGCCGAATTGGAGGTGCGATTACAACCAACCAGGGACACTGACGGCTAGGGTTTAACCCATACAATAGATAGATAGATCTCTACGCCTCGATCGTTCCATATATAAAGAGGATTACAGGGGTAGGAGAGGGAATACACTTCAGACAGGAGTGGTTGGCGCCAGCGCTTTTGTCGGAAAGGCAACAGCGACAGTAGCTTGACTCGAGACCGTCGGATGGCTGGGGAGCGGCTGGGATCGAGTCACTTAAACGAATCGGTACGAAGGGCTTTTGAACCGTTGTTTGGCGCCAAGGAAAATAGCAGGGCTTTGGTGCCTGACAATACCCCGTTCCTTGAGATCAGACCTGTCCTCAGGGCTGGAATTGCGGAAACACTTTCGGGATGAAGGTAGCGTCCTCCCAAGTCGCTTGTTCAGTCGGCAGATTTTCCCATTTGATCAACCAGCGTACCACTGGGACCTGAATATCACCTTGAGTGCGAGGAATGAGTTTCCTGTCGAGTAACTGTTCTGGTTCCAGTAGAATAGTGCCATCATCATTGAGAAGTGGTAAGGAGGGATTGACCACTGCTTGGGGACCCAAATGTTTCTTCAACTGACTAACATGGAATGTGTTATGCAATTTGCATCCCTCTGGAAGCAGTAGTTTGTAAGCCACAGAGCCCACTCGCTCCAGAACTCGAAAAGGGCCATAGTACCTTGAATGGAGTTTATGTCATGAAGACTGAGAGAGTGTTCGTTAAGTTTGACTTTTAAATAGACCAGGTCTCCAAGTTCTATGTCCTTTCGATCTATTCTTTCCTTGACTTTCATTCGTTTTGGGGCCTTATCAGCAAAATCTACCTTGATCCAACTGCCGTTTTGCCTCACTTCAATATGATGAAAAGGCAGTGTCCATGGAAAAATATTTAAAAAGGGGCCCCCGTTTCTTCTGCAATCATGGTTGGGTCCGTTGTCTAAGCTTGAAGTTAGTGGGAGACTTATGAGCTAGTATTGTACCACCAGTCTGCAGTGAAACCTCTTTGCCCACTTTTGGTTGACAGGATGCCAAGCATCTCAAATAATTCTCAAGCATTGAGTTACTCGTTCGTTTGGCCCATCTGATTGGGGTGGTATGATGTGCTAAAATGCAATTTGACTCCCAGTTGCTTGAAGAGGTCTTGCCAAAATTGACTTGTGAATATACGATCTCTGTCAGTTACAATGACTGTGGGAGGCCCATGTAATTTGAAGACATTATCAGTGAATGCAATCACCACAGTGGAGACAGTGATGGGGTGCTTCAATGCTATGAAGTGACTGTACTTGGTAAATCGATCCACTACCACCAAGATCATGTCCTTGTTGTATGATAGAGGTAGGCCCTCCACAAAGTCCATGGTGATGTGGGCCCAAGCAAAGTCAGGTACTGGCAGGGGTTGAAGCAACCCAGGGTACTTGCAATGTTCAGGTTTGTTGAGTTGGCAAACTGGGCACTGTCTAATGAAATCCATAATGAATTGTTTCATAGAAGGCCAATGGAATAATAAGTGAACTCTGTGGAAAGTTGCTCTGTGACCAGAGTGACCACCCAACTCAGAAATGTGGAAAGCTTCCACTAATTTCTTCTTCAGGGAGTTATCCTGGCCAATTATGATCTTTCCCTTGTACCAGATTACTCCTTGCTTGAGTGTATAATTAGGAATGGCTGTGGGATCGAGTGCTAGAGTAGCCAATAGTTTCTTGCATTTCTCATCTGAGGCATAACTATTGGTAACTTCAGTTATCCAAGCAGGGTGTACAGTAGATGTACTCAGTGCACTCAACTTGTATTGCACTCTAGAAAGGGCATCAGCTACCTTGTTGGTTTTCCCTTGTTTGTATTCAATGGAAAAATTGTATCCAAGCAGTTTAACCAATAGCTTGTGTTGTATGCCTTCTGTGAGTTTTTGTTCTTGAATATATTTCAAACTTTCCTGGTCAGTTCTGATGATGAGAGATGAAGCTACAAAATAATGTTTCCAATGCTTCAATGCCTCAATGATTGCTAATGCTTCCTTGTCATAGGTGGAAAAAGCTGCTGCTTTAGGTCCAATAGCTTTGCTAAAAAATGATATAGGCCTGCCTGCCTGCATGAGAACAGCCCCAATGCCATAACCAGAGGCATCTGTCTCTAGAATAAATGCTTAAGAGAAGTTTGGTAAAGCCAATACTGGAGCTTGTGTGAGTTTGTTTTTGAGTGTGGTGAAAGCAATATCATGTTCAGGTCCCTAGCAGAAATTATCCTTTTTTAAACAGACAAAGAGAGGCTTGCAAATCAGTCCATAGTTTTAGATAAACCTTCTGTAGTACCCGGTGAGACCTAGGAAGCTTCTTAATTGTGACACATTTTCTGGTGTTGGCCATTTCACTACTGCAGCAATCTTCACTGGATCAGTAGCTACACCATCCTTTCTGATGACATGCCCCAAATATTCTACTTGTGCTTGTGCAAACACACATTTGCTTTTCTTGGCAAATAATTGATGCTCAATGAGTTTATCAAATATCTGTTTGAGGTGTCCCAGGTGGTCATTTAGAGACTTGCTGTAAATCAATATGTCATCGAAGAAAACCAGAGCAAACTTTCTAAGGAAGGGTGCTAAGACAGTGTTCATGAGCATTTGGAAGGTTGCAGGAGCATTTGTGAGGCCAAAAGGCATGACTAGGTACTCATAGTGTCCACAATGTGTGCTAAATGCAGTTTTCTCAATGTCCTTCTCCTGCATTCTGATTTGGTGATAGCCACTTCTTAAATCCAGTTTTGAGAAAATGGCAGCTCCTTGTAGCTCATCCAGTAGATCTTCAATAACAGGGATAGGATATTTGTTTTTAATTGTTTGGGCATTCAACTTCCTGAAATCATCGCATACTCTCCAAGTGAAATCCTTCTTTTTCACCAAAATGGCAGGGGAGGAGTAGGGACTGACACTGTCTCTGATTACTTTTGTTTTAATCATTTCCTTGATAATATTTTCCATGGCTTCCTTCTGGTGGTAGGGGAGTCTGTAGGGTCTTTGATTGACTATTTTGGCCTCTGGAACCAGTGGAATTGTATGGTCAATTGGCCTTTTTGGAGGGAGGTCTTGTGGAGTTGAGAATAAAACTTCATATTGGTGCAGTAGTGCCTGTACTTGTGGAGGTATAGGATCATTGGGCATATTTTCTTCACTCATTTGCCGCAAGAAAATAACTGCTCCACGGATTGGTTCATTGTAGAATTTTTCACTGGCCTTCATTTCAGGAACCTTGACTGTTGGCAAGCTTTCATCCTTGAAAATAATCTTTTCCCCATTTTGTCTGGTGACCTGCACTTGCATTTCTTGGAAATCTAATTCCACAGGGCTATTGAGTGACATCCAATCAGCTCCAAGGATAATATCATAGCCATGCAACTGAAGTACTCTGAAATCCCCATAAAATTCATTTCCCTGTATAGAAAACTTGCAGTTTGGTGCCCAGAATTCTGTCCATAAGGTGCCCCCATTAGCTACCTGCACTCTCTTTTTCTTTGTTGGGCAGAGTGTGCAGTTGGCCTTGTGTGCCATGTCAGGTGAGATAAAAGTGGTTGTACTACCACTATCAATCAAGGCAGTGGCCTTCATGTTTCCCATTGAGATTGTCACAGTGAATGTATATTTGGACTGACCAATTCCCATCAATGCATGCATTGATATTTGCAGTATCTTATCCTCCTTTTGGATGTCAGGATTTACCTCTGGAACAGGTAATTCTTCTGTATAGTAAACCATCTCAGCATCATCAGGAAAAGTGCCCTGCAAAGCCTGAATTTGTGCCTGGTTTGCCATTTTGCAAACTTTCTTATGGCCAGGGAACCATTTCTCTTTACATTTGTAACAATTTCCCACTAATCTTGCTTGTTCAATAAGTGCAGCTGTTCCAGATAATTGTTTTGGTTGTTCAAACTGGACTTGTCTTCTGATAGCAGGATTGTAAGGGGTAAATGTTTTCTTGGCAGGTAGAGATTGTTCCATTCTTCTAGCTAACCATATAGCTTTCTGTAAGTCTGGAGGTTCATGACACTGAACATGGTGTTGAATGGTGTCAATTAAGCCAACAATGAAACTATTTTTGAAATACTCAGCATTGAGGACTGGGTTATCTCTGCGCAAAAGATTCATAGCCTGTTCAAATCTGAGAACATACTCATTGACAGTTCTAGTTTGTTGCAGAGCATGGAATGCTCTGGTATTATCACAGATGGAGGATTCTGAAAACCTGTCTTCCAAATATCTGCAGAACCTGTACCAAGGCAAGTTATTTGCTGGCATTGCAGTGCCTCTCCACCACTCAATTGCAGGTCCCTTCAGGTATGTAACTGCAATTTCAGTCTTTTGTTCTGCAGGAGTGTGTGCTGCTTCAAAATACATCTCTACCACTTGTATCCATGAAGTGGTGCCAGTCCCATCAAATTCAGGAATGTTGTATTTAGCAGGTTTAACAATAGCTGCTGGGCGACGATTTTCCACTTGATTTTCTCTATAATTGGTCAGTTGTATGTTCTCCTGCTGCAATGTTTCCAGGTTGATAATGTGGACAGTGTTGTGACCCTGTTCAGGTGTAGCTGCAGCCTTAGTGTCATTGCCTTCCTGAATTTGTTTTGTGTTGAAGTGGGGGTGCCTGTATGGTACTTTGACAGACCCATCCAAATTCAATTCCTTGCCAGTTTGGATATCTTGTAGTGTTGTTGATCCAACAGTAGGAGGGGAAGGATTAGGCTCAACAAGAGGTTTTTGTGCAACTTGGGGAGAAAAATTTTGGGTCGTTGGCCCTTGCTTTGACATAGATGCCTCCTTTGATGGGAAGTTGTTCATGAATGTGGAGAGGGAGTTGTTGAGTTCTGTCAGTGTTTTCTGAACTAAAAGAAAATTTGAGCCCACTGTCTCACGGAATTCATCAAAATCCTCTCTATCTTGTTGTCTGCTTTGCTGCAAGGCCTTGACTTCAAGCTGTAGGGACTGGAACTCAAGCTGCTCCGTGGATGTTGAGTCCTCCACATGAACCATGATGTTCTGGCTAAAATAGGCACAAAGAGGGTTTTACAATCGGCAGTATACCTGATAACCTCTTGGGATGTCCTGATCTCTTGCTCAAGGGGGAATTTTACCACTGCAAGAGCTGCAACCAGACCTTGATGGGAGATCCTTCCGTCGTGCTACTCCGCCGCCGTCGTCCTCCTCCAAAGTACAGCCAATCTGGGAGGGAGGGTGGGATTTTACTACAGGCACAGTGTGTGTCTGCAACCCCCTACCTGACCAAACCTGTACCGAGCTATCACCGCCGCCAACGCCGTCTTGCGCCGCCGCCGGGATCGGGTGGGAGGGGAAGGATTTTACAACGCCTCCAACTTCCCTTCGTCACCCAGATCCAATCGCCTCCGAGGATCACGTGGCTCTGAATACCAATTGATAGGAACGAGCTAAGCTACAGGCAGTTTTCAGTGGACAATCAAGATTCAGACAAGAACTGGAACTGATATTAAGGCAACAAGGGCCGAATTGGAGGTGCGATTACAACCAACCAGGGACACTGGCGGCTAGGGTTTAACCCATACAATAGATAGATAGATCTCTACGCCTCGATCGTTCCATATATAAAGAGGATTACAGGGGTAGGAGAGGGAATACACTTCAGACAGGAGTGGTTGGCGCCAGCGCTTTTGTCGGAAAGGCAACAGCGACAATAGCTTGACTCGAGACCGTCAGATGGCTGGGGAGCGGCTGGGATCGAGTCACTTAAACGAATCGGTACGAAGGGCTTTTGAACCGTTGTTTGGCGCCAAGGAAAATAGCAGGGCTTTGGTGCCTGACACTGGGGCGGAAGGAGGAGGCGTCCGGTTGTGCCAGTGGCACCGTCGTTTTCCTCGCTACTGTCGTTCCAGTATCCGGCTTGAACCCAACTTTTTTTTTGCCACGAGTCAACTCCATTCAGGGTTAATCCACTTCCAATTGAATTGGAGGAGATTTGGAGTTAGAAACGTAAACAGATGGGATCAGATCGGATCAGATTTTATTACGACAGACAATGACCGGTTGCGGATTTTGATTTTGATGTGAATATATAAAATTGCGGATTTCGAATAAAAATGGAGCTTCCAGTCATATATTTAGGCCGCAAACTACCGATGCCCGCGACCGTGCCCTGTCGTTGGCTCACTCTCGCGCCGGGCGAACTCGTCCTGCTGCCAGATGCAATCCCCGCGACATGGAGCGACTCTTCTCCAACGGTTCCAGGTTGCGACGGTACCGGATCTCGGTTCGCGGTGCTAGGCGAAGAGGAAGAGGGCGAGATGGAGGAGCTGGACGCGTATGCTTGTGCAAAGAGGACAGCAGTGTGGTGTGCGACAGAGGTGTTCTCCGAGGATCGTGTTGTATCCTATGACGGTGTTCACCGGGCAGCAAAGTTCGATGAGGATTTGGCCAAGGAGTTGTCGGAGGACATCATATTTCTGACTTCGGCCTCAAGATTCTGGGAGAACGCATCAACGGCCGGGTCGGCTCAGTCCAGAGGTACGTGTTTGTCACCTGATTGTAGGTCGGCAGAGCCGAGATCGCCGGAGGCGCCTTGTTCTGACGCATCTTTGGGTCGAACAGGGTCAGACAGTGAGGGGATTGTGACCACGCAAGGAATAGCACTGTGGGTGCCCAAGCTGAGGATGGGGGTGGCGTGGTCCTATTCCTCGGCCTCGGATCACGCCACTGCCGTGCTTGGGGTCTTTTTACCGCGAAGACGGTGGCAGGTGTTGGTTCGGGTGGGCCTAATATGGAAGTGACGAGCGGAGATAGTTAGCAGGATTCAAATCCCTCGCAAGTTGGCGGGTGGTACCGGGAAGCATGTCAATCCTGGCAGTCCATCGCCTTGAGTACATATTGGACTTGGGTTTGAGGGGTTGTGGCGATTGGGGTCTCCTAGCCCTAATCCACCGCATGACTCCATGATCGACGCATCTTCCTCATCTCCACCGTCTTCATCTAGACCGCCGCCACCGATCGATCGGCTGCCTTCGTTTCCGTTCTTGTCCCCGACCTCTTCAACTCAAACGTTGACTCTACGCACGCCTTCATAGACCTCGCAGACACTGCGCTTGGGCTCACCACTTCCGACTGATACCACTGGCGGGACGGGGGTGCTCCGGCCTAGGAGGACCTTCGCTGACGCGGTCGCCTCGACTCCGTCAATGGTTGAGCCACCGCATCCGGGTGGCCCACCGGGACAGCGCCCGACTGCTCCGGCGCCGGGCGGGCAAGTGCGTGGCGCTCCTCAAGGCTGAGCCGTGACTGGGTTTGGTGCTGCAGTCGGGCCGCCGATGTTCGCTCTGATGCCGCTGGGAAGACGGTGATGTAGGCCACAAATGCGGTGCAGGCGGGAACCCGTCGACGGGGTTTACGTTTGGGGTGGTCGTTCCAGCGAGTGGTGCTTCGGGTCAGAAGCGAAAGAAGAAAAATAAGAAGGCCAATGTCGTCCGGCAAGTGCAGCAGGCGATTGCAATGGCAGCGGAGACGTCAATTATAGTTATCGTAGCTCCGATGCAAGGCTATGCAAACTGTGCAAGTATAGGTAGTCAAGAGGCACTCGTGCCAATGGCTGTTCAAGGTCAGGCGGTGAAGAAGCCTAAGACGCGTTGTTGGAAGTGCGAGGTTTATACTCATGCCATCAGGGACTGCACGGTTCGGCGTTATTGATACATTTGCGACAATTTAAAGCATCTGTTGAAGAAGTGCCCGACGTTAAAGCTTCCTAAACCCTCGGTATATGTGTCTGGGATGGGTAACCAGGAGACGATGTTCATGCAGTTTACGGATTGTGTTTACAAGTAGCAGATGGTTCCTAGTGCAGGGTTTTTATTGCTTCGGTAAAAGTTGAGGGTATGGCTGCTACATCCAAACATGTGGAGGCTCAGGTGAAGCGCGTGTCTCTGGTGTCAGATTGGGTCTGGGAGGCTATTCCTAATGGTGATAATTCCTTCATAATAAATTTTTCCTCGATGGAAGAGTTGTTGTGGTTTGATGGTATTGAGCCTGGCATCCCAGCCCAGCCATCTCGGCTTCTCTTCAACCAGTGGAAACTGGAGGAGATCAAACCAAAGTTGGAACTGCATCAGGCGTGGGTACATGTTATCGGGGTTCCTCATCCTATGAGACACTTTCTGGGGATCTGGGTTGTTGGTACTCTAATCGGCATGCCGATTGACATTGACATTTTGGCTCTGCGGCATAGAGGTGTCGTCTGTATTCTCATAGGTTTGTCGGTAGATGATTGTTTCAAAAAGGTTGATGTGTTGGGGTCGTATATTAAAAATCATGGGGTGTTGCGCGTGAAGGGCTTCGAGTTTACTTTCCGTCCCGAGCCACATGATAATCCAGAGCCTGACTTTGTGCCTCTCATTTGGGACCACAACAATAAGGATGCTGATAAAGGTTTAGATGAGGAGGACAATGGGCAGCAGGGGGAAGGTGGCTCTTCTATGAAGGGATGGTGCTACGAGTATGTCCATCGATTCCACTCCAGGTCATGTGAGTCATATGAATGGTGCATCGATGGCTAATTTGTTGAGGGGTGTTACTCTTACACCTATCAACCCAAACCCACGCACTCCAAGAGGTATTGATATAGTGAACCAGCTGAGGTTGACATGTGGTCTTTGGACTCCGAGTTTAGACAAGGAGACCGCGTCCTTGGTTGCTCGGAAGAGGGGAGTGGTGCCCATCGGGCAGCCCACCACGTTGGCACCCGCCCAGGACAGCGTGCTGCTAAAAACTGTTGCGTCAGGTCTTCACTTCAAGGGCCCGGGGCCGGTGTTGTGAAGTGCACAGCCCCCGGTGCGGATGCCTGCGCTGGGCGACATTTTTTTTTGAGGTTTTACAAAGCTTCTACTCAGTGGAATTCAGAATTACAGGAATGTTTAGACCGTTTGGCGGTGCGAGCAACCAAACGTGTCTGCCTACAGGCAAGGAAGTGGCAAAATGAGCTAGTCGATGAGCCTCCATGTTTGTCTCCCTCCCTTCGTGTCTGAATGAGGTACTTCCCCTCCCATTACTTCTCTCCTTTATCTCCTTTGTAATGCTTCCATAGGTGCCCAAGAAGACACCATTTATACCCTGCACAACCTGAAGCGCGTCCGAAGCAACTTGGATGGCTCCCAGGTGCAGGTCTTCAGCTAGGTCCAGGGCTTCTCGACATGCTAATGCTTCTAGACAGCCCGGGTCATTGATTCCCTCATAAACCGTTACCGACGCTCCAAGGTACGCGCCGTCCTCAGCCCTGCTCACCGCCGCTGATGTCCCCTTTGCTTGTAACTTAGCGACAGCCGCATCCACATTTACCTTTGCACTCCCTGGTGTCGGTGGTATCCACCCTTGCCTCCTTTTGGTTGCTCGCCGGCCCCCAGTCCCATGCGAGCGGTCGTTAGAGTCCGTGAGCTCGACCAGGAAGGAATCAACAAACAGTTTTGTCCCCATAGGGCTCTGAAATATTTCCTCGTGCACCGCTTTCCGCTTCGCGTGCCAAATTGCCCATAGCGTCACTAGCATGCAGATGAGATCATCATGATCCATCGTTTCGATCATCGAAAAAAGCCACTGTTTGGGGGTAGGTTCCGATGCCAAAGCGATGTGCTTCGTGATCTCCTCTTTTGTTAATGCCCACATGTGACGCCCCGGGATCGGGCACTATGCAGATTTCAGCATTTCCGCCAAAATCCACATAATAACCGATTCCAGGTTGCCACTTGTGATAACATTACAACAGTTCACGAATATTCCGCAACAACAACAGAAAACATATATACAAGACGACTCAATCGAGTCAAGGATACAACTGATACAATTCAAAGATCCAAATAACAGCGGAAGAAACAACATAGCGTCCGACTACGGACAAGATACAAATTGGACTAAGAGTCCTGAAGATAACCGATGGCGTCCAATCCCTGCCCAGGCCAAGCCGGAGGGATTCCCAAGCTAACGTCGTCAGACTCCAAACCTGTTGACTGCAATGTGGAATATGCAGCCACGAAAAGGATTCGTGGGTCAGTACGGTTAAGTACTGACAAGTGGATAAACCATACTCACAAGATGCCAGCGTAACCAATCATCACAAGATACAAATACTTTGGGTACAACGGAAAAGGAAGGGATTATTGCAAAGAAGCGGCAGCGGGCTGCACTAACTAACTACAGAGACGCGCTACAACATCCGACTAAAAGGAAGGGATAAGATAGCGTATCAGAACCAACTATAACTACTCACCAAACAATACCCATCCAGTGTTACCCCCTACGAAGGAAGCAACCCAAGGAAACTCACACTGTTGATTAAGGTGACATTCATTTTAATGGTGGAGGTAATCTATATTACTAGTCAAGTTATCATTGTTAAGTGTAAGTTGTCTGAGTACTTGTTAGCCAGCACTTTCACCAAGTCATCCATAACCGCGGACAACACGGCTTCTCGAGAAGATTAACCCTGCAGGGATGCACCAATTTGGCCGTACACGTAAGAATGACCCGCCAGGCGGGGAGCAAACCCACCAAGCGAGGCACTCAACACAACCCAACTCTTCTTCGCATCAAGCCCAAAGAACCCCGTGAAATTGAGCGCACGGCTAATCAAGCCCCACGAAGAAAAGGGGACCCTCATAGCACTCTAAGAACGTGTCTCCCTAAATGCCGACTACAAAAGTTCCACCCTGGCGCCAAGGGTTCGCACCTGCATATGCATGCGGCAAATGGAAAACCCGAACTAAATGAGGCGATTTGGACGAGATGCGAATCGAATCAGAATTGCGGGGGGCGCCCATACTCGCTTCCCACATGCAGTTAGTGCACTCATCATGGATCAATGGACAAGACCCTTTTCCTAATTAGGGTCGACACTAGCAGGCTTCAAAACCACGCCGGGCCTCCTGCCGATGCCTTATCAACAAATTGTTATTACCCAAAACATTAACATGTTGTTGATTGAATTGAAACCCAACTATCAAACTAAACAGGTGATAAGACGGACAACAAGACTTGAGCGCAAACAACACTAAGCATGCAACTACGACACGAGGGCCCACAAGGTAAACAAACAACAGTTAATAGGAAGTGGAAGGAAGGCTATATCATGGCTGCAAGGTAAACATATGATAGGATCGAGACACAAGCATCGAATCATAAGGCTAGCATAAGAACAACGGAAAGAATCGGTAACAAGTGATGAAAGGCAGCCATAGGCAGCAAGTGAGTATACTTGCCTGGAATCCAGCAAGTAGAGGTACATCCGAAGAACTTGTCGTTGCTCACATCATCTCAACGTCCTATCCGCGAAGAAGCAACGAACTAGAACAAACACCGGATGCAACAATTACTACTACGGCAAAAGATCCAGCATGATCAAGATATGGATGCATGACAAGTTTAAGGATGCGTCAAAGATAAACTAGTTGACATGGTAACATATTTAAATGGGCTCATATGCAATTTGGATTGCATATGGAAAATCCCATGAATTAAGGTTGAATTAAATGATCTACAAATAACCATCATGTGAAAGTTGATTAGAATGATGCATGGATGAGGAAAACAATGAGAAAACAACAATAGCTTCAATTTGAAAAGGTGTTTACCAAGTTTGGAATTTTATTTATTAAGTTATGAAATTTGGCTTCTTAAGTGAGTTACACAAGCATTTGTTGTTTTCACCCATTTTAATTGTTCAAAACAAATAACAAAAATTATATTTGGAAAGAACACAAAATTTTAGATGGAATACATATTTCATTTGTTGAATTTGGATTTTAGATGAGCAAGTTATTAATTTGACAATTTTAAATGCATTAATTAAGAAACAGTTGTTTTCAGCAATTTTATTTATTCAAAATAGCAAACAAAGTTGATATTTGCAAAGTTCATGAAAAATGGGATGGAAAACATATTTTACATGTTGGAATTGGATTGGAATTGCCCAAGTTATGAATTTTGCAATTTAAAAGGGTTTAATTAAAGCATTGAATTATTGCACCACTTTTAATTAGGAAAAACAGTAAACAAAATGTATTGAAAAGGTTGAAAACATGTAGCAAATGTTTCACTGAACATTTTGAGCTATTAAACATAATTTTTGGGTTATTACTGAATTTATTATGCAATTTTTTATAAGCATTCTTATTCTGCCCTTTTTAGTAAACAGAGGGAAACATATTCAAAATTAATTCAATTGTGGCCAAATAAAATACCAATGTGTAGAGTTTGTTAAGACAAATTTTTAGAGCCCAAGTTTGCTTAAATTGGATGAACAGAACTAAAGTTATGAAATTCCAAAGTTTCCAATTTTTATTGCATTTTCAGTAATTAATTATTTAGTGCAAAAATTATTACCGAAACATATTGCAAACTTGACATTAACAGAAAGAGCACGAAATTATGAATCCACAGAAACTTGAATCGTTCAAATTGGAGCAAAATTCAATTTTTTATTGATTTTAGAAGTAAGGATTCAGATCTGTGTTTCTGAAATTCGAGAGAAAATCAGAAAAAAGAGGGGAAAAGGGGTTGGCTTTGCGCCTTGGGGGGGGATCGAACCCAGGACTGCTGGGTGCGCGCTAGGGATGCTACCAGTGGGTTAGCTGCTCGGTTTGTGATGGTATAGAGGGCCAACGAAACAACTAGTGTGCTGCGCGGGTTCTACTGACGAAAACTGAAATTTTCTTCAGTTACCAGCGATGGCACTGAGAGAAACTGCAGCGCAACGGTGGTGATCGCCGGCTGCTCGTCGAGGCCCTGGTGCTCGAAGGGAAGCGAGGTGACCGGGAATGGAAACGGGGGCTCACCGGGAGGGTGCTCGACGTCGCCGTTCAGCTCGGGGAAGACAGAGGGCGGCGGCGGAGGCCTTCGAACGCCGGCCATGGCTGTCTCCGGTGAGAGGGAACCGGACAGCAGCGAGGGCTCGGAGGGGTGGGAGAGGATGGCGGCGGCGGCAGGAGATGGAGAGGGAGTGCCTAGGGTTAGGTTGGAGGGGGAAGGAGGGGGAATAGATAAGGGGGGGGAGCAGGTAGGATGGGTGCGGTGGTGCGCTGGCGTCAGGTGACGATCCCCTCCCGTACGGAGGAGGGAGAAGGAGGGCTGGGCCCGAAGAGAGAGAGGGGAGAGAGCCTGGTGGGCTGAAGGGAGGAGGAGGCACGTGGTGGGCTGGGCTGAAAGGCATGCCTTCTCCTCTCAAAGGGTTTCCTTTTTATTTTTTTTCCCTGTTTACATTTTTTTTTGTAGAAAGAAATAGAGAGAAAAAGAGAGAGGTTTTTGGGGTTTTCATTTTATGAGTTAATTTTTTTTATTGAATCACAAAACAGTAATGTCAAGGTTTTGTGAACTTTATTTTCAGAATTTTAAAATGTGAGTGTGATTTGAATTTGCTATTGGATTTCAAATAGGGTTTTCACATAGAGTTGATTTTTTTAAAAAAAGCTCAAACACTATGAAAACTTAGTGAGTTTAAATGTTTGCAAGATTGCAATTTTAAACCACAATTGGACATGCCAAAGTATGGATGATTTTGATTTGAATTTGAATTTACCATTAGGGTGTTAATAAAAGGGGTTTTATTATCAAGCATTTTCTTAATTGATTCAAATTCAAACTATTGGAAACATTTTGAGTTGTTTAGTTTGCAACTTTTAATTGGAAATTTTGGACATGTTTGAAAGTTTAAATTGGTTTGAACTTTTGAGTTGTTTTGAAAACAGGGTGCAATGCATATGATGCATGTGATGCAATGCAAAAAAGGAAAACAATCAACTTTCTATCTTAGGGAAAACACCCCAGGTGTTACAGACGACACCACTAACAAGGGATTGCGCCCTCGCAATCCACCCACTAACCCGGGAGGGGAAATAAGTTCGACTATCGATTCTTCATCTTCCAGCTGATCTCCTCGACACCACTAACAAGGGTTTCTCGACACCACTAACAAGGGAATCTTGCTCGGGCTGATGACGATGTTCTTCCACCAGGAATCTTCCGATGATCGAACCAATTAGGTTAACGGCTCAGAAAGCGTCCACCCACGTAGGATCCTAACACTTTGAAAGATAGACAAGGGGGAGGAAGACTCCAAAACAAATAAGATGGGAGGGGAAATAGAATAGAGATAAGGAGAAAACAAGAATCCTATTGAGAGGTTTCCAAAACAGGTTTTGCACAAATAGTTTTTGACACTCTAGAAACACGACCGTTAGCGAGGTTATCCTACAGGCTTTGCGGACCCGTTTCTTCGATAACCATTCGTATCGAAACAACATCGGGAATCGGAAACCATGCTCTGATACCATTTGTGACGCCCCGGGATCGGGCACTATGCAGATTTCAGCATTTCCACCAAAATCCACATAATAACCGATTCCAGGTTGCCACTTGTGATAACATTACAACAGTTCACGAATATTCCGCAACAACAACAGAAAAGATATATACAAGACGACTCAATCGAGTCAAGGATACAACTGATACAATTCAAAGATCCAAATAACAGCGGAAGAAACAACATAGCGTCCGACTACGGACAAGATACAAATTGGACTAAGAGTCCTGAAGATAACCGATGGCGTCCAATCCCTGCCCAGGCCAAGCCGGAGGGATTCCCAAGCTAACGTCGTCAGACTCCAATCCTGTTGACTGCAATGTGGAATATGCAGCCACGAAAAGGATTCGTGGGTCAGTACGGTTAAGTACTGGCAAGTGGATAAACCATACTCACAAGATACCAGCGTAACCAATCATCACAAGATACAAATACTTTGGTTACAACGGAAAAGGAAGGGATTATTGCAAAGAAGCGGCAGCGGGCTGCACTAACTAACTACAGAGACGCGCTACAACATCCGACTAAAAGGAAGGGATAATATAGCGTATCAGAACCAACTATAACTACTCACCAAACAATACCCATCCAGTGTTACCCCCTACTAAGGAAGCAACCCAAGGAAACTCACACTGTTGATTAAGGTGACATTCGTTTTTATGGTGGAGGTAATCTATATTACTAGTCAAGTTATCATTGTTAAGTGTAAGTTGTCTGAGTACTTGTTAGCCAGCACTTTCACCAAGTCATCCATAACCGTGGACAACACGGCTTCTCGAGAAGATTAACCCTGCAGGGATGCACCAATTTGGCCGTACACGTAAGAATGACCCGCCATGCGGGGAGCAAACCCACCAAGCGAGGCACTCAACACAAGCCAACTCTTCTTCGCATCAAGCCCAAAGAACCCCGTGCAATTGAGCGCACGGCTAATCAAGCCCCACGAAGAAAAGGGGACCCTCATAGCACTCTAAGAACGTGTCTCCCTAAATGCCGACTACAAAAGTTCCACCCTGGCGCCAAGGGTTCGCACCTGCATATGCATGCGGCAAATGGAAAACCCGAACTAAATGAGGCGATTTGGACGAGATGCGAATCGAATCAGAATTGCGGGGGGCGCCCATACTCGCTTCCCACATGCGGTTAGTGCGCTCATCATGGATCAATGGACAAGACCCTTTTCCTAATTAGGGTCGACACTAGCATGCTTCAAAACCACGCCGGGCCTCCTGCCGGTGCCTTATCAACAAATTGTTATTACCCAAAACATTAACATGTTGTTGATTGAATTGAAACCCAACTATCAAACTAAACAGGTGATAAGACGGACAACAAGACTTGAGCGCAAACAACACTAAGCATGCAACTACGACACGAGGGCCAACAAGGTAAACAAACAACAGTTAATAGGAAGTGGAAGGAAGGCTATATCATGGCTGCAAGGTAAACATATGATAGGATCGAGACACAAGCATCGAATCATAAGGCTAGCATAAGAACAACGGAAAGAATCGGTAACAAGTGATGAAAGGCAGCCATAGGCAGCAAGTGAGTATACTTGCCTGGAATCCAGCAAGTAGAGGTACATCCGAAGAACTTGTCGTTGCTCACATCATCTCAACGTCCTATCCGCGAAGAAGCAACGAACTAGAACAAACACCGGATGCAACAATTACTACTACGGCAAAAGATCCAGCATGATCAAGATATGGATGCATGACAAGTTTAAGGATGCATCAAAGATAAACTAGTTGACATGGTAACATATTTAAATGGGCTCATATGCAATTTGGATTGCATATGGAAAATCCCATGAATTAAGGTTGAATTAAATGATCTACAAATAACCATCATGTGAAAGTTGATTAGAATGATGCATGGATGAGGAAAACAATGAGAAAACAACAATAGCTTCAATTTGAAAAGGTGTTTACCAAGTTTGGAATTTTATTTATTAAGTTATGAAATTTGGCTTCTTAAGTGAGTTACACAAGCATTTGTTGTTTTCACCCATTTTAATTGTTCAAAACAAATAACAAAAATTATATTTGGAAAGAACACAAAATTTTAGATGGAATACATATTTCATTTGTTGAATTTGGATTTTAGATGAGCAAGTTATTAATTTGACAATTTTAAATGCATTAATTAAGAAACAGTTGTTTTCAGCAATTTTATTTATTCAAAATAGCAAACAAAGTTGATATTTGCAAAGTTCATGAAAAATGGGATGGAAAACATATTTTACATGTTGGAATTGGATTGGAATTGCCCAAGTTATGAATTTTGCAATTTAAAAGGGTTTAATTAAAGCATTGAATTATTGCACTACTTTTAATTAGGGAAAACAGTAAACAAAATGTATTGAAAAGGTTGAAAACATGTAGCAAATGTTTCACTGAACATTTTGAGCTATTAAACATAATTTTTGGGTTATTATTGAATTTATTATGCAATTTTTTATAAGCATTTTTATTCTGCCCTTTTTAGTAAACAGAGGGAAACATGTTCAAAATTAATTCAATTGTGGCCAAATAAAATACCAATGTGTAGAGTTTGTTAAGACAAATTTTTAGAGCCCAAGTTTGCTTAAATTGGATGAACAGAACTAAAGTTATGAAATTCCAAAGTTTCCGATTTTTATTGCATTTTCAGTAATTAATTATTTAGTGCACAAATTATTACCGAAACATATTGCAAACTTGACATTAACAGAAAGAGCACGAAATTATGAATCCACAAAAACTTGAATCGTTCAAATTGAAGCAAAATTCAATTTGTTATTGATTTTAGAAGTAAGGATTCAGATCTGTGTTTCTGAAATTCGAGAGAAAAACAGAAAAAGAGGGAAAAAGGGGTTGGCTTTGTGCCTTGGGGGGGCGATCGAACCCAGGACTGCTGGGCGCGCGCTAGGGATGCTACCAGTGGGTTAGCTGCTCGGCTTGTGATGGTATAGAGGGCCAACGAAACAACTAGTGTGCTGCGCGGGTTCTACTGACGAAAACTGAAATTTTCTTCAGTTACCAGCGATGGCACTGAGAGAAACTGCAGCGCAACGGTGGTGATCGCCGGCTGCTCGTCGAGGCCCTGGTGCTCGAAGGGAAACGAGGTAACCGGGAATGGAAACGGGGGCTCACCGGGAGGGTGCTCGACGTCGCCGTTCAGCTCGGGGAAGACAGAGGGCGGCAGTGGAGGCCTTCGAACGCCGGCCATGGCTGTCTCCGGTGAGAGGGAACCGGACAGCAGCGAGGGCTCGGAGGGGTGGGAGAGGATGGCGGCGGCGGCAGGAGATGGAGAGGGAGTGGCCTAGGGTTAGGTTGGAGGGGAAGGAGGGGGAATAGATAAGGGGGGAGCAGGTAGGATGGGTGCGGTGGTGCGCTGGCGTCAGGTGACGATCCCCTCCCGTACGGAGGAGGGAGAAGGAGGGCTGGGCCCGAAGAGAGAGAGGGGAGAGAGCCTGGTGGGCTGAAGGGAGGAGGAGGCCCGTGGTGGGCTGGGCTGAAAGGCCTGCCTTCTCCTCTCAAAGGGTTTCCTTTTTATTTTTTTCCCTGTTTATATTTTTTTTGTAGAAAGAAATAGAGAGAAAAAGAGAGAGGTTTTTGGGGTTTTCATTTTATGAGTTAATTTTTTTTATTGAATCACAAAACAGTAATGTCAAGGTTTTGTGAACTTTATTTTCAGAATTTTAAAATGTGAGTGTGATTTGAATTTGCTATTGGATTTCAAATAGGGTTTTCACATAGAGTTGATTTTAAAAAAAAAAGCTCAAACACTATGAAAACTTAGTGAGTTTAAATGTTTGCAAGATTGCAATTTTAAACCACAATTGGACATGCCAAGTATGGATGGTTTTGATTTGAATTTGAATTTACCATTAGGGGGTTAATAAAAGGGGTTTTATTATCAAGCATTTTCTTAATTGATTCAAATTCAAACTATTGGAAACATTTTGAGTTGTTTAGTTTGCAACTTTTAATTGGAAATTTTGGACATGTTTGAAAGTTTAAATTGGTTTGAACTTTTGAGTTGTTTTGAAAACTAGGTGCAATGCATATGATGCATGTGATGCAATGCAAAAAAGGAAAACAACCAACTTTCTATCTTAGCGAAAACACCCCAGGTGTTACACCACACACACCAGGCCATATTGCATTCTAACCGCAGACCGCACACGCCGATTGTGCTTCCATACCCCGAGCTTGTCAAACGTCTTTAGTTGGAAGCGAATGCTTCACCAATCTCCAGAGGAACACTTTTATCTTGGACGGTACTGGAACCCTCCAAAGCCTCGACCACAATTTGCCCTCGGCTACGCTGCTCGACCCCAAAGAAACACCATCAAGCCAGTCCTCCCTCGTCTTTTTCAGCGAAGCCAACGCTCGGTAGCAAGATCTTACTGAGAAAATGTCTGTCCTCTCAAAGTGCCAGGCCCAAAAATCAGACTGAATCCGAGTGCACAAGGGTATATTCATTATCACCTGCACATCCATTGGATAGAAGTACCTATGCAGTTTTTCTCCATTCCAGGAAGCGGTGTAATGATTTATGTAGTCACTAACACGCCGTGGTGCATCCTCTTCCCTCGGCGCAATTGGTCGCAACCTTTCATCCTCGGGATCCAGTTTTCTGTCCATGCCCATGTATCACGCCCGTCCCCAATCCGCTTGATCAAGACAACTTTAAGTGCATCTCTACCTTCAACCAGCGAGCGCCACACAAGTGAAGGGTGGGCTCTCAGCCCTCCACTCAATAGGTCACCCGTGGGAAAGTATATCGCCTTCAACATTCTTGCGCTTAGAGAGTCTGGCATCTGGATAATCCTCCAAGCCTGCTTACTCAACAGGGCTAGGTTAAAAAGTTCCAGGTCTCTAAATCCCAACCCTCCTGCATGTTTCGGTTGGATCATTGCCTCCCACGACACCCAACTGGCCCTCCTTTTACCATGTTTACTTCCCCACCAGAACTTGCGAATCATAGAAGTAATATGCTCGCACAGCCCACGAGGGAGCTTAAAACATTGCATTGAATAAGTTGGGATTGCTTAGGCTACTAATTTAATCAACACCTCCTTACCGCCAATAGATAAGAGTTGCTCCATCCACCCAAGAATTTTCTTCCATACTCTATCTCTCAAGAACTTAAACACTCCATTCTTGGATTTACCAACATCCGACGGCATCCCAAGATATTTCTCATTCAAAGTTTCACGCTGGACATTCAGTTCAACTTTGATGCTCTCCCTTATCTCCTCCGGACAACCCTTGCTGAAAAACACCGATGACTTATCCATGTTTATTCGCTGCCCCGAAGCATTACAATATTTTCCTAGCAGGTTACTTGTTTCCCTAGCACCCTCCACACTGGCTTGGAAGAACAGCAGGCTGTCATCTGCAAACAATAAGTGGTTAACCGCCGGGGCGGTGGGCGCCACTTGTAAGCCGTTGAGCGTTGATGACCGATCTATGGTTTTTAGGAGGCACGAGAGGCCCTCAGCTGCCAACAAGAACAAGTATGGGGAGATTGGGTCCCCCTGCCGAATCCCTCTAGAGGGCTGAAACTCCTCCTGCGGTGCACCATTAAATAACACCGTGAAAGATACAGTAGATACCAGCCGCATAATGAGCGCTACCCATGGAGAACTGAAACCCAGCTTCAACATTATTGCCTCCAGGTAAGACCACTCCACCCTATCGTAGTCCTTCCTCATATCCAGCTTTAGAGCACAAGTCCGATGTTTCCTAGGCTTGTTTCTCTTCATGAAGTGCAAACACTCGTAAGCCGTGATGATATTGTCCGTAATCAATCTCTTCGGGACAAAAGCAGATTGTTCCTCAGAGATAATATCTGGTAGTACTTGCTTTAATCTGTTCGCAGCCACCTTTGACGCAATTTTATAAATAACATTGCATAGACTTATGGGGCGAAACTGGCCGAGCTCCCTTGGACTAGCCACTTTAGGGATCATCACGATGAAAGTCTTGTTCACCTCTCCCGGACTGTCCTGACCTGCAAGAACTCGTAAAACAACATTAGTCACTTCCCCACCGCATACCTCCCAATTCCTCTAGAAGAAATGCGCCGGGAAGCCATCCGGTCCCGGTGCCTTTGTTGGGTACATCTCGAATAATGTCGCCTTTATCTCCTTCGTGGTGAAAGGAGCGTCCAACATCACATTCATCGTTGCATCCACCTTCACCGGTACCGTATCCAGAACTCCCTCCATCCCCAAAACCCCCTCCGAGGTATATAGATCATGATAGAAAGCGCTAGCCATATGACCTAGTGCCTCCTCATCGTTTTCGATGGAGCCATCAGGTTTCAGTAATTCCGTCACTCGATTTTTCTTTCGGCGTTGTCTAGCCCGAAGATGGAAGAACCGGGTATTCTTATCCCCGGCTGCCAGCCACTGCACCCTCGACCTTTGCCTCCATATCACCTCTTCTTGGTTCAGCAGCTCCCCTAATTTCCTTGTTACCGCTAGTTCCCTCTCTGTCGGGTCCACACGGGACGGATCACTTCTTAGGGTACAAAGCTCCCTCTGTAGAGCACGAACTTGCGACTGAATGTTACCAAAGGACGTCCTCTCCCAACGAGACAACTCCACGGACATCGCCTCCAATTTCTGCTGTAAGGAGGTTATATTATCGCATGTGCCAGCAGCTTCCCATCGCTGTTTCAAGGTATCGTCGAAATCCCTGTGTTCCTCCCACGCCACCTCATACCTGAAGGGCTTTCTCCTCTTGCATTGTATACCTGGTTGTCGACATAGAAGGATCGGCAAGTGATCCGTGGTCGCCACGGATGCTAGATGCTTAACCTCGGCACTTGGGAACCGGGCGCACCAAGTTGGGGAAGCGAGAGCTCGATCTAGACGTGTCCGGCAGAACGAGCCTCCAGCTACCTTCTTCTCAAACGTCCAGTCCACCCCTCTGAACCCTAGGTCGCACAGCCCACACACATCCACCATCTCCCTGAACCCAGCCATTTGGCTGTAACTCCGTTCGTTAACTCCCACGTGTTCCGATCGGTGTAGAACCTCGTTAAAGTCACCGATACATAACCACGGGTAATCGTTTGTCGAACGTATAAACTTCAACATGTCCCACGTCTTGTGCCGCTCGCTGACTTGTGCATCGCCATACACCACTGTCAAACGCCACGGGTCACACCCCTGTTCCGTAACAATCGTGTCAAGATGATACTGCGAATAGGGTAAAATCTCACTTTTTATTTCATCATTCCAGAACAAACTAAGGCCCCCACAACGGCCCGAACTGCTCACAGCAAAACCCTTATTAAAGCCTAAAGAGCGAGATACAGACTCCACACTTTTTCTATGCAGTTGCGTTTCCACTAGCAGAGAAGAGATGGAGCATGGAGCTTCGTCAGATCACATAGCTCCCTCACTGTCGCAGCCCCGCCTAGGCCACGACAGTTAACACTGAGAACACTCATTGTGACTGGCGGCCCTCCTCCTCGGAGGCCGCCAACCCAGTCACGGTTTTATTCTTCTTAGGCGTGGAATGTTTTTTGGTGCGCTTCACTTCCCTCTCCCTTGCTGACGGTGGCGGAGGAGGGGTACCCGACCGTGGCACATAAACCTTCGTTGGAGTTTCCTTCTCGAAGTCGAGCTTGAGCTGAGCTCCTTTGTCCGTCTGCTTCTCAATTATCCCCGTCTCCTTCCACATAAGCAAGAGGGGGGCCTTTCCCCCTTCTAGATCATCTCCCTTGGCAGGGCTATTATCCAACCGAGCAGCAGCCACTGATCGCTTGCGGCTATCAACTCCCACTCCAGCCTCCAAAGTAACAGAACCCCCCGGCTGCTCCATCTCCCTTCTACCTCCAGGATTACTGCCACGGGCCGCGCCACCTCGACCCATTATGCCTCCTCCTCTTCCCTGTGTGTTCGTCTGCGGGGTTGAGCGATTCCCTCCCGGGCTGTTGTTTCCAGTCCCCATAATTCGGGCCCTATTCCAAGGAGTATCAGCTAGGAGCCATCTGCCGAAGACAAATTTATCCGGGGAGTGAACTCCCGCTCCACATTCCTCCTCCTCATGTCCCAACAGTCCACAAACACCACAGAACCGCGGGATCTTCTCGTACTTAACCCGCATAATTACTTGATCACCTCCCTCCGGTTTGAACGACACGAATCTCGTAAGCCGCTTCCTGACATCCAATCAGAGCCTTACGCGGATGTAGTCACCACCCTCGTTGCCCATACTACTCATCTCCACCGTCAGGACCTCTCCAATGCTCGCTGCGAGGCCCATGATCAGCTGGTTCTTACGGAAGAGTTCTGGCACGTCATGGATCCGAACCCAAGCATGGATTCGGTTCATCTCCAGCGCCCCCACTCTATTACTGCCATCATACTTCTCAACAATCACCCCCTGATCCCGAAAGAGCCACGGCCCATGTTCAGTGATCCTTTTCCAGTCTCCCAGGCAACTAGCTTGAACCAGAATTCTGTTCTCTTCCACATCACGGAAAGATATTTCTTGCGCCGGTGCCCACGCAAATCTCATAGTCTTCTTCAATGAGGTAGCACTGTACGGTTTTGAGGTTAGCAGGTGTATGACAGCCATCCACTTCTTCTCCTCCTTTAGAGACTCAACTTCTATCTTGGGTACAAACAAACCTTCGATGTCCTCCCCCCTCAGATTCAAACTCCTAAGCAGTTCTTCCAACGGGGGCTCTGTCGCACCCGGACTTCTAAAGGATACTCGTCGTTCCGTTGAACAGTAGTAGATTAGATTACGGGGCTTACCGGCACCCGCGTCCTCTTACGAGTAGGCCAACACACGTATGTGTGACAACCAAACCCTATCTGTTCAGCGTCGACGTAAACTATCCCATAGAAATCAAGATACTTCCATTGACGTACTTCAAACCATACACACATGGTACGTCAACGGCATGGGAACAAGTGATATCACAACAGATCTCTACGACACAAAAGATTGAAATAAGTTGCAAATGGCTCTCATTAGAGCAGAGATAGCAAATACAATCATTCAGAGGGCACATGCCCCAACATATCATCATTACATCACAGCGGAAGCATTCAGCATGTCTGGGTACAGACAAGATCCAAATAGGCCTAAGAGGCCGGAAACGAACAGACGGAGCCCATCCACGAAGTCTCGGATCCTGCCCGGGTCCGCTATCTACTCGTCAGCAGTCTCGTCGTCATACTCCACGTAGTAGCCACCATGTAGATCCTCGGAAACGTAGGTCTGCGGAAACCACAGCCCCAAAGGGGTCAGTACATAAACGTACTGGCAAGCAAAACTCACAGTTCACCAAAGTGTAGCCCGTCAACACCAAGCACAGATGCTTTGGGTTCAACGGAAGGAAGAGGATATAAAAGATGATGCAACTGGCTGCTCTAACCAACTACAGAGTTACTACCACTTCCGGCTACCAGAAAGGAGATAAGATCGTGTATCGTAACCAATCTATCAACTAACATCAAACAAACCCATCCTGGATCTCGCCCCTTATCCAAAGAAGCAATCCGAGGATAACTCACACAGTTGAAATTATGATGGTTCAGATTATTGTGTCAATAAGCCTATTACTAGTCAAGTTGTTAATCATTGGGTGTAAGGTTGTTAATCATTAGGTTTGAGTTGTCCTGAGTACTTGTTAGCCAGTACTTTCACCAAGTAATCCATAACTGCGGAAAACACGGCTTCTCGAGAAGATTATCCCTGCAGGGTTGCACCAATTTGGTCGTACACGTAAGAATGACCCGCCAGGCGGGGAGCTAACCCACCAAGCGAGGCACTCAACACAGCTCAACTCTTCTTCGCATCAAGCCCAAAGCACCTTGGGCGCACGGCTAATCAAGCCCAGAAGAAAATGGACCCTCATAGCACTCTAAGAACGTGTCCCCCTATATGCCGACTACGAAAGTTCCACCCGGGTACCAAGGGCTCGCAAGATCATGCATGCAGCAAATGGAAAACCCGAACTAAATGAGGCGATTTGGACGAGATGCGAATCGAGTCAAATTGAGGGGGGCGCCCATACTCGCTTCCCACATGCGGGTAGTGCGCTCATCATGGATCAGTAGACAAGACCCTTTTCCTATTAGGGTCGACACTAGCAGGCCTCAAAACCACAAAGGGCCTCCTGCCGGTGCCTTATCATCAAATTATTATTTAACAATAGCATTAGCATGATTGATTGATTAAAACATCGAGCCCCCAGAACATAATAAAAATATAGTAACTGAAAGTAACGGGTAACAGACTCGAGCAAAACAACCTAAGCATGCTAGTAAGACACTGGCTCAATCAAAGGGGTTGTAGGAGTGGAGGTGAGGCAATATCAGGGTTAAGGGATTCATGTGATAGGTTCGTAACAGAAACAACTATACCTAGGGCTAGCAAAATAGACAACGGAAAGTATCGGTAACCAATGTTGAAAGGAACACAGTGGTTCATGTGAGTGATAACTTGCCTGCAAAACCCAGTAGCCTGGTACTGAGCTAACTCCTTAGAAGGGGTGTCGTAAGTATCGTCGGTCTCAACGTCGTCGTTTATCCGAGAAGAAGCAAACAAACAACGCAGAGGCAAACAATCAATATCATGGCATAGTGCACAAACATGGGATGATGCATGACCATTTAATTGATGCATAGAAATAAACTAGTTGACAAGATAGAAACAGGATTAAATGGACCCACATGCAATTGGATTGCATCTGGAAAGCCCATGAATTATGGTTGAATTAATTGTTTTACAACTAAACATCATGTGTAAGTGAATTAGCATGATGCATGGATGAGGAAAACAACAAAATAACAACAATTGAATCAATTGGAAATAAGGTTTACCAAGTTTGGAAATTCATTTATTAAGTTAAGGAATTTTGGTTACTTAAAGGTGTCACTCAAGCATTTGTTGTTTTCACCAATTTTAATTGTTCAAAATAGATAACAAAGTTTATATTTGAAAAGAAAACAAGATTTTAGTTGGAATACATGTTTCACTTATTGAAAAAGGATTTCAAATAAATTATTTATGAATTAAACAAGTCTAAGCAAGAATTAAATGAATTTAATTCAAACATGAACTTATTTGAATTTTTATTTGTTCCAAACATTAAGTGATATTCATATTTGAACATTTTATACTTTTGTGGTTTGAAAACATATTTTATATGTCTCAAAAGAATTTGTTTTGATCAAGTTATAAATTTAGCAATATTAAATGATTTAAACAAGGTTTAAATCATTTAACCAATTTTAATTATTCAAAAAATGAAACAAATTTTATATTTGAAAAGGTGGTTTAATTTCGCATGGAAAACATATTTCATTTGTTGAAATTGGATTTAAAATGAGCAAGTTATTATTTTGGCAATTTTAAATGCAATAATTAAGAAACAGTTGTTTTCAGCAATTTAAAATATTCAAAACAGCAAACAAAATTTATATTTGGAAAGTACATGAAAAGTTGATTGGAAAACATATTTAGTTTGTTGAATTTGGAAATTTTATGCCCAAGTTATGAATTTTGCAAGTTTAAGTGAATTTATCAAGTTTTCAAATATTTCAACAATTTAAAATATTCAAAACAGTAAACAAATTTTATATTTGGATAGAACATTTAATTTGGGACAGAAAACATATTTAAAAAGTTAAAATTGGAGTTGGGATGAATTTCTTATGCAATTTACAAAATTGGGTGCAATTCTGCCATTTTTAGGGAACCAGGGGCTTAGAAATAATTTTGCAGGGGCTAGAAATAAGTTAGAAGGGCCTATGTGTGATTACTGAGAATGTGCTGTATCAAAACCTTGCAAAAATAAAAAGGTGGTTTTATGTGGGAGGGGGGATTCGATCCCCCCACCTCCTGGGCGCTCAAGGAACAGCTAACCAGATGGGCTAGCTGCTGTTGTTTGACAGAGAAGGGGGCCTCGGGGGGCTTAAGCTGTCGTTGAGCGCTGTAATATTCCGAAAAAAGATGAAGCAGAAAAGTGGGGTGCGGGGATTCGAACCTGGGACGTGGGGATGGCGCGCGGTGTGATGCTACCAGTGGGGTGTGCGGTGGCTTGTGCTAGGAGATGCAGATCGGGGAAAATATGAGGTGAGCTCGCGGGATGTTTTCTGAAATTGGCACGTACTGAACCCGCTGCTGCTCGCTGTAACTCGACAGATAGATGGCCGGGTCAGCGATCGGCGGTGATCTCGTCGTTGCTGCTGCTAGGTGGCGGAGGGGAGCGGCCAAGGGGAAGGGAGATGAGGGAGGAGGAGTAGAGGGAAGGAGGGGAACCTCACCTTGATCGATTGAAGCAGGAGGAGGCGGCACAGGTGCAGGTCGAGCAGAGGAGTTCGCCGGCGACGGAGGGGATGGCGCCGGCGGTGGGAAGCTCCTCGGCCCATGGCGCCTTCACCAAAGTTGAAGTGCGGGAGGGGGCGGTTCCATTCCCATCGCCAGAAGGACCTCGAGGTGGCCGTAGGGCGGCGATCACCGGCGGCCAAGGGGCTGTTTTTCGGTGGGTTTCAGAGTGTGCAACGTTCAGAGAGAAAAGGAGACAGGGAGAGGAGAGGGATGGAGGTGGAAGAAAGGGAAGATGGCGGCTGGGGAGGATGAGTAGGGCTAGGGTTAGGCTAGCAGTGGGGAAAGGCTTGGTTTTAAGGTGGAGAGGAGCTTGGTACGGCAGAGAATCAGAGGAGGGGGAGGTGATCGTGTGGTGTTGGAGGGGATCGTACAGAGGGAGGAAGATGACAAGGGAAGGGGGGTACTGGGCCAGAAAGAAAAGTAGGTGGGCTGGGGGAGAAATTGGGCTTTGGTGGCCTCTCTCTCTCTCCTTGCTTTAATCTTTTTATTCCATTTATTTATTTTTTTTGTAGAAAACCAAATGGAAGGAAAAGATAAGTTGTTGAGTTGGTAAAATTTTGGAAAAAATATGGTTAGTTTAGTTTTTCAATTAGCAACTCAAAACTAACTTTTGTTTTCCAAGGTTTTCAAATTAATTGCTGTTGGTTAATTAAACCAATATTTGAAAGAATTTTTAATATTAGCAAACATTATGAAAACAAATCATTTCATTAGGGTGACCCCTATGGTTAAGTTGATTAAAATGAGTTGATTGGTTTAGATAATGTTTATAAGTTTAAAGTGGTTCTGTTTGATGCATTTGATTTGAATTTGAAGGTGATTTGGAATTTAATTGATTGAATTAATTGTTTGATTAAAACCAACAATTTAACAAGTGATCATTATGGAATTATTTGGAAACAAAAGAGGTTTTGATTTGCATTTCTTTATTTGAAAAAGGTTGTAACATGACAAGTATGAAAACAAAGTTGAATATTGTTTGGATTTCATTATGAAAACAAATAAAAACAGGTGCAAACAAATAGTAAACAAATGCAAACAAGGGAGTAAAATGATGACATGATGCAATACTTGAATTAAACAAGAAACAAAACATTCTAGGGGGTAGTTTTCATACTTGGGATGTTACAGGCTCCTTCTCCGACTGCCCCCTCGTGGTGCTCGCATCCACGGGCTCGCCCTCTCCCGCCATCGATCCCGATCCGATCTTGGAACTCCCCTCCGAGCAAAAGAAAACCCTACCAAGGCCGGGTGGTCGAACTAGCCGACCCCGTAATCAGCCCGAGTAGGATTCCGTCTGCCGTGGAGTTTACTGATCAGAGTCGGGGCCGGATCGATCAGTTGCCGGAGGCTAGATCGCCGCCGGCGGTGAAGATCACCAAAACCCTAATCGCCCGAACTAGTCAGAGCGAAGAGGTATCAGTACTCCAGCCGTACTAGAGACACTACTGCGCTGGGCGACATGGTACTGCCCGCTATCACGCCTGTTGTTTGGCCCGTAGGCAAGGAGACCGTGGTGCGCGACGCGCTGCTGCCCGACGGGTGCCCCTCCCTAGCGCCTGGGCGATTCCCTGCTCACATATCGCTCAAGGATTATTCTGTTGGGCCTTCTTTTGCCGGCCCATTTATTTGAGTCTATACCTTCGCTCGTACATTGCGCACAGAAGGTTTCTATCACCGTTCCTCTGCGTGGGCCTACTTTGTCAGACATCATTACGTCGTACCAATCGCTCATACAATTGTGGGTTGAACCAGCTATTTGAAGTGGCGCGGACGTTTGTAAACTTACGATGTGGTACTAAGGGCATCTCCAGTCGCCCCCCCCCCCCCAGAGCCCCCAGGCGGCCTTTTTAGCGCGGGAAGCGGCGAATAGCGCCGTT
Source organism: Alopecurus myosuroides (assembly GCA_028641055.1). NCBI lineage: Eukaryota > Viridiplantae > Streptophyta > Magnoliopsida > Poales > Poaceae > Alopecurus > Alopecurus myosuroides. The sequence goes on from CM054058.1 coordinate 352,993,294, forward strand.
TCCTCACCAGTTGGCCCCCCAGAAGCCCAAATAGCGCCGTTTCGGCGCTATTTCGCGCCGTGGCACCCAGGCCAAACCCAGCGTCAGTGACGCGCCGAATAAATGCGGGAACAGAACCCCCCGTGTTCATTTTCTCGGCGCCCGCGTCGGTCAAAGGCTGCCGGCGTTTATGGCGTGGCGGTCGCCCAGTGCATGCGCCCGTTCAAAGGCTGCCGGCCTAATGGCGTGGCGGGCGGCAGCGAGGGGACGCGCGCGCAGTAAATGCCCGGCAGGCTACAAAAGGCCCCGCCGCTCGCCGCCCCGCCCCATTCTTCCACCTCGCTGTTCTCTCCTTCCTCGGCGCTCTCCTCTCTCCCCCTGTGCTCTCCTTCCTCCACGAAAAATGGCGAACTACGACAGCCACCACCTTCGCCGGAGCGAGGCGATGGCGCTGTACCGCGCGGGCTACCCGTGCCCGCCGGACATGCGCCTCCCGAGCTCTGGCGGCGGGCAGCCGCGCTGGGCCCTCAGCGCGGGCGGGGTGCCCGTGCCTCCGCTCCCGTCAACGGACGCGGAGTTCCGGCGGGCCATCGCCGAGGCGCGCGAAGGCCTAGCGGCGGACGAAGGCCTACCGGCGGACGGCCACGACGATTTCTGGTGGGATGAACTCACGCGGCGCCACGACAGGGAGCTCGCCTCCTTTGGCGACAACGGCCCCGTCGAGGGCCGCTCCAATGGCCACGGGCGCAGGCTCTGGTGGGGAGGCCAGCACCGCACTCTCGAGTGGGTGCTGGACTACATCCACGGCGGCAACGCGCCGCGACTGGAGATGCCGCCCCGGCAGAACTCCGCGTGGGATGCGCGGCGGATGGGCGGCGGCTCGTCGTCGGCCACCTCGAGCTCCTCCGGCGCCCACTCTCTCTCTCTCACCCCCCCCCCTATTCTGAACTCTGGCGCGCCTGTCCGCAGGCGCAGCGGCGGCGCCTTGCGTATTGGCGAGCCACGCCAGCGACATGACGACGGCTTCGAGCGCGCGGTCCGTCCGAAGACGGAGGCGACCGAGGGCGACGACGACGAGGAGTGGCCTGACCTCAAGGCCGCGGAGGAGCTGTCCCGCAACACGCTCCAGCCCGTCGCCAACGACTTCGCCGCGGACTGGAGCCTGCGGGAGAGCACCGCCGAGGAGCTTGAGCTCCAGCGCCGCCTGCTCGCTGAGGCCGAGCAGCGCAAGACGGCTCGCGACCAGGAGGCTGCCGCCAACGCGGCCCGCCGCCGCGTCCCTCCCCCGCCGCCGATGAAGGACGTCGCCTACGTCGTCCTCGACCCCGACTCCGACGAGGAGGCCGAGTACCAGCGGGCCCTCGCGGTGAGCAGATGGAGCGACTCCAGCTGCGGCGACCCCGGACAGGGAACGAGCAGGCGCAACGGCGGCGGCCCCGACGACGTCGACTACAGCCAGGCCATCGCTGTGCGCCTGGGGCTTCAGTAGTTTAGTTTTAGTTTAAATTTGCGTTTTAGTTTAAATTTGCGCCAAAATTGTACGAACTTTGTCTGAAATCAATAAAATGCGCCTAGTTTTAAATCGAGTTTTTTTGGGGCCGAAATTTGGGCTCGGGGAGCGACTGGGAAGACTGCCCTCAGGTTCCAGATTAGCGCCGTTTGACGCTGCGGCGGCCCCATAACGACGGCGTTTTAGGCCCTGTGAGGACGCAACGGCTGGAGATGCCCTAATCCTAATATCCAACTCTTGCTTTTTCAGCCACGCGCTGGACAATGCTATATGCATGCATACAGAGCATGCGTGGTCGCGTCCGCGCTCACCCGAATCACTGCCTGGGCTGCCCATGTGGGTGTCCACATGCATGCATCGCTCATGCATACAGAGCTAGATAATGTACACAGTACGAGGCAGGACCACTAGCATGCACGAACGTATTTGATATTGTACACAAACGTATTGATAATGTTTACAGTACGCAGCTTGTTAGTTTGAAAGAAAATATCATCATTAGAAAGGAGAATAAAAAAGTCATATGAAAAATAAATAGAAGTTTGTCTCAAGCAGCGTGACATGTCATGGCCCAAGCTCAACACACCATCGGATGCCTATAAAGAGAAAAATTCATGGAAATTAAAACGTTAGAACAAATACACTTGAACGAATAATTTTCTAAAAGACAAAAAAGTACATAAACAAGGAACAAAAGAGTGCATACGGTAACATATATTTTACGGAAATAATTTAGTAGGGTATGACAAATAAATCTTTTTAAACGAATGAGCAAAATCATTTACAAAAAACACGCCCGGCTTCCTTACCGACTACGGCCACCTCTCAGACGACAACCCTCCTCTCCGACGACCGTCCTCCATCACCACCTCTCCCACGAGGCGAAGGCCTCCTCAACAGCTCCTCCATCTGCGGCAACCTCCGGCCTTCTCAATGAACGACGCCTCCATCGCCACCTCTCCGACGAGGCGATGGCCTCCTCAACGGCGCCTCCGTCCGGGGCAAAATCCGTCCTCCTCAATGATGGCGCATCCATCCGTGGCAACCTCCGTCCTCCTGAACAACGCCTTCGTATGCGGGAAACTCCGCGCGCCCTCCATCGCCATCTCAGATTCAACCCGTTTATTTTATTTTATTTTTAAAATTCTGGGCGGGCAGATTCGTTCCACTTTTTTAAAGAAAAATAGAAATCGATAGACGTGGCGCCATGCATAAGCATTAGGCGTGGCGCGAGACGAGTGTCACACCCAGGTGTGCCACGGCTATGCATTTTGGTGCGCCACATGTAGTATTTTCCCTTGTAGTAACAGAGAAAGGAACAAAGTTCCATGAAGATATGAATAATAGGTAGGAACAAAAACTATATAGAGATATGAACAATAAATATATAGAGAGATGGAACAAAGCTCCATGGACATCAGAACATAAAGCTCGGAATAAAACACTTGGAACAAAAAATCTCCAGAGAGATAGGAATGAACAAAAATAGACAAAGGAGCAAATTTCCATAGAGATAGGAATAAAGTATATGCACAAAGCTCGGAAAAAAAGTAGGAACAAGAACTCCATAGGGATAGGAAGGAAACTCTATATAAAGAGAGAGGAACAAAACTCCATGGAAAATGGAACATAAAGCTCAGAACAAAAGCTCGGAACAAAACACTTGGAACAGAAAGCTCCAGAGAGACAGGAACAAAAAAAATATGTAGAGAAAGGAACAAAGTTTTATGGATATAGGAATAAAAGCTAGGAACAAAAACTCATTAAAGATATGAACAAAAAATCTATAGAGAGAGTGAAACAAAGATCCATGGACATTGGAACATAAAGCGCAGAACAAAATTTTGGAACAAAACACTTTGAACAAAAAACTCCGGAGAGATAAGAACGACCAAAAATAAATAAAGGAATAAAGTTCCATAGAGATAGGAATAAAAAATAGGAACAATGCTCGGAAAAAAAAATGTGGAAACAAAAACTCCATAGAGATAGGAATAAAAACTCTATAAAGAGAGAGAGAAACAAAACTCCATGGACAATGGAACATAAAGATCGGAACAAAACACTTGGAACAAAAAGCTCCATATAGATACGAACAAAAAATCAGTAGAGAAAGGAACAAAGTTCCATGAAGATAGGAATAAAATCTAGGAACAAAGCTTGGAACAAAAAATACACAGAGATAGGAAAAAAACTCTATAGATAGAGGAACAAAGCTCGATGGACATTGGAACATAAAGTTTGGAACAAAATCTCAGAAGAAAACATTTGGAACAAAAAATCTCTACAGAGATAGGAAAAATAAAATTGAGAAGGGAACAAAGTTACATACAGATAGGAACAAATCTCGGAATAAAAAGGTTGGAATAAAACCTCTATATATATAGGAGAGAGGTACTAAACTCTATGGACAATGGAACGTAAAGCTCAGAACAAAACACTTGGAACAAAAAGCTCCAGAGAGATAGGAACAAAAAAAATCTGTAGAGAAAGGAACAAAGTTCCATGAAGATAGAAACAAAAGCTAGGAACAAAGCTTGGAATAAAAACTCCGTAGAGATATAAACAAAAAACTCTATATAGAGTGGAACAAAGCTCCATGGACATTGGAACTTAAAGCTCGGAAATAAAATTCCGAACAAAACACTTGGAACAAAAAAGTTCGAGAGAAACCAAAACAAAAAAAATATAGAGAAACGAACAAAGTACCGTAGAGATAGGAATAAAATCAAGGAACAAGGATCGGAAAAAATGTCGGAACAAAATATCCATAGAGATAGGAACAAAAACTTTATAGAGAGAGGACCAAACCTCCGTGGACATTAGAAAACGCTCGGAACAAAACGCTAGGAACAAAAAGCTCCACATATACATGAAAAAATAGAAAGGAACAAAGTTTGATAGAGATAAGAATAAAAGGTAGCAACAAAGATCGGGACAAAAGGTATAGGAACAAAAGTGAAGAACAAAGCTAGGAACAAAAAATCTCAATGAAGTTAGGAACCAAAAAGTATATAGAGAAACAAAGTTCCATCAGGATAGGAAGAAAAATTCGAGCAAAAAGACTTAGGAACAAAAGTTTCACAAAGATAAGAACACAGAACTCTATAAAGAGAGGAACAATGTTACATAAATATAGGAACAATACATCGGGGAATCGATAGAAAAATCATATAAAAAAATTGTAGAACTGATTTTCTAGAATAAGAGAAATAAATATTTATAAAATAAAGAAATAATAGTTATACATCTGGGAACAGAAAAAATACATCACTGAGCATAAAAGGTAAAGAAAAAGCTCCAAAGATGAAATAAAATTTAAAGAAAAAATAGAATGAAAAAGTGAAAGAAATATGAAAAAGAAATAAAGAAAAGGTAAATCGAAAAATAAATAAAAATTCATTTGAAAATAAATTTTAGAATAAAAGAGAAGAAGAAAATCATGAAAACACATAACGTTAAAAAAAATTAAAATCTAAACTAAGGAAAAAATAAAGAAAAATATCGAAATGTTGTGAGTGAAATGAAAATGTAAAACTATCATATAGGGGCAAAAAAGATTAAAAGAAAATAAATAAGAAAAAAAGAGTGCATAAATATAGAACAAGGAAAGAAAAAAAACATGACGTGAGTAGGTGTAGAAACCTGTTCTACGTGGGTGTGTACGTGGAAAGGAAGCGAAACATGGCTACGTGCGGAATCTTACTTAGCGTGCTGGTGAGAGTGTCGAATCTGTCGTTCAGCAATTCTCTCAGGTAAACCCATAGGGTTTCGAATAGGAGAACCCATGAGCGCTGGTGGCGATCGTCGGCTAAACAGGGGGCAAGATTTACCCAGGTTCGGGGCCCTCGTAGAGGTAAAACCCTTACTCCTGCCTCTGTCGATCTGTATTAATCGAGTAGATCGGTTACAATGATGGTGGCTCAAGTCGAGAGTACGATCTCGAGCTCAAGGCTTTGGTGTTGCGGTGTTGCTTGGTCCTCTACCGGTGGCTCTCCTGGCCTTATATAGGTGGCCAGGTCTCAAACCCTATCCGGAGAGGACTTGAATTCTCGCCCTATGTCGGTTACAGGTTTCCTAACTTAGCCCGCAAGGTATTGCGGGTGGGCTTCACATGGGCCTTTCGGCACTCCAAGGGCTCCTCCTCTTGGGCCTTAACCTTGGGCCGGAGATGGGGGTGTCCTTTCCCGCAGGGTCTAATATTCATTCCTTCGTCAGTAGCCCCCGAGCGTTTTCTCGATTGGGATTCTCCAGTCGAGTAGACGGTCAAACTTTTTTGCTTCTATTGCCCTTGGATAACCAGTATTGGTTGCTTCTTGTTTGGAGGGTGTGTACCCTGTGTGATGAGTTTTGTACCCGAGCATCGAGTAATGAAAAAGTGCCTGTTTGTATGGCTGTTTATCACAGAAGGATATGGCGCAGTAGCTTGGCTCTCCCGAAAGTTCAGGGCCAATTAATTGCGACTAGGGCAAAAACAGTTATGGCCTACACAGATTCGAGACCTCCGACTCGAACCTGACGAGGTGATCGTTGCGACTGGGCTGTAGTGGTCTTACCGAGTCGAACTTAACCTATGGGGGTACCCGGCGCGTCCGCTAGGATTTTTCTTCGTGTTGTTGACACGGTATCATACCGGAGGACGCAGCTTGAGTGCGATTCCAGGCCTTCAAGAGAGATCTATCAGGTCTTACCTTCATATTCAAAAGAATATGGCATCCGGATGTACCTAGTCGGCTGAACAATCCGGGTTTATGATGCGCAAACATCGTGTGTATGAGTGGCAGGATCTGCCTACTTGTGTAGTTTTGGGTTTGTAGTTCCTTGTCCATACGAAAGAGTTTTCGCGTTAGGAGTTTTATGCCCATATGAAAGAGTTTTCATGTTTTGGGATATTGTGCCCATACGAAAGAATTTTCGTGTGTAGGGTATTTTTTCCTGTGAGAGAAATTTCACATCATGATTTGTCCATACGAAGTTATCTTTCATGTTTAGACTTTTATTCGAAGGATTTCTGTTCATGCGAAGTTATTTTCGCGTTTTGAACTTTTCAATCGAAAGATTTCCGAGCTTGATGATGCACGCAATGACGTCATGGCGCACTTTTATCCTCCCGATGGGACGTGACGGAGTGAGAGCAGAAGAGCTGGCCCACTTTGTCAGCTTTTTGACCAGAAACGAGGCGTCGTTTCCGGTTTTTACGCGAACTGCGCACTAAATGCCCACGATCCTCCGTTAAGATCGTGGCAGGAAACATCATCCACCGCCTCCTCGTTTCGTCTTCGCACGTGGTGGCAGCGATAGACGCCATGTGGCGCATCGAGTGGCCAGTATCGAGTAGCCCCGTGTATAAATATGGGTCTTGGTGGAACGGTGAATCTTTCCCAGCCTTCGTCTTCCAGTTCATCTTTTTCCTCGCGCTCGTCTTCCTACTCTCCTCAAGCTCGTGCGAGCAGCAATGGCAGGCGGCAAGAAACGCGTTGTTGCCTCGTCGTCGAGGGCCTCGGGAGACGCTCCTCCGCCACCCGCGCCGCGCTCAGGTGATTGGCGCTCGCCCAACACCACGGCCAAGAGCATCAAGGGGATGCAGCGAGACGGACTGCTGCCACCGGATGCGGAGAAGCGGGTACGCCTCGGTAAGAAGGAGGAGGTACCCAATCCCCGCGCGAATGAACGCGTGATCTTTGCGGATCACGTGTCGCGCGGCCTTTCTCTTCCTCTCCATCCTTTTCTCATGCATTGTTGTATGTCTACGGCATACAACTCCATGATCTTCCTCCAAACGCAATGCAGCACATTACGTGCTTTATTGTTCTTTGCGAATGCTTTCTGGGCATTCGCCCCCACTGGGGTCTCTGGAAGGCCCTTTTCAAGGTGCGTATCTTCCGCGAGAGATCGCGAGTGGAGACGGAGCTCGGAGAACCGTTGCGCACCAGCGGCTTCGGGATCCAGGCGAAGTCCGAGAACGGCTACTTCACCATGCACTTCATCGACTCCGCCCAAGGATGGCGGAAGAAATGGTTCTATGTAACCGACAACAGCGTGGGTGGAGTCAATGAATTCCATCCGTTCGCTGTTTTGAAGAGGCGGAAGTCTTGGGGACACAAGCTTTCGGTTGAAGAAAACCGAGTCGTCGCTCCCCTACTCGCCAAGGTGGCTGCTCTTCGTGACCAGGCCGCAGGAACTGCGCTGAACGGTTTGCACTTGGCGAGTGTTTTCCTTAAGCGCAGGGTTCAGCCCCTGCAAGATAGGCCATCCGCGATGTGGGAATACCAGGGCGCTGGGGATCCCAGTCACGTGAGTCGCGAAGAACTCTCGAGTGCAGAATTCGAGAAGAAGATCGCGGCTATCACCAGTTTGAACGAAGGCGATACCTTCCCCGACTGCCCGGTAGGCGCTTTTAAGGCATCGAAGCCGCCGCCAGCTGAAGTAAGTTTTGAATCTCCCAGTCTTGATTTCTTTTCCTTTTTCTGAGATTTTGTCGACTGAACTTTTTTCTCGTTTTCCTTCTGTCATTTCCAATAGAGCTTAGCCGTGGCCACCTGCTACCCGCCGATATCTGGGGAGGATGCCTCAGACTTGCTAGCAAGCAACTTGGAAGGCCCAGCTGACACCAGTGTTGCTGACGCCTCCTCGAGTTCCGAGAGTGATTCTTCAGATAGCGTAGAGGACTCGGGCGACGGTCTTCTCCAACGAAAACGCCGTCGGGTAGAGGGTGACGAGGCCACTTCCAAGGATAATTCCTTGGAGGAATCACCCGGGAAGGAGCCCCTCATCGTAACCCCGCTGCAATCACTCGCCCCTCCCTCAGTCCCGACAATCCAAACCGCCTGGAATGCGGATATGCTGGACGAGGAGGAGGATGATGACGAGTAAGTTTTTCTTCCCACTTGTAGTCGAACATTTCCTTTCGCGTCGTTTCTGACACATTGCCTTCATTGTAGCTTGCAAAGCCATCAGCCCTCGCAGGTATGCCTCTTCCCTTCCTCCCGAAAAGAGGAACAAAGTGGGAGCTGCGGGTGAGACTCCTACCGCCGACACCGTCCAAAATTCACCGAGTGCATCCCCCAATGCGGCGACTACGGAATATAGGATTCCTAGTTTTGCTGCTGAGGCGTCGGCTCCGAAGGAGGTGTCGGGCAGCTCAGCGGATCCTCTCTCCCTTGCTCAAGGCCAGGTAAACTTCACTATCTTCTTCTTCTTCTCTTTTTATCGGGTGCACGGCAGTGCAACCGATGGGAGTAGCCCCCGAGGCTATACTCGAATGTTTACAATCGAGTATAGGCTCAAACTCACTTTTCTGATTCTTCTATCTTCTTTTTCCTTGCAGTCACTTATTGACTCCCTTGCGGCGATTGGGCGCCGCGTTGTTCTTGCTGAATCGGAATGCGGGATCCTTCGGGCGGACCGTAGTCAACTCACCACAGAGAATGAGCTTCTTCGAGGTAAGCTTAGCCATCTTTTTCTGTTTGTGTTTTTCCATCAGTTCTTCGATTCTGATAAGTGTTGCTGTGCAGCTCAACTTGAGTTTTTGAAGACCGAGAAGGATAATGCTTCTACTCGGGTAATAGCTCAAGAGGCTGAGTTGGCGGCCGTTCGCCAGGATCTGGAATCCTCCCGTATGTCTTCGGCTGACCTTGAAGGGAAGCTTGCTTCTTCCCAAGAGGCTCTGAAGAAGTTGGAGGAAGCCGGCACCAAGGCGGATGCCGATCTTGTCGACTTCCTTCGTCCCCTTGCCGAGCGCTTTGTGGGTAAGTTACCTTTGGCTTATAACTTGTCTTCTGCTGCTTTGAATCTTCTGTATCTTAACATTTTTCTTTGCAGGTCTTCTGGGTGTTTCACTGGAGCTCCCTGGGGTCCGTCGGGTGGATGCCCTGACGGATTCTTGCGCGCAGCTCAGGAGGCATGCCGAAGGGGTCTGCACTTTGATTGGCGATGCCATTCGAGTGTTGACGCAACTGCACAGCCGCCTTCTCGTCAACGCCGTGTCTCCAACCGCGCTGGGCGATCTGCTGAAGATTTTCTCGGAGAGCAATCTCCTTGAAGCTTACGCGGTTGCCCAGTCAGAATCTAGAGCGAAGACCGCGATCCAGTTCGCGCTAGCGCACGGGGTCACTGGTTTGGAGGAGGCCTACTCGGAGCTTCCCGTCGATCTTGTTACGGGAAAAAAGGTAGGGCTTCGTCGTTTTGGCGATGCCGCCGGAGTCCTTGCTCGGAAGTTATCCGAGTTGTTTGCCCGTGCTAGGGGAGGGACCACTGCCGCGAGTGGTAGCACAACTGTAGCTTCTTAGTTTATTTCATTTGTACTTCGCAGCTTCGATTGTAATGAACTCTGGGATGTGCTCCCGTATTTTCAATATTTTAATCGAGATGTTTTGCTGAAATGCTTCCCGCGATTGTGTGTGCTCCCGATGGGAGTAGCCCCCGAGCACCTTGTCGAATAGGTGGTTAATATATCTCGAGTAGGGCATCTTATTCCTTAGTCTTCCTTGTATTTTCAGGTGACCAGGATGGCTGCAGAGCCTTCAGGTGGACCTGCTGCTCCAGCCGATCCTCTTGTTGCCGCTGTTGGGACCTTGGCGTGTCTCCGTGATCGTGTAGCTGATGGTGAACGCAAGCTAAAGGCGTTGCGTAGGGTAGCCGATGTGGCTAAATCCAAACAAAAATTAGCGACTGAACGGGAGCAGTTTGTGATGGATGAATTGGCGTCTGTTGCCAATGATTTGCTCTGTAAGTAGTTCAGCCCCCAAGTCTTTCTTATCTCGTGCTCTCTTTTGATCATGTATCCTTTCTTTCCAGTTGTTCGACCGGATGACAGGAATGAGAAACAATGGGTGGAGAACCATATCTTTCAAGAAGCTGGTAGCTCAAGGCCTCATGCGAATAATTTTTGGTCTGATCGTAGTCGAGGTTTTGTGCTTGCCACCTTGAAGTTCCGAATCAACCAGGCGAAAATACTCGTGAGTTCCTTTCACGAGGTTTTGATTGCAATGAACGCTGCTTTTTATCCGCTGAAAGGGGTCCAGAAGATTGGAGCCATCTTCTCAGGGTGTTCAGACGAGAAGGAGAGATTCGCGAGTGTGTTCGCAATCAGATGACTTGCGGCTCGGTGGTGGCTCTCTCTTTCGTCCGGTTATGGCATCCTGAGGTGAACTTCAACTCCATAGCTAGACTTCCTGATGGTCCAATCGACGATATGTCTCCTCATTATAGGGCTGTTCGACCTGCGGCAGAGGAGATCATTCGATTGACCTCAGATGAGGTAGATCGTGTTTTGGCGGCTGAGAATACTCATCGCCGTGTATAAGTGTAGGATGTATATATCCTGTTTCGTTGTGTAGTTTGTAAAAACTGTTGTAAGGTGTGTAACCTTGTATATATAAATTGTCCTGTGATGCTTAATTTAGGCGTAGCCCCCGTGTGTTTCTGGGGTGTATACCTGTAATTTTTAGCATGTAAGGATGAATAATCTTCGGGTATCTATGGTTGAGAAACCATGTATTTTATTGTGATGACTGAGAAGTCATGTATTCGAGCTACAGGAGTGGCTAATATAGCCTTATTGATGCGAGAAAAATAGTTCTAGGGATAAAATTTGCGGAGGTGTGCGATATTCCAAGGATTGGAATAGATGCCTCCAGTCGCCGGGTTCTTCAGTCTATAAGCTCCGCCCGGGATAACTTCGTGTATTATGAAGGGTCCTTCCCATGGTGGCTCGAGCTTGTGTCCTTCCTTCTGCTTGAGCCGTAACACCAGATCTCCTACTGCGAAAGCTCTATGGCGTATGCGGCGACTGTGATAGTTTCGCAGTGATTGCTGATATACTGCGGATCGTGCGAGTGCAGTATCGCGCATTTCATCTAGTGCGTCCATATCTTCCGCGAGTGCCCTGTTGGAGGTTTCTTCACTGTAAGCGACAACTCGTGGGGAACTGAACCTGACGTCCTCGGGAAGGACTGCTTCTGCCCCGTATACCATGAAAAATGGCGTGTAGTTTGTAGATCGGTTTGGAGTTGTGCGGAGGCTCCATAGCACGGAGGGTAGCTCTTCGGCCCAATGTCCCGCTGCTGGATGTAGACGATCGAGTAGACGCTTCTTGATGCCAGCTGAAACTAGGCCGTTGGATCTTTCGACTTGTCCGTTCGTTTGCGGATGGGCAACTGAGGCGAATTTGAAATTGATGCCCTTTTCTTCGCAGAACTGTTGTGTTTCCTTGGCCGTGAAATTAGAACCATTGTCTGTAATGATGTCGTGTGGCACTCCAAATCTGCATACAATGGAGTCGAGGAATTTGACGGTGCATTGAGCACTAGCCGAGGTTACTGGCATGGCTTCAATCCATTTGGTAAATTTGTTGACTGCGACCAGCAAGTGTGTGTATCCACCTGGCATGGACTTGTGTAGTGGTCCTACCATGTCTAGCCCCCATTGTCCAAAGGGCCAGGCGATGGGTATCATATGCAGTTCCGTAGCGGGTGCGTGTGGTTTTGGCGCGAATCGTTGGCAAGCGTTGCACCGGTCGACTAGCTCCTTTGCGTCTCTGGCTGCTGTAAGCCAGTAGAATCCCGCTCGAAAAGCTTTTCCCATGATTGTTTTCCAGCTCGCGTGATGTCCACAGTCTCCTTGGTGGATGTCTTGGAGTAATTCCTTGCCGTCTTCGGGTGCTATACATCGCTGGAGTATACCCGAGATGCTTTGCTTGTATAACTCTCCATTGATTACCCGAAAAGATTTACTGCGCCTGATTATCTGTCGAGCCTCGCGAAGATCTGCTGGGAGCTGTTTGGCGGACAGGTAGTCGAGGTACTTCTGTGTCCAAACTGGCTCGAACAGAAATACTTGTCGCGAAATATTATGAATAAGCTCGATAATGGCAACTTGCGGGCTAACCTCTGTTTCCGGTGCTGCAGGTGCCCCGGCGGCTTTCTTGACTTTGACTGATCGCTTAGTTATTCGCTCGAAATATATCCCTGGCGGTACGAGTGTATTTGTGGAACCCATGTTGGCCAGCCTGTCTGCTTCTTCATTACTAGATCTCGCAATGTGCTTTAACTCGCATCCTTTGAAACTGCCCTCGAGTAGGTTGTACATGTCACGGTAGGCAACCATGTTTTCGGCGATAGCGTCGCACTCCTTCATTGTCTGTTGCACGATGAGGTTGGAATCGCCGTAGATCATCAATAGGGTGGCTCCACACGCGACTGCCATCTTCATCCCATGCAACAAGGCCTCATATTATGCGTCGTTGTTCAATGCCGGATCATCGGGTGGAAAATCCAATTGTAGGATGTATTGCAGCTTGTCTCCTCTAGGTGATATTAGGACGATTCCGGCTCCTGCTCCTTCGTTTCTTTTGGACCCGTCGAAGTACATTATCCAATTGCTCATGTACTCAGGCGGTCCTGGTGTTTGTAGCTCTGTCCACTCGCTTAAGAATTCCACGAGTACCTGGGATTTTACTGCATTACGTCCTGCATAAGTGATGTCCCAAGCGCCCAACTCGATGCTCCATTTTGCTATTCTTCCGGATGCCATAGGGTTGTTCATGATTGTACCGAGTGAGGCATCATTAACCACTGTGATGGCGTGTTCCTGAAAGTAGTGCTTGAGTTTTCGAGCCGTAAGAACAACTCCATATGCGAGCTTCTGGTAGTGAGGATATCGTTGCTTGCAAGGCGAGAGCACTTCACTGATGTAATAAATCGGTCGTTGGACTCCATATGCCTTGCCCTCCTCAGGTCGTTCGACTAAGATTGCAGTGCTGATGACCTGGTTTGTTGCGGCTAGGTATAGGTAAAGTGGCTCCCTCTCTTGTGGTGTTGCGAGGACGCGTCTGCTTTGCAACGATCGTTTCAAGTCTGCGAACGCTTGTTTAGCTTCTAGGGTCCACTCGAATTTATCCGTCTTTTTCAACAACTTGTAGAAAGTCAATGCTTGCTCTCCCAATCGCGCGATAAACCTGCTCAAGGCAGCTAGTCGTCCTGCGAGCTGCTGGACTCCGCGTAGATTGGTTGGCTCCTTCATTGTCAAGATTGCTTGTATTTTCTCTGGGTTGGCTTCGATGCCTCTGGCGGATACCAGGTACCCGAGAAGTTTTCCTGCTGGAACGCCGAAGACGCATTTTGTTGGATTGAGCTTGATCCTGTATGCGTTGAGGGCGTCGAACGTTTCTATAATGTCCTCGAGGAGTGTGTCCTCTACCCGAGTCGTGATGACGATGTCGTCAACGTACACTTGTACGTTCTTGCCAATGAGCTTGGCGAGGCATTTTTGCATGCAGCGCTGATATGTTGCGCCTGCGTTCTTGAGCCCGAAGGGCATTGTCGTGTAGCAGTATACACCGTGTGGCGTGATGAATGATGTTTTCTCTTCGTCCTCCTGTTTCATCCGGATCTGATTATATCCCGAATAGGCGTCCAGGAAGGAGAGGCGCTGACAACCTGCCGTAGAGTCCACGATCTGGTCGATTCGCGGGAGGGGAAGTTATCCTTGTGGCAGTGCTTATTCAATGACGTGTAGTCAATGCACACTCGAAGGATGTCAGTGTTCTTTTTGGGGACCAGCACCGGGTTTGCTAACCAGGTGGATATCTTGATCTCCCTGATGAATTTTGCGGCTAGCAATCTGTTTACTTCTTCTCCGAGCGCCTTCTGCTTGGGTTCTGAGAACCGTCGAGTGGTCTGCTTGATGGGTTTTGCATCCTTGAAGACTTCGAGTGAGTGCTCGGCGAACTCCCTGGGTATTCCCGGCATATCTGAGGGCTGCCAGGCAAAAAATTCCCAGTACTCACGGAGGAGTTCGACGAGCGCGCTTTCCTATGCTTGCGAGAGGGTAGTTGAAACCATCGCCGTCTTCGCAGAATCTGTCGGGTGCACCTAATGTTTTCGGGTGTCGCTGTTGGCGCTGAACTCCAATTCAGGCGCGTTTTTCTTTGTGAGGGGCATCACAGAGTGATCCGTGGTTTTTGCCAGCTCTTGCAATTCTTCTTGCATTCCGAAGGATTTTGCGATCTCGTTGAATTCAATGTCGCATTTGTTGGATTTCTGAAAATCTCCGTCGATGGTGATAACGCCGTATTCTCCAGGTAACTTGAGCTTCAGGTACGCGTAGTGTGGTACTGCCATGAATCTGGCGAACGCTGTTCGACCAAGGATGGCGTGGTACTGTGAAGGCCAGTCGACGACTTCGAAGTCAAGGAATTCTCTTCTGTAGTTGCTTTGATTGCCCAACACAACTTCTAGGTTAATTGTTCCGAGTGGTCGGATTGCCTTTCCCGGAACTATCCCGTGGAAGGATGTTTCTGATTCCGCAAGGCCATCCAGGTTATTGTTCATCCGACGGAGTGTGTCCGCGTAGATAATGTTGATGCCACTGCCTCCGTCCATGAACGCGGGCCAAATCGTAGTTGCCAATCTGTGCTTGGATTACGAGGGCGGCGTGTCCTGGTCGATAGACTCGTGGTGGGTGGTCTTTCATTGAGAATGTGATCGGTTGATCCGGCATCTTCAGGTATTCGGGCTTTGTTGGCGGAGTCTGCACAGCCATGCATAACTGTCTCGTGTTAGTCTTTTGAGCTCTGCGAGATGGACATACCTTCTGGATCATTGCTAGTTGTGCTGCCGGATTCGGGTACGCATTGGCTCCGGAGTTTTGTGCAGGTGGCGCTGGCAGTGCAGCTAACGCCATGTTTGGATTTGCTGGTGGAGGTAGGGGTTGTGGCGGCTGGAACCCTTGATGGCCTCCTCCTGGAAGTGGCGGGTAATTTGGAGTAGCTGCTAATCTGCTTTTCTTCGAGAAAGCCTCATGAATGTCATGGAACTTCCGACAATCCTTGAGGAGGTGCGTTGCCTTGGTTTTGCCCGTACGCTTATCTGTAAACAGATGTAGCGAGCAGTAAGCATCAAGGTCCTCCTCGGGACTTTTTTCTTCAACCTTTGGTTTCCATTCGCGATTTCCACGTCGTCCGGTGTCGCGACTTTGCGTGAATTCCGCTGCTACCATTTCCTCTCGATCCTCGTGATCGTAGTATTTCCTTCTCTTTCTTCGGCCATGGCGATCTTCCTCGGGTGCGGGTGATGATGCTCTCTCATTGCGTACTGCGTCTTCTCTGTTAGCCCATTTGTCGGCTATGTTCATTAGCTCCCCAATAGTTTTAGGTGCGGTTCTGCCTAGCTCCTCTCTGAAAGCAGTTCTTCGGGCGCCTTTTGCGAAGGCTTCAATCGCTACTTCTTCCGAGATGGTTCCCGCGGTGTTCCTGAGCGTGGTCCATCGCTGGATGTACTCGCGGGTGGATTCGCCGCTTTTCTGCTTGCAGGCTCGTAGTTCTTCGATGGTGGCCGGCCTCTTGTAAGTCGACTGGAAGTTTTTGCAGAAGTCACGGTGCAGGTTGTCCCACGATGCGTAACAAGATCTTGGCCTCCTTTCCAGCCAGCTACGGGCTGCACCGATGAGATGTAGATTGAGATATTGCATAGCCGTGTTCTTGTTCCCACGCTGGCATTTTACTGCCGTGAGGTAATCGTTTAGCCACTGAGAAGGCTCGAGTGAGCCGTCGTACTTTGTCACTTCTGTGCTGAGCTTGAATCTTTTGGGTAGAGGTGCTTCGCGGATGCTGCGGGCAAAATAGAGCGCTCCGCAAGTTTCGTCATCCGAAGAACCGGACGAAGAGCGTTCGCGATATCGCGATGCCCTTGCCTTGTCCACCTTATTTTGTGCGATGTCCGATCGCGCGTCGTATCCTGGTTGGTCGCGGTCGGTGTTCTTCCTCGGTTCCTTGCTTCGTTTTCGCGAGCGGCTGCTGTGGTGTCTCGAGCTTTTGTCTCTCGGGCTGCCCTCGCTGCTGCTTCGACTGTCGTCGCGACGTCGAGCTTCTTTTCCTCGACCATGACGTGGAGATTTGTCCCTTCTTGGCGAAGAGCTCCTACGCCTGCGGGACTTCTCTCTTTCTTTCTCCTGTTTTTCCTTCTCCAGCTGCTCTGCGGCTTTCTTGCGGTCGTAGGAGGCGAGCCTTGCGGCTGTCAGTCCTAGCCCTCTGCGCACTTGTTTGTACTGCTCTGCCCGACGGTCGCTTTCTGTCGGCTGGTTCATTTGCATGTAAGTTGCCGCGGCCAGGACCGCGGCGGCAGGGGTTTGTGGGTAGACGTTCCCGTCATCATCGACTCGCATGAGGGAGGGCGTGATCGATCTGCTGGTCCCGCCCAAGGACTCGATATCCCTGGATGTTGATGCGTATCCCTTTCTCGCGGATCGGATACCGACCGAGGGTGCTAGGGACTGCTCAGCTCGTCGTTGAATCGATTCATCCGCTGCTCTTCTTCGACGGGCCAGATCTATCCGCGCGTCCTTGATGGTTGCGGCTGCTCTTACGAGATGATAATGGTAGGCAACCATATCTTCGTGTGGCGAATCTGCTGCGGGTGGCTTGCTCGTCCGCATAGCCTCCTTGGCGCGATCCCAAGCTTCTCGCGAGACGCCGATTATGGCGCGTTCTGCTGCACTATGTTCTGTCTCCGGGGGTTGCTCTGATCCTGCCATGCAGACTTGAGCCAGTCGTGGCTCGTGCGTCCTAGGCGTAGATCGGAAAGCTTTTTGGAGTCGAGAAGGTTCCTCTGTTGAGAGGGTATGGTAGTCGTTTGTATTGAAGCGGACGGACTCGCCGCTCTTCTCCAGATGAAGGCGCGAGTCGACGGCTCCTAATTCAGATCCTGATTCTTCCGGGAAGTGGAGGATTCCGTCCCTATTGGTCACAAACTTTAGGCTCCCGAACGTCAGGGTGACGCTCCTCTCCAGATCGTCGAATACCGGGCGCGATTCCGGCGAGTGAGGGGTGACCATGACAGATCCGATCCGTATAGGATTGTTCGGAGCCGTAGTCGAGGGTTTCCAACGAGAGTTGGTTGTTGATGAAGCCGAAGATGCCGGTGATCCAGCGCCCGCCGTTCCCACAGACGGCGCCAATTGTCGAATCTGTCGTTCAGCAATTCCCTCAGGTGAACCCATAGGGTTTCGAATAGGAGAACCCATGAGCGCTGGTGGCGATCGTCAGCTAAACAGGGGGCAAGATTTACCCAGGTTCGGGGCCCTCGTAGAGGTAAAACCCTTACTCCTGCCTCTGTCGATCTGTATTAATCGAGTAGATCGGTTACAATGATGGTGGCTCAAGTCAAGAGTACGATCTCGAGCTCAAGGCTTTGGTGTTGCGGTGTGGTCCTCTACCGGTGGCTCTCCTGGCCTTATATAGGTGGCCAGGTCTCAAACCCTACCCGGAGAGGACTTGAATTCTCGCCCTATGTCGGTTACAGGTTTCCTAACTTAGCCCGCAAGGTATTGTGGGTGGGCTTCACATGGGCCTTTCGGCACTCCAAGGGCTCCTCCTCTTGGGCCTTAACCTTGGGCCGGAGATGGGGGTGTCCTTTCCCGCAGGGTCTAATATTCATTCCTTCGTCAGAGAGGAAGCCCAACTTGCTTAGGTGAAAATCTAACTTAGCGTGCTGGCAATGCATAGCTGGGCCGAGCCCACAAAGCCGATCCTTCGACGAAACGGCAGCACTGCAATGCTCGGGCGTTGTCGAGGGTTTTCCTGCCCGACGCCTGCTCCAATCTCCCTTGGCTCCCCGGACAGTGCAGAGCTGGGCCACTATGACGGGCTGCAGGTTGAGGTTGCTCGGCCCGTAGGCCAGGAGACCGTGGTGCGAGACACGATGTTGTCTGACGCCCGTGCGGCGCGAATGGCACCCGCTCCGGTCGCCCTTGGCTGCCCGGCCAGTGCAAAGGTGGGCCACCATGACGGGCTGCGGGTGGAGGCTGATGCGCCATCTACTACGCGCGCGATAGAGATGCTGCTCATGGGTCGAGGGAGGTGAAGGATGTTTAGGTTCATGACGTCTCGCAAAGGAAGACAGTCGTGGTCAATGGGGCTTCTACATTGTTGCTTCCCCTTCCGCGGCAATGCGGTGTTGGGACAACATGCGCAGCCCACAATGCCACCTAGGCATAGTGCAATCGATGCGTCCATTTTATACATGATTTTTCCTATTGTTTTTCATATGTTTACATTGTGATTTTGGTATTGTTATGTATTGGCTTCCACCCTTTTGTATTGATTTCAACACTTCACAACTATGCGTTTTATTATGATTTTACTTGTTTTTTCCTTGTCTTTGTGTCTATGTATGTGTAGGTGGAAATCACGAAGTATTATGATGAAAGGAGACGAATGGAGAAGAAGCTGAAAAGGCTAAAAGTCTTGGAAAATGGTCATTTTTTTCACCAAGCCAAAATCAAGATTGAATATCACTAGTGTGTAACCCTCGTCCATATGATCCCAATGAGGCGAAGAACACCGAAAACGAAGTTCCTATGAAGAAATGGCGGACAAAACAAGATTGACATCCAGTACCACTTAACGAGCAACTCGTACGGTGGCAATGGCTATACCAGCCACCGTACCAAGAATTTTCGAGACCGTGACGTCAAACCAAGCATTTTCGGTGAAGATTCAAATCTCTAATTCACCACGGTCGGTCTGGGAATCAAAGAAGGTGTTTGAGGCTCTTGAGGATTTGGATTGGGTGGAATCTATGCATGAAGAACTCAATAACTTTGAGCGCAACAAAGTGTGAAGGCTAGTTGAGAAGCCCACAGATTGTCGCAATATTAGAAACACCAAGTGGATATTCAAGAACAAGCAAGATGAGCATGGAATTTTCATAAGGCACAAGGAAAGATTGGTGGCTCAAGGTTTCTCTCAAGTGGAAGGCATTGATTTTGATGAAACCTATGCTACCGTGGCTCACCTTGAGTCCATATGTATCCTTCTTGCATATGCATCTTCGCATAACTTTAAATTGCAAAAATGGATGTCAAGAGTGCTTTTCTAAATGGTCCATTGAAATAGGAGGTATATGTTAAGTAACAACCGGGGTATAAGGACCTCAACTTCCCTAACCATGTCTACAAGCTTGGTAAGGCGCTCTATGGACTTAAACAAGCACCACATGTGTGGTATGAGAACCTTAGAGACTTGTTGCAAGACCGTGGGTTTGAAGTTGGGAAAATCGATCCCACCCTTTTCAAAAAGAGGGTTAATGGTGAGCTTTATTATCTTTGGCTCAAATAACAAAGATTTCAACGATGAATTTTCAAAAATTATGTCTGATAGGTTTGAGATGTCTATGATGGGAGAGCTCAAATTCTTCCTTGGCTTTGAGATCAAGCAACTGGCTCGTGGAACTTTCATTTCTCAAGCCAAGTATACCCAAGACATGATCAACAGGTTCAACTTCCAAGATGCTAAAGGCAAAGTATCTCCAATGCAAACCAAGTGTCATCTCAAGCGCAATCCGGATGTTAAAGATGTGGACCGATGGAGGGGTTAACCTCTTGGTGGCCCGATCTTAACGAATTGACCAAGAACTCAAGAACACGAGGAAGAACACGAAGAAAGAAAAGGGGAATCGAGGAGAGAGGGTAAATAGTATGAACTGGAAGACTCGATCTCCCGTCAACTATGCCGCAACGGCCGCCTACGGAACAATTGATCCAGCCGAACTCACCTTATCTGAAACCGATTTAATACCCGTGGCCGGTCCACCATGCCAATAGAAACTCAAGGGTCAGTTGAGATAGATTGGAAAGTCCCTAACTGATTCCCAAGGGGAAAGGATAGGTAACCCGGTGTATCCTTGACACGATCCAAATTACAAGTAATTGGAGTAGCCTTGATATGGTCCTAGATTCACATCATAGGAATAGCCTCACAAGAGGGATACAAGAGCAAAGCTCGATTCATCTAAATTCATCCTAGCCTAGATCCGGTCCAAGGGGGTTCCTTTTATAGCCAAGGGGGTAGGTGGGTGGAAAAGGGACTTTTCCCCCCACTTTTGCGAGCTGGCAAGAAAGCCGGCCTGGGAGGCCAGTGCGGTCTGTTGGGTGGACGGCCTGGCGTCGCAGGAAGGCCGCCTAGCCGGGCTCGAAGGTCGGCGCCGTCTAATGAGTGGTCGACCTAGTGATGAGGGAAAGCCGGCCCGAGGCCGGGTGTCTCGGTTGGGGAGCAGGGAGGACGGCCTGGCCGGCCTGTCAGGCCGGATTTCCTAGCCCCCATCTCCTTCTTCCTCTCCGTCTTCTTCCTCGAGACAATATTCTTGGGCTTCTTTTCTAGCTTCTTGGGCATCTTCTTGGGCAAATTTGGCAACGGGGAGACTAACCACCGGTTATCACTCAACCATAACCATCCCCATCTAACAAAAAAATTACCGTCCCCATCCCCATTAACTATCACGGGGACAAGTGTTGTACCATAACCGCCCCCCACCGGGTAGCAAATAACCATCGGGTAACCACAACCTAAAATAAAAAAATTGGATAGCATATTCCCATATCTAGCTAAATAAACAGCAGTTTACCAAATATATCATAGCAGCACAATATATCAAATTTGATAGCACAGGAACACATTGCCACAAATATAAGTGTTAAAACAGAATACCAACCATACAGTTACAGACCAGAATCAGTTTTGATCGTTACTGTCGAGACATCGTAGTAGTTTTCATAGACTGGGGTGCCATGAGACTACGGTAGAGACGTGGGGTAACGGGATAGCGTAGTAAACACAGAACACGGGATTTACCCAGGTTCGGTACGTCGCGACAGTACGACGTACCTACTCCTGCACTTCTCACTATGAGGGACTAAAGCCCGTATAATAAGGTTACAATGTAAGGGAATAGATCTAGCTACTCGACGAGGATGAACTTCCCGGCGAGTTGCGCAAGGCTTAAGCTAGAACCTAGAACCTTGGACTGAAGGAACTTTTTGAAATCTATCCTCTGTCCGGCTTTATATAATAGCCGGACTAGGGCTTACAGATTAGGAAACCTAGAAGACTACGTTTAACTTGTAACTTGGACGGTAAGGAATCCGTCTTCTCCTCCAAGCAGATCACGCGGGCCGTGATCCGGGTTCTTCTAGAATCCGGCTTCTGCGCGTCGGCCTACTGGGCCGCCCAATGGACCTAAGCCCATACCGCTTGAGGCCACCCTGGTAGTCCGCACTTTTGTCTACCATCTTCTATACCCCTATTCGGTATATATCCGACAGTAGCCCCCAGGAAGGATCAAAACTCTGAAACCCCGCCTTTCGTCAAATACATTTTGTCTGGGAAACTTGATTCAGCAGTCTTGATTCTTTCTTCTTTCCTTTCAAAGGAGATGGTAACATAAAACTCGGAACTATGAAAATCCGGCTTTTCTTCTCGCGAACCTTCGCGGAAAAGGAACACGTGACATCAGCGCTTTAATCATGCTGACGCAAGCGCCGCTTGGTTTCACGCGGGAAACCCTGCAACGTATCTCTGACAGATTCTCACGAGAAACGAGGAGATAGCCATCATTCCTCTGTCGTTCCGTTTCCCGGATTTTCCGTGCGAGCGACACGCGTCAAACATCCAACGGTCAAAAGAGCCGTTGGCGCGTATCTAGAGGGTTTTCAGGCTATAAATAGCCGTCCTCGAGCCCCATCGGCAATCTTTCCTCACTCCTTCTGCCCACGCCATTGACGCAAACGCGAGCACGAGAGCTTAGAACGAATCCTTACCCCGACGAGCCCTTCGCACGCCGGAGCACTCCGTCACCGCCGAAAACGATGGCCTCTCCGTCGTCCTCACCGGCCCGTGCCTCCATCAACGAGCCTTTGGGCGACCTGGATCCACAGCTGGGGTCGCCCAAGCATGCCGGCGGCGGGCCAGGGAAGAACCACGGCATCCGCGGCGGGCGGGGGAAACGCTTTCGCCGCCGCGGACGTAGCGGGTCCAAGCACGACAACATCCCCGTCGTTCACACGGGAAGCGGCGGAGGTCAAGACTCACTCTCGTGGCACTGAGCGCTTCTCCGCCGGATCTGACGAAGAAGCAGAATTTGTCGGAATTTGGAATCAGAGTGATACTTCACTCGTCCTCCTTCGTCGGATGTCAAGGGACGGTTTAATAGTCAAAGGCAAATGGCGGATCTCGAAGAATGAGCCAGAGCCCAAGCCAAAGGAAGGTGAACGCGTCCTCCTCACTTCTCATATCACGAGAGGTATGGGTTTCCCTCCTTCCGCCTTTTTCCTAGACGTCCTCAATTTCTATGGTGTCCAACCCCACAATATCTCTCCAAATTCCATCCTCCAATTAGCTAGTTTCCAAGCTCTTTTCGAAGGGTATCTTGGAATAACTCCCAATTTAGACTTCTGGCATTATTGTTTCGAGGTAAAACACAATATCACAAACGGTGTCTCACCCATCTGCGGTACCATATCTTTTATCCTTAGAAACTTTAGGGAAGAATGGTACCCCAGGATAAGAATGCCGAAACCTGACCAATCTTGGCTAGGTTCTTTCTTTTATCATGAAGACATTCCGTTCCCCAACAAAGAAACCGGACTTCCTCCCTTCGTTAATTCTGCTGCCATTCCTCATGAAAATTGGACACTTGAAATAACAGAGGATTTGCCTGAAAGCCTGATGAAAATAAAGCGTCGCATTGCCAAACTTTCTTCTTCTCAACCACCTTTGGTTTGGAAGGATATCGTGTTATGCTGGTTTGGGCGTCGCGTACAACCTTTATCCCTTCGTTCCCGACTTCTTTGTGAGTACACGGGACCGGAAGATAGCATGAGAGGCACTGATAGATCCTTTAGCAAGAAGGATTTTGTCGAACGCCTTCATCAGATAGTTGCCGCTAATAGCCAGGTTGAAGAGAGTCTAGCCATATATCATGCGGAAAATCTGGTTCCTAAGGTACTTCTCTTCCCTTGTTTCTGAGTTTCCTCAGATTATCTTCTCTCTTTATCTTTAACATACTGCTGATTCTTTCCTAGTTTGACGAACTTGGAGAATACGATCTTGCTTCTGATGCTGAAATCAGCCAATTATACGCCGAGTTTTACAACACCCAAAAGCGCAAGAGGCAAACTACCATCAAAGAAGAATTCCCTTCTGCAGCTGCAGGAAAAAAGGGGAAAACGAATATGCCGATGGGCGGAAATCTTCAATCACCCATCAGAAACGAATCCATTCCTACTCCAGATGATATCCGAGTGAAAGAAGAACTTTTCGACGAACTCGGATATATTCGTCCGGAAGCTAAGAAGTTTTTTGCTCCTGCGCCTCTGGTTCGCCCTTGGCCGCAAAATGGATTAGTTATCCGCAACAATATCGCCTTCTCGCCCCGGCAGGTCATACACGATGGCCTTCACCACGTAGGAATTCTTTTCATGGAATATGCCCGAGAATTCAAGGAGACCTTAACTGATTTGCGAGAAATGAGCCAGGTAATACCTCTAGCCCCCAAGCATTAAGTTGAAAATCTAAATTCATCTTAATGATTCTTTGTATGCTTGTTCAAACTTAAGCATCTGGCTTTCATTTCCATGTTTCAGCATTCCGCAGATGCCATAAACGTGGAAGTTTTGAAAAAACTTAGCCTCAAAAGCAAAGAAGTAAAAACACTTCAATCTGCTATTGAGTCAAAGAGCAACGAACTGGCGTCGACTCAAAAGCAATTATCCAAAGCCACCGGTATTTTTCTTCGTGTTTGTTGACTTTTGCTGGAAAGTTTTTTCTAAACCTTACCGTAATGTCGGATTATTTTGTCCCTGCTTTCCAGCTGCTTTAACCAAAGCCAAGAAACTTACAGCGAACGCTGCTTATTTTTCTCAACTTCGTGAAGAAAACTCCAACCTTCAAAGAGAACTTTCAAAAGTTCGAGAAGAACTGGAAGCCAGTAATCTAGCCCTTGGGATTGCGCAATCCAAGGCTTCTTTGCAGGCAGCAGAGGATAAATCCATTATCAATGATTTAGAAAGTATGCTATTTCCTCGTATGAAAGAAAGCGATGAAATTGACGCAGTTCTTGGTAAGTTATCTTCTTTTACCAATACTTTCATGTCATATTCTTATTTATCTAATCTTTGCCTTTTGTCAAAAAGCAGGAAATTTTCCAGGGATTTCTCGGACGGAAAAGATCCGGGCCTTTGGGAAGATATGGAATTCAATCAGAAATGCAGGGATGCATTTACTTAATAAATTCCTGCCTACCAGCAGTATACAATTCTCAGAAGTTTACCGACTTCCGGATGGCATTATGGAAGTAGCAAATTCGAAGGAATCTTTCCTTCGCTCTGCCGCACGGGGTGGTGCGCGAATGGCACTTGGCCTCATGCGCTTACACTACCCTGATGCAAAATCCTGGCGAGTAGCATCCGGTATTCCTCAAGAATGTTCAGAAGCACAAATGAATGCAATCTTTAAAGAAGTTGAAGGCCATGCCACACAGATTGCTTCCATGGTAAATATCTCCATTACTTATCCGGAAGAAGAGGTGCCCGCAGCCCCCGAGAATGATGGCAGTGATGAAGACTCAGAAATTTAAAAGGGGGCGCACTTTAACCTGGATGATGGATGCGTATAGTAGCTTTTTTACAATGTAACTCATATTGTAATACTTCTATGTCATTTGTCGAAACAAGAACTCCGCCTTTTGCGATTTCAAACTTCTTGCAAAGTTTTTCCGGGTTTGGCTGCTCCTTTATCTTCTAAGTAATCTGGTATACATGCTTTAACTGTTCTTAGTGTTTGAAATGACCCAAATAGCACTATGAATCGTTATGCCGAGTAACTGGGGACGAACCAAGCAGTTTTGAAACTCGAAAACATGAATCATGCTAAAGGCATTTTTACTAACTAGTTCCAGTAACCCAGCATACGCACGATCAGATAAGACTTAGAGAAAATAAGGAACTGTTCTGAAACTTGGGCACGCAGGCACAATCCGAGTTTCCTTTAACCTTTAACAGGTCGAATCATTCAGCTTTTAAACACCGAGCACGCAGGCACAATTCGGGTCAACATTGAGTATTTGTAAGATCATTGGGAAATAGAAAAAACGGAAATATTTTGTACTTATAATGAATATGAATTCCGATAACTTTATTTCATGATCTCAAAGATGTTTACATAGAAATTGAACTAAGTGTAGAAGGGACGTAATTGCTGGATACTCCAAGGCCTATTTGTCTCTCCTAGTTCAGCATCTATTTTTCTCTTTCTTTTGCGATTCGGCTTTTTGGGATCATCCTCCGTATCTCGAATGTCGACAAGATAATATGATCCATTCTTCATGGCTTTACTGATGACAAATGGTCCTTCCCATACTGGGGCCAATTTGTGCTTTCTTTGCTGCACCAATCTCAGCACCAAGTCGCCTTCTTTAAAAGAGCGATGCCTGATTTTCCGACTATGATAACGTCGTAAACCTTGCTGGTAGATGGCGGATCTTTGAAGCACAAGTTCTCTTTCCTCTTCTAGGAGATCGACAGCATCCTGTCGTGCTTCTTCGGCATCTGAGTCATCAAAATTTTGCACTCTTCGACTATCATGGATCATGTCCGTTGGGAGCATGGCTTCCGCACCATAAACTAGGAAGAACGGGGTTTGCTCGGTTGATCTGTTTGGCGTCGTTCGAATACTCCATAACAAGGAAGGTAGTTCTTCTACCCATGCTCCGGCTGCTCTATGAAGAGGAGTTTCGAGTCTTGGGCGTATTCCTTGCAGGATTGAGCTGTTCATTCTTTCAACCTGTCCATTAGATTGCGGGTGCGCCACAGATGCAAGATCCAAGCGAATTCCCGTTTGTTGGCAGTATTTTGCCAACTCCCCAATGGAGAAATTTGTCCCGTTATCAGTTATTATGCTGTGTGGGACGCCATACCTCATTACTAAATCAATAATGAAATTTCTGGCAGTTACGCCATCCAGCTTTTTGATGGGTTTAGCCTCCACCCATTTTGTGTACTTATCTACTGCTACAAGTAGATGTGTAAGTCCACCTCTTGCAGTTTTGAACGGTCCCATCATGTCTAGCCCCCAGACCGCGAACGGCCAAGTGATAGGGATAGTTTTTAATGCTTGGGCCGGCAAATTGGTCTGCTTAGCATAATATTGACATCCTTCGCATGTATTTACTATGCGTTCGGCGTCTGTCTTGGCTGTTAGCCAGAAAAACCCTGCACGGAATGCTTTTTTGACTATGCTTTTTGATTGAGCATGATGTCCGCAATCGCCGGCATGGATTTCTTGCAATATTTCTCTTCCTTCCTCTGGTGAAATACACCGCAGAAAAACTCCAGAAGCACTGCGTTTGTATAAGTGATCGTTGATTACTACATATCCTTTGCATCGACGTTGTATTTGCCTTTGCAGGACTTCATCTGCTCCTTCCGGGTACTTCTGATTGACTAAGAAGTTTAGGTACGGGATTGTCCAATCCGGTTTAACGAACATGACTTCAATTGTTTCAGATGCTAAAGGGTAATCGACGTCTCCACCTTTGATGGATGGTTCGTGCAAATGCTGGACGAATACCCCTGGTGGTAAAGTTGTTACTCTCTCTGATCCCATGCGGGCTAACGCATCCGCGCTCCAGTTTTCCTCCCTTTTTATGTGAAGGACTTCGAACCCGAAGAAACAGATGGCAAACTCATCCACCGTTCTCCGATATTCGGCCATTATGGGGCTTTTCGCGTCCCAGGTTTGGTTGAGCTGATGCTGTACCAAATCCGAGTCTCCGTAACACAAGATGCGCTTTACCCCTATTTCTTTTGCAATATGCAAGCCATGAAGCAAAGCTTCGTATTCTGCCACATTATTACTGGCGTTGAAGTGTATTTGCAATACGTACTCCATTGTGTCTCCCTTGGGAGATTTTAGGACTACGCCGGCTCCAGCTCCTTCTTTCATCTTAGATCCGTCAAAGTGCATGATCCAGTACTCGGACTCTGGCATCGGTGTATTTTCCATTGCTTCTGTCCAGTCGGCGACGAAATCTGCCAAAACCTGGGATTTTATTGCCGTTCTTGGCTGATACTTAATGTCGAAGGCTGCCAGCTCGATGCCCCATTTAGCTACTCGGCCGGTTGCCTCCGCATTGTTTATAATATCTCCTAGTGGTGCTTTACATACCACTGTTATGGAATGTCCTTGGAAGTAATGGCGTAGCTTTCTGGATGCGAAAAATACGCCATATGCCAGTTTCTGATAGTGCGGGTATCTTTGTTTGGATTCAGAAAAAACTTCGCTTATGTAGTATACCGGATGTTGATCTGGTATGCTTTGCTCTTCTTTTGCCCGTTCCACAACGATTACCGCACTGATGACCCGACTAGTAGCCGTGAGGTATAACAACATGGGTTCTTCATCTTTGGGAGATGCCAAGATGGGGGCGTTCATCAAGGTTTCTTTTAACTGGGTTAACGCTGCGTCGGCCTCTTCTGTCCACTCAAACTTGTCGGATTTCTTTAACAGTTTGTATAGTGGCAAGGCTTTATCCCCCAGCCGACTAATGAATCTGCTGACGGCTGCAGCGGAACCCGTCAATCTTTGGACATCTTTTACACATGTAGGCTTTGAGATATTCAAGATTGCCTTGATCTTTTCCGGGTTCACTTCTATTCCTCTGTGAGAAACGATGAAACCTAGAAGTTTTCCTGAGGGAACCCCGAATACGCACTTAGATGGATTCAACTTCATCTTGTAAGTGCGCAAGTTTTCGAAAGTTTCTCGCAAATCCTCAAGGAGTGTATCTTTTTCCTTGGTTACGACAGCAATATCGTCCACGTAAACATGGACGTTTTTTCCAATCTGACTATGCAAACAACGTTGCATGCAACGCTGGTATGTTGCACCTGCGTTCTTCAGGCCAAAAGGCATGGTTACGTTGTAATACGTCCCGTACGGGGTTATAAAAGAAGTCTTGATTTGATCTTCCTTTTTCATGCGTATTTGGTGGTACCCGGAGTATGCATCCAAAAAGCATAAAAGCTCAGAGCCTGCAGTGGCATCTATTATTTGATCGATTCGCGGCAGCGCAAACCTATCTTTCGGACATAACTTGTTCAATCCTGTGTAATCTATACACATTCTGAGTGCAGTTGTGTCTTTCTTCGGTACTAATACCGGATTTGCGGACCAGTCTGTATGGATTACCTCCTTGATGAAATCCGCTGCTAAAAGCCGGATAATTTCCTTGCCAATAGCCTTCCGTCTTCTTCCGTCAAATCGACGGAGACCTTGTTTGACGGGTTTTGATCCGGGAATAACCTTGAGTTGGTGCTCAGCAAGTTCCCTGGGTACGCCTGGCATGTCAGCTGGACACCAAGCAAAAATGTCCCAGTTCTCACGGAGGAACTTGATGAGCTCGCCTTCCTATTTGTCGGTCATCCCAGTCCCTACAACGACGAATTTTGTCGGATCTTTGGGATCTAGGATTACCTGTCTTGTATTCTCGGATGCCTTGAAGCTATCTGTTGGCTTCCGAGTTTCTTTTCCTGCCGGCATTTCTTTCGGCGATACCTCCTTGGCTAACTCCTTCAGTTCTTCCTGAGCTATAACTCTTTGAGCGCAAAGGGCGTTTTGCTTCTCCAACTCGTTTGCTAGCTTGAAATCACCGGCAATGGTGATTACTCCTCCTTTGGGTCCTGGCATCTTCAGCTTGTTGTAGATATAGCAAGATCTTGCCATAAACTTGGCGAAAGCCGGACGTCCGAGTATTGCGTGATACACGCTCTCGAACGGCACAACTTCGAAGGATACTTTTTCCTGCCGGAAGTGATCTTTATCTCCGAAGGTGACATCTAGGGAAATTTCTCCTAGGGATCGTGCTTGCCTGCCAGGAACAATGCCATGGAAGCGTATATTGCTGTAATTGAGCTGGGACTCGGATATCTTCAAGTGCTTCAGTGTATCCAGGTACATTATATTGATGCTGGATCCTCCGTCCATCAGCACTCTTCTTAGCCTAGTGTTTTGAACAATAGGGCTTACAACAAGAGCTTGTGTGCCGGGTTCAGGGATATTTCCGGGATGATCAGACTGATCCCAGATTATCGGTGTGTTGGAATACTTCAAGAATTTTGGTGTTGCAGGAATAACCGCGTTTATTTCTCGAAGTGTCCTTTTGGCCACCTTTGCTGACGGGGTTGCTAGGAAAGTTAGCATTGCTTCTCCGTCAACTCTCGGAAATTTGGGTTCGCCTTTTCGCTGTTGTTCCTGGATTTTATCATCAGTGTCCGATTCACTGTCTTCTTTTTCAGCTTCTGGCTTTTGTTTGGCAGGTTTCCTCTTGGAGCCCTTTCCTTTATTTCCGGATCCTGCATTGCCTTTCATATGCTTGTTTAGCCGGCATTGCGCGTTCGTGTGGGTTGGTTTCCCAAACTGAGAGTGGTGGACGCAGGGTTCCGACTTAATTCTCTCCCATTCTTCAGGAGTGTAATTGATGGGATCCGGACTGCGGCCTTTCCACTTGTTCCCTTTTTCTCCTCCGAAGGCTAAGTTAACCTCCTTGGGCTTTGTTGTTGACTCCGGGGTTCCTTTTTTATCAGAACGAGGTGTTTTCTTGGCCAGTATCAGTGACTCAATATTGCCTCCTCTTGCTCTGATATCGTCTTCGGCTGCAGCATGCTCATTAGCGGTTGTAAGCATAGATCCGAGATCTTTGTGCTTTTTGGAGCCAACCATGAACGGTACAAGTCCGGGTTTTAGGCCATTGACGAAAGCATGCATTGCTTGTACGTCAGTTACCCCAGAGCAACTATTCTTCATTGCAGTCCATCTGGAGATGAAGTCCACGTATGGTTCGTCTTCAAATTGGGTGCAACGGTTCAGCTGGTTGATGCTATTTGGGCGTTTGTATGTTCCTCGAAAATGCTGAGTAAATACTCTCGCCATATCATCCCAACTGTCGACAGTTCTTGATGGTAAACCATTAATCCAATCTCTGGCTCCGTCTAGCAACATTAGGGGAAGAAACTTGACAGCTTCCAGGTCTGTCCCGTTGTTGATCTGGACGGCTGTGTAATAATCTGAAAGCCAGGTATCCGGGTTTGTACTGCCGGTATATTTTTGGTAGGTTGGACCAACTTTGGCAAAGCCAGAATGCAGGGTTATCCTTCGGATCCTGTCGGTGAAACACTTAGGACCAAAGTATAGATCATCCTTTTCTGCTCTGTCAATATGCGCAGAATATCTCCCGGCTGAATGGACAGAAGGGGATCTACTCCTTTCTTTCCCATTGTTACGCGGACGCGTTTTTCCGAGGTTATCTCTATCTCTTCCGTTGTCACGCCCTCTGGGATTAGGTGGAGTCCTGCTCCTGTATCTTTCCTTATCTTTGGGCGGTGTCCGAGATCTTTCACGCCTGTGAGGTGTATCGTATCTTCCAGCTTTTTCAGCTGGGTTTCTCGGAGGTGGCATTATTTTGCCGTCGTTCCGGTGTTTGTCTTCCCGATCGTGTGGTTTATATCCATCTTTCGGGAGATGAGGTCCGGTTCTAGACGCTGCGTCCCGGTTGTCGGGGTTTTTCTTGTCTTTTCTCGGATCCTCTTTTTTATCCGAATCTCCGGGTTCTTCCGGTCCAGGTGCTCCAGCAGCGCAAGTAACAGTTTTGCAGAGGGCGGAATTATCATGCAGCCTCCCAGATCGCTCTTGTCCTCGCTGTTGCTGCTGTAATGCTTTTCCTAGGAAGGCATACACCCCTTGGAGTTTTTCCCCGTTGGAGTACAGATCATTGTTCAGGATGGCGAACGCTGCTTCCGCGTTTTCAGCTGCGGTTTTGTATATTGGTTCGCCCTTGGCATCTTTGCCGTTTAACTGCTTTTGCCAAGATGGGTTATAGA
Source organism: Alopecurus myosuroides (assembly GCA_028641055.1). NCBI lineage: Eukaryota > Viridiplantae > Streptophyta > Magnoliopsida > Poales > Poaceae > Alopecurus > Alopecurus myosuroides. The sequence continues at coordinate 353,024,489 of CM054058.1, forward strand.
ACCTTTCTTTCGGCGGCAGTTCTTCCGGTTTTGTAATTCCGGGTAACCTTGTAGGTTTTAAGACAGATCTGTGCTTTCTCTCGTACTCCTCAATTTCTTCCTTCATAATTTTGATGTCATTATGGGTTTGTTGGAGGTGTTGCCGAGATCTAAGCAGTTGTTGCTGTTGCCGTTGGAAAGCTTGTCTCCTGGCTTCCAGCATCTCAGGGGGTTCATTGGGTCCCACTGGAGTTTGTAATAGTTCTTGCTCTTCCAGTTCTGTCATTGGCGGAGCGGTGATTTCCTTAGATTTCTTTTCCGTATGCTTTGTGCCACTAATATCTCCAACTTCCAGGTTTTCATCAGCGAGATCAGCTGACTTTTTCTTCCGGAGTTTGTACTGGAGTTTTTTAGAAGCACGGTGCTTTTTCTTGGAAGAGGGAGGTTTTTGACAGGTTCATCCTCTGTCATCTCCTTGACATTAGGAAATATCGGAGAAGTTTCTCCGTCTTCCCTCTCCTCAGCTGGCGGAGGGGTTTTAGGGCTTTCCTGGCTATCGGCACCCTTTGTATCGGCTGGTTTTGCCATTAGCACTTCATGGAATCCCTCTTGAAAGGATTTAACTTTTCGTACGAAGGCATCGTCATCTTCGTCTTCGGAGAAGTTATCCGATCCGGTTTCCGACTCCAATCTCGCCTCAATGGCGGCAAGCACGGACTCTGTTTCCGAGTTCATCGTCTGGTTGACAGATGTCGGATCTTCCGTCTCTGTGACGGGTATTGGTTCTTCCGTCTCTGGGACGGGTGTATTGTTGTCTGCCTCTTGCACGGGATTTCCGTCATCCGTGTTTTCGGCGATCTCGGATTGCACCATGCCGATAAAGTGGGTATCACTGTTTTGTCGGCGATCTGAGCAAAATCCGGCATCATAGTCGTTTTCGACTGGGTATAGGGCGGGTGGGAGATAATTGCTTTCACCGCAAAACCCCATTGCTTCCGCGGTTAATCCGATAAAGATATTTGCAGATCCAATCGGTAAAACGCAGGCACTTACCAGATGGTTTTGCGCCGGGATGTAGGATCCGTTGTCGAGGAAGCGCCCGACGTCGTTGTCGAATTCCAAGCTTCCGACAGTGATCGATCTTCCGATTCCGCCTAAAATCCCAGATCGAAACTTCACGCCTGACGTCGTTTGCCCCACGGTGGGCGCCAACTGTCGAGACATCGTAGTAGTTTTCATAGACTGGGGTGCCATGAGACTACGGTAGAGACGTGGGGTAACGGGATAGCGTAGTAAACACAGAACACGGGATTTACCCAGGTTCGGTACGTCGCGACAGTACGGCGTACCTACTCCTGCACTTCTCACTATGAGGGACTAAAGCCCGTATAATAAGGTTACAATGTAAGGGAATAGATCTAGCTACTCGACGAGGATGAACTTCCCGGCGAGTTGCGCAAGGCTTAAGCTAGAACCTAGAACCTTGGACTAAAAGAACTTATTTAACTTATCTCCCGTCCGGCTTTATATAATAGCCGGATTAGGGCTTACAGAACCAGAAACCTAGAAGACTACGTTTAACTTGTAACTTGGAAAGTAAGGAATCCGTCTTCTCCTCCAAGCCGGATCACGCGGGCCGTGATCCGGGTTCTTCTAGAATCCGGCTTCTACGCGTCGGACTACTGGGCCGCCCAATGGACCTAAGCCCATTACCCTGCAGGCCACCCTGGTAGTCCAGCTCTTTTGTCTACCATCTTCTATACCCCTATTCGGTATATATCCGACAGTTACAGAACATCATTGGGAGTTCCCAAAGGCACAAATACCCAACATACTTGGTTCAAATGTTCAACAAAGGCACACAGGCCATAACATTTAGAATTCGAATGGGACATGCATAAATGATAAATTTTGGAGGCTGCCAATCTCCAAGTTGTAGAAGCGTCAAAATGCAGGCTGCCACTCTACATTACAGCTTCAAGTTCTGCAAAGGATTAAAGTTAGGTTGACAGATAACTCTATACAAGAGAACAAACATCAACAATAATAAACAGATAGAACAATAATAAACAGATAGAAGGTAACCTCCATTCCCTCTTCAACATCTTCAAGAACACTCCAGAAGCTAGCCGCTAGTCCATCATCGTCATATGTATTCCCAGCAAGCATACCTCATTACAACACTTCTGAGCTTCCAAGAATCATCAATAAAATGGGCTGTTATATCCATGTAACCCTTCTTTTGGTTATCCGAAGTCCACATGTCGGTGGTGATGGCCACTCTTGAATTGCAAGAGGCCATGTATTTGATAGCCTTTACTGATTCTTCTTTGTAAAACTTGATGATATCACTCCTGTTAAACAAAAAGAAGTGTCAAACAAAAATAAGTTCACATTGCAATTGCTATCTACCATACAACAGTACATGAAGACAAAAATATAGTATAACTATACCTAATAGTATTCCTATGGACCAGCTTGAATTTAGGCTGCAATGCACTAACAAATCTTCGGAACCCAATATGATCCACCATACATAACGGATACTCATGCAGAATTATCATCGAAACAAGTGCTTTCGTAGCAAACTCCTGATCAAATATGTAATTCTCCAATGAAACCTTGCATTTATCCTTCGCAGCAAACCTCAAAGAAGACTGAGCCATCATTTTGCCTTTCAACTCTGCCTTGCTATATGCGCATGTCTCATTATGGGATATAAGATGTGATGTGCCATTCTTGGTTTCTCCTCCAAGAAGTGCACCACATTTAAGACACTTTGCCTTGACAATGCCAGCAATTCTCACACGCTTGTAGGAATGCCAGGCCTTTGACGTCAGCTTCCTCTTTGACCGAACAGAGCCATCTTCATTCAACCCCTCTTCATCATCAGATAGTTCAATCTCCTCCCTCTCAATGCTCACAAGTATTGGCTGTGAAGATGATCCGGCTGGGCTGCTGCTCCCAGCCCGAGGACTAGAGGCCATGTCCCTATAAAGCATATATCACATTCATCATAAAAAAAAATCAACTACTACTATTTATCATCATTTTCAACTACTACTACAATTTAACCAGCAAGGAAACAGCAACATAGACCTCACTTCTATATAACCAGCAACATAGACAACATATATATTTAGCATATATTTCAGCAGCATATATATTTAGCATCATATATAACCAAACACATAGACCAAATATTAACAGCAACATTAACAGCAGCATTACAGCAACATTTAACATCAGCAATTTCAGCAATCCAGCAACATTTACAGCAGCATTACAGCAATCCAGCAACATAACCAGCAGCATTACAGCAACATAACCAGCAGCATTATAGCAACATTAACAGCAGCAATTTCAGCAATCCAGCAACCTTAACAGCAACATTAACATCATAACCATTTGGACTTGGAGTAGCAACATTAACAGCAACATTAACAGCATAACTAGCAGCATTACAAGCACATTAACAGCAATCATATATAGGCAGTTTCAGCAATCCAAAAGCTACAGCAAGCCGAAACCCTAGCATACTTGGACTCACCGACTTGGACTTGGAGTAGCAAGGCGGGTGGAGCTGGCCGTTGGAGAAGCTGCAGCACGGCGTGGAGGCCGCTTGCTGGCACCTAGAGGACGACCGGGGGTGCTCACGCTCTCTGGATGTCGGAGGCGGTTGATGATGGAGGCGGCGGTGCGTCGAACTCCAGGACTGCGAGGAATATCCGGTGATGGTCCTGGGTCGACGGCGAGGTCGGGCTCGAGAGGAGGCTCGGTGGTACCCGACACCACGGCGAGGTCGAGCGACCCCGTCTCCACCGGAGAGGCAACGATTTGGCCGCAGGGCGTCGTCTCCGCGGTGGGCATGCGGCTGTCCAGCAGCGTCTGCGGCCGGCGAGCGGAGGCCGGCGTGATGGGCTGCGAGCGGGACGGGAAGGAGGTAGCTGGGGAACGAGGCCGGCGAGCGGGACGGGAAAGAGGAGGGAGTTGGGGAGCGCGGGGATGGGCGGATGGCCGGAGGGATGCGGTGGCTGGCGGCGCGGGGATGGCCGGAGGGAGGCTCGGGGATGGCCGGAGGGAGGATGAGGGGATGGGATTTGGTGCAGGGCTGCTGGCGGCTAGGGTTTGTGCTCTGCGGGATGGGGTGGCGGCTTGGTCTCCTGGAGCGTGGGTGCGGGGGGAAAATGGTGTGCTCGAGTGCGGGTTTTGGTGCGGGTGCGGGGGAAAAAATGCTAGGGTTTCGGGGCTTTCGGCCGAGTGGGACTGTGGGATTGCTAGGATCGGGAGTGGCCCACATGTCATACCGGGGGACGGGTATTATCGGGTATGGGGATCACTAAACCGTAACCGCTCCGGTATAACCACTGGGGATTGTTTTGTATCTATTAACAGCCCCACGGGGATTAAACGTGTACCATCACCGTCCCCTAATAGGTGAATTATCCACCGGGGAACGGGGAATGGGTAACCATTGCCAAATTTATTCTTGGGCACGTTCTTGAGCTCTTTGGGCATCGTCTTGGGGCTCCATTATGGATCAAACCTTAGCACGCATAGGGTGGTTCCATGAGGTAGTGCACCATTCACCAAGTCATCGAATGCATAGACAGAGAGGATTGAGTTCACCTTATCATGGATCACCTTTTCTCATGATCTTCTCATAGGTCCATTGGGTGTTGGCCTTGGTGGAATGGGGTGTGCTGCATCATCTCCCCCCCCCCCTTGAAAAAGAGTCTACCTCGACTCGTGGTCTTCCTCATCACTTGGATATCCATGGAAGGGAGAGAGATACTTGACGTTGAATGAGTTGTGCACAAGGTACTTGGATTGCGTTAAGTCGAGATTGTAGGTGTTGTTGTTGATGCACTTCAGGATCTTGAAAGGTATGTCACCTCTTGTCTTGAGCTTGGAGTTGCGCTCCTGTGGAAAGCGGTATTTGCGCAAGTGGAGCCAAGCGAGGTCACCTTCTTGGAACACCATGGATTTCTTGTTCTTGTTCATCATGGATGCTCGATGCTCGGAATGCTTCTCAAGTGTAGCTCTTGTGTAATCATGTAGCTTCTTGATGTAGTCGGTGCGCTTTTCGATGTCCATGTTTACTTCTTCGAGTAGAGGCAATGGTAGGATGTCGAGAGCGGTGTTGGGGTTGAAGCCGTAGACGATCTTGAAGGGGCTTCTCTTTGTTGCGTGATGAAGTGCTCGATTGTAGTAGAACTCGGCATGGGGGATATATTCTTCCCAATTCTTGAGGTTGGGCTTGATCAATGCTCGAAGGAGTAAAGAGAGCGTTAGATTCACCACTTCGGTTTGGCCATCCGTTTGCGGGTGATAGGCGGTGGAGAATAGTATATTGACGCCGATATTCACCATCAAAGTCTTCCAAAAGAAGGACATAAACTTGATATCTCGATCCGACACAATTGACTTGGTGTCGATGCCTCATATCAGCAAATCCCTCGGGACAGCCTCTAGGGTTTCGAGTAGAGGAACGACGCTGGCGGATACGACAGCTAACAGGGGGCACAATTTACCCAGGTTCGGGGTCCTCGCAGATCTAATACCCTTACTCATGCTTGTCTGTCTTTGTATTATGATGATTGCTTACAATGGTGGGTGTGCAGATCGAGAGATTGGATCTCGAGTTGCAACTACAATGGTGAAAACCTAGATTGGATGTCCCCCCTCGGGTGGCTCTCCCAGCCATTAAATAGGTGGCTGGGTCTCAAGACGTACCGCGGGGTTACAAACCCTAGTTCTAGTCAGTGGAAACCTTCCATCTTGACCCACAATTTACACGCGTGGGTCGCTGCTGGACCTTCTAGAACCACGGGGTAGCCCTTTGTACTGGGCCTTAGTGCTGGGCCTTATACCGGGTAGTCTCATCTCATAGGCCTGGGAGTCATCCCCACGTCAGTAGGCCCCGAGTGTTTGTTCGACTGAGAATAGTCGAGTAAGCACTCAAAAACTTGTTTCTGGATCTTGCGACTCAGTAGTCAAACGTTTGATTTAAAGTGTGTGTACCCTGTATGGAATATACTCGAGTATCGAGCGGTGAATGCGCCTCACGTCGGCTTTTTTTTTCACAGAAGGGTATGGCTCAGTCGCTTGGCTCTCCCGAGAGATCAGGGCCAATTAATTTCTCTGGGGAAAAAACAGTTCTGGCCTACACGGACTCGAGACCTCTGACTCAAATCCAGCGAGGTGATCATTGCGACTGGGCTGTGGAGGACTTATCGAGTCGAATTTAACCTTAAAGGGCCAGCCGGCGCGTCCGCTACGATTTTTCTTCATGTCGTTGACACGGAAAGTTTACTGGAGGACGCAACTCGAGTGCAATTCCAGGCCCACGGGATAGATCCTTGGGTCTTATCTTCTATTCGAAGAATACGACATCCGGATGTGCCTCGACGGCCGAACGACCCGGGATTTGTTGGGTGATGTGTTCATACATCATAGTGTGGAGTTGCAGTATTTGCGGGAGCCGCGTACTCGCGATTATCTCCTAGCTGCATGGCGAGTGCTGCCGTTTATCCTTGATAATGGCGAGTGCCACTGTTTCTATTTTACAATCCTCGAGCGAGATGATCTTTTCTTCTGGTTTCGTATGAAATAAATTTCGCGTTATGAGGTGTGCAATGACGTCACCGCGCACTAGGCTGCTCCCGATGGGACGTGACGCAGTGGGGCAGCCGCGTAGGGCCCATTTTGTCAGCTTTTGACCGGAGACGTGCCGTCGTGCGCCGAATTTTTCTGCTGGACGTGCAGTAATTACGCACGATCTTGCGTTAAATATCGTGCGGGGTAACCGCCCTCCTGCCTCTTCGTTTCAGTTCGGCGCGTGGCAGCCGGAGATGCGTGCCATGTATGCAGATCAACGACTCACAGTGGCCCGGTAGCAGTATAAAGAGTGAGCCTTAGGGAAAAATTACATTCCTCGACTCCATTCATGTTCTTCCTCCTCTAGCGCGCCCACCTTCCTCTACGAGAACGACGGGAAATGGCGCCCGTCAAACGTGACGAAGAAAAGCATATCCGCGATGCAGAGGGAGGGACAACTTCCTCCAGAAGACTCCGGGCGCGTGCGAGTGCCGACGAAGGGAGAGGAGGTGCCCAACCCACGCGCCAACGAGCGCGTTTCCTTCTCGGAGCACGTCGTTCGAGGTTTGTCGTTTCAACTCCACCCGTTCCTTCTCGGGCTGCTATATGTCTATGGCATACAACTGCACGATCTTCCCCCCAACGCGGTGCAGCACATTTTGTGCTTCATCGTGTTGTGTGAATGCTTCCTTGGCATTCGCCCATATTGGGGCTATGGAAGGCTATCTTCCAGGTGAAGATTCACCGGGAGAAAGCTCCGGTGGGTGAGAAAGTTGGGGAGCCGTTGGCGACTGGAGGCTTCGGGATCCAGGCGACCCACGAGTTCCCGTACCTGGAGATGAATTTTGTCGAGTCAGCGCAAGGATGGCGCCGGAAGTGGTTCTATGTCCAGGACAATGACGCGGGTGGCGTCCCAGAATTCAAACCATTCATGATCTTGAAGCAAAGAAAATCATGGGCGCACAAGTTATCACCCGAAGAGTCCAAGGCGGCCCCCTGCTCGCGCAAGTTGTGCGACTTCGACGGAAGGACCATGGGACTCTGGTGAATGGGATACACTTGGCGAGTGTCTTCCTGTGCCGGAGGGTTCAGCTACTGCAAGATAGGCCTACCACTCTGTGGGAGTTCTCGGGTGTCAACGACCCGAGCTGGACGTGCGACGACATTCTCTCGAACATTGAGTTCAAGAGGAAGATCGCTGCCATCACCAGCTTGAAGAAGGGAGAGGACTACTCGCCGTGTCCTTTTGTACCTTTCGACGCTGAGCATCCCCCGAGTGATGTAAGTTTCTCCTTCTTCTTGTCTCATATTTTTCTCTTTTTGAATTTCTGTTCGATTGAGCATGTTTCCTCCTTTCTCCCTTCCCTTTGTAGAACCAGGACATGGTGAAGTGCTACCCTGCCACTTTTTCACGGACGACGGGGGCTCGGATCTTCTTGCGAGCAACTTCGAAGCCCCTGCCGACACTAGTGTCGCGAACGTGGAGTCGAGTGAAGAGCAGGAAGACGTGGAGGAGGAGGAAGAAGAGGACGACCATCAACTTCGTCATCTCAAGCGCCGTAGGGTGGAGGACGATGAGGTGACCTCTAAGGACAAGTCCTTGAGCGAGGACACTGTCGAGGAGATTGAACCTCAGCCTATTCGGGCGACTCCCCTAAATGTGCTTCTGCCCGCGATCCAGCAGTCGAAGATTCCCACTTCCTGGGACTTAGCTAACCTTGACGAGGACGACGAGGGCGAGTAAGTTTTGTAATCTTACGAGAGGAAATTGCCTCTTTATTTTCCGCTCTTAACTTTTGCTTAGTCTCATGGTCATTGGCAGGTATCAGTTCGCGTCTTCTGCTCAGTCCGTAAAGCAGAAGGGAGTTACCACGGGCCCTCCTTGAGTTCCAAGTCCTCCTCGGCGACCTCCGAGCCCTCCGAAGGTGGCCGATACTTTAGAGTATGAGATTCCTGGCCTGGCGGTTGAGCAGCCTTGGGATGCCGGGACATCGGGGAGCAAAGAGGTGTCGTCTAGTTTGCCCGACCCTTTGTCAACCCCGAACGGAAAGGTAAGGCTTTCTTTTCTTCTAGTAATTGTTCTTCTTTTTATCGGGTGCACGACAGTGCTCCCGATGGGAGTAGTCCCCGAGTCTGTGGTCGAATGTTTGCAGTCGGTCACAGACTCAAGTTGCATCTTTGCTTTTACCCCTTATTATTTTTGTATCTTGGTTTTTATCGGGTGCACGACAATGCTCCCGATGGGAGTAGCCCCTGAGTCTATATTCGACTGCATGCAGTCACGTATAGACTCAAGCGATACTTTTCTGATCCGCGAAATTTTTGCAGGCCATCCTTGATTCCTTAGTCGCTTTCGGGCGTCGTCTTGCCGTGGCTGAGGCGGAGCGTGTTTCTCTTTTCCAAGATCATGATCAGTGTCTCCAAGACGCCCGTTCTTCGAGAGGTGAGTCACCATATGCTTCGTGTTTTGGCTTCGTTTCTTCTGGTTGTATCATTGTTTGATGTGCTTACATCGTGTTGCAGACGAGGCCGCCCGCGCGAACAACGAGAGGAATGGGCCTCACTCTCGGATCAAAGATCTCGAGAAGGAGTTGGAGTCTACCCGAAGGGAGCTAGAGTCCACTCGTAAGGACGCGGCTGATCTTCTTGCTGAATCTCGCGAGTCCTTGAAGAAATTGGAGGACGCGGGTGCGGCTCACTACAACGAGTTGACCGACATCCTTTGCCCTATAGCTCAGCCTTTGGCAGGTACGTTATTTGTCTATTCGTGCCTTATCTTGTTGCTTTCTCCTTCCTCTCGTGACTTGCTCCATTCTTGTTGCAGATGCGCTCTGCGTTGCCCTGACGCTTCCTTGAGAGATCCGGGTCAATGCCTTGGCAGATGTGTGCACTCGGCCGCATGAGCACGGGAAGAAGGCTTGCTTCTCTCTTCACGACGCGTCTCGAGTGCTATCGTAGCTGCATCAGCGATTGCTTGCAGGGACGCCAGTTCCATCAACTCTTGAGGGTCTCCTTCAAGTTTTCCTTGGTGAAGGCGATATTCTTTAGGAGTACACTCTCGCCCAGACCGAGTGTGGAGCCAAGACATCCATCCAGTTTGCCCTGGCGCACAACATCTCGGGTGACATGGAGAAGGTGTACTCGAAGCTTCCTCGGGATGCCTTAGGCAAAAAGGTAGCGCTCCGACCTTTTGGCGACCGTACTGAGAAGCTAGCAAAGATGCTCTCTGAGCTAGTTTCTCACGGCCGTGGTGCGAAACCTTCTGCGAGCGGGGCCACTTCTAGGAAGTCCGTTGCTCCTTAGGATAGATAATATTTCTTCTTTTGTATGTCTGGCTATGTAATGAATCTTTTGGGAATATTATATGCTTTACTTTATAAGTGAAGGGTTTAAAGTGTCAACACTTGTTATTTTGCCTTACTTTGTGTTCTCCCGATGGGAGTAGCCCCCTATCACTTGAAGCTGTTTTCGTGGTACGGCGTCGAGTGATATTCAACCCTTGTGACTGAAGCTGACGTGTGTCCCGTACTCTTTGCAGGTTGTGGATTCTGGCGGGGGACCATTGAGTGCACCTGCTACTTCGACTACGTCGTTGCTGACAGATGCGAACATGCTTGCTTTGCTTCGCGGCCGTGTGGCGGATGACGAGCGTAAGCTGAAGGCTTTGCAAGGTGTGGTGGATGTTGCCAGGTCCAAATAGAAGTTTGCCGCCGAGCGCGAGCAGTTTGTCATGGAGGAGTTGGCCAGTGTCGCGAAAAGTTTTCTCTGTAAGTCTTGCAAGCCCCGAGTCTGTTCGGTGTTTTTTGCTTATGGACTTACTCTTTTCTTTTCCGTGTAGTTGTCGAGCCTGACGGGGCATCCGAAGGTCATTGGGTGGACAATAGGTTTGCTTGCGAGTTCAGCAGCTCAAATATTCATGCATGCAATTTCTGGTCTGATCTCGACAGGGGCTTTGTCTTAGCGACTTTGTAGTATCGAGTGCGTCAGCCACATATTTTTGTCGAGTCCTGCCGAGAAGCCATTTCCTCGGTTTATGCGACATTGTATCCATTTGATGTTGTGCCTGATCGACTAAGCGGTTTGCCGGGGCTCTTCCGCCGAGTGGAGGATGTCCGCGAGTGTGTGCGCTAGCAGCTTATTTGTGGAGCTCAGGTGGCCTTGGCATTTGTGTGGTTGTGGCATCCTGATGTTAACTTCAATTCTGTGGCGCAGTTTTCCGTTACCCGAGGAGTGTATGTTGATTTTGTTCCTCATTATGAGGTTGTGCGGCCCCCTGCGGAGCGCATTATTCGGTTAACTGCTGCTGAGATGGAGCGACTACTCCAAGAGGGTGCTGGTCGGCGGTAGTTTGATTGTTCGCTGTTTAAGGTGTATGTACCTTGTATATTGTACAACTTGTTAAGGTGTATTAAGGTGTGTACCTTGTAACCTTGTAAATCTTTTTTGTGCATAGGTAGTCGAAGAACTTTTATGCTAGTTTGGTGTAGCCCCCGTGTGTTGGAGTGTATCCCTTGTTAGCATGTGTTGGTGAAAAAATGAAGATAGGAGACTAAGTAGTCTTTATTTCGATGGATGAGAAGTCATATTTTTATTGCGATAGCTGAGAAGACATGTGTTTGCTCGAGTAACATTTTGGCTGGAGCAACCTTATTTGCGAGTAGAATACTCTCCTAAGGATAGAATTTCCGTAGGTGCGTTACGTTCCATGGGTTGGAGTAGACGCCGCCTGTTTTTGGGTTCTTCAAGCGATAGGCGCCTCCGGGGATAACTTCGTGTATGATGAAGGGTCATTCCCATGGTGGCTCGAGCTTGTGGCAGCTGTCTTGCTTGAGCCATAGTACCAGGTCACCTACTACGAACAATTTGTTGCGGATCCGGCGACTGTGGTGATTGCGTAGGGCTTGCGGGTAGACGGCGGATCTTGCGAGTGCTACGTCCCTTGCTTCATCCAGTGTGTCCATGTCTTCCGCGAGTGCTTTGTTGGAGGCTTCTTCCCTGTAGGAAACCACTCGTGGAGCACTGAATCTAACATCCTCGGGTAGAACTGCCTCGGCACCGTAAACCATGAAAAATGGCGTGTAGTCTGTTGACCTGTTTGGAGTTGTTCTTAGGCTCCATAGGACAGATGGCAGTTCCTCAGCCCAATGCCCTGCTACTGCATCCAATCTTGCGAGTAGTCTCTTCTTTAGGTCAGTCGAAACTAATCCGTTGGATCGTTCAACTTGGCCGTTGGTTTGGGTGAGTGCCACCGAGGCGAAACTGAGAGTTATCCCTTTTTCTTTGCAGAAATCTTGGGTTTCCTTAGCTGTTAAGTTGGTTCCGTTGTCCGTGATAATATTGTGGGGGACACCAAATCTGCAAACGATGGAATCGAGGAACTTGACAGCGCACTTTGCGTGTTGCGACGTAACTGGGACGACCTCTATCCATTTGGTGAACTTGTTGACTGCGACCAGCAGATGGGTATATTCTCCGGGTGTCGCCTTCCGTAGTGGTCCCACCATGTCCAGCCCCCATTGGGCGAAGGGCCAAGACAGAGGGATCGTGTGAAGCTCTGTGGCTGGTGCGTGCGGCTTGGGTGCGAATCTCTTGCAAGTGTCGCATCTTTCGACCAGATCCTTGGCGTCTCTGGCTGCCGTGAGCCAGTAGAATCCTGTTCGAAAAGCTTTGCCCAGGATGGCTCTCCAACTTGCATGGTGTCCGCATTCACCTTGGTGTATGTCCTGGAGTATTTCTTTTCCATCTTCGGGTGCGATGCACCTCTGAAGGACTCCCGGTATGCTCTGCTTGTAGAGCTCGCCTTTTATCACCCGAGAAGATTTAGTGCGTCAAACTATCTGCCTTGCTTCAGAGATGTCCCCTGGGAGCTGCTTTCTGACCAAGTAGTCGAGATACTTATGTGTCCAGACTGGCTCGACTAGGAAGACTTGTCGAGAGATGTGATGAATTAGTGTGCTTTGTTGACTAGCCTCTGTTTCTGTTGCTGCTGGTACCTCTATGTGTTTCTTGAGCTTGACTGATCTTTTGTTGATTCGCTCGAAGTAAATCTCTAGCGGGACTGGGGCGTTTGTTGACCCGATGTTCGCCAGTCTGTCAGTTTCTTTATTAATCGATTGTGCAATGTGCTTCAGTTCGCACCCTTTAAAGCTTCCTTCAAGCAGATTATACATGTCGCGATAGGCAATCGTGTTATCTGTGACTGTGTCACATTCTTTCATCGTATGTTGTATGGTGAGATTGCAATCTTTGTAGATCATCAATCGAGTGGCGCCGCAGGCGATCACCATCTTCATGTTGTGTAGTAGTGCCTCGTATTCGGCGTCGTTGTTGGATGCTCGATCATCAAGGGGGAAGTCGAGTCGCAAAACGTACTGGAGCTTGTCACCCCTTGGTGATATGAGGATTACTTCGACTCCCGCTCCTTCATTTCTTTTCGACCCGTCGAAGTACATGACCAGGAACTCGAGTATTCTCGAGGTCCTGGAGTTTGCAGTTCCGTCCATTCCGAGAGGAAGTCCGCGACCACCTGTGATTTGAGGGTGTTTCGTCATGTGTATACTATGTCCTAGGCGCCTGGCTCGATGCTCCACTTTGCGATTCTTCTGGATGCCATAGGATTATTCATGATTGTACCGAGTGATGTGTCGTTTAGCACCGTGACAGTATGCTCCTGGAAGTAGTGTTTAAGCTTTCAAGCTGTGAAGACCACCCCATACGCGAGCTTTTGGTAATGTGGGTATCATTGCTTGCACGGTGAAAGTACCTCGCCGAGGTAGTATATTGGTCTCTGTACGCCGTGCGCCTTTCCATCCTTTGGTCGCTTGACCATGATTACCGTACTGACCACCTGGTTAGTTGCGGCTAGGTATAAATACAAAGGTTCTCCATCCTGAGGTGTGGATAGTACTCTTCTGCTATGTAGTGCTCTTTTCAGATGGACGAACGCCTTTTTTGCTTCTGCAGTCCACTCGAATTTATCCGTTTTCTTTAGCAGTTTATAGAAGGGGAGGGCTTGTTCGCCCAATCTCGCAATTAATATGCTGAGTGCCTCCAGTCGCCCTGCCAGCTATTGGATGCCGCGGAGATTTGTCGGATCCCTTATTGTCAGAATGGCCTGAATCTTGTCTGGATTGGATTCTATTCCTCGAGATGAGACCAAGTAGCCAAGCAGCTGGCCCGCAGGCACACCAAAAACGCATTTTGTCGGGTTGAGCTTGATTCCATATGCATTGAGAGCGTCAAAGTTTTCCCCTATATCCTCGAGGAGTGTCTCCTCCACTCGATTCTTGATGACGATGTCGTCAATATACACTTGTACGTTCTCGCCAATGAGCTTGGCGACGCATTTTTGCATGCAGCGGTGATATGTAGCGCCTGCGTTTTTGAGCCCGAAAGGCATGGTCGTGTAGCAATAAACACCGTGTGGTGTGATGAAAACTGTCTTTTGTTTGTCTTCCTGCTTCATCTTGATCTGGTTATAACCTGAGTAGGCGTCCAGGAAGTCTGGTCAATCCGCGGGAGCAGGAAATTATCCTTGGGGCAGTGTTTGTTCAACGACGTGTAGTCAATGCACATGCGAAGGATGTCTGTATTTTTCGTCGGGACCAGCACCGGGTTTGCCAACCAAGTGGAAATCTTGATCTCCCTGATGAACTTGGCGGCTAGCAGCCTGTTTACTTCTTCTACGAGTGCCCGCTGCTTTGGCTCGGAGAAACGTCAAGGGGTTTGCTTGACTGGTTTTGCATCTTTGAATACTTCCAATGAGTGCTCGGCGAACTCCCTGGGGATTCCTGGCATATCAGATGGCTGCCATGCGAAAATCTCCCAGTACTCACGGAGGAGCCCGACGAGCGCGCTTTCCTATGCGGAGAAGAGGGTAGTTGACACGGTCGCCGGCTTCGCGGAATCTGTCGGGTGGACTTGATGTTTTCAAGTGTTGCTTCTCGGGCTAAACTCGAGGTCTTTTCTTTTGGTTAGCGGCATCACAGAGTTATCCATGGTTTTTGCTAGCTCAATTAACTCTTCTTGCATCCCGCAAGACTTCTTGATCTCATGGAAGTCGTTGTTGCACTTGTCTAATTTTTAGAAATCGCCATTTACGGTGACTGTACCATATTATCCTGGCAATATGAGCTTGATGTAGGCGTAATGGGGTACTTCCATGCATCTTGCGAACGTTGTTCGGCCGAGAATGGCATCGTATTGCGATGGCCAGTCGACTACCTCGAAGTGGAGGAACTCTCGCATGTAGTTGCTTGGGTCTCCGAGTATCACCTCCATGTTGATTGTTCCGAGTGGTCGGACGGCTGTTCCTGGTACTATCCCGTAGAAGGATGTTTCTGATTCCGCGAGTCCTTCCAGATTCCTGTTCATCTTGCGGAGTGTGTCAACGTATATGATGTTTATGCCGCGGCCGCCATTCATGAATACTCTGGCTAGGTCGTAATTGCCTATTTGCGCCTGGATGACGAGTGTTGCGTGTCCTGGTCGATATACCAGTGGAGGGTGGTCCTCTCTGGAGAAGGATATCAGGTGCTCAGACATCTTCAGGTACGCACTTTTTGACGGTCGAGCTTGTACTGACATGTTAACGTGGCGAGTGTTGGTCTTCTGGATTATTCGGGACGGGCAGACCTTCTGTATCATGCCTATAATCCCCTGCGGGTTTGGATATCTGTTGGCTCCTTGGTTTGCTGCGGCTGGGTCAGCTGGTGCTAGGAGTGCAGCTAACGCCATGTTGTGATGCCCAGCGGGTGGACGTAGGGGTGGTGGTTGGTTCGCAGCGCTTCCTCCCGGCAGTTGCGGGTATCCTTGATTGATGGCTATCCTATGTTTCTTCGTGTACGCCTCGTGGATGTCTTGAAACTTTCAGCAATCCTTGAGGAGATGAGTGGCCTTGAGTTTGCCCGTGCGTTTATCTATGAACAGATGCAGGGAGCAGTATCCGTCAAGGTCTTCCTCATGTGTTTTGTCGTGTTGTTTTGGCTTCCACTCGCAATTTCTGTAGGATCCGCTGTAGCGGTTACTCGTGAATTCAGCCGCTACCAACTGCGATTGATCGTCCTGATCGTAGTGCCATCTCTTCCTCCTCCGGTGGTCGTTGTTGCGATCATCGTTGTGTGCGGGTGAGGAAGGTTTCTCATTGCGCAGGGATTCTTTGCCATTCACCCATTTGTCGGCTATCGCCATCAATTCGCCAACAGTTTTGGGTGCGCATCGTCCCAGTTCTTCTCGAAAGGCTGCGTGCCGCGCGTCCTTGGTGTAAGCTTTGACCGCTATCTCCTCTGATATATTTTCAGCCGTGTTTTTGAGCGTAGTCCATCTCTTGATATATTCGCGAGTTGATTCGCCGCTCTTCTGTCTGCGGCTTGCAATTCCTCGACAGACGCAGATCTCTTGTATGTCGCCTGGAAGTTCTTCTCGAAGTCGCGGGTGAGATCATTCCAGGATCTGTAACACGTGTGCGGCCTTCCTTCGAGCCAGCTTCGAGCAGCCCCGACGAGGTGCAGGTTTAGGTATTGCATGGCCGTCACTATGTTTCCGCGCTAGCACTTCACCGCGGTCAGGTTGTCTGAGAGCCAGGTCTTGGGTTCCTACGAGCCGTCGTACTTCGGGACTTCCGAGGTGACCTTGAATCTTTTGAGCATTGGTGCCTCGTGGATGCTGTTGCTGAAGCACATCGCGCCGCAAGCTTCCTCGTCAGAGGAGGTAGACAGTGAGCGGGCGCGGTTCCTGCGTGCGCGGAACCTATCAACCTTGTTATGGGCGATGTCACCCCATGCGTCGTATTGAGATCGATCGCGACTGTCTCCTCGCCGTGGTTCCCTGCTGCGATGTCGCGAGCGACTTCCGTGGTGCCGCGGGCTGTCGTCTCGTCGTCGCGGGCTGTCATCATCACTGTGCAGGCTGTCACCACGGCGTCTTGCATGTTTGCCCCTATGGCGGCGGGGCGACTCTTTGTCTCCTCTTCTGGGTGATGTACTCTCGCGTCTGCAAGCTGTTTTGTCTGCTCGAGGTGTTTTATCTGTTTCGGGGGTGGCTGTATTTTTGCGAGTTTGGGCGGCGATTGCTGCTCTGGCCATGCCTAGCCCCCTCTAGACTTGGCGATGATGTTCTACGTGGGGGTCGTTTTCTGGCAGCTGATTGGCCTGTAGATAGGTAGTGGCGGCTAGGACCGCGGCAACAGGGGTTGTCGGGTGCACATTGCCTCATCGTCGACGTGCATGAGGGAGGTCTCGATGATTCTGGGAATCTCGCTAAGGGCCTCTTGGTTCATGCGAGCAGTTATGGAAGCGTATTTTCCTTTCTTATGGGGTTGTTCTCCCGTCGAGTCGCGAGTTTTGGAGAACGCCGCTCATCGCGCACTCGAGGAATCAGCCGCGAATCGGCGCGTCTCGTGCTCTTTGCGGGCGTCCACCATCTCTTGACTTTTTATCGATAAGAAGTAGTGATATTATGTTAGTTCCTCATGTGTGGCTCCAGGCGCCAGTGACTGATGCTTCTGCACCGCCATTTTCGCTTTGTTCCAAGCATCACGCGAGACATGAATTTGCTGCCTTGCTGTCAAGCTCGCCTCCATTTCGACGGGTTCTTCGACTAGATCGGCCATATAGACGTGGGCAAGATATGGCTCGTGAGTCTTTGGCGCAGGCCAGTGGTTCTCGCCGAGTTCAGTGGGCTCTTCAGTCATTGCTGGACTTCGAGTCGCGACCGGCGTCGCTGAGCGTCGACTCCTGGGTCGCCGTGCTTGAGATGGACTCAGTGTCTAATCCATCGAGTGTGGTTGGGTTGGGGAAGTGTAGGATTACCTCCTTGCTAGAGCGGAAGTGGAGGTTGACGAACGTCATGTTGGCGCCCTCCTGGAGACCGCTGAACGCCGGGCGAGGTTCCAGCGAGTGGGGCGTGTAGACGAACGACCCAAAGCAGATTGGCTCCGAAGGAGCCAAAGATTCTGGGCTCCAGTTGAAGCTCGGTGCAGATGAGGCCGGCGATGCCGTGGATCCAGTGCCTGCCGTTCCCACAGACAGCGCCAATTGTCGATGACTCATATCAACAAATCTCTCGGGTGATCCCGTAGGGTTTCGAGTAGAGGAACGATATAGGCGCTGGCGGATACGACAACTAACGGGGGGCATAATTTGTCCAGGTTTGGAGTCCTCGCAGAGGTAATACCCTTACTCCTGCTTGTCTTTCTTTGTATTATGATGATTGCTTATAATGGTGGGTGCGCATGTCGAGAGATTGGATCTCGAGTTGCAAATACAATGGTGAAAACCTAGATTGGATGTCCCCCCTCGGGTGGCTCTCCCAGCCCTTAAATAGGTGGCTGGGTCTCAAGCCGTACCGGGGGGGTTACAAACCCTAGTTCTAGTCTGTGCAAACCTTCCATCTTGACCCGAAAGTTTTGCGGGTGGACCGCTGCTGGACCTTCTAGAACCACGGGGTAGCCCTTTGTACTGGGCTTTAGTGCTGGGCCTCAGACTGGGTAGGCTCATCCGATAGGCCTGGGAGTCATCCCCACATCACTTGGGCACACCATGTAGACGCACAATTTTCCTGAGAAACAAATTTGCGATATGTGAAGCATCATCCGTTCTATTGCAAGAAATGAAATGTGCCATCTTAGAGAAACGATCAACAACGACAAATATTGAGTCCATGTTTGTTTTAGTGCATGGTAGTCCTAACACAAAGTCCATTCTAATGTCACTCCAAGGGACATGTGGTGTAGGCAATGGTAAGTAAAGACCATGGGGGTTGGAAGTAGACTTAGCTCGGAGGCATATAGGACATCGCTTGACGAGTCTTTCAACTTGGTGCCTCATCTTAGGCCAATAGTAGTGGTTGGAGAGCATGGTGTAGTTCTTGTCCCTTCCAAAGTTTCCAATGAGACCTCCTTGATGTGATTTCTTCAATAACAAAAAACGAAGAGAGGACTCCAGAATACACAATTTGTTAGCGTTAAACAAGAAACCTTTGTGGAGATATTAGTCATTAAAACCTCTATTGGGCAAGCATTTTTCAAAAATGGGTCCAAAGAAAACATCGGAATAGTATAAGTCTTTGACCTCTCATACGAACCAATCACATTGATTTCAAGGCGTGTAAGAAGACATTCTTTACAAGACAAAGCATCCGCTACAACATTCTCTTTACCTTTCTTGTACTTAATGACATAACGAAAATATTCAATGAATTCTACCCATTTAGCATGTCTTTTGTTCAAATTAGCTTGACTTTTCAAATACTTCAAGGATTCATGATCATAATGAATAACAAATTCTTTAGGCCAAAGATAGTGTTGCCAAACTTCCAAGACTCTCACATAAGTAAATATTTCTTTGTCATATATAGGGTAATTGAGTCTAGCACCATCTAATTTTTCACTATGATAAGCAACGGGACGTCCATTTTGTATAAGAGCGCCACCAATGCCTATTCCACTAGCATCACATTAAATTTCAAAAAAAAATTCAAAATCCAGCAAAACAAGCAAAGGTGCTTCGGTCAAACACTTCTTAAGAGTATCGAATGCTTTTTGTTGAGAATTGCCTCAAACAAACGACACATTCTTCTTTGTGAGATCATTTAAAGGGAAAGCAATGGTTGAAAAATACTTCACAAAACAACGATAGAAACCGTCAAGACCATGGAAACGTCTTATTTCACCCACGGAAGTAGGGTTAGGCCAATTTCTAATTTCCACAATTTTCTTGTTATCAACTTCAATACCATTGGAGGAAATCACAAAACCCAAGAAAAGAAGCTTGTCGGTGCAAAAATTGCACTCAAAAATATTTGCAAACAGTTTTTGTTTTCGAAGAGCCAACAAGACTTGAGAAATATGTTCAAGGTGATTCTCCAAAGATTTGCTATAGATAAGGATGTCGTCAAAATAAACCACGACAAATTTTCCAATGAAAGGTCGCAAAACTTCATTCATAATACGCATAAATGTTGAAGGTGAATTCGAAAGACCAAAGGGCATGACAAGCCATTCATACAAACCAAGTTTAGTTTTGAAAGCTGTTTTCCATTCATCTTCTATGCTCATGCGAATTTGGTGATATCCACTTTTAGGGTCAATTTGGGAAAAGATTGTTGCACCAATTAGTTCATCAAGCATATCATCGAGCCTAGGGATAAGGTGCCGATATCTAATGGTGATAACATTTATAGGGCGACAATCCATGCACATACGAGAAGTTTCATCTTGTTTAGGGACAAGGATGACCGGAACAACACAAGGGCTAAGGGATTCTTGAATAAAACCTTTCTCTAGAAGGTCTTGGATTTTCCGCTCGATCTCCTTAGTCTCCTAGGGTTGGTGTAGTAGGGAGCACGGTTTGGAAGTGGCGCACCCGGTATGAGGTCAATGCGGTGCTCGATGCCTCGTAAGGAGGTAGACCCGATGGTAGTTCTTCCGGAAACATGTCCTCAAATTCCTGCAATAAGGGCAACAACAACGGAGGAAAGTTTGTTATGTTGTTAGTTTCAAGTGCTTCTCCTTTGCACACGAGGACGAAGTGAAGTATCGATGAGTCATCTCGTGACTCTTGCATATCTCTTTTGGTGGAAAGTAAGGCAAGGCCTTTGGGAGCACTCAAAATTTTTCCAATCATGTTTGGGTTTTGGCTCTCATTCTCCTTTAGGTGGATCACTCTCTCACCACTCATCTCAGGAGATTTGAGCTCTTCTTGTTTGCGTGCAAGAGTGTTTGCGTTGTCGGCGATCACTTTGCTAGGAGACATGGGACGAGCACAAACGTCTTGTTATTCCAGTTGAAGCTATAGTGTTTGGAGCGTCCATCATGAATAGTACTCTTGTCATATTGCCAAGGTCGTCCAAGAAGAAGGTGACACGCGTTCATAGTCACAACGTCACACTCAACCATGCCTTCGTAGGGGACAATCTTGAATTGCATGGTGACCATGTGTTGTATCTTGAAGGTGACAGAGTCACTAAGCCATTAAACATGATAAGGGTGTGGGTGTTGCTTGTAGGTAAATTGGAGTTTGTCGCGAAGTTCTTTGCTAGCCAAGTTGTGACAACTACCTCCATCGATGATAACCTTGATAGACTTTCCATTGATTCCAGCTCGAGTTTGAAAGAGGTTGCACCATAGGTCATGTTCATCTTGAGGAGAGGTGGTAAGGACTCGTGTCACAACTAGTGATGGATTCTTGTCCTCGTCACAATAGACATTCTCTTCTTCATCGTTGGGCACGTCCAAGGAATTAAGAGCAACTTGGTGCAAGGCATAGTATTCACCTTCACTCATGGAGTCATGTTCACCATCTTGGTTGACAATCATGATCATCTTGTTTGAGCACTCAACGGACTTATGTCCACTTCCACCACATTTTAAGCAAGTGATTGTGCTCGATTTGACTTGAGGAGCACTAGAGTTTGTGGTTGGAGACACTTGTTTCTTGAACGGTTGCAGAGTTTTGTTGGGAGCATTGGGAGCTCTAGAAGTGCTCTTGGTGTTGGTTAATATTGTTGCTTGTGTCATTGGAGACAAAGTAGTATGCCTTGATGCAAAGTAAGCCTTTTGCTTGTTGTACTTGAGGTCTTCCGCAATGTGGCGCTCGGCCTTGAGAGCTTGATGGACAAGTGCAATGATTTTGTCATAGGGTTGATACTCAACAATCTTCCTTATTGGGTAGTTTAGGCCATTGAGAAAGCATGCCATTGTTTGCTCTTGATATTCAATCACATGTGCTCTTATCAAAATAATTTTCATCTCCTTGTAGTACTCATCAACGATTTCAATCCTTGTTTAAGCCACTGTAGATTTTTGAAGATGTCATGCTTGTAGTGTGGAGGAACAAAGCGAGCATGCATGAATCCTTCATCTCATTCCAAGTGTTGATGTGAGCAATCCGGTTTTTGATTCTTTCATCTTGGAGACAGTCCCACCATAAGAGTGCATAGACTTCAAATTCCAAAGAAGTCATAGCAACCATCTCTTGTCACTGAAGTTGTGGATGCCGAAGATCTTGTCCACTTTGAGGACCTAAGATAGATATTCTTCGGGTTCATTCTAACCATTGAACTTGGGGACGTTGAAGCGAAGGGCACTCATATTGTTGTCTTCATGTTGATGGTGCCGGTCATGTGGGTCTTCATCATAGATAGGAGGCAAAAAGTTATGTGGGTCATCTTCATTAGCTTGGTGTTGGCGTTCATGATGAGGAGGATGGCACCGATGGTCATTGGGGTGAAGCTGATGATGACGGTGGAGGCGTGCTTCGTGTCGTTCGCTATCATCATTGTCACGGTTGCGTTGTTGATGACGCTCTTGTTCATTGCGGTGGTGTTGAGGAATTTCTTGCTATCGGTGGTCATTGTGGTGGTGATGCGCATTGTGCCGTGGTGGTCTTCGATGTGGGCGAGCACCATCCACGAAGTCATTGATACCATAGTCATTTGCGGATCTTGGAGGAGGTGGTGGATGATGATGTCGGCGAAGATCCGGTCGTTGAGGGTGATTTTGAAGAGGGTCACCACGGCCTTGTCGATGTAGAGGAGGTGGTGATGGCGAGCTATCTTCGTACCAATTTCTTCGAGGAGCTTGTGGAGATGGTGGAGGTTCTTGGTGTGGTAGTCTACCATCTTCCATGTGGTGATGACGATCATGGAGACGAGCTTGGTGATGAGCTTGAGGTTCTTGGCTTGAACATCGAGACCTTGAGGACGATGATGATCCATGGCGGTTCGCAATGTTGGCCAAGTTGATGTTCATACGCGCCATTTGATCCTTCAATCGAGCCTCTTGTGCTTGTAGTCGATGTTCATAGCACTCCAATCCGTCTTTCACAAGTTGGCGAAGTTGGAAATGGTCGTTATGGGTGACGAAGTTGTGGTAGTTGCTGTTGGAGAATGGGTTTCCTTCATCTTCCTAACTCGGACTTGTGAACACTCCTTCCCTAGAAATCTCAAAGGCACACAAGTGAGATATGAAGAATAGATGTCTCACTTACCCAATGTTACCTTTTTTGGTCGTATTGAGGCTAGTGGGCGAGCCTAGGTGTAGGGCGGTATGTCAAAAAAGAGTCCAAAAAGATTGAAAGATAACCGCAAACAACAACACACACACTTTTTGTGGATTTCAAAATGGGTGAGTAAAGTGGCAAAAGAAATCAACAAATCTGGAAAAAAATTGTTGTAAAACATAGAAATGAACCACAATGAAAAGTTAGCAAAAGAACCAAATTCCTAGTGGAGGGAACCAAAATGGAACACACACACACACAAGTGATTAATGGGGTTAGTGCGGCCAATGGACGATCGGAGACGAAATGTTCCTATCGAAGACTAAGTTCAATGCCACACAACCACAAGGAGGATGCTAGCTCAAATTGCAAATTTTAAGAGGCAACAAGATTCGCACCGTGGCAACCGGTCACTCTCTTCTCTTTTGCAACGTGAAGCTACACGTTCCTACAATGTATAACACTTGGCATCGATCTTCTTCTTATTTTTCCTTTTTTTATTTTCTCTTTTCACTTTTTTCTATGGGATACAAATGCCAAGCCTAATTGAACTAATCTATCACAAGTGAAAAACACGCACTCTCGGTGCCACTAGCAATGCCAAGCAATATAAAAGAGCTACTTAGAATGGGAAAGGTACACAAACAAGGGGTTAGTTCAAGCGGAAGCAAGTTATACCTATTTGATGGATGATCGCATACTTGCGACCGAGGTTGTCAATGTCGTGTCGATCCATTGATGTAGTTGCATAAATGATGTTGTGGGCTTCGCGTGGAAACTTGAATCACTCAAATCAAATCAACGACAGCAAATAAAAACATGTTCGAAAATTTATCCGAAAATCGAAACCAGAATTTTTTTCTAGAAACCACCCTGGGACCCGGCCTGGGATCGGCCTGGCAGTGTTCGTAGGCAAGGTTTCCTGCATGCCCAAGAATACCACAATTTCGAAATTTCCTTCTTAGGTCTTGGAATTTTGGGGACAAACTGGGGAAAAGTGGTTAAATAGAAAGGTGGGGACTGGTCTTAAGCAACAAATCCACGGATCAAATCCACAAAAAACTCAACAAATCAACAGATCGGTCGATATCCCTTTTGAGGCTATTTTTGGTGAAATTTTTGAATTCAGGGTTGGGGAAGAAATTTTTTGGTGTAAAGGGGGATTGTGGGGGTAGAACTCGTGTCAATCTAGCTACTGATACCGGATGATGGAGGGGTTAACCTCTTGGGTAGCCCAATCTTCACGAATTGACCAAGAACTCAAGAACACAGTGAAGAACATGAAAAACAAAAAGAGGAATCGAGGAGAGAGGGTAAATAGCATGAACTGAAATACTCGATCTCCCGTCAGCTAAGCCGCAATGGCCACCTACGGAACAATCAATCCAACCGAACTCACCTTGTCTGAAACCGATTCAACACTCGTGGCCGGTCCACCACACTAATAGAACCCCAAGGGTCAGTTGAGATAGATCGGAAAATCCCTAACTGATTCCTAAGGGGAAAGGGTAGGTAACCCGGTGTAGCCTTGATATGATCCAAATTACAAGTAATTGGAGTAGCCTTGATATGGTTCTAGATACACATCATAGGAGTAGCCTCACAAGAGGGGTACAAGAGCAAAGCTCAATTCATCTAAATTCATCCTAGCCTAGATCTGGTCCAAGGGGGTTCCTTTTATAGCCAAGGGGGTAGGTGGGGTGGAAAAGGGGTTTTTCCCCACTTTTGCGAGTTGGCAGGAAAGCCGGGCTGGGAGGCTGGCGTGGTCTGTTGGGTGGCCGGCCTGGCGTCGCAGGAAGGCCGACCTGGCCAGGCTGGGAGGCCGGCGTGGTCTGATGGGTGGTCGGCCTGGCATGCAGGAAAGCCCGCCCGAGGACGGGGTGGAGGCCGGGTGGCTCGGTTGGGGGCCCGGCCTGTTAGGCCGGGTTTCCTAGCCCCCATCTCCTTCTCCCTCTCCATCTTCTTCCTCGAGGAAATCTTCTTGGGCTTCTTCTCTAGATTCTTAGGCATCTTCCTCGGCACGTTCTTGAGCTCCTTGGGCATCGTCTTGGCGCTCCATTGTGGGATCAAACCTGAGCACACATAGGGTGGTTCCATGAGGTGGCACACCATTCACCAAGTCATCGAATGCATAGAGAGAGAGAGGATTGAGTTCACCTTATCATGCATCACCTTTGCTCGTGATCTTTTCATAGGTCCATTGGGTGTTGGGCTTGGTGGAATGGGGTGTGCTGCATCATGGACCAAAAGTTATATCGTTCTATGATCAGTTCTTTGCTTTATCTTTGTGCTTCTAGACCCAATATTGTGTTGAGTGTAGGGTTGTGTGCAAGGTATCAAGCGGCTCCTAAGGAAAGCCATTAGACGGTGGTCCATAAGATCTTTCGGTATTTGGTCCATACCCCAAGATTTGGATTGTGGTACCCAATGGGGGCACATTTCTCTCTCAATGGGTACACAGACTCGGATTGGGCTGGTGATCAAGATGATAGGAAATCGGCTTCAGGGGCTTGCCAATTCTATCATAGGTCCTTGGTGAGTTGGTCTTCTAAGAAGCAAAATTACATATCTCTCTCCACTGCCGAGTCCGAGTATGTGGCGGAGGCTAGTACTTGCACTCAATTGTTATGGATGAGGCAAACCCTCAAAGAATATGGTGGTCATTGTGACAAAGTGCCCCTCCTATGTGACAACAAGAGTGCCATCAAGATCGCATACAACCCGATGCTACATACAGGAACCAAGTATATTGAGATTCGGCATCATTTCATTAGGGACCATGTTGCCCGTGGAGATATTGCACTAGCCTATGTGTCAACCAAGGATCAACTTGCGTATATTTTCACGAAGCCACTTGATGATGCAAGATTTATGTTCTTGGGGAATGAGCTAAATATCATCGATTCAAGGAGTTTGACATGAGGATCTTGCACACACACACCTATAGTTGACTATGTGTTTGGGTTTAGGAGTAGGCATGGACATAGGCGGAGTGTTGTCCTAACACATTGGGATCCCCCTCCCCCCGGTATGCCCAAAGTAAAATTTCATTTATATCTCTCTTTTATAATATTGAATTGTGAGGTAAATGTTGAGTAGTGGTAGTGCATTCAAGATATATCTTTGCAATGTCATGCCATAATGCTCTTACATGGTGGCCTAGGCCACCAACCTCTTTGTTGCAGAGAGTTGGATCTTAATTGGGATTTCACCGCATTTCATTCATTTTCCTAGCTAAGTGTGTTGTGGGAAACTTTCTCTATCTTGGAATTTCCTTATTTGATTCTTACAAGAATGAGGGAGAAGTACCATTTTCAATTTGGTTATCTAATCATAAGCCTTCATATCCAAATCCCAAAATTCTATCTTGCACACAAGTCTTTGTTTTGAAACTAGGAAGTTCGGTTCTGGAGTCAGCCGGAATTTTCGGTCCAAAGTTGGATCGGAATTTCCGGTTGGACCCGGAATATCCGGTTCTAACTTGAACCAGAATATCCGGCTGGCGAAATACCTAAATTCGGGAGGATGGGACGAGGAGCAATTTCCTACTCTTCTTCCACCCCCAACTTCCCTCTCCTCCATAGACACCACCTCCCGGCAATTTCCTCCATCGGATTCCATTGGTTTTGGCAGGATCTGGTGCTCCTCCTCCTCGAGAATCATCTTCTCCAAGCACTTTGCTCCATGGACGTGGGTAACTCACTCACATTCCAATCTAGGGTGTTCATCCTTGTTCCTCTTTGAAGTCATGTTTTTCTTGAGATTGGTTGGTGGTAGAGGTTCCTAGGATGACCCATTGCATATTAGAAACAATAGGTTAGCATCCCCTTTGCACGATCTAGTTATAGACCAAGTTTAAAATCATCCTAGTTCTGTTTTTGTGGAACCGGATTATCCGGTTCAGTACTGAACCAAAAATTCCGGTTGGGTTCTGTCTCTTTTCGAGAATTCATAACTTAAGTGATTTTGCTAGGACCATTACATGATCGCGTTGTGGCTGCTTTTCTGTTGTTCCTAGTATGATTCCTTTGCTATGACTTGTGTGTACTCATCTATGCTATCCATCTATTATTCTACTTTCATAGGTGGTTCCAATGTTGACTCTCAGTCGGGATCTCGCAAGCGCCCCAACTACCGCGAAACCAGTGATGAAGAGCAGGTTTCTAGCCCTCCAAGGAAGACTACTATCAAGCAAAAGTCTGGAGTTGTGAAGAAGCCTACACCCAAGAAGAAGGGAAAGGCTCAGAGGAAGAACTACAAGAATGATCTTGTTGTTGCTGAGTACACATTGATTTTCAGAAAGACTGGTATTCTCATGAGAGAGATGTTGAGCTCGAGGATGACGGATTATGGTGCATTGAGAAATCCTACAAGTACTGAGACATTTATTTTGACTATAAGTTCCCTATCCGTCCCATGAACCCAACAAAGCTCCAGCAGCTCAAGGACAAGGAAGATTTTGCTTAAGCTGCTACCATTGTGGAGAGGTTTGCTCTTGATGATCTCATGGAGACTCAATGCCCATATAATGTTGTCGAAGAATCGTTATGTCCTAGAAAGGATTGCTTCTAGAGGTTCGAACACTAGGGGCTAACCACGTTCTATCGCACCTCGAGAGACCTCGAAAGGGGAGCTCGCGAAGATCAACAGTGGAGACATAGAGAGTTTTACCCAGTTTCAGGCCACCGTGATGGTGTGAAACTCTACTCCATGATACCACGGCCCTCCATTGTGGAGACATAGAAAGGGATTAAGCTGCTACCATTGTGGAGAGGTTTTCTCTTGATGATCTCATGGTGATCTCATGGAGTAGAGTTTTACACCGTCATGGTACTCGCTTCATAGGAGCCGCCTCTCGAGATACAATCTCTCGATCTGCGCCCGCCATTGTAACCATACATCATAATACAGAGACAACAAGCAAGAGTAAGGGTTTTACCTCTACGAGAGCCCCGAACCTGGGTAAACTGTGCCCATGTTAGTCGTCGAAATCACCAATGCCTAATTCGTTCCTTTACTCGAAACCCTACCGGATCATCCGAGGGATTTGTTGATATGAGTCATCAACAATTGGCGTCGTCTGTGGGAACGGCAGGCGCTGGATCCTCGGCTCCGCTGGCTTCATCCGCACCAAGCTTCAACAGGAGCCCGGAATCTTCGAATCCCACGAAGCCAATCTGCTTCGGGTCGTTCATGTACACGCCCCACTCGTCGGCTTCTCGCCCGGTGTTCAGTGGTCTCCAGGAGGGTGTCTCGATGACTTTCGGCGACCTCCACTTCCGCGCCACCAGGGAAGGAATCCTGCGCTTCCCCGACACTTCTGCATACGCCGCATCTGACACTGAGTCTATTCCGACGACCCCGACTGCAGCTATGAGTCTAGCGACGGCTCCGTTCACCGCAACAAGCTCGACTTCCACACCATTACGGCTGAAGAACTAGCCAATCTCGGCAAAAACCATGGGCCTGCACCAAGGACTTACGAGCCATATCTGGCCCACGTCTGCATGGCTGATCTTGTCGAGGAACCCGCCAAAACAGAGGCAAGCCTGGCAGCAAGGCAGCAAATCCACTTCTCGCGGGCCGCCTGGGATAAGGCAAAAATTACGGTACAGAAGAGCCAACCACTGGCAAGCGGAGTCATGCATGAAGACTTGACAGCGTACTGATGTCTATGCACGCTTCTATTCTTGTAGACAGTGTTGGGCCTCCAAGTGTAGAGGTTTGTAGAATAGCAGCAAGGTTCCCTTAAGTGGATCACCCAAGGTTTATCGAACTCAGCGAGATAGAGGTCAAATGTATCCCTCTCAAGCAACTCTGCAATTACGATACAAGAAGTATCTTCTGTCCCCAACACACCTAATACAATTTTCAGTTGTATAGGTGCACTAGTTCGGCGAAGAGAGAGTAAAATGCAAGTAATATGGATTATAATAAGTGATAATAGCAATCTGAAATAAAAATGGCAGCAAGCAAACATGTAGCAGAAAAGGTTTTAAACGGTGTTCCAATGCTTAGAAACAAGGCCTAGGGATCCTACTTTCACTAGTGGACACTCTCAACAATGATAACTTAATTGAATGCATAAATATAATCTTTTCACTATGCTACTCCGAACCACTCTCTGGTTGAATAACAAACACCAATTCATTGCGTAGGGTTGTAACAGCACTCCTCAAAGTCGCATTCCCATGTCTAGTTAACCCCACACTGTCAACTTGAGCGCCCTAGAAGGTACTATACAAACACCACAATTTCATAGGGTCATCCAACACAAGATATAAATATCATGCTAAACCACACGGTGCACACACTGTCACCTTTACACCGTGATCAAAGTGTTTAGGAGATCTCATAACAAAAGCACTTGAGTAGCATAACAGATGAAGAGTAACATCTACTTATTCAACTAGATTACAAAGCTCATGATCACATAAAGATCACACCATGGGAGAGAGATGGAACACATAGCTACCGGTAGAGCCCTCAGCCCCGGGGGAGAACTACTCCCTCCTCATCATAGGAGACAGCAATGGCGATGAAGATGGCGGTGGAGTCGATGGAGATGGCTCCGGGGGCCCTTCCTTGTCCCGGCAGGGTGCCGGAACAGAGATTTCTGTCCCCTGAAACTTGCCGGCGGCGGCGGCAGAGCTACGGAACTTTTCGTGGAAGGGGGCCGATATATTTAGGGTTTATGCATCGGGGGGCATATATAGGCAAAAAACGATGGCGGTGGGCGCCCGAGGGGCCCACACCACCCCCAGGCGCGGCCAGGGGTCCACCCGCGCCCA
Source organism: Alopecurus myosuroides (assembly GCA_028641055.1). Lineage (NCBI taxonomy): Eukaryota > Viridiplantae > Streptophyta > Magnoliopsida > Poales > Poaceae > Alopecurus > Alopecurus myosuroides. The sequence goes on from CM054058.1 coordinate 353,053,857, forward strand.
GGCATGGTGTGGGGGCTACGGGGTCCCCCCTCCTGGTCTCCTTTGGACTTCCTTGACCCTCCGAAACTTCTAAGACTTATGGCTTTTGAATCGTCCATTTCCGAGAATATTTCTAGAACAACTTTTCTGAAACTAAAAACAACAGAAAACAGGAACTGGTTCTGTGGCATCTTGTCAATAGGTTAGTCCCGGGAAATCGATAAAAAAGGGCATAAAGTGTAAGGAAAACATGTAGCATTTGGCATGAAAACAACATGGAACATCAGAAATTAAGGATACGTTTATGACGTATCAACATCCCCAAGCTTAGTTCCTACTCATCCTCGAGTAGGTAAACACAAAACAAATAATTTCTGAGGTGACATGCTACCAACATAAACTTGATCATCATAGTAATGTGAAGCATGTGAACTAGGATTAAATGAATAAAGACTGTGGTTTATAGTTGATATCAAAGAGTAATGTATAAACCATTAGGAATAACAAAGTAAAACCTTTCAATGAATCAATACTAAAAGACAATCCACTGTGCAAAGTATATTAAAGATGATTTAAGCTTCAAGAACAACAATATAATCATCCAAGGCATCAAACTCTCACAAGAACTCCTGTTAGGATCAAGTCAAGTGACAACAATATGCACATAGGAAAATCATTCAAATAATTGTGCAGTTAAAACAAGCAAGCGTTCTGTATTGCTTCCTGGCACCAGGATGTTATGGCTAAAAGAACATTATGGGGGGGTTGGATGGTCAATAGAAGAAAGTCTCACACAACTGAAAGTGATCATTAGACAATAGGAAGTCTTATAATCGAAGTTATGCAAGGAGTAGTGATTGCCACACAACGGATGCACATAGAGCTATAAGTGTATGAAAGTTCTCCAATGGAACTAGTGGGGGTGCATCCAACCTGCTTGCTCACTAAGACCTAGAGCTCTTTTGAGGAGGCTCATCATTGGAATATTCAAGCCAAGTTCTATAATGTAAGTTCCCCACATAGTTATGCAAGTCATAATATGAAAAATCTCTCTAAACTGAAGTAATGATGCTAAACAAAGCACACGTGTGGAATAAATGATAGTAGTGCTGCCCCCTCTCTCTTAATTTTCTCTCTTTTGCCTCTTTTTTCTCTTTTGGGCCTTTTTTTTGATATATAACCTCACTGGTAGGGGAAACACTCTATTTTACAATGAATCAACACACTTTTAGTACTCATAACTCAAACTGAAATATCTCTGATGTATAAAACTAAATTCTCCTGCTAGTGTAGCAGTATGCAAAATAACAATGAAGCATGACAAGTAACATAATGATGATGGATGTTGTATGGCAATATATCTCGGAATGGTTATGGAAATGCCATGGTAGGTAGGTATGGTGGCTGTTTTGAGGAAGATAAATTTTGGCTTATGTGTAGAAGAACAAAGTTCTCCCACGGGGTTTGGACGCACTGGCAACGTTTGCACCAACTCTCAATGTGAGAATGAGAAATGCACAGTATCGAAGAGGCTAGCAAATATGGATGGTGGAAGTGCTAAAAAGCCGCAACATAGAACTCACAAGTTAAAATTTTCCAAATAAAATCATGATATAACAAGGCATAATGAAAATCAGTCCAAGAGGGTCTATGGCAGTGACAAGTCAGTGTTAGCTACCCCAACCGTAGCGCGTAACAAAAAGCCATTACGATTGCTATCAGCAAAGGAAGTCATATACCATTATCCTATCAACTGGTTATTTGAGTGTGGCACAGTTTCAAGCTTCTAGACCAACCATTAATTTTTTTTACTCTACTAAACCAGCAAGTTTACCATTAAGCATATTAATATCTCAAAACAACAACAAATAATCAAGTGAAACAGTTTAGTGATGTACAAGAATAAGCAAGCTTTTTTCGTTATACCATCTACCACACGTAGCATTTTCTAGTTCCATCAAACACCAAACAACAAAAACTCTCCAAGAGATAAAGCAATGAAACAAGAGAGTACTAACACAAATCTACCAAAACTGACAACTTTGAATAAGAGATGCAAGAAAAATAGGAGTTAAAAAGGAATTTTGCAGTAGGTAGAAGAAAAACTAGGAATACGAGCACAACGACTATTCAAATGAAAAAGCGGAGCATGTATCTCTCCCACACAAAGAATTCTAGGTTCCAACTATATTATTGCAGCAAGGAAAACAAAATAAAAATTTAACAGACGCTCCAAGTAAACTTCATATGATGTGACCGAATAAAAATATAGTTTCACTAGAAGTGACCTGATAAATTGTTGATGAAGAAGGGGATGCCTTGAGCATCCCCAAGCTTAGATGCTTGAGTCTTCTTAGAATTTGCTGGGATGAACCACGGGGGCATCCCCAAGATTTCGCTTTGCACTCTTCTTCATCACATTATATCACCCTCTTCTCTTGACCCTTGAAAACTTCCTTCACACCACACTCAAAAAGTAATTCGCATTAGAAGATTAGTTCAACAATAAAAAGTCCATGGGTTCTGAATGGACACAATTGCTATTGATACTTTTAAAACATTAGCTACAGCCGATGTTTCGTGAAGCAAAGAAATCCACTTGACATCGTAAAAGAGCAAATGCAAGAAAAATGGCAGAATCTGCCAAAACTAGAACTGTCTGTAAAGACAATCTTTTGGGGCACTTATGTTGCTCAGATCGAAAAATGTAAGAACAAAAGAGTTTAATAATTCGCTGAGGAATAAGCACAAAAATTGTCAGGTCATTCTGATCTTTCTGGATTTCATACGATTTTTTACAGTGGACAGGAGAAATCTGTTTTCTGCGCAGAAATCCAAAACCAACTCCAACTTCTGCTAGAAACTTTACTTAGCACAACTAATACATGAAAATAAAGATACAAAGGAGTTGCTACATAAGTATACAACACCTTGACTCAAAGAAAACAGAGGAAAGCAAAGCAAAAAAATAAAACCATGGGTTATCTCCCAATAAGTGCTTTTCTTTAAAGCCTTTTAGCTAGGCATGATAATTTGAGAAGATGCTCACGTAAGAAATATGAATTGCAGCAAAAGAGAGCATCAAGAATAAAATGTAAAACAAATTTAAGTCTAACCCACTTCTATGAAAAAGAATCTTGTAGAAAAACAAGTCATGAAAGCACAAGGCAACAAGCATAGGAAAGCAAAACAAGTACAACTTCAAAAATTTCAACATAAAGAGGGAAACTTGATATTGTTGAGATGCATAAGACTATGTTTCCCTCTATCATAATAAATTTCAGTAGCGTCATGAATTAAATTAACAATATAACTATCACAAGAAACATTCTTATCATGAGCCACATGCATAAAAGAATTATTACTCTCCACATAAGCATAGTCATTCTCATTAATAGTAGTGGGAGAAAATTGAACAAAATAGCTATCATTATCATTCTCATCACCATAATCATCAAATATAGGAGGCGTGTTGTAATAATAATTAATTTTCTCCTCAATAGTAGGTGGAATGAAAATAACATATGCGTCATTGTAATCATCAAATATTGGAGGAAAAGTATCATCAAAGAAAATTTCCTCCTCAAAACATGGGGGACTAAAAATATCATATTCATCAAAACCAGCTTCCCCAAGCTTATAATTTTCCATAGCATTAGCAATAATGGTGTTCAAAGAATTTATACTAATAACATTGCTACTAGCGTGCAAATAAAGTTCCATAGGTTATTTAATTTTCTCTTCAAACACTTCATGTCCTAACTCAAGATAAATATTATAAAGCTCTTTTCATATTTTTGTTGTTTTCCATTAATCCTAACTAGTAAAAATAAAAACAAGGAACAAGTAAAAATAAGCCTAACTAGTGAAAATAAAAACAAGAAACAAAAAGATATAATTGCAGAATCTAAAGGAAATAACTTCGAGCACTCACACAGGATGTGAGTACATTTTACCTTACCTCCCCGACAACGGCGCCAGAAAAGAGCTTGATGTCTACGCATGCTTCTATTCTTGTAGATAGTGTTGGGCCTCCAAGTGCAGAGGTTTGTAAAACATCAGAAATTTTCCCTTAAGTGGATCACCCAAGGTTTATCGAACTCAGCGAGATAGAGGTAAAATGTATCCCTCTCAAGCAACCCTGCAATTACGATACAAGAAGTCTCTTGTGTCCCCAACACACCTAATACAATTGTCAGTTGTATAGGTGCACTAGTTCGGCGAAGAGAGAGTAAAATGCAAGTAATATGGATTATAATAAGTGATAATAGCAATATGAAATAAAAATGGCAGCAAGCAAACACGTAGCAGAACAGGTTGTAAACGGTGTTTCAATGCTTAGAAACAAGGCCTAGGGATCCTACTTTCACTAGTGGACACTCTCAACAATGATAAGTTAATTGAATGCACAAATATAATCTCTTCACTATGCTACTCTGAACCACTCTCCGGTTGAATAACAAACACCAATTCATTGCGTAGGGCTATAACAACACTCCTCAAAGTCACATTCCCATGTCTAGTTAACCCCACACTGTCAACTTGAGCGCCCTAGAAGGTACAAGACAAACACCCCAATTTCATATGGTCATCCAACACAAGATAAAAATATTATGCTAAACCACACGGTGCACACACTGTCACCTTTACACCGTGATCAAAAAATTTATGGAGATATCATAACAAAACCAATTGAGCAGCATAACAGATGAAGAGTAACATCTACTTATTCAACTAGATTACAAAGCTCATGATCACATAAAGATCACACCATGGGAGAGAAAGATGAAACACATAGCTACCAGTAGAGGCCTCAGTCTCGGGGGAGAACTACTCCCTCCTCATCATAGGAGACATCAACGGCGATGAAGATGGCAGTGGAGTCGATGGAGATAGCTCCAGGGGGACTTCCCCGTCCCGGCAGGGTGCCGGAACAGAGATTTCTGTCCCCCGGAACTTGTCGGTGGCGGAGCCATGGAACTTTTTGTGGAAGGGGGCCGATATATTTAGGGTTTATGCATCGGGGGGCATATATAGGCGAAACGGCGATTGCGGTGGGCACCCGAGGGGCCCACACCACGCCCAGGCGCGGCCAGGAGTCCACCTGCTCCCAGGCATGGTGTGGGGGCACCGGGGGCCCCCCCTCCGGGTCTCCTTTGGACTTCGTTGACCCTCCAGAACTTCTGACACATCTGGCTTTTGAATCGTCCAATTCTGAGAATATTTTCAGAATAACTTTTCTTAAACTAAAAATAGCAGAAAACGGGAACTCTCTCTGTGGCATCTTGTCAATAGGTTAGTCCCGGGAAATCGATAAAAAGGGCATAAAGTGTAAGGAAAACATGTAGCATATGGCATGAAAACAACATGGAACATCGGAAATTAAGGATACGTTTATGACATATCACGTACCACTACTTCCTATTGCTACAAAATCAAGAGATGATAAACACCCGTAAAGAACTCGACGCGCATCAGCGTGCGGCTGAAGCTTTGAGTGCACATCGAGCGGCACTCTCTAGAACTCGCGACTCAACAGGAGAGCAACCTCCCAGGAAAGGAAAGCACACCTCCAAGACTGCCCGCATGAACCCAGAAGCTCTCAGCGAGATTTCCATGACGATGGAGACCTCGTTCATGCATGTCGATGAGGAAGGGAACATGCACCCGACAACCCCCGGGGCCGCGGTCCTGGCTGCCACTACCTATCTACGGGTAATCCACCTGCCAGAAAATGACCCCCACGCGGAGCAGCATCGCGAGGTCAAAAGTGGACTAGATCTAGCCAGTGTGGCGATCGCTGCCCAAGCTCACAAGAAAACGTCCACCCCGGAGGCCGTAGCGCCTCAAGCAGACAAGTCACCTCGCGGACGCGTGGATACGTCACCAAAAAGAGGCGATAAGGGATTGCCCCGGCAGCACCGGAGCAAAGAGGTGCGGCACCGCGACGACAGTCCGCGAAACAGCAACGACAGCCCAGCCTGCGACACCGTGGAGGCCGCTCGCGACATCGTGAAGAAGAACCACGACATAGTGGCCGCGATTCTGGACACCGCAGCAGGGAGCCGCGACGGGACATCGGCCGCGATCAAGCCTCCTACGACGCGTGGAACGACATCACCTAGAACAAGGTCGACAGGCTCGCGCACACAGGAATCGCGCTCGCTCACCATGCTCCTCTGATGAAGAAGCCTGCGACACGATGTGCTTCAGCAACAGCATTCGCGAGGCACCAATGCCCAAAAAATTCAAGCTCACTTCGGTAGTCCCAAAGTACGATGGCTCGCAAGAACCCAGAAATTGGGTCTCGGATTACCTGACCGCGGTCAGGTGCTAACACGGAAATAAAGTAACAACCATGCAGTACCTCAACCTGCATCTCGTCGAAGCTGCCCGAAGCTGGCTCGAAGGCAGTCCACACGCGTGTTATAGATCCTGGGACGATCTCACGTACGACTTCGAGAAGAACTTTCAGGCGACATACAAGAGGCCAGCATCTATCGAGGAGCTGCGAGCCTGCAGACAGAAGAGCGGTGAATCAACTCGCGAGTACATCCAGAGATGGACTACGCTCAAAAACACGGCTGGAAACATACTGGAGGAAATAGCGGTAGAAGCTTTCACAAAGGGCATGTGACAGACAGCTTTCCGAGAAGAACTGGGATGATGCGCACCCAAGACTATTGGAGAGCTGATGGTGATAGCCGACAAATGGGCAAATGGTGAAGAATCCCTGCGCAACGAAAAACCCTCCTTACCCGCGCATGACGATGATGGCAATGGCGACCGCCGAAGTAAAAAGAGACGACACTATGATAAGGACGACCAGTCGGAGTTTGTGGCCGCCGAATTGACGAGAAACCACGACGGTGGGTCCCACGGGAATCGCGAGTGGAAGCCAAAACCAGATGACAGAACACCTGAGGAAGACCTCGATGGATACTGCTCCCTGCATCTGTTCACAGCTAAGCACACGGGCAAGCTCAAGGCCACTCATCTCCTAAAGGACTGTCGAAAGTTCCAGAACATTCACGAGGCATACTAAAAAAAGAATCGAGCCGCCACAAGCCAAGGATACCCACAACTACTTGGAGGGCACGCAGTCGCGCCAAACCCACCGTCGTCGCCCCCACCTCCACAGGCAGGGCAACACAACATGCTTGTAGTCGCGAACCTAGCAGCGGCCAACCAAGGAGGAAATGGATACCCAAACCCTAAGGGAGTCATAGGCATGATACAGAAAGTCTTCCCATCCCTAAGAGTTCAAAAGACCAATACTCGCCACGTCAACATGGCAGTACAGGCGCCATCGTCCAAACCAGAATACCTCAAGATGTACGAGCACCCGATAACTTTCTCCAGGGAGGACCACGCACCACGGGTATACCGACCAGGACACGCAACGCTCGTCATCCAGGCACAAATAGGAAACACGGACACACTCCGCAAGATGAACAAGAACCTGTACGGACTCGGAATAGTACCAGGCAAAGCAGTTCGGCCACTCAGTACAATTAATATGGAGGTAGTACTTGGGGACCCGAGCAATTATAGATGGGAGTTCCTCGACTTTGAGGTAGTCCACTGGCCATCGCAGTACCACGCCATTCTAGCCCGAACTGCGTTCGCGAGATTCATGGCAGTACCCCACTACGCCTACCTCAAGTTGAAGCAACCAGGAGAGTACGGCACAATCACCGTAAACGAAGACTTCCAAAAATCAGACAAGTGCGAAAATGACTTCCACTAGATCGCAAAATCCTTTGGGATGCAAGAGAAGCTTGAAGAATTGGCAAAGACCACGAATAACTCTGTGATTACACACGCAAAAATAAACGCTCTAGACCTCGAGTTCAGCGCAAACAACGACACTCGAAAGCATCAAGTCCACCCGACGGATCCTGCGAAGATGGCGATGGTGTCGACAAGCCTCTCTTCCACATAGAAAAGCGCGCTCGTCGAACTCCTTCGTGAGTACTGGGAAATCTTTGCCTGGCAGCCATTAGATATGCCAGGTATCCCTACAGAGTTCGCCGAGCACTCATTAGAAGTGTTCAAAGACGTCAAGCCAGTGAAGCAGACAAGTCGATGATTCTCTGAGCCAAAGCAGCGCGCACTCAGAGAACAAGTGAATATTATCCACAAAATTCATCAGGGAGATCAAGATTTCCACCTGGTTAGCAAACCCGGTGCTGGTCCCGAAGAAAAACGCAAACATCCTTCGCGTGTGCATCGACTATACGTCGTTGAACAAATACTTCCCCAAGGATAACTTCCCGCTCCCGCGGATCGACCAGATCATTGACTCCACGACAGACTGCCAACGCCTCTCCTTCCTAGATGCCTACCCAGGCTATAATCAGATCAGGATGAAATAAGAAGAGGAGGAGAAAACAGCATTCCTCACACGACACGGTGTATACTGCTAACCCACCATGCCCTTCGGGCTCAAGAACGCAGGCGCCACATATCAGCGTTGCATGCAAAAGTGTCTCGCCAAACTCATTGGTAAGAATGTGCAAGTCTATGTCGATGACATAGTGATAAAAACTAGAGTGGAGGACGCACTCCTCAAGGACATAAGGGAAACATTCGTTGCCCTAAATGTATACAAGATCAAGATCAACCTGACCAAATGTGTCTTTGGTGTACCATCAGGACAATTGCTCGGCTACCTAGTCTCAGCCAGAGGAATAGAAGCTAGCTCGGAGAAAAGTCAGGCAATCCTGACAATGAAAAAGCCAACAAACCTCCGCGGGGTGCAGCAGCTAGCAGGGCAACTGGCAGCCCTCTGCAGGTTCGTCGCAAGATTGGGCGAGCAAGCCCTTCCTTTCTACAAACTGCTCAAGAAGAAAGACAAGTTTGAGTGGACCGAAGAAGCAAGGAAGGCCTCTGCATATCTGAAAAGAGTATTGTCGAGCATAAAGATACTAGCGACGTGATACCTCTCGAACGTATCTATAATTTCTGATGCTCCATGATAATATTATGTCGATTGCTACATGTTTTCTCCCTTCTTTATGTCATTTTTATCGATTTTCCGGACTAACCTATTGACAAGATGCCACAGAGCCAGTTCCCTGTTTTCTGCTATTTTTAGTTTCAGAAAAGTTGTTCTGGAAATATTCTCGGAATTGGAAAGTTCGAAGCCCGGAAGTCATATTTTCCCCGGAAGCATCCAGAAGACCGAAGAGGAGTCGAAGAGGGGCACCAGGGGGCCCACACCATGGGGTGGCGCGCCCCTCCTTGGCCGCGTCAAGGGGTGGTGTGGGGCCCCCAGGGCACCACCGCCTCTGCCCTTTCGCCTATTTATTTCCCCCGGATGGAAAACCCTAGATACCTGATCAAAAAATCCCCGAAAAGTTCCACAGCCGCCATCATCGTCAACCCTAGATCAGGAGGGGTTCTGAAGCTGTCTCCGGCACCCTACCGGAGAGGAGATCATCATCGGAGGCCTCTTCATCACCATGCTTGCCTCCAGAGTGATGTGTGAGTAGTTCATCCTTGGACTACGGGTCCATAGGAGTAGCTAGATGGTTATCTTCTCCTCCTCTACCTCAATGTTTAGATCTCGTGAGCTTCCTAACATGATCGAGATTGTTCTTATGTAACTCTTTGTGCTGTGTTTGCTGGGATCCGATGAATATTGAACTTATGCAAAGTTGATTATAGTCTTTTATTTCATATGTTATTTGTGATCTTGCATGCTTTCCGTTGCTAGTGGTGCTCTGGCCAAGTAGTTGCTAGTAACTCCAAGAGGGAGTATTTATGCTTGATAGTGGGTTCATGCCTCCTTTTCGCATGTGCTCGGGTGACAGAAACGTGACGGGGGAGAATGTGTTTCATTAGGGAGAAAACAGCGGTGTGAGTGCCCGCGTGCACAATCATTGCTTACATTACACACATTGCTTAATGCGATTATCTGTTGCTTGCAACTTAATACCTAAGGGGGTTCGGATGATAACCTGAGGGTGGATTATTAGTCACAGATGCAGTTGGATTACGGTCTATGTATATTGTTGTAATGCCCGCACTAAATATCACTAGTCGTCAACCCGTGCATCTGCACGGGCTAGTTATTTGAGCAAACGTTTGTAAAACTATTTTTCAAAAGGTTAGATTCTATATAAAAATGTTTGATCAACTAAGCATGTCCGGAAACAAAATACCACATGTAATTATCTAATAATCTTCCAGTGCATACAATCAAAGAGGACGGCTATGCGAGAAAACAATTATGACGTGTCCTTATATCATGCACCGTTCACTTCCGAGTAAATATAAAATATATATTTATAATTATAGAGAACATCATACAATGATTAATTTTTCCAAAGACAAATATACAATGGTGGGAACGAATAATATTCAGATATTACAAACAATGGAAAACATAATTGGTATATTATTAGTGAAATCCAGAGAGAGTAGCGACATAAAATACACTGTTTATTCGTAAAATACAGGCATGCCTAAAATACATTGTTTATTCGTCCATACTCATTCCACATTGTCTTGGTGGAATTGCTAAAAATTAAGATGCACTGAAGAAGTGAAGATTACAAATACGAGTTGGGTCTACGAATTTCCTACCCAAATAAATTGGTATTAAATTATTACACGCTAGTAGTATAAATATTAATAATTACAAAAAAAAAACAGACGTTAATATGGTTAATAGTTTACCTCCAGATTAAGTTCTTCCTCGAAGCACCAATAGTTATTAAAATAAAGGTAATGTCTACTTGAATGGTTATATAGATTAAATGTGTTCATGGTGGAATTGAAGAGATTGGGGGTGCCAATTTGAGAGCTTGAGCATTTCACTTTCAGAACAAAAATGCTTACCCGGGCAAAAAATTGTGTGTCATGTGATGCTCGCCACTTTACAAAATTGGATACCAAATGTGAATAAATATATATATATGCAAAAAAATTAAGACAGAATACTCTAGGGTTAAGATGAAGTAGTTTTCTTTCCAGCAACATCTATAGGCGAACTAAACCTGATTGTAATTGAAGAAACCAAAATCTTGTACGTATGAGAAATAGGTGCATATAGATACATGTTACCTGGCTTACCATTTGTGGCCCCAAGCAACAACAGTTATGAGTAGACCTAAAAAAACCACCAATATGCATCTCCATCTGATGTAAAATTTAACTACTATAAAAATAGGGCGTATCTACCCGGACGCTTTTACCTTTTTCATGATCAATCATCTCGGTATTGCTGGCAAACAATCGACATTTTCCAAACAATTACTTCAAAAGTAGTTACTCGAAATTGAGAATAAGAAAAGGGTAGTTAGTACTCCATTGGTTAGAGTGAAATCTTAACATTTGGTTCAGTTGAGCCCCTAAACTTGCAGAAATATGTAACAACACAAACATATTTGAAGAGAGGCTACGAACAGGAATAGCTTATTAACTTGCAATGTTTGGAAGGTGCAGTAATCCAAGTAAGGTCTCCCAGTAAACAGATATACCTTGATTAAATATGAATAACTTCGATGTCAACAGTAGTGGGACCACTAAACAACTAAACACAAAAATTGTCAGCTTGGGTTGACCATATTTTAACGTAAAGGATGCAGTCCTGCAAAACGGAAAAGTACACAGGAGGCACCTGCAAGAGAGTACATGGTTGTTCTCCTCTACTTTCATCGAACAGATGACATAGGCACATTTACAGATGGGTAATGCAGTACTGGCTCTTATTGAGCAGAGAAAACATATGATGAGACCAAGGTACCTAGTGCAAATGTCAATCTTAGAGTTCCTAAGGAAAAATTAATAACACTCAATTATTCAGATCTCGAACAACAGTGTGGTCCAAGCTTAGTTCGAGAAACTATGCTAGCTGAATTGATTATGTAGAAATATAAATAGGATTAGCCTGAGTATACTTTTCTCTGTATTAGGGGATCACTGAGAGGCTGGATAGGTTTCCTGAGAACTCTTAGATGGATTGCAGCATGCATGAATTCTTGAAGTTACAGAAAAGTTTATCGGCAAAAAAGAACATAAATCATGTGAATTATTCTACATAACTTAATCTGAAGATGTTTCTGCATAGAAGAAGAAAATTAGAACTTTAATCATGGTATAGCCATAGTATTAATACCATGATTTTCCGCAGACCGCGTTCAAAAAATGCAGTATGGTACCGAGATGGTAGAACAATTCTCAAATCTAATGTGAAGGATAAAAAAGCTAATAAAAACTCATGTATTCAGATCCCATTAGATTTATAATTTATCTGAAATATTCCCATCTCTAATATGTCGATCTTGCAAGTTCTCCCATATAGTTGTGTGGTCTAAACTTAGTTCTAGAAATTATGCTCCTTGAATAAATTATCTACAAAATATTAAAAAGGATTAGTCTCAGTGCACTTTTCTCTGTGTTCGGAATATAAATAATACCTTGCAGCACCCTTATCAGACGTAGTTGTCGAAGTGGAAGGCAACGCAGTGTTCGGAGCGGTGAACCTACTGTTGTGTGCTTGCGTCCTTGCGATCATGGAGATAAACCACATAACTATTAACCGAGACAAACAGACATAATAAAGCCCAAAGTTGGCGGGCATGCAGACTTGCATGCGGCAATATGAAAAAATCAATCACGGGATGATCTCGATCCCTGGCGACGCAACCAAGAGTAGCTCCTTTCCTGCCAAAAAAAAAAAACAAGTACCAAGCAGCTCATGGATATTTAGAACATTGAGTAAGCGGAAACAACGATATTACCTTGAGATCCAATCCTCCTAGTGCATTGCCGTGAAACCAATCACATCAAATTTAACGAACAATAATCAAAGGTTACCGGTAGCTATTAAAATTGATCTAGGCATCACATACCTTAGCTTAGATCAGCCATACTGGTACACGATCTACGCAACCTTTAGTACAGGTACATGCGTAATTTGTGACCTTGATTCTTGGCGAACTCCGTGTTTGTCCGGATTGTGCAAATTTGTGCTGCTACCGCCGGGTAGGTGTTGTATCCACCTGCGTCACAAAACGAGAACATGGGAGGACGTCCATTAAAAAATCAGCCTAGCTTTGGATATGGATCGGGAGGTGAGAGAACCATTGGAAACGTCGTTGCGGGCAGATCGAGCGGAGATGGCGATTAGGGAAGGAGGAGTCGTGACATGGGATTATGGATGGGGAGAGACTACGTTGGTGGGAGGCGGGCAGGGGGTATGCTTTCATCCGACGGTGATTAATTGACTATGACTCTGATCTGATGGACAAAATTTCTTAATCGCTAGGATTAACATGGAGTCTCGTATGGTACACCCAATTAGTAAATATAAGATAGTAGTCATCATGTCATGGATGTGCACTACGGTGCAACCTTTATTTGTCAATTGTCTAGCTGTAATTTGTTCACCCAGCATGCTATCTTTTATGGAGAGACACCACTAGTGAACATATGAACCCTGGTCCATTTTCTTACACAGTTAAACAAACCACTATAATTTCCTGCTTTTTTACTTACTGCAAGCATACATTATTTTCCACACTATACGTTTAATCTTTGTTTTCAGCAAGACCGGTGAGATTGACAACCTCACTGTACCGTTGGGACAAAGTATTTTGGTTGTGTTGTGTGCACGTTCCGCGTTGTTGCTGACACCAGTGAGGCGCCATCACCACCGTCAGTGCCATCAACCTTCCAAAGATACTCTTTCTCTTACTGGATTGATAACCTTGGTTCTTAACTGAGGGAAATTCCTACCGCTACACTCATCACACCCTCCTCTTGGTGTTCCCAACACGTAGCATCACCACGCCCCACAAGAGAGCCCTTGTACCTATACCTAGCCGCAACTAACCAAGTGGTCATCACGGTAATCGTGGTAGAGCGACCCGAAGATGGGAAGACGCACGGAGTTCAGCGGCCAATCTACTACCTCAACGAGGTACTCTTGAAGGGAATATGCCCAAGAGGCAATAATAAAGTGGTTATTATCTTATTCCTTGTTTATGATAAATGTTTATTTCTCATGCTAGAATTGTATTAACCGGAAACGTTGATACATGTGTGTCTAATAAACAAACAGTGGTTCCTAGTAAAGCCTATCTTTAAACTAGCTCGTTGATTAATAGATGATCAAGGTTTCCTGATCATGAACATTGGATGTTGTTAATAATGGGGTCATGTCATTAGGAGAATGATGTGATAAACATAGACCCAAACTAGGTATAACAATACGATCAAGTCATTTAGTTTATATTGTTATATCTTGCATACGAAGTAACTTATTCCTTAGACCATGAGATCATGTCAATCACTAATACCAGAAGAGTGCTTTGATGTCATCAAACGTCACGCCGTAACAGGGTGACTATAAAGGTGCCGTTGGGTATTTGGAAAGTATTAGTTGAGGCTCATGGATCAAGAGTGGGATTTGTCCATCCAAATGACAGAGAGATATACTCTGTACCCTCTCGGTGATATCACATTGACACCGCTTGCAAGCACGTTACTAGGTCACAAGGATGTCATATCACGGAACGAGTAAAAGAGTACTTGTCGGTAACGAGATCGAACAAGGTATGGATGATACCAATGATCGGATCTCGGACAAGTAAAATATCGCGAGTCAAAGGGAATTAGTCACGACGTTGATGGTTCACACGATCACGAGATTCATCGTTGAATATATAGGAGTCATCGCGGATCTCCAGATCCCGCTGTTGATTATTGATCGGAGAGGTGTCTCGATCATGTCTATGTTATTCGCGAACCGTAGGGTGACACACTTAAGGTTCGATGACGCATTTGAGAGGATACGGAATATCGAAGAAAAGTTTGGACAACACCGAAATTGTTTCGGGTAAATTTGAAATAGTTCAAGGGGTTTTTTCATCGAATGGTTGTTACTAGAATTAACAAATGATTTGAGGTGCTATATGCAAATGTTTGTTAATAGAATTACCAAATGCTGAAATAAAAAATAAAAATGTTTTATTTATTTATGAAATAAAAATCTTTGGGGTTTTTGAGTGGAGTTTAAGTGGAGGATGAGTGTCCACTCACATGAAGAGGGAAGAGGTGGGGGCACCACCATGGGCTGGCCGCACCCCTCTTAGGCTTCCTCCCCCTCCCCTATAAAAGGAGGGAGAGGGCTCTCCCTCTTACACACGCTTGGTGTCATCTCCACCTCTCTCCTCCCGCTGATCCACCTCATGTTCATGCGCTTGGCGAAGCCCTGAACGAAGTTTTCTCCACCACACCACGCCGTCGTGCTGATGGAGTTTCGAGGGATCCTCTACTTCTGTTGCCCCGCTGGATCGAGGGAACGGAGGGACCGATCACGGAGGCACCGCCGGATTGAGGTGCACATCTTCTCGGCCTTGAGATCGGTGTGGGTACGACTACGCCAACAACGAGATTCGATCTCGTAATTCTTAGAGTCTTCGAGGGTATGTTTTCCTTAAGACTCTCTCTATGCCCGTTGCTTTCATCTCCTAGATTAGATCTTAGCCTTTCGGGTGTCTCTCGCGTAGGAATTTTTTTGTTTTCTATGCAACGAACCCTTCAGTGGTATCAGAGCCGGATCTATGCATAGATGATTTATACGGGTAGAACACATATGTGTATGTGGGCGTTGATGATCATGTTATTGCCTCCTTGAGTATTTTATTATCTTAGTGGCATACTAGGATGAAGCTGCCCTAGACTAACTTTACGTGTACTATGTACGCGAGACCTGTCTCACTTGTGGCTGAGGGGGTGTCCGTTTCTGCTACTATAGTTAAGATCTAATATACGAAGGGTTGTTAAAAATATGTTTATCAACATTGTGGTTCATGTTTGTAGGTATGAACCATTCTATCCTCGAAAGCCCTAAGCCACGTAAAATATGCAAAAATAAATTAGAGACGTCTAACTTGTTTTTGCAGGGCATGTGATGTGATATGATCAATGTTACAAATTTGATGTATGAGATTATCTATTTTGTAAATTATTGACATACTGGCAGGAGCCATATGGTTGTCTTATTATTTATGGCCTTGTGCTATATATCATATCCATGTGATATGTTGTAATTTTGATGGACAATCAAGATGGAGGTGCCATGGACCTTGGTGCCACGTCGGTGGAATGATGGAGATCATACCATGATGCACAAGATGGAGATCAAGTGCAAGAAGGACCATATCATATCACATTATCCATGCATGTGATGTTAATCCTTTTTATGCATCTTATTTTGCTTAGATCGTGACGGTAGCATTATAAGATGATCCCTCTCACTTAATATCAAGATAATAATGTGTTCTTCCTTAGTATGCACCGTTAAGAAAGTTCGTCGTTTCAAGACACCACGTGATGATCGGGTGTGACAGACTCAACGTTTGCATACGACAGGTGCTGATGAGCCTAGTATGTACAGACATGGCCTCGGAACATACGCAATACTACGGTTCTACTTGGCGAGCCTAGCATGTACAGACATGGCCTCGGAACACGTAACCGAAAGGTAAATCATGAGTCATATGGATGATATGATGAACATGTCGATGTTCGCCTTTGCAGCTACATAATATCACGTGATGATCGGTTTTGGTGTAGTGAATTTGGTTTGTGTAATCACTAAAACGACTAGAGGGATGTCGTTTTTGAGTGGGAGTTCACGTAGTAATTTTGAATTAACTTAAACTTATTTTATCATGAACAACCAATCAAACTGAATTTGCACAAATTGTAGTATTTATTGGCATCCACAAACTACTTTACACTTAGACTGTTAATTGAGATATAACTGTTATGATCTGGTAAAACCATCTAAGATTGGTACCGTATTAGCGAAATTTAAAATTGAGTCCTAATGTAGATTTTTGGTATTTCCTACCTAGATCCATATGGTTAATGATTGATTGATCTAGAGAGCAAATAATTCCTACTTAGAATCCAGTGTCATGCTTGCTTTCATAATACTTTATCTTCAAAAGAATGTTTTGTTGATCAAGGTATTTTAGGAACTAAAAAGAATTGTTTTCAGAAACAATCAAGTGAAATATATATTGATATCTAGAAACTTATTTGTGGCAACATGACTGAGTATAATTTAGCGTGACAATGAGTGCTTATATTATTTGAATATATGCAATAACTGAAGACGCTAGGCGTTTGAATCTTCCAAGAAGTTGGGCGCTGAAATTTATCCTCTAAATTCCTTCCTTCGAGCTATATTAGCTTAATCAGAAAATTGTTATGATGGGATGGATTAAAAGTATGGGTAAAAATTGTTTACCTTGCTTGAGGATTGCTAACAGTGGAATCCAGAAGAATGCTATTAATATGGTGATATTAGTAGAACAATCAAACTCAAAGTATGAATCAATGGGTGATAGTATGTGACTAACACACCAAAAAAAATGTGCTAGTATGACTAGCATTGTTTGATGTTGAATGACTCTTTTGTAAAGAATAGGGAATATTGAAAATAGAATTACAAAAAGGTATATGGCAGAAAAGAAGGTAACTAAAAAGTCCAGCTTGGGTGTATATGCTTGAAATACAAGTTATAAATGTATTACTAGTTAACAAATTATTTTTTGGGTATTTTGATACCAGATTGGTTGGTATGAGTTTTCATACAAAGCAACACAATGCAAGAAATACAAGGGCCTAAAAGGAACTAGTAGTAGATGTGGGATCGATCATGACAAGAACATAAATAAAGTGTTATTGTGTTCACTGTCGTATGGAACCAAACATTCAAGATTTATTTTAAGAACTTAATAGGTTGTCATTTTGTTCCGGTCTTTTGTGAGAACAAATGAGATTGTTCAAACTATGACCATATTCCATAATTGATGGATGAGTTAATATAAATCGTGTTGGTAAAGTAAACATCTATAAGACTATGCTAAACGTTGCAAGGCGTAAAAGAATTTCACTTAAATTATGACACCACATTTTTAGTTCATATCGAAAAGGAAAACATGAAAGGAACTCCATGTTAATGGACTTCCGGAGTCATTTTATTTTGAATAAATTATTGCTTGTGAGACCTCTTCCAAAAGATGACTAGAATTCCGTTCATAGGCCAAAGTAGAATGGACGACTAATTTAATGGAGATCATACCTATTGATGTGTATAGTCCATTATGTATAGTCATGTGTGGTGGATTTTTTCCTTCATAAAATTCCGTCGATGATTTGAGTAGATATATGAGTATATCTATTTAAAGAGAACGGAGTTTGACATTTTTTGAATTGGTTCAAATTATTGTTAGTATGAAGTAAAAAAATCATTGTAACAAGATAATCAAGTATTTATTATTGGATCATAAAGGATAAAGTTTGAGTTACATGTTTAGCAAAACATATGAGGAGTTGCAGAATTGTTCGACAACTTATACTTCTCGAATACCTCACATTAGTTTGGAGTATTCAAGAGACAAGATCAAACCTTGTTGTACATGGTAAGATTAATAAAATTGCCATTCTAATTTTGTAGTTTATATATTAGAGACAGACGCTTTTACACTAAAAAGAGCGCCATCATGATCCGTTGAAATTGACACCATATAAGTTATGGTTTGGATAGTGACCCGAATTGTCTTTTTCTTAAGTTTTGGTATGCATAGCATGTGTAAAATGTTTACAACCAAAATAGGATACATATATGTTTATAAGGTTATCCCAACGAATCCATTGGGTATTTCTCCTATCACCGAACCAAAAGACAAATGTAATTTGTCAGAATAGGTTGATTTCTCGAGAAAGTAGTTTTTGTGAAACAAGTGAGTGGGAGGCCAATACAAACTCAATGAGATTAGAGAATATTTGTTATCATGTCAAGAGTAGCGCAGCACTGGAAGTTGTTCCGGGGTTTCCTATTTTGATCAAGTAGAAGACACTACATGTGTTGTAGATTGTAACATCCCTGATTTTGGAAAGTGCAAAAATCACAAAAATTGAAACTTTTGTTTTCATGTCAATACAAGTCACCAAAAACAAATAAAACTCAAACACAAATGAAATATTAGGTCCTATACCAAGTATATTGGATTTGGAAGTCCAGTTATGCCCTTGTTCCTTAAACCCTAAAACCTTATTCAAAAATAAGTTTCTTCATACAAAGGTAATATGTTTTTATTAACAAACCTTTACCCAAAATATTTACCTCCAATATTAAATTTGAAGATATTTTATGGCAAAAAAAATCAAAGATTTATAACCCTTGATAAACTTCTAAGCCCCAAAAGTAATTGATGAGAATAAAATTTCTTAATAATAACTTTTAGTTGTTATTCCAAGTTTTAAACATAAAGGTGTGAAAATAAAATACATTGCTTGAAAATAACATAAAATAGGGTTTTGAAAACAAAATCATGACTTGTGGTTTTATTCTAAATTTTCTTGATCAACAATATTAATTATTTGATGGTGTCAAAAAAAATATATTAATTATTTGATATGAACTAATTAAATAGCATTAAGTTACTATTAGTAAATCCTTCATATCCTAAAATTATAAAATGTGAAAATGGGTTAAAAATGGCTTTCCAAAAATAATATATGACATGTAAAATGTCTCTGAAATTTTATTTAGACAATAACATCAATTTATTATTTTCTAAATTTTAAAATGGCCTTAAAGTACTATTAGTCTTTTATTTATATTTTCAAAATATAAAATTGTGAAAACAAGATGAAAGGACTTTCAAAAATATGTTTTCAACATTTAGGATGTCACCGATATTTTAATTGAAAAATAACTATGTTTTATAAATTTTTAAATTAAAAATCACATTAAGTAACTATTAAGGAATTATTCAAATTTCCAAAATTTCAAAAATAAAATATGTTGAATTGTTTTAAAAAATGGTACCGTTGGAAAGCATTTGAAATTTAATATTTTAGAAATTGGTTTCATGTTGTTTGGATATTTAAAACTGAAGTTATTAAGGTTTTTATTTAACAGGAAAAAGAAAAGAAAAATAAAAAGGAAAGATGACGTTAGCTGACGTCACCCTTCTTCTTCCTCACGGAAGGAAAGCTACGACCATTTTGGCCGAGATTCTCGCCACCGATTCAAGGCCATTAAGGCCATAATTTCTTTCCCTCTACGTGCCTATAAGAAGCCCCATCTGTCCTCTACATTTGGCCCTTCCCTCCTGTGTCGATTGCGCCCCAGGGCTCTCCATATTGCTCACCGGAGTCTGTACTGGACGCCGCCGTATTTGGTTGTTTCCGGCCACCTCGATGAGTCCTCGCCGCCCCTCTGTGGTCCTCCACTTTCCCCGTGGCTGTGCGCTCCCCTTTGACCCCTTCCCCCACCTTTTTCACCGCAGGTTCGTCGCCGCCGTGCACTCCGTGCTTGCCGGAGTTGCTCCACCTCGGGTCCGCGCCGCACCGTCGACAGGAGTCACCGTGGTGGACGCCATCGTCACATTCGAACCGCCATGCTCTGCTGAACCTCCTCGTGGTCTTCATCGAGCTCAAGCCCCTCCGGAGAGCTGTCGCCGTCCTCTTCCGAGCCGCAGCGCCGCCGCAACGCCATATTCCGGCGGAAAACCACCGATGAGATCCCTCCACCTCTCTGTGTCGTGCGATTTTGGATGGATGGCCCAGATTAGATCCACCCCGAAGGGGTACGCAGCCATTAGATCTGGATCTAACGATCCCGATCAAGTCACTTATCCACGTCATCGGCCCAGTCAGCGTGCACGATCAGCAGCCCAGTCAGCACAAGCAACCAATCAGGAGCTCCCACGTGGCCTAGCCTTTATTTGAATTTTCCTCCCGCTGAAATGAATTAGCAGTTTTGTAGAAAAGTCCCTGAATCTTAGATCTATCATAACTTTTGATCCATAAGGACAAATTTAGCAATCTTTGACTTTTTGAAAAGCCCTTGACATTTAGAAAATTTTGGAACTGGCCAAATTCAAATTTGACAAACTTAAATTTATTCAAATTTAAATATGCTTGTTTGATGAAATTTGACATAATTCAAATTTTGTAAATCCAATTTTTGCAAACTAAATTGTTTTGGGTTCCTTAGAATGTGTAATAACAGATACATAAGCCCAAAATATTATTTGAACAAGTTTATAATGGATTTAGAATTATATGGCTATTTGAACAAATTTGACTTAGTTTAAATTCTATAAATAATTTTAATATGTTTTCTTAAGCAATGTTGCTCCATATGGCAACCTTAATCCATAGAAACCAGTTCCATAGAATTTTGGACACATATGAGCCATACCCATGTATTTTAGGCCAAGTTACCACACACATGTTTCACACCATATTAAAAATGACTTAGGAAATATTTTGCTTAAGTGGTTCTATGTGTGTATGGCTATATGAGACCAAGGCTAAGTCCTTAGTGAAGTTTCAACTTATACGTATCCAACAAATGAATCTAAAAACACTAGTACAAATGTTTCCATCAACTTCTTGTCTCCCCATGCTTGCTTCAAGATTTCACCAAGTTGGGATTTGTGAGAACCATGAAGTGCAATGGAGGACTTAACCATCTAGAGATTTTTCAACATGAAGATAGAAGACCAATGAAGGACTTAGAAAATAAAACAAACATCAGAAGCATCTCCAAGAAGTGGAAGCACTTAGAAGAAAACCAGAGAAACTTCCAGAAGACTAACCCCCTTTCTCTCTAAGTCTTTTCCTTCCCTTTTCTATTCTTCTCCTTTCAACTTGATGGCAAAATGAAGAGAAACAAGGAAGATCATTGAAGAAATTACTTAGGATCCACAAGAATCTGAAGCATACTCCATCAAGTGCAAGTACATGAAGAAATGAAGAAGAAGACTCACCTCTCCCATTCTATCCTCTTGTCTCATTCTCCTCTATTTTGACTTAGTGATATTTTCACATTTGTTAAATAAAACACTTAGTTGTGACCACACCACTTGGGAAACAACTAGTGAGAAAACCATGAAGACTATCAAGACCAAGAAAAGCACCACACCAAGGAAGGAAACAACTTATATGACATGATGATGATCTTCAAGAAGGCAATCACATGAGCACTAGAAGCAATCCATACAGGTTGAAGAATAACAGGTTATTTTTGTCCAACCATTGACCCAAACGGAAAACCCAAGACTTAGTAATATTTTACCTTTGATGATGTAGTTAGTAGACCTACCCTAACCACAATGGAAAATACTAACATAGTCACTCAAATATTTTTGAAGGTGAATATGAGCAAGTGTTTGCATGTATTACTTTAGTTGAAGAAGTAATATGTTTATTCTTAAGTGAACTCTTGGAACTTCCTCGAAAAATATGGTTATAATAAAGTTAGTTTTCTACAAACTCAACCTAGCCCATCTCAAGTAAACCCTTGGAAATTCCTTAACATATGGAACCAAGAAAGAATAAATCTTTCAAAACTCAATCATTGACCTTGTCCTAGACAACTTGGTTACAGCCCTTTTACCAAGATGGTTGCTTTGTATGTTTTCTTCACTTGTATGATTGTTTTGTAGAATGATTGTTTATTTTGTTATTGTGTTTTCAATGAATAGATTGTACGGAGAGCAACGATCTTTTGTGAAGAGAGTGTGATTTCTTCACCAACTTCAACAAGGCAAGTAACACACCATCAACTACCTATTATTTTCTATATGCATTAGTTGGTTTTTGAGTAGTATACATGATAGGAAATTTTACTAAGTTATATTATGCTATGCTATTATCCTCGTACTGTGTAGCTATCTCTTTGCCCCTGTTAGTTTGATAGTCTTAGAACATGGCAGATGCTATGCAATGTTACAAAGTGTTTTCTTGATGTTGTGGAAAATTCTAAGTATAACATTCAATGAAACACCTGGGTGGATTTTGGATGTGATTGGTTTATGTTGAGTGTTTCCTCAGGGCCCTTATCTAAGGGTTATTCCACTTGAGGTTGTCACTTGCGGGGCCACCCAGGAACAAAGAGATTACTATGTCCTTCTAAGTTTAGTAACTTCCTCGTGCAGCCTTTAGTCATATGAGCTCTGTCTTGATCAACTAAGTTGAATGAACTCACTAGGCTTACCAGCAGATGTAGCATAATTATAGGTGGAACGAGACCATTCAACACCTCCTCATCCACTGCCCTTTCGCTCAAGTGGTTTGGTTTGAAACTTTCTCCGGCCTTGAGCGCCCGGATCTCGTCCCGTCGGCTGACCAGGGGTTGGAGGCGTGGTGGGTTGCGGCGGCTTCGCACTGGCCAGCGCAAGAGGCGACCAAGATCAGGGCTCTGATGCTTTTGGTGTTGCGCTCCATCTGGGTGGAGCGGAACAACAGAGTATTCAAGAGGGGTTCTCGATCGCAGGCGGCTCTTCTTGACGCAATCATGACCGAAGCGCTAAGGTGGAAAGCTGTGGGGTTCTTGGGAGAGTAGAATCTTGGGTTTGCGTGTGTGCATGGTGTGTTGATGTGGATGTTGTAAAAATCTGGGTTTTTTCCCGTCCTTATATAAAAATGCGTGCCCCCTCTCTCGCGCTTTCCTAAAAAAAAAAGATAAATACTCCTTTCGGTTTCCACTCTCGGTAATGCATAACCACTCCTACATTGGTCCCCCCGTACTATCCAGACCATTCATTTGGTCAATTTGTTGGAGATTCGTGCTGCATTTTTTGCCAGAAAACCCTCCTACCTCACAATCTATTTTTGCACAATGCACCTTATGTTTTTAGCTTTTATCAGGCACGTGTTCCCCTGTTGTTCTGTGGGCTTTATTTTTTCCCAGTTTTTTCCACAAATAATTGCAACCAGATTAAGCATATTAAACTATATTACATATATTTATCTATATATAATAATCAATCAAAATTCATATAAGATTTTTCACAGAAATATTTAAAAAGTTTAAACATGTTAAAATGTTTTCAATATTCAACAAGTTTGACTTCAATATTTTTTCACAGAATATTTATTTTCCAGAAATCTTAAACTTTGACAGAAATTAAAAAAATAACCAGAGTTGAATTTTTTTCCAGGAATATTACACTGGACTACATATAATTAATTATATCCTGAAGAATAATCAATAAAAAATCATAATAGTTTCATGTAAGATTTTTCACAGAAATATTTATCAGAAATACATGTTGAAACAATTTTTGTAGAAGAATTTTCACAAAAATATTTTTAGTAAAATAATATTTTAGTAGAAGAATTTCCACAGAAATATTTTTCATAATTTACAGAAATATTTTAGTAGAAGATTTTTTTCACACAAATATTTTTGTAGAAAAACTTCAGTCATACAAAGTACATGGATTTTACAAATTCTAGCGCAAATTCATGCATGTTTCTTCCAAGAATCATGCAAAATTAACTCTTTGGAAATTAAAAAAATTGCTATGTTAACATCCAAAGATTGATATAAGATCCTCGAAGGAGTCAAAGATTCACATATGATTCATTCAAGTATCATGCAATATGGATACAAATTTCGTACGGGGGAGCACAGAAGATGCACAGAAGATACATATTAGATTGACTCGGTTCAATCTTATGCTTAATAACCAAACAATAATCATCGAGAAAAAAAGAGAATGCTAGGAAAAAATCTGAAGAAAAAAGAATCGGCCCGCCGGGACAGATGGGAGGATGCACCAGCAGGGCTCGCCGGGCTCATCCTCTCGCGGCGGTACAAGAGGAGGCGGGCCGGGGGGTCCCGCATGCCGTCGTCGTCGTCTTCACCTTGGTTGAAGACCACGAAATTCGTGCAGGCGGCGCCCGCCCGCCGGCTTTCTTCACTGGTGGTGGAGGCCCGACCGCCTGCTCCACGACAGGGGGCAGGGTGAAGCACGAATCCCGTCCGACGGGAGGCGGGGGAGAGTGGAGATGGGGGGCGGCGGCGACTACCTTCTCTCCGGCAAGACGCACGGCCGAGAACAGACCCGGGGTCTCCCTTCCTAGATCCGGCACGGGGAGGAAGTTGGGGCGTGGGAGCCGACCCCGAGCGGCCGGATCTCGACGAGAAGCACCGTCCTTCCAACCGGCGCCGCCAACGGAGGAGAACCAGCGCGAGGGAGAGGAGGCGCCCACCTCGCCGCGTTCGTCGTCGTCCCGCGCGGCGGTGGCTCTGCTCCGCGACGGCGGAGCCGCGGAGAAGGTGGTCGAGCGCGAGGAGGCCACGGCGCCACGCTGGAGAAGGAGAAGGCGTGTCAGAGGAGGTGCGACGGGCTACTGGTCGAGTGAGGCGGCGGCGGCGGCGGATGGGAGTTAGGGTTAGGTGCGGGTTGGGTTCGTTTGGGGAGAGAGAGAATCGAGTGGCAGGGTGGGATTTTTTCCTTTTGGCAGAAGGGAGGGAGTGCGGGTTTCATTTCAGCTTTATTGAAGGGTGCAAATGCAAAACACATGAAAACTTTGACCTGCAGACTTTTGCGCGAATCTCCAATCAATCTACGGTGGGGATAGTACGGGGGGACCAATGTACATGTGGGAAATCCGCACTCTTTCCACTCTCCTCCGCTCATCCACTCTCCACCGCAAGTCGTACTGTTTGTCTGTTTCTCTCTCGCACAATGGCGAAACGTCGACGCCGGCAAGGGCCATCTCATTCCACCTTGGCGACGCCCCCCTGCGCAGGCGAGTCTCTCTCTCTCTCTCTCTCTCTCACGCCCGCCGCGTCGGAGAAATCTGCAGCCGTGAGGATATGGAAGGAAACCCTAGAGAGTCTCGATGGTTCATGCGGCGAGTTTTGTCGAAAGCTCCGCTCAAGTCATATGAGTCGACGCATGATAGATTCATGTAACCCCGTTTCTTTGTTTCTCGTCAGGAGACATCAAGAATAATGAAGTACCACCAGCACAAAGAAATAAGAAAAATGATAGTGAGGTACCTCCAGCAGAAAGAAAGAAAACGATTGATGAAGCATCAGCCATGCTGTTATATGAAGCACCCTCTGGCATCGCCATTTTCTGTTTTGACGGGGAATACCTCGAAAAACCAGTGAAGGTACTTCTTTTTTTTCGTTGCTGATGTTCCTTAGCTCTATCTTCGTCATCATTAAAGAATTCAAGATCATCTAATCGATTTCTCTTTGCTTTCTACAGGACTTCTGGTCTGCCTTGCCACAGCTTGTTAGTAACCCTCCGATTTCTTTCTTACTATCTTTGTCATATTTCCTTGTGCTTCTTGTTGCCAACTTAAACAGAATAATGCTTCGCCAAATTGGTTAATCTTTCACCTGTCTATCTTTGTTAATGAGGGGGTAGATATAAGAGCTAACTCATTACTCAGTAGTTGTTATGTGTTTTTGAACTGATTCAAAGTCGAATCAAGCTGTTGACCCAAAAAAAAAATTTGGGTTGGACTCCTCATTACCGTTTTCTCTTTTTATGCCATGGTGCACTGTCTTCATTGGCCAGACATGACATCTGCCAATAGATAGTAAAAGATCAATTAACGCAGGTTGAAACCTAAGTGGGCACTGTTATGCACAAATTTCTACAGGTTCACGCCGTTCACACCAAGAATGACACTATGGTTCCTAAATAATAAAATCTAGCATTATGTATGAATTTGGAGCACCATTGAGAGAATTTTACATATAAAGACCAGAGGAACACTATACTTTATGGTTGAACAAAGCCTACTGAGTTACCCTGCACCCTGTCATTATTTTGACACTTGCATTATATTTGATAAGCATTTTATGCATTTCTTTCTCAGAGTCTGGAATTTTTTCTAAAGTATAAGAGGGTGTCCACTCCCTTTGATCTTGATAATGGCACTGTTGACAACTTCCTGGCCAAGAGGCTCACCAAGCTGTGTGGCACTAAGAAGAAACTGGCTGTGGGCGGTGCTGAACATACAAAAGGAATAATTGATGCGAAATTGGTTAGTAAGCTTTCTTCTTGCTTCTGTCCGTATGACTACTATTGATCACCATTTTCTTTTCCAGGGAATAACCTGTCTCTATGTTGGTGTTCCTGATTGTGAGGTGATAAGTTGTCTGAAGAATCCCAACCGTACTCTATTGCCTGAAGAAAAATCAGAGACGTGGGGGAGGAACTGCCTCCGTAGTGGCAAGGAATTAGTAAAATTCTCTCATCATTATGAGTTTCAAGTCAAGCCTGAGGTGGTGAGATTGCCGCATGTCCTTCCCAATTTCTCACATGCGAGTTTATCTGCTTTATTTCTCCATTGTCATGCAAGTTGATCCTTTTTTTTTCATCATCTGTAGGCTGTGGCAAGCTTGAATAAGTCATCTCTTGTCTTGCAATTTTAGTCATTTTCAATTGATTGTCCTCTTATAATGATTTATTGCCAATGATTGAAGTTTTCATAGATACACCACACTGTAAATTGACATTTATAGGTTCTCAAATTGTTTTATTCATCAATTTATTGTCTTCTAGAAGTTCTTTACTTTTATGCTTTTTTCGTTGATGAACCAAATGCTCTTTTTATCCAGGTTAACGAATCTATTGTTGAGTTAACTGGTCTCCTGCATGGTATTGAATTACGTGAAATGGAGCATTTGAAGTTCCTCCGCATTCTTTTGAAGGATTTTTTGATTCTATCTGGTATTGGCACTAATTGGAGTTTAATTGAACTTGCAACACTTCTGAAGATGATCTGTTACCGTGAAGCATCATATGAAGGCAGCTGCCCTGTTCAGGTGAGATGTGTTTTGAGTATGCGAATGGTGGGACTTGTCATATTAGGAATGGACTGATTTGTGTTTCTTTCAGATTTTCTCATCTGACGAGTATCAAAAGATAGAGGTTAATGCATCTCAATATAAAACAAGCTTTTCTAGGATTGATGTATTGTCTGTCTATGAAGATGTCATTTCTCTCGATATAGCTAAGGATATTCTATTGTTGAAATTGGATATCTTGGTTAATAAAGAAATACCCGAGAAGGCAGAGGTGACCATATTGCCCACTGGCGTCAAAGTTGGAAAGGAAGGTAATAGTAATGTTGATGACAGGCTCAACTCCATTGCCGAAGATAATTGTAGTGAAGTCACTTTAGTGGATGGCAAATTAGATTTCTCCAGTGAGAGGCCACTAGTAGATGCTAACCAAATTCGCACTATATCGGATGAACATTCTTCCATGGAAAAGCCTAACATTAACGAAGAAATCTACAACAAAGAGGATGCGAATTGTCTAATCCCAGGTGAGAATTCTGATTTTACGCCTGTTAGTTGTGTATTTTTAGACAGTGATGATTCTTTCGGAATGTTTTGAATTATGTCACAGTTCAACAAGATCAAAAGTTCAAAACACACTCTGGAGAACATAAATTTCATATCATTGTTTTTTATTATTATTCTGTACCAATCTAATTGTTTGGTTACGAAGAGCAACAGTACTCCCTCTGTGCCTAGTTTGGTGGCGCACACATTTTTTGAGATCTAAATTTGACCATCAGTTCGACCAACAAAACCTGAATTATTGTTAAGTTATACCATGGAACTCGTATATTCAAATAAAGTCTCTAATGGTCTGATTTTTATAACACGTGGCACATATATGATTGATCAAATTAGTGGTCAATGTTAAAAACCGAAAAACGAGGGTGCGACATACACTGGGGCGAAACTTGTGGCCGCACCTTTTTACATCTTACGTAGAACTATGGCCTTCCTAGGCTAGTGTTTTGTTCATTGCCAAACTTGTGGCATTCCATACTTTCTTAGCCCTTTAACTGACATGTAATTGGCTCAGTTTTTTTTTGCCTAGCATTCCCTGTTGTGTGTCCATCGATTTGTTGGCTACAATATATATGGCTCGCCGCACGTCGCCGAAACTAGGTTTGGCAGTGTGGTAACCAACCAAACATGCCCAGCATTTTCGTCTTTCCATGCTAAAGTATTCTTGTCACCTCTTACCTTTATATGTTAGATTAGTCTCCGTGCCACTCTATTAAAATTGTCTCTGTTAGATTGTACAATGTTGTATGAATTTTTCCCTGTTGGATCATGAATGCAATACTCAATGCAGATAAAATTCCAGAGAAGCTGTCTGCAAACAGGGATGGTGTTGAAAGAAAAGCCGGTTTACAAACCAGGGATGATTATGGGCAGAAGCTGACTGCATCCGCAGTTGGCCTGCTGGGAATCAAGAAGGATGAACACACCAACACTAGTGTGAAGGAGACGAATCTGCATGGAAAGTTCGCTGATGATGAAAAAAATAAGCAGCCCAGAGGTACTCAAGGGATTCCTGACACAAGCATGAGTTCAAAGTCTGAACGTCATAATCAGAAGGATGTGATTCCTGCCACAAGCGAGGTACCCAAATCTGGACCACTGAAGGACCTCAATGGTGATGGAAAGAAGAAGACTGCATCTACACCTGGCGGGCTGGGAAAGCAGGATGAACACACTGACAGTAGTAACCCTGTGGGTGAGAATAAAGGAAATAAGCAGGCCCGAGATACTGATGTCCAAAGCATGGATGATTGTGCGAAGAAGCAGACTGCATCCGCACTGGGAAACAAGAAGGATGAAAACACAAACACTAGTGTGAAGGAGACGAATCTGCATGGAAAGTTTGGTGATGATGAAAAAAAAAGCAGTCCAGAGGTACTGAAGGGATTCTTGACAGAATCATGAGTTCGAAGTCTGAAGGTAATAAGCAGAAGCATGTGATTCCTGCCACAAGCAAGGTACCCAAATCTGGACCATTGGAGAACCTCAATGCTGATGGAAAGAAGCCGACCACATCTACACCTGACCCGCTGGGGAAGCAGGGTAAACGCACTGTCACTAGTAACCTAGGATGCCCGGATACGACGATACTGATACGGATACGGATACCGCTATACGGCGATACGACAATTTTTCAAAAACATGGATACGGGGATACGTTTACATATATGTAATAAAATTAAAAATATATTAACATTAGTGATGTTTGTATAAGAATGACCATGAGAAAGTAACAACACATTATATAATCTACAATTCATTGGATAGCAATGTATGAATTTTAACCGGGGTGTTATATAATGTACAGTTATGTTTCTTTTTGATATCTAGCATCAGTTTGCCACGTATAATCTTCAATGGAATTTATTGCTTGTGTCCCCTAGACGTATCCTTGGTGTATCCCAATGTATCCGAAAATATTTTCTTTCTATAAAAATGGAAAATAGTCAGATACGTACGGGATAAGTATCCTTCGCGTATCCGACAGTATCCAAGTATCCGAGCGTATCCGATACGGATACATGGCATTTTTGCCGTATCCGCGTTTCCTAGCTAGTAACCCTGTGGATGATGATAAAGAAAATAAGCAGGCCCGAGATACTGATGTCCGAATCATGGACAGGGGCAAAACGAAGCCGGCACCTGTTCTGGTGGGAAATAAACGGAATGAAGAGTTTAATGCTACAAGCTCGAGGTTTAATTCTGTACTTAATATTGAGACAATGGCCGCACCTACACCTGCTGGTGTACAAAGCATTGTGGGTGACAAAAAGAATCCTGCCTCAGGCCGTATACCCACTTCATGACCACTTAAAGACCTCATTGAGGTGGAGACGGAGATGGAAATAAAAGAAGAGGAGATGGAAAAAAAAGAAGCTCGTTCCAAAAGATCCAATGCAATTAAACAGACATGTATGCCATTTATTTTCTGCTACCCTGTGCGTTGACTCTTGCCTAATTCGACTCACGAGCTCCAAGCTTCCCTCTTCTATGGGTAGAAAGGCATTCAACATGTTTGTTAGACAGTGGTCGGTGTAGAGCCTATGGACAGTTACTATTTTCATTTGTCTACATAATACTCCCTCCGTTTCAAAATACTTTGACTTCCATTTGTCTAAGCATGAATGTATGCAAACTAAAACATGTCTACATACATCCATATGTGGACAGATGGAAGTCAATTTTGGAACGGAGGGAGTAGTTGGTAGTGATTTCACTGTGTGCTTAAATCTCCGTAGGAAACTATGAATGGATTATGCTGTTCTAGATTTGAGTTGTAGGAAACTTGCCAGTGCATCAGATTTCTTGTGCAGGACATGCTGGAGCTGCTCAGTTTCCTGTCTTTGCTGTACAGGGTTGTGATATATGTGCAATTATGCTGATGGTACTTCAGGCAGTGGACGTTTAGTTTTTCTAGGGCTTTCAGCTACAGCTACTGCGATTGATTTCCATCCTGGTGGTGATCGCCTGTGGCCTAAGAGCATCTCCACTCGTCCGCCCCCCTCCTCCCAATGCCGTTTTTTCGGTTGCAAAAACCGTCGCTTGGGGGCACGCCAGCTTAACTTTTGGCCTGGGGGTGATCGTTTCTAGTCGTCGGCCCAGATTTAAACGGAATTTAGCAAATTTAGAGAGGACATAGGGGGCTAGATTAATACTTGGGCTAAAAGGCTATGTTGGTGCACCATCTCCTCGGCGACGAACAGCTCGCGGGACCAGGCGATGCCGGCCTCGATGTTGTCCGGCGCCCACTCTGCGTGCTCCACCTTCGGCTTCACCAGGCTTTAGCCACGGCGGGGAGACGAGGGATCATGGCGGCCACCCTCATTTAGGCTTCCGCAGTAGTGGCGTCTCGGGCTCCGGCGTCACGGGGAATAGAGGGGCTTGTGGTGCCGAGCCATATGATCGCGAAGACGTGGCCGCACACGTGGAAGACGATCCCGAGAAGCTACGTCTTGGCAACCAGGGCGCCCCACGGCGGCGAGAAGCGGACAACGGTGGGTACTCCATCCGTGGGGTGTTGCCCGCCTCGATGTGGTCAAGGACGACCAAGAGGGTACGTCGGGGCACACCCCACCAAACTCGACTAGGCGAGCGGTGGCTCGCCATTGCACCGCCGCGTGGGTGAATCGCTTGACAAAAGGCTGCGGGCGCCGCCGCATTGCGAGGGAAGGCTGCTAGCGCATTGATTCTCACGGGGAACGAGGCAAGGCGATGAGGACGACCCGCCACACTCGATGGCAGGCCGGGGCCACCGTCAAGTTTTTTTTTCACGCGGGCCGTTTCCCGCTCATTTTCGTCGCCCGACGCCCCCATCTGCCCCCGAGCGCAAGTTTTGACCCAATCCGGCGTTTTTTGGGCTCCTGGGGGAGTGGGGGATTTTTCTTTCGCTGACGCGCCAAAAGGCCGGAAAAGTGGTCTGGGGGCGCCGGGGGTGGGGAAGGGGGGAGTGTAGATGCTCTAAGGTTTTAGACTCTGGGAGACACCACCATCTTGAACCGAACAACTCGTGGGCATGTTTGCGCTTAAATATTCAATCAAGTCGTTGCCGTGCGTTTGTTTGTAGTAAACCAATAGCCTTCTGTTATGTTGCCTTTCTTGCACTAAGGGCGCGTTTGGTAGGCTGCAGTAGTTTTGGGGCCGGTTGGGGACATGCATAGGGGGGCATGGTTTATGCATTTGATCTCTCGTATCTTTCGGAGTTGATAACAACACCATTAAGTTTTTAACAGTGTGTTTAAGTCATTTCAGGAAACATCATTCGACGCAAAAAGGAAGAGTGCAGAAAGCCAAAGCCAACGGAATTGACTTGGTCCTGCAGTAGTACCGCTCGCCCCAGGAAGCGGTAGTACCGCCAAAGTGATTTTGGCTACTGCAATCAGCGGTACTGGCCCGGTGGTACCGCTGGTACTTAGTCGTTTTCAGAGCAACACTCCCCACGGAGGTAGTACCGCTCCTTCTAGGACGCGGAAGTACCGCTGGCAGTACCGGTCAAAGTACCGTCAGGGAAGTTTTGCTCACGGTACTAGGGCGGTAGTGGCCTAGTACTACCGCCAATCATCTTGATTTATATCGAGTTCGTGGCCAACGGTAGTATCGGTGGCCCTAACGGTAGTACCGCACCTGGAAGCGCAGCGGTACTTCTGCAGTTGTACCGCCAGCTTCGTGTAGATGGGACTTCCTAGTACCGTGGTTGTTGCCAGCGAGCGGTATTACCGCTGCCCCCAACGGTAGTACCGCTAGGCGTAAAAAGGGTCAAACGGTTAGCTGAGAGGAGGGGCTATAAATACCCCATCCCCTTCTTTCCCAAGGGGTAGCTCGAAAAGCATTGAAGTCCAGCATTTATTGAGGCTCCAAAAGCTAGGTCTCTCCCAATCCCTCCACTCAAACTCGTTAATACTTGGAGGATTGAAGGAGAAGCCCCCGATATACATATTCACCGAGCATAACAAAGTTGGAATATTTACCTTAATGGATTTATCAAAAGAGTTTGATTCCATCATGAATGGTAAAAATGCTCGTAGAATTACAAGAAATTAAGTGGCAACGCTAATACATATTTCTAATACTTTATGTAGTTGACATATAGTTGATTGGAAAATATGTATGTATAAATTAACACGGTTAAGATTTCATATTGATGAAAGGCTTAGGATATAGAGATATTGGGTATCGATATATATGGAGATGGATTCAAACGCCTGATATAGTTGAGCCAAAGTACATGGATGAAGTATTGAAGTAAGTCAATATCGAAACGACAAGAAGGGGTTCTTGCTGCATGAGAATGAATTGACCAATATTTCAGTGATTTCCTGCTTGGTGCAAAATTGAAATCGAGATTTCTAAGTCATGTGTTACATGATATGTACACGACCAGATGATTCCTATGATATAAGGTGTTATATCAGGATAATTCATATGATGTTTGGACTACAGCGGGAGAGATCCTCATGTATTTTTGAAATACTAAGGATATGTTTTCCTATGTAGTAATGAGAAACTATTCGATGTAATATGTTACACTAATAGTTTTGTCATCTGTTCAAATAAATATAGCTTAATTAAAATATGTGTTGAAGGGTGACACAATAGGCTGGAAGAAAGTTCCATGCTGGATTTGAATGAGTTTAAAAATTATAGTGTTGTGACGAATACTACAACAAATGCTAAGTATATCGTTGTGTTAACAACAAATAATAGGAGTATTTTGTGTCAAGGAGTTCTTTATTGAACTTTGTGAATTTCCAAGAATTCTGACACTATGAAGCTATATTTTCACAATGTTAGTAACATTAGTTTAAGCTGAGGAATTAAGGTCTCACCGGTTGACCAAATATATACAAAGTCATCTCACTAGAGAATGAGTGATGCATGTAGACGCAAAGACTTGCAAATACAAAAGGACCTGAATATGTCAGATATTTTGATGAAGTTTATCACAGGTGAAGCATGGTAATAACAATGCACTGCCATATGTGTTAAGTGCTTATTGACTAGATTATTGACTCTAGTGCAAGTGGGATACTAAAGGGTATGTCCGAGAGACAATAATAAAGTGGTTATTATCTTATTCCGTGTTTATGATAAATGTTTATTTCTCACGCTAGAATTGTATTAACCGGAAACGTTGATACATGTGTGTTTAATAAACAAACAATATTTCATAGTAACGCCTCTCATTTAACTAGCTCATTGATTAACTGATAATCAAGGTTTTCTAGTCATGAACATTGGATGTTGCTAATAAAGGGTTCATGTCATTGGTAGAATGATGTGATGAACATAGACCAAAGTGAACATAGAGATGTGATCAAGTCATTAAACTTACATTGTTATATCAAACATACGAAGTACTCTAATCCTTAGACCATGAGCTCATGTCAATCACTAACACCGAAAGAGTGCTTTCATGTCATCAAACGTCACATCATAACAGGGTGACTATAAAGGTGGTGTTGGGTATTCGGGAAGTATTAGGAGGCTCATGGATCAAGAGTGGAATTTTTCCATCCAAATGACGGAGATATATACTCTAGGCCCTCTCGGTGATATCACATCGACACCGCTTGCAAGCACGTGACTATGCCACAAGGATGTCATATCACGGGACTAGTAAAAGAGTACTTTTCGGTAACGAGACCGAACAAGGTATGGTTGATACCGATGATTGGATCTCGTACAAGTAAAATATCGCGAGACGAAGGGAATTAGTTACGACGTTTATGGTTCACACGATCACTAGATTCATCATTGAATGTGTAGGAGTCATTACAGACCTCCAGGTCTCGCTATTGACTATTGATCGGAGAGGTGTCTTGATCATGTCTATATTATTCATGAACCATAGAGTGACACACTTAATGTTTGATGACGCGTTTGAATGGATACGGAACATCGGAGAAAAGTTTGGACATCATCGAAATTGTTTTGGGTAATTTTTAAATACTTCAAGTGGATTTTTGTCAAGTGGTTGTTAATAGATTTAACAACTAACTCAAGGGGTTATGTGTTAATGTTTGTTAGTGGAATTAACAAATATTAAAATAAAGAAATGAAATTGTTTTATTTATTAATTAAAGAAAACCCTTGGAATTTAGAGTGGGAATTTATGAGAGAATGAGTGGGTAGAGTGGAGACTCCACTCACATGATGAGGGGAGAGGTGGAGGCACTCAAAATTTGTGGCCTCCTCGTCCTCCTATATAAAGAGGGGTGTGAGCTTCCTCTCCCCACACAACTTGTTGTCATCTCTCTCTCCCTCCTCTCACTGCTCCACCCCATGGTCATCCGCTTGGCGAATCTCTGATTATTCTGTTTTGTCCACCACAACACGCCGTAGTGCTCGACCTCCCAGCCTTTAAATAGATGGTGGTCAAGATTGGATTGGATCCCCCTCCCGGTGGTTCTCCCAGCCTTTAAATAGATGGCCGGGTCTCAAACCGTATCGGGGGGGTTACAAACCCTAACTCTAGGCGGTGGAGACTTTCCATCTTGATCCGCAAGTCTTGCGGGTGGGTCTCCACTGGGCCTTCTAGAGCTGCGGGGTAGCGCCTTGCGTTGGGCTTAGTCTTGGGACTTGGACCAGGTAGGCTCACTCCACAGGTCCTGGAGTCATCCCCACGTTAGTAGCCCCCGAGTGTTTGTTCGACTGAGAATAATCGAGTAAGCACTCAAAGCTTGTTTCTGGATCTTGGGACTGAGTGGTCTAATACCTGATCTGAAGGGTGTGTACCCTGCATGGGATGTACTCGAGTATCAAGTGGTAAATGCTCCTTGTGTTGGCTTTTTTCCCAGAAGGGTACGACTCAGTTGCTTGGCTCTCCCGAAAGATCAGGGCCAATTAATTGCATCTCGGGCAAAAACAGTTCTAGCCTACAAGAATTCGAGACCTCCGATTCGAACTCGGCGAGGTGATCATTGCGAATGGGCCGTGGAGGTCTTATCGAGTCGAACTTAACCTTAAAGGGGTACCCGACGCATCCGCTAGGATTTTTCTTCGTGTTGTTGACACAAAAAGTTTACTGTAGGATGCAGCTCGAGTGCGATTCCAGTCCCACAAGAGAGACTGTCGAGACATCGTAGTAGAATTCATAGACGGGGGTGCCATGAGACTACTGATAGAGACGTGGGGGAACGTGGTTGTGCGAAGGACAATGACACAGGGTTTTTACCCAGGTTCGGTACGACGCAGTAATGCGGCGTTCCTACTCCTGCAATCTCACTATTCAGGACTAAAGCCTGGAAATACAGAGTACAACGTGAGGTTCTATTAGCTGCTCGTCAAGGATCAACCTCTCGGCAAGTTAGCCTTTAGCTTCTTGTCTATCTATCATATCTCTCGTCCGGCTTTATATAACAGCCGGATTAGGGCATACAGAGTAGGAAACCTAGAAGACTACGGTAACTCTCTAACTTGGAAAGCAAGGAAACCGCCTTCTACTCCAAGCCAGATCACGTGGGCCGTGATCCGGGTTCTTCTAGAATCCGGCTTCTGTGCATCAGCCTACTGGGCCGCCTAACGGACCATAGCCCATTACCATTTAGGCCACCCTGGTAATCCGGCACTTTAGACTACCATCTGATATACCCCTAGTTGGTATATATCCGACAGTAGCCCCCAAGAGGATTAAGACTCGAGTTCGCCGTCTTTCGCCAAACGCATATTTTCCAAGAAATACCGGCCTGTAGTCTTGATTCTTCTTTTTCTTCTCAAAGGATGTTATAACGCAAAACTCGGAATCCAGAAAATCCGGCTTTTCTTCCACGAATCTTCGCGGAGAAGGAACTTCCTACGTCAGCGCTTTAATCTTGCTGACGTAAGGGACGTTTGGGTTACAGGTGGGAAACCCAGAAACATATCTCTGACAGATTCTCGCGGGAAACGAGGCGATAGCAATAATCACCCGTCGTTTCATTTCCCGGAATTTCCGGCGAGTGACACGCGTTGATCATCCAACGGTCAAAAGAGCCGTTAGCACGCATCGTGACGGGATTCCGGCTATAAATAGCCGTCTTCTTCCTCCGTGGAAATCTTCCGCACTCACTTCGCAACGCCACTTCCAGCGCCCAAGTTCTTCGCAGAGCACTTCCCGAGCGCACGAACGCACCCAAGACCTCACCGGAGAGACCAAGCGCCACCCCTCGATGGCATCTCCGTCATCTTCCCCAGCTCGCACCGTCGCAAAGTACATAGACGAGATAATCGACACGATGGACCCGCAGCTGGATTCCCCAGCGCATGCCTCCGGCGACGAGCCGGTGAAGGCCACAGGCGGCACGGAGGGCGAGGAAATCCCTCTCGCCTCCGCGGATCTTGCGGGATCTTCTTCCGCGCCTCCCCCACCGTTCGCGCCCGAGACGGTGGAGGAGAAAATCGCGCTCGTCGGAGACGAGCTCGCGGCCGCGGAGGCCGCAGCGTCCGCCGCCGCCGGAGCCAAAGAAGAGGCGGAAACTGCCGGCAATTGGAGTTCCAGCAGTATTCTGCCATCCCTCCTTCCGACAATGGAGAAGGAGGGGCTCGTGCTGAAGGGAAAATGGCGGCTCCCGGAGGACGAGACCGAGCCCATGCCGAAGGACGGAGAACGTGTCCTCCTCTCCTCCCACATTCAGAGAGGTATGTGTCTTCCGCCGTCCGCCTTTTTCCTCCAGATTCTAGCCCACTACAACATCCAACCCCATAATCTGCCACCCAACTCCATCCTCTATTTAGCCGGATTTCAGGCCCTTTTCGAGGGATATCTAGGTATAGCACCTAGGTTAGATTTCTGGCTTTATTGTTTTGGGGTTAAGCGGAACTCTTCGGAGGGCGCACTCCCAACTTGTGGGACCATTTCCTTCACTCTTCGGAGATTTAGGGAGGACTGGTTCCCCAAGATTAAAACATCGGAATCCGTCAAATTTTGGACGGGTTCCTTCTTTTATCATCCCGATGTTCCCTTTCCTGGGAAAACCACCGGGGTTCCACCTTTCTCGAACACCGCCGCTGTTCCCCAAGAAAATTGGGGAACTGAAGTAGTTCAAACCCTGCCGCCGGATCTTCTCAGGATCAAGCGGCGCATCGCAAAGCTCGTCGCTTCTGATCCGCCTCTAACCGGCATGGACACAGTCCTTTGCTGGTTAGAAAGGCGGATTCAGCCTTTGGCGAATCACGGCGCTCGCCTCCTCTGCGAATACTCGGGAGATGGTGATGCTATGCAGACAACCGACAAGGTTTGGTCGGCAAAGGATTTGCGGAAACGCGCAAATCAATTGGTCGCCTCCCGCGACCAATATGAAGAAAGCCGGCCAATGCATACAACCGCGAACCCGGCTCCCAAGGTATAGTTCTTTGCCTTTTGGGTTTAAATCCTTTTCGTTTACTCGGTTTTCGTGCTTTCAACTCAACTTTTGCCTTCTTGACAGATTGCCGAACTTCCTGAGTCGGAACTTGCTTCCGATGCCGATCTGGAGGCATTGCGCGCGGCCTTTGCCGGTGGACGCAAGCGCAAGAAGATTTCCGCTTCCCAGGAAGTCATTGATCTTGACGGGGTCCCCGTCGTCACCTCCAGGTTTGAACATCTGGGTTTGTTCTACTTTGTCGAGATTTTCTTCCTTTACCTCGGAGTTTAACTTTCCGACTTTTTCTCCTTTTTAGCCTGCCTCCCTCTACTCTGAAGCCGAAAAAGCTGAAGAGGCACAAGGCTGTGGCCAGCAGAGGCCCACACCCTTCTCCTGCTACCGCTCCAAATACACCAATCGCAGCAACAGAAGAGCATGCTGCAGCCCCCAACACCGAGTCCCTGCAGACCAGCCAGCCCATTGTGCCGGAAACGGACAAGAGGGAAAGGGCGGTCCCTGAGGTGGGAGGTCCTTCTCGGATAACTGAGGAGGAGATTCCCACATTTGATAAGGAATTCAAAGATATCAATGAGGGCCTTAGCACGGTTGGGACTCTTTTTGCCGACTACGCAAAAGAGTTCACTGAAAACTTGGCAGGTTTACAGCGGATGAGCCAGGTATTATCTCTAGCCCCCAAGCAATAAGTCGAATGTATGATTTTCACTTAATGCTTTTTATCTTTATCATGCTTGTTTCTAACTTAAGCGTTCTGATTCATTTCCTTATTTCAGCTAACCGCTGAAACCATAAACATGGAAGTTTTCAACAAGCTAACTGTCAAGAATAAGGAGGTTAGAAGCCTTCTCTCTATTCTTGAAGTTAAGGAAACGGAGTTGGCATCATCTCAGCTACAGCTCGAGGAAACAACAGGTATACTTTTAATTCTCTGAAGTTCCTAGTCCATAATTTTTGCTAAGTACTTTTCCAAGTTTTCTTAACCCGGATTTTTTTTCTTGCTTTTCAGCTGCCTTGGCGAAAGCTAAGCAAATAGCTGAAGATGCCGGCAATGCCGAGAATCTCCGCCGGGAGAACTTGGACCTTCATAAGGAACTTATGAAGGCTCAAAAAGATCTGGAGGCCAGCAATATGGCTCTTGGAATTGCGCATTCCAAGGCCTCCCAACAAGCGGACAAGGACAAGGCTACTATCCAAGATTTGGAGAACGCCTTAACCCTGCGCCTGGAGGAAGGCTCCGAGATGGACAAGATCCTCGGTAAGTTATCAACTTTTACCGGATTTTCCATGTGTTAACTTCTTTCTCTGCTTTTCCGCTAACCCTTTGGTTGTCTTGTCTTGAAAAAACAGGAGATAACCCAGATCTTACTCGGATTGAGAAAATCCGAGCTTTCGGGAAGGTGTTCACTGCGATCCGAGTTGCAGGCATGCAGCTGGTTGTAACATCCCAAGTCTGAAAAATAGCCATTAGAATGTTTGCTCTCTGTTATTTTATGTTTTGCATCATGGCATCATGTTGATTGCATTTGTTTTGTTTGTTTTCCATTTGTTATTCTCTGTTTTGCTTTGTTTTCCAACTGTTTTCATTTGTTTTCCTTTGTTTTCTATTTGAATTTCAAACCAAAATTCAAACCTTTTGTTTCATCCTTGTGATGTTACAATTTCCAAATGATATTTCAAAATAAAACAATCAATTGTTTCCATTAAAGTGTGATTCCAAACTATTGTTTTATTTCTATAAAAAAATGCATCCAATAACCAAACCCTTTTCAAATTCAATTATTTTCCCAATCAACAACCCTTTTGAAAGTTATGAAAAATTGCAAAACAAATCAATCATTTGTTTCCAATTATTCCATAATGATCAACTTCTAAAATAGTGGCTTAAATCAATTCATTAATTCCAAATTGCATTCTAAGTCAAGTCAAAAACATCAAACAACACCCAATTTTAAATCATGAAAAATACCAAATCTGATAACCCTATGTTAAAATCTTGTTTTAATAACCATTTGATAACCAAAAATTCATCCAAAGGCAATCAATTTCAAACAACAATTTTGAATTTGAAATTGTGAGAAAACAAAGTTGTTAATTGGTTGTTTTTACCTAATCAGCCCACACATTTTTTTTCTCTCAAAATTTTCCCTAAACTCCCAATCCCTCATCCTCTTCCTAATTCATGGCAGCAAAAAAAATAAATATCTAGAACAAAAACTTTAAAAGCTAGGAGGGAGAGAAGGAGAGGGGCCCAACTTTCTCCCTGGCCAAGCCCAACCCTTCCCTCTTTTCTTCCCCAGCCCACTCCTTTCCCACATTGGCCCAGTACCCCTTCCACGTTGTCCCCTTTCTCCCTCCTCTGGCTGACGTCAACAGTACGAACAGAAGGAACACCGTATGATCATCTCCACCCCCCTGGATGGCCTGCCGTACCATGGCCCTTCTCCTTTATAGCTCACCTTCCCCCTCTCCCAACCCTAAACCCTAGCTCCCTCTCTTTTCCCTCAAGCCGCCATCCCTTCTTCTCTCTTTCTCCCTGTATCCTCTCTGTTCTGAACCTAAACTGCACCGAAAATTGGCCCTTTTGGCTCCGGCGATCGCCGGCCAGCGAGCTCCCCTCCGGCCGCCGCGAGGCTGGGAATGGAAAGCCCCCACCATGGGCTTTCTCTCCCCCCTCGGCTTGGGCTGGGTTGCAGCGAGGCGCCGCCGCCGTCCAGTTCATCGTCGCCGGCCACCATCCACCCCGACCTGCATCTCCCTGCCTCGAACCTGTTCGCCTCCAACCGCCCCAAGGTGAGGCCTCCGGTCTCTTTCCACCACTCGCCTCCTTTCCCTCCTCCTCTAGCCGCACCCCACGGCGCCCCCTAGTTCCCTCCCGCGAGTAGCAGGCCGATGGCCATGGCCCTGTCGATCTGCTGTATCTGTTCGGTTGCAGGTTCAGTTTCAGAGAGAATACCCGAGACCAACACCTCTTACCCCCCCTGTATCCCCTTCTGTTACAACAGCACAACAACACCCCACTGGTTTGGTTCCCCCAGCGTAGCAGGAGGTGCAGGGATCAAATCCCACCCCCTGCACAATTAAAAACATTTTTGTTTTGCAATGTTTTGGTCACATAACTTATAGGAAATCACAACTAGGCCCCTGACACTTATTTCTAGCCCCTGGAAAATAATTTCCAAGTCCCTAGTGCAGTAAAAATGGCAGATTTGCACCCAATTTTGGAAATGGCATAAATAAATCATCCTAACTCCAAATTCAACATTTTTAATATGTTTTCAATACCAAATTAAATGATCTATCCAAATATAAATTTTTTTTACTGTTTTGAATATTTTAAATTGGTGCAAAATTTGAAACTTGTCAAATTCACTTAAAAATTGCAAAATTCATAACTTGTTCATAAAAATTCCAAATTTCACAAACCAAATATGTTTTCCAATCAATTTTTCATGTAATTTCCAAATATAAATTTTGTTTGCTGTTTTGAATAATTTAAATTGCTGAAAACAACTGTTTCTTGTTTATTGCAATTAAAATTGCCAAAATAATAACTTGCTCATTTTAAATCCAATTTCCACAAATGAAATATGTTTTCCATGCAAAATTAAACCCTCTTTCCAAAAATAAACTTTGTTTTCTGTTTTGAATAATTAAAATTGGTTAAATAATCTAAACCTTGTTTAATTCATTTAAAATTGGTAATTTCATAACTTGATCAAAACAAATTCTTTTGGGACATATAAAATATGTTTTCCAACCCTAAAAGTATAAACTTTTCAAATATGAATTTGGTTTAATGCTTTGAACAAATAAAAATTCAAATAAGTTCATGTTTGAATTAAATTCATTTAAATCTTGTTTAAGTTGTTTAATTCATAAGTAATTCATCTGAAATCCTTTTTCAACAAGTGAAACATGTATTCCACCTAAAATTGTGTGTTATTTCCAAATATGAACTTTGTTATCTGTTTTGAACAATTTAACTTGATGAAAACAACAAATGCTTGAGTGACACCTTTAAGTAACCAAAATTTCCTAAATTAATAAATGAATTTCTAAACTTGTTAAGCCCTATTTCCATTTGATTCTATTGTTGTTATTTTGTTGTTTTCCTCATCCATGCATCATGCTAATCCACTTTCATATAATGATTAGTTGTAAAACAATTAATTCAACCATAATTCATGGGCTTTCCAATATGCAATCCAATTGCATATGGGTCCATTTAATCCTGTTTCTATCTTGTCAATTAGTTTATTTTGATGCAACCATTAACTTGACATGCATCATCTTTGATTGTGCACAATGCCATGATAATGATTGTTTATCTTTCTGCCTTGTTTGTTTGCTTCTTCCTGGATATACGACGACGTTGAGACCGACGATACTTACGACACCCCGTCTAAGGAGTTAGCTCAGTACCAGGCTACTGGGTTTTGCAGGCAAGTTATCACTCACATGAACCACTGTGTTCCTTTCAACATTGGTTACCGATACTTTCCGTTGTCTATTTCTGCTAGCCCTATGATTAGTTGTTTCTGCTACGAACCTATCACATGAATCCCTTAACCCTGATATTGCCTCACCTCCATACCTATAACCTTTTGGTTGAGCCCGTGTCTTACTAGCATGCTTAGGTTGTTTCGCTCGAGTCTGTTACCCGTTACTTTCTGTTACTATTTCATTATGTTCTGGGGCTCGATGTTTAATCAATCAATCAATCATGCTAATGCTATTGTTAATAATAATTTGATGATAAGGCAC
This sequence comes from Alopecurus myosuroides, assembly GCA_028641055.1. NCBI lineage: Eukaryota > Viridiplantae > Streptophyta > Magnoliopsida > Poales > Poaceae > Alopecurus > Alopecurus myosuroides. Next base: position 353,097,105 of record CM054058.1, read on the forward strand.
CGGCAGGAGGCCCTTTGTGGTTTTGAGGCCTGCTAGTGTCGACCCTAATAGGAAAAGGGTCTTGTCTACTGACCCATGATGAGCGCACTAACCGCATGTGGGAAGCGAGTATGGGCGCCCCCCTCAATTTGACTCGATTCGCATCTCGTCCAAATCGCCTCATTTAGTTCGGGTTTTCCATTTGCTGCATGCATGATCTTGCGAGCCCTTGGTACCCGGGTGGAACTTTCGTAGTCGGCATATAGGGGGACACGGTCTTAGAGTGCTATGAGGGTCCATTTTCTTCTGGGCTCGATTAGCCGTGCGCCCAAGGTTCTTTGGGCTTGATGCGAAGAAGAGTTGAGTTGTGTAGAGTACCCCGCTTGGTGGGAGGCATCCCATCTGGCGGGTTATTCTTGCGTGTACGGCCAAATTGGTGCAACCCTGCAGGGATAATCTTCTCGAGAAGCCGTGTTTTCCGCGGTTATGGATTACTTGGTGAAAGTACTGGCTAACAAGTACTCAGGACAACTTAAACATAATGATCGAACATGTTACACCCAATGATTAATAACTTGACTAGTAATAGGTTGATGACACAATAACTTGATTCACCTTTAATACAACTGTGTGAGTTATCCTCGGATTGCTTCTTTGGATAAGGGGCGAGATCCAGGATGGGTTTGTTTGAAGTTATCTTTCAGTTGGTTACAATCCTCGATCTTATCTCCTTTCTGTTAGCCGGAAGTGGTAGAATCTCTGTAGTTGGTTAGCGCATCCAGTTGCAGCATCTTTTATATCCCCTTTCCTTCCGTTGAACCCAAAGCATCTGTGCTTGGTGTTGACGGGTTACACTTTGGTGAACTGTGAGTCTTGCTTGCCAGTACGTTTATGTACTGACCCCTTTGGGGCTGTGGTTTACGCAGACGACGTTTCCGAGGATCTACATGGTGGCAACTACGTGGAGTATGACGAGACTGCTGACGAGTAGATAGCGGACCCGGGCAGGATCCGAGACTTCGTGGATGGGCTCCGTCTTTTCGTTTCCGGCCTCTTAGGCCTATTTGGATCTTGTCTGTACTCAGACATGTTGAATGCTTCCGCTGTGATGTAATGATGATATGTTGGGGCATGTGCCCTCTGAATGGTTGTATTTGCTATTCTCTGCCCTAGTGAGGGCCAGTTGCAACTTATTTCAATCTTTTGTGTCGTAGAGATCTGTTGTGATATCACTTGTTCAAACGCCGTTGACGTACAATGTGTGTATGTTTGAAGTACGTCAATGGAAGTATCTGGATTTCTACGGGATGGTTTGCGCAGACGATGAATAGTAAGATAATGGTTGTCACACGTTCACGTGTTGGCCTGCTCATATTTAGATGCGGGTGCCGGTATGCCCCGTAAGCCATTTATCTACTGTTTGACGGACTGTGAGTATCCCCTAGAAGTCCGGGTGCGACAAATGGTATCAGAGCCTGTCTGCCTGTAGGATCCCTTTTTACTGGTCGCAGTTGAGTCTAGAAACTATTTTGTAGCTATATAGGAAAAATGAAACGTGAGAGTAGGAATTCTGTTCTTTTTCTTCTTTCCCCACCCACCCTCCCTTTTCTGGTAAGGAAGTGCAACGTTGTTTTCCCTTCTCATCTAAACTTTCAAGTTAGGATTTCACGTATTCTGGTTTCTCTAGGATGGTTATATCTACTAGACCATAGGAATGGAGGTGGTTGTGACATGATTTATCATGTTGCCTACTCACGATTGAGAACGGAGGCGTGTAAGCCCCGGAAGCAAATCCTCTATTCCTTAAGCAGTAGATATTGATCCTTTAGAAGCCCGGATGGGTTTTCCGTAGTACCTCAGGAGTTTTTGTTCTCGTTTTCCCCGATGTTGATATCCTGTTCTTCTCAACATCCTTTTCGTCCGTTGAAATCTTGTTGTTGCTTTCCACTTCAATTCTTCTACCGGCGTCTAATCAAAGTTTCCCCGTTCATCTGCTAAACTCTATTCCAGCTAAGGTGTTGTTTGATACCGGAGCATCACATTCCTTTGTGTCAACAATCTTTTCCACAACATACAACCCAAGCAATCAAAACTCTGTTCACTCCCCGAGATCTCAAATGTTGACTTCCAAGTTCAGTCATAGAAATCAAATTCTAAATGGGAGGCCACATATTCCTCGTTACTCTCATGTTGATGATTCTGACATTGATGATTATTCTTGGTGTTGCATTGATGTCAATAACTCTGTTCCACCATTCTAGCCAGATAATCTATTCTCCAAATGAATCAAGTTTTATCCAGCTATACACCCTCAATACAAAAACCTATCCCTTTACTTGAAATGTTCCGGTGGTTTCCAAATTCCCTGACGTCTATCCAATGTGCACGATGTGTTTCACGTGTCACAGCTCAAGAGGATCTTCCCAAGAAGTTTCCGGACCTTTTCCCTTCTCAGTAGGAATCTCGGGGCGCGATTCCTTCAAGGGGGGGCGTTTTGTAACATCCCAAGTCTGAAAAATAGCCATTAGAATGTTTGCTCTCTGTTATTTTATGTTTTGCATCATGGCATCATGTTGATTGCATTTGTTTTGTTTGTTTTCCATTTGTTATTCTCTGTTTTGCTTTGTTTTCCAACTGTTTTCATTTGTTTTCCTTTGTTTTCTATTTGAATTTCAAACCAAAATTCAAACCTTTTGTTTCATCCTTGTGATGTTACAATTTCCAAATGATATTTCAAAATAAAACAATCAATTGTTTCCATTAAAGTGTGATTCCAAACTATTGTTTTATTTCTATAAAAAAATGCATCCAATAACCAAACCCTTTTCAAATTCAATTATTTTCCCAATCAACAACCCTTTTGAAAGTTATGAAAAATTGCAAAACAAATCAATCATTTGTTTCCAATTATTCCATAATGATCAACTTCTAAAATAGTGGCTTAAATCAATTCATTAATTCCAAATTGCATTCTAAGTCAAGTCAAAAACATCAAACAGCACCCAATTTTAAATCATGAAAAATACCAAATCTGATAACCCTATGTTAAAATCTTGTTTTAATAACCATTTGATAACCAAAAATTCATCCAAAGGCAATCAATTTCAAACAACAATTTTATATTTGAAATTGTGAGAAAACAAAGTTGGCAATTGGTTGTTTTTACCTAATCAGCCCACACATTTTTTTTCTCTCAAAATTTTCCCTAAACTCCCAATCCCTCATCCTCTTCCTAATTCATGGCAGCAAAAAAAAAATATCTAGAACAAAAACTTTAAAAGCTAGGAGGGAGAGAAGGAGAGGGGCCCAACTTTCTCCCTGGCCAAGCCCAACCCTTCCCTCTTTTCTTCCCCAGCCCATTCCTTTCCCACATTGGCCCAGTACCCCTTCCACGTTGTCCCCTTTCTCCCTCCTCTGGCTGACGTCAACAGTACGAACAGAAGGAACACCGTATGATCATCTCCACCCCCCTGGATGGCCTGCCGTACCATGGCCCTTCTCCTTTATAGCTCACCTTCCCCCTCTCCCAACCCTAAACCCTAGCTCCCTCTCTTTTCCCTCAAGCCGCCATCCCTTCTTCTCTCTTTCTCCCTGTATCCTCTCTGTTCTGAACCTAAACTGCACCGAAAATTGGCCCTTTTGGCTCCGGCGATCGCCGGCCAGCGAGCTCCCCTCCGGCCGCCGCGAGGGTGGGAATGGAAAGCCCCCACCATGGGCTTTCTCTCCCCCCCCTCGGCTTGGGCTGGGTTGCAGCGAGGCGCCGCCGACGTCCAGTTCATCGTCGCCGGCCACCATCCACCCCGACCTGCATCTCCCTGCCTCGAACCTGTTCGCCTCCAACCGCCCCAAGGTGAGGCCTCCGGTCTCTTTCCCCCACTCGCCTCCTTTCCCTCCTCCTCTAGCCGCACCCCACGGCGCCCCCTAGTTCCCTCCGGCGAGTAGCAGGCCGATGGCCATGGCCCTGTCGATCTGCTGTATCTGTTCGGTTGCAGGTTCAGTTTCAGAGAGAATACCCGAGACCAACACCTCTTACCCCCCCTGTATCCCCTTCTGTTACAACAGCACAACAACACCCCACTGGTTTGGTTCCCCCAGCGTAGCAGGAGGTGCAGGGATCAAATCCCACCCCCTGCACAATTAAAAACATTTTTGTTTTGCAATGTTTTGGTCACATAACTTATAGGAAATCACAACTAGGCCCCTGGCACTTATTTCTAGCCCCTGGAAAATAATTTCCAAGTCCCTAGTGCAGTAAAAATGGCAGATTTGCACCCAATTTTGGAAATGGCATAAATAAATCATCCTAACTCCAAATTCAACATTTTTAATATGTTTTCAATACCAAATTAAATGATCTATCCAAATATAAAATTTGTTTACTGTTTTGAATATTTTAAATTGGTGCAAAATTTGAAACTTGTCAAATTCACTTAAAAATTGCAAAATTCATAACTTGTTCATAAAAATTCCAAATTTCACAAACCAAATATGTTTTCCAATCAATTTTTCATGTACTTTCCAAATATAAATTTTGTTTGCTGTTTCGAATAATTTAAATTGCTGAAAACAACTGTTTCTTGTTTATTGCAATTAAAATTGCCAAAATAATAACTTGCTCATTTTAAATCCAATTTCCACAAATGAAATATGTTTTCCATGGAAAATTAAACCCTCTTTCCAAAAATAAACTTTGTTTTCTGTTTTGAATAATTAAAATTGGTTAAATAATTTAAACCTTGTTTAATTCATTTAAAATTGGTAATTTCATAACTTGATCAAAACAAATTCTTTTGGGACATATAAAATATGTTTTCCAACCCTAAAAGTATAAACTTTTCAAATATGAATTTGGTTTAATGCTTTGAACAAATAAAAATTCAAATAAGTTCATGTTTGAATTAAATTCATTTAAATCTTGTTTAAGTTGTTTAATTCATAAGTAATTCATCTGAAATCCTTTTTCAACAAGTGAAACATGTATTCCACCTAAAATTGTGTGTTATTTCCAAATATGAACTTTGTTATCTGTTTTGAACAATTTAACTTGATGAAAACAACAAATGCTTGAGTGACACCTTTAAGTAACCAAAATTTCCTAAATTAATAAATGAATTTCTAAACTTGTTAAGCCCTATTTCCATTTGATTCTATTGTTGTTATTTTGTTGTTTTCCTCATCCATGCATCATGCTAATCCACTTTCATATAATGATTAGTTGTAAAACAATTAATTCAACCATAATTCATGGGCTTTCCAATATGCAATCCAATTGCATATGGGTCCATTTAATCCTATTTCTATCTTGTCAATTAGTTTATTTTGATGCAACCATTAACTTGACATGCATCATCTTTGATTGTGCACAATGCCATGATAATGATTGTTTATCTTTCTGCCTTGTTTGTTTGCTTCTTCCTGGATATACGACGACGTTGAGACCGACGATACTTACGACACCCCGTCTAAGGAGTTAGCTCAGTACCAGGCTACTGGGTTTTGCAGGCAAGTTATCACTCACATGAACCACTGTGTTCCTTTCAACATTGGTTACCGATACTTTCCGTTGTCTATTTCTGCTAGCCCTATGATTAGTTGTTTCTGCTACGAACCTATCACATGAATCCCTTAACCCTGATATTGCCTCACCTCCATACCTATAACCTTTTGGTTGAGCCCGTGTCTTACTAGCATGCTTAGGTTGTTTCGCTCGAGTCTGTTACCCGTTACTTTCTGTTACTATTTCATTATGTTCTGGGGCTCGATGTTTAATCAATCAATCAATCATGCTAATGCTATTGTTAATAATAATTTGATGATAAGGCACCGGCAGGAGGCCCTTTGTGGTTTTGAGGCCTGCTAGTGTCGACCCTAATAGGAAAAGGGTCTTGTCTACTGATCCATGATGAGCGCACTAACCGCATGTGGGAAGCGAGTATGGGCGCCCCCCTCAATTTGACTCGATTCGCATCTCGTCCAAATCGCCTCATTTAGTTCGGGTTTTCCATTTGCTGCATGCATGATCTTGCGAGCCCTTGGTACCCGGGTGGAACTTTCGTAGTCGGCATATAGGGGGACACGGTCTTAGAGTGCTATGAGGGTCCATTTTCTTCTGGGCTCGATTAGCCGTGCGCCCAAGGTTCTTTGGGCTTGATGCGAAGAAGAGTTGAGTTGTGTAGAGTACCCCGCTTGGTGGGAGGCATCCCATCTGGCGGGTTATTCTTGCGTGTACGGCCAAATTGGTGCAACCCTGCAGGGATAATCTTCTCGAGAAGCCGTGTTTTCCGCGGTTATGGATTACTTGGTGAAAGTACTGGCTAACAAGTACTCAGGACAACTTAAACATAATGATCGAACATGTTACACCCAATGATTAATAACTTGACTAGTAATAGGTTGATGACACAATAACTTGATTCACCTTTAATACAACTGTGTGAGTTATCCTCGGATTGCTTCTTTGGATAAGGGGCGAGATCCAGGATGGGTTTGTTTGAAGTTATCTTTCAGTTGGTTACAATCCTCGATCTTATCTCCTTTCTGTTAGCCGGAAGTGGTAGAATCTCTGTAGTTGGTTAGCGCATCCAGTTGCAGCATCTTTTATATCCCCTTTCCTTCCGTTGAACCCAAAGCATCTGTGCTTGGTGTTGACGGGTTACACTTTGGTGAACTGTGAGTCTTGCTTGCCAGTACGTTTATGTACTGACCCCTTTGGGGCTGTGGTTTACGCAGACGACGTTTCCGAGGATCTACATGGTGGCAACTACGTGGAGTATGACGAGACTGCTGACGAGTAGATAGCGGACCCGGGCAGGATCCGAGACTTCGTGGATGGGCTCCGTCTTTTCGTTTCCGGCCTCTTAGGCCTATTTGGATCTTGTCTGTACTCAGACATGTTGAATGCTTCCGCTGTGATGTAATGATGATATGTTGGGGCATGTGCCCTCTGAATGGTTGTATTTGCTATTCTCTGCCCTAGTGAGGGCCAGTTGCAACTTATTTCAATCTTTTGTGTCGTAGAGATCTGTTGTGATATCACTTGTTCAAACGCCGTTGACGTACAATGTGTGTATGTTTGAAGTACGTCAATGGAAGTATCTGGATTTCTACGGGATGGTTTGCGCAGACGATGAATAGTAAGATAATAGTTGTCACACGTTCACGTGTTGGCCTGCTCATATTGAGATGCGGGTGCCGGTATGCCCCGTAAGCCATTTATCTACTGTTTGACGGACTGTGAGTATCCCCTAGAAGTCCGGGTGCGACACTGGTCAACAAGTAACTTCCCGCAAGGACTGGGGAATTCTCGGAAGTTGAGAAACTTCCAGAAGCTATCCTGGAGGTGGCGGAATCCAAGGAATCCACCTTGCATTCCGCAGCACGGGGTGGTGCATGCATGGCTTTAGGCCTTATGCGTATGCATTATCCCAGTGCCAAGTCTTGGCGCGTGGCGTCCGGTATCCCTCTTGGATATTCGGAGACCCAGCGGACCACCATCTTCGATGAGATCAAGGGTCACGCCACCAAGATCGCCTCTATGGTGAATATCTCCATCACTTATCCGGAAGAAGCGATTCCAGAAGCCCCCGAGGATGACAGCAGCGAAGAAGACTCGGATGCTTGAAGAATTCTCCTTGCCCTGGATGGTGGAAATAGGAAATAGGAGCATTACTGCACTTTACAATGTAATTTATATTGTAATTCTTCTATTCTTTTGTATAAACAAGTACTCCGCCTTTTGCAGTTAACTTTTATGAAATCCTTTGCAAGTTTTTCGGGTTTTTATATTCCTTTATCTTCCAAGTTCTCTGGTTTGTGTGCTTTAACTGTCCTTAGCGTTTGAAATGGCTCAGTAGTACTTTAATCTTCACACCAAGTTACTGGGTAAAACCGATCAGTTTAAACTTGGAAACATGGATCATACTAAAGGCATTTTTACTTACTAGCTTCAGTGACCCAACACATAAACAATCAGATAATGCTTAGAGAAAAGTAAGGAACTTTTTGGATGAAGCTCGGGCACGCAGGCACAATCCGAGTTTCCTTTAACCTTTATTAGGCTGGAAATCATTCAGTTTTTAAACGCCGAGCACGCAGGCACAATTCGGGTTAACATTGAGTATTTTGTAAGATCATTGGGAAATAGATAAGACGGAATCATGCTTTGTACTATAATAAACTTGTAAAAACATGGATTTAAGAATTCCGACAACTTTATTTCATGATCTCAAAGATGTTTACATGGAAATTGAACTAAGTATAGAAGGGACGTAACTGCTGGATACTCCGGGGCCTCTTTGTCTCTCCTAGTTCATCATCTATCTTTCTCTTTCTTTTGCGATTCGGCTTCTCGGGATCATCTTCCGTATCGCGAATGTCTACAAGATAATATGATCCATTTTTCATGGCTTTACTGATGACAAATGGTCCTTCCCATACTGGGGCCAGTTTGTGCTTTCTTTGCTGCACCAATCTTAGCACTAGGTCACCTTCTTTAAAAGAACGATGCCTGATTTTCCGACTATGATAACGTCGTAAACCTTGCTGGTAGATGGCGGATCTTTGAAGCACAAGTTCTCGTTCTTCTTCTAAGAGATCGACGACATCCTGTCGTGCATTTTCGGCATCTGATTCATCGAAATCTTGCACTCTTGGGATGTCATGGACCATGTCCGTTGGGAGAATTGCTTCTGCACCATAAACTAGGAAAAACGGGGTTTGCCCAATTGATCGGTTTGGTGTTGTCCGGATGCTCCGAAGCACGGAAGGTAACTCTTCTACCCCTGCTCCAGCTGCTCTATGAAGAGAAGATTCGAGTCTTGGGCGTATTCCTTGTAAGATTGAGCTATTCATTCTTTCAACCTGACCATTGGATTGCGGGTGTGCCACAGATGCGAGATCTAGGCAAATTCCCGTTTATCGGCAATATTTTGCCAACTCTCCAATAGAGAAATTTGTCCCGTTGTAGGTTATTATGCTGTGTGGAACGCCATATCTCATGACTATGTCAATGATGAAATTTCTGGCAGTTACACCGTCAAGTTTTTTGATGGGTTTGGCCTCCACCCACTTGGTATATTTATCCACTGCAACGAGTAGATACGTAAGTCCGCCTCTGGCAGTTTTGAATGGCCCCATCATATCTAGCCCCCAGATCGCAAACGGCTATGTAATGGGAATAGTTTTGAGTGCTTGGGCTGGCATATTTGTCTGCTTGACGTAATATTGACACCCTGCACATGTGTTTACTATGTGCTCAGCGTCTGTCTTGGCTGTTAGCCAGAAAAGCCCTGCTCGGAATGCTTTTTTGACTATGTTTTTTGATTGAGCATGATGTCCGCAATCTCCAGCGTGGATTTCTTGTAGGATTTCTCGTCCTTGTTCTGGTGAAATACATCGCATAAAAATTCCGGTAGTGCTGCGTTTATACAGGCAATTATCAATTACCATGTATCCTTTGCATCGACGCTGAATCTGTCTTTGCACGACTTCGTCTGCTCCATCCGGGTACTTCTGATCAACTAAGAAGTTTAAATATAGGATTGTCCAATCCGGGTTAACGAGCATGACTTCAATTGACTCGGAAGCCAGAGGATAATCAACATCTCCACCTTTTATCGATGGTTCGTACAATGTTGGACGAAAACCCCTGGTGGTAGGGTTTTGACCATTTCTGACCCCATGCGGGCTAATGCATCCGCGTTCCAGTTTTCCTCCCTTTTAACATGGAGTAATTTGAATCCAAAGAAACAGATGGCAAACTCGTCCACCGTTGTCCGGTATTCGGCCATTATAGGGCTTTTGGCGTCCCAAGTTTGGTTGAGCTGGTGCTGTACCAAATCTGAGTCGCCATAGCATAGGATGCGTTTGACACCTATTTCCTTTGCAATATGCAAGCTGTGAAGCAAAGCTTCATATTCTGCCACGTTATTACTGGCGTTGAAGTGTATTTTGAATACATACTCCATTGTATCTCCTTTAGGGGATTTTAGAACTACACCCGCTCCAGCGCCCTCCTTCATCTTGGATCCGTCAAAGTGCATGATCCAGTACTCGGACTCCGGCATTGGTGTTTTTTCCATTGCTTCCGTCCAGTCGGCGACAAAATCTGCCAGAACCTGGGATTTTATTGCCGTCCTAGGCTGGTACTTAATGTCGAATGCTGCTAGCTCGATGCCCCATTTGGCTACTCGGCCAGTTGCCTCCGCTTTGTTTATTATATCCCCTAGTGGCGCTTTGCATACCACTGTTATGGAATGTCCTTGGAAGTAATGGCGAAGTTTTCTAGATGCGAAAAATACGCCATATGCCAGTTTTTGATAATGTGGATACCTTTGTTTGGATTCGGAGAAAACTTCACTTATGTAATATACCGGATGCTGGTCTGGTATGCTTTGTTCGTCTTTCTTCCTTTCCACAACAATTACTGCACTAATAACCCGATTTGTAGCCGTAAGGTACAATAACATAGGTTCTTCGTCTTTTGGGGATGCCAAAATCGGAGTTTTCATCAAAGTTTCTTTCAACTTGGTTAGCGCTGCATCTGCCTCCTCTGTCCATTCAAATTTTTTGGATTTCTTCAACAATTTATATAGTGGCAAGGCTTTATCCCCCAGCCGGCTAATAAACCTGCTGACGGCTGCAGCGGAACCCGTCAATCTTTGCACATCTTTTACGCACGTAGGTTTGGATATGTTTAAGATTGCTTTGATCTTTTCCGGGTTTACTTCTATTCCTCTATGAGAAACGATGAAACCTAGAAGTTTTCCTGAGGGAACCCCGAATATACACTTTAATGGATTTAACTTCATTTTATAAGCGCGCAAATTTTCTAAGGTTTCTCGCAAATCCTCAAGGAGTATTTCTTTTTCCTTGGTAACGACAGCAATGTCGTCCACGTAAACGTGGACATTTTTGCCAATCTGACTATGCAAACACCGTTGCATGCAACGCTGGTACGTTGCACCTGCGTTCTTCAGGCCAAATGACATGGTTATGTAATAGTACGTCCCATAAGGGGTTATGAACGAAGTTTTGATTTGATCTTCCTTTTTCATGCGTATTTGATGATACCCGGAATATGCATCCAAAAAGCACAAAAGCTCAGAGCCTGCAGTGGCATCTATTATTTGATCGATTCGCGGTAACGCAAACCTATCTTTTGGACACAGTTTGTTCAGGCCGGTGTAATCTATACACATTCTAAGGGCAGTAATATCTTTCTTCGGGACTAATACTGGATTTGCAGACCATTCAGTATGTATAACTTCCCGGATAAAATCTACTGCTAAAAGCAGGATAATCTCTTTGCCAATAGCCTTCTGTCTTCTTCCGTCAAATCGACGGAGACCTTGTTTGACGGGTTTCGATCCTGGAATCACCTTGAGTTGATGCTCAGCAAGTTCCCTGGGCACGCCTGGCATGTCCGCTGGACACCAAGCGAAAATATCTCAGTTCTCACGGAGGAACTTGATAAGCTCGCTTTCCTATTTGTCGGTCATCCCAGTTCCCACTACGACAAATTTTGTCGGATCTTTGGGATCTAGGATTACCTGTCTTGTGTTCTCGGAAGCCTTGAAGCTATCTGCTGGCTTTCGGCTTTCTTTTCCTGCCGGCATTTCTGTCGGCGATACCTCTTTGGCCAGCTCCTTCAACTCTTCCTTTGCTATGACTTTCTCAGCGCAAAGGGCGTTTTCTTTTTCCAGCTCGTTTGCCAATTTGAAGTCTCCAGATATGGTGATTACTCCTCCTTTGGGTCCTGGCATCTTCAGCTTGTTATAGATATAACATCTTGCCATGAATTTGGCGAAAGCTGGACGTCCGAGTATCGCGTGATACACGCTTTCGAACGGCACAACCTCGAAGGATACTTTTTTCCTGCCGGAAGTGATCTTTGTCTCCAAAGGTAACATCTAGGAAAATTTCTCCTAGGGATCGTGCTTGTCTGCCAGGGACGATGCCGTGAAAACGTATGTTGCTGTGGTTGAGCTGGGTCTCGGAAATTTTCAGATGCTTCAGTGTATCCAGGTACATTGTGTTAATGCTGGATCCTCCATCCATCAGCACTCTTTTTAGCCTAATGTTTAGAACAATAGGACTTACGATTAGAGCTTGTGTGCCGGGTTCAGGGATATTCCCGGGATGATCGGACTGATCCCAGGTAATTGGTGTATTTGAGTACTTCAAGAATTTCGGGGTTGCAGGGACAACCGCGTTTATTTCTCGAAGCGTTCTCTTTGCCACCTTTGCTGAGGGAGTTGCCAGGAAAGTTAGGTTGCATTCTCCATCAACTCTCGGAAACTTGGGCTCGCCTTTTCGCTGCTTTTCCAGGATTTTTTCGTCAGTGTCCGATTCACTGTCTTCTTTTTCAGCTTCTGGCTTTTGCTTGGAAAACTTCCTCTTGGAATTCTTCCCTTTGTTTCCGCATCCTGCACTGCCTTTCATATGCTTGTTCAAGCGGCATTGCGCGTTAGTATGGGTAGGCTTCCCAAATTGCGAATAGTGGACACAGTTTTCCAACTTGATTTTCTCCCACTCTTCTTTGGTGTAGTTTATCGGCTCGGTGCTGCGTCATTTCCACCTATTGCCATTTTCCCTTCCAAAGGCTATGTTGACATCTTTGGGCTTCTGTGTTGCATCTGGAGTTCCTTTTTTCTCAGGGCGAGGGTTCTTTTTTGCCTGTATCAGTGTATCGATATTGCCTCCTCTTGCCCTGATTTCGTCCTCGGTTGCAGCGTGTTCGTTGGCGGTTGTAAGCATAGATCCGAGATCTTTGTGCTTTTTGGAGCCAATCATGAACGGTACAAGCCCGGGTTTTAGGCCATTGACGAAAGCATGCATTGCTTGAACGTCAGTTACTCCAGAGCAACTATTCTTCATTGCCGTCCATCTTGAGATGAAATCCACGTATGGTTCGTCCTCAAATTGGGTGCAACAGTTTAGCTGGTTGATGCTATTCGGGCGTTTGTAGGTTCCCCGGAAATGCTGAGTAAATACTCGAGCCATATCATCCCAGCTGTCGACAGTTCTGGAGGGTAATCCATTGATCCAATCTCTGGCTCCATCCAGTAACATTAGGGGAAGAAACTTTACAGCTTCCAAGTCTGTCCCATTGTTGATCTGGACGGCTGTATGATAATCTGAGAGCCAGGTATCCGGGTTTGTACTACCGGTATATTTTTGGTATGTTGGACCAACTTTGGCAAAGCCAGCATGTAGGGTTATCCTTCGGATCCTATCTGTGAAGCACTTAGGTCCAAAGTATAACTCGTCTCTTTCCGCTCTATCCATGTGTGCGGAGTACCTACCGGCTGAATGGATAGAAGGGGATCTGCTCCTTTCTTTTCCATTGTGGCGCGAATGCGCTTTTCCGGGATTCTCTCTATTTCTTCGGAGATCTTGCCCCTTTGGATAAGGTGGAGTTCTACTCCTGTTTCTTTCCTTATTTCTAGGGGGTGTCCGGGATCTCTCACGTCTGTGAGGTATATCCTGCCTTCCAGCTTTGTCAGTTGGGAGTCTCGGAGGAGGCATTGCTTTTCCGTCATTCCGGTGCTTTTCTTTCCGATCGCGAGGATTAAATCCGTCTTTTGGGAGATGGGATCCGGTTCTAGACGCTTCATCCTTGTTGTCGGGATTTTTCTTGTCTTTTCTCGGATCTGCTTTCTTCTCTTTTGAATTGCTTGAATCTCCAGGTTCTTCCGGTCCAGGTGCTCCAGCGGCGCATGTAGCTGTTTTACATAGGGCCGAGTCGTCATGCAACTTCCGTGATCGCTGCTGCCATCGCTGTTGTTGTTGCAATGCTTTTCCTAAGAAAGCATACACGCCTTGAAGTTTTTCACCATTGGAGTACATATCATTGTTGAGGATGGCGAACGCTGCTTCCGCATTTTCTGCTGTGGTTTTGTATATTGGTTCCCCTCTGCCATCTTTGCCGTTTACCTGCTTTTGCCAAGATGGGTTGTGAAACCTTTCTTTTGGCGGCAGTACTTCCGGTCTTACAATCCCGGGTAACCTTGTAGGTTTAATTCCAGATCTATTCCTTCTCTCGTATTCCTCGATTTCTTCCTTCATGAGTTTGATGTCATCCTGGGTTTTTTCGAGGTGTTCACGAGTTCTGAATAGATGTTGCTGCTGCCTCTGGAGAGCTTGTCTCCTGGCTTCTAGCACTTCAGGGGGTTCATGCAACCCCACTGGTGTTTGCAGTAACTCCTGTTCTTCTTGTTCTGTCATTGGCGGAACAAGGATTTCTTTTGTTTTCTTCTCCGAAGGTTTCACAACGCTTGCGTCTCCAACTTCCGGGATTTCATTGGCTGGATCAGCCAATTTCTTCTTTCGGAGTTTATATTGGAGCTTTTTAGCAGTTTTGTGTTTCTTCTTGGAAGAGGGAGGTTTCCTGCAGGGTTCTTCCTCTGTCAATTCTTTGACATCGGGGAATTTTGAAGAGGTTTCTCCTTCTTCTCTCTCTTCCTCTGGCGGAGGCGTTCTAGGGCTTTCCTGACTGTCGGCATCCATGTTTTCAGCCGGTTTTGCCACAAGTACTTCATGGAATCCCTCTTGGAAGGATTTGACCTTTCTTTCGAAAGCGTCTTTGTCTTCGTCTTCGGTATCGAAGTGATCCGATCCGGTTTCTGACTCTAATCTCGCCTCAATGGCGGCTAGTACAGAGTCAGCTTCCGAGTTCGTCGTGATGCTGACGGATGTCGGATCTTCCACCTCTGTTGTGGGAGTGTTGTTTTCTGCCTCTTGCACGGGATTACTTTCATCCGTGTTTTCGGCGATCTCGGATTGCACCATGCCGATAAAGTGTGATTCGCTTGTATGTCGGTGATCTGAGCAAAACCCGGTATCGTAGTCATCTTCGACTGGGTATAGGGCGGGTGGGATAAATTTACTTCCACCGCAAAACCCTATGGCCTCTGCAGTTAATCCGATAAAAATATTTGCAGATCCAATCGGTAACACGCAGGCACTTACCAGATGATTTTGCGCCGGTATGTAAGATCCGTTGTCGACGAAGCGTCCAACGTCGTTGTCGAACTCTAAGCTTCCGACAGTTATGGAACTGCCGATCCCGCCGAGTATCCCAGATCGAAACTTAACGCCTGACGTCGCTGGCCCCACGGTGGGCGCCAACTGTCGAGACATCGTAGTAGAATTCATAGACGGGGGTGCCATGAGACTACTGATAGAGACGTGGGGGAACGTGGTTGTGCGAAGGACAATGACATAGGGTTTTTACCCAGGTTCGGTACGACGCAGTAATGCGGCGTTCCTACTCCTGCAATCTCACTATTCAGGACTAAAGCCTGGAAATACAGAGTACAACGTGAGGTTCTATTAGCTGCTCGTCAAGGATCAACCTCTCGGCGAGTTAGCCTTTAGCTTCTTGTCTATCTATCATATCTCCCGTCCGGCTTTATATAACAGCCGGATTAGGGCATACAGAGTAGGAAACCTAGAAGACTACGGTAACTCTCTAACTTGGAAAGCAAGGAAACCGTCTTCTACTCCAAGCCAGATCACGTGGGCCGTGATCCAGGTTCTTCTAGAATCTGGCTTCTGTGCATCAGCCTACTGGGCCGCCTAACGGACCATAGCCCATTACCATTTAGGCCACCCTGGTAATCCGGCACTTTAGACTACCATCTGATATACCCCTAGTTGGTATATATCCGACAGAGACCCTTGGGTCTTACCTTCGTACTCGAAAACATACGGCGTTCGGATGTGCCTAGTCGGCCGAACAACCCGGGATTTAAATGATGTGTTAGTACACTGTGATGCGGAGTTGCGGGAGCCGCACACTCGCGTTTTCCCTTCAGATGCGTAGCGGGTGCTTTCTTTTGTCTCTGAATAGTAGCGAGTGCCACGGTTGTCATTCTGTGATCTTCGAGAGGTTCATACAAAAGAAATTTAGTGTTGTGATGTTCATACGAAAGAAATTTCGTGTCACGAGACCCATACGAAAAAAAATTCGTGTCATGAGGTATGCAATGACGTCACCACGCACTCGACTGCTCCGATGGGACGTCAGCTGTGGGACATGGCGCGTAGGGCCCACCTTGACAGCTTTTTTATCAGAAATGAGCCGCCGCGTGCCGGTTTATCCCCTGGTCATCAGTAATTATGCACGATCTTTCGTAAAAGATCGTGCGGGGGTAACTGCCCCCTGTCTCCTCGTTTCCACTCCACACGTGGCGGCGGGGATGATTGCCACGTTTGTGGATCAACAACCCACAGTGGCTTGGCTCTATTATAAATAATAGGCCTTAGGGAAAAGATCACTTTTCCAACCTCTATTCTCCTTCTTCTTCCTCTAGCGCGCACCTCTCTTTCTTCGAGAACAAGCCTAGCTCCAATGGCGGTAGGCAAGAAACACGGCGCAACCGCGACTTCCGGCAAGGAGGCAGCCAACGCCTCCACGGCGGCCCCGGTGAAGAGGACGGGCGAATGGCGCTCGTCCATGCGATGAAGAAGAGCGTCGCCGAGATGAAGAGGGAGGGACTATCCTCCCGAGGACTCCAAGCGCGTCGGCATGTCGGTGAAGGGGGAATAAATGCCCAGTCCGTGCGCTAACGAGCGCGTTGCGTTCTCGGAGCACATCACCCGAGGTCTGTCATTTCCCCTCCATCCTTTTCTCGTCGAACTGTTGTATGTCTATGGCATACAGCTGCACGACCTCCCCCCCAACGCGATACAACACATCTCGTGTTTTATCGTGATGTGCGAGTGCTTTCTCGGCATTCGCCCACATTGGGGGATCTGGAAGGATATCTTCCAGGTGCGAATCTTTCGGGAGAATCCCCTGCCAGGCGAGAAGATCGGATAGCCGCTGGCGACCGGTGGCTTCGGGATCCAGGCAAACAAGGACTTCCCGTACCTGGAGATGAGCTTCGTCAAGTCGGCGCAAGGGTGGCGCCAGAGATGGTTCTACGTTGCAGACAACGACGCGGGTGGCGTTCCAGAATTCCACCCATTCGCGGTCTTTAACCGGAGGAAGTCCTGGTCGCACACGTTGTCAGCCGAGGATTCCAAGGTGGTTTCTCCACTGCTCGCAAAAGTAGGGCGTGTCCGTAACAAGAAGCAGGGGACCCCGCTGAACAGGATACACTTGGCGAGTGCGTTCCTGCGCTGGAGGGTCCAGCCACTCCAAGACAGGACGACCCCATTATGGGAGTTTACATGCGTCAATTATCCAAGAAGAACGTGCGACGACATTATTTCGAATGCGGAATTAAAAAACAAGATCGTCGCCATCACTTGCTTCAAGAAAGGGGAGAGCCATTCGCCGTGCCCTCTCACCCCTGTTGATGCTGAGCATCCTCTGACATAGGTAAATTGTTTCTCCTTCTTTTCCCTTTGTTTCTTCTTTCTGTTTTGGGTTTTCGTCGATTGAGCCATCTTTTCTTCTTCTATTTCCTTTGTAGAACCAGGACGTGGCGACTGCTACGTCATAAACGTATCCCTAATTTCTGATGCTCCATGATGATATTATGTCAATTGCTACATGTTTTCTCCCTTCTTTATGTCATTTTTATCGATTTTCCAGACTAACCTATTGACAAGATCCCACAGAGCCAGTTCCCTGTTTTCTGCTGTTTTTAGTTTCAGAAAAGTTGTTCTGGAAATATTCTCGGAATTGGAAAGTTCGAAGCCCGGAAGTCCTATTTTCCCCGGAAGCATCCAGGAGACCGAAGAGGAGTCGAAGAGGGGAAATAGGACGACCACACCATAGGATGGCGCGGGCCCCCTGGCCGCGCCAGCTATGGGTGTGGGGCCCCTGGAGCTCCATCGCCTTTGCCCTTTTGCCTATTTAAGCCCCCCGGATGGAAAACCCTAAGTACCTGGTCAAAATCCCTGAAAAGTTCCGCAACCGCCGCCACCGTCAACCCTAGATCAGGAGGGTTCTGGAGCTGTTTTCCGGCACCCTGCCGGAGAGGAAATCATCACTAGAGGCTTCTACATCACCATGCCTGCCTCCGGAGTGATGCGTGAGTATTTCATCCTGGACTACGGGTCCATAGCATTAGATAGATGGTTGTCTCCTCCTCATATGCCTCCATGTTTAGATCTTGTGAGCTGCCTATCATGATCGAGATCGATCTTATGTAATTCTATATGCTGTGTTTGCTGGGATCCAATGAATATTGACCTTATGCCAAGTTGATTATAGTCTTTATTGTATATGCTATTTGTGATCTTGCATGCTGTCCGTTGCTAGTGGTTGCTCTGGCCAAGTAGTTGCTAGTGACTCCAAGAGGGAGCATTTATGCTTGATACTGGGTTCATGCCTCCTTGTTGCCTTGCTCGAGTGACAGAAACGTGAAGGGGGAGTATGTGCTGTTTCCATTAGGGAGAAAACAACAGTGACAGTACCCGCGTGTATAATCATTGCTTACATTACACATTTTGTTTAATGCAATTATCTGTTGCTTGCAACTTAATACCTAAGGGGGTTCGGATGATAACCCGAGGGTGGATTATTAGTCATAGATGCAGATGGATGTCGGTCTATATATCTTGTTGTAATGCCCGCACTAAATATCATAGTAATCATCATGTTATAATGTGCACTACGGTGCAACCTTTATTTGTCAATTGCCCAGCTGTAATTTATTCACCTAGCATGTTATCTTTTATGGACAGACACCACTAGTGAACCTATGAACCCCAGTCCATTTTCCACACTGTTAAGAAAACCAAAACAATTTCCTGCTTTCTTTACTTTCTGCAAGCATACACTGTTTTTCCACACTATACGTCTAATATTTGTTTTCAGCAAGACCGGTGAGATTGACAACCTCACTGTACCGCTGGGGCAAAGTATTTTGGTTGTGTTGTGTGCAGGTTCCACGTTGTTGCTGACACCGGTGAAGCGCCAGCACCGCCGTCAGTGGCATCAACCTTCCGAAGGTTCTCTTTCTCCTACTGGATTGATAACCTTGGTTCTTAACTAAGGGGAAAACTCCTACGGCTGTGCTCATCACACCCTCCAATTGTGGTATCCCAACGAGTGCAAGATCTACACCATCAGCGACGTATTACCCGCCACTTTCTGCAGATGACGGCGCCTCAGATCTTCTTGCGAGCAACCTCGAGGCTCCTCCCGACACCAGCGTTGCGAACGCAGAGTCAAGCGAGGAGTTTCTAGAGGAAGAAGAAGAGGAATAGGAGCTTCCACTTCGCCACTTCAAGCGTCACATGGGCGTAGGAGGATGAGGTCACTTCCAAGGATAATTCCTTGAGTGATGACCATGTTGAGGAGATTAGGCCCATCCGGGCGACTCCTCTCAACGTACTTCCTCCCACCATTCACCAATCGAAGATTTCCACTGCCTGGGACCCGGACAACCTCGACTATGACGATGAGGACGAGTGAGTCCCGTATTTTTTCCTTTGACGTAGGGTTGCTATTTTCTCTTCTGATTTTAACTTTTTTTTAGCCTTGTGGCCATCAGCGCAGATCAATTCGCATCCTTGGACCCGTCCCAGAAGCAGAAGGAGGCTATCGCGAATCCTGCTCCAGCTCCAAGCCCCACTCGATGACCCCCAAGCCTTGCAAAGGCGGTCGACACTTTGGAGTATGCGATTCCCAGCTTAGCGGGTGGCCGGCCTGAAGATGCCGGGGCATCAACGAGCAAGGAAGTTTCGGCTAGCTCGCCTGACTCCTTGTCGACCGCGCACAGCAAGGTGAAGTCTTTTTATCTTTCTGCAGTTTATCCTCTTTTTCTATATCGGGTGCACGGCAGTGCTCCCGATGGGAGTAGCCCTCGAGTCTATGGTCGACTTCTTGCAGTTGGCTATAGACTCAAGTCGAGACTTTTGCTTTCTTGTCTGTTTGTTGGTTTTGGCCTTTATCGGGTGCACGGCAGTGCTCCCGGTGGGAGTATCCCCCGAGGCTATACTTGATTGTGTTCAGTCGTGTATAGGCTCAAGTAATATCTTTCTAACCCGCGAGGAATTTATTCAGGCTATCCTTGATTCTATGGCTCCTTTTGGGCGTCGCCTTGTCACGTCTAAGGCAGAGTTCACTTCTCTTCGGGGAGAGCGCGACCAGCTCGTTCAAGATGCTCGTCTTTTACTGGGTGAGTTAACATATGCTTCTTACTTTGGCTTTGTTTCTTCTGGCCGCAACTGTTATTTGACGTGCACACTCCATGTTGCAGACGAGGTTACCTGCTTGAATTCCGAGAAGTTCGAGGCTAATTCTCGAGTTAAAGATCTTGAGAAGGAGCTAGAGTCTACTCGAAAGGAGTTAGAGTCCACTCGCAAGAACGAAGGCGACCGTCTCACTGAATCTCCCGAGTCCCTGAAGCAACTGGAGGAAGCCGGCGTAGCTCATGACAATGATTTGGTCGGCATCCTCCGCCCCGTGGCCCAGGCTTTGGCTGGTCAGTTATCCGCAAATTTCTTTCGGCTGCGACTTGCTTCTTTCTCCTCTCTATATTGATTCTCTCCATTTATGTTTTAGATGCAATTGGAGTTGATTTGGCGCTGCCCGGAGGGGTCCGAGTCGATGCTCTGACGGACGTGTGCACTCAGTTGCAAGAGCACGGAAACAAGGCTTGCTTCGCTCTACGTGATGCGGCCCGAGTGTTGTCGCAGCTGCACTAGGGATTGCTTACGGTAGTGACGGTTCCGCTAACTCTTGGTGGACTCCTACAAGTCTTTCTTGGCAAAGCCGATCCCATTCAGGAGTACTCCCTCACATAGACCGAATGTGGAGCGAAGACGGCTATCCAGTTTTCCCTAGCGCACAACGTCTCGGGTGACTTGGAGAAGGTGTATTCAGAGCTTCCTCGAGATGCGTTGGGCAAAAAGGTAGCGCTCCGACCCTTTGGCGATCGTGCAGGGAAGCTAGCGAAGATGCTCTCCGAGGTAGTTTCTCGTGGCCATGGTGCAAAGCCTGCTGCGAGTGGAGCTACCTCTGGAAAGCCCGTAGTTCCTTAGGATGAGCGTTGTTTCTTCTTTTGTATGCCTGTGTATAATGAACTTTGGGAAGCATCCCGTACTTTTCTTAATCGAGATGTTTTAAAAGTGTCAGCATTTTGTTATTACGCCTTACTTTGTGTTCTCCTGATGGGGGTATCCCCCGAGCACTCGAAGATATATTTGTTGTAAATCGTCGAGTGGGGTGTGACTTTGTCACTGAAACTGTTGTGTTTCCTTTGTTCTTTCCATGTTGGAGATTCTCGTGGAGGCTCGTCGAGCGATGCTGCTCCTTCGACTGAGCCGTTGATTACGGATGCTAGTATACTTGCTTCACTTCGTGGACGCGTCGCGGATGGCGAGCGTAAGCTCAAGGCTCTGTAGGGTGTGGCGGATGTTGCCAAGTCCAAGCAGAAGCTTGCTACGGACCGCGAGCAGTTTGTGATAGAGGAGCTGTCGAGCGTTGCAAAGATCATGCTTTGTAAGTCCTGGAAGCCCCCGAGTGTTTTTCAGTGTTTTTCTTGCTTGCGGTCTTAACATATTTCTTGTCTATGTAGTTGTTGAACCTGATGGAGCATGCGAAGGTCACTGTGTGGATAACCGCGTGGCTTGTGAGTCGAGCAACTCCAACCTCCATGCGTGCAACTTCTGGTCTGACCGCGGCAGGGGTTTTGTTCTGACTACTCTGCAGTATCGGGTGAACCAGGCGCAACTCTTTGTTGAATCTTGTCGGGAGACCCTTTCTTCGGTCCATCGTGCATTTTAACCTTTCGACGTTGTTCCCGATAGACTGAGTGGCCTGCTAAGGATGTTTCGTCGGGTGGAGGATGTTCGCGAGTGTGTGCGTCAGCAGCTCATTTGTGGCGCTCAAGTGGCGCTTGCCTTTGTGCGGCTATGGAACCCTGACGTCAACTTCAACTCTGTGGCGCAACTTCCTGAGACCCGAGGAGCACATGTTGCCTTTGTTCCTCACTATGAGGTTGTGTGACCTGCAGCTGGGCGGATCGTGCGGCTAATTGCTGCGGAACCGGAGCGGCTGCTTCGAGAGGCTGCCGTGCGACGATAATTCTGTCTAGTTTTAAGGTGTATATACCTTGTTTGTTGTTTGTGTAAGGTGTTTAAGGTGTGTACCTTGTAACCTTGTAAAACGTTTGTGCATGGGCACTCGAAGATTATTTATGATAGTTCGGTGTATCCCACGTGTGTTAGGGTGTTACCGTTGTTAGAATGTAAGGAAGAAAGAAAAAAAAGAGACTGAGTAGTCTTTGTATCTATGGTTGAGAAATCATGTTTTCTATTGCAATGACTGAGAAATCATGTGTTTTGCTAGGGTTACAATCTGGATGGAACAACCTTATTTCTTGCCAGTAAAGAAAAAATCCTAAGGATAGAACTTGCGAAGGTGTGCAATGTTCCATGGGTTGGAGTAGATGTCGCATGTCTTCGGGTTCTTCAAGCAATAGGCGCCTCCTGGGATAGCTTCGTGTATGATGAAGGGTCCCTCCCATGGTGGCTCTAGCTTGTGTCCCTTTTATTGTTTGAGCCGTAGCACCAGGTCACCTAGCACGAAGGATCTGTGGCGTATGCGGCGACTGTGGTGATTGCGTAGTGATTTCTGGTAGACGGCGGAACTTGCGAGTGCGACATCCCTGATCTCGTCCAGTGCGTCCATATCTTCTGCGAGTGCTTTTTTGGAAGCTTCTTTGCTATATGCAACGACTCGTGGAGTGATGAACTTGACATCCTTGGGTAACATAGCTTCGGCTCCATAAACCATGAAGAATGGCATGTAGTTTGTTGATCTGTTTTGGGGTTGCTCGTAGGCTCCACAACAGCGATGACAATTTTTCAGTCCAATGCCCTGATGCTGTGTGTAATCGGGTGAACAACCGCTTCTTCAGGCCAGCCAAAACTAATCCGTTGGATCGTTCGACTTGGCCGTTGGTTTGGGGGTGCGCCACCGAGGCGAAGCTGAGAGTTATCCCTTTTTCTTTGCAGAAAGTATGGGTTTCCTTGGCCGTGTCGTTGGTCCCATTATCCGTGATAATGTTGTGGGGAACGCCAAATCTGCACACGATGGAGTCGAGGAATCTTACACCGCACTCTGCGTGCTGCGAGGTAACTAGGACGGCCTCTATCCACTTTGTAAATTTGTCGAATGCGACCAGCAAAAAGGTGTATCCTCCGGGTGTTGATTTCTCCAGCGGTCCCACAATGTCTAGCCCCCATTGGGAGAAGGGCCAGGAGAGGGGGATCATGTGGAGCTCTGTAGCCGGTGCATGTGGCTTGGGTGCGAACTTCTGGCAGGCGTTGCACCTTTTGACTAGGTCTTTTGCGTCTCTGGCTGCCGTGAGCCAGTAAAAACCTGCCCAGAAAGCTTTCCCTACAATGGCTCTCCAGCTTGTGTGGTGCACATAGTCTCCTTGGTGCATGTCACGGAGCAGTTCCTTTCCATCTTCGGGTGCAATGCACCTCTAGAGCACTCCTGATATGCTTTGCTTGTACAATTCTCCTTTTATCACCGAAAAGGATTTGCTGCGTCGAACTATCTTTCGTGCTTCGCAGATATTTTCTGGGAGCTACTTATTGGTCAAGTAATCGAGATACTTCTTTGTCCAAATTGGCTCGACTAGGAAGACTTGCCTCGAGATGTTATGGATGTGTTTGATGAAGGCGATTTGTTGACTAGCCTCCGTTTCTGCTGCTGTTGGTGCTTCTGTTTGCTTTCTTAGCTTGACTCACCTTTTACTTATTTTCTCGAAGTAGATTCCTGGTGGAACTAGGGCACTTGTTGACCTGATGTTCGCCAGTCTGTCTGCTTCCTCATTACTTAATCGCGCAATGTGCTTCAGTTCGCACCCTTTGCAACTTTCTTCGAGCAGGTTGTACATGTCGCGATAGGCGATCATGTTATCAGCGACGGCATCCAATTCCTTCATTGTATGCTGCACGATGAGGTTATAATCTCCGTAGATCATCAATCGAGTGGCTCCGCAGGCAATCGCCATCTTCATGTCGTGTACGAGCGCCTCGTACTCTGCGTCGTTGTTGGATGCTGGATCTGAAAGTGCAAACGCGCTTAAATCATCTTGTTTTGGTGTTTGTTAACAACACATGTATCCTTAAGTATGGTGATGTATTTCAGGGCCTAAACAACATATTTGATATGGTGGTATTGAGTTACAAAAAGATGAAAGTCTCTGGAATTGGTTCTGCTGTGAAGAAATTCGCCAGGCATGTTTCTCTGGATTTCTGGTGTCGCCCGCGGTACCCAGACCGGAGACTTACCGGAGTCTCCGGTGTGGGTGTTTCCTCTGAAGAAACTGGCTATGTCCAAACTGGTGTCACCCGCGGTACCCAGACCGAAGACTGTCCGGAGTCTCCGGTGTGCCTGTGACTTTCTACTCTCGTTCAACCTCAGACACTCTATGGGCTCAAGCGGCAAGACAAGATCGGAGTCTCCGGTCCTCCAAGCCGGAGTCTCCGCGCTGGTGTTTTCTGAAGATTATGAAGGTGAAGAAAGTGGTGTCGCCTGCTGTATCGACACCTGAGACTTACCGGAGACTGTCTAGAGTCTGCGGTCTAGTGGTCTGCGAAAAACTCCAGACCGGAGTCTCCGGTGTGAGTTTGGCAGAAAATATCTCCAACGGCCTTCAGACTTTATGAGGGGTATAAATACCCCCTCCCCTCCACCTACCTTAGGTTAGCTCGTCCAGAATTAAACTCACCATTGCTAGAGCTCACCCACCTTGCTAGATCTCCCAATCCCTGCACCCAAAAGCCTTGATCTTTGGAGGATTGAAGGAGAAGGCTCCGATCTACGTCTTCACCAACCGGATTTCATTTCCCCTCTCATTTGCTTGAGTGATCTTTGCCTAGGGTTTCCTCTTATGGAGAACCTAGGCTTCTTGCTACTCTCGGTGATTTGTGATTGTTGGGAGCCCCTAATTTGGTTGTGGGTGTGTGCCCCAAACTTGTTTGTAAAGGACTCGATTTTCTCACCTCAAAGGGGATCAATAGTGGAAGGTGAACTAGGCCTTTGTGGCGGGGTTCATCAGAGAATAGGGTGAGGCCTTTGTGGCGTTGAGTAGCCCTTCGTGGCGAGCTCACACCCCTCCAACGAGACGTACTCCCTTTACAAGGAGGAACTCGGGAATACATCGTGTCTCCACGTGCTTCCTATCGTTTATCTCGTTCCTCTTATCCTTTACTCACTTGTGTGCATTTATTGTTGTACTTGTGTGCATTTATTGTTATACTAGTTGCATTAATTGCTAGTCTTGTCATATAGGTAAATTCACCTTAGTTGCACTATCTAGAGAATTTACCTTTGTGTCAAGCCTAAACTATAAGAAAAATTAAAATTGGTCGTAGCACCTATTCACCCCCCCTCTAGGTGCCCATACTATACTTTCACGATCGTCAGGGGAAAGTCGAGTCGTAGGACGTACTGGAGCTTGTCACCCCTTGGTGATATGAGGATTACTCCAGCTCTAGCCCCCTCGTTTCTTTTCGACCCGTCGAAGTACATGATCTAGGAGCTCGAGTATTCTGGTGGCCCTGGGGTTTGCAGCTCCATCCACTCCGAAAGAAAATCCGCAACCACCTGGTACTTTAGAGCGTTGCATCCTGTGTATATGATGTCCCAGGCTGCTAGCTCGATGCTCCTATTTTGCAAATCTTTCAGATGCCATGGGATTGTTCATAATTGTGCCGAGTGATGCGTCGTTTAGCACCGTGACGGTATGCTCCTTGAAGTAATGCTTGAGCTTGCGTGCTGTGAAGACCACTCCATACGCGAGCTTCTGGTAGTGGGGGTGTCGTTGTTTGGACGGTGAGAGTACCTCGCTGAGGTAGTATATTGTCCTCTGTACGTCGTGTGCTTTTCCCTCCTCTGGTCGCTCGACCACGAGTACTGTATTGACCACCTAGTTTGTTGCGGCTAGGTATAGGTACAAGGGCTTCTTTCCTGAGGTATGGCCAGTATTTTCTTGCTCTGGAGTACCTTTTTAAGGTCGATGAACTCTTGCTTTGCTTCAGGCGTCCACTCAAACTTATTAGTTTTCTTCAGCAATTTGTCGGCTGAGGGCTGCCAGTCATCCCGCGAGCTGCTGCACGCCGCAGAGATTTGTCGGTTCTTTCATCGTCAAGATCGCCTGAATTTTCTCTGGGTTGGCCTCAATTCCTCGGGCGGAGACCAGATAGCCAAGGAGTTGGCCAGCAGGAACCCCGAAGATGCATTTTGTCGGGTTGAGTTTGATTCTGTATGCGTTGAGGGCGTCGATTGTCTGCCTAATGTCCTCGAGGAGTGTTTCCTCCACTTGAGTCTTGAGAATGATATCGTCGACGTACACTTGTACATTCTGGACAATGAGCTTGGCGAGGCATTTTTGCATGCAGCACTGATATGTTGCGCCTGCGTTTTTTTAGCCTGAAAGGCATTGTCGTGTAGCAGTATACACCGTGTGGTGTGATGAATGTTGTCTTCTCCTCATCCTCCCGC
This sequence comes from Alopecurus myosuroides, assembly GCA_028641055.1. Lineage (NCBI taxonomy): Eukaryota > Viridiplantae > Streptophyta > Magnoliopsida > Poales > Poaceae > Alopecurus > Alopecurus myosuroides. The sequence goes on from CM054058.1 coordinate 353,123,512, forward strand.
TTCATCCTTGTCTGGTTGTAGCCCGAGTAGGCATCCAGGAAGGAGAGTCGTTGACAACCTGCTTTAGAGTCCACGATCTGATTGATCGCGGTAGAGGGAAGTTATCCTTGGGGCAGTGTTTGTTCAATGACGTGTAGTCGATGCGCACGCGAAGGATGTCGTGTTTTTCTTCGGGACCAGCACCTGTTTTGCTAACCAGGTGGATATCTTGATTTCCCTGATAAACTTGGCGGCTAGCAATCTGTTCACCTCTTCTCCGAGAGGTTTCTGTTTTGGCTCGGAAAAGCGTCGAGTAGTCTGTTTGACCGGCTTTGCATCTTTAAACACTTCCAATGAGTGCTCGGCGAACTCCCTGGGTATTTCTGGCATATCTGAAGGCTGACAGCAAAAATCTCCCAGTACTCACGGAGGAGTTCGACGAGCGCGCTTTCCTATGCGGATGGTAGGGTGGTGGACACGATCGCCTCTTCGCGGATTGTGTCGTGTGCACTTGATGCTTTCGAGTTTCGCTACTCGGGCTGAACTCGAGTTCTAGGGCGGTCTTTTTGGTCAGTGGCATCACGGAGTTGTCTGTGGTTTTTGACAATTCTTCTAGCTCCTCTTTCATCCCAAAAGATTTTACGATCTCATGGAATTCGTTGTCGCACTTGTCTGATTTTTGGAAGTCACCGTCCATGGTGATTGTACCGTATTCTCCTGGGAGTTTCAGCTTGAGGTAGGCATAATGAGGTACTGCCATGAATCTTGCGAACGCTATTCGTCCGATAATGGCGTGGTACTATGATGGCCATTCGACCACCTCGAAGTCGAGGAACTCTCTCCTGAGGTTACTTGGATCTCCGAGTATCACCTCCAAGTTAATTGTTTCAAGTGGTCGGACAGCTTTCCCTAGAACCATCCCGTGGAAGGATGTTTCCCATTCCGCGAGTCCCTCCAAATTCCCGTTCATCTTCCGGAGTGTGTCCGTGTATATGATGTTAATGCCCCTGCCACCGTCCATGAACACCCTGGCTAGGTTATAGTTGCCTATTTGCGTCTGGATGACGAGCGCGACGTGCCCTGACCGATACACCTGTGGAGGGTGGTCCTCTCTGGAGAAATTTATTGGTTGCTCGGACATCTTCAGGTATTCAGTCTTGGACTGTGGGGCTTGCACTGCCATGATAACGTGGCGACTGTTTATTTTCTGGAATCTGCGGGACGGGCATACCTTCTGTATCATGGCTCGGAGCCCCTGAGGATTCGAGTATCTGTTTGCGGAGGCTTGCGCTGGGAGTGCGGCTAGCGCCATGTTGTGGTGTCCTGCGGGTGGAGGCAGGGGTGGTGGTTGCTATCCGATGTTTCGTCCCGGCAGTTGTGGGTATCCTTGGTTAATTGGCTGCTTTGTGCTTCTTTGTGTACGCCTCGTGGATGTGCTGGAATTTTCGGCAATCCTTGAGGAGGTGAGTAGCCTTGATTTTTTCCGTTCGCTTATCTATAAATAGATGCAGGGAGCAGTATCCGTCAAGGTCCTCCTCGGGGGTTTTGTCATCTGGTTTTGGCTTCCACTCGCGATTTCCGCGGGATCCGCTGTCGCGATTTATTGTGAACTCGGCCGCCACCAGTTCCGATTGATCATCCTGGTCGTAGTACCGTATCTTCCTCTTTCGGCGGTCGTCGTTGCGATCTTCGTCGTGCGCGGGCGAGGAAGCTTTCTCGTTGCGTAGGGACTCTTCTACATTCGCCCATCTGTCTGCTATCACCATTAATTCACCGATTTACTTAGGTGCGGATCACCCCAGTTCCTCTCGGAAGGCAGCGCTTCGAGCACCCTTGGTGAAAGCTTTGACTACTATTTCCTATGATATGTCCCCCTTTGTGTTTTTAGTGCAGTCCACCTCTGGATGTACTCGCGGGTAGATTCGTCGCTTTTCTGCCTACAGGATCGCAGTTCCTCAATAGATGCTGGTCGCTTGTATGTCGCCGGTAAGTTCTTCTCGAAGTCGCGGGTGAGATCGTCCCAGGATCTGTAATACGTGCGCGGTATTCCTTCGAGCCAGCTTCGGGCTGCGCCTACGAGGTGCAGGTTCAATGTCGCGAGCGGCTTCCATGGTGGCCTGGGCTGCTGTCACGGTTTCGCGGGCGGTCATCGTCGCTGCGTGGGCTGTCACCACGGCGCCTGGCCTCTTTGCCTCTAGGGAGGCGAGGTGATCCTTTGTCCCCTCTTTTTGGCGACGTACTCTCGCATCTTCGAGGTGTTCTGTCAACCCGAGGTGTTTTATCAGCTTCAGGAGTCGTCGCGTTTTTCTGTTTTGGGCGGCGATTGCCGCTCTGGACATGGCCAATCCCCTTTGGACTTGGCGATGCTGCTCTGTGCGAGGGTCATTGTCGCACCCGGACTTCTAAAGGATACTCGCCGTTCCATTGAACAGTAGTAGATTGGATTACGGGGCTTACCGGCACCCGCGTCCTCTTACGAGTAGGCCAACACACGTATGTGTGACAACCAACCCCTATCTGTTCAGCGTCGACGTAAACTATCCCATAGAAATCAGGATACTTCCATTGACGTACTTCAAAACATACACACATGGTACGTCAACGGCGTTGAACAACTGATATCACAACAGATCTCTACGACACAAAAGCTTGAAATAAGTTGCAAATAGCTCTCATTAGAGCAGAGATAGCAAATACAATCATCCAGAGGACACATGTCCCAACAATTCATCATTACATCACAGCGGAAGCATTCAACATGTCTGAGTACAGACAAGAACCAAATAGGCCTAAGAGGCCGAAAACGAACAGACGGAGCCCATCCACGAAGTCTCGGATCCTGCCCGGGTCCGCTATCTACTCGTCAGCAGTCTCGTCATACTCCACGTAGTAGCCTCCATGTAGATCCTCGGAAACGTAGGTCTGCGGAAACCACAGCCCCAAAGGGGTCAGTACATAAACGTACTGGCAAGCAAGACTCACAGTTCACCAAAGTGTAACCCGTCAACACCAAGCACAGATGCTTTGGGTTCAACGGAAGGAAGGGGATATAAAAGATGCTGCAACTGGCTGCTCTAACCAACTACAGAGTTACTACCACTTCCGGCTATCAGAAAGGGGATAAGATCGTGTATCGTAACCAACCTACCAACTAACTCCAAACAAACCCATCCTGGATCTCGCCCCTTATCCTAAGAAGCAATCCGAGGATAACTCACACTGTTGAATTAATGATGGTTCAGATTATTGTGTCAATAAGCCTATTACTAGTCAAGTTGTTAATCATTGGGTGTAAGGTTGTTAATACTTAGGTTTAAGTTGTCCTGAGTACTTGTTAGCCAGTACTTTCACCAAGTAATCCATAACCGCGGAAAACACGGCTTCTCGAGAAGATTATCCCTGCAGGGTTGCACCAATTTGGCCGTACACGTATGAATAACCCGCCAGATGGAAAGGCCCTTCCACCAAGCGGGGCACTCAACACAACTCAACTTTTCTTCGCATCAAGCCCAAAGCACCTTGGGCGCACGGCTAATCGAGCCCAGAAGAAAATGGACCCTCATAGCACTCTAAGAACGTGTCCCCCTATATGCCGACTACGAAAGTTCCACCCGGGTACCAAGGGCTCGCAAGATTATGCATGCAGCAAATGGAAAACCCGAACTAAATGAGGCGATTTGGACGAGATGCGAATCGAATCAAATTGAGGGGGGCGCCCATACTCGCTTCCCACATGCGGTTAGTGCGCTCATCATGGATCAGTAGACAAGACCCTTTTCCTATTAGGGTCGACACTAGCAGGCCTCAAAACCACAAGGGCCTCCTGCCGGTGCCTTATCATCAAATTTATTATTTAACAATAACATTAGCATGATTCATTGTTTAACATCGAGCCCCCAGAACATAATGAAATAGTAACAAAAGTAACGGGTAACAGACTCGAGCAAAAACAACCTAAGCATGCTAGTAAGACACTGGCTCAAACAAAGGGGTTGTAGGAGGGGTGGTGAGGCAATATCAGGGTTAAGGGATTCATGTGATAGGTTCGTAACAGAAACAACTACTACTATGGCTTAGCAGGAATAGACAACGGAAAGTATCGGTAACCAATGTTGAAAGGAACACAATGGTTCATGTGAGTGATAACTTGCCTGCAAACCCAGTAGCCTGGTACTGAGCTAACTCCTTAGAAGGGGTGTCGTAAGTATCGTCGGTCTCAACGTCGTCGTTTATCCGAGAAGAAGCAAACAAACAATGCAGAAAGATAAACAATCAATAAGATGGCATAGGTGCACAAACATGGGATGATGCATGACCATTTAATTGATGCATAGAAATAAACTAGTTGACAAGATAGAAACAGGATTAAATGGACCCACATGCAATTTGAGTTGCACCTGAAAAGCCCATGAATTATGGTTGAATTAATTGTTCTACAACTAATCATCATATTAAAGTGGATTAGCATGATGCATGGATGAGGAAAACAGCAAAATAACAACAATAGAAACAATTTGAAATAAGGTTTAACAAGTTTGGAAATTCATTTATTAAGTTTTGGAATTTTGGTTCCTTAAAGGTGTCACACAAGCAGTTGTTGTTTTCATCAAGTTAAATTGTTCAAAATAGATAACAAAGTTCATATTTGATAAGGACACACAATTTTAGGTGGATTGCATGTTTCACTTGTTGAAAAAGGATTTCAAATGATTTATTTATGAATTAAACAAGTGTAAGCAAGAATTAAATGAATTTAATTCAAACATGAACTTATTTGAATTTTTATTTGTTCAAAACATTAAACCAAATTCATATTTCAAAAGTTTATACTTTTATGGTTGGAAAACATATTTTAGTTGTCCCAAAAGAATTTGTTTCGATTAATTTATGAATTTAGCAATATTAAATGATTTAAACAAGGTTTAAATCATTTAACCAATTTTAATTATTCAAAACATGAAACAAATTTTATATTTGGAAAGGTGGTTTAATTTTGCATGCAAAACATATTTCATTTGTGGAAATTGGATTTAAAATGAGCAAGTTATTATTTTGGCAATTTTAAATGCAATAATTAAGAAACAGTTGTTTTCAGCAATTTAAATTATTCAAAACAGCAAACAAAATTTATATTTGGAAATTACATGAAAAGTTGATTGGAAAACATATTTAGTTTGTGGAATTTGGAATTTTTATGAACAAGTTATGAATTTTGCAAATTTAAGTGAATTTGACAAGTTTTCAAATGTTTCACCAATTTGAAATATTCAAAACAGTAAACAAACTTTATATTTGGATAGAACATTCAATTTGGTATTGAAAACATATTAAAAATGTTGGATTTGGAGTTAAAATGATTTAATTATGCAATTTACAAAATTGAGGTGCAATCTGCCATTTTTATGAATCTAGGGACTTGGAAAATTTTTATTTCAGGGCTAGAATTTAATTACCAGGGGCCTATGTGTGATTACTGAGAATTTCTGTGACCAAACAATTGAAAAATAAAAGGTTGTTTTATTCTGTGGGAGGGGGGGTCGAACCGCCCACCTCCTGTTTGCGCTGGGTGCTGGTAACCAGATGGGCTGCTGCTGTGTGTTTGAAAGGAGGTGGACTGCGGGGGGGTATGAGCTTCTGTTACGCTGTAACTTAACTGAAAAAAGCTCGTTCCATCTCTGTACCTGGACAGCGACATAGAAGAACAGGAGGGCAGCGATGGCATGGTGATCGCCGTGGCCGTGGGGGCGGCGTGGTGGTGTGGGCCGAAGGTGGGAAGGGAGATGAGGGGATGAGGGGGACGATCGGGGGGAGGCTCACCTTGGGGCGAGCGGGACAGCAGGAGGGGGCGGACGGTGCAGGTCCAGGGCAGTTGCAGGGAGGCCGGCGGTGGAGAAAAACTTGACGCGGCGCCGCCTCGGGCATCCTCCCGACTCCGTGTCTTCACCAATTTTCGACGGGGAACCCGCCCTGGTTCCATTCCCCCGGGGGTCACAACTCCTCGAGGTGACCGTGGGGATGTGATGGTGGCGTGTTCTGACGGCGGTTTTGGGGTGGAGGTTCAGAGACAGATGACTCTTGTGGGGGGGGGGAAGAGAGGTGAGGACGGCGGCGCTAGGGGTTACAGGATAGGGGGTGGCAAGTCAGAGGGTGGAGGTGGAGGCCAGTTTTTAAGGAGGAGAGCATGGGTATGGCAGCACATCGAGGAGGGGGAGGAGGTGATCGACGGTGGGGACTGCTGTCGTACGATGATGACGACTGCTGGGGAGAGAAGACGACCAACAGAAAGAGGTACTGGGCCAGAAAGATAGGTGGGCTTGGGGGGAGAAAAGGGAAAGGGGGTGGGCTGGCTGCTGTGCTCTCTCTCTCCCTTTTTTTTAATTATTGGTTCCAATTTTTTGTTTTTTTGTAGCAATTAGAAAATGGAAGCAAAAGATAGGTTTTTGATTTGATAAAAATTTGGAAAAAAATCATGTGGGTTTGTTATTCCAACATCTACCACTTGGCCACTTAAGTTTTTGAAATTCAATTTATTTGTTGTTTTTGCACATTGGTTTGAATTGGAATAATTTGCAAATTAATTGATTAATATTTGAAAACAACAAGTTTAGTAGGGTGAACCCTATTATTAATTGGATTAAAATATTAGAATGGCTTGGTAGTTTTCATGACTTGGAAGTTGGTGCTGTTTGAATTTGCAGGGTATTTGATTGAATTTTATGATTAATTGGTTAATGAGACAATATTTTAAAATAGGGTGATCAGATGATTTTAATTGGAAACAAATGGTTGATTTGTTTTGCAATTTTCATAACTTTCAACAAGGGTTGTTGTTTGGAAGAAAATCATAACTGAATTTGAAAAGGGTTTGATATTAAATGAATTTTTGATAGAAACAAAACAACAGTTTTGAGATCACACTTTTATGGAAACAAATGATTGTTTTGATTTGAAATATCATTTTGGAAATTGTAACATCACAAGGATGAAACAAAAGGTTTGAATTTTGGTTTGAAATTCAAATAGAAAACAAAGGAAAACAAATGAAAACAGTTGGAAAACAAATGAAAACAGAGGAAAACAAAAGGAAAACAAGCAAAACAATTGCAATGAACATGATGCCATGATGCAAAACATAAAATAACAGAGAGCAAACATTCTAAAGGCTTATTTTTCATGCTTGGGATGTTACAAAACGCCCCCCCTTGAAGGAATCGCGCCCCGAGATTCCTACTGAGAAAAAAAAGGTCCGGATACTTCTTGGGAAGATCGTCTTGAGCTGTGACACGTGAAACACATCGTGCACCTTTGATAGTTTTTCTGGAATTTCAAAACGATAGGAATTTCTGGCAACTCTTCTGGAAAGATGTCAGGGAATTTGGAAACCACCGGAACATTTTTGAGTAAAGGGAGAGGTTTTGTATGGAGGGTGTATAGCTGGATAGAACTTGATTCATTTAGAGAATAGACTATCTGGAATGTGGTGCTTCAGGAATGCTTCCTCGAAATAACCCCAGGTGATAGGAATGCCAGCTCTCATAGCCTGGTAGTTTTCGAAACAACAACAACCTTTCTGGCCAGATATACTTGATATTTTGGAAGTTTTGATTAGACGCCGGTAGAAGAATTGAAGTGGAAAACAACAACTAGATTTCAACGGACGAAAAGGATGTTGGGAAGAACAGGATAACGAAGCAACACCGGGAAAAACGAGATCAAAACTCCTGAGGTACTACGAAAAACCCATCCGGGCTTCTAAAGGATCAATATCTACTGCTTAAGGAATAGAGGATTTGCTTCCGGGGCTTACACGCCTCCGTTCTCAATCGTGAGTAGGCAACATGATAAATCATGTCACAACCACCTCCATTCCTATGGTCTAGTAGATATAACCATCCTAGAGAAACCAGAATACGTGAAAACCTAACTTGAAATTTTAGATGAGAAGGGAAAAACAACGTTACACTTCCTTACCAGAAAAAGGGAGGGTGGGTGGGGAAAGAAATAAAAGAACAGAATTCCTACTCTCACGTCTCATTTTTTCCTATATAGCTACAAAATAGTTTCTAGACTCAACTGCGACCAGTAAAAAGGGATCCTACAGGCAGACAGGCTCTGATACCATTTGTCGCACCCGGACTTCTAAAGGATACTCGCCGTTCCGTTGAACAGTAGTAGGTTGGATTACGGGGCTTACCGGCACCCGCGTCCTCTTACGAGTAGGCCAACACACGTATGTGTGACAACCAACCCCTATCTGTTCAGCGTCGACGTAAACTATCCCATAGAAATCAGGATACTTCCATTGACGTACTTCAAAACATACACACATGGTACGTCAACGGCGTTGAACAACTGATATCACAACAGATCTCTACGACACAAAAGCTTGAAATAAGTTGCAAATAGCTCTCATTAGAGCAGAGATAGCAAATACAATCATCCAGAGGGCACATGTCCCAACAATTCATCATTACATCACAGCGGAAGCATTCAACATGTCTGAGTACAGACAAGAACCAAATAGGCCTAAGAGGCCGAAAACGAACAGACGGAGCCCATCCACGAAGTCTCGGATCCTGCCCGGGTCCGCTATCTACTCGTCAGCAGTCTCGTCATACTCCACGTAGTAGCCTCCATGTAGATCCTCGGAAACGTAGGTCTGCGGAAACCACAGCCCCAAAGGGGTCAGTACATAAACGTACTGGCAAGCAAGACTCACAGTTCACCAAAGTGTAACCCGTCAACACCAAGCACAGATGCTTTGGGTTCAACGAAAGGAAGGGGATATAAAAGATGCTGCAACTGGCTGCTCTAACCAACTACAGAGTTACTACCACTTCCGGCTATCAGAAAGGGGATAAGATCGTGTATCGTAACCAACCTACCAACTAACTCCAAACAAACCCATCCTGGATCTCGCCCCTTATCCTAAGAATCAATCCGAGGATAACTCACACCGTTGAATTAATGATGGTTCAGATTATTGTGTCAATAAGCCTATTACTAGTCAAGTTGTTAATCATTGGGTGTAAGGTTGTTAATCCTTAGGTTTAAGTTGTCCTGAGTACTTGTTAGCCAGTACTTTCACCAAGTAATCCATAACTGCGGAAAACACGGCTTCTCGAGAAGATTATCCCTGCAGGGTTGCACCAATTTGGCCGTACACGTATGAATAACCCGCCAGATGGAAAGGCCCTTCCACCAAGCGGGGCACTCAACACAACTCAACTCTTCTTCGCATAAAGCCCAAAGCACCTTGGGCGCACGGCTAATCGAGCCCAGAAGAAAATGGACCCTCATAGCACTCTAAGAACGTGTCCCCCTATATGCCGACTACGAAAGTTCCACCCGGGTACCAAGGGCTCGCAAGATCATGCATGCAGCAAATGAAAAACCCGAACTAAATGAGGCGATTTGGACGAGATGCGAATCGAATCAAATTGAGGGGGGCGCCCATACTCGCTTCCCACATGCGGTTAGTGCGCTCATCATGGATCAGTAGACAAGACCCTTTTCCTATTAGGGTCGACACTAGCAGGCCTCAAAACCACAAGGGCCTCCTGCCGGTGCCTTATCATCAAATTTATTATTTAACAATAACATTAGCATGATTCATTGTTTAACATCGAGCCCCCAGAACATAATGAAATAGTAACAAAAGTAACGGGTAACAGACTCGAGCAAAAACAACCTAAGCATGCTAGTAAGACACTGGCTCAAACAAAGGGGTTGTAGGAGGGGTGGTGAGGCAATATCAGGGTTAAGGGATTCATGTGATAGGTTCGTAACAGAAACAACTACTACTATGGCTTAGCAGGAATAGACAACGGAAAGTATCGGTAACCAATGTTGAAAGGAACACAATGGTTCATGTGAGTGATAACTTGCCTGCAAACCCAGTAGACTGGTACTGAGCTAACTCCTTAGAAGGGGTGTCGTAAGTATCGTCGGTCTCAACGTCGTCGTTTATCCGAGAAGAAGCAAACAAACAATGCAGAAAGATAAACAATCAATAAGATGGCATAGGTGCACAAACATGGGATGATGCATGACCATTTAATTGATGCATAGAAATAAACTAGTTGACAAGATAGAAACAGGATTAAATGGACCCACATGCAATTTGAGTTGCACCTGAAAAGCCCATGAATTATGATTGAATTAATTGTTCTACAACTAATCATCATATGAAAGTGGATTAGCATGATGCATGGATGAGGAAAACAGCAAAATAACAACAATAGAAACAATTTGAAATAAGGTTTAACAAGTTTGGAAATTCATTTATTAAGTTTTGGAATTTTGGTTCCTTAAAGGTGTCACACAAGCAGTTGTTGTTTTCATAAAGTTAAATTGTTCAAAATAGATAACAAAGTTCATATTTGGTAAGGACACACAATTTTAGGTGGATTGCATGTTTCACTTGTTGAAAAAGGATTTCAAATGATTTATTTATGAATTAAACAAGTGTAAGCAAGAATTAAATGAATTTAATTCAAACATGAACTTATTTGAATTTTTATTTGTTCAAAACATTAAACCAAATTCATATTTCAAAAGTTTATACTTTTATGGTTGGAAAACATATTTTAGTTGTCCCAAAAGAATTTGTTTCGATTAATTTATGAATTTAGCAATATTAAATGATTTAAACAAGGTTTAAATCATTTAACCAATTTTAATTCTTCAAAACATGAAACAAATTTTATATTTGGAAAGGTGGTTTAATTTTGCATGGAAAACATATTTCATTTGTGGAAATTGGATTTAAAATGAGCAAGTTATTATTTTGGCAATTTTAAATGCAATAATTAAGAAACAGTTGTTTTCAGCAATTTAAATTATTCAAAACAGCAAACAAAATTTATATTTGGAAAGTACATGAAAAGTTGATTGGAAAACATATTTAGTTTGTGGAATTTGGAATTTTTATGAACAAGTTATGAATTTTGCAAATTTAAGTGAATTTGACAAGTTTTCAAATGTTTCACCAATTTTAAATATTCAAAACAGTAAACAAACTTTATATTTGGATAGAACATTCAATTTGGTATTGACAACATATTAAAAATGTTGGATTTGGAGTTAAAATGATTTAATTATGCAATTTACAAAATTGAGGTGCAATCTGCCATTTTTATGAATCTAGGGACTTGAAAAAAATTTATTTCAGGGCTAGAATTTAATTACCAGGGGCCTATGTGTGATTACTGAGAAGTTCTGTGACCAAACAATTGAAAAATAAAAGGTTGTTTTATTCTGTGGGAGGGGGGGTTGAACCCCCCACCTCCTGTTTGCGCTGGGTGCTGGTAACCAGATGGGCTGCTGCTGTGTGTTTGAAAGGAGGTGGACTGCGGGGGGGTATGAGCTTCTGTTACGCTGTAACTTAACTGAAAAAAGCTCGTTCCATCTCTGTACCTGGACAGCGACATAGAAGAACAGGAGGGCAGCGATGGCATGGTGATCGCCGTGGCCGTGGGGGCGGCGTGGTGGTGTGGGCCGAAGGGGGGAAGAGAGATGAGGGAGGAGGGGTAGCGATCGGGGGGAGGCTCACCTTGGGGCGAGCGGACAGCAGGAGAGGGCGGACGTGCAGGTCGGGGCAGGTTGTAGGGAGGCCGGCGGTGGAGAAAAACTTGACGGCGGCGCCGCCTCGGGCATCCTCCCGACTCCGTGTCTTCACCAATTTCTACGGGGAACCCGCCCTGGTTCCATTCCCGGGGTCAGCAACTCCTCGAGGTGACCGTGGGGATGTGATGGTGGCGGTGTCTGACGGTGGTTTGGGTGGAGGTTCAGAGACAGATGAACTCGGGGGGGGGGGGGGGGGAAGAGAGGTGAGACGGCGGCGCTAGGGTTAGAGGAGAGGGGGTGGCTAGGTCAGAGGGGAGGTGGAGGCCAGTTTTTAAGGAGGAGGAGCATGGTACGGCAACACATCGAGGAGGGGGAGGAGGTGATCGACGGTGGGGACTGCTGTCGTACGATGATGACGACTGCTAGGAAGAAGACGACAACAGAAAGAGGTACTCGGCCAGAAAGATAGGTGGGCTTGGGGGGAGAAAAGGGAAAGGGGGTGGGCTGGCTGCTGTGCTCTCTCTCTCCCTTTTTTTTAATTATTGGTTCCAATTTTTTTTTGTAGCAATTAGAAAATGGAAGCAAAAGATAGGTTTTTGATTTGATAAAAATTTGGAAAAAAATCATGTGGGTTTGTTATTCCAACATCTACCACTTGGCCACTTAAGTTTTTGAAATTCAAATTTATTTGTTGTTTTTGCACATTGGTTTGAATTGGAATAATTTGCAAATTAATTGATTAATATTTGAAAACAACAAGTTTAGTAGGGTGAACCCTATTATTAATTGGATTAAAATATTAGAATGGCTTGGTAGTTTTCATGACTTGGAAGTTGGTGCTGTTTGAATTTGCAGGGTATTTGATTGAATTTTATGATTAATTGGTTAATGAGACCATATTTTAAAATAGGGTGATCAAATGATTTTAATTGGAAACAAATGGTTGATTTGTTTTGCAATTTTCATAACTTTCAAAAAGGGTTGTTGTTTGGAAGAAAATCATAACTGAATTTGAAAAGGGTTTGATATTAAATGAATTTTTGATAGAAACAAAACAACAGTTTTGAGATCACACTTTTATGGAAACAAATGATTGTTTTGATTTGAAATATCATTTTGGAAATTGTAACATCACAAGGATGAAACAAAAGGTTTGAATTTTGGTTTGAAATTCAAATAGAAAACAAAGGAAAACAAATGAAAACAGTTGGAAAACAAATGAAAACAGAGGAAAACAAAAGGAAAACAAGCAAAACAATTGCAATGAACATGATGCCATGATGCAAAACATAAAATAACAGAGAGCAAACATTCTAAAGGCTTATTTTTCATGCTTGGGATGTTACAGTCATTTTTTGGCGGCTGGTTTGCCTGCAGGTAGGTAGCGGCAGCCAGGACCGCAGCAGCGGGAGTCATCGGGTGTATGTTGCCCTCGTTGTCAACGTGCATGAGGGAGGTCTCGAGAGTTTTGCTCATCTCGGTGAGGGACCTGTTGGGGGAAAGATAACCTGGTACCCCTAAGGACGAAGAAAATATGACCAGCCAGAAGCGAGACCCGGCCAGGAGGCAAAGCCTGGTCTGGGGGTAACTCAGCTTTGGAAGATGCTATAGAAGGAAGATTCTGGAAGACCCGGAAACCTTGTACAAGTTGGAGACTCAAGACTTGGAGGTCACGCAGGGGACCTAGATTAGGACTCTTAATATGGTATGACCCAGTTTTTACCTTGTACGACTAGGAGACCAGCCGCCCATATAAGCAGGCTCCTAGGTCATAGAGAGAGAGATTTCGGGTAGAAACCCTAAATTCCAGGTCTCGGCGAGAGTCGGCCAAATTCCAGGTCTCGGCGAGAGTCAGCACGAGCCAAATTCCAGGTCTCGGCGAGAGTCAGCACGAGCCAAATTCCAGGTCTCGGCGAGAGTCAGCACGAGCCAAATTCCAGGTCTCGGCGAGAGTCGGCCAAATTCCAGGTCTCGGCGAGAGTCAGCACGAGCCAAATTCCAGGTCTTGGCGAGAGTCAGCACGAGCCAAATTCCAGGTCTCGGCGAGAGTCGGCCAAATTCCAGGTCTCGGCGAGAGTCAGCACGAGCCAAATTCCAGGTCTCGGCGAGAGTCAGCACGAGCCAAATTCCAGGTCTCGGCGAGAGTCGGCCAAATTCCAGGTCTCGGCGAGAGTCAGCCCGAGCTAAATTCCAGGTCTCGGCGACATTGCAGTCCGAGCCTCTAGATCGATTGCTAATAAGATCCCAGCTGGAAGTAAGCTATTATCTCCCATGGAGAGGTCGAACCAGGATAATCCTTGTGTACAAGACAAAGAGATCTAAGAGCCCTAGCAACATCGTGTGATATCGAGCATCCAGTGTAACACGAGAGTTGAGTTAATATCTTGAGATCGGAGACTCGGCGACTTGCTTGCCGGCTACCAGATCGTTTATCATCATGTTTTCCTCTGAGCTAAACCCTCTCCCAAACACCTGTGTCGTCTTGCCCCAAGATAAGTTACCCCCGGTAACGTCTGCCGTGATAATCCCACGACAGTTGGCGCCCACCGTGGGGCACACGTCCAAGGGTGTTTACATCACGGGAGAAGCTCGGGAGAACATGAAGAACCTCATCATCGGCGAGATCTACATCAACCCCGAAGTAGAGAAGATGGTGGACGATTTTGGCTGGGGGCCAGAGTCGGATCTGCTCGAATCTGGATCTGTCATCACAATCGGCCGGGTCAACATCCTCATCGGCATGGTACGTACGTCCGGTTCAATCCCTGATGATTTTGAGTATGATTCTATATCAGCTTAGCCCAAGAGTGCTGCGCAACTTCGGTTAGCATGGCCCGGAGCGCTTCGCAAAAATTTATATCAGCTTAGCCCAAGAGTGCTGCGCAACTTCGGTTAGCATGGCCCGGAGCGCTTCGCAAAAATTTATATCAGCTTAGCCCAAGAGTGCTGCGCAACTTCGGTTAGCATGGCCCGGAGCGCTTCGCAAAAATTTATATCAGCTTAGCCCAAGAGTGCTGCGCAACTTCGGTTAGCATGGCCCGGAGCGCTTCGCAAAAATTTATATCAGCTTAGCCCAAGGGTGCTGCGCAACTTCGGTTAGCATGGCCCGGAGCGCTTTGCAAAAATTTATATCAGCTTAGCCCAAGAGTGCTGCGCAACTTCGGTTAGCATGGCCCGGAGCGCTTCGCAAAAATTTATATCAGCTTAGCCCAAGAGTGCTGCGCAACTTCGATTAGCATGGCCCGGAGCGCTTCGCAAAAATTTATATCAGCTTAGCCCAAGAGTGCTGCGTAACTTCGGTTAGCATGGCCCGGAGCGCTTCGCAAAAATTTATATTAGCTTAGCCCAAGAGTGCTGTGCAACTTCGGTTAGCATGGCCCGGAGCGCTTCGCAAAAATTTATATTAGCTTGGCCCGAGAGTGCTTCGCAATATTGTAAAATATTCTATTAATATTAGCTTAGCCCAAGAGTGCTGCGCAACTTCGGTTAGCATGGCCCGGAGCGCTTCGCAAAAATTTATATTAGCTTGGCCCGAGAGTGCTTCGCAATATTGAGAAATATCCTATTAGTATAAGCTTAGTCCAAGAGTGCTTCACAACTTCGGTTAGTGTTGCCCAAAGAGTTCTTGGCAACAGTATGTGGATCAATGTGGTAATGTTGCACAATTAAGCCTTTACTTTATAAACATTGATCCGGGTCTTGGGGGCTCTTACTTGAATAGTTTGTAGCTGCAATCCTAAGACCTGGCTTTTATGCCGCCAGTATAATCCTTGCCTATCTTGCTTAAGCTCGATGTGACTCGCACTTATATGGCCTGTTTGCTCTCCTGTAATCTCAATCAGTTATGATGCCCATGGGGACTTAACTGACCCTGTTTTTCAGAGTGAGTTCAGCAGTGATAATCCATGCGAAAGCCGGCTTACAGTTAAAGGTTTGCAAAAGAGTCATCTAAACCATCGACATATTGAGAGGACTCACCTCGGTAACCTGGAGGCATAAGAACCCAGGAAGAAACATGATTTATGGGATGTTATTGAGATAAACCTGGAGGCGTATGAACCCAGGAAGAATAACCGGGTTTTATCCTTTTATATATTATTTGTCTTATTTCAGGAGTTTAACCTGGATGATCGAGCTTGCTGCTTCACCTGAAACATCACGCCTAAAATCAAGATCATGAAGGAGAACAAGACCAGCTCGAATCCAGCTTAAACTTGGGGGCTACTGTTGGGGGCAAAATAACCTGGTACCCCTAAGGACGAAGAAAATATGACCAGCCAGAAGCGAGACCCGGCCAGGAGGCAAAGCCTGGTCTGGGGGTAACTCAGCTTTGGAAGATGCTATAGAAGGAAGATTCTGGAAGACCCGGAAACCTTGTACAAGTTGGAGACTCAAGACTTGGAGGTCACGCAGGGGACCTAGATTAGGACTCTTAATATGGTATGACCCAGTTTTTACCTTGTACGACTAGGAGACCAGCCGCCCATATAAGCAGGCTCCTAGGTCATATAGAGAGAGAGATTTCGGGTAGAAACCCTAAATTCCAGGTCTCGGCGAGAGTCAGCCAAATTCCAGGTCTCGGCGAGAGTCAGCACGAGCCAAATTCCAGGTCTCGGCGAGAGTCAGCACGAGCCAAATTCCAGGTCTCGGCGAGAGTCGGCCAAATTCCAGGTCTCGGCGAGAGTCAGCACGAGCCAAATTCCAGGTCTCGGCGAGAGTCAGCACGAGCCAAATTCCAGGTCTCGGCGAGAGTCGGCCAAATTCCAGGTCTCGGCGAGAGTCAGCACGAGCCAAATTCCAGGTCTCGGCGAGAGTCAGCACGAGCCAAATTCCAGGTCTCGGCGAGAGTCGGCCAAATTCCAGGTCTCGGCAAGAGTCAGCCCGAGCTAAATTCCAGGTCTCGGCGACATTGCAGTCCGAGCCTCTAGATCGATTGCTAATAAGATCCCAGCTGGAAGTAAGCTATTATCTCCCATGGAGAGGTCGAACCAGGATAATCCTTGTGTACAAGACAAAGAGATCTAAGAGCCCTAGCAACATCGTGTGATATCGAGCATCCAGTGTAACACGAGAGTTGAGTTAATATCTTGAGATCGGAGACTCGGCGACTTGCTTGCCGGCTACCAGATCGTTTATCATCATGTTTTCCTCTGAGCTAAACCCTCTCCCAAACACCTGTGTCGTCTTGCCCCAAGATAAGTTACCCCCGGTAACGTCTGCCGTGATAATCCCACGACAGGACCCCTGGTCCATGCGAGCGGTCTTCGAGGCGTACTTTCCCTTCTTGATGGGCTGGTTCCCCATTGAGCGAGTCCTGGAAAGCTCTGCGCGTCGCGCACTCGATGCATCCGCCGCTTGTTTCCGTGCTTCTAGTTCTTTGCGGGCTTCCGATAACTGTCGGCTTTTCAGCAACAAATTGTAGTGGTATGCGGTCAGGTCTTCTTGAGAGGACCCGGTTTCTATCGGGTGGCCTGACTGTACTTCTGATTTCGCTTTGAGCCAAGTGGCTCGCGAAATCTTGATGTGCTCCCGTGCCGCTCGGTTTCTCCGCTTTGTCGGGTTCGTCGGCTGAGTCTGCCATGTAGAACTGGGCCAGATATGGCTCATGAGTCTTAGGCGTAGGCCAGCGATCCTCGCCGAATTTGGAGGGTTCTTCGGTCACGATCGTATGGAAGTTGCGTGTGTTGCAGCAGATGGAGCCACTGCTAAGCGCTACGTCGCGACTGGCGTCGCGGGATGGTGATTATAGGGTCGCCGGGCTCGAGACGTACTCAGAGTCTGATTCATCGAGCTCGATCTGGTCGGGGAAGCATAGAATTCCGTCCTTGCTGGCGCGGAAGTGGAGGTTACCGAATGTCATGCTGATGCCCTCCTAGAGTCCGTTGAACGCCGGGCGAGATTCCGGCGAGTGGGGCGTGTAGATGAACGACCCGAAGCAGATCGGCTCGGATGGAGCCGAAGATCCCGGGGTCTAGCTGAAGCTCGGTGAAGATGAGGCCGAAGATGCCGTGGATCCAGCGCCTGTCGTTCACACGTCACCGTTGCTTACATCTTCTAGATTAGATCTTGTCCCTTCGGGTGTCCTTCGCGTAGGAGTTTTTTTTTCTGTGCAACGAACCCATCATCAAGGACCATTTTCTCTCCATCAAGAAATAATGAATGAAGTTACTCCATGTGAAATTTAATATGTTGATGTTACTATTCAGCTTTCCAATAGAAAAACTATTTCACTAGTGGATATTGTAAGAGATGTTGATGTTCTTTGTGGTAAGGTAAAATACGCCACTGACTTTCTAATACTTGGTTTGGTTGAAGATAAAGTTTGTCCTATTATATTTGGTAGACCTTTTCTGAATACATGTGGTGTTATTATTGATTGTAAGAAAGAGAAAATGCCTGTCAAATTTGGCGATGAACATTATGAATTTAATTTTAGTAACATTGCTAGACAACGTCATGATAAAGAATTACCAAATGAAGATCTAATTATTGAATAATTTCCTATATCGTTATCCCCCTGATGATCCTTTGCATTAATTCATGGAAGATAATGAGAATGACATGTATATGCATGAAAGAAATGAACTGGAGGATATTTTCCTCGATCAACCTGCCATTATCAAACACAATTTGCCTCCTGAATCCAAATGGCCACCTTTACCACCTAAAGGAGACATAGTGTTTGATCTTAAAGTTCTTCCTAACACACTTAAACATGCTTATTTATGTGAAAATAAAATATATCATATTATTGTCAATGCCAACCTTTCAGAGTACGAGGAATAACGTTTATGGAAACACTCCGGAAACACCGGAAAGCTATTGGTTATACTTTGTATGATCTTAAAGGCATTAGTCATGTTCCATGTCAGCATTCAATTAATATTGATCCTGATGCCAAGTCTGTGGTTGATCATCAATGCCGCTTAAATCCAACAATGAAAGAAGTGGTGAGAAGTGAAATATTAAAGCTTCTTGAGGCAAGTAACATTTATCCTATTGCTGATAGTAGATGGGTTTGTCATGTCCATTGTGTTCCCAAAAAAGGAGGTTTGACTCTTGTTGCTAATGTAAAAATGAACTTATTCTTCAAAGAACTGTAGTAGAATATAGAATGTGCATTGATTTTAGAAATTTGATAAATCTACTAAGAAAGATCATTATCCTTTTCCTTTTATCGATCAAATGGTAGAGAGGTTGTCTAAAAACACTCACTTTTTCTATTTGGATGGTTATTCTGGTTTCTCCCAGATCCATGTTAAAAAGTAAGACCAAGATAAAACCACTTTCACTTGTCCTTATGATACTTATGATTATAGGTGCATGCCTTTCGAATTATGTAATGCACCTGCTTCTTTTAAAATATGTATGTGTGCTATTTTTCATGGTTTTTGCGAGGAAATGGTGGAGGTATTCATGGACGACTTCTCTTTCTACGAGACTTCTTTTGATAGTTGCCTCCATAATCTTTACAAAAAAATTCAATGTTGTGAGGATACTATTCTTGTTAAAAATTGGGAGAAATGCCACTTTATGGTTAACGAAGGAATTGTTCTCGGTCATAAAATTTCTGAAAAAAGCATTGAAGTTTACAAGGTCAAAGTTGATGCAATTGAAAAGAGACCCTATCCAAGGGACATCAAAGGTATACGTAGTTTTCTTGGGCATGCTGGTTTCTATAGGAGATAAATTAAATAATATTCTAAGACTTCAAGACCTCTTACCAATATTATTCAAAAAGATGTTCCTTTTGTTTTTTATGATGATTGTAAAGAAGACTTTGAAGTTCTTAAGAAAGCTTTAACCGCCTGATTGGAACTTGCATTTTTAAATTATGTGTGATGCTAGTGATTATGTTGTAGGAGCTATTTTAGAGAAATAGTTGATAAGAAATTGATCGTTATTCACTATGCTAGTAAGACCTAGATAGTGCTCAAAGAAATTATGCTACCACTGAGAAAGAGTTTTTAGCTGCTCTTTCTTTCTTGTGATAAATTTAGGCACTACATTGTTGACTCTAAAGTCACTATTCATACAGATCATGCTGCTATTAAATATATTACGACAAAGAATCTTTTTAAGCCAGGGCTTATTAGTTGGGTACTCTTGTTGCAAGAGTTTGATTTGCATACTTTTGATAGTAAAGGAGCTAATAATCATGTTGCTGATAATTTATCTAGAACGGAATACTTTCCTAATGATCCCGTTCCTTTTAATGATAGTTTTCCTGATGAACTACTTGCTGCTATTAAGGTTACCTCACATGAAAAATCTTTGGTATGTTGATTGTGCTAAATTTTCCTCCAAGCTTTACTTATCAGCAAAGGAAGAAATTCTTTATGATTTGAGGCATTACTTTTGGGATGCCCAACATTTATATAAAGAAGGTGTAGATGGAATTTTAAGAAGATGCGTACCTGAGCATGAACAAGAGGAAATATTGAGGAAATGTCATAATAGTCCTTATGGAGGGCATCATGCTGGTGAAAGAACTGCACACAAGGTTTTACAATCAGGTTTTTAATGGTCTACTCTTTTTAAAGATGCAAAGAAATTTATTTATACTTGTGATGAATGTCAAAGGGTTAGTAATGTTAGTAGACATAATGAAAGTCCTGTGAATTATTCTCTAGTTATTGAACATTTTGATTGTTGGGGATTTGAGTTTATGGGTCCTTTCCCTCTTCACATGTCTATACTCATATTTTTGTTGCTCTTGATTATGTTACTAAATGGGTAGAAGCTCTTCCAACTAAAAGTGTTGATCATGAAACCTCTATGACAAATGCTTACAAACGTCATTTTCCCTAGGTTTGGTGTGCCTAGATATATTGTGACTAATGGATGTTCTCATTTCATTCATGGTGCTTTTAGAAAAACGCTTGCTAAATATGATGTTAATCATAGGATTGCTTCACCTTATCATCCTCAAACTTGTGGTCAAGTAAAACTATCAAATAGGGATATCAAATTAATTTTGCAAAAGACTGTTGACAAATCTAGAAAGAATTGATCTCGGGAACTTAGTGATTATTTTTGGTCTTATAGAACTTCTTATAAAAACCCCATGGGCATGTCTCCTTATAAAATGATTTATGGAAAAGCATGTCATTTACCCCTTGAGCTAGAACACAAAGTTTATTGGGCTGTTAGAGAACTTAATTGTGATTTTAAATTAGCTGGCGAGAAAAGATTGTTAGATATGTGTTCTTCAGATGAATGGAGAAATGAAGCCTATGAAAATGCCAAGTTGCTTAAAGAGAAAGTGAAAAAACGGCGCGATAAAAGGATTCTCAAAAGAGAATTTAACATAGGTAATAAAATATTATTGTATGGGTCTCGTCTCAGATTTTTTGCAAGAAAATTACTCTCTAAATGGGAGGGACCTTTTGTTGTGGAAGAAATTTATCGGTCTGGTGCTATCAAGATTAATAATTTCCAAGGCACCAATCCACAAGTTGTGAATGGCTAAAGACTCAAGCATTATTTATCCAATGATCCATAGAACATGGAAGCTGATATTGTTTGGGTACTCACTTCGGAAGATCATACTAGAGCCATACATCAGAGCATACCATAGTGGGAACTGGAGTAGGCATCATTTTTGGTAAGAAAATGTTCGTGAAACACCGTAATTTTTTTATATTCTTTATTTTTGGAAAATATTAAAAAATTGGGCAAGAAAAGGAGTCGGAGCTAGGGCCGGAGGCCACCAGGTGGGCCCTAGGCACGGTATCCTTCCTAGCTGCGCCTGGTGAGCTCCTGGAGGCCCCACTGCGCGATTCGGACTCCGCTTCAACTTTTTACCTTCCTTTTATTCCGTAACTTTTTGCTATATAATCCTCTGGATTGTCTCGGGATAGTAACCTGTGTTTTCGATGAGTTTTGTTCTGCGAGGAAGAAATCCATCAAACCCTAGTTGCCATGACTCCTGCAAGCTCACCCAAGGACAAGGTTTTCGTCAGCGTCATCTACCCTTACTTTGCTGAGGTGAAGATGCATCCTCAAACTCCCCATTTGAAGGATGGCGTCCTCCACAAGCAAGATCTTGAGGGACCAAAGAAGGAGGGATATGAGAAGACAAGGCTTGAAGAACTGGATCACGAAGTATTCAAGTGCAAGAAGATGGTGGAACGTGGAGTGGAAGTGAATCATCGCATAATTTCATATCTCATCGATGATCACCGCAAAAAACATGGTCCTTTTTGGAGAAATTCAACCTACTACAGAAAGAAACATCACGTCTTTGAGCACATATCTATGATCTGCAAAATCAAAACTGTGAGTATGAGTTGAGACTCAAGTGTATGAGTTTTGATGCAAATTTCAGGACCCTAGAAACTACTTCATGTTTCGGTGATTAGAAGCCTTACCTTGGAAATTTGATAAGGAATAAGAAGTTGAATAGGAATCATCAAAGATCAAGCTTGCTTGACACTCCCTTGACTTGTTACAAGATTGCGCACTAGTAGGAGATTCCTTATAGACACCAGTATAGCGACGGCGAACACATTTCTAGGTTCGCCAGCGCTATTACCGCTGGCGAACACGCTTATAAGTTCGCCAGCGCTATGCCACTTACTCCTGGCGAACGTGCCGGTTTGTTCGCCTGCAGTAAGTGTGGGCCCCCCTGCGCGCGCAGATGCCACTACCGCTGGCGGACAACCTCCCCTGTTCGCCAACGCTACGGGTGCAACCGATGGCGAACAACTTTGCTGGTTAGCCAGCGCTAATCTATGGGCCCACCTGGCAGGTGCTGCCATAAGTGAACCACCCACCACCCACTTTCCGCTCCTCCACTCTCTTCTCAACCTTGTCCCCTTCTCTTTCTAGCTCAAACTCATGCAATTTTCGCCCACCCTCCTCCTCTCTTTTCAACCAGCCAAAATTATTTTAGTTGGTATATCTAGGTTTATCTCCCTCCCGACACCCTTTCTACCCAAAGTTTTCCCTTCCTAGGCATCTAGATCTAGAATTACCCCCTCTCTCTCTAAAGCTCCAAAATTCTTCGGATATCATCTCGTGTAGCCATCTAATCATTTGAGGTGGGATGATTGCTTATATATAATTAAATGAGTTTGTATGAATTTTGTCCGGATACACGCGATATGCAATATATGTGTGAAATTTCACCGGATTCAATATGGTCGTGTGTGATTGAGACGTTAAATGTGTGCAATTTGTTGTGGAATGAAATTGAGTAGCCAACTATTGCCGGAATGTTGATTCATTTCCGTCTCGGCATAGTTTGGCACTCCCTAATAACCTCCTATTTATAGGAAGGTCATGCCGATTTTATTTGTGAATACGACATGAAGTAAAATTTTGGATATGAAAATGACTTGCCACTTTGCCGGAATGTTGATTCATTTCCATCTCGGCAAAGTTTGGCACTCCTCTAACCTCCAATTTGTAGGAAGGTCATGCCGATTTTTTTCGTGAATATATATATATGAGACATGGGTGTAGCTACACCCGGGAGTAGAAACCATTTTCCCTATATATATATATATATATATATATATATACTAGCAAACATACTCGTGCGTTGCAACAGAAATAAAAAAATGATTTTTTTTCAAAAAATAAACGCCGACACGAACCAAATTTTGCCCCAAACTCGATCGAATTGTGTAGGATTTTGGAGCATTTGGCATCGGTCATATTTGGAAAATTTATGATGCCTTTTTTTTGAGAATATTTCCGATGCTAAATTAGGGTGGGAGGTATAGTAATGTCGTGCCTCTAAAGCTTAATTTGGTGTCCTTTGAGATAGGGAAGCCCGGGATGGTTATCTTCTTTGTTCATATATATAATATCACTGTTTCTTGATCTTGATAAAGTATGATACCTACCTATCTATGTGAAGCTGACCTGCATTGTATTAGGAGTCTTCGAGTATGATGTATCAATTGATGACCCATTATTATGCATTTCTATCACATAGTTTGGCAAAGTTTTTTAGCATGGTAAAAAAAGGCCTAGAAACATGCTCTTCATCATTGGCCGGAGGTTGTATGTGTTAAAAATAAGATGTCGTGTAGGAGTACTATCCATCTAAGAGCATCTCAAGCCGCCCCACCAGGAGCCCCCCAGGGTGAATTTAATTGCGCCGGATCGCTGTTTTCCGTCCAGTCGCCCCCGACGAGCCCCAATAGCGCCAAATTGAGGCTAATTATCTCCCGGCGAACCCATGCCAAACCCAGCGCGCCAGGACGCAGTTGGGGACGCCGGATGAAGGGAAATGACGTGAAAGGATCTCCCGCGTATTTTTTTTTGCCGCGTGGACCCGCGCTGTCAGCGAGAGAGAGCTTCGCCCTCCTCGGCTCCCGCGCGCGTTAATGCTGCCGCCGCGTGGATTGACCGAGTGGAGCAGCCGAATCACATGCGGCGAAGTAATTGAGTTGCACCGGTAGCCCCGCCCGTTTTCCCAAATAAAAGCCCCCACCGTCGCCGTCCTTTTCTGCTCGCCCCCATCCCCACCTTCTCGCCCCCATCCCCATCTTCACTCGCTCAATCCCCACCTTCTCCCCCTCGCTGGCGGCACGCTTCCCCGAAGACGCCGCCGCGGCCAACGGCTTCGGGAGGCGGTGGCTGCACGAGGAGGAGGCGAGCCTCCTGTACGCGGCGGGCTACCCGGTGCCCCCGGATATGCGCCTGTCCGGTGATTGGAGGCTCAGCGCGGGCGGGCTACCGGTGCCCCCCGTCCCTGAAGGAGACGACTTCATCGCCGTGATCTGTGACGAGCGCGCCCGCCTGACCCCGGTGCAGTGCGCCGAGCGTCGCTTCCACCCCGCGAACTACGACGCGTGGGTGGTCTACTTCCAGGAGCGGCACGACAACGAATTGGCGGCCTACGAGGAGCCAGCTGCGCCGCCGCGTGGCAACTCGGACGGTCGGCGCTGTTGTTGGGGCGCCCAGAGCCGCACCCTCGACGCCGTTGTCGCGCACATCGAGAACGGCAACGTCCCTCGGATGGAGTACCCCCCCCCACCCCCACCGCGGGTGGCAAGCTTCACTCGGCGCCGTGCGGGTGGCCCGTGGGCGGTGAGAAGGATGGCGGCAGAATCGTTGTCCTCCTCGTCGCATTCCTCCGGCACCGCGCGAACGCCGGAGCTGCGCCCGGTGAAGATCGAGCCCTCTACTCCGCCTGCTCGCGCCCGGGGAGTCGTCATCGGCGAGCGTCGCGCCCCATCGCCGCCAAGGGGACACATCCGGCTATTCAAGCCGAAAAAGGAGGAAGGCGACGACGACGAGCTGGAGCTCGACCTGGCGACGGCCCTCGCCTGGTCCCGCAAAGACCACATCTCTGGTGAGGTGGCAAAGCAGCGGCGCGCCCTGGAGGAGTTTGCCGCCCCGAGACACGTCCGCGAGGAGAACGGCGTCATCATGCTAGACGACGACGACGCCACGCCAGGTCCGAGCAACGGCGGTGACCCCGTCCAGGGATGCAGCTAAGCCGTCCCGAAGAAGGAGTCAGACGCCTAGTAACGTAGTTTTTTAAGTTGTAGATCCGTCCCCCGTGTAAATTTGCCCTATATTCAGCACTATTAATATAAATCGCCTAAATTTTGTCCAATCTTGTTTGAGTTTGGTAAATTTTAGTCCAATCTCTCAGTGTCGCCTGGGTACGCGACTGGAAACCGTCGCCCCCCAGGGCGAGATTAGTGCCGGATAGCTTCCAGTAGGCGCTATTTTACGCCAAAAATTGGCCCTGGGGGGCCGAACGGCTGGAGATGCTCTAATCCAATTGTTTGAGGAAACTAAATTTCATCTCATGTGATATGGTCAGATCGACCCTCTAACATCGATATGACAACTATTTACACCTATAATTCCACCATTGGCTCCATTGCGAAACCCAGCCGCCATTCTTCTACTTGTATGAATGCGGCAAACTCTGGGACTGATCGGTCCCTTAAGAAAATTGCGATATATATTTCTTTGAACATGTTCGGTGTAGGCGAAAGAAAATATGTTTTCTTTGAAAACCATTGCTCCAGATGGAAGCGCACAAGCAATGCATTAACTATGTTGGGGTGTAAGTGTTAGAAGTTCCTTTTCTGATTCAAAAGTTTGAACCAAACCATTCTTGCTCACCCGTACACAGAGAGAGAGAGAGAAGCGATTGTCAAATGTCGATGATGCAAGGATGTTACAAAATATAGCAGTCAGATCATCGACACGGCTAGAGGCTCTAAGGAGAAAGTGAGAATAGGTTATTAGGTACATTTGCTTCCGTAGAGGAAACATATAAAGTGCTATTGTCTTGTGAGTCTAATGACCAGAAGTGAGATGAGGAAGGCTGTTGTGTTCTTGCTCCTTGCTTGCTGAAACACCTCCAATTGGCACCAGTAGGGGGAGGCTTTCCATGTGGCGCTTAGGTTGACTTCGGCGGGGGACTTCGACGTTGTATTTTTGTTGAGCAGAGGCGAACCGTTCTGTTTTTTAACTTAAGCGGTGGCAGTGCCCTGTAATATTAGGTGACAAACAGGGGTAAAGCCAAAACAGACGAAAAATTGCAAGAAGCCTTAACTCTTTTATTAGTAGGTAGGTATAGATATATGTGTGGTTCTAATATTATATTGGCGCGCTCGTGCATGCGACAAATAATGTGGTCGTTATGAGTGAACATGTCGTGAATAGTTACTTGAGACACGCGACAGAAGACATGTTACAAAATGGCCGCAAGGAGATACGATGTCGATGTCGAAAGTGAAAACTAGGGGGCTTGCTCAACCCCTTTATCGAAGACTTGCTCAGTCACCTCCTCAGGTATGGTTTCATGGATCGGCACAACAATCAGTGGATAAGTGATGATGAAGATGATGAAGTCCATGGGGCGGCGGTGGTAGAAAATGATGTGCAACAGGACAATAACAATGATCGACAAGAACTGCAAAAGGACCAAGACCAGCCTCATGATCCCGCACATGATCACGGAGAAGATGCTGAACAAGACGTGGAAGAAGACGAGGACACAGGGACACCCCTAACGGAAGTTGTGAGTGACCGTCATCTGAAAGAACTGCTTTTGAGAAAGACGACTAACTCGAGATCTGCCGCTCGGGAGCAATCTAAGCTGGCGCAACTAGAGATAGACTCGAAGACACCGTTGTATGCAGGCTGCGGTCCGGGAGAGTCCCGCCTGAGAGTGGCGCTCGATGTTCTGCAGATGAAGGCGAGATACAAATGGAGCGAAGCCTGCAATACTGGCACGATATCCTTCCAAAGGGCAACACAGTGTCCTAAAAGTTGCGACGAAGCCAAGAAAGTCGTGTGCCCCTTTGATTTGCCACACGAAAAATATCATGTGTGCGTCAACGATTGCTACATTTATCGGAAAGAGGACGCACACAAGAACATTTGTCCAGTTTGCAACGCCGCATGATGCAAGAAAGAGAAGAAGAAAGCTCTTCGAAAAGTTGTGTGGTACTTTCCGCTCATTCTCCGTCTGCAACGGTATTTCGCGGACCGCAAGGAAGCAGAGCTCACATGCTGGCACGCGAAAAGGAGGAAGAAAGTTTTGAAAGATCCAAAGCGGAGTGAAAAAGTAAATCTGACACATCCTTCGGATGCAAGTAAATGGAAAGCAATTGACTATGAATATGCAACGTTCGTGGCGGAGGCAAGGAACATCAGGTTGGGTGTGAGCACCGACGGACACAATCCGTTTGGCAACTAGAGCAGCACCCATAGCACCTGACTCGTGTTTGTATGGATGTACAACATTCCCCCAGGTTGTGCATGAAGAGGAAGTATATTCACATGAGTATGCTAATTCAAGGGTCGAAACAACCAGGCAACTACATCAATCTATACCTGAAGCTGCTTAAAGATGAGCTGGACACGCTATGGTCCGAGGAAGGGGTGAACACATGGGACGCCTTCAGTGAACAATATTTCCCAATGAGAGTTGTCTTGCTCTGTACGGTTCACGACCTACTCGGCTACGGATATGTGGCGGGCCAGGTGTGCCACGGACACAACGGTTGCGTGAGGTGCATGGATGACCCCACATTTATGCAACTTCCGAAAGATCCTGGGTCTTCGAAAACAGTTTTCGTTGGCCATCGAAGGTGGATACCCAACAAAGACCCGTGGAGAAGGCGAGGAGACCTTTTGACGGTGAAGATGAGATCAGGGGACCTCCACGTAAGAGGTGCTGCGAAGAAATCTACAAGTTGCTGAATGATTGGAAGGAATGCCCAGAGCCGGGAAAGAAGCAAAAAGAGCCAAAACCGCTTCTGAATGTATGGAAGACGAGGTCGGTGTTTTGGGACTTGCCATACTGGCCCATTCTCGATACGCCTCACTGCCTTGATCTGATGCATATCACAAAGAATGTGTTCGAAAGTTTGTTTGGCACGCTGCTCAGCATGCCGGAGAGGACCAAAGACGGGGTGAAAGCAAGAAACGACTTGAAATATTTTGGTATTAGGGTAGATCTTCAGGGGGACGCCCGTATGATGACGACGACGACCAATAATGTGATGAGGAGACGGAGGGTCGAAAGGCCAATAGGGTTAATAGGAATGACTATTACTGACCCCTCCTGCTTCACTCTTAGTCCGGACGAGATCGCAAAATTGATGATGTGCCTTCTCGGAGTCAAAGTCCCTAGCGGTTACCGAGGGCTAATAAGCAGATTCCTAGACGCGCAAAAACAAAAGTTCAGCGTGATGAAGTCTCACGACGTTTACGTGATGACGACGCAGATACTTTCGGTTGCAATCTGCGGGATAATGGACAAGCACGTCTGGGAAACCCTGTTTGGCCTATGTAACTTCTTTGACGTGATATCTCGAAAGTCGATCATGGGGAAGCAGATATCAAGGCTACAGGAAGAGATTGTCATGATACTATGCGAGCTTGAGATGTACTTTCCACCATCATTCTTTGACATATGTGTTCATATGTTGGTCCATATCGTGAAGGATATCATCCATCTTGGGCTGTTGTTCCTGCATAACATGATGCCCTTTGAAAGGATGAATGGGGTCATCAAAGGATTTGTTCGCAACAGGGCCCGTCCGGATGGAAGCATCGTTCAGGGCTTTCTCACCGAAGAGTGCATCTCTTTCTGCACGAATCATATGGACGCAGAGGACCTTGTTGGTCTGCCCAGAAACAAGCACATTGGCAAGCTCGATGGAGCAGGTCACAAAAATGGACGCAGAGAAGTGCATGTGGATCGTGATTGTCAATGCACCAACTTTAACAAGGCAAACTTAGTATCTCTCCAACACATTGACATGGTCGATACTTGGGTGGAAAAACACAAGAGCTCGATTAAGAAAAAGTACACTGAACAAGGCAAGCGGAGGACCAAAGGAGAAATAATCAGAGAGCAGAACTCCACTTTCTTGCGTTGGTTTAATGATGAGATCGTCGCTAACACACCGCCAAGGGATTGTGTGAATAATAAACTACTGTACGCCTTGGCACATGGCCCCGCTCCCAACCTAGCGACGATTCAAGCATATGATATCAACTGGTTCACTTTCTACACGAAGGAGAAAGACAAAACTTCCGATTACCAAAACTCAGGGGTAACGATGGAATCCTACACCGGTGACAAAAAGTTAAGATACTACGGAAGGATCAAGGAGATATGGGAGCTTAACTACTCTGGAGAGAAGGTGCCTATGTTCCGCGTCAGATGGGCTAGGATGTCGACCGTTCGAAAAGAAGATCAATACTTTACAACCATGGTTATTCACGAAGTCGGAACTTCATGAAGCGCGAACGTCACAACGCAAAATGAGCCATGGGTATTGGCTAAGCATGTGTTCCAATGCTTTTTCATAACAGACCCCACAAGGCCTAGCCGTGTTGTCGTGAGGAGAGGGAAAAGAAATATCATCAGAATGGATGGAGTTGTTGACGAGGACGAGTTCGACACGTTCGGCGACCCAAATATTGACGATTGTCAGCAAGATGATGATGATAGTCATGCAACATACACCACAAGAAGAAGCAGAACTACGCTACCTAGGCATGGTCTTCCATTCAAAAGAAGAAGTCATGATGTGGGGCTAAATTATGCAACTGCGACCAAAAAAGGCAAAAAGATCAAACGCTGAGAAACTAGGTATTGTATGCGACGAAACAATGTATATGCATGGATCAACTGGCCTGCGGCGCCACTCGCCTAATGATATATGGAGACTCCAACCTCATTGTGCAGCAAACACTGAAGGAATACGATGCAATCGAGATAACATGCTCGCTTATCGCGACATGTATAACCTGCTCGAAGGAAGTTTCCAAGGTTGCGAGCTAAAGCATGTAGCATGCTCGAGTAATGAGGAAGATGATAGGTTGGCGAACATCGGGTCGACCAATGCACCGATACCGCCAAGTTACTTCGATAAATTCAACAAAAGATCTGCCAAACTAAAGAAGCCAAGAGAAGTACCCGCAAAAATAGAGTCAGAAGCAAACAAACAAAGTGTGTTGATCACCTTAATTCATCACATCTCGCGTCAAATCTTTCTGGTCGAGCCAATTTGGACGCACAAGTACCTGGACTACATGCTTCGACAGCAGCTGCCAGGACATGTCTCTGAAGCAAGACAGATAGTATGGCGCAGCAAATCTTTTCGGGTGCTGAACAGAGAACTGTACACGCAACACACCTGAGGATGGAAAAGAATTGCTCTGGGACATACATCAAGGAGACTGCGGGCACCATGCTAGTTGGAGAGCTACCCCGGGCAAAGCCTTTTGGGCAGGATTCTACTGGCTTACAGCAGATAGAGACGCCAAAGACCTAGTCGAAAGATTCGACGCATGCCAGCGAGTCGCACCCAAGCCACACATGCCAGCTACAGAGCTCCACACCATCCCATTGTCCTGGCCCTTCGCCCAATGGGGACTCGACATGGTGGGACCACTACGCAAAGCAACACCAGAAGGATACACGCATCTCCTTGTAGCAATTGACAAGTTTACAAAGTGGATAGAAGCTGTTCTGGTCACATGTCAACACGAGAAGTGCGCCGTCAAATTTCTCGACTCCATTGTGTGCAGATTTGGTGCCCCCCACAACATCATCCGAGACAACGGGACCAATTTCACGTCCAAAGAAACTCAAGACTTATGCAAAGAAAAGGGGATAACTCTCAGGTTTTGCCTCTGTAGCACACCCTCAAACCAACGGCCAAGTCGAACGATCTAACGGCTTAGTTTCGACTGGCCTAAAAAAGAGACTACTCGCCAGATTGGACGCAGCAGACTGACACTGGGCTGAGGAACTACCATTTGTCCTATGGAGCTTGAGGACAACCCCAAACAGACCAACATAGTACACGCCATTTTTCATGGTTTACGGGGCAAAGGAGGTCTTACCCGAGGATTTTCGATTCAGCACACCATCCGTCATCGCTTACAGTGAAGAAGCCTCTAACACAGGACTCGACAATGACGTGGATGCACTCGACGAAGCTCGAGACATAGCACTCTGTCTATCAACAAGCACTTCGTAACTACCACAGCCGCCGCATCCGCAACAGATCTTTTCTGGTAGGGGACCTGGTGTTGCGGCTCAAGCAGGACAGCTGCCACAAGCTCGAGCCACCTTGGGAAGGACCCTTCATCATACACGAAGTTATTACAGGAGGTGCTTATCGCCTGAAAAACCCAAAAACAGGCGGCATCTACTCCAACCCATAGAACGTGGTGCTGTCTGCACAAACTCTATCATAAGGAGAGTACTTTACTTGCAAATAAGGCTGTTCCAGTCACGATGTAATCCGAGCAAATACATGACTTCTCAATCATAGCAATAAAGATTATTCGAGTGTATATTTCCATTGTCGATTGCTCAAATACATGATAAACATGTTCACACCCTAACACACGGGGGCTACGCCAAACTAGTATAAAAATCACAATGTGTCTGTAAACACTTAACTATTTACAAGGTTACAACATACACACCTTAACAAATAACAAAGAGTACGCAGACCACAAGCAACAATCACACAACTGGCGGCTGCCACCCTCCCGAAGCAGTCGCTCTGTCTCGTCAACAGTTAGTCAAACAATGCGCTCAGGAGCTAGGCCGCACTACCTCATAATGAGGACCAAAGTCTACAGGAACCCCTTGGGTAACAGACAGCTGCGCAATAGAATTGAAGTTCACCTCTGGGTGCCACAGCCGCACAAAAGCCAGACCAACCTGAGCTCCGCAGATAAGCTGATGCCGCACGCACTCACGGACATCTTCTACTCGACGGAAGGTCCTTAGCAACGCGCTTAGTCGATCAGGTACAGTCCCGAAAGGATAGAAGGTCCAATGAACCGAAGAAAGAGCCTCTCGGCAGGACTCGACGAAAATCTCCACTTGACGCACCCGATACTGCAGATTCGCCAAGATGAAACCTCTGCTTCGATCGGACCAGAAGCTACACACATGAGGATTTGAACTACTGGACTCGCAAGCTATCCTATTTTTCACCCATTGACCCTCAGATGCTCCATCGGGCTCAACAACTACAAGCAAAAGGAAAAAACGTAAGCACATATCACAAACACCGAACTGACTCAGGGGCTTGTGGAACTTACACAACAAACTTTTGGCAACACTGGCTAGTTCAATCATGACAAACTGCTCACGCTCAGCAGCAAGGTTTTGCTTGGACTTAGCAACATCCGCCACTCCTTGCAAAGACTTCAGTTTACGCTCGCCATCCGTAACACGGCCACGGAGAGAAGCGAGCATATTGGTATCTGTTAACAATGGTACATCCGGGGGTGTAGGAGCACTCGAGGATCCTCCACCAGAATCGACAACCTGCAAAGAGCATAGAGCATACAAGAGTTTGAGTCACACAGCTGAAGTTCACTCGACGATTGCATCAAGAAAACACTTTCGAGTGCTAGGGGGCTACACCCATCAAGAGAACACAAAGTAAAGCAAAAACCAACTGCTGAGACTTTAAACCCCTTCACTTAGAAAGCAAAACACAAACTATTTCGAGCTTCATTACATGGCCAAGAAAACAAAAGAAGAAACATTGTCTATCCTAAGGAGCAACGGATTTCCCGGTAGCAGCTCTGCTTGCAGAAGTTTTAGCGCCATGGCCGTGAGAAACTAGCTCGGACAACATATTCGCTAGCTTCTCAGCACGGTTGCCAAAAGGTCAAAGCGCTACCTTTTTGCCCAAATCGTCTCTAGGAAACTCCGAGTACACCTTTTCCATGTCGCTTTGAACATTGTGCGCCAGGGCAAACTGGATGGCCTTCTTTGCTCCGCATTCAGTCTGGGCGAGGGTATACTCCTGTAGAGGATCACCCTCACCAAGAAAAGCTTGCAGGAGGCCCTCCATGGTCAAAGGAACTGGCGTCCCCGCGAGCAACCGTTGATGCAGCAGCGACAACACTCGAGGAGCATCACGGATAGAAAAAGAGGCCCTCTTCCCATGCTCTTGCAGCTAAGTGCAGACATCCGCTAAAGCATCAACCCGAACTTCGCCAGGGATCGCCAAGGCAACCCCAAGAGCATTTGCAGAAAAGTAGGAAGAGTCGCGAAAGGAAGGAAAAATCCCGAGATAAATCACAAGTGAACAAGCGACATACCCAATAAAGCCTGAGCTATAGGAAGGAGGGTGTCGGACAGCTGGTTGTCATGGGCCACACCCGCATCCTCCAACTTCTTCAGGGCCTCTCGAGACTCGGCGGGATGATCGACCGCATTCTTTCGAGTGGACTTGAACTCCTTGCGGGTGGACTCTAGCTCCTTCTCGAGGTCTTTGATCCGAGCGCAAGCCTCTGTCTTCTCGATGCTTGCGCGGGTGGCCTCGTCTGTAGTATGAAGCAAGCACGTTAACAATGAAGGAACCAGAAGAACAAAGCAAGTCGCGAAACATACGACAACACACCTCTTGAAAAACAAACATCCTAAAGGCATTGATCGCGCTCTTGGCAAAGAGAGACGCATTCTGCCTCAGACACCGCAAGACGACACCCGAAAACGGCTAAGATATCAAGGATAGCCTGCGAAAGATGACACAAATCAGTAAAGTGTTTCTTGAGTCTATACCCGACTGTACACAGTCAACTATAGACTCGGGGGGCTACTCCCATCGGGAGCACTGACGTGCATCTGATAAAAAAGAACAGAATATGCAAGAAAAAAGAATCACCTTGCCATTTGGAGTCGATAGGGGATCGGGCGAGCTACCCTAAGCCTCCTTGCCCACGGATGCTCCAGCATCCCTCGACTGGTCTAGCACAAAGCTAGACATCCTGTATTGAGAAGCCTCGACTACCTTCGTGGGACTCGAAGGATGCGGAAGAGGACTTGATGCTTTGGCCGGCTCAGGCGCAGCCCCTTTTGCTTGGCAGACTGGGCTAAGGATGCGAACTGATCCCTGCTAAGAACCAGGACACTGAACAAAGATTAAAGGCAGAGAACAAAGAAGAAAATCTAAATTCATAAAACGCATAACTTACTCGTCATCGTAATCTTCATCAAAGTTGGTCAAGTCCCAGGCAGTGGGAATCTTCGACTGCTGGATTGCAAGTGGAAGCACGTTCAAAGGGGTCGCCCGGATGGGTGGAGGTTCGATCTCCTCGACAGTTTCCTGACTCAAGGACTTGTCTTTGGAGGTCACTTCATCCTCCTCCACCCTGCGATGCTTACGGTGGAGAAGCTGAGGGTCCTCGTCCTCTTCCTCCTCCTCCATCTCTTCTCCTTCTTCACTCGACTCCACGTTTGCAACACTTGTGTCGAGAGGAGCATCGAGGTTACTCGCGAGAATATCGGAGTTCCCGTCGTCCGTGGCAGCAAGTGGCGGGTAACACACCTCTACATCTTTGTTCTGACAAAGGAAAAGGGGAACTCAATCAAAATAAGACTCGAGAGGAACAAAGCAACGCAAGAAAGAAAAGAAATTTACCTCGGTTGGGGGGGTGCTTGATGGCTGACGTTGGTAAACCCCAAGAGAAAGGTTATGAAGAGTGCAGAGCAAGTTTTCCCTCAGGAAAGAAACAAAGGTTGAATCGACCAGTAGGAGGACAAGCAATCTCAGAAGGTTGATGCAGCTGAGATGGCAGGGCGCACTACCGGTTCAGCAGCAACGTGGAACCTACACAACACAATCAAATCACTTTGCCCCAACGAAGTAGTGAGGTTGTCAATCTCACCGGTTTGCCTGAACACCAAGAGGTTAAACGTATGGTGTGGAAAACCATATGAGGACAATATGAAAGTAGTAGCAGCAGTGTGAAAACAGTGGAAGCAGTATGAAAACAGTGGAAACAGTGTGTGTATTATCAGTATGAGAAAATGGTCCGGGGTCCACAGTTCACTAGAGTTGTCTCTCCATAAAAGATGGCTAACATGCATGGTGAACAAATTACAGCTGGGAAATTGACAGATAAAGAACATGCATGACATAAAGATTACTATGAGATTCATGCGTGCATTACAACAAAATACATAGATCGTCATCCAACTGCATCTATAACTAATAATCCACCCTTCAAATATCATCCGAACAAACGTTGGGTATTAAGTTGCAAGCAACGGATAATCGCAGTAAGAAAAGTTTGTAATGTAAACAATGTAAACGAAGTAACCATCGTTGTTTTATCCCTAATGGTAACAACACATCCTCCATACGTCACATTTCTGTCACTCGAGCACAGATGCAAAGGAGGCATGAACCCACTATCGAGCATAAATAATCCCTCTTGGAGTCACTTGCATCTACTTGGCCAGAGAATCTACTAACAACAGGGAGCATCAAGATCATAAATAACATAAACATGAAGATAACATGATAGTTTGATAATCAACAGACATAGCATTCAATAATCATCGGATCCCAGCAAACACAACATGTAGCATTAGAAATAGATGATCTCGATCATGTGAGGCAGCTCACGAGATCTAAACATGAGGCATAAGGTGGAGAGTACAACCATCTAGCTACTGCTATGGACCCGTAGTCCAAGGATGAACTACTCACACATCACTCCGGAGGCGGGCATGGTGGTGTAGACCCCTCCGGTGATGAATTTCCCACCCGGCAGGGTGCCGGGGAGAGCTCAGAACCATCCCGATCTCGGGTTGACGATGACGGCGGCCTCGGGTGTTTCTCGGGAAAAAGTGGTATAGTTTTAGGATTGTCGTATCGGGGGAAATAAATAGGCGAAATGGCGATGGCGGTGGATGCCCGAGGGGCCCACACCACCCCCAGGCACGGCCAGGGGGCACGCCGCCCTATTGTGTGCCCCCCGTGGCCCCCCTCCGAGCCTCTTCGGGACTCCGTGGAACCTTCAGGAATTCTTAGACTTCTGGGCTTTGAGTTTTCCAATTCCGAGAATATTTCCAGAACAACTTTTGTGAAACTAAAAACAACAGAAAACAGGGAACTGGCTCTATGGCATCTTGTTAATAGGTTAGTCTGGAAAATTGATAAAAATGACATAAAGTGTAGGGGAAACATGTAGCATATGACATGATAATAACATGGAACATCAAAAATTAAGGATACGTTTATGACGTATCAGTGCTCTGAGTCGAAAGTTTCGAAAGGAGAAGCGGAGTAGGTTTCACCCTTCTTCAGGCTGGTGATAGCAGTGAGCTTCGTCTCAAACTTGTTGTTCGAGAGCAGGTCGCTGCAAGTTCGACTCGGGTCATTGACACCCGAATACTCACACATGGTATTTGGCCTATCCTGCAGTGGTTGCACCCTTCGACGTAGGAAAACAATCGCCAAGTGGATCATGTTCAGCAGGAGCCCTCTGTCTTGTCGACGGAGCCACGCAAATTGCTCGAGTAGCGGTGCAGTGGCTTTGGTCTCTTCGAGTGATAGCTTGTGCGCCTAGGACTTCCTCCCCTTCAAAGTCGCGAATGGCTTGAATTCTGGAACGCCAACCGCGTCATTGTCTTGGACATAGAACCACTTCCTGCGCCAGCCCTGGACTGACTCGACAAAGTTCATTTCGAAGTAGGGGAAGTCGGAGCTTGCTTGGATTCCGAAGCCTCCAGTCCCCATTGGTTCCCCTGGCCTCTTGTCTTCTCCGGGCACTTTATCTCGGTGGATTTTCACCAAGAATATGGTCCTCCACAACCCCCAGTGCGGGCGCACGCCCAAGAAACACTCGCACAAGACGATGAAGCATGAGATGCGCTGCACCGCATTGGGGGGGGTCGTGAAACTGTATGCCATAGAAATACAATACCCCGAGGAGGAATGGGTGGAGAGGGAAGGAAAAACCTCGGGCAATGTGCTCCGAGAACTCGATGCGCTCGTTGGCGCCGGGGTGCGGCAATTCTTCTCCCCTCACGGGCTGTCGCATGCGCCACGAATCTTCAGAGGGAATCAGGCCCTCCTTCTGCATGGAGGTGATGTTGTTTCGCGTCACATTCGACGAGCGCCATTCGTCCGTCTTCTTCTATGGGGGAAGCGAATGAACCCGTGGCTACATCCTTGCGGGATGCCGCAGCCGCAGAGGGCTTGCTCTTCCCTCCAGCGATGGAGCTTGCCTTCGCAGAGAATGGTGGAGGCGCTGGAGGAAGAATACGAGAGGAGACTTTGGGGAAAGTAATTTTACTCTAAGGCCCACACTTTATACTGTTACTGGGCTATTATGAGACGTGGATCTCCGCAGAAGAAGCGTACGTGGCGCGCATCCTAGACACCGCGCGCCGAACGGAAACGAAGCGCTAGGGGAAGTTATCCCGCCCGATCTTTAAAGCAAAATCATGCGTAATTAACTGCACGTCCAGTGGGAAAACCGGCGCATGGGCGACCCGTCTCCGGTCAAAAAGCTGACAAGGTGGCCCTACACGCCCTGTCCCACTTCGTCACGTCCCATCGGGAGCAGACGAGTGCGCAGTGACGTCATCGCGCACCTCCGAACACGAAATTTCTTTCGTATGGACTCAGAAGAAAAATTCACCTCGCTCGAGGATTATAAAATGGAAACAATGGCACTCGCCATGAAATCAAGACAAAAAGCAGGACTCGCTGCGTAGTAAGGAGGAAATTGCGGGTGCGCGATCCCGGCAAACACCACAACTCACGCTTATGATTTATAAACACATCACTCAATAAACCCCAGGTTGTTTGGCCATCGTGGCACATCCGGATGCCGTATTCTTCGAGTACAAAGGTAAGCCCAAGGATCTGTCCTGTGGGCATGGAATCGCACTCAAGCTGCGTCCTCCAGTAATTTTCCGTGTCAACAACACGAAAAAAAATCCTAGCGGACGTGCCAGGTACCCTTTTAAGGTCAAGTTCGACTCGATAAGTCCTCCACGACCCAGTCGCAATGATCACCTAACCGGATTCCAGTCAGAGGTCTCGAGTTTGCGTAGGCCAGACCTGTTTTTGCCCGAGAGCAATTAATTGGCCCTGATCCGTCGGGTGAGTAAAACAACTGAGTTGCACCCTTCCGAGAAAAAAGCTGACGCGTGACACATTTATCGCTCGATACTTGAGTACCACCCATACAGGGTTCACACCCTTCGAGTCAGTACCTGTCTGCTCAGTCGCAAGATGCTGAAACAAGTCTTGAGTGCTCACTCGACTCTTTACAGTCGAATAAGCACTCGGGGGCTATTGACGTGGGGATGACTCCCGAGTCCCCAAAATAAGCCTATCTGGTCTAAGCCCTTACTTTGAAGCCTAGTATGGTGGACCACCCGATTGTGCTAGAAGCCCCTGTTACGGCCTACCCGCAAGACTTGCGGGTCAAGATGGTAATAACTTCCCGACTAAGGCTACGGTTCTGTAATCTACCCGGGTACAGGTTTGAGACCCAGCCTCTTATATAAAGGCTGGGAGAACCACACGGGGGGATCATCCAATCTAGACTACTCGCATCATAGGAGCCGCCTCTCGAGATACAATCTCTCGATCTGCGCGCCCAACATTGTAACCATACATCATAATACAGAGACAATAAGCAGGAGTAAGGGTTTTACCTCTATGAGGGCCCCGAACCTAGGTAAACTGTTCCCCCATTAGCCGTGGAAACCACCAGCACCTAATTCGTTCCTTTACTCGAAACCCTACCGGATCACCCCGAGGGATTTGTTGATATGAGTCATCAACAGTTTCCAAACGCAGTGCAATCCATAAGACAAGCAGTAGTAGAGTAGTCTTACACCGCATGGTGGCCTGGACCTGGGTAAACCTTCCGTGTCACAATTGTTGTCCCTCGGCAGCTTCTCTCTCTAGGCCTTCGAGAGGTGCAGCGAGTGTGTTTAGCCCCCAGTGTTCGAACGTCTAGAGAGACCTTGTCTTAGGACATCTCCTCTCCGATATTTGGCGCGCCTGGTAGGGGGCTAAGGTATTCCTTCACCTTCTCGCTGCCATGGCATCCACTCGCGCCGAGCGTGCCCATTGCAGGGGTCGAACAAACCCCGCCGGCAACAACAACAACGACGAAGACACTCAGCGCGGGCCTATTGGTGCTGGTGGCGTGCATAAGGCTGAGGACAATGCCTCCTCCCACCCATCACAGAGGGACCCACCGCCGTCTTCACAGAGGAACCCGCCTCCATCGCTGCCACTACCACCACTGTCCAACCGCAATGATCCTTCAGTATCGCAGGGACGCCACGAGCAGCCTACCTGCCCTGGAGCCCTACTGCTCGCCCGGGAGCTGCCCGGGCACCCGCCCGCACCAGAAGGACACGCCGCATGGATCGCCTGCATCCAAGAGTCGTCAGCGTTGCTGGTGTCCCCCCGCCTCCGTCGCGGGGAGGAAACATAGGAAAACCTCGCACACGCCCCACTAAAGTGAAAGCCCCTTCCCATGGTGCCACTTCACCAGTCCAAGGCGACCCCCGAGCCAACGCTCATGACAAGTGATGGCTGACGTTGGTAAACCCCAAGAGAAAGGTTGTGAAGAGTGCAGCGGCAAGTTTTCCATCAGAAAAGAAACCAAGGTTGAATCGACCAGTAGGAGGACAAGCAACTTCTGAAGGTTGATGCAGTTGATGTGGTAGGGAGCACTACCGAGTCAACAACAACGTGGAACCTACACAACACAATCAATTCACTTTGCCCCCAATGAAGAAATGAGGTTGTCAATCTCACCGGTTTTGCTGATAACAAAGAGGTTAAATGTATGGTGTGGAAAACAGTATGAGATCAATATGAAAACAGTAGTAGCAGTATGAAAACAGTGGAAGCAGTGTGAAAACAGTAATTGCAGTGGTTGTATCATCAGTATGAGAAAATGGACCGGGTCCACAGTTCACTAGTGTTGTCTCTCCATAAAAGATAGATAACATGTGTGGTGAACAAATTAGAGCTGGGAAATTGATAGATAATGAAACATGCATGACATGATGATTACTATGTGATTCATGCGGGCATTACAACAAGACTCATAGACCGTTATCCAACTGCATCTATGACTAATAATCCACCCTTAGAATATCATCCGAACAAACCTTGGGTATTAAGTTGCAAGCAACAGATAATCGAAGTAAGCAAAGCGTGTAATGTAAAAATGTAAACATCGTTGTTTTATCCCTAATGGCAACATCACATCCTCCATTCGTCATGTTTCTGTCACTCAAGCACAGATTCAAAGGAGGCATGAACCCACTATCGAGCATAAATACTCCCTCTTCGAGTCACTAGTATCTACTTGGCGAGAGCATCTACTAAAAATGGAGAGCATCCAAGATCATAAATAACATACACATGAAGACAACATGATAGATTGATAATCAAGAGACATATAATTCAAATACCATCGGATCCCAGCAAACATAACATGTAGCATTACAATAAGATGATCTCGATCATGTAGGGAAGCTCACGAGATCTAAACATGAGGCATAAAGGGGACAGAACAACCATCTAGCTACTGCTATGGACCCATAGTACAAAGATGAACTACTCACGCATCACTATGTAGGCGGGCATGGTGGTGTAGAGCTCTCCGGTGATGATTTCCCCTCCCGGCAGGGTGCCGGGGAGAACTCCAGAACCCTCCCAATCTCGGGTTGACGATGACGGCGGCCTCGGGTGTTTTTCGTGGAAAATTGGTATATCTTTAGGGTTCACGCATCGGGGGGAATAAATAGGCAAACGGGCGATGGCGGTGGGCGCCCGAGGGGCCCACACCACCCCATGGCGCGGCCAAGGGCGCGCCGCTCCTACGCCTTGATGGTGCCTTGACGGGGAGACGTCTTGATGATGATGAATTTTAAGTCCCCGACAACGGCGCCATAAATTCTTGGTGCTTGTGATGGCGTGTTGGGAACCCCAAGAGGAGGGTGTGATGAGTACATCGGTAAGAATTTCCCTTAGTTAAGAACCAAGGTTATCAATCCAGTAGGAGAAAGAGGATCTTCGGAAGGTTGATCCCACTGACGGTGGTGATGGCGCCTCACTCGTGTCAGCAACAACGTGAAACATGCACACAACACAACCAAAATACTTTGTCCCAACGGTACAGTGAGGTTGTCAATCTCACGGGGCTTGCTGAAAACAAAGATTAGACGTATAGTGTGGAAATGGTGTATGCTTGCAGTAAGTAAAGAAAGCAGGGAATTGTAGTGGTTTGTTTAACAGTGTAGGAAAATTGGACCGGGGTTCATATGTTCACTAGTAGTGTCTCTCCATAGAAGATAGCATGCTGGGTGAACAAATTACAGCTGGGCAATTGACAAATAGAGGTTGCACCGTAGTTCACATTCATGACATGATGACTACTATGATATTTAGTGCGGGCATTACAACAATATACATAGACCGTAATCCAACTACATCTATGACTAATAATCCACCCTCAAGTTATCATCTGAACCCCCTTAGGTATTAAATTGCAAGCAACAGATAATCGCATTAAGCAATGTGTGTAATGTAAGCAATGATTGTGCACGCGGGCACTCACATCGCTATTTTATCCCTAGTGTGAACAACACATCCTCCCCCGTCATGTTTCTGTCACTCGAGCACAGGAGGAAAGGAGGCATGAACCCAACTATCGAGCATAAATACTCCCTCTTGGAGTCACTAGCAACTAATTGGCCAGAGCAACCACTAGCAACGGAAATCATGCAAGATCACAAATAACATATGCAATAAAGACTATAATCAACTTGGCATAAGTTCAATATTCATCGAATCCCAGCAAACACAGCTGATACGTCGAAAATGTATCTCCTTTTCCGAACACTTTTCCTATTGTTTGCCTCTAAACTTATGTGTTTTGAATGTAACTAACACGGACTAACACTGTTTTTAGCAGAATTACATTGGTGTCTCGTTTTTGTGCAGAAAAATCAACTTTCGGGAAATTGCTCAAAAAGGCCCCATTGGCCCTAAAACAGCAGAAGACCCCGAGAGCCAGAAGGAGACCCGGAGAGGGGCCAGGAGGTGGCCAAACCACCCCCCGGCGCCCCCTAGTCCGCGCCAGCAGGTGGTGTGGGCCACTACCACACCCCCTCGGTCTCCCCTTTCGACTACAAATAGAATTCAACCCTAAAACACGAGGGGGTTCGATAGTTTTCCAGAAAGAAGTCTGTATCTCCGCTGCCACCCCGAACCTCGATTCGGGGATCAGAAGTTCCTGTTCTAGCACCCTGCTAGGACAGGGAATTGGAGGAGATCATCGCCATCGTCATCACCAACGCCTCTCCATCGACAATCCATGTTTCCCCATCCATGTGTGAGTAATTCCCCCGCTGTAGGATGAAGGGGATGGTAGGGATTGGATGAGATCGTTCATGTAATAGTGTCGTGATTGTTAGGGCATAGTGCCTAGTATCTTCTATTAGTGCTATTGACATTGTTGCAACTTGTTATGCTTAATGCTTGCCACTTTGGTCCTGAGTGCCATGATCTCAGATCTGAACATGTTATTGAATCACGATGATAATTATTGTTTCTTGATCATACCTGCAAGTTGTTTGCACATATCGTTGTCCGAAACCCGAGGCCCCAAAGTGACAGAAATTGGGACAACCGGAGGGGATGGTTGTGATGTGAGGATCACATGTGTTCACGGAGTGTTAATGCTTTGCTCCGGTGTTCTGTTAAAAGGAATACCTTAATTACCAGTAGTTCCCTTGAGGCCCCGCTGAAAACGGGCTGGTAGGACAAAAGATGTTGTGCAAGTTCTCATTGTGAGCATGTACGACTATTTACGGAACACATGCCTACGGTTACTTAGTGCTTGGATGATTTATCTTATTTATCTGCAATGCCCGTGTCTTGATATGAACTATCTTATCCATGCAACGCCCGTTCATCCATCCTTATGCATATAGTATTTAATCCCGCTGTTTACTTCAAACGCTACTGCTGCTGTTTTCATACCACTGTTGCTATTATTTCACTACTGCTGCTATAAAACTGTTACTACTGATAAACCACCGCGAACAAAAGTAATTTCAGGTGCAGGTGAATTGACAACTCACTTGTAAGGCTCACACATATTCTTTGGCTCCCCTTGTGTCGAATCAATAAATTTGGGTTTTACTTCCCTCGAAGACTGTTGCGGTCCCCTATACTTGTGTGTCATCAAGACTATTTTCTGACGCCGTTGCCGGGGAGCATAGCTTTATTTGCAAGATCACCGAAGAGTATTATTATCCACTGCCAATCATTCATCATGGGTAATACTCGTGATGGAAAGTTTCCTATATTACCATCCACTACAAGAAGAGGTACAACTCTGAACACCTCTGTTGCTCTTAATTCATCGTCTGTTATGAGTAAGATGCTTACACCACCACATGCTACACACGCTACTTCTGCTGAATCTGAAAATACTTCTGATACTTTTGATGATGCTTCTACTATGCTTGATGAGAGTGGTTCTCTTGGTCCTTTCTTAGATGCTACTTTTGGTAAAGTTAAAAAATATTGCAAACACTGAAACTCCTGATAAAAATCATGTTACTCCTGCTGTTTGACGTGAGATTATAGAGAATCCTAGTGATGATTTTGATGATTCCTATATTGATCTTAATGATGATCTTATTGATGAAATACATGCTATGAAGGATAAATATGATGTTATGAGTCTTATTGAAAGTCGTGTTGTTAAATATAAATTATCTCCTGATGCTAAGTTTGCCACCTCTCCTATTAATATTAGGGATAAGGATTATGATTTCTCTCTTGATTTATCTTATATATCTATTGTTGAGAAAGAACCTTTTTGTGGTACTAGAAATGAAAGTGCTATAAAACATATGAATGAGCTCTCCTCTTTGAGTAGTTTATTCTCTGATGGTCTTAAGAAACGTAGCTACTTTGTTGCTAAAATATTCCCTTTCTCATTAAAAGATGGAGCTAAAACTTGGTTTAATAACTTGTCTCCGGGATCTATTGATAGTCCTATTGGTTTGGTTAATGTTTTGTTTCGGAAATATTTTCCTGCTAGTGCTCAACATGCTGCTCTACAAAATATATTTAATTTTCAAGAAATTGGAAGGAGAGAAATTGCCTGTATCTTGGGCAAGGTTCTGTTCTTTAGTTAGGGCTACACCTAGTCATAAGCTAGAAAATAATAGACTTCTTGATATATTCTATAATGGACTAACTGTTGAATCTGGGACATACCTGGATAGTTGTGCTGGTTATGTTTTCAGGCAAAGAACTCCAGAAGAAGCTGAGGAATTAATGGCTGAAATAAGCCAAGATCATGATGATTGGACTATGGTTGAGCCTGAGCTGACTCCTACTCCAGTATAAACACCAACACCAACACCCAAGAAGAGGGGAATGATT
Organism: Alopecurus myosuroides; assembly: GCA_028641055.1. Classification (NCBI taxonomy): domain Eukaryota; kingdom Viridiplantae; phylum Streptophyta; class Magnoliopsida; order Poales; family Poaceae; genus Alopecurus; species Alopecurus myosuroides. The sequence goes on from CM054058.1 coordinate 353,167,785, forward strand.
GAATTAAATGATGAAGTGATGAGAGAAGCCAAGAAATCTCTTGATGAGAGGGATATTAAATCTGAACATGTGAAGAATCTTCCACCTATAGAAGAATTATGTAAGCCAATCCCTCACTCATCCACCATTGAGCTACACTCTCTCCAATATTTTGATAGTAGAGACATTCCCTATAATAAACCTCCTGGTCAATGTTTAGATTATTTGATAATTATGTTATTAAGCAAGATAATTTCAATATGAGAGTGCAAAATCAACTAATGGAAAACTCTAGAGCTATTGATAATTTGCATGGTATTATAGCAAGAACCTCTAATGATGTTAAAATGCTTGTTAAACATTTTCAAATGGTTCAAACTCAAATTTATCAACTTGCCAAAGTGCAAAGGGATTTGCTAGTCAATGCTTCTAAAGAAAAACATGCTTATGAAATAAGAACTAGAAGTGGTATTGCTACACAAGATCCTTTATATCCCGAGGGACATCCTAAAAGAATTGAACAATATTCTCAGCAAACTAATAATAATGATATTCATACTAAGAAGAAAAAGAAGAACAAACATAAAACTGTTGTAGAATCCTCTGAACTTGCTAAAGATCCTAATAGTATATCCATCTCTGATTCTGAACCTGAAAATGGTAATGAAAAGAATTATGCTTCAGATAAAGAAGAACCTGTAGCTGAACCTGAAAAGGAAACTAAAACTGCAAAGTATACTAAGGAGGATTTCATTGCTAATAAACATGGTAATGAGAGAGAACCTTGGGTACAAAAACCAATGCCCTTTCCTAATAAGAAACACAAATCTAAGGAGGAAGAACACTGTAACAAGTTTTGTGAATGGATAAAATCTTTGTTCTTGCGAATTCCTTTAACTGATGCTATTAAATTGCCTCCTTATGCAAAATATATGAAAGATATTGTCTCTAACAAAAGGAAGATTCCTAATGAGGAAATCTCCACTATGCTTGCTAATTACTCTTTTAATGGCCAGGTTCCTGAGAATCTTGGAGATCCTGGTATAACAACTATTCCCTGTTCTATTAAAAATAATTGTGTTAGAACTGCTTTGTGTGATTTGGGCGTTGGAGTTAGTGTCATGCCTTTTACTCTCTATAAAACACTCCTGCTAGAAAAATTGATACCAACTGATATATCTTTGCAGTTGGCTGATAAGTCTACTGCTATTCCTGTGGGTATGTGTGAGAATGTTCCCGTTCAAGTTGCTAATAATTGTCTCATATTAACTAACTTTGTTGTGTTGGAAATGCATGAAGATGATAATATGTCTATTATTCTTGGAAGACCTTTTCTTAATACTGCAGGGGCTATTATTGATTGCAATCAAGGAAAAGTAACTTTTAATGTTAATGATAAAGAGCACACTGTTTATTTTCCCAAGAAGATTGATAGGAAATATAGTCTAAATTCCATTGAAAATATTGAGACCATCAAGAATGGAGAATTTTATTGTCCTATTCCAAAGCCACCCAAAGAATATGAAATTATTATGATTGGGACTATGTATATCAAGGTTGAGGTAACATAATTATTTAGTGAGAAACAAAGGTTTGTTTCATATAAAATTATTTTGGTAGCAAGACTTGATCACCCTTGTTAACAAAATGATTTTAAATGAAATGGGAAATGTTTCCACTATGTTTTCACCTTCCCCATTATGTTGTCACCATGTTTACTTATGTTATTACATTGCTACTTGAGTACAATCATGTTTTCCACCATCCTTATACATGTTTTCCTGATGTTTTCACCCTCATTACTAAAGTTATGCATGTTTTCACCACCCATACTTTTGTTTTCACCCCTACCACCTTTGTTTTCTGTGGATATTATTTCAGTAGAGTGTCATAGAACCTCTGTATTGCTGCTTTTGGTTTTGTTTTCCACCTTTTCACTTTCGTTTTCCTGGTTTTTATTAATTATTAAAATTCTGGAAATACCTCAAAAGTAAAGTTTCTCGGTAAATTCCAGAAAAATTATAATAAATTTTTACGTAAAAAATGAGGCAGAGAGCCACCTAGGAGACCCCAGGGGGACCCACCAGTCCGGCACACCACAGGGTGGTGCGGCCATCCCATTGGTGGCGCCAGCACATGGTGTGGGGCCCCCTGGCCCTCCATTTACTCTCTCCACTGCCAAAGTCTTCTCTCTCACCTCCCAAACTGAAAACATTTCCTGGAACCTGTGTTCTTGTTGTTCTTCCTCTGGATTTTTGATCTGCTTCTTCATCCCATCATTTGTGCTCATATTTGGTGTGTTTGATCTCCGGTATGTGACTCCTCCGATGATCCAAGTAGAATTTTGTATAGTGAAGTATTTCTTGAGTATTTTGGTACTCTAGGTGACAACTTATGTGAGTTTGCATGCTTGATTTGAGTATAAATAATGTAGTTTTGATGTATGTTTAGCTCTCATACAAGTCCCTATGGTAGTTTCCACCTTATAGTTGTTTGAAAAAAAAATTGTGATGATTATTGAAAAATTTCAGAGATGGAGCACAATGTTCATCAACTAAACCAGCATGAGTTGGAGTTGCATGAGTTCATGCTCGTGCACCGTGAAGAGAGAGTGTTCCCATCAATCTATCTGTGTCAGGAATTCATGAGGATTACGGAAATTTGGCAGGATTTTAATACTCTTGTGCATAATGCAGGCTTGGACCATTTCATTGAGGATGAGCCTATCCAATATGTGAAACTAACTATGTTTGTGGTGCATGATTTTCGTTTTAAATGGTCCCCAACTAACCCAATGGTCCATTATAAAATTTAAAATAAAGCTGTGAGCCTACCTTTGAGTGATTTTTGTGCAGCTATTAAGGTACCGGAGTGGGGTTCTTGTGAGAAGATTAAAGGGCAGCCTAAACCACTTCTGGAATTATATGAGGAGATTTCCCAAGGAAGAAGCTTCACAGGGGAGAGTGGTAAAATTCGAGAAATTCAACTCCCTAACATTCGATACTTTGCCTACTTTATTTCTAAGTGTGTGTTAGCTAGAAAAACTCCCAACAAGCAATCTGTCTATGATTTGGCGTTTATTTCAGGTGACTTAAGATGTGATGGGTCTTATAACTTTGGCGCTTTGATTGCTTACCGTATCTCACATAACCATGAAAAAAGGCGGAGTTTGTGGAGGTCTTATTGCCTCGCGCTTGCTAGCTTTGCATGGTTTGGAGCCACACCCACTAGATCTGCAGTTTCCTATAGAGAGGCTTGATCTTGTTTCCATGGTTCAACATAAGTTTCTTTCTACCCATGCTCACTTACATAATTTATCTTTTGAATTAACTTTCTCCAAACGATCCGGGTGGAGAGTTGTTAAAACTTTTAGGGAAGTACTTTTGCCTACACCTCTTTTATTTAATCTTAATAACAGGCAAGGATGGAAGCTTTCTGAGAGCAAACTGGACACATACCTTGAGCATCACCCCCAGCAAGGGGAGGATGCCGACGAGGGGGGCGATGGTGATTTCGTCCAGCCCTATGACACCACGGGGATCCCATACCAGCACCCCGGTTATGACTATGCGCCAGCTGCTTCATCTTCTTCTTGGGCGCCCGAGTACGACCATGCGAGGGACGACCCACCGCAGTGGGATATTTCCCGCGCTTTGATTGATCTCCACTTAGCCCAAAAGCCTAAGCTTGGGGGGAGGTATACCGAGATCACACTCATTTACATATCATGATCGGTCGGTTCTCTGTATATCCATGTTTTTTTTTCCTTTTCTTTCGTTTGTTTTCATTTCTCTTTGTTTCTTTCGTTTGTTTTCTTTTCTTTCATTTCTTTTGTTTTTATTGTTTTGTTCTTGTTTTCCAAAACACAAAAAGACCAAAAGTATTTCTGTTGTTTCTCTCTATTTGTTTCTTTAGTTGGTTTGCTTTATCCTTTAAGTTGCAGTTTAATATTCAAAAATCCAAAAATATTTTGTTTTGTTTGCTTGTTCTCTTTCTGTTCTTGTTTTAATTGAAAACCCCAAAAATATTTGTTGTTCTTCTTTGGTTTTGTAAAATTTGTTGCAGAGTTCAATAGTCGTCCGTGAATCCATTGGAGCTTGGTTTTCATTATATATTATTCGAGCCACAAGTGAAGAGCAATAATGACGATCTACGACAATTCAAGTTGTGGTGAGAGGCTGGTATGAACTCTATTTGCTTTCGTTTTTGTACATATATCCATCTATGTGAGAATACTTAGTTTGTTCGTATAATATATATGTGACTTAATGGATTCTTAATAGTTCGTGCTATCTCATGTTTTGTTCCAATTTATTAATGGTAAATGACATGTCACATAAATATTTATTCGCATTGTTCTATTAGTAGAAGGACATGATATTGTGGTAGCCTCCTCTGACTGTTTCATTTGAATCGACTTGGCACATGCTCACACATTCTAAGACTGAAAACAAAAAGTCAATAAGCCTCGATGATTTATTTTGCCTCAGAGTTCTAGTATCAATTTTGTGCCTTAGTTAACTTTACTTTGTCACAAACATGATTATGATAGTTGTTGCTCTCTTGACTGTCGCTCCCTGTCTATTTCCTAGCATTCACCTGTACTGAGTATGAGCTCTACTCGTGCATCCAACTCCCAAAAACCAAAGTTTGCCAAATGTGTCCACCATATCTACCTATATGTGGTATTTAACCGCCACTCCAAGTAAATTGCTCATGTGCCACTCCCTCCGTTCACCTTTACTTTGCGTTTTAGCTTTTCTAAGATTTTCCCAATTACTTTGCGTTCAGCAGTTGATTTCCTATTTTGCCCCCTACTTTGGTCTTCTAATGTATTAACAAATGTCCAGAAGTAGCTCATTTTAGCTGGCTATGCATGCATGCTTTTAATTTGCGAAAGAGACGAGAAGACCACGACGAATGCATGCAACGGATTCAGGGCAGCAACGTATGCACCTATTTAATGGCAACATGCAGATGTGGGACCGCACCAAGGGCAGCTTAGTCTATTTAACCTCTAATTTTGCTCATCCGATGCTTACATTGGTATTTGTGATCTACTCAAAACGCAAGGTAAAAGTGAATGGAGGGAGTACCTTTAAAGCCTGCTGAAAATTATTCCTGTTTTGTGCCCCTGTTTTAGCTCATGAGGACGTAAATAGAGAATATTTATCTCACTTGTTGATTGGATTTCACACCCTGGACTAGTGGCTTCATCCTCTTATCCAAATGATAGAAGAGATGACAGTGGGGTTCCCAGCTCCAAATTAATACACACAAATTCTCTTCACTCTTTTTGCCCCTGATTTATGAGTCAAAGCATAATTGTTTAAAAAAAAGAGAAAGAGGGATGACCTTCTACCTAGCTGCGTCCTTCACATGGGAGCCTCCCTTGTGAATCCAGTTTTCTTGTGACGTACTGTATTGTCTGATTACCATTCGTTGACATAAGCATACACCTCTCTCAAAATGTTTTCAATACCTCTGTTTAATAAAATAAAAATCTCTAGCACATGAGTGATCCATGCTTCCCTCTGCGAAGGGCCTTTCTTTTAATTTTATGTTGAGTATCCACCATATTATTTGAGGACTTTCTTGAGAGCACAATGGTCATTCTTAGTGTGATGTGTTTGTCCCAAAGCACGGTTGATTGTGGTATAATCTTGACACTTGTATCTTTGATATCTTTACTTCTAGTCTTCCCTTGAACTTCAGAGGTGCCCTGGCATTTATGTTTTCCCCACACTTAAGGGCAAGCGAGATACCACTTTATTAGATCCTTTTATGAATATTACAATCTTGCAAATAGTTATGCTTCATGTTGTTTATTATTAATATGTTGTTATCTCTTCACGGTTCGCATAGCTATTAAGTGACAGTATATTGCATGTATCTTATCATGAGAATAATTAAGTATTTGATCATATAGTGAGTATATTTACATCATATGAAACAAATGTGTTCGTAAAAGTCTTTTATCGCACTCAGTTGTCACTGAATTGCTTGAGGACAAGAAATAAGCTACGCTTGGGGGGAGTTGATACGTCGAAATCGTATCTCCTTTTCCGAACACTTTTCATATTGTTCGCCTCTAAAATTGTGTGTTTTGAATGCAATAACACGGACTAATGCTGTTTTCAGCAGAATTACTTTGGTGTCTCGTTTTTGTGCAGAAAAATCAACTTTCGGGAAATTGCCCAAAAAAGACCCCATTGGCCCTAAAACACCATAAGACCCCAGGACCCAGAAGGAGATCCGGAGAGGGGCCAGGAGGTGGCCAAACCACCCCCCGGCGCCCCCCTAGGCCGCGCCAGCAGGTGGTGTGGGCCACTCCCACACACCCTCGGTCCCCCCTTTCGACTACAAATAGCCTTCAACCCTAAAACACGAGGGGGTCTGATAGTTTTCCAGAAAGAAGTCCGTAGCTCCGCCGCCACCCCGAACCTCGATTCGGGGATCAGAAGTTTCTGTTCTGGCCCCCTGCCGGGACGGGGAATTGGAGGAGATCATCGCCATCATCATCACCAACGCCTCTCCCTCGACAATCCATGTTTCCCCCATCCATGTGTGAGTGATTCCCCCGCTGTGGGCTGAAGGGGATGGTAGGGATTGGATGAGATCGTTCATGTAATAATGTCGTGATTGTTAGGGCATAGTGCCTAGTATTTCTATTAGTGCTATTGACAATGTTGCAACTTGTTATGCTTAATGCTTGCCACTTTGGGCCCGAGTGCCATGATCTCAGATCTGAACATGTTATTGAAGCACGGTGATAATTATTGTTTCTTGATCATACCTGCAAGTTGTTTACACATATCGTTGTCCGGAACCCGAGGCCCCGAAGTGACAGAAATTGGGACAACCGGAGGGGATGGCTGTGATGTGAGGATCACATGTGTTCACGGAGTGTTAATGCTTTGCTCCGGTGTTCTATTAAAAGGAACACCTTAATTACCAGTAGTTCCCTTGAGGCCCCGCTGAAAACGGGCTGGTAGGACAAAAGATGTTGTGCAAGTTCTCATTGCGAGCACGTACGTCTATTTACAGAACACATGCCTATGGTTACTTAGTGCTTGGATGCTTTATCTTATTTATCTGCAATGCCCATTTCTTGATTATTATATGAACTATCTTATCCATGCAACGCCCGTTCATCCATCCCTATGCCTACAGTATTTAATCCGTTTACTTCAAATACTACTGCTGTTGTTTTCATACCACTTCGGCTATTATTTCACTACTGCTGCTACTATAAAACTGTTACTACTGATAAACCACTGCAAACAAAAGTACTTTCAGGTGCAGGTGAATTGACAACTCACTTGTTAATGCTCACAAATATTCTTTGGCTGCCCTTGTGTCGAATCAATAAATTTGGGTTTTACTTCCCTCGAAGACTGTTGCGATCCCCTATACTTGTGGGTCATCAGCAACACATAGAGTTACATAAGAAAATCTCGATCATGTTAGACAGCTCACGAGATCTAAACATTGAGGCATAGGAGGAGAACACGACCATCTAGCTACTACTATGGACCCGTAGTCAAAGGATGAACTACTCACGCATCACTCCGGAGGCAGGCATGGTGATGAAGAGGCCTCCTGTGATGATCTCCTCTCCGGAAGGGTGACGGGAGACAGCTTCAGAACCCCCTGATCTAGGGTTGACGACGACGGCGGCTGCGGAACTTTTCGGGGATTTTATATCAGGTACGTAGGGTTTTCCTTTGGAGGGGAGTAAATAGGCGAAAGGGCGACATCGGTTGGCGACTAGGGGGCCCTCACCACCCCCAGGCGCGTCCTAGGGTGGGGCCGCGCCTAGCTATGGTGATCCCACCCTAGTGCCCATCTTCGACTCCTCTTCGGACTTCTGGATGCTTCCGGGGAAAATAGGAACTTCGGGATTCGTGGGGTCCAATTCCGAGAATAATTCCAGAACAACTTTTGTGAAATAAAAAACAACTAAAAACAGGGAACTGGCACTTGTCATCTTGTTAATAGGTTAGTCCCGAAAACATGTAAAAATGCTATAAAGAAGGGAGAAAACATGTAGCAATTGGCATAATATCAACATGGAACATCAGAAATTATAGATACGTTGGAGATGTATCAAGCATCCCCAAGATTTAGTTCCTACTCGTCCTCGATTAGGTAAACGATAAAACAAAATAATTTCTGAGGTGACATGCTACCACACAATCTTGAACATAATATGTAAAGCAGAGCATGTAAACTAGGATCAAATGAACTAAAGTTGTGATCTATATTTGATATCAACAAGTAATGCATAAACAAATAAGAAGAAAGAAGCAAAACTTTTAAAGAATCAATACTAAAAGACTATCAACTGTGCAAAGTTTATTAGATATGATTTAAGATTTCAAGAACAACAATATCATGCACGTCAAACAATCTTCACAACCCATGTTAGTATCAAGTCAAGCTTCACACACGATGCAATGCTTGAATCTTAAACTATTTGTGCACTAAAAACAAGCAAGTGTTCTGCGTTGGTCCCTGGCACCGGGATGTTATGGCAAAGAGAACCTTATGGGGGGTTTGGAAGGTCAATGGAAGAAAGGCTCACAAACCTGAAAATGGTCATTAGACAAGAGAAAGTCTTACAACCGAAGCTATGCAAGGAGTAGGGATTGCCACACAACGGATGCACATAGAGCTATAAGTGTATGAAAGCTCTCAAATGGAACTAGTGGGGGTGCATCCAACTTGCTTGCTCACGAAGACCTAAAGCTCATTTGAGGAGGCTCATCATAGGAATATACAAGCCAAGTTCTATAATGTAAAGTTCCCCCACATAGTTATGAATGAATGATAATATGAAAACTTTCTCCAAACTGAAGCATTAGTGCTAAACATGAAGCACAAGTGTGGTATAAAGGATAGTGATGCGCCCCCTCTCTCTTTATTCTCTCTTTGGCCCTTTTTTTCTTTTTGGGCTTTTTATTGTTTTTATTTTTTTATTTTATATATCCTCACCGGTAGGGGTAACATCCTATATTACAATGAATCATCACACTTTTAGTACTCATAAATCATAATGGAATATCTCTGATGTATCCAACTGCATCCTCCTGCCACTGTAGCAGTATGCATAAATAACCATGAAGCTCATCATCAAGTAACATAATGGAGGTCGATGTTGTGCAACAATATATCTCGGAATGACTATGGAAATGCCATGATAGGTAGGTATGGTGGATGTTTTGAGGAAGAATATATGGGCTTATGTGTAGGAGAACAAATTCCTCCCAGGGGATTTGGATGCATTGGCGAAGTTTGCACCAACTCTCAATGTGAGAAAGGGCAATGCACAGTACCGAAGAGGCTAGCAAATATGGATGGTGGAAGTGCCAGGAACCGCAACATAGACTCACGAGTTAAAAGGTTGCAGCAAGAAAATATTCTTTACAAGGCACAATGCAAAGATTAAGAATACAAAGTATTCCCATGAAAAAGCGGAGCGTGTCACTCTCCAATAAAAGAATGCTGGGGTCCAACCAAGCTTAGTGCAAAAATAAAAACAAACTGAAAGCAAAAAATAAAATACGCTTCAAGTAAAGCACATAAGATGTGACCAAATAAAAATATTGTTTCACTAGAAGTGACCTGATAATTTGTCGATGAAAAGGGGATGCCTTGGGCATCCCCAAGCTTAGACGCTTGAGTCTTCTTGATATTTGCTGGGATGTACCTCCAGGGCATCCCCAAGCTTAGGTTCTTCACTCTTCTTGATCACGAAATATCATCCTCTTCTCTTGACCCTTGAAAACTTCCTTCACACCAAACTTCTCACAATCTTCATTAGCAACGTTAGTGCAATCAAAATAATAAATTCATATGGTTCAGTTTAAACACAAGCCTAACACTCATAACACATTAAGACTGTCACAACTTCTTATAAAACTCTTTTTCTCAAAAGAGCACCAAAAAAAGAGATTAAGATGCAAATGCAATTATTGGCAGAAATCTGTCAAACAGGACAGCAGGTAAAGATGATTTTTTTCGAAAATCTTATGTTGCTCAAATCAAAAAGTGTTCAACTAAGAAAATTCGCGTATATAGCCCAGGATAATGCCAAAACAAACTCAGGTCATTTTGAATTTTCTATGATTTTATACGAATTTAACAGTGGACAACAGAAATCTGTTTCCTGCGCAGAAATCCGAAATATAGTCTCAATTTTCCACTAGAGGCTTTACTTGGATCAACAAAGACACAAAAGAAAAGATACAACAGGGTTGCTAAGGAAATAGAAAACACCCAGGTGAAAGCACACAGAGAGAAACAACGGAAAACAGGTTGAAAACGGAGAAATAAAATGGGTTGTCTCCCGATAGCGCTTCTCTTTAACGCCTTTCAGCTAGGCATAGAAAGCAACTCAAGTATTTTCAAGTGAAGAAGCATCAAAATTAATCTTATAAATCTCCTCAACAATGAATTTATTTCATCTATAGAAGTTTTAGATGTCCGTTTATCAGTACATTTAGGCACACTGCTTTCATCAAATGGGTTTGCAGGAACAATCCAATCAAAATTCTTTTCTAGAGCTTCATGCATTCCTACCAATTTAAAGGGTATTGGTATTGTAATTTCCTTATCATTGGCTTTACTCAGTGTCCTATTAACACTTACACATGAGCCTGACATCTCAAATCGTACTTTTCTAGCCTCAATGGCAACATCACCAAATTCTTTAAACAAAGTTTCTAGAATAAACTCTCTTTTTCGCTATCCTTAATGTTATCAAGGTTGAGGAACATTTGTTGTATTATGGGATTAAGGTTAACAAACCTACTCCCTCCGTTCCAAATTAGATGACTCCCACATAGTTGTATCTAGACATATTTTAGTACTAGATACATCTATTTGAGAGTCGTCTAATATGGAACGGAGGGAGTAGCTTCCAACATGAGAACTAGAGATGATGCAGCGGTTTCATAATCTGGAGCAAGTTCAGCTAAGGATCTATCTCTAAATTCTTTGTGTTTACTAACATAATTAAAGAACTCTCCAATATTATCTTTCCCAATTATATCACCGCTACCGATTGGTATGTCTTTCAAGGTAAACTTGGGTAGAATCATGATTAGAGATTAAACTAAGAGCAGAAAAGCAAAAATAACAGCTATGAAGTAAACTAATTTTTTTGTGTTTTTGATATAAAGAAGCGAAACAAGACAAAAATAAAAACAAGACAATAAACAAAATAAATAGGTTGAGAGTGAGAGACTCCCCTCACCAGAAGACTTCTTCCTCCCTGGCAACGGCGCCAAAATTTTTTTGCTACGCCTTGATGGTGCCTTGACGGGGAGACTTCTTGATGATGATGAAATTTAAGTCCCCGACAAAGGTGCCATAAATTCTTGATGCTTGTGATGGCGTGTTGGGAACCCCAATAGGAGGGCAGCGGTAACAATTTCCCTCAGTTAAGAACCAAGGTTATCAATCCAGTAGGAGAAAGAGGATCTTCGGAAGGTTGATGCCACTGACGGTGGTGATGGCGCCTCACCGGCGTCAGAAACAACGCGGAACATGCACACAACACAACCAAAATACTTTATCCCAACGGTACAGTGAGGTTGTCAATCTCACCGGTCTTGCTGAAAACAAAGATTAGACGTATAGTGTGGAAATGGTGTATGCTTGCAGTAAGTAAAGAAAGCAGGGAATTGTAGTGGTTTCGTTTAACAGTGTAGGAAAAATGGACCGGGGTTCATAGGTTCACTAGTGGTGTCTCTCCATAAAAGATAGCATGCTGGGTGAACAAATTACGGTTGGGCAATTGAAAAATAGAGGTTGCACCGTAGTGCAGATTCATGACATGATGACTACTATGATATTTAGTGCGGGCATTACAATAATATACAAAGACTGTAATCCAACTGCATCTATGACTAATAATCCACCCTCAGGTTATCATCCAAACCCCTTAGGTATTAAGTTGCAAGCAACAGATAATCGCATTAAGCAATGTGTGTAATGTAAGCATTGATTGTGCACGCGGGCACTCACACCACTGTTTTCTCCCTAGTGGCAACAACACATCTCCCCCGTCACGTTTCTGTCACTCGAGCACAGACTGAAAACGAGGCATGAACCCAACTATCGAGCATAAATACTCCCTCTTGGAGTCACTAGCAACTACTTGGCCAGAGCAACCACTAGCAACGGAAAGCATTTAAGATCACAAATAACATATGCAATAAAGACTATAATCAACTTGGCATAAGTTCAATATACATCGGATCCCAGCAAACACAGCACATAGAATTACATAAGAACAATCTCGATCATGTTAGGCAGCTCACGAGATCTAAACATTGAGGCATAGGAGGTGAAGACAACCATCTAGCTACCTCTATGGACCCGTAGTCCAAGGATGAACTACTCACGCATCACTCCGGAGGCAGGCATGGTGATGAAGTCCGGTGATGATCTCCTCTCCGGCAGGGTGCCGGAGACAGCTTCAGAACCCCCCTGATCTAGGGTTGACAACGACGGCTGCGGAACTTTTCAGGGAGTTTTGATCAGGTCCCGTAGGGTTTTCCTTCGGAGGGGAATAAATAGGCGAAAGGGCGTCGTCGGTGGGCCACCTAGGGTGGCCTCACCACCCCCAGTCGCGACCAAGGGGGACCCCTGGTGCCCGTCTTCGACTCCTCTTCGGACTTCTGGATGCTTCCGGGGAAAATAGGAACTTCGGGATTCGTGGGGTCCAACTCCGAGAATATTTCCAGAAAAAATTTCTGAAATAAAAAAGAACAGAAAACAGGGGACTGGCACTTAGCATCTTGTTAATAGGTTAGTCCCGGAAAACGTGTAAAAATGCTATAAACAAGGGATAAAACAAGTAGAAATTGGCATAATATCAACATGGAACATCATAAATTATAGATACGTTGGAGACGTATCAAGTACTAACTGTTGTAAATAAGAGATGAATGCAAAATAGGAGCTAACTAAATGCAGTAGCCAGACAAAGATTAAGAATACAAAGTATTCCCATGAAAAAGCGGAGCGTGTCACTCTCCAATAAAATAATGCTGGGGTCCAACCAAGCTTATTGCAAAAATAAAAATAAACTGAAAGCAAAAAAAAAAGACGCTCCAAGTAAAGCACATAAGATGTGAGCGAATAAAAATATAGTTTCACTAGAAGTGACCTGATAATTTGTCGATGAAGAAGGGGATGCCTTGGGCATCCCCAAGCTTAGACGCTTGAGTCTTATTGGAATTTGCTGGGATGTACCACCGGGGCATCCCCAAGCTTAGGATCTTCACTCTTCTTGATCACGTCATATCATCCTCTTCTTTTTACCCTTGCAAACTTCCTTCACACCAAACTTCTCACAATCTTCATTAGCAACGTTAGTGCAATCGATATAATAAATTCACATGGTTCAGTTTCAACACAAGGCTAAAACTCATAAACACATTAGCTAATGTCATAACTTCTTTTAAAACTCTTTTTCTCAAAAGAACACCAAAAGAAAGAGATTAAGATGCAAATGCACTTATTGGCAGAAATCTGTCAAAACGGGACAGCATGTAAAGATGATTTTTTTTTCAAACACCTTCTGCTTCTCAAATCAAAAAGTGTTCAACTAATAAAAGATGCGTATATAGCCCAGGATTACACACAAAAACACTCATGTCATTTTGAAATTTCTGTGATTTATACGAATTTAACAGTGGACAGCAGAAATCTGTTTCCTGCGCAGAAATCTGAAATATAGTCTCAACTTTCCACTAGAGGCTTTACTTGTCTCAACAAAGACACAAAAGAAAAGATAGATAGGGGTTTATAAGGAAATATGCAACACCCAGGTGCAAATCACACAGAAAGAAACGATGGAAAACAGGTTGAAAACGGAGAAATAAAACGGGTTGTCTCCCGGTAGCGCTTTTCTTTAACGCCTTCCAGCTAGGCATAGAAAGCAACTGAAGTATTTTCAAGTGAGGAAGCATGAACAGCATAACTTTCTCTAATAATAGAGTCAAAAGGTAGCTTCATTCTCTTTCTAGGAAAGTGTTCCATACCTTCCTTGAGTGGGAATTGATATTTAATACTCCTCTCTTTCATATCAATAACAGCACCAACAATTCTAAGAAAAGGTCTTCCCAAAACAATAGGACAAGAAGCATTGCATTCAATGTTCATAACAACAAAATCAACACGGACAAGGTTATTGTTAACCATAAAAAGAACATCATCAACTCTACCAAAAGGTTTCTTCTTAGCATTATCAGCAAGATGAACATTCAAATAACAGTGTTCCAACGGTGGTAGATCGAGCATATCATAAAGCTTTAGAGGCATAACAGAGATACTAGCACAAATATCACACAAAGAATTGCAATCAAAATCATTTACTTTTATCTTAATGATGGGCTCCCAACCATCATCTAATTTCTTAGGGATAGATGTTTCAAGTTTCAGCTTTTCTTCTCTAACTTTCATGAGAGCATTGGTAATATGTTTAGTAAATGCCATATTCATGGCACTAGCATTGGGACTTATAGAAAGCTTTTGTACAAAACATAATAACTTCAAAGATATTACAATCATCAAAATCAAAATTATTATCATCAAAAGTAATGGGACCATTATCTCCCACATCTCTAAAAATTTCAGCACTTTTATCAGAAGCAATTTCAGCAATTTGAGGCAATTTAGCACGTTTCACCGAAGTGGTGGAGACTTTGTTAACACCAATTACTTTACCATTGATAGTAGGAGGTTTACTAGCACTTGGAGCTTCAGTTTTACTAGTGGTGGTGATAGTGAAAACTCTAGCAATATTATTCTTTTTAGCCAATTCATCTTCTCTTTCCCACCTAGCACGTAATTCAACCATCAACCTAACATTATTATCAATTCGAACTTGGATGGAATTCAAAGTTTTAATTTCTTTAACATCATGTGGCAAAACCTTCAGTTTTAGAAAATCAACATCAATAGCTAGGTTATCTACTTTAGAGGCAAGAACATCTATTTTACCAAGCTTTTCCTCAACATATTTATTAAAAGCAGATTGTGTGCTAATAAATTCTCTAAGCATGTTTTCAAGATCATAGGTAGAGCTTTTATTATTATTGTAGGAATTTCCATAAGAATTAACATAACCATTATTAGGAGGATAGGGCTTATAATTGTTTCCACCAAAATTATTTCTATAAACATTGTTGTTAAAATTATTATTTCTAATAAAGTCCACATCAACATGCTCTTCTTGAGCAACCAAAGAGGCTAAAGGAACATTATTTGGATCAACTTGAGCTTTACCATTAACAAGCATAGACATAATAGCATCAAGCCTTTCACTCAAAGAGGAGGTTTCCTCAACAGAATTTACCTTCTTACCTTGGAGCTCCCTCAGTGTGCCACTCTGAATAATTTATCATCATATCATCAAGAAGCTTTGTTGCATTGCCCAAAGTGATGGACATAAAGGTACCTCCAGTAGATGAATCCAATAGGTTCCTTGAGGAGAAATTCAGTCCTGCATAAAAGGTTTGTATAATCATCCAAGTAGTTAGTCCATGAGTGGGACAATTCTTCACCATAGTTTTCATTCTTTCCCAAGCAACATGTTCATTATCAAATTGTTTAAAATTCATTATGTCACTTCTCAGGGATATAATCTTAGCAGGAGGATAATATTTTCCAATGAAAGCATCTTTACACTTAGTCCATGAATCAATACTATTTCTAGGTAAAGATAGCAACCATTCTTTTGCTCTTCCTCTCAAAGAGAAAGCAAATAATTTCAGTTTAATAATATCTCCATCTACATCTTTATATTTCTGCATCTCACATAGTTCAAAAAAATTATTAAGGTGACCAGCAGCATCATCAGTACTAACACCAGAAAATTGCTCTTTCATAACAAGATTTAATAAAGCAGGTTTAATTTCATAGAAAGCAGCAGTAGGAGCAGGTGGAGCAATAGGTGTGCAAATAAAATCATTGTTGTTTGTGCTAGTGAAGTCACACAGCTTAGTATTCTCGGAGCAACTCATTTTAGCAAAATAAAAGCAAGCAAATAAATAAGAACTATAAAGTAAACTATTTTTTTTGTGTGTTTTGATATAAAGAAGCAAAACAAGTCAAAAAAAATAAAAACAAGACAATAAACAAAATAAAGAGGTTGAGAGTGAGAGACTCCCCTTGCCAGAAAACTTCTTTCTCCCCGGCAACGGCGCCAGAAATTCTTGATGCTTGTGATCGCGTGTTGGGAACCCCAAGAGGAGGGTGTGATGAGTACAACGGTAAGAATTTCTCTCAGTTAAGAACCAAGGTTATCAATCCAGTAGGAGAAAGAGGATCTTCGGAAGGTTGATGTCACTAACGATGGTGATGGCTCCTCACCGGTGTCAGCAACAACACGGAACCTGCACACAACACAACCAAAATACTTTGTCCAACAGTAACGTGAGGTTGTCAATCTCACCGGTCTTGCTGAAAACAAAGATTAGACGTATAGTGTGGAAAATGGTGTATGCTTGCAGTAAGTAAAGAAAGCATGGAATTGTAGTGGTTTGTTTAACAGTGTAGGAAAAATGGACCGGGGTTCATAGGTTCACTAGTGGTGTCTCTCCATAAAAGATAGCATGTTGGGTGAACAAATTACAGCTGGGCAATTGACAAATAGAGGTTGCACCATAGTGCACATTCATGACATGATGACTACTATGATATTTAGTGTGGGCATTACAACAATATACATAAACCGTAATGCAACTGCATCTATGACTAATAATCCACCCTCCAGTTTTCATCTGAACCCCCTTATGTATTAAGTTGCAAGCAACAGATAATCACAGTAAGCAATGTGTGTAATGTAAGCAATGATTGTGCACGCGGGCACTCACACCGCTGTTTTCTCCCTAGTGTAAACAGCACATCCTCCCCCGTCACGTTTCTGTCACTCGAGCACAGGCGAAAAGGAGGCATGAACCCAACTATCGAGCATAAATACTCCCTCTTGGAGTCACTAGCAACTAATTGGTCAGAGCAACCACTAGCAATGGAAATCATGCAAGATCACAAATAACATATGCAATAAAGACTATAATCAACTTGGCATAAGTTCAATATTCATCGGATCCCAGCAAACATAGCACATAGAATTACATAAGAACAATCTCGATCATGTTAGGAAGCCCACGAGATCTTAACATTGAGGCATAGGAGGAGAAGACAACCATCTAGCTACTGCTATGGACCCGTAGTCCAGGGATAAACTACTCACGCATCACTCCGGAGGCAGTCATGGTGATGAAGAGGCCTCCGGTGATGATCTCCTATCCGGTAGGGTGCCGGGAAGCAGCTTCAGAACCCCCCTGATCTAGGGTTGACGACGACGGTGGCTGCAAAACTTTTTGGGGATTTTTGATCAGGTACGTAGGGTTTTCCTTCGGAGGGGAATAAATAGGCGAAAGGGCGACGTCGGTGGGGAACCAGGGGGCCCTCACCACCCCCAGGCGCGGCCTAGGGCGGGGCCGCGCCTGGCTATGGTGAACCCACCCTGGTGCCCGTCTTCAACTCCTCTTCGGACTTCTGGATGCTTCCGGGGAAATAGGAACTTCGGGATTCGTGGGGTCCAATTCCGAGAATATTTCCAGAACAACTTTTTTGAAATAACAAACAGTAGAAAACAGGAAAGTGGCACTTGGCATCTTGTTAATAGGTTAGTCCCGAAAAACGTGTAAAAATGCAATAAAGAAGGGAGAAAACATGTAGCAATTGGCATAATATCAACATGGAACATCAGAAATTATAGATACGTTGTAGACATATCAGCCGCCCTATGGTGTGGCCCCCCTCCGGGACTCTTCGAGGCTCCATGGAACCTTCGGGAATTCTAACTTCGAATTTTCCAATTCCGATAATATTTCCGGAACAACTTTTCTGAAACTAAAAACAACAGAAAACAGGAACTGGCTATGTGGCATCTTGTCAATAAGTTAGTCCCAAGAAATCGATAAAAATGATATAAAGTGTAAGGAAAACATGTAGCATATGGCATGAAAACAACATGGACCATCAGAAATTAAGGATACGTTGACCTATCAGCAAGGCCAACGTCACCATGGCCCGACAAGAGCAACAAAAGCTTCTAGTTCCTGCGCACCCCGCAGAACGCGCGCGTGCAGATCGAGCATAGCCACGAGAGCGATCGGCGCGCCATCCGTGATCTCGCTAGGGCTGGCCGTGCCAACCGCCCGGCATGCGTCGCGCGAGGCACCAAAGTTTACGTTGGTGGCTTCCTCACATACTCTAAGGAGCTACGCAAAGTGACGTGGCCCCTCAAGTTCAACCCGACGCCACCCTCCCACTACGACGGTACCACTCCTCCGCTCGACTTCCTGCAACTCTACAGCCTTAGTGTGTACACTGCAAAGGAAGACGACGAGTCGTGTGGCTCATGAACCTCCCTGAGGGATTCATCTGCTAGTTCGAGGAGCTATGCCTATAACTCGTCGCCAACTTCAAGGGCTTTTACGAAATCCCCCTCACCCACAACGACATTTGCGCCGTGCGCCAGTGCCCTGGCGAGACACTTCGCTGGTACCTCCAGCGCTTCAGCCAGACACGCAACAAAATCACTCGCATCGCAGACACGGATATCATCTCTCCTTTCCGCGAGGGTGTCACCTCGGAGCGCATGCTCGAGGAACTCGGCATCCGGGATGAACGCGCTTCCTCCATAGAGCTTGTTGACATGGCCGACAAGTGCTCCAAGGCTGATTAGGGCCGCCTCTTCAGGCACATCATCCCCATCAACGAGTAAAAAACCGCGACCCTCAAGGTCAAGAGCAAGAGCAGGAGTGACATCGCGGACACCAAGCGCAAAGCTCCCTCCGCTCTGGAAGCCAAACCCGAGTGCTAGTACATCCGCAGTGACGGCGCCCCTGGGACGGACGATCGCCCCTTCTACGCGTTCCACAAGATGTACTCCCACTCCACTGAAAACTACTTTCAGCTGGAAAAACTTCACGGATATTGCCTCATGAGGGCTTCTCCAGAGCGAATGGGTGGCGTGGTTCCGGGCGCGGCGGCGGCCGCGGTGGTGGTTGTTGGGGAGAACGTGACCAGAACAACTACAACATGTTCAACAACTACCACAACACCAACAATGGGTGCAGATACCAAAACAACTTCCAGCAGCTCCCTCAACAATTCCCTCAGAAACCGCAGCAGCAGCAGCAACAACGCCCGTAGCAACGACCCAACCCACCCCCTCCTCAAGTGAATGCTGCCATGTAGTATCTCGCCGAGGGAAATCAAGCTCTCGCCGAGGAACACCGCGGGGGATACCAAAAGCCCACGGTCTATGTTGTGTGCTTCCTCGGTGGAGCACAAGCTCCCCTCTCTAACCATCACTTCAAGAAAGTCTCCTAAGAGATCAATGCCATTCTCCCATGAGTGGAAGCCGCCAAGCCCCTCAAGTGGTCCAAGCACAAGATCTCCTTCGACGCCCGCGACCACCCCAAGTCCACAAGCACCGTGGGAACAATACCCCTGGTATGCACTCCCACCATCAACAACACCACCGTCACCAAGACGCTTCTCGATGGAGGCGCATGCCTGAACGTGATCTCGGTGGAGACGTTCGAGAAGCTGCAGATTCCCTACGAGCGCTTGGTCCCCATGAGGCCCTTCACCGGTGTCACCAACGGGACCACAGTTCCCTTGGGACCGATGCGCCTCGCCGTCACGCTCGGCCCCCGCCAGAACTACCACACCCAGACCCTCGACTTCGATGTGGCACATATCACTCTCCCCTACAACGCCATCCTCAGCTACCCAGCCCTGGCCAAGTTCATGGCAGTCACGCACCATGCGTACAACATCGTCAAGCTGCCTGGGCACGCCGGGATCATCACCATTTACGGCGAGGTGGAGGACACGATGTTCTCTGTCGAGCACTCCTACAAGGAGGTCGTAGTGTCACACCCCGCTGACGAGGCCAACATTGAGCACCTCAACAAGGTACCAAGAAGAGGCTACTATTCTCTCCTAAGATGGCATCCATCAAGAAGACCTCCACGAGCACTGGTGGCTCAGGGGCTACCCCCACTCTCTGCGCGGGCCTACCTCCCAACTAGGGAGACAAGTACATCGCCTACTCTCACCACGTGCCTCCACAGAGCCATGAGAGCCTCTACCAACGCATCCGGGGACCCCATGACGCAACGGTAAAAATGACGCCAGGACCTCTCTCCGTAAGGGTCCCATGAAGCTTCTCACCATGGGTCTCCACAAGACCGCGAGATCTTCTACCCACACACGTGGGAGCCTCATTCTGGGGGCAACCTTTTGTTTTTGAGGGCGCCACAAGGCCACGACATCCTCAAACTATGCACCTGAACTCGCGTGAAATTCAGCCCCATGACGATGGGAGTCCCATGTCCGCAGGTGACGTCAAGTGCCTCTTGGAGGACCGCACGGTCATGGTATCCCCAGGCGTTTTGCAACAAACAGTGGTTTTTATCCTAGCAACCAGTTTAGTTGCTTTCCTATGCAATTCGTTGCATGCATGCATCCCTGCAACCATGCATCCCCATCTCAGCATGCATTTTTCTCTCAAGAGGCGCGCAAATGCCTTTTCCTCATGAGAGCATTCCGCGAGCGGGGGCTGGGATGGTGCCTATGTACAGGTCGCTACCATACACAACACCTCGCCAAGATCCTTGGCGCAAATCTCCTCATGAGATGCTCACGTTAGAACGAACAAATGCGTGCCACTACCAAAACACAAGCAACTGCAGGGAAGGACACTCCCCTCGAAGCAAGGCGCATGATCTCCCTGAGGAGTGAAAGGGGTCCTCCCCAAGCTACAAGCAGGAAGCCTCTCAAGAGACTCTCCCCAGGTGCCACCGTCGTCTCGGCAAAGGAGGCTCCGCCCCCGAAAGCTAAGTCCTACCTCAATGCATTAGTGACACACCGAGACAAACTACCAGCAAAGAGTGTCGAATATTCCTTACAAATTCAAAGTTCAAAAGCATTCCCGACAAATTATATGTCCCTATTACATGCACCAGGTGCGTGGAACTGCCCTTAAGCAGCGGAATAGTTCTCCCCTGAGCCTTCTCCATCACTTTGAGCCTTCCCTTCCTCGTCCTCGCTACCAGCGTCGATGGGCCACCCCAAGTCGTCCACGGTCTATGGCGTAAAGGCCTTCACGAAGGCATTCACGTTGTTCTTCATGCGGACTGCAAGGGGATCGACAAGTTCTGCGCTGATGGGAGCCAGCAGGTAATCACAGTCGAAGGTGGGGTGGAGGTGAACGATGTGGAAGAAGGTGTGTGTCGCCGCCGCTGCTAGGAGTTGATGGCACTCCCTGTCAACCATGTCGTCCAGGCTCCAGGCGTCCTCCTTCAACGAGTTGAGGAGCCGAACGAATAAGTGCAGGCAGTTCACGACATTGTACTGAGTCGGGAAGGCCGATGTTTTGACCCGTAGCCGCTCGCCAACCTCGTGGGCGCAGCCGAAGGCTCGACGGAACGTCTCCTCAAACTGGCGCTTGAGCGCCAGCGCCTGTTCAGTCAATCTCTGATGCTCGCGCTCTCCTCGGCACTGGGGGGCCAGCTGCGCCTGCATAGAAAACAAGTCTGCTTGGAATTGTGTGTCCTGCTTGGCCGTGCGCTACTTCGCGCCTTTCTCCTCATCGCCATGTTGAACGATCTTCACAAGGTCTTGCTCGAGGCCCTCGATCTCCGGGCACAGTTCCTTGTAGAACCCAGTAGATTTCTCCTCATGTTGCCGGAGTTTCCCTTTGAAGTCCGCCTCGAGCTCCCTATGGTACTCCTCAGTTCCCACTTGGACCTGTTCTTGGACATCATTCTCCTTTTTCTACTTTGAGGCGGCGAGCTCAGCGTGGTAGGCCTCAACGGCCTTCTGGTGCTTCTCCTCCGCGGCCTTCAGGTCGCGGTCCAGTGCCTCGAGGCATTCACACTCCTGACCGACCTCTACCACTAGCCGCCTAGCCTCCGCCTCGCGTTTCTCGATGTCCTTCTGGAGGGCTTGGATATTGCCCTCTCTGCTAACCAGATTCGCTTCCTTACTCTTGAACCCTTTCGCGCAAGAATCTAGCTCCTTCTCGCGGAGGGAAAGCGTTTCCTCCTACTCCTTGCGGTAAGGGCCCAGGCCTCGACCTCCCTCTTATGCTTCTCCCTCTCCAAGTGAAGCTCCTACTTGCGGCTCTCCGCCACCACAAGCTTACCCTTATCCTCCTCAATGGTTGCGGTCGCTTCTCGGGCAGAGTTCTCGCATTGCCACTTGGTCTGCTTGAACATCAGCTGGTGGATCGCCGCCGTGACCTGCTCCCTCTTGCGGCACGATGTGATTGCCTCGCGGAGTTGAGCAGCCAGGGCCTCAATGCGCGTGTTCTCCTTGTCGACCGCCTGGACATGGGTGTTCGCTTGGGCATGGATCATGTCTATGACCTGCTTCGTGATTTCGTCCATGGAACCATCGAGGATGAGGTCTAGGAGGCCACGACCGCGAACATACAGGGACCAGTTGTCCGCATGCATCACCTCGTCGAAGAAGTCCTCGGGTATGAAGGAGGCACCAAGGTCTAGAGCAGCTTCAGGTTCCTTTTCCCTCGCCAAGGAAGCACCTTGCGCCGCTTGCAGGGGAGAGGGGCCAACTATGGGTACGGCCGTGTCACACACAGCCTGGCCGGTGGGAGACGGTACGACACACGCTTTCACCCCGGGCGTCAAGATCAACACATCCTCATCCTCGAGCTCAATAGGGCGCTCACGAGTCTCTCTCACGAGGCATCGCGGATGGCGGCAGTGGTGTCGCAGGACGTGCTTCCGCGCTGCCCGACGAAGGAGGAGAGGAGTGTGCCTTCGGGGCACCCCCCCTTCAGGCCCGTCGGGACCAGTGGCCTTCGTGGACTCGGGGGCTCGCCCATGAGAAGTGGCCTCAGGATCTGTGGATGCCCCCTCGCGCGGCTTGGCTGGGGAGGTCTTAGGAGATGCCTCGATATTTCCTCTCGGCGAGGAACCGACCCTTGATGAGGCGGGCCTCGTTTCTCCGCTTGCATTCTCCTCGGCAAGGATCTCCTTTGCCGGCTCCTTCGCCATCGTCTCATCGACAACCATCCGCACAATGCTGGAGACCCCCTCGTCCTCGTGAGTAGGTGTGATGCCCCCGAGATCGGGCACTATGTAGATTTCAGCATTTCCGCCAAAATCCACATAATAACCGATTCCAGGTTGCCACTTGTGATAACGTTACAACAGTTCACGAATATTCCGCAACAACAACAAAAAAGATATATACAAGATGACTCAAACGAGTCAGGGATACAACTGATACAATACAAAGATCCAAATAACAGCGGAAGAAACAACATATCGTCCGTCTACGGACAAGATACAAATTGGACTAAGAGTCCTGAAGATAACCGAGAGCGTCCAATCCCTGCCCAGGCCAAGCCGGAGGGATTCCCAAGCTAACGTCGTCAGACTTCAAACCTGTTGACTGCAATGTTGAATATGCAGCCACGAAAGAGATTCGTGGGTCAGTACGGTTAAGTACTGGCAAGTGGATAAACCATACTCACAAGGTACCAGCGTAGCCAGTCATCACAAGATACAAATACTTTGGGATCAACGGAAAGGAAGGGATTATTGCAAATAAGCGGCAGCGGGCTACACTAAACAACTACAGAGACTCACTACAACATCCGGCTAAAGGGGGGATAAGATAGCGTATCGAAACCAACTACAACTACTCACCAAACAAACCCATCCAATGTTACCCCCTACTAAGGAAGCAACCCAAGGATAACTCACACATTTGGATTAATGATGTTCAACTTATTGTGTCAATAAGACTATTACTAGTCAAGTTATCATTAGTTAGGTGTAAGTTGTTCTGAGTACTTGTTAGCCAGTACTTTCACCAAGTTAACCATAACCGCGGAAAACACGGCTTCTCGAGAAGATTTACCCTGCAGGCGTGCACCAATTTGGCCGTACACGTAAGAATAACCCGCCAGACGGGGATCGAACCCACCAAGCGAGGTACTCAACACAACCCAACTCTTCTTCGCATCAAGCCCAAAGAACCCCGTGCAATTGAGCGCACGGCTAATCAAGCCCCACGAAGAAAAGGGGACCCTCATAGCACTCTAAGAATGTGTCTCCCTAAATGCCGACTACAAAAGTTCCACCCTGGCCTGGGTTCGCAAATACATATGCATGCGGCAAATGGAAAACCCGAACTAAATGAGGCGATTTGGACGAGATGCGAATCGAATCAAATTGAGGGGGGCGCCCATACTCGCTTCCCACATGCGGTTAGTGCGCTCATCATGGATCAGTAGACAAGACCCTTTTCCTAATTAGGGTCGACACTAGCAGGCCTCAAAACCACGCCGGGCCTCCTGCCGGTGCCTTATCAACAAATTATTATTACCGAAAACATTAACATGTTGTTGATGGAATTGAAACCCAACTATCAAACTAAACAGGTGATAAGACGGACAACAAGACTTGAGCGCAAACAACACTAAGCATGCAACTACGACACGAGGGCCAACAAGGTAAACAAACAACAGTTAATAGGAAGTGGAAGGAAGGCTATATCATGGCTGCAAGGTAAACATATGATAGGATCGAGACACAAGCATCGAATCAAAAGGCTAGAATAAGAACAACGGAAAGAATCGGTAACAAGTGATGAAAGGCAGCCATTTGGCAGCAAGTGAGTATACTTGCCTGGAATCCAGCAAGTAGAGGTACATCCGAAGAACTTGTCATTGCTCACATCATCTCAACGTCCTATCCGGGAAGAAACAACAAACCTCGAACAAACACCGGATGCAACAATTACTACTACGGCAAAAGATCCAGCATGATCAAGATATGGATGCATGACAATTTAATGGATGCATGATAACATGTTTAAATGGACCCATATGCAATTTGAGTTGCATATGAAAAGCCCATGAATTATGGTTGAAACAATTGTTTTACAGCTAACCAACAGGTGAAAGTGGTTTAGTATGATGCATGGATGAGGAAAACAACAAAATAACAACAATAGAACCAATTGGAAATAGGGTTTACCCATTTTGAAATTCACTTATTAAGTTTTGGAATTTTGGTTACTTAAAGGTGTCACACAAGCATTTGTTATTTTCATCAAGTTAAATTGTTCAAAACAGATAACAAAGTTCATATTTGAGAAGATCACAAAATTTTAGGTGGATTACATGTTTCAATTATTGAAAAGGGAATTACAATGATTTAATTATGAATTAAACAAGTTTAAACAAGATTTAATTGAATTTAATTCAAGTGTGAATATTATTTGAATTTTATTTGTTTAAAACATAAATTCAAATTCATCATTGAAGAGGTTATACTTTTCTAGTTTGAAAACATATTTTATATGTTCAAAAATAATTTAATTTGAGCAAGTTATGAATTTAGCAAATTTAAATGATTTAAACAAGGTTTAAAATTATTTAAGCAATTTTAATTACTCAAATCATGAAAAAAAATTATATTTGAAAAGGTGGTTTAAAATAGCATAGAAAACATATTTTATTTGGGTTATTTGAATTAAGTATGAATTATTTATGGAATTAACCAAAATTAAGAGGATTTGTTTGAATTTGAAATTTGAATGCATTTGAAATATTCAAAACAGAAAACAAAGGCTTTGAATAGTTAGAGAATTAAATTTGGTTCAAGAAACATATTTTATTTGCATTATTTGGATTTAGGAAATAAAAGTTATTATCATTTTGAAATTAGGGACCAATCTGTAATAACAGGGACCTAGAAGAAAGAAAAGGAATGCAGATGGGCCCCTGGGGCGTTTTTCACCCAGGGCACCCTAGCCTGGGCCTCTGCAGTGCGGGCCCGTGCCTCTGTGGCGTCCACGTGGGCGTGTGTGCGCAGCTAGGTGGCAACAAGGGCCAATGACCAGTGGGTCCTGCCCCTGCGCGCGTGGCGGAGAAAAAAGGTGGGGTTAATTCCCCTTGGTAGGAATCGAACCCGCGGTCTGTCGCTCGCTCGCGTGATGCAGTACCACTGCGCTGCTGCTGCTGTTTTGGTTCAGAGTACAACTGCAGTGTTTTTCAGGTAAAAGCCACGGCCTTGTGCCCAACTGACGAAACTGCAACTGCTTCAGTTAGCAGGCACGGACGGAGGTCTCGCCGGTGATCGCCACGGCTCGACGGCCGGTTCACAGAGCAGGATGGGAGGAGGAGGAAGGAGCGGTGGGCTCACAGTGGATGGCGTCGTGGGAGGGAGGAGCGGCGACGGCGACGCAGAAACAGAGATCGACGACGTGCAGGGCTCGGCGGCGGAGGACTACTCGACGGCATCGTCGACTCGGGCACCCTCCCGTCTCCAAGCCTTCACCAAACCCGACGAGGACCTCACCCTGGTCCCATTCCATTGGCTAGCTCGGACTGAGGGGATGCTTGGCGACGGCGAGCGGCCAGGGCCTGACGGCGAGCTCGGTGGTTGCCGGGGTTCAGAAATAAGCAGAGGGGAGGTGGAAGGGGGAGGAGGTCATGGCGGCGGAGGAAGAGGGGAGAGGGGATCTAGGGTGAGCAGAGAGGAGGGGTTGGCGTGGTTTTATGGAGAGATGAGCTCGGTACGGCAGGCATCAGAGGAGGGGGGAGATGATCCTGTGGTGGAGAGGTGGTTCGTACGCGTGACGACAGCGAGGAGGAAGAAAGCGACTGAAGGGGTACCGGGCTTAAGTGGTGGGCTGGCTAGGGTGGGCTAAGGGAAAACAAAAGGGAGAGGGCTGGTCTGCCTCTCTCCTTGCTGTTTTAATTTTCCTTTTTTTTTGCAAGAAAGAAAAGGAGAGAGAAGAGAATAGGTTGGGGTTTGAGGGTTTTAATTTTTATAAACTATTTTTAGTTGGCTTACAAAACAGCAACAACAAAGGTAGGTTCACTTATTTTCAACCATTTGAAAAAAATGACAAATAGTTTGAATTTTGGTATTTGAAATTCATATAGGGTTTCATTTGATTTTTAAAATAGACAAATTTTATTTAATAAGCCCAAACACTAAGACACTCAGTGAGCTTAAAAGTTTGCAAGTTGTTAATTTTTAAACCACAATTTGATCATGCCCATTGTGATTGATTTTTGAAATGAATTTGAATTTATCATTTGGGGTGTTGATTAAAGGGAGGTTTTATTTAACAAGCAATTTAAAGAATTTCAACTTCAAAACTATTGGAAACAATTGAGTTGTTTTAGTTTGCAATTTTTAAATTGGAAATTTTTGAACAATGTTTGAAAGTTTAATTTGGTTTGAGTTTTCCAGTTGTTTTGAAAACAGGATGCAATGCTTATGTGATGCATGTGATGCAAAAAGGAAGCAACCAATTCTACTAAGGGGGAACACCCCAGGTGTTACGGACGACACCACTAACAAGGGATTGTGCCCTCGCAATCCACCTGCTTACCCGGGAGGGGAAAGAAGTTCGACTATCGATTATTCATGCTTCCAGTTGATCTCCTCGACACCACTAACAAGGGTTTCTCGACACCACTAACAAGGGTTTCTTGCTCGGGCTGATGACGATGTTCCTCCACCAGGAATCTTCCGATGATCGAACCTATTAGGTTAACGGCTCAGAAAACGTCCACCCACGTAGGATCCTAACACTTTGAAAGATAGACAAGGGGGAAGACTCCAAAACAAATAAGATGGGAGGGGAAATAGAATAGGGATAAGGAGAAAACAAGAATCCTATTGAGATGTTTCCAAAATAGTTTAGCAGAAATAGTTTTTGACATTCTAGAAACAACGACCTTTAGCTAGGTTATCCTACAGGCTTTGCGGACCCGTTGCTTCGATAACCATTCGTATCGAAACAATCTCAGGAATCGGAACCATGGCTCTGATACCATTTGTGACGCCCCCGAGATCGGGCACTATGTAGATTTCAGCATTTCCGCCAAAATCCACATAATAACCGATTCTAGGTTGCCACTTGTGATAACGTTACAACAGTTCACGAATATTCCGCAACAACAACAAAAAAGATATATACAAGATGACTCAAACGAGTCAGGGATACAACTGATACAATACAAAGATCCAAATAACAGCGAAAGAAACAACATATCGTCCGTCTACGGACAAGATACAAATTGGACTAAGAGTCCTGAAGATAACCGAGAGCGTCCAATCCCTGCCCAGGCCAAGCCGGAGGGATTCCCAAGCTAACATCGTCAGACTTCAAACCTGTTGACTGCAATGTTGAATATGCAGCCATGAAAGAGATTCGTGGGTCAGTACGGTTAAGTACTGGCAAGTGGATAAACCATACTCACAAGGTACCGGCGTAGCCAGTCATCACAAGATACAAATACTTTGGGATCAACGGAAAGGAAGGGATTATTGCAAATAAGCGGCAGCGGGCTGCACTAAACAACTACAGAGACTCACTACAACATCTGGCTAAAGGGGGGATAAGATAGCGTATCGAAACCAACTACAACTACTCACCAAACAAACCCATCCAATGTTACCCCTACTAAGGAAGCAACCCAAGGATAACTCACACAGTTGGATTAATGATGTTCAACTTATTGTGTCAATAAGACTATTACTAGTCAAGTTATCATTAGTTAGGTGTAAGTTGTTCTGAGTACTTGTTAGCCAGTACTTTCACCAAGTTAACCATAACCGCGGAAAACACGGCTTCTCGAGAAGATTTACCCTGCAGGGGTGCACCAATTTGGCCGTACACGTAAGAATAACCCGCCAGACGGGGATCAAACCCACCAAGCGAGGTACTCAACACAACCCAACTCTTCTTCGCATCAAGCCCAAAGAACCCCGTGCAATTGAGCGCACGGCTAATCAAGCCCCACGAAGAAAAGGGGACCCTCATAGCACTCTAAGAACGTGTCTCCCTAAATGCCGACTACAAAAGTTCCACCCTGGCCTAGGTTCGCAAATACATATGCATGCGGCAAATGGAAAACCCGAACTAAATGAGGCGATTTGGACGAGATGCGAATCGAATCAAATTGAGTGGGGCGCCCATACTCGCTTCCCACATGCGGTTAGTGCGCTCATCATGGATCAGTAGACAAGACCCTTTTCCTAATTAGGGTCGACACTAGCAGGCCTCAAAACCACGCCGGGCCTCCTGCCGGTGCCTTATCAACAAATTATTATTACCCAAAACATTAACATGTTGTTGATGGAATTGAAACCCAACTATCAAACTAAACAGGTGATAAGACGGACAACAAGACTTGAGCGCAAACAACACTAAGCATGCAACTACGACACGAGGGCCAACAAGGTAAACAAACAACAGTTAATAGGAAGTGGAAGGAAGGCTATATCATGGCTGCAAGGTAAACATATGATAGGATCGAGACACAAGCATCGAATCAAAAGGCTAGAATAAGAACAACGGAAAGAATCGGTAACAAGTGATGAAAGGCAGCCATTTGGCAGCAAGTGAGTATACTTGCCTGGAATCCAGCAAGTAGAGGTACATCCGAAGAACTTGTCGTTGCTCACATCATCTCAACGTCCTATCCGGGAAGAAGCAACAAACTTCGAACAAACACCGAATGCAACAATTACTACTACGGCAAAAGATCCAGCATGATCAAGATATGGATGCATGACAATTTAATGGATGCATGATAACATGTTTAAATGGACCCATATGCAATTTGAGTTGCATATGAAAAGCCCATGAATTATGGTTGAAACAATTGTTTTACAGCTAACCAACAGGTGAAAGTGGTTTAGTATGATGCATGGATGAGGAAAACAACAAAATAACAACAATAGAACCAATTGGAAATATGGTTTACCCATTTTGAAATTCACTTATTAAGTTTTGGAATTTTGGTTACTTAAAGGTGTCACACAAGCATTTGTTATTTTCATCAAGTTAAATTGTTCAAAACAGATAACAAAGTTCATATTTGAGAAGATCACAAAATTTTAGGTGGATTACATGTTTCAATTATTGAAAAAGGAATTACAATGATTTAATTATGAATTAAACAAGTTTAAACAAGATTTAATTGAATTTAATTCAAGTGTGAATATTATTTGAATTTTATTTGTTTAAAACATAAATTAAAATTCATCATTGAAGAGGTTATACTTTTCTAGTTTGAAAACATATTTTATATGTTCAAAACTAATTTAATTTGAGCAAGTTATGAATTTAGCAAATTTAAATGATTTAAACAAGGTTTAAAATTATTTAAGCAATTTTAATTACTCAAATCATGAAACAAAATTTATATTTGAAAAGGTGGTTTAAAATAGCATGGAAAACATATTTTATTTGGGTTATTTGAATTAAGTATGAATTATTTATGGAATTAACCAAAATTAAGAGGATTTGTTTGAATTTGAAATTTGAATGCATTTGAAATATTCAAAACAGAAAACAAAGGCTTTCAATAGTTAGAGAATTAAATTTGGTTCAAGAAACATATTTTATTTGCATTATTTGGATTTAGGAAATAAAAGTTATTATCATTTTGAAATTAGGGACCAATCTGTAATAACAGGGACCTAGAAGAAAGAAAAGGAATGCAGATGGGCCCCTGGGGCGTTTTTCACCCAGGGCACCCTAGCCTGGGCCTCTGCAGTGCGGGCCCGTGCCTCTGTGGCGTCCACGTGGGCGTGTGTGCGCAGCTAGGTGGCAACAGGGGCCAATGACTAGTGGGTCCTGCCCCTGCGCGCGTGGCCGAGAAAAAAGGTGGGGTTAATTCCCCTTGGTGGGAATCAAACCCGCGGTCTGTCGCTCGCTCGCGTGATGCAGTACCACTGCGCTGCTGCTGCTGTTTTGGTTCAGAGTACAGCTGCAGTGTTTTTCAGGTAAAAGCCACGGCCTTGTGCCCAACTGACGAAACTGCAACTGCTTCAGTTAGCAGGCACGGACGGAGGTCTCGCCGGTGATCGCCACGGCTCGACGGCCGGTTCACAGAGCAGGATGGGAGGAGGAGGAAGGAGCGGTGGGCTCACAGTGGATGGCGTCGTGGGAGGGAGGAGCGGCGACGGCGACGCAGAAACAGAGATCGACGACGTGCAGGGCTCGGCGGCGGAGGACTACTCGACGGCGTCGTCGACTCGGGCACCCTCCCGTCTCCAAGCCTTCACCAAACCCGACGAGGACCTCACCCTGGTCCCATTCCAATCGCTAGCTCGGACTGAGGGGGTGCTTGGCGACGGCGAGCGTCCAGGGCCTGACGGCGAGCTCGGTGGTTGCCGGGGTTCAGAAATAAGCAGAGGGGAGGTGGAAGGGGGAGGAGGTCATGGCGGCGGAGGAAGAGGGGAGAGGGGATCTAGGGTGAGCAGAGAGGAGGGGTTGGCGTGGTTTTATGGAGAGATGAGCTCGGTACGGCAGTCATCAGAGGAGGGGGATATGATCCTGTGGTGGAGAGGTGGTTCGTACGCGTGACGACAGCGAGGAGGAAGAAAGCGACTGAAGGGGTACCGGGCTTAAGTGGTGGGCTGGCTAGGGTGGGCTGAGGGAAAAAAAGGGGAGAGGGCTGGTCTGCCTCTCTCCTTGCTGTTTTAATTTTGCTTTTTTTTGCAAGAAAGAAAAGGAGAGAGAAGAGAATAGGTTGGGGTTTGAGGGTTTTAATTTTTATAAACTATTTTTAGTTGGCTTACAAAACAGCAACAACAAAGGTAGGTTCACTTATTTTCAACCATTTGAAAAAAATGACAAATAGTTTGAATTTTGGTATTTGAAATTCATATAGGGTTTCATTTGATTTTTAAAATAGACAAATTTTATTTATTAAGCCCAAACACTAAGACACTCAGTGAGCTTAAAAGTTTGCAAGTTGTTAATTTTTAAACCACAATTTGATCATGCCCATTATGATTGATTTTTGAAATGAATTTGAATTTATCATTTGGGGTGTTGATTAAAGGGAGGTTTTATTTAACAAGCAATTTAAAGAATTTCAACTTCAAAACTATTGGAAACAATTGAGTTGTTTTAGTTTGCAATTTTTAAATTGGAAATTTTTGAACAATGTTTGAAAGTTTAATTTGGTTTGAGTTTTCCAGTTGTTTTGAAAACAGGATGCAATGCTTATGTGATGCATGTGATGCAAAAAGGAAGCAACCAATTCTACTAAGGGGGAACACCCCAGGTGTTACAGTAGGGGACGACCTCGTGGGCTCCGACCTCTCCTCCGGCGGCACCGGAGCAGCCTCTGGGAGAGAGGGATCCCTCTTGGGGCCTTAAGAGCTTGTCCCCTTGTTGGCTCCGAAGGCAGACACTAGTGAGGCCGCGGACTTTGAAGGACCAAAGGTCCCGGTCCTTGGCCCCTTCGTCCACTTCTTTGCAGGGACCCTGCACAGTCGGTGAAAGGATTAATATCCGGATCCAATGAGGTGAAGAAGGAGCATTCCGAAATCTCACCCTACAGAGAAGGCCATGCTCGAGAGAAAGCGGCCGCGGCAGCGCTGTCCCTCGTGAAGAGCGCGCTGAAACCTTCACCAGCACCATCGCGACATGCCCTTATCGCCTTGCAGGACTCGCTTTGAGCCTCGTCCATATCTTTTCCGTCGCCCGGCTGTGGGGGATGCGATGCCGAGACGCCTGAGCCCTCATCGAGCTTGCTCTTCGCCTCCTCCTCCTCCTCCTCCCTCCCCTCATCGGAGGAGATCACCGACAACCGGCATTTCCTCGACAATCGAGCCATGACCTCTGCAGCAAGGCTGGAGCCCTCCATGCCCTCGGTGTCGATGACGTTTTGAAGGGAGTTTCCTTCCTTGACTGCTCTTCCGCCTCAAGGGGGGACCACCATTCGAAGGGCGGCATCGCCCCAAAGATTGCGTCCCTCGCCTTGTCGACAAGGTTGTAGACAGGAACGATGGCCTCAGGGAGATTCGGCGAGGAATCATTGGCTAGAAGGGTCCTCGGCACATCTTCAAGGGCCTTGTCCTCAAGGCGTTGGTTGCGGAGCCTCATCCTATCGTCAAGGCCGCTATAGCACCACATGCTCCTCCCGTGCATCTGGAGAGGGGCAATGCGCTTTCGAACAAACTCCTTGACCACCATGGAAGTCGTGAGGCCATTATTGTGCAACTCCTCTATGCGCTGCACCAGGGACATCATGGCTTCACCGCCGAGCTCCTCCTGCCTCCAGCCAGAGTGCTTACCGGGGGGCAGCCGGGGGAACATCAAAGAAATTGCTGGAGCTGCGTATCCAGGTACACCCAGCGTAAGTGGATGTTGTCCACCCTCTTCAAGAAGTCAATGCAGGGTAACCGAGCGCCCATGCCCGTGTCGACTCGGAAAGATATGCACCTGGCACGGTGCGCCCCGGACGTCTCGCGGAGGCTGAAGAAACAGCGAAACAGGTCCACCGGGATCTAACACCCAGGAAGGCCTCACAGTAGAAAGAGAAGACAAACAAGACAAGGACGGAGTTGGGGTGGAGGTGAAGCACATGGATCTGGTAGAGGTCCAATATTGCGGTGAAGAAGACGGAAAAGAGCGGTAACTAACCCCACGAAGACTGTATGGTATAAGAATCGATAGGACGTCGCGGAAAGGAGATTCTGTCGGGCCGTACCTAGCTAAAGAGAGGTGGTGTTGTGCTCATTGGTGGAAGATCCCACCATGCATTTGGCCTTGTCGAATGCCTTGCCGAAGCCAGTGCGGGAGGTCCCAAGCACCAAGCTCGATGAAGTGGGGATCAGTGCGGTCGTCGTGGGAGCCTTGCCCTTCAAGGCGGCCGTCGCTTTCTTCATGCCCGCCATGGATGCAGGAGCTCTCGGAGAAGATGGGGAGCATAAGGGTAGGTGGAAGCAGGACGACGACGAGGAGTATTGCGGAAGAAGATTCCATGACGCACCCACTCAGGCTTTGTACACATAGGCCTCCCCACGACTCAAGGAGCCGTTACAGCCACATTGAAGAGATCGTGGGTCGCGAACCGTCACACCCCGTGCCCAAACCTATGCACCTATGCATAAGGGCCTCCACGAGGATGCTTCAAGAGGGAACTCCCCCTCGGCGAGACATTCTCCTCTCTCGAGATACCATCAGTGGGGGGCTCGCCTCTCCGAAGGGGCGCGCCCTATCTTTCCTCGGAGAGGAGTTCTACCTCAAGCCCTATGCCTCCTCTCCACAGGGCTCTTCTCTTAGGAGAAGACATACCATGTGCGTGCTGACGAAGATAGAACAGTGCTGTAGAGCACCTTTGGCAAAAATTGCTATTCCCGTGTATAGTGTGGGCGAACAACTACCCTCGCCAAAGCGTCGCCCAAAGCTTTCCTATTTGGTGCAAGGAGACCAAGCCGGCGCTACGAGACGAGACAAACGTCACCAGGAGCCCCCACCGTCCTGCCATGGACGGTGGCGCTGTCTCTCATGGACCAAGACCGCAAGAAGCCGCTGGACGTGCACTACCGCTTCCTTGTCACTATGTGGTACCCTTTCCCGCCAAGAATGAGCGGGAAAGAGAACCGGAGCGGATACATAAGGGGATCCCTTGCCCTGTAGAAGGGGACGACTCATTCACTCCCTCGTCCCCCTAGTCTGAACTCGAGCACAAGCTCGCCTCTTGTACTGTAACCAAACACAGTGCAATCCATCAAACAAGTAGGAGTAGAGTTTTACGCCAAACGGTGGCATGAACCTCGGTAAACTCTCTGTGTCACCATTGTTATCCCTCTTGAGCTTCTCTCTTCAGGCCTTCGAGAGGTGCATCGAGTGTATTTAGCCCCTAGTATTCGAACCGCTCGAGAGACCTTGTCTTATAGGACATCTCCTCTCTTACAATCATGCATTGTATGCAAAACATATGGAATCATATGGACATCTCCTCTCTTACGGAGGATTAATTCCCATCTCAGACCATCGAGGTTAATATACTTCTTTAGAATTATCTAGTGGCTACCGTTTTGTTCACCCAGTTTACAGTGTGACACTTGATAGTATCAAAGTAAAATCTCCAGAATATACAACCCGGTAACCTCATGGTCTAAGGATATACCGTAATATAAATTTGATGTGATATGTCACTAAGGACAAAAGACATCTCAATGGAATCTCTTAGCATATAAACTACTAGGGTCTACCCAACCATATTGTTACATTCCAACAATATTCTATGCATTAATACCGACATAAACTATGTCCATGACCAGGAACACACGATTATCGAGCATACAACAAATTAGTCTGAAAAGGCAAGACTAGGGTATGAAATACTTGTTCATGTCACTACACGTGAGCATGAGTTTTCCTTTGAATCTCATATGCAGGAGCCACGTCTGTTATGGCATACTAACATGAACCATAATTATGAAACATATTACAAATATTGTTGCCTTTTGCGCATACATCCAATACTAAAACCCCTGCTCCTGCTTGTCTGATCTTCTTATTGAAGATGAAGTTTACAATGTAGCCAAGATGGCTATGGTTGCCCAGACTGAATCTGGTGTGGGGTGTGTGTATGAACATGAACATAAGCCCGGTCGACGACCCCTACTAGCCTTTATATAGGAGGCTAGGTCTCGGGGTGCCCTGGCCGAGTCGGTTACAGAATAAGGGTGAACCCAAGATTGCTCACCGGGGGCAGTCGTATGGGCTTCTTGGGCCAGCAGGTGGGCCTCCGATTGCACCCCACCGGGTATATCAACAGTGGGCACCCTAAGGGTTATGCCCACGCCAGCCCACTTACGACTGCCCCCGGTGATCTTACACAAGGAAGGATGGGCCAACTCTCTCTTAAGTCGAACCCAACAAGAGTTCATATCCAAGATGCGTACAAGCCTTGACGTACAAGGAAAGAAGGGGAGTCGGTTCCTGTTAGGACACTGATCATGGAACCGTCTCGAGATAGTCTTGTAACCCTAAACCAAACGTGTATATAAGTCTCGTAGGGGTCACCTAAGAGGGCACGGTCAAAATCCGTCTTGTATCATTACTAAAATCAATAAAATCAAGCTCGAAGTAGGCCATTACTCGGCAGAAACCATGGCAGTTCTTTAGTGACGTTCCTAACCCAAAGTTTTGTACTTTATCCCTTGTAGATATCGCCTTTTGTCTTGTTCTTATTTCTCTTCTTTAATCACACATCTCTCTCTTTCAGATTCGTGGCAAGGTCACCCGCGTTGTTCAGACCAGCCTCACGAAATATGGTGG
Organism: Alopecurus myosuroides; assembly: GCA_028641055.1. Lineage (NCBI taxonomy): Eukaryota > Viridiplantae > Streptophyta > Magnoliopsida > Poales > Poaceae > Alopecurus > Alopecurus myosuroides. Next base: position 353,203,959 of record CM054058.1, read on the forward strand.
TCAGATCAGCAGTGAGGTCATCACCTCCGAGGAGACCCTCTACCCTCCTCACGATGTAGAAGTTCTACGGAACGGAGAGATCCTCTAGGGGTGGGTCAGGAGGGATAGAAGTGAACCATGCATGATTAATTTAGGGTTGTTTAATGGAGAGGGGCTCAAACCCCTCTTCCATTTTAATTCTGAAATCAGGACCATTATAAGAGTGCAAATCCATAGAGATGAAAGCCATGTTAATGGTCAAAGTGTAATTTAATGGAATTTATATCAAACAGAAATTATGATGTTCTTGAAACAAAGCAAATTGTTTTTGAATTGTTTTTTACTAAGTTATGTACCCTAGAAATTTAATATAACGGGACAAGTAAATGCACCTCACCTTATTTGCCACGACACCAAATTTTTAGATGGATTTTAATCTATCGGGTGGGTCCAAAGCACGGACTACACCACTGTTAGCTATCTTCTAAGCCACAAAAAAACACCGTCTACACATTTTCCATTACGTATTTCTTATGGCCGGCTTTTAAGCGTCATCTAAACACATGCGCGGCCTTTACGCGTGGGGCTCGACGTTTCAAAACATCTTACAACTCTTGGATTGTTGCGGTGGTACCGATATTGCTATTTTTTTTAGTACGCATCAACACTTTGTTCAGCTAGTACCTCGTGTTTATTCGGTGTGCACATTTTAATCCAAATGTAATTTAACTCCCTTTGTGTATCGTATATTTTAATGGTGTCAAATATGTGTCCTTTTTATTAGTTTGAAAGTTTACATCCTAGTGAGACAATTTCTACCAGAATGTAGGACGAGTTCCAGGTGCCTATTATTTATTGAGATGAGTTGTTTTTCGGATCATAGACGGTTGTTGGTTTTGTCAACCATTGAAATTATCATTTCTCATTCTTACTTTTTCTAAGGAGCTCTTGGATTACATATACAATAATAAAGGCAGAGTGAACATTATTGAACATAAATAAAGTTATAGTTGAATTTTTTAGCTTCCTTGTGGCCCAATAATTCACTTGTACATAGCATTTCACAATATTATTAATTGCATCACCATCTCAAAAGGCAATGAAGAATCTTTATGTGAGATTGATTCAAACACCTAAAGTAAATCCAGCGTGCAGCATGTGCCGCATTTTGATATACAAGCCAAAGAGAATGGCTTTGCACTTCTCATGGTACTGGTACATATATTCTTTTCGAGGAGTGCACAGACAATACACACATTATTGGCCGTACAAGGGATACATAAACAGTTTTGCTGTTTCAAAAGGATAGCGTATAGAAACATTAATCGGTGGCTGCATATATACACGCCCCGTCCAAGTGTCACCGTCTTTCTTTTCTTTTCTGATGAGGATTAGGATTAGCCTGGAGAGTGGACATCTCAGGTTACACACGATGGCGCTTCGTATTTGTGCTGCTCCACAAAGTGCGAATAGTTTCAATGCGGCAGGCCTCCATCCATAACACCTAGGGCCTAGCTCACTGCAGGGCTAGCGCGTGGAAGGGGACTACAATCAACCGACCGATCGTACACGATCGCGATCACAGCATCATTGTTAGCCCGTGACCACGTTCAAACCTAATTAATTAATTCCCAATTAATAATGCTAATCTTATGCCCGAAGCTAACAACCAGCGCCCAAGCCCAATCGTGACCACCCGACCCTCTCGCCCTCGCCCTCGCCATCGGGGCGGCAATTGACTTGGCAGAACAGGGTAGCGCCACGTGTTGAGACGGGACGCGTCGTGCCGGCCTCGCCTCCCGACAGGGACTCCAGCCCTCTTGGCGCGCGCCACGTCCGCACCTCCGGTGGGTCCAGCTCTGGGATTCCGATCGATGTCCTTCCGCACGTAGCCGGTAGCCTTCGCCCGCTGCGCTGGGATGGAATCATGGAATCGATCCTGTCGTCCGAGTGTTCTAGAACATGTTCTATTCATTCAGTTTTCTATGCCTAATTGCCGTTTGTGATAGAAAAAAAAAACACTTCTGGGCTTTGTGACGATGGTAAGTGATTTAATTTGTTCTCAACGAAAGGGGTTAACTTTGTTCCCTCTGGTTCAAGGAAACGCATGCTTGGGAAGCATGTGGCAATCATCGAGATGAAAGCGAGACAAATTTGACCATCGTCGTGAAGGTACTCCGTCGGCTGGGTTGGGTAATATTCATGTCCGACTGAGTAATTTCACACCACTAATTTTAATCAGATCTGCTTTTCGCAACATTAATCGCAACAAATGCGTGCCTACAAGACGTGCCACGTATATCACCCAACTTAATTAAAAGAGGCTGTGTTTCTATCGAGTAGGAATGGACTACATCCCAGGAATAGTTGTTGGAGAGAGCCACTGAATATATTGGACTGGCCGGCTATCACAACACACAATATATACCCCTCGACCCCACCACATGTTGCAATGTGAATGTAACTATGTATGCCTCCCGACTAAACAGGAGGCCGGAGGCGACGATATAGGGTTCCATCCGAGCCGCTGCCCCCTCTACGTCGTTTACGACCGTAAATTGACAGGTAAACCGTCGTTTTGACTTTTGAGTGAGATCTTCGAAGTTTGGTCGGTGGGCAGCAATGTTATTGTGGATATGACGGTGTTGTGTTGTTCCATTGAGTGGTGGATCTTGTTCTATCTATGTATGTTTCATATTTGGTGTCAGAACTCAAAAGATTCAAATCAGCTTAAGAGTTCAATGGCGACGACTTCGGCTCTAGGGTGCTTGTCCTTAGACACGTGCACGAAGACTTACCGATTGTCATCAACAACGTCAAGCATCTCGGGTAGGAGAACAGCAACAACGGCGTGTCGGCGGCCATTAAGTGATCTATTGACTTTGATGTAATTTTTATTATATGTTTTGAGTACTTCTTGTAAACATCTAGTATAATCTTTCTCGCAAAAGAAAAGTATGTATTCATCTATGCTCATGGTTAAAGGTTTGCTACTGCTAATAGTGATGTTTGCTAATATTATATAGAACGAAAGAATTAAACCATCTCTTAAATATATAGGCGGAAGAAATACTCGACGTTAACAACTTCCCTGTTTCATATCAAATCGGGATTTCTAAGCCCACCGAACCGCTGTAGTCCACAACTCTAGACTTAATATATCAGCAAAGTACCTGTTTGAACCGCACGATCCTCATTAAAATTCAAAGAAAACTCCATGTCCACTTGTCGGGGACGAATGTTTCCCATTTCCAGCTCCGCAAAATTCGTGGACGGACGACAACAATTACTAATTGAAACCAGGTCGCCGAGAAGGATGGAGACGGTGTAGTTGAACCCGAAAAGGGCGGGGCTATCTGCGTAGCTCGGTCGGCTCTTCCCCAGTTGCAGCCAATATATAAACCCATCCATCACGCGATCGACGTCGCAGCCAGTGAGCAATACCCTGTCAGCTGCCTTCTTCCACACATACCTAACGAGCAAGCAAGCAAACAAACGTTTACTTGTCAGGGTCTGTCTTGCTCGCCGAGTCCTCTCCCTCTCCTCTCCACTCTTGTTTGGATCCAAATGGCGTCCCCGTCAACGTCCTCGAAGACGACGACGTTCGCTCTACCGAGGCTCCGGGACCTCATCGAGCACGACGACGAGGACGATGATCTCGTTGAGGAAGAGGAGGAGGAGGATGATGAGGACGAGGAGGAGCTGGGACATTGGCAAGCGCATGTCCCGCCTCTCCGTGGCGGGATCCGACGGTGGCGACGCCGACGACGAGGATGACGGGTGCAGAGGCGGCGACGACGACGAGGACGAGGGTGAAGAAGTGAGGTCGGATGGTGGTGGCCAGGGTGAGTACGGGAGGCAGGCGTGGCAGCCGTACGGGAGGCCAGGAGATCTGCAGCCCCCCTCCTCGGCGTCTCTACCGGGTACGCCGGAGCGCGGGGCGCCGTCGCAGTCGGCGTGGGGCTACTCCAAGGACTACGCGAGCGAGACGGAGGCGGCGTGGTGGCCCGGCGGCGGCGGCCCCCACGACATGCGGCGGCAGCAGCAGCGTCGTCAGCGGATGATGCGCGAGGTGTGGCTGGACCGCGCGTGGCAGATGAGGAAGCAGCGGCGGCAGCTGGGCAACGAGGTGGTGGCCGGGAAGGGCGGCGGCGAGTCCCCTGCGCGGGGCGGCGTGGCCATGGATATCGAGGAGGTGATCGCGTGCAAGGACCTGGGCTTGGACCTGCCGTGCGACTGGACGGTGGAGATCCCCTCCTACGCGGTGCCCAACGTGGACACGGGCAGCAGCGGCGGCAACTCGCCGGCCTCCGGCAGCTGGCGCATCTCCAGCCCCGGTAAGTACTAGTACGTCCTCCAGTGAATCATTGCAAATTACGAACCACAGCCAGTACGTACGAGTTGTGATCACCCGTTTTGCTAGCGACTTGATGCATAATTTTTCCTCCATCGGCTAGCTCGTCATACTACGTACATTTGGCATCATTAAGAGCAGAGCATTGTCTTTCTCACGCACGCACGCACGCACGCACGACGCCTCGCTCACCAATTTACCATGCGCGCGTGGCATTGAAGCTGAAGCTGACACCGAAGTTGGCCTGACTTACGGGGTACTGCACCATCGTGATTCGCGAGTCTTTTCGGCCAAAAGCACCTAGCTAGACGCGCGCGTGCACAGAATTTGTTATTGGCACGTCCATTGCTTTCACTTCCTCCTCGGCTTTTGCGATCGATGGCGACTGACGCACCTTATCATATATGGTGTGCGCCGTGGCATCGCGGATGCACGCTCATTTCATCTTCCCCTTCCCTGGTTGACCCGCTACTTTGTGCTTACCTGTGTTTGCTATCCGAGGTTCTCCTTGCCGCTCATGATCATGGCACGCACGTTTGCTAATTCATCTATTCACATCCATTAGTAACCAGGAGTCCAGGACACACCGCGGTTAATTTGCCACGGACCACACAAATGAAACGTGCAAAGCACTCCGGGAATGACGTCACACATGCATACAGCATATATGCTTAATTATTCAACAGCACGATTAATTCGATGCTCGGTTGCAAAGTTTCTCGCTCGTATCCCCTCTTCAATTTTATACTGTATCTATCATAACAATGAGGCTGACCACATGTACCTTCTTCCTCCATGGCCTTATTTGGAACAGGAGACGACCCCAAGGAAGTGAAGGCGAGGCTCAAGGTGTGGGCGCAGGCAGTGGCGCTCACATCAGCCTCTCGGCTCGGCTCTTGATGATGCAGGGCGCATCGCAATATATGTATTCAAAATCAACACCAAATAAACATGGTCCTGAGCTCAGAGAGACGATTGAAATAAGCATGTGTGTTCATAACACTGATTAGTTAGCTGTGTAGGGTTGCATATGGAGTACGTCCTTCTGGGCTCTGCCCTTTTTTTACAGGCCACACGTGTCGCCTGCCTGCTGGCACTACGTGTGGTTGTTATGGATCGTTCGGTTTTTGCCGTGGCCGGTCAGCTGGCTGGCCGGCAGGGGGCGGGCCACCGGCGATACCAACGTGCGTTTGCCTGCCGTGATTGCAACAGTGTACATGAAGAAATAACTCAAGGCGTCATTCATGTGTTTGTGACTACTGATGAGAGAAAAAAGAGAAAAAAAGACGAGAGATTCTCAGGCAAACACATTTATGTATACTGTAGAAAAATTGATGATTTGTAACACCTCTTTTATGTTCACTATACTTTGTTTCAAGCGCAGATGTATCATGTGTATTAGATGTGCCAAGTTATTTTTCTTCGCATGGCTAAAATGATAATACTGTTAACTTGAATCTCTATCAGTTTGCAAACAAAGCATAAAACCTAATCTCTTTATTTTCTTAGAAACATGAGAAAGATCTGTTTGCACAGCACACATATGACCATAAAGCATACCTGCCCTACAGTGTACGTCAACGCAAATCTTAGCTCCAAGCCGGACATAAGAAAGGACTTCCCATTTTCATTATTAGCAGACAATGAGTAAATCATGTTTAAACAACATCACCATTATTTCAGTTTCCCGGAACAACATTACACTCATGAAACAACCCTCATAACATTCCTCCTATGCTCCTACTCGACTAGCTAGCTGGAGATTCAAGTAACTCTTTCTCAAGGGCCCAAAAAGAGGGGAAGGAGGCTACCCTAGGTATAATTAACCCTGAGCCACACCTATTCAGCCGTCCAAGGGCAGCTCACCACAATTCACAATTCGACAGGGCTGCTTCGGAGTATCAGACCTGCTCGTTTCTTGAGACTCAAGCTCCTTCACAACGTCCATGCCCTCCAACACTTGTCCAAACACGACATGAAGGTTGTCCAACCATGGTGTCTGAGAAACCATCCCATTATTACAATCAGAAACACATAAGAAAATCTTAACATCAGCTTCTTGCGGAGAAAACAAACCGGGAGGTGACTTGTTTCGGTTGGGGATAATTTATTCCTCGTAAACTCTTAAACTAACCGGTGGTGGCTATCCTCAGACTAGCCAGATGTGGAGTGCTTTCTACGCTTGTGATTTGGCGAATTGTAAACATTATGCTCTGCTGGGTTGTGTTGTATAAGGTGGTGTCTGCTCTTAATCTCTTCTTTTCTATCAATGCAACGAAACGCAAAGCTTTTGCATTTTCGTGGAATTTTTTTATACTCCGCATAAGTTTATCCTATCTGATCTAATCTCTTGCACTTTATCTTTTTTATACATTAATGATTGGTCAACACGCTACCATCCCAGGTGGTTATTGAGTTGAAAATGACATGCTGATGACTTAAAAATGATGAATCGGAGAAATAAACAAACATTTATAAAATCGTGGGAAAAATAACGAAATATAAAAGCTGCACTTTCAAATAGACCCAACAGCTGTAAAGAAAACCAGTTGGTAATATAAACCGAAGTTCCAGAAATAATAAGAAGGTGAAACAAAATTTACAACTAAGACTATTGCAATAATTACGAGTTTACGGCTCTCTGATGAAGGCACACTATTTTAGAAACAAGATATTAAGTATAGTCAATTGTTAACTGGGCGTACATGCTTTTGTAGGCACGGACACTTTTTCAAACAGAAACTTAGAGAGTTCTGCACTGAAGGATTTAAGTTTATGTCAAAATCAGGAACCAAAAGCCCATAATGCCCCCTTTCTATCATACAGAATGGACTAACAGTTTTCTGGAGCTAATTTGTTAATGGAGTAGCATAACATTTATTTAAGCTAGTATGTCAATATTAAAAAGATCCCCTTTTGAAATGTCTGAGGTAATTCCTAAAACTAGTAATAAACCTCGATGGTATTGATCAAACACAGTATAGGGATAGAAATGCACACTTGTGTTCCTATACTTTTAAATAATAAATAAATATGACTTTCAAGGTGGATATGGTTTGGCAAATAGTGATCTAATAATTATTATGTCATATTGAGTACCAAGGATTTCTTACCTTCACAGTGCAAATGAAAAACTGACTTCCGTTTGTGTCAGGGCCAGCATTGGCCATGCTTAGTACACCAGGGCCAACATGCTTTACTGAAAATGGGGTAAGAAATACAAAATTTTCAATTCAACATTTCAACTACTACTGAACTAAAACTAAATCCATGCCAGGAAAAAACTACATACATTCAACTCTAAGCAAATCACTGAAATTTCAGTCATGAAATTAGAAGTACGACGAAAAGGTTAAGTTAATAAAGTGGAAAGATCATGTTCAGTATCAAATTACTTACCTGTAAAATTTTCATCATCAAAGCATTCACCATAAATACTCCTCCCACCAGTACCCTGCGGTCACAAAACAAAACAAAAACTTAGGACTGAACAAGTGAAAAGGCCTTTCATCTTGTCACAGAAACAAGCTTGTGCTGGCAAATAAGTCATCGAAATCCAAACCTAGCCTAGGGTGAATGTTGCTTGTCCAACATGTGGTGCTTTTCAGCCCCCTTCATCATTTCTTTTCTACACTATCTTAACATTGCAGTGCTTCACTGAACTAAGAAAGTTCAGACATTGCCTAAATGTGTCCATAACACACATAGTGCTATTTTACAGTTAAATATATTGTCTTTCCAACTGATGTATTCTGTTCTATCTTGTTTGTGGGTTTACATTTTGATCGTTCTAATTTCATCCTTCCCCTGGTAGTTTCTCAAAATATGCGACTCAGAAAAAATAAAAAAACATGGACTGGTAAACTGTTGTGTGGTAGATTTGTTACTTAGCCCATCATGGGAAAGGTTATCATTCAGCGGATATAAAAGTAAAGAGATGAGGATAGCACTAGGAGTTTACGAGTTGCACTAGGAGAAGCTGTATTACACAATATTAGGTCCAATGTTCATCTAACTTACATAAATATTGGAGCCTTAGAATAGTAGGTAACCAAATGTTGACGGGGCATCCAATATTAATTATTTTATGTTTGTCATGTGCAGTACTTGACGAGGACCTAAATCACTTCCACTGGCGAAAAATCCTAGTTTGGGCAATTGCATTGATTCAAAACCTCTATTTCTACAAGTACTAGTCATTTAGTTCATTTGAAAAAACAGAAATAGAAATGCAAAATCATTCATAATTTCAATGAGCCAGGTATAAAAATCTGAGTAGATGCTACTAATTCTCTTCGGTCATGAAAATTTTAACATCTAAATCAGAGACCCCGGTGAGCCCATAAGTGAAGAATGGACAAATGCTGCAGACACACCATCTGAACCAATGGCGAACCTGGCAATTTATTTTTCCTCGAACTGACATATGCTATACCATGAGGAGTATGGAATGAAGTGAGCTGGCTAGTTTTCAGTGAGAAGTATGGAGTAGTGCTTACATTGTTGTTCTGGAAATCCCCGCCCTGTATCATGAAATCCTTGATGATTCGGTGGAAGGAGCAGCCCTTGTATCCATACCCTTTGTCTCCTGCACCAAAACAGAGAGCAACAATACCTGAGTCCAGTCCAGATATATACTACGTGGTACACTTACTGGTATTAGCAATGGATTTGATGTCGAAATTAGACAATGGAGTGTTAATTAGCCCGCTATACCAGTGCACAGGGCGCGGAAGTTATCGACAGTCTTGGGGACGACCTCGCCGAAGAGCCCGATGACCACCTTGCCCACGCGCTCCCCGCCGATCTCAACGTCGAAGAAGCATTTGCTAGTTACCTTGGCCTGGAGCTGCACGTCACCCTGCAGCAGCAGCAGCAGCAGACCAAGACAAATTCAAACACCACGAAGGAGGCTAGCAAGAACATAACGGGGTCAGCTGATACAGCGTACCTTGGAGGGTGAACAGGCGCGCATACCTCTGCAATCGCCGCGCGGACGACGAAGGCGGCGGCGGGAGCGCGTCGCGCGCTGAGCCTGAGCGAACCCGCGGAGCTGGAGCGGAGCGGGAAGGCAGCGCCTACCCAGGTGCTGCTGCGGGCGGAGACGAGGCGGTGGTGCGACGCTGGGACGAGGGAGGAGGGGGCGGACACGGCCGGCATGCTCGCCATGGTTGGTTTGTTCGGCTGCTACTTGGATTATCAGATAGAATCGGGATGGGGGTCTTTGGAGCAAGAGCATCTCCAACGGTGGCTTTAAACCAGGGCGCCACCGAAAAAACCGCCGGTTTAGCGTGCACGTCGAAACACAGCGCTCTAGTAGCCGCGCTAAACCAAAACACGCTGCAAAATTTAGCCAGCGCGAAGAAAAGCTCTATTCAGCGTCCAGGAGGTTGAGCGTACAGTCCCGCGTGCGACGGTCAAGCGAACATGCGAATAACCAACTTCGATTAAATTTCCGCGCACGACGCGGCAGCTCCACTCCATTTCCCCTTCTTGATGAGGATATAATAGGGGTACATGATAATTATACATGTTTGAGTTGAAAGGAAATATTGAGTCTCACTGATGTTCATTATAAGGTGAATTATTTTCTAGTAATAAATAATGTTTGTGTTTATAAGAATGTTATACTACCTAAGCGTATGCATTATGTATTAGCAGGATTATTGATAACACAAACATGGATGGAGGAGGATCTCAAGACATGCTGGGAAACAATAAGTACATGCTGGAAAACAACCATTACAAGATGAAAAACAAACATGTCATGCTGGAAAACAAGCTGAAACATTGGGAAAACAACAAGTCTAAATTGGAAAACAAAAAGAGAAGCATGGGGAAATATTCCAGCGCATAGGAGGATGAAGTGGAAGCACTCAATAGTTGTTATTTCGTGTTCCACTTATATTTTTACTAGGGACCTACGAGTCCAATGGGCTGAACCCATGTTGGGTTTGGTTTGTAATGGTTTGGTTGCACCAAACCGAGTAGGAATAGGCTAGGGGGTGCAATAGGGTCGTTGGTCGCACCCCTCCCCCCTATAAATATTTAGGAGCCGCGGAATTAGACTTAGACTACGTTAAACATAAACCCTAGACTTTTAGATAGAACTGCTCCTTGTAAGCATTCATCTTGAAGTATTGTTTCCCCTGTAAAATTGTGTGTTATTTGTTGTTCCATTGGGAATAAGACGATACATGACCACCTCGTAGTCGGTGGCTACGTTGTGCAAGCGTGTGGAGTTGAGAATATCCATTGGGTTGCAAACTACTGCATTGGTATCAGGGATCAGCCGGAAATTTTGGTTCCTTAAAGGGGCCACACCAACATTTGTTGTTTTCATCAAGTTAAATTGTTCGAAACAAATAACAAAGTTCATATTTGAAAAGAAAACAAGATTTTAGTTGGAATACATGTTTCACTTGTTGAAAAAGGATTTCAAATAAATTATTTATGAATTAAACAAGTTTAAGCAAGAATTAAATGAATTTAATTCAAACATGAACTTATTTGAATTTTTATTTGTTCAAAACATTAAGTGAGATTCATATTTGAAAAGTTTATACTTTTGTGGTTTGAAAACATATTTTATAGTTTCAAAAATAATTTAATTTGAGCAAGTTATGAGTTTAGCAATATTAAATGATTTAAACAAGGTTTAAATCATTTAACCAATTTTTAATTATTCAAAACATGAAACAAATTTTATATTTGAAAAGGTGGTTTAACTTTGCATGGAAAACATATTTCATTTGTTGAAATTGGATTTAAAATGAGCAAGTTATTATTTTGGCAATTTTAAATGCAATAAACAAGAAACAGTTGTTTTCAGCAATTTAAATTATTCAAAACAGCAAAAAAAATTATATTTGGAAAGGTTATTTGAAATAGCATGGAAAACATATTTTATTTGCATTATTTGGATTAAGTATGAATTAGTTATGGATTTTTGCAAATTACAAATGAATTGTTTGAATTTAAATTTTGGATGCATTTGAAAAACTCAAAACAGGAAACAAATGGTTTAGATAGATAGATAATTGAATTTGGGGCAGTGTACATATTTTACTTTTATTAATTGGAATTATAAAATAAAAGTTATTAGGGCTTTAGTTTTTAGGGACCAAAGTGCAAAAACCAGGGACTGAAATGGAAAAGGAACTAGCAGAGAAAAATCCCTGAGATTTTTCTACCCAGCGTGCCAGCCCGAGAGACACTGACCAGCGGGCCCAGCGCCACGCTGGCGCCAACTGGGCGCGGGTGCGGATGAGGTGGCGCCGGGAGTCGCTACCCGTGGGCCTAGCTGCGCGCGGAATAAATCGCAAAAAGGGGTGTGCGCCCGCGGGGACTCGACCCGCTGCCCTCGCGGCGCACGCGCAGGGACTGAACCACTGCGGTGCTGCGGTCGTTTTGTTCAGAGACGGACGCGTTGGTTTTTGTGGTTCAGTCTCCGTCAGGTAACCTGACGAAACTGAAACCCATCGCTGCCCGCTGCAACTCGTCTGTCGACGGCGGAACCAATCGGCGACGACCGCGAGCTGGTGGCGCCGTGCGCGCGTAGCAAGGGTGCAGAAGAGGTGGTGCTGGTGCGTGTGCGAGGGAGACAGGGGGAAGGAGGAAGGGTGGCGCTCACCCATGCTGTAGGCGTCGCTGAACTCGGGGCGGCCAACGGAGACGCAGTCGTCGGCAGCTCGACGCCGCGGTCTCCCTGGAGCCTCCTAGCATCCGACGAGGAAGCGAGGGGGGTATGGGACCACCACGGTTCCATTCCCAGCGACGGCGAAGCCCCGAGGTGACCGTGGCAGGGGGCGGCAGCGAGCTCGCTGCCCTCTGCAACTCTCTCATGCAGGTTTCAGGGTTCAGAGACTGAGGAGATGGGGGGAGCAAGGGGAGATGGCGGCGCTAGCTGGAGAGGAAGGGGCTTAGGGCTAGCGAGCAGAGGGGGAGGAGGTTGGTGCTTTATGGGGAGAGGAGCTAGGTACGGCAGGCCATCGGAGAGGTGAGGCGATGATCTTACGGTGGAGGTGCAGTCGTACACCGTGACGACAGCGAGGAGGAAGAAAAGGTCCCTCGAAGGGGTACTGGGCCAGAAGGGAAAAGGGCCTGGGAGGGTGATGGGCTGAGAGGAAAAAGGGGATGTCTCCTCCCTTGCTTTGGATTTTCTTTTTTTTTTCCTTTTCCTTTTTTCTCTTTTTGTTTTGTAAGAGAATAAGAGAGAGAGAGAGATAGATATAGGGTTGTATATTTTTATGAAAGGTTTCTATTAATTTGCAAACAGTAAATGAAAGCAATGTCACCAACATTTCCAAAAAATTTGATATGTTAATTTAATGTTAACTTGTTAGTTGAATTTTCAAATAGGGTTTGGTTTGGAATTTTGGGAAATAAACAAATTTTATTTAATAAGCTCAAGCAATTATGAAAATTATTGAATTTAATTTGTTTACAAGATTTTAATTTTAAACCCATATTTGAAATATGCCAAGTGGGATTGATTTGATTTGAATTTGAAATAACATTTGGATTAATTGAATTATAAAAAGCCATAATTTTAATGGTTTGAACCTTATGGTTTGAGGAAACAATTGATTGATTTGTTTTGCAATTTTCATAATTTTCAACGGAGTTGCTGTTTTGGAAAGTAACTGAATTTGAAAAGGGTTTGGTTATTGGATGCATTTTTATAGAAACAAAACAACAGTTTTGAAATCACACTTTAATGGAAACAATTGATTGATTTGATTTGAAACATTCATTTGGAAATTGTAACATCACAAGGATGAAACAAAAGGTTTGAATTTTGGTTTGAAATTCAAATAGAAAACAAAGGAAAACAAATGAAAACTGTTGGAAAACAAAGCAAAACAGAGGAAAACAAATGGAAAACAAAGTAAAACAAATGCAATGAACATGATGTCATGATGCAAACATAAAATAACAGGGAGCAAACATTCTAATGGCTATTTTTCATACTTGGGATGTTACATGTGTTTCATCTCTCTCTCCCATGGTGTGATCTTTATGTGACCGTGAGCTTTGTAATCTAGTTGAATAAGTAGATGTTACTCTTCATCTGTTATGATACTCAAGTGGTTTTGTTATGAGATCTTCGTAGACACTTTGATCACGGTGTAATGGTGACAGTGTGTGCACCGTGTGGTTTAGCATGATATTTATATCTTTTGTTGGATGACCCTATGAAATTGTGGTGTTTGTCTAGTACCTTCTAGGGCGCTCAAGTTGACAGTGTGGGGTTAACTAGACACGGGAATGCGACTTTAAGGTGTGTTGTTACAGCCCTACGTAATAAATTGGTGTTTGTTGTCCAGCCGGAGAGTGGTTCAGAGTAGCGTAGTGAAGAGATGATATTTATGCATTCAATTATGTTATCATTTTTTAGAGTGTTCACTAGTGAAAGTAGGATCCCTAGGCCTTGTTTCTAAGCATTGAAACACCGTTTACAACCAGCTATGCTACATGTTTGCTTGCTGCCATTTTTATTTCAGATTGCTATTATCACTTATAATCATCCATCTTACTTGTATTTCACTCTCTCTTCACCGAACTAGTGCACCTATACAACTGACAATTGTATTAGGTGTGTTGGGGACACAAGAGACTTATTGTACCGTAATTGCAGGGTTCCTTGAGAGGGATATCTTTGACCTCTTCCTCCCTGAGTTCGATAAACCTTGGGTGATCCACTTACGGGAAACTTGCTGCTGTTCTACAAACATCTGCACTTGGAGGCCCAACATTGTCTACAAGAATAGAAGCGTGCGTAGACATCACGTGCTTGCAATGAGAAACTTGCACACCATATTTTGTCCTACCAGCCCGTTTTCAGTGGGGCCTCAAGGGAAATTACTGGTAATTAAGGTGCTCCTTTTAATAAAGCACCAGAGCAAAGCATTAACACTCTATGAACACATGTGATCCTCACATCACAACCATCCCCTCCAGTTGTCCCAATTTCTGTCACTTTGGGGCCTCGGGTTCTAGACAATGACATGTGTAAATAACTTGCAGATATGATCAAGAAACATAATTATACTCATGAAACAATAACATGTTCAGATCTGAAAGCATGGCACTCGGGCCCAAAGTGACAAGCATTAAGCATAAGAAGTTGCAACAACGGTAGAAAACACTAACAATGGATACTAGGCACTATGCCCTAACAATCTGGCATTATTACATGATCGATCTCATCCAATCCCTTCCATCCCTCTCAGCCTACAGCGGTGTTTACTCACACATGAACGGGGGAAACATGGATGGTGGCAGTGAAGATGGCGATGATCTCCTCCAAATCCCCATCCCGGCAGGGCGCCAGAACAGGAACTTATGATCCCCGAATTGAGTTTCGGGGTGGTGGCGGCGCTCTGATGTTTTTCTGTGTAATATGACAAACACCCTCGCGAGGTTTACGGGGCATAAGTAGTCGAAAGGGGAGCCCGAGGGGGTGGTTGTGGCCCCCACACCACCAGGTGGCGTGGCCTAGGGGGCGCGCCCAGGGGTGGTCTGGGCCACTCCTTGCCCCCCTCTAGGTGTCCTTCTGGCTCTCGGGGTCTTCTGGTGATATAAGCTCAATGGGATCTTTTTCGGGGAATTTCCTGAAATTTGATTTTTTGCACAAAGACAAGACACCAGGGTAATTCTGCTAAAAACAGCGTCAGTCCGTGTTAGTTGTATCCAAAACTCACAAGTTTAGAGGCAAACAATAGGAAAAGTGTTCGGAAAAAGAGATACGTTTTGGACGTATCAACTCCCCCAAGCTTAGCTTATTGCTTGTCCTCAAGCAATTCAGTGACAACTGAGTGTGATAAAAGAACTTTTACGAACACATTTGTTTCATAAGATGTAAATATACTCATTATATGATCAAGTGCTGAGG
This sequence comes from Alopecurus myosuroides, assembly GCA_028641055.1. Taxonomy (NCBI): domain Eukaryota; kingdom Viridiplantae; phylum Streptophyta; class Magnoliopsida; order Poales; family Poaceae; genus Alopecurus; species Alopecurus myosuroides. The sequence goes on from CM054058.1 coordinate 353,219,189, forward strand.
CAATTCATAATAAGATGTATGCAATATAAAAGTCACCCGGCAGTTATACAAACCATGAAGAGATGCCAACAAACTAATAATAAACAACATGAAGTATATCAATCTGCAGGATTGCAATGCTCATAATAGGGTATGATAAATTGTACTTGCTTGCCCTTAATAATGGAGCAAAACATAAATGCTAGGGCACCTTTGAAGTTCAAAGACTAGAATTAAAGATATAAAAAATACAAGCATCAAAGTTTTACCACAATCAACCGTGTTTTGGGATAAGCACATTCCACTAAGAATGACAGCCAAGCTCTCAAGAAGGTGCATAAAGTCAGAACGTGAAGAATCGACATAAAAATAAAAGAAAGACCCTTTGCATAGGGAAGCAGGGATTAACTCATATGCTAGATCTTTTTATTTTATTAAACAGAGTTATTGAAACCATTTTTTTAGAGAGGTGTATGCTTATGTCAACGAATGGTAAACAGACAATACAATACGTCACAAGCCAACTAGACTTAACAAGAGCGGATCCCATAGAAGGACGCGTCTGGGTAGAAGGTAATCCCCTTTTCTCTTTTGTTTATACAATTATGTTTTGACTGATAAATCATGGACAAAAATAGTGAAGAGAATTTGTTGTATTAATTTGGGGCTGAGCACCCCGCTGTCGTCTATTCTATCATTTGGATAAGCGGATGAAGCCACTAGTACAGTGTATGAAATCCAATCAACAAGTGAGATAAAGATTCTTTATTTACGTCCTCATGAGCTAAAACAGGGGCACAGAACAGGAATAATTTTTCGAAGGTTTTAAGGTAGCACATGAAAAATTTACTTGGAGTGGCGGTTAAATACCACATATATAGGTAGGTATGGTGGACACATTTAGAAAACTTTGGTTTTGGAGAGTTGGATGCACGAGTAGAGCTCATACTCAGCACAGGTGAAGGCTAGCAATAGACGGGGAGCAACAATCAAGAGAGCAACAACTGTCATACTCATGCTTGCGACAAAACAAAATAAACATGGGAATAAAAGTGATACAAATACTCTGAGGAAAAACAAATCACCGAGGCTTAATTGACTTTTTTTTAGTCATATGCATGCGTGAGCATGTGTCAAGTCGATTCAAGCGAAACAATCAGAGGGACATACCACAATGTCATACCCTTCTATGAATAAAACAATGGAAGCAAACATTCATACGGCATGCTATCTGATGACCCACAAGTATAGGGGGTGTATCGTAGTACTTCCGATAAATAAGAGTGTCGAACCAACGAGGAGCAGAAGGTGTTGAGAAGTAGTTTCGATGAAGGAATAACTGTAAATACTGAAAGATATATTTGTAGGGGTTTTAGATGTTGCAGATAAATAAAGTGCAAGTAAATAAAATGCAGTAATAATAATTGCAGCTAGTGGCCCAATCCTTTGTTTAGCAAAGGACAAGCCGGTGAGTTTACTTATGATTAAAAAACGTTCTCGAGGACACACAGGAGGTTTCTGTCAAGTGCTTTTGTTCCATGCCGCTGAATAATCTTAGTGTTTTGATAAGTGTTGTGTGGGTGAACCTATGCTAATGTACCGTCCCATCCAAGACTAATAAATACTTGTGATTATACCCCTTGCAAGCATCCGCAACTACAAGAAAGTAATTAAGAAATAAATCTAACCACGGCTTTAAACTCCAGGATCCTACGCTCCCTCGTGTAATGGTTTCCTAACAGGGGGTTTAGGTTTCTGTCACTCCAGCAACCCCACAATTAGTATCCAAATACACGATGCATTCCCCTAGGCCCATAAATGGTGAAGTATCATGTAGTCGACGTTCACATGACACCACTAGAAGAATAACACCACAACTTAAATATCAGACCATCAAATATTACTCAACATTACTTCACTACTAACAACTTGACTTCTCCCATGTCCTCAAGAACAACACAAACTACTCAGAAGACATCATATGGATCAAAATCAGAGGTGATATAATGGATGATAACAATCTGGTCATAAAGTGCAAACACCGATAAATCTCACAAGCATCAACTACTGACAACTAATCCACACCGGGAGAGAGATCTAATGTAAAACAACAATAGAGGCCCCTAATTGTTACAGCGGGATGACGGTGGATGATGAGGGTGATGGTGTTGATGATGATGGTGATGATGATGACGATCTTGATGATGCCCGGAGTGATGACGGTGACGATGGCGGTGATTTCCCCTCTCCGGAGAGGAATTTCCTGGCAGATTTCTCTCCGCCAAAGAGCTTTTCTCTCTCGGGTGTTTTCCACCCTGAGGCGGCGGCAGAATAATTCTTCGATGATGGTCTGAGGCTTAGGGTTCCCTGGGGGTCAAGTACGCGAAAGACCTCCACCAGAGGTGGGCCAGGGTGGCCACACCACCTGGTGGCGCGGCCAGGGGGCGCACCACCTCATGGTGTGGGCCCCTGGTGGCCCCCCTATGGCTCCCCTTCTAGCTGGACTCCTCCTCTGAACTTCTAAGACACCCCCGGTGTCCCCCTTCTTCTTCTGAAATATGGTATCTTGACGGTGCTTTTTCCATCTGATTTCTGGTCCCGGTGTTTATTCTCCAAAAATTATGAAACATGCAAAATAAGATAAAATAACATAAGGTATGCATCATAACATGAAATATATCGATGAATAACAGAAAATTATGATATAAAATAGTGATGCAAAATGGACGTATCACTATCTTATATTAATAAGTTGGAACCAAACACGAGAGAGTGATACGTCATAAATGTATCCTTAATTTCTGATGTTCCATGTTGTTTTCTTATTGTTTCCCACATGTTTGCTATGCACTTTATGTCATTTTTATCGATTTTACGGACTAACCTATTGACAAGATGCCATAGAGCCAGTTCCCTGTTTCTGCTGTTTTTAGTTTCAGAAAAGTTGTTCTAGAAATATTCTCGGAATTGGAAAAATTGAATCCCGGAAGTCTTTGAATTCCCGAAGGTTCCACGGAGCCCCGAAGAGACCCGGAGGGGGACCTCAGGGGGGCCACACCATAGGGCGGCGCGCCCCCTAGCCGCGCCATGGGGTGGTGTGGGGCCCCTCGGCCTCCACCACCTTTGCCCTTTCGCCTATTTATACCCCCCGAGGCGTAAACCCTAAATATATCCCATTTTGTCCCCCAAAAACACTCGAGCCCGCCGTTATCGTCATCCCGAGATCGGGAGGGTTCTGGAGCTCTCCCCGGCACCCTGTGGGAGGGGAATTTATCACCGGAGGGGTCTACACCACCATGCCCTCCTCCGAACTGATGCGTGAGTAGTTCATCCCTGGACTACGGGTCCATAGAAGTAGCTAGATGGTTGTTCTCTCCACTTGGTACCTCATGTTTAGATCTTGTGAGCTTCCTAACATGATCAAGATCATCTTTATGTAATGCTACATGTTGTGTTTGTTGGGATCTGATGAATGTTGAATACTATGTCTTCTGATTATCAATCTATCATGTTATCTTCATGCATATGTTATTTATGATCTTGCATGCTCTCTGTTATTAGTAGATGCTCTAGCCAAGTAGATGCTAGTAACTCCAAGAGGGAGTATTTATGCTCGATATTGGGTTCATGCCTCCTTTGCATTTGTGCTCGAGTGACAGAAACGTGACGGATGGAGGATGTGATGTTGCCATTAGGGAGAAAAAAACGGTGTTTACCTAGTTTACATTGTTTACATTACACACTTTTCTTATGGTGATAATATGTTGCTTGCAACTTAATACCCAACGTTTGTTCGGTTGATATTTAGAGGGTGGATTATTAGACATAGATGCAGTTGGATGACGGTCTATGTATTTTGTTGTAATGCCCGCATGAATCACGTAGTAATCTTTATGTCTTGCATATGCATTACGGTGCAGCCTTCATTTCTGTCAATTGCCCAGCCGTAATTTGTTCACCACACATGTTATTTATCTTTCACGAAGAGACACCACTAGTGAACTATGGACCCCGGTCCATTTTCCTCATACTGATAAAACACCTACTGCTTTCATACTGCTCTCATACTGTTACTAGTGTTTTCTTACTATTTCCACACCATATGTTTAATCTATTTGTGTTCAGCAAAATCGGTGAGATTGACAACCTCACTGCTTCGTTGGGGCAAAGTGATTTGATTGTGTTGTGTAGGTTCCACGTTGTTGCTGAAACGGTAGTGCGCCCTGCCACCTCAGCTGCATCAACCTTTAGAGATTTCCTGTCCTCCTACTGGTCAATTCAACCTTGGTTTCTTTTCTGAGGGAAAACTTGCCGTTGCACTCTTCACAACCTTTCTCTTGGGGTTCACCAACGTCAGCCATCAGAGAGCACGAACTACCAAGCATCAATTAAATAACATACTCCTTACACGAACAAACTAAGCATGTCCACATGGATGAGTATATGTACAAAAATAAAACAAATAGAGTTCACACCAGCCTCTCACCACAACTTGGATTGTCGTAAATCGTCATTATTGCTCTTCACTTGTGTGGCTTGAATAATATAGAAGGATAAACAAGCTCCAATGGGGACATGGAAGACCGATGAACTCTGAAACAAACTTTACAAAACCAAAGAAGAACAACAAATATTTTGGGGTTTTTGAATTAAAACAAGAATAGAAAGAAGCAAGCAAACAAAGCGAAATATTTTTGGATTTTTGAATATTAAACCGAAACGAGAAAGGAAAGAAAACCAACAAAAGAAACTAAAGAAGCAAATAAAGAGAAACAACAGAAATATTTTTGGTCTTTTTGTGTTTTGGAAAGCAAGAACAAAACGACAAAAACAAAAAGAAGCAAAAGATGCGAAAACAACAAAAGAGACGAAAACATGGATATACAAAGAACCAACTGAAACATGATATATAGATTAGTGTGATGTCGGTATACCTCCCCCAAGCTTAGGCTTTTGTCATAAGTGGAGATCAATCATGGCGCGGGAAGTATCCCCACTGTGGTGGGTCGTCCCTCGCATGGTCGTACTCGGGCGCCCAAGAAGAAGATGAAGCAGCGGGCGCATAGTCATGACTGGGGTGCTGATACGGAAACCCCGCAGTGTCGGAGGGATGGACAAAATCATTATTTTCCCCCTCTCCGGCATCCTCCCCATGCTAGGGATGCTGCTCAATGTATGTGTCCAGCTCACTCTCGGAAAGTAACCATCCTTGCCTGTCATTAAGGTTAAACAAAAGAGGTGCAGGCAGAAGTACTACTCTATCTGTTTTAGGCACTTTCCACATGGATTGTTTGGAGAAAGTTATTCCAAAATACAAATTGTTAAGGTAAGCATGGGTAGAAATAAACTTATGCTGAATCATGGAAACAAGGTCTAACCTCTCTAAAGGAAACTACATATCTAGAGGGTATGGCTCCACACCATGCAAAGCTAGCAAACGAGAGGCAATAAGACATCCAAAAAGTCCGCCCTTCTCACGCTTAAGTGAGATACGGTAAGCAATTAAAGCATCAAAGTTATAAGACATATCATGTCTTTAAGCGGCTGAGATAAAAGCCAGATCATTAATAGATAGCTTGTTGGCAGTTTTTCTAGATAACACACATTTAGAAATAAAATAAGCAAAGTATCAAATGGATGGGAGTTGAATTTATCTTATTTTACCACTCTCCCCAGTGAAGCTTCTGCCTTGGCAAATATCCTCATATAAATCCAACAGTGGTTTGGGCTTCCCTCTTATTTTCTCGCATGAACCCCATTGTGGCACCTTGATAGCTGCACAACAAGCACTGAAAGGCAAGTCTACAACTCTATTATAAATTTTGTAATGGACCATAGGGTTAGACAAAGACCATCGAAAGTGAAAATCCTGCACCACAGACATCGCTAGTTTAATACGTTGGGTAGGTTCATCCTCAAAGAAATGATCGAATCCTGCATTTTGCACAAGGGTATAGAAATCCTGCAGAATTCCCGTAGCACGCATGAATTCCTAACATGGATATACCGATGGAAACACTCTTTCTTCATGGTGTACATGCATGACCTCATGCAACTCCAACTCATGTTGGTTTAGTTGATATACATTGTGCTCCATCTCTGAAATTTTGAACAATCATCACAAAAATTTATTTCAAGCAACTATAAGGTGGAAACTACCATAGAGACTTATAGGAGAGCTAAACATGCATCAAAAACTAAATTATTTCCATTTAAATCAAGCATGCAAACTCACATAAGCTGTCACATACAGTACCAAAATACTCAATAAATACTCCACCAAATAAAATTCTACTTGGATAATCGGAGGAGTCACATACCGGAGAGCAAATGCACTAAATTTCAGCAACAATGGTGGGCTGAGCAAACAGATCGAAAAATCTCGAGGAAGAACAGCAAGACCTCGGGTTCCAGGAAATGTTTTGAGTTTGTGGGGTGAGAGAGAAATCTTTGGCAGGGGATAGAGTTAGTGGAGGGCCAGGGGGCCCCACACCATGCCCAGGAGCCACCAGGGGGCTAGTGATACGTCGAAAACGTATCTCCTTTTCCGAACACTTTTCTTATTCTTTTCCTCTAAACTTGTGTGTTTTGAATGCAACTAACACGGACTAAGGTTGTTTTCAGCAGAATTACCTTGGTGTCTCGTTTTTGTGCAGAAAAATCAACTTTCGGGAAATTGCCCAGAAAAGACCCCATTGGTCTTAAAACACCGGAAGACCCCGGGGGCCAGAAGGGTGCCAAGAGAGGGGCCGGAGGGGGGCCACACCACCCCCTGGCGCGCCCCCCAGGCCGCGCCACCTGGTGGTGTGGGTCACTCCCACACCCCCTCGGACTCCCCTTTCGACTATATATTGCCTTCAACCCTAAAACCCGAGGGGGTTCGATCCTTTTACAGAAGGAAGTCCGTAGCTCCACCGCCATCGCGAATCCTTTTTTGGGGTTCAGAAACTCCGTTCTGGCACCCTGCCGGGACGTGGAATTGGAGGAGATCATCGCCATCGGCATAACCAACGCCTCTCCATCGACCATCCATGTTTCCCCCATCCATGTGTGAGTAATTCCCCCGCTGTAGGCTGAAGGGGATGGTAGGGATTGGATGAGATTGTTCATGTAATAATTCCGTGATTGTTAGGGCATAGTGCCTAGTATCCTCTATTAGTGCTATTGACATTGTTGCAACTTGTTATGCTTAATGCTTGTCACTTTGGGCCCGAGTTCCATGATATCAGATCTGAACATGTTATTGAATCACGATGATAATTATTGTTTCTTGATCATACTTGCAAGTTGTTTAAACTTATCGTTGTCCGGAACCCGAGGCCCTGAAGTGATAGAAATTGGGACAACCGGAGGGGATGGCTGTGATGTGAGGATCACAAGTGTTCACTGAGTGTTAATGCTTTGCTCCGGTGTTCTATTAAAAGGAATGCCTTAATTACCAGTTGTTCCCTTGAGGCCCTGCTGAAAACGGGCTGGTAGGACAAAAGATGTTGCGCAAGTTCTTATTGCGAGCACGTACGACTATTTACGGAACACATGCCTATGGTTACTTAGTGCTTGGATGCTTTATCTTATTTATCTGCAATTCCCATGTCTTGATTTTTATATGAACTATCTTATCCATGCAACGCCCATTCATCTATCCCTATGCCTACAGTATTTAATCCCGTTGTTTACTTCAAACACTACTTCTGCTGTTTTCATTTCACTCCTGCTATTATTTCACTACTGCTGCTACTATAAAACTGTTACTACTGATAAACCATTGCTAACAAGTCCACTTTCAGGTGTAGGTGAATTGACAACTCACTTGTTAAGGCTCATAAATATTCTTTGGCTCCCCTTGTGTCGAATCAATAAATTTGGGTTTTACTTCCCTCGAAGACTGTTGCGATCCCCTATACTTGTGGGTCATCAGCTGCCCACGCCACCCTGTGATGTGCCTGACTGGTGGGTCTCCCCGGGGTCTCCGAGGTGGCTCTTTGCCTCGTTTTTACGTAAAAATTTATTATAATTTTTCTGGAATTTTTCGAGAAACTTTATTTTCGAGGTATTTTGAGGATTTAATAATTAATAAAAAACCCAGAAAAAGAAATGTGAAAAGATGGAAAACAAAACCAAAACCAGAACTACAGAGGTTCTAAGACACTCCAATGGAAAAAATAACCAAAGAAAACAAAGGTGGAGGTGGTGACAACAAAAGTATGGAAGGTGAAAACATGCATAACCATAGTAATCAAGATGAAAACATGACTATGGATGATGGAAAACATGATTATACTAAAGTAGCAAGGTGATAACATAAGTAAACATGGTGAAAACATAATAGGGAAGGTGAAAACATAGTAAAAACATTGTCCTCTTCATTCAAAATCATTTTGTTAACAAGGGTGATCAAGTCTTGTTACCAGAATTTTTTTCATATGAAGCAAAACTTTGCTAGACATAGTCCCAATCATAATAATTTCATATTATTTTGGTGGCATTGGAATGGGACAATGAAGTTCTCCAATCTTGATGGTCTCAATATTTTCAATTGAATTTAAACCATATATTCTATCAATCTTATTGGGAAAATAAATAGTATGCTCTTTATCATTAACATTAAAAGTTACTTTTCCTTGATTGCAATCAATAACAGCCCCTACAGTGTTAAGAAAAGGTCTCCCAAGAATAATAGACATATTATCATCTTCATGCATTTCGAACACAACAAAGTCAGTTAATATCAAACAACTAGTAGCAACTTTTACAGGAACATTCTCACATATACCAATAAGAATAGTAGTAGATTTATCAGCTATTTGCAAATATATATCAGTGTGTATCAAATTTTGAAAAGAAGGCATAACACTAACTCCAGCTCCCAAGTCACATAAAGAAGTTCTAACATAATTATTTTTAATAGAACAAGGGATAGTAGGAATACTAGGATCTCCAAGCTTCTTTGGAGCCTTGCCATTGAAAGAGTAATTAGCAAGCATAGTGGAAATTTCCTCATTAGGAATCTTCCTTTTGTTAGAGACAATATATTTCATATATTTAGAATAAGGAGGCAGTTTAATAGCATCAATCAAAGGAATTTGCAAAACCAGAGGTTTCATCCACTCACAAAACTTGTTATAATATTCTTCTTCCTTTGATTTGTGTTTCTTATTAGGAAAAGACATTGCTTTTTGTACCCAAGGCTCTCTTTCATTACCATGTTTATTAGCAATGAAATCCTCCTTAGTATACTTCACAGTTTTAGTTTGCTTTTTAGGTTCAGCTATAGTTTCTTTCTTATCAGAAGCATCACTTTTATCATTCCACTTTCAGTTTCAGCATAAAAAAATAGATATACTATTAGGATCTTTAGCAGGTTCAGGAGATTCTACAGCAGTTTTATGTCTCTTCTTCTTTTTCTTAGAAGGAGAACTATTGTTTTTAGGTTGTTGAGAATCTTGTTCAATTCTTTTAGGATGTCCTTCAGGATACAAGGGGCCCTGAGTAGAAAATCCACTTCTAGTAATTATTTCACAAACATGTTTTTTCTCTAAAAGCATTAGCTAGCATATCTTTTTTGCACTTTAGTGAGTTGATCAATTTGAGTTTGAACCATATGAAAATGTTTAAAAAGAATTTTAACATCATTAGAGGTTCTTTCAATAATACCATGCAAATTATCAATAGCTCTAGAGTTTTCCATAAGATAATTTTGAACTCTCATATTAAAGTTGTCTTGCTTAATGACATAATTATCAAATTCATCTAAGCATAGATCAGGTGGTTTAGAGTAGGGAATATCTCTATTATCAAAGTATTAGAGAGTGTACCTCAACTATTGAGGTAGGAATTGAAGCAGAGGCTCGCATGACCTTAGAGGATGTCTGCCCTTTGGTGGACGGCATCGCTGATGGGGAAATCTCTTCGGCGGATGCCAGAGGTTGTCTACCCTCGAGCGGAGGCTCGCCTGGGCGGAAAGCCGCACGTGATCTAGATGGCAACGAAAATTCTGAGAGGGTGACGTCAGGGCGACACCGAGGCCAAGACTGGGGGCGCCATCTGTGATTCCTTCAGGAGAGAGGAGCACGGAGATCTCGTTGGCGGCAACCTCTGGAGGGGCGTTCGGGGGTCGTTTTTGGATTTCCTCAAGTCATTGCGGTGAGGTAGGATCCGAGTCGGAAGTTGATCAAGGTGATCAAGATGGATATGACAATCTCGCTCCATACTCGGTGCAGTGCCGGACTCCGACACCGATTCTCTCTTCATCGATGGTTCGGTCGTCGAGAGCGAGAAAGAGACTTGCGAGGTGGATGGGTTACAGGGCCGCAGTGCTGGTTTGATGGATTCGCAAGGAACCTCGGAGACGCCTATGGCCAAGGCTGGCCCCATGTAAAGGAGGTATCTGTGCATTCCAAAACGGCCGGTGTTACCTCCATCAACGTTCACGGAGGAGGAGGAAGGGCCGGAATGGACCGTGGTGTCTCGTCGTTGGCGATCTCCAGCAGCGCATGTACGTTTGATAAGATCGGAAATTCAAAATTCAAATTGTTGTTTTCGGGGAAGTAACAGATCGGATGGAAATCTTCGGACGTGTACGGTAATAGGCCAAATGGGCCAAGCCAAAATTCCAAATACCCAGGTCGAAGGACCCTTTTGTACGATCTTGGAGGGGGTCTACGTATGATTCTAGGGTATACTGAAGGGCTATGGGGAGGCTCATATCGAACGAATCTGTGTGCAAGGCTATGGCGGCTGCGGGTGGCAATGGTGGTGGCGGCAACGCTGCCGGCGGTGGAGGGGTGCAAGGCAGAGGCGGCGTGCCTCCTGCGCGTGTTGGCGCTGTTGCGGGGCGCGGTGTCAATGCTCCTCCTCATTTCAATAACTTTGAGGTCGGAGGGCCGAGCGGAACGGCGAACAATGGAGGTGCTCCGGCCGGTATAAACGATACCGCGGGGGAGGCACCTCGTTTTTACTCTGGATCAGGGTTGAATGGACCTCGCAGAGGAGGATATCGTGGTGCGCACCGCGGTTTCAGAGGATGCCATGGTTACTGTAACCATGGGGGTGGTCATGGATACGATCAGGGTGGAGGGCGCGGTCAGCGTCGTGATGATGATGGCTTGCAGGTCGATCCCAACAGAGGAGTGCACGACCGTTTTGCTAGGGGTTTTGGTCAAGGAGCAGGTCGTGGTGTTGTCAATCCGATGGAAGAGGTAGTTCTGGCAGCTGCTAACCAAGGTGGAGGCTCGGGCGGAGTTGCTGCAGAGCAGAGTTCTGCTGCCGCGGCTTCTGTCGGGCAGATTTCGGCTGCCACAAGTGGAGTTGCTGCTGGGCACATTGAGGCCGCCGCGACTGGAGCTACTGCAGGGGCTGCAACAAGAGCACTAAGGGTGACTTCTTTTGTAGTTTCTGGGCTGCTTGTAGGTTGTAGGCAGCAGAATCCTAAAAGAAGTCTCCGGTTTCTGGATAGATTTTTTCCACCGCGAAACTGCAAATGTACGTGATTTGAGAAACTGCTCCGGAGCAGTTTCTGGGAGTTTCCCGAGCTTCACCCATCATACTGCGAAGGGGTATACAAATGGACATGTCGTTCCACTGAATTACATCCCGATTGCCACTCCCTGCTCCCTCCCTAGCACCGATGATGGGGATTACCCCCGTCGTGTACTTACCGAGAATCCGCCTTTTACTCCAAGCCGCACCACATGGGCCGTGGTCCGGGTTCTTCTAGAATACGGCTTCTGTGCGTCAACTTACTGGGCCGCCTAATGGACCATAATCCATTACCATTCAGGCCACCCTGGTAATCCGGCTCTTTAGGACACTATCTGATATACCCATAATCAGTATATATCCGACAGTAACTGTTGAGACATCGTAGTAGGGTTCACAGACGGGGGTGCCATGAGGCCTACGGGTAAAGACGTGAGGGGGACGTGGTAGTATGACAACCAGCTACACAAAAGTTTACCCAGGTTCGGTACGTTGCAATTAGGCGGCGTTCCTACTCCTGCAATCTCACTAAATCAGGGCTGAAGCCTAAAGTATACAAAGTACAATGTGAGTTGGGTTGCTAACACGGCGAGGATCAGCTTCTCGGCGAGTTGGCTTCTAGCTAATTGTTCCTGTCTTTCTTCTCTCCCGTCCGGCTTTATATAGATAGCTGGGTTAGGGCTTACAGAAAGGAAACCTAGAAGACTATGGTAAGTTCTAACTTGGAAAGCAAGAATCCTCCTTCTACTCCAAGCCGCACCACATGGTCTGTTGTCCGGGTTCTTCTAGAATCGTAGAGGTGGCGGAGTCCACCCTTCGCTCCGCGGTGCGTGGTGGTGCGTGCATGGCTCTAGGGCTCATGCGCATGCACTACCCAACTGCCAAATCTTGGCGCGTAGCATCCGGCATCCCTCAAGGATACACGGAGGCGCAGAGGGCCAGCATCTTTGATGAAATCAAAGGTCACGCCACCAAGATTGCCACCATGGTGAACGTCTTCACCTTCTACCCGGAGGAAGCTATTCCGGAAACTCCCGAGGAATCCAGCAGCAAAGAAGAGTCGGATGCCTGAAGGAAGTTTCCTGATCCTGGATAGAAAATAGGAAATAGAAGTATTACTGATCTTACAATGTAAACTTATTGTAATGCTTTCTATTCTTTTGTATAAACAAGTACTCTGCCTTTGCAGTAATATTATTAAATATTTTGCAAGTTTTCCGGGTTCTTATTCTTTTATCTTCTAAGTTCTTTGGTTTATATGCTTTAACTGTCCTTAGTGTTTGAAATGGCTCGATGGTATTTTAATCTTCATGCCAAGTGATTGGGTATAACCTATCAGTCGAAACTCGGAAACATGGATTATACTAAAGGCATTTTTACTTACTAGATCCAGTGACCCAACATAAAAACAATCAGATAATACTTAGAGAACCGCAAGGAATTTTTTGAATGAAACCCAGGCACGCAGGCACAATCTGGGTTTCCTTAAGCCATTTTAGGCTGAAAATCATTCAGTTTTTTTTAACACCGAGCACGCAGGCACAATTCAGGTTAATGTTGAGTATTTTGAAAGATCATTGGGAAATAGATAAGACGGAGTTATGCTTTTATACTATAATAAACATGTAAAAACCATAGATGTATGAACCCCGACAACTTTATTTCATGATCTCAAAGATGTTTACATAGAAATTGAACTAAGTGTAGAAGGGACGTAACTGCTGGATGCTCCAGGGTCTTTTGGTCTCCCCTAGTTCTTCATCTATCTTTCTCTTTCTTTTGCGATTCGGTCTTTTGGGATCATCTTCTGTGTCCCGAATATCTACAAGATAGTATGATCTATTTTTCATAGCTTTCCTTATGACAAATGGTTCTTCCCAAACTGGAGCTAACTTGTGCTTTCTTTCTTGCACCAATATTAGCACTAATTCACCTTCTTTAAAAGAACGATGCCTGATTTTCCGACTATGGTAACGTCGTAATCCTTGCTGATAAATGGCGGATCTTTGAAGCCCAAGTTCTTGTTCTTCTTCTAGGAGATCGACGGCATCCCCTCGTGTACTTTCGGAGTCCGAGTCATCGAAAGCTTGCACTCTTGGGCTATCATGGAGCATGTCCGTTGGAAGCATTGCTTCTGCACCATAAACTAAGAAAAACGGGGTTTGCCCTGTTGATCTATTTGGCGTCATTCGAATACTCCAAAGCACGGAAGGTAAATCTTCCACCCATGCTCCAGCTGCTCTATGAAGAGGAGATTAGAGTCTTGGGCGTATTCCCTGCAGGATTGAGCTATTCATTCTTTCAACCTGCCCATTGGATTGTGGGTGAGCCACGGACGCAAGGTCTAGGCGTATTCCCGTTTGTCGGCAATATTTTGCCAACTCTCCAATAGAGAAATTTGTCCCGTTGTCTGTGATTATACCGTGTGGAACACCGTATCTCATGACTACGTCATTGATGAAATTTCTGGCAGTTACACCGTCAAGCTTTTTGATGGGTTTTGCCTCCACCCACTTGGTATATTTATCTACTGCAACGAGTAGATGTGTGAGTCCACCTCTTGCAGTTTTGAATGGTCCCAGCATATCTAGCCCCCAGACCGCAAATGGCCATGTGATAGGGATAGTTTTTAGTGCTTGGGCTGGCATACTCGTCTGCTTGGCGTAATACTCACATCCTGCACATGTGTTCACTATGTGTTCGGCATCTGTCTTGGCTGTTAGCCAGAAAAACCCTGCACGGAATGCTTTCTTAACTATGCTTTTTGATTGAGCATGATGTCCGCAATCCCCTGCGTGGATTTCTTGCAGTATTTCTCGGCCTTCTTCTGGCGAAATACATCGCTGAAAGATACCGGTAGTGTTGCGTTTATACAGGCAACCATTGATTACCGTGTATCCTTCATCTTGGATCCATCAAAGTGCATAACCCAGTATTCCGACTCCGGCATTGGTGTGTTTTCTATGGCTTCTGTCCAATCAGCGACAAAATCTGCCAACGCCTGGGATTTAATTGCCGTCCGGGGTTGGTACTTAATGTCGAACGCAGCCAGCTCGATGCCCCATTTGGCTACTCGGCCTGTTGCGTCTGCATTGTTAATTATATCCCCTAGTGGTGCTTTACATACCACTGTTATGGAATGTCCCTGGAAATAATGGCGGAGTTTTCGAGATGCGAAAAATACGCCATATGCCAGCTTTTGATAGTGTGGGTACCTTTGTTTGGACTCAGAAAAAACTTCGCTTATATAATATACCGGATGTTGATCTGGTATGCTTTGCTCTTCTTTCCTTCTTTCCACAACTATCACAACACTAATAACCCCGTTTGTTGCTGTAAGATACAGTAACATGGGTTCTTCGTCTTTTAGCGATGCCAAAATTGGAGCTTTTATCAAGGTTTTCTTTAACTGGGTTAATGCTTTGTCCGCCTCTTCTGTCCACTCAACTTTGTCGGATTTCTTCAACAATTTGTATAATGGCAGAGCTTTGTCTCCTAGCCGGCCTATAAACCTGATGACAGCAGCTGCCGAACCTGTCAAACTTTGTACATCTTTTAATCATGTAGGCTTTGTGGTGTTTAGGATTGCCTTGATCTTTTCCGGTCTTACTTCTATTCCTGTGTGAGAAACGATGAAACCCAGAAGTTTTCCTGAGGGAACCCCGAATACGCACTTTAATGGATTTAACTTCATTTTGTAAGTGCGCAAATTTTCGAAGGTTTCTCGCAAATCTTCAAGGAGTGTATCCTTTTCCTTGGAAACGACGGCAATGTCATCCACGTAAACGTGAACATTTTTGCCAATGTGAATATGCAAACATCATTGCATGCAACGCTGGTAGGTTGCACCTGCGTTCTTCAGGCCAAAAGGCATGGTTATGTAATAGTATGTTCCATATGGGGTTATGAAGGAGGTTTTGATTTGGTCTTCTTCCTTCATACGTATTTGATGGTGCCCGGAATAAGCATCCAAAAAGCATAAAAGCTCAGAGCCAGAAGTGGCGTCTATTATTTGATCGATTCGCGGTAACGCAAACCTATCTTTTGGACACAATTTGTTCAGGCCGGTGTAATCTATACACATCCTAAGAAGAGTACTATCTTTCTTCGGGACTAATACTGGGTTTGCGGACCATTCAGTATGTATAACTTCCCGGATAAAGTCAGCTGCTAATAGCCGGATAATTTCTTTGCCCATAGCCTTACGTCTTCTTCCATCAAATCGACGGAGACCTTGTTTGACGGGTTTAGATCCTGGAATCACCTTGAGTAGATGCTCAGCAAGTTCCCTGGGTACACCCGGCATGTCTGTAGGACACCATGCAAAAATATCCCAGTTCTCACGGAGGAACCTGATGAGCTCGCTTTCCTATTTTTCGGTCAGTTCCCACTACGACAAACATTGTCGGATCTTTGGGATCTAGGATAACCTGTCTTGTATTCTCGGAAGCTTTGAAACTATCTGCGGCCTTCCGGCTTTCTTTTCCTGCCGGCATTTCTGTCGGCGATACTTATTTTGCCAGCTCTTTCAATTCCTCTTTTGCAATCACTTTTTATGCGCAAAGGGCGTTTCCTTTTTCCAGCTCGTTTGCCAACTTGAAGTCTCCTGATATGGTAATCACTCCTCCTTTTGGCCCTGGCATCTTCAGCTTGTTATAGATATAACATCATCTTGCCATAAATTTGGCGAAATGTAACATCCCAAGTATGAAAAATAGCCAGTAGAATGTTTTGCTCTCTGTTATTTTATGTTTTGCATCATGGCATCATGTTCATTGCAATTGTTTTGCTTGTTTTCCATTTGTTTTCTTCTATTTTCATTTGTTTTCCAACTATTTTCCTTTGTTTTCCTTTGTTTTCTATTTGAATTTCAAACCAAATTTTAAACCTCTTGTTTCATACTTGTGATGTTACAATTTCCAAAATGATGTTTCAAATCAAAACAATCAATTGTTTCCATTAAAGTGTGATTCCAAAACTATTGTTTTGTTTCTATCAAAAAATCATTTAATATCAAACCCTTTTCAAATTCAATTATGATTTTCTTCCAAACAACAACCATGTTGAAATTATGAAAATTGCAAAACAAATCAATCAATTGTTTCCATCAAACCATAAGGTTCAAATAAAACTCCCATTTGCTCCCATGAAAATAAAAAGCTCAACTATTAAGTGGTTCTTTAATAATCCACCTAATTCCAATTTGCATTCAAAAATTCCAAATCCAATCCCAAACAGCACCCAATTTGAATCTATGCAAATTAACAAAACAATTCTAATCCTCTATTTTCATTTTAAACTACAAGTTCAATCCAATTTAAATTTTATTTCAAATAATTCACTTAATGATAAAAGCCATCCAATTTAAATCAAATTACAAAACAGCAAGTTAATTTTGATTTTTTTTTGAAAACAGAAATTGGCAAGTGGTTGTTGATGATCTAATTAACCCACACATTTTTATTCCAAATTTTGCCCAACCCAAAACCTAACTCTTTCTTCCTTATTTCAAATCAGAAAAAAAAACAATTAGAAGCAAAAAGAATAAAAGAGCAAGGGAGAGAGAGAGAGAGCAGCCAGCAGGCCCAGCCCAACCCCCTCAGCCCAAAATACCCCTTCGGTCTTTCTTCTTCCTCTGTACGATCACCATCCAGCACCTCCACGTAGCTGAAAGTGCATTTCGTTTTCCAAGTGTTTTGTGTGTTAGTTAACAATACTAAGTACATTATTTATCGAGGTGTTTAGTGTGCAGGTGTTATACTTAACATCGGCATCGATCACCGAAAAGTCGGTGAAGTTTGGCCTGAGAGTTTTGGGACAGAACTCAACCGGATTATTCGGACCGGATTATTCATCCTGGACCGGATATTCCGGTTGTTGATAAAGGTGCACAAAAATGGCTAAGGACTGAGAGTTTCGCATACTGGAGGCAACCGGATTATTTGGTCCGGAATATTCACCACGGACCGGATATTCCGGTTGTTCATGAAGTTGCGCAAAAACTGCTAAGGACTGGAAGTTTTGCTCACAGAAGTGAACCGGATTATTTGGTCCGGATTATTCATCCTGAACCGGATATTCCGGTTGCTGCGAAAACTGCTAAGGACTGGAAGTTTTGCTCTCAGAAGTGAACCGGATTATTTGGTCCGGATTATTCATCCTGGACCGGATATTCCGGTTGCTGCGAAAAATGGCTAAGGACTGGAAGCTTGGAGCTACTGGAGTCAACCGGATTATTTGTACCGGATATTTCATATCCATACCGGATATTCCGGTTGCAGTTGAAGAAGTGGAAAAATGGCTAAGGACTAGAAGATTTGCGTACTGGCATCTACCAGATTATTTGTACCGGATTATTCCGGAACAACCGGATAATCCGGTCCAGCTCTACAGATCTGCGTGGAGCAAGCTGACCGGATATTCCGGTCCAAACTTGGACCGGATATTCCGGTACCTTTTTTCCTGCACAACGACTAGTTGTGAGGAGTGACTATAAATACCCCTCCTCTTCTTCCCCAAGATCTAGTTCTTCCCCTTAGCATTTATGAGCATTTAAGAACTCACCAAATCCCTCATAACTCCCAATCCCTCCACCCAATCTTGAAGATCTTTGGAGGATTGAAGGAGAAGGCCCCGATCTACATCTTCACCGAGCCGTTCTTCATTTCCCCCTCTCTAGCTAGAGGGATCTTGCCTAGGGTTTCCTCTTGTGGAGAACCTAGGCATCTTGTTTCTTGTTGGTGATTCAAGAAGAGTTGGGAGCCCCCAATTAAGTTGTGGGTGTGTGCCCCAAGTTGTTTGTAAAGGATTTGATCCCCGCCTCAAAGGGGTTCTATAGTGGAAGGTGAACTAGGCCTTTGTGGCGAAGTTCATCGGAGAATAGGGTGAAGCCTTAGTGGCGTTGAGTAGGCCTTTGTGGCGAGCTCACACCCCTCCAACGAGACGTACTCCCCTAAAAAGGAGGAACTCGGAAATACATCGTGTCTCCGTGTGCTTCCATCGGTTACCTCGTTCCTCCCTCTCTTTACTTACTTGTACTTGTTGCATTAATTGCTTGTCTTGTCATATAGGTAAATTCACCACTAGTTGCACTATCTAGAGAATTTACCTTCTTGTCAAGCCTAAACTTTGAGAAAAATTAAAATTGGTCGTAGCACCTATTCACCCCCCCTCTAGGTGCCTATACTTTACTTTCAATTGGTATCAGAGCCTCGGCTCTTCTATCGGGCTTAACCGCCTAAGAGTTTAAGTATGGGAGATGAGTTGGATGACGCTCCGTCCGATGGAAATGTGTCCATGAATGATCTCAATGCTTTGAGAGAATCATTGACCTCATCCATAGACACTAAATTTGAGGAGTTGCGTCAACTCATGACAACACTCCTCAAAGCCAAAGAACCGGAGGTGGTCGACTCATCCCCTCCGGAAACGGAGGGTGCCAAGAAAGGGGTTGATGGTGAACCACTTAAAACTGCTTCCGCCGAACAATCCGCTAAGAAGGGTGCGAGTGGAAAGGAAGGATATCATGCCGTTGAAGGCCAATATTCTCCCGATCCTCCCATCCCTTTTCCTCATATAATTCCTAGAGGAGATCCACCTAAAATTGATGCATATTATTTTCGTGAATGGCAATACTACATGGAGACTCACTTGAACTCTTCTTGTATAGATCTTTGGAGAATCACTCGTGATGGATACAAGCCATATGATCCCAAGAATCTCACAAGAAGAGAGGTTGTAGATTGCCAACTCAATTACACCGCTTTATCCATCCTTCATCAAGCCGTGGGCCCCAATCACATGCCGCATCTTCAACACTTCTCCACCGCCAAAGAAACATGGGATGCACTTGTCATCATGTTTGTTGGGAATGAGAGCATGCAAAGAAATCGCTATGACACCTTGACCAATGAGGCCGAAGGATTTTTCATGCGTGATGGAGAAGATCATGTTGACATGTATCGAAGACTCAAATCTCTTGCCACCGCTTTCTCCAATGCGGGTGCAACACATATTGATGATGCTTGGATCAAGAGGAAGTTCATAATTGCCGTGATGCCTTTTGAGGGCACGGATATGAAGAGCATTCAAGGGAGACATGATTTCTCCACCATGACCTCTACCCAAGTCATGCAAGAATTGAGCTCCTACAAAGTGCAAACCAAGAATGCTCTTGACAACCGTGCTACGGCTATTGGAATGCATCAAGGAGCTTCCGTTGCTTTGAAGGCCAAGGTGTTGTCAAGAGAAGTTGAGAATGATGAAGATGGTGAATAAGCATTGCCTCCATTGAAGGAACAAGAATATGATCCCGTTCTAAAGGATCTAATTGCTCTCACCGTGCAAAAGTTTTGGAACAATCCCCCTAAAGGCAAGAAGTTTGTTGAGGAGAAGACCAAGTCTCGTTATGGTAATGATGGGGCTCAAAAAGTGAGATCTTGCTTCAATTGCCAAGACAAGTACCATTTCATTGCGGAGTGCCCCTATGAGAATAGAGAGAACCATAGCGGCAAGCTCATCCGCAAGGACAAGTCCAAGGTTGAATACAAGAAACCTCATTTCAAGAAGAAACCTTTCAACAAGAAAACCCCCACCAAGTTTGTGCTCTTGACTCAAGAGGAGTATGATTCCGGGAGTGATGAAGAAGAAGAAACCACAAGTGAAGTGGCCGCTCTAGCTATTGCTTCCACTCCATCTTCGTCATCTCTCTTTGAATCCCCCAATGAAAATCTTCCTCAACGCGATGCCAAGTGCTTCATGGCTAAGGCCACGGAGGTATCATCTTCTCCTAACTCTAAGACCCCTAGTGAACTAGAACATATTGCTAGTCTTAGAGAAGAAGAGTAAAGGGCCTCCTTGGACCGTTTTATGTCTAACATGCAAGGGGAGACCAAGAAGTACTTTGAGCATCTCATGAGGCAATTGGGAGAGGCCCAAGAGGCCCTTGAGAAGAAAGGTGAGGTTGAGAGAAGTGTCGTGGGATAATCACGACAGACGTTACCGGGGGTAACTGATCTTGGGGCAAGACGACACAGGCGTTTGGGAGAGGGTTTAGCTCAGAGGAAAACATGATGTAACTCGATCTGGTAGCCGGCAATCAAAGTCGCCGAGTCTCCGATCTTGATATAATAACTCAACTCTGGGATTACACTAGATGCTCGATATCAGGCGATATTGCTAGGGTTCTTAGATCTCTGCCTAAACTAGACCTGGGGGTCGATTTATAAAGCACCCGTACCCCCTGGCTTACCCTCCAAGACCCACCCTGAATCCTACCCGGACACTGCATACAAACCCTAACTTCCCTTTACCATAACCCACAATCCGGGTCACGAGGCCTGCAAACTTGGGCCTTCCAGAAGTTTCTCTATCCTTAGCCGGATCTTGCGCAGCGTCCTTTGGGCCAGGTTACACCTTGGAGTTGGCCTACCGGGTTATTATCCCTCCATCAGTAGTCCCCAGAATAGCTTGGGCTTCACGGATCCATCCTTGAAGCGCCTGCTATTCCCTGCAAAAATATCAAACGCACAAGCGTATGGAGGCCGGGTTAAAGTGCTTTGATAAATAGCTAGGCCTTACTCCATGGTGGCCATATAGTAACCCGGTTCTTCCCCAATTACTTTGGTTTGACTTTCCAGGTCTAAACCCCAAAATGTCAAGATTCTTTACTTGATAATTGACCTGATATCACGGGATGGATCTCTTTCTCCTTTTCGCTCGGATACCCTGCTCAATATTTAAAGCGCATCTCGCAAAAATTCAAACAGATAGCCGTTTACTCCGCAACTCCCGGCTCCCGCTCGCTGAACCGGGCTTATCCACTCGCGCTATAAATAGGCCCCTTGGGGGTAACCCGAACCCTAACGGCTCATTTCCCCCCACTCTGCTTCCTTTCTCCCTCCACGCTCATCCTCACTGAGCGCCACCACGGAAATCCCGCGCGCATCACCGGAGCCCGTTGGCCGGAGGCTGCGCTCCGCCACAGCTCACCCCGCGCCGCCGCCAAGATCCACCGGCAAATCTCCATCCGGCCCGTCAGGAACTGCAAAAGGACACCAGGCTTGCGCCATCTGCCTCCGCAAAGCTTCACTCAGATCTTCTCCAGTAAGCCTCTTGCACCCATTAATTTTCCCTTGCAATTTCTTGATTTCACCTCAGATTAGATCCAAATCAACCCGCCAATGATTTCTCGACCATGCCGAATTAGGTTGCTGATATTCTTTCTAGCTCGCCCAATAGATAAGATATAGACTCCAATCCACTCTCCTACTACCTGCAATTATTAATTTCGTCGCAAATCTGAAGATGGAATTCCCAATCTGGGCTCGAACCACTCAAAATTTCCGCCTTTGCCTCAATCACCCGGCTAGTCCTCCCCTTTCCAGCTCCTTTTATTCGCGCTAAGTGCCTGTGCAGCCATCCATCGTCCTCAAAAGCTCCTTCAACGCTTAGATCCCCATAATTTTCGCTATAATACTTGATACCCGGATAGTTCGAACTTCACTCTGCAAACTGACACCCGGATAATACACAATTTTCATGTCTCAATATTACCTTGCCGATACTTGGCCGGCTCACAGCTTCCGTGTCTTATTCCTTTTGTCCTCCTACCTTGTGCTTTGCAGGTCAACCACATGGCTCCCAAGAAGCAGGGAAAAACTCCGACTAAAGCCAAAGCCACCAATTCCATATCCGCCAACTGGGCGCGGTCTACGGTCACCAAGGCCAAGTTGGAGGAACTGGTCGAGCTAGGAGTTCTTCCCCCTCAAGAGGATATCCAGTGGAGGGTGCCGGGCAAGGAGACCCGGCCTACCCCGACGAAAGACGAGGTAATCTGTTTCGTGGAACATGTGACCCGGGGCTTCCGTCCGCCGGGTCACCCTTTCTTCCGTGATGTCCTAAGCCATTACGGCCTTCGCGTTTTTGACATCGGGCCTAATTCTATATTAAATATTTCCCATTTCATCGTCCTTTCCGAGTCATACTTGTGCACTCCGCCAAGTCTGGCTCTTTTCGTTGAGCTTTTTCAGTGCAAACCGTGCCGCGAAAGCGGTGACGGGGCGCTTCTCGCTTGCGGCGGGGTTTCTATCCAGCGCCGCAAGAATTCTCTGATGCCACCCCTCACTCTTAACTCCCATGTCAAGCACTGGCAGCTCTCATACTTTTACTGCCAAGACACCTCCCCTCCCGGCCAAAAGAAACTGCCGGGTTACTCGGAGGGTCTTCTTGACATCTCCGAAAAATTTAGTGCCTTTTCCCCTGACTCGGACAGGGAGGCCATTCAACCTCTGCTAGCCAAAATCACCACTCTCACGGCCCAAGGTCTCATCGGGCTCAACCTGGTGAAGACTTGGGTCGACTTCCGAATCCAACCCAATTCCATCCGTACAAAGTTGATGTGCGAGTATTCGGGGCAATCTACAGACCCACTCCGGTACTCTGACAACATCTTCGCGGCTGGTGATACTCATAAAACTATCAAGGGTTTTCTGACGGAAAAGCTTGAGGTAATCCGGAACATATCCGGATTAGAGCCCTTTACACTCGAGAACCCAGCCCCCAAGGTGAAAACCTAATTTTGATGTCTTCACCTTTGCTCTTTTCCACGCGATATAGTTGATGACCCTTATACTGATACCTTTCAGGCTGATGATGATTTTTGGAAGACCAACACTTCTCCTAGCTCCGAAAGTCCAGAGGAGCAAGAAGAAGCCGTTAATTCGGACGAAGGTGCCCTCCGGCTTTTACTTGGTTCCCTTAAGCTCATCATAACCCCTCCATTTTCCAACTATAACTGTGATGATATCCAGAACAAGAAGATGACGAAGAAGAAAACTCCGACGGCAAAGTAGAATCCGCCAGCGACGAGGAGGAATTGGAGCCGACAGTCAAAGTCGGATCAAAGAGAAAGACTCAAGAGGCCACCTCCAAGGTTTCATATCACCTCCTCGCATTCAATTCGCATTCCTTTAATGATATACATGAACTACCTTGACTTTGTTCCACTGGCCATGCTTGAAGGAGTCGCCCATGACCAAGCGCAGGTCAACTCGAAATCACCCGGGTGATGGTGCTCTCAACCTGGGTATTTCATCGACTCCGACTCGGCGGGCGGGTATTTACCCTATCCTTTCTCGAACGAAACATTTACCTTGAACCATTCCTTTATGAAATCTTACTTGATACTTTCCAGCCTCTCCCGGGTCCAGCGACGGATTTCCTGTGGATTTCGCGGTGAATACCGGGTAAAACCTCTTTCCTGATGCTCTACCATGCTTCATCATCCTTTCCTGATTGTATACTAGCTGCTTACTCATAACATCTATAGGGCCACGGTCGTTACCAGCGACCAAGAGGATATGGAAACCGAGGGCCCGGGTAAGGGAAGCCCGGCTGATAAGACTACGGCCGCATCTAGCGACGAAGGGCAAGCGTCGCCGACAAACCCGGATACACAAGAAGCCGAGTATCCGATTGCCTCCCATACAAGCAAGAAGAACAGAGCCACAACCTTGGGTGCAGAAGAAGGAGCATCGGATTCGGACATACAAATGACCCGGGTGCCGCCTCCCACTAAGAAGAAAGCTCCTTCTCGGAATTTCCAAGGCCCCGGGTCCTCTGATACGGGTAAAAACACTTTTGATCAATTGATGAACACTCTCCTCACTATGAAGACTTCGGAGAGCAAGATCTTGGAGCGCATGGCTGCAGAGCACCAGGTAGTGACACTTGATATCTCATAGTACATACCTAGTCCCCAAGTTTCGAGCATGACTTGCTAAAGTTATGCTTGGTACTTTACGCAATATTCAGCTTACCATAATATCCAACTGATACTTGCGTTCCTTGCTACTTACAGGCGCAGATAACCCGGTCGGATGAAATTTTACTTAAGACCGAACAACTTCTTCTTGCCGAGGTAAAACGAAGGGAAACCCTTGAGGATGACATGAAAAATTTGAAGAAGGATGTCTCCAAATACAAGAAGAAGTGCAATGCCGCTCAGACCGCACTGAAGAAACTATCGGACCAAGTCGCCGATACTTATCAGATCTTGCTTAGTAAGTTTTTGCTGCCGATTGGCTTCATGTCTTTGCTTTATCATATGATACTCGGGATTACTAATACGTTCTTTCTTTTTGTTTCAACTGTAGGTGCCAACCTTGCGGCCCCAGAGGAGGATGCCCTTGTCAAGGCTAGAACCCTAAAGACCGTGCTCCGGACCTTCTTTGCCGGCACAAAATTTATACTGGATGCCGTAAAGTGGCCTACAGAGGTATATCCGGGTGAAGAAAATCTCATTCAAGCCTGCTCCACGGTGCCTGGCTGGATTGAAATCTGGAAACGTTCGTCATGCCGGATCGGTATGACCCGGGCCTTTACCCTGGCCAAGGCTTTCTTTCCGAAGCTTGACCCGGCGAAGGTAATATCCGGGTTTCCCGAATTCAAGGCGGACGGTTCCAAATTTACACCCAAGGATTTCAAGGCCATACAATCCGCAGTGCGTCCCTCGGCTACCACTTTGGCCGATAGTTTGGATCTAAACACGATTATGAGTGCATACGACGCTGATGGCAAAATTGTTACGGAGGAAGCACCCCCGCCCTTTGATATATTGGAGAAGTGGGTTGCTAACTCGGCCAGGAAGAGGGAGGCAACTGCGAAGAGAGAGGCCGAGTTAGGATCAGGGCCGTCTGCTTCTACACCAGCTGTCCCTCCACCTGTTCGCCCTGGTGCAGTGAGTCCGGGTAATGCTGCCGGGAAAGCTAAGCAGCAAGCCCAGGACCAAGACCCGGAAGACCGTACTCAGGAGGCCGAATAGGGCAGTGCCATCATAGCATCTTGATCACGTGATTCTTTGTATTCAAACTAGCATGCTTTGGATGGTGCGCCTGTGCACCCCTGATACTGATGTCGTAATTTGTAACGTACTTTTAGTCCGTGATATATTTTGCGGCTTTCCTGGCCTTTTGATAATCGTGCTACTTGTCTATTCTTTGAACTTGTTCTCGATACCCGACTCTCTTTTTGGCTCCCTTCGTAAGACTCGGTTTTCCGAGTGTCAGGGGCTTTGATAAGTGGACTTTTCTTTAAGTCCCCAAGACTCGGATGGTAGGGTCTTTCGAACTTCGATAGCCAAGTAGTTTGTTTCTGTTTCGAAGTCCCCAGTCCCCATGACCCAAAGTCCGAGTCATGGGGGTGTGGCCTTTCTCAGAGAACAAATTGTTTTTTACCGAGTCAAAAACCTAAGGCCATTCCGTGTAAGTACTGAAGTTATGCTTGATAGTCATTGAGTTTCCGGCTATTAGCCTTGTACTCTGCATAAACTTGTGGTTTAGATGACCCTTTTGACTATCTTGTACTGTAAGCCGGCTTTCGCGTGGATACCATGTTGTTACATCCATACGAAAACAGGGTCAGACAAGTCCCATTGGGCTTCATGGCTGATTGTAATCGTAAGCGAACAAATCATGCCACTTTAGTGCGAGTCACATCGAGCTTAAGTAAGAAAAGTCAAGAAAATTTGGCTCCTTTGTCCAGTTATAAGATTGCAGCCGTACTCGTTTGCGAATAATCGGCCCTCATAACTTATAGGCATCAAGGCCGGGTCTTTCGGGTTTGTGGCTGGGCTACTTGAGCAACCAGCCCCCGAGACCTATATATACTCAACGTTCTTAATGATACTGAAATATTGATGTCACATGGATACTACTTACTTGTAATCAGGCTATAACGAAATAGGACTTGATAACCATCTCTTTATTGATGCGAGAAAGTTTGGATCAACAGGCCGCCTCATTAAAAACCTTCCAGTCCCCTTAGGTACCCTGGGTAGGAAAAGAGCGCGTCTGAAACCTGCTGCCCGTTACATTGTTTAGTTCTTCATGGGGACCGGTCCCGGACTGGCGTGACCGATGCACATTCTCCACATGTTGGACTTTTTCATGATGAGTACCGGGTTTACTAGCCAACCCGGGTGAGGTGTTTCCATGACGTGGTTGGTTGTGAGCGGCCGTGCAGCTTCTTTCTTTATAGCGGATTGCTTGGGGGAGTCATCCTCGATAAAAGCCACCATTTTAGCATCTTGTGCTACCTTGGATTTTGCTCTTTCGCCTTCAGTACTCGGCCTTTTTGATGTGGTTCTGTCCTCCGGGTCTGCTTGAGACCGGTAATGCTTGAGTTCTTCTTTTCTACAGGCCTGCTCGGCCATTGCTGCGTCTCCTTCATCACATTCAGCTGCTATGTCTCGATTTCCATGTACGGTAATGGTCTTCTTGGGACCCGGGATTTTTAGCTGTAGATACACGTAACACGGCCTAGCCATGAATTTGGCGTAAGCCGGCCTTCCAAATAACGCGTGATAAGGGCTGCGCAATTTGACTACCTCAAAGGTAAGCCACTCAACTCGATAGTTATCCTTTGACTCCCCAAAGGCTACCTCCAATGCGATTTTTCCCTTGGGACACGCTGAATGACCCGGCACTATCCCATGAAAAACTGTTGAGCTTTTTTTGTAGCTGAGACTCCTTGAGGCCCATGCGTAGGAAAGTTTCCCAATACAGTATATTGATGCTGCTCCCACCATCCATCAAAACCTTTTTCAGCTCATACCCATTGACCTGCGGTGCGACTACTAATGCCAAGACTCCCGGGTGTTCCACTCTTTCTGGGTGATCCCTTCTGCTCCATATTACCTCCTGTTCTGACCATCTCAAGTATCTCGGGACAGCTGACGAAACTGAGTTGACCGCTTGCTTCAGTATCTTTTTGTCTTTGTTAGAGCCTCCTGTGGTATGCACATGATATTGACCCAATTGTTTGGGGTTAGACTGGAAACCTCCTGCCCCCCCTTGGTTATTACCTTGATTCCCAGCCGCCGGGTTACCAGCTGGGGGTGGGCCGTTGCCCGGGTTTCCCCCTGGACCCGGTCCTCCTCCCCGTCCTGCACCTCGCATAGCTCTATTCACTTCCTCATTTTTTCATCTTTGTAAGTCGGCGCACTGCTCCAAGGAGTGGTTAGCTGGCCTGCCGTTCCTGCTGTGCTTTGGGCATGCCATCCTGAATATGTCCCAATTGTTACCCGGCCTTGGTGGTCCTTGATAGTTTCCTCCATTGTGATTACCTCCGTTGAAATTTCCTTCTGCTCTGGGCCTCGAAGACCCGGCTTCTGTGTTGGCGACAAACTCGGAACCTCCTTCAAACGGGCGCTTGTTCTGGCTATTTCCGTTATTACCCGGAGCTGATCCATTGCCGGTTCTTCCGTTATTACTTGTGTTTGCTTTTACCTTCTTGTCATCAACTTCCTCTTCTGTAGTATCTGTCGCAGCGTGTTTGTTGCACGCATCCATCAATTCTCCCATTGTAACTTCCGACGCATTTCGACTAGACTTCATGCGAGTTAACTTTTGCACTAAAGGTATATACTTGCATGTTTTTGCCATGGCTTGTAGTGCATCCTTGGGCTGAATATCCGTGTACGAGTGAAGTATCTCCATAACCCGGCGTACCCAACTGCGCGCCGATTCTCCCTTCTTCTGGACGCATCGCTCTAGATCATCAATAGTGAACAATTTCCTGCACGTCCCATGAAAGTGCTTGACAAACGCGGTCTTCAATTCCTCCCAGGACTTGATCGATCCTTCCGGCAAATTGGTGAACCACAACTTTGCTGCTCCTTCTGACATCATCAAGTACATGAACTTGGCTTGGAGATTCTCGGATGCATTGCGAATCGACATTGCCATCTCATAACTACTTAGCCATGTTTCTGGATCCATAGTGGGCTCGTAATTCACTACTTTCCCTGGCTCTTTGAATTTTTCCGGGTAAGGTTCAGCTCTGATATTGTCCGAGAGACACTTGGGCCCCGCAAGAACGGTCGAGGCCGGCCTTGTTCTAGAAACGTGTGATACAGCGGGGGGCGCGGCTGGGCGCGGTGCTGCGGGAAGCCCATGCGCTGCAGACCCGGCCGCGGCCCTCCGAGCTCTGGAACTGTCCACAACAGCCTGTGCTGCTGATGCTGCCTAAACGCGGGGAGGAGGTGGCATTTGCTGCTGCTCTTCCCTCCGCCGTGCTGAACTTGTTTGGATATTCCCTTGTTGTTGACTGACGTATGGCGTCCCGTGCATACCGCTTCTATGATCCGGATAATTGGCTTGCTGCGCCACCGCAGTGTGCAACAGATCGATGGCTTGCCGGGTCTTCTCTGCATGGGGTGACTCTCCCACAGGGATTTGATTTAACGCGAGTGTCGCCGCATACACATTGTCCATGGGATTATTGTAGTGACCGGCTGGTGTGCGAAATCGTGATGGTGGTGGTGGTGGTAGATCGTTGCCGGTTGTGACTCTAGTCTGTGGTGGGGGTAACCCAGCCCATTCACTTGCCGGGTGTGTCCCTGCTGTCGCCGGTTGGGGTGCGGTTCCCTGGTTCACCACTGGTATCGGCTGATCCTGAGGCGTGACAAATAAAGTAGCCGGATTAATAACCCCGCCCGTTGCTGGTAACCTAGTTTGATGCCTTTGATGTACTCTAGATGTTTCCTCCCGGAGCCGAGTTTCCAGCGCATCCAGTTCACGCTGCCGCGCGGCCATCCCTTGCCTTTCTGCCTCTACTTGCCTTCTTTGCTGTTCCAGCGCACGGCGAGCCACATCCAGATCCCTGACACGTTCCGCTGCGTTTTCTGGGGTGATAACCGTTGCAAGAACCGTGGGGTCTAGAATCAGATTATTATCGAATAAGGCCGGGTGACGCGGGTTTGAAGGACCCACCCCTGGTGTCCGGTTTCCCAGGAATCCAAACGTATTTGCGTGCAACTCCTCGTCTGCTGCACGGCTGGTCACTGATGCCGACTCTCCATCAACCCGGGCCAGAACCGGGTCTCCGTTAGCCGCACCCTGCTGCTGGGCCAATGCCTGAGCCGCCCCGACTGCTGCCGCGGTTGCGTTCCCTTGGTTGAGATTGGCCGCGGGAGCCGCATAGACTGCAACTCGGCGTATGATACTCGGTGTAAATTCATGTTGTTCTTCCTCGCCGTTATCCTCCTCATACCGGTTTTCCAGCAGATCCAGGATAGATCCGGTATCATCTTCTCTTTCGACCCGGTCGCGCGGGGTCCATGCCGGCTCCTCCGGCTGTTCCCACTTCGCGATGGGTTCTTCTGCCGGATGTGTCGTTCCAATCGATTCTTCATCATCTGATCGGATAGAAGTGGCTTCTCCTGGCACAGAATCAGATCCAATATTGTCAGGGATCGAACCGGAAGTACATACCATACCAATGAAGACGCTGATCCGGCCGATTGTGACGACGGATCCGGATTCGAGGTGATCCGATTCTGGCCCCCAACCGGAGTCGTCCACCGTCTTTTCTCCTTTGTGGTCGATGTAGATCTCGCCGACGACAAGATTCTCCATGTTCTTCCGAGCTTCTCCCGTGATGTAAACACCTTTGGACGCAGGCCCCACGGTGGGCGCCAACTGTCGTGGGATAATCACGGCAGACGTTACCGGGGGTAACTGATCTTGGGGCAAGACGACACAGGCGTTTGGGAGAGGGTTTAGCTCAGAGGAAAACATGATGTAACTCGATCTGGTAGCCGGCAATCAAAGTCGCCGAGTCTCCGATCTTGATATAATAACTCAACTCTGGGATTACACTAGATGCTCGATATCAGGCGATATTGCTAGGGTTCTTAGATCTCTGCCTAAACTAGACCTGGGGGTCGGTTTATAAAGCACCCGTACCCCCTGGCTTACCCTCCAAGACCCACCCTGAATCCTACCCGGACACTGCATACAAACCCTAACTTCCCTTTACCGTAACCCACAATCCGGGTCACGAGGCCTGCAAACTTGGGCCTTCCAGAAGTTTCTCTATCCTTAGCCGGATCTTGCGCAGCGTCCTTTGGGCCAGGTTACACCTTGGAGTTGGCCTACCGGGTTATTATCCCTCCATCAAGAAGGGATGCGGATGAAATTGCATCCCTCTCAATGACTCTTGAAGAAGAGCATGATGGTAGAGTTTCTCTAGAGGATGAGCTTGAAACTATTGAAACTACTCATAATGAACTTGTCTCTAAAATCATTAAGGAACATGATCTTGCTATTGCTAAATATAGAAAAGCTAAAAAGCATAAAGTAGAGTTTGGGGTTGGTCATGGTAAACTAACCGAGGAGTTTGAAAAGCTAACCAATGCTCACAAAGCTTTGGAAAGCCAACACTCATCCCTCAAAGAGTTGCATGAACAACTTCAAACTCAACTTACTCAATCTAACCATCCTAGCACTTCTACTTCTTCTTGTGATCATGCAAATATTATTGAAGAAAATGCTAGGTTGAAGGATGAGCTAGCAAGGCTCAAGGGCAAAAGCACTCTAGTCGAAAAGGTGGTGCTCGCCACCCCACAAGTGGTTGCCCCAAGCTCTAATGCGGTCATTTCTAGACCACAATTGAGTGCTCCAAGGCAACAAGTGGGCAAGCAAGGTCTTGGCTATGTAGCCAAGAAAAGGAACAAGAAGAAGAAGAACAAGAAGAAGAACAAACATGGTGCTTCGGGTGGTATTGTCATTAGGGACAACCCTACTCGTAGCACACCCGCACAAGCAAGCAATGGTGCCTCAAGTAGTAGTGTCATGAGGGACAACACTACTCGTAGCACCTCCGCGGGAACTAACAACCCACACCATTTCTTATATGTTGATTATTATGGTGTTGTGCAAGCTAAATATGTTGGTCCAATTGAGGGGTTTATTGACTACACTATATGGGTTCCAAAGACCCTTGTTACTAACATAAAGGGACCCAACTCGGGTCCTAACTCTAGTCAATGATCTCTTGCAGGACTATGCTTCCGGTGGGACTAAATGGATTCTTGATAGTGGATGCACTAATCATATGACCCGAAGCAAAGAACTTGTGACGGAGTTGCGACCAAATGACATCCAAGCAACCGTCACCTATGGGGACTCGTCCAAGTCTAAGGTATCCGGGTTTGGCAAGGTTGTGGTGGCTCCCGATATCACTATCGTGAACGTCATGCTTGTCGAATCCCTTGGTTACAATTTACTTTCCGTCCGCTCTCTTAGTAAGATGGGGTTCTCCGTCTTCTTTGATGGTGATATTGTGGTCCTTTTGAGGAGCAAGACTCTTGACGTCGCTCACGTGGGACATGTTGAAAATGAGTTGTATGTGGTAGACTTTTCTAAGTCAACCAACACTCAAGCAATGTGTCTTTTCGGGAAGGCGGACTTGGGATGCTTATGGCATCGCCGCCTATCCCATGTCAACATGAGAACTTTGCAAAGTCTTCACAAAAGTGGCCTTATTGTTGGACTAAAAGAAAATGTTTCCTTTGCAAAGCATCGCGTTTGTAGGTCGTGTGTTGAAGGGAAGATGCATGACATTGTGCACAAGGCCAAGACTATTATTTCATCAAAGAGGATCTTGGAGCTTCTCCATGTTGATCTCTTTGGTGCCGTGCCCGAGGCAAGTCTTGGCGGCAAGAAGTATTTCTTGGTGATTGTCGATGATTTTTCAAGATACACTTGGGTTTATTTCTTCAAGTGCAAGAGTGAAACCCAACAAACCATCACCGACTTCTCCAACGAAGTGCAACGTCAACACAATGTGCAAATCATGGCTATTAGGAGTGATAATGGATCGGAGTTCAAGAACTATACATTGAATAATTTCTTAGTGAAGAAGGCATTCGTCACCAATACTCCGCCACTTACACTCCTCAACAAAATGGTGTTGCCGAAAGGAAGAATCGCACTCTCTTGGATATGGCAAGGACCATGTTGGCGGAGTACTCTTCTCCCCAATATTTATGGGCCGAGGCCATATCCACCGCATGCCACTCCTCCAACCGCCTCTACATCCGCAAAGGCTTGAGCAAGACCCCATATGAGATCCTCACCGGCAACAAGCCCAACGTATCCTACTTCCGTGTATTCGGTTGTAAGTGCTTTTATTTGATCAAGGGTATTAGGTTGTCGAAATTTCAATCCAAAACTATTGAGGGTATTTTTGTTGGTTACGGTGCCGAATCCCACACTTATAGAGTCTATGACAAAGCCTCACGGATTGTCATAGAATCTTGTAGTGTGGTTTTCGAGGAAAATGACGGCTCCCAAGTGGCGCAATTTCATGTTTCAAATGTAGATGTTGAAATGCCTCAAGAAGCCATAGGAAGGATGGGTGTGGGATTCTTCCGCCCCATCGAGGGACACCTTATGGCGACTCGAGAAGGACTATGCTCTACCCAAGTGGAGCCCTCCTCTACATTAGAAGATCAAGCCAAGGAGCCAACTACTACACCTAACCGAGAACATTTTCAAGACCCTCCTCTCGTTGATCAAGTGACTCCGCAAGTCGTACCCACTCCTCTCACTAATGCGAGTCAAGATCAAGGCCAAGATCAATCATCCTCTTCATCCTCTTCTCAAGTTGAAGCTAGTATTGAAAATATTGTTGATGACCATGTTGATGATCAAGGCCATGTTGGTCAAGATGGGGACCCGAATGATCAAGTGATTCCTCCTCGCAATAATGAGGAGATCGAAGCCCGTCGCATCAAAAGGATAAGAAGAGCTTTGAAGCAAATTGATGCCCAAGATGACAAGGTCTTGGAGGATGTTCAAACTAGAAGATCCACTAGAAGGCAATTGGCTCATTTTTGTGAGCATCAAGCTCATATCTCTATGGTGGAGCCTAAGAAAGTGTATGAAGCTCTTGAGGACTCCGATTGGGTTGAGGCTATGCATGATGAGCTCAATAACTTTGAGCGCAACAAGGTTTGGAGATTGGTTGAGAAACCCAAGGATTGCCACAATGTTATTGGCACCAAGTGGATTTTCAAGAACAAGCAAGATGAGAATGGCATTGTCATTAGGAACAAGGCTACATTGGTCGCTCAAGGTTACACCCAAGTTGAAGGCATTGACTTTGATGAAACCTACGCGCCCGTGGCTCGCCTTGAGTCCATCCGTATCCTCCTTGCTTATGCATCCTCACATAATTTCAAATTGCAACAAATGGATGTGAAAAGTGCTTTCTTGAATGGTCCACTAAAAGAGGAGGTATATGTTAAGCAACCTCCGGGGTTCGAGAATCTCAACTTTCCCAACCACGTTTACAAACTTGACAAGGCTCTCTATGGTCTCAAACAAGCACCTCGTGCTTGGTATGAGCACCTTAGGGAGTATTTAGATGATCGTGGTTTCGAAGTTGGGAAGATTGACCCCACTCTCTTCACCAAGAGAGTAAAGGGAGAGCTTTTCATATGCCAACTCTATGTGGACGATATCATCTTTGGCTCAACTAACCAAGCTTTCAATAATGAGTTCTCTAAGCTTATGACTGACAGGTTCGAGATGTCTATGATGGGTGAGCTTAAATTCTTTCTTGGCTTTGAGATCAAGCAATTGGCTCGTGGGACTTTCATTTCTCAAGCCAAGTATACCCAAGATATGATCAAGAGGTTTAACTTCCAAGATGCTAAGATCAAGACATCTCCTATGCAAGTCAAGTGTCATCTCTCTCGTAATCCAAAAGGGAGTAAGGATGTGGACCAAAAGCTTTATCGTTCTATGATTGGTTCTTTGCTCTATCTGTGTGCATCTAGGCCCGATATCGTTTTGAGTGTAGGTGTGTGTGCAAGGTATCAAGCGGCTCCTAAGGATTGCCATTTAATGGCGGTTCATAGGATCTTTCGTTATTTGGTTCATACCTCAAGATTTGGCTTGTGGTACCCAAAGGGGGCACAATTTTCTCTCAATGGATATACGGATTCCGATTGGGCGGGTGATCAAGATGATAGGAAGTCAACTTCCGGGGCTTGCCAATTTCTTGGTAGGTCCCTTGTAAGTTGGTCCTCGAAGAAAAAAAATTGCATTTCACTCTCCACCGCCGAAGCCGAATATGTTGCCGCCGCAAGTGCATGCACTCAATTGCTATGGATGAGGCAAACTCTCAAGGAATATGGAGTTCATTTGGACAAAGTGCCTCTTCTATGTGACAATGAAAGTGCTATCAAGATTGCATACAATCCGGTGCAACACACAAGGACGAAGCACATTGAGATTCGCCACCACTTCATCCGTGATCACGTGGCGAGAGGAGACATTGCACTAAGTTATGTGCCCACCAAGGACAATCTTGCGAATATTTTCACGAAGCCACTTGATGATGCAAGATTCTTGTTCTTGAGGAATGAGCTAAATGTGATTGATTCAAGGAGCTTGACTTGACTATCTTGCACACACCCCTATAGATGAAACGTATTCGAGTTTAGATGTAGGCATGGACATAGGGGGAGTGTTATCCTAATACATTGGATTCTCCCTCCCCCCATTATGCCCAAAGCAAAAAAAAATCATTATGATCTCTCTTTTTCTAATGTTGAATTGTGAGCTTCAATGTCGAGAAGTGGCAATGCACCCAAGATACATCTTCGCGGTTGCATACCATGATCTCTTACATGGTGGCCTAGGCCACCAACCTCTTCATTTCGAAGAGTTGGATCTTAGTTGGGTTTTTCTACTTGTCATTTCATTGCATTTCGTGTGTTTTTCCCGTCTAAGTGGTTCTTCCTAGGAAAATCCCACTCAATTGGTATTTTAGTTGGTTGTTTCTTGCTCTTGAGAGGGATAAGTACTAGTCTCAGTTTGTTAAATCTATCCTAAGCCTTTCTCTCAAAAAGCCTTTCTTTTCTAAGCACTAGTGTCGTCCGTTGAAAACGAGGAAATTTCGAATCAGGAGGCAGTCGGAATTTCCGGTTCAGTTTTGAACCGGAATATCCGGCTGTACCGGAATATCCGGTTCAAGTATGAACCGGAATATCCGGTTCGGCGCACTTCATAAAGCCTGGAGCCCGACGGGGAGGGGCAGTTCTTGCCCTTTTCCCATCTGCTCCTCTCCACCAAAACGCCGCCGCCGTGATTCTTGGCCTCCCGGGCCGTTTCCTCCGCGGGATCTTGGAGCTTTGGCCCGGATCTCGTTCTCCTCGCGATTTGGAACGATTCTACCCAAGCATTTTTCTCCATGGACCCCGGTAACGTTCAAATCTCTTGAATCTTGGTGCTATAACCCTACCTTTCCATGGATTTGCGTTTATGTTGGCTATGCTTGGTAGAATTCGTTCCGGAGAGGTCCCCTTGCATGCTAGAAACAATAGACTAGAATCCTTGAGTACAATCCTTGTGAAAATCTGAGATTTAGATTGATTTGGTGCTGTTCCGCAACCTACCGGAATATCCGGTCCACGACTGAACCGGAATATCCGGGTAACCGGAATATCCGGTTCAGTTTTGAACCGGAATATCCGGCTATGTCCAGTACTATGTTAGGGCAGCCCCAAATTGATCTTTCCCAGATTTCTACCTCGATTGTTTCCTGGAATCTCCTCTATCGTTTTTATGCATGTTTGTATCCGTTGTGTGACACTAGTGTACTCATCTTGTGCTATTCCTCTACTATCTTGTTTCACAGGTGGTGACAGTGAGAGGAGCGTTCCGAAGCATAAGAAGCAAGTTTCTGTCCGTAACAAGAGGAAACCTCGGCTCAACTATCAGACCGACATTCCCGTTCAGGACTTCAATGAGCTCAGAAAGCAGGATGCCTATCTTTCTCCGCGGGTTGCAAATATTGATTCTCGGTTCTGGAATCTGGAGCAGTCCTATATCTATGCTGATATCTATTGTGACTACCGCTTTCTTTGCCGTGCTATGCATCCATATGACCATGCCGCTCTCAAGGCCAAGGAGGAATTTGCTGATGCAGCTAGTATTGTTGAGCGTTTTGGACTAGTGAAGCTTATGGAGACTCAGTGCAACTACAACACACAGCTTGTGATGCAGTTTATGTCCACTCTAGTGTTCAGCACTCAGGATATTGTGACCCGTCTCAAGTGGATGTCTGAGTCCACAGCATGTGAAGCATCTTTCGAGAGGTTTTCCCGTCGCCTTGGATACTCTTACCGCGAGCACCCTCCTCTTGGTCGCCGCGTCCATGAGGTTGATAGGCCAAGGAGGGAAGTGGCCATGGCTGAGCTGTATGCCCCTAGTTTCACCGTTGGGGGACTTGAGGGACTTCTTCCACTTTATGATCAGCTGGTTCGCATTTTCAGAGCCTTCCTTGTGCCGAGTGGAGGTAACAATGATTCTCTCACCACTCCTTTATGCAACCTTCTGATTCTGGCTAAGGAGTGCATGGAGGAAGAGGACCCGTCTGTCTCCTATACTGTGGATGTGATGGACATCATCTTTCACGAGATTTACGCTGCTATGATTGGTGGCTACACCATTCCCTATGCTCCCTATATCATGATGCTCATCAAGTATGAGATGAGGAAGGAGTACACCGAGTTACCCATGGCTGAGCACAAGGTCAAGAAGCTGTATGTCAAGAGGAAGATGAAGACTGCTGCTGCTTCTCAGAGTGCTCCATTTGAGGGTGGTTCCTCTATAGGTGGTCCTTCTGGCTCTCAGTCTGCTCGCAGGGCACCCGTTTCTGATATTAGCACTTTGCGCCACGTCAGGAAGCTCTCCTGGTTTCAGCGCAACGTGCTCTGCATGAAGGTGGATATTCACAAGGAACAGTACAAGGCGTATCGCAGGGACACAGCCATGGCTAGCTCACAGCGACAGATTCTCCACCACGTGAGTGGTGGCACTGGTGATGTACCTGCTCCTATTGCTGCTCAGTCCTTCTCTGCTTGGTCTGCTGGGGATTTCACTCCTTGGGAGAGCATTGAGGCGGCTCTCCGGTCCACTCAGGATACTGCTTCTGGAGCTCATGATGAGGATGCTGATGAGGAGGAGTCTGATGACGAGCAGGAGTCTGGAGGCGAGTCGGATGCTTAGACCGTGTCTGGGGCGTTAGATTAGCTATTTCCCTCCTTTTTGGTGTCTCGATGCCAAAGGGGGAGAAGTAGCTATTATAGACTACGGGATTTGCATGGGTCCGGGCACAAGCATTTGCTTTTATCGTTCTTTGAGAGCTTGTGTCCATTTTAGTATCTTCGTTTGTCGTGCTCATGAACTTATGTCGGTTATTGTCTCGTTTAAAACTATGTGTGCTATTATGTGTGAGACTATGTTGGTTATCTGGATATTATCATGGTTTATCTATTAGTGGTATGATGGTTATCTATCGTATATGTTGAGGAGATTATCTATGGTTGTGCTTGGTTATTCTTGGATATATCTTTTTCGCACAAGGTATATATTTCTTTACACTCAACATATTGGTGATATTGACTCTTTGGCATGTTTGTTACTTGTTGGAAATTTCTCCCTATACATCATTGCATCCATTTGCGTTTGAGGCAAACAAAAGATATGCATAGAGATAGGGGGAGAGATTTCCATCTTGTTTCAAACATGATTCCTGTCAAGGTTTATTGCAAATCTTAGTATTGTCATCTAACACCAAAAAGGGGGAGATTGAAAGTGCATTTCGTTTTCCCAGTGTTTTGTGTGTTAGTTAACAATACTAAGTACATTATTTATCGAGGTGTTTAGTGTGCAGGTGTTATACTTAACATCGGCATCGATCACCGAAAAGTCGGTGAAGTTTGGCCTGAGAGTTTTCGGACAGAACTCAACCGGATTATTCGGACCGGATTATTCATCCTGGACCGGATATTCCGGTTGCTGATAAAGGAGCACAAAAATGGCTAAGGACTGAGAGTTTCGCATACTGGAGTCAACCGGATTATTTGGTCCGGAATATTCACCACGGACCGGATATTCCGGTTGTTCATGAAGTTGCACAAAAACTGCTAAGGACTGGAAGTTTTGCTCACAGAAGTGAACCGGATTATTTGGTCCGGATTATTCATCCTGGACCGGATATTCCGGTTGCTGCGAAAACTGCTAAGGACTGGAAGTTTTGCTCTCAGAAGTGAACCGGATTATTTGGTCCGGATTATTCATCCTGGACCGGATATTCCGGTTGCTGCGAAAAATGGCTAAGGACTGGAAGCTTGGAGCTACTGGAGTCAACCGGATTATTTGTACCGGATATTTCATATCCATACCGGATATTCCGGTTGCAGTTGAAGAAGTGGAAAAATGGCTAAGGACTAGAAGATTTGCGTACTGGCATCTACCGGATTATTTGTACCGGATTATTCCGGAACAACCGGATAATCCGGTCCAGCTCTGCAGATCTGCGTGGAGCAAGCTGACTGGATATTCCGGTCCAAACTTGGACCGGATATTCCGGTACCTTTTTTCCTGCACAACGACTAGTTGTGAGGAGGGACTATAAATACCCCTCCTCTTCTTCCCCAAGATCTAGTTCTTCCCCTTAGCATTTATGAGCATTTAAGAACTCACCAAATCCCTCATAACTCCCAATCCCTCCACCCAATCTTGAAGATCTTTGGAGGATTGAAGGAGAAGGCCCCGATCTACATCTTCACCGAGCCGTTCTTCATTTCCCCCTCTCTAGCTAGAGGGATCTTGCCTAGGGTTTCCTCTTGTGGAGAACCTAGGCATCTTGTTTCTTGTTGGTGATTCAAGAAGAGTTGGGAGCCCCCAATTAAGTTGTGGGTGTGTGCCCCAAGTTGTTTGTAAAGGATTTGATCCCCGCCTCAAAGGGGTTCTATAGTGGAAGGTGAACTAGGCCTTTGTGGCGAAGTTCATCGGAGAATAGGGTGAAGCCTTAGTGGCGTTGAGTAGGCCTTTGTGGCGAGCTCACACCCCTCCAACGAGACGTACTCCCCTAAAAAGGAGGAACTCGGAAATACATCGTGTCTCCGTGTGCTTCCATCGGTTACCTCGTTCCTCCCTCTCTTTACTTACTTGTACTTGTTGCATTAATTGCTTGTCTTGTCATATAGGTAAATTCACCACTAGTTGCACTATCTAGAGAATTTACCTTTTTGTCAAGCCTAAACTTTGAGAAAAATTAAAATTGGTCGTAGCACCTATTCACCCCCCTCTAGGTGCCTATACTTTACTTTCAGTAGCAGAGAGCATGGAGGAACGGCTGAGCTCTTTCCCCCTCCCCCTATAAGACCTAGCTAACCCTAGGGTTCCCTCTGACCTCTCTTTCTCCCTCCTTCCTCTTCCCCCGCCTCCATCTTCCTTCCACCTCCCCTCCATCTCTCTCATCTCTGTATTTTTCTCTGTAACCTGAACCCACCACTGAAAGTTCCTCCTTTTGGCTCCGGCGATCGACGACGTTGAGCCCCCCTCCGGCCGCGGCGAGGGCGGGAATGGAGCCGCCCCACCGCGGGCTCCCTTCTCCCCCCCTCGGCTTGGACCGGGACTGCCCGGAGCGCCGCCGCCATCGCCTCCCGTCGCCGGCCACTCGCCACCTGCTCCGCCCGACTGCTCCCTCTGTCCGACTCGAGGTGAGCTCACCTCTCCCCCTCGCCTCCCCTTCCCTCTCGCTACCCCCTCGTCCATCCTCCCCCACGCAGCACGCCCCCACGGCCACCCCACGCGAGCGCACCTTGAGCTCCCCATCGCCGGCGAGTCTGTCCGCTCGCAGAAGCTCAGCGAACTGCACCTGCAGGTTCAGTTACGTGCAGAAAATTCAGAAAACAGCGCGCACCCACACCTCATACCCCCCGAAGCCCCCTCCCTATCACAAGCAGTCGCACAGCCCAACTGGTCACTGCCCCTTTGCGCGCAGCGAACCCTCAGATCCCAGGGTCGAGTCCCCAAGCCCCCACCTTTCTGCTTATTTTTCCGAGTTATTCCAGTGCTTAGTTCTGAACCTTAACCCCCTTGGGTTGTTCCCTGTAACCAAAAGCTAGCAGCGACCCAGCTGGTTGCCCCTTGTGTTGCGCAGGCAGGAGGGCAGGGTTCGAGTCCCCCTCCCAACCATTAACCCAAAACTTTTTTCCCATTTGTTTGACACAGCACCTTCCAAGAAATCACCAATAGGTCCCTGCAGTTTCTTTTCTAGCCCTGTAATATTTTTCCTAAGTCCCTAGAGGTGATAAAAATGGCAGATTTGCACCTTAACTTGTAAAATGCATAAGTAATTCATCCCAACTCCAAATTCAACATTTTTAATATGTTTTCTGTACCAAATTACATGTTCTACCCAAATATAAAATTTGTTTACTGTTTTGAATATTTAAAATGGGTGAAACATTTGAATTCTTGTTTAAATCACTTAATTTTGCAAAAATCATAACTTGGGCATAAAAATTCCAAATTCCACAAACTAAATATGTTTTCCAATCAACTGTTCATGTACTTTCCAAATATAAATTTTGTTTGCTGTTTTGAATAATGTAAATTGCTGAAAACAACTGTTTCTTAATTAATGCATTTAAAATTGCCAAAATAATAACTTGCTCATTTTAAATCCAATTTCAACAAATGAAATATGTTTTCCATGCAAAATTAAACCCTCTTTCCAAATATAAAATTTGTTTCATGTTTTGAATAATTAAACTTGGTTAAATGATTTAAACCTTGTTTAAATCATTTAATATTGTTAAATTCATAACTTGATCAAATCAAATTCTTTTGGGACATATAAAATATGTTTTCCAAACCTAAAAGTATAAACTTTTCAAATATGAACTTCACTCAATGTTTTGAACAAATAAAATTCAAATAAGTTCATGACTGAATTAAATTCACTTAATTCTTGCTTAAACTTGTTTAATTCATAAATAATTTATTTGAAATCCTTTTTCAACAAGTGAAACATGTGTTCCAACTAAAATCTTGTGTTCTTTTCAAATATGAACTTTGTTATCTGTTTTGAACAATTTACCTTGATGAAAACAACAAATGCTTGTGTGACACCTTTAAGAAACCAAATTCCATAACTTAATAACCAAATTTTCAAACTTGGTAAACCTTATTTCTAATTGCTCCTATTGTTGTTATTTTGCTGTTTTCCTCATCCATGCATCATGCTAATTCATTTACACATGATGATTAGTTGTAGAACAATTAATTCAACCATAATTCATGGGCTTTCCATATGCAATCCAATTGCATGTGGGTCCATTTAATCATGTTATGTTACCTTGTCAACTAGTTTATTTTGATGCATCAATTAAATTGACATGCATCATCCCATGTTTGTGCACTATGCCATGTTATTGATTGTTTATCTCTCTGCGTTGTTTGTTTGCTTCTTCTCGGATACACGACGATGTTGAGACCGACGATACTTACGACACCCCTTCTAAGGATTTAGCTCAGTACCAGGCTACTGGGTTTGCAGGCAAGTATTCACTCACATGAACCATCGTGTTCCTTTCAACATTGGATACCGATACTTTCTGTTGTCTATTCTGCTAGCCCTAGGAATAGCTGTTTCTGTTACGAACCTATCACATGTATCCTTTAACCCTGATACTGCCTCACCTCCATACCCATGACCTTTTGCTTGTTGCCCGTGTCTTACTAGCATGCTTAGGGTTGTTTTTGCTCGAGTCTGTTACCCGTT
Organism: Alopecurus myosuroides; assembly: GCA_028641055.1. NCBI lineage: Eukaryota > Viridiplantae > Streptophyta > Magnoliopsida > Poales > Poaceae > Alopecurus > Alopecurus myosuroides. Next base: position 353,261,081 of record CM054058.1, read on the forward strand.
ACTTTCCGTACTAGATTACTTTTACGTTCTGGGGGCTCGATGTTTAATCAATCAATCATGCTAATGTTATTATTAATAATAATTTGATGATAAGGCACCGGCAGGAGGCCCTGCGTGGTTTTGAGGCCTGCTAGTGTCGACCCTAATAGGAAAAGGGTCTTGTCTACTGATCCATGATAAGCGCACTAACCGCATGTGGGAAGCGAGTATGGGCGCCCCCCTCAATTTGATTCGATTCGCATCTCGTCCAAATCTCCTCATTTAGTTCGTGTTTTCCATTTGCCCCATGCATGTTTTTGCGAGCCCAGGCCAGGGTGGAACTTTTGTAGTCGGCATATAGGGGGACACGTTCTTAGAGTGCTATGAGGGTCCCCTTTCTTCGGGGCTCGATTAGCCGTGCGCCCAAGGTGCTTTGGGCTTGATGCGGAGAAGAGTTGAGTTGTGTTGAGTACCTCGCTTGGTGGGTTGATCCCCCGTCTGGCGGGTTATTCTTACGTGTACGGCCAAATTGGTGCACCCCTGCAGGGATAAATCTTCTCGAGAAGCCGTGTTATCCGCGGTTATGGATTACTTGGTGAAAGTACTGGCTAACAAGTACTCAGGACAACTTAAACCTAATGATTAACAACCTTACACCCAATGATTAACAACTTGACTAGTAATAGGCTTATTGACACAATAATCTGAACCATCATTATTTTCAACTGTGTGAGTATCCTCGGATTGCTTCTTTGGATAAGGGGCGAGGTCCAGGATGGGTTTGTTTGGTGGTTAGCTATAGTTGGTTACGATACGCGATCTTATCTCCTTTCTGTTAGCCGGAAGTGGTAGTAACTCCGTAGTTGGTTAGAGCAGCCAGTTGCAGCATTTTTATATCCCCTTCCTTCCGTTGAACCCAAAGCATCTGTGCTTGGTGTTGACGGGCTACACTTTGGTGAACTGTGAGTCTTGCTTGCCAGTACGTTTATGCACTGACCCCTTTGGGGCTGTGGTTTCCGCAGACTACGTTTCCGAGGATCCCCATGGTGGCTACTACGTGGAGTATGACGAGACTGCTGACGAGTAGATAGCGGACCCGGGCAGGATCCGAGACTTCGTGGATGGGCTCCGTCTTTTCGTTTCCGGCCTCTTAGGCCTATTTGGATCTTGTCTGTACTCAGACATGTTGAATGCTTCCGCTGTGATGTAATGATGAATTGTTGGGACATGTGTCCTCTGGATGATTGTATTTGCTATCTCTGCTCTAGTGAGAGCTATTTGCAACTTATTTTCATCTTTTGTGTCGTAGAGATCTGTTGTGATATCACTTGTTACAATGCCGTTGACGTACCATGTGTGTATGATTTGAAGTACGTCAATGGAAGTATCTGGATTTCTATGGGATGGTTTGCGCAGACGATGAATAGTAAGATAATGGTTGTCACACGTTTACGTGTTGGCCTGCTCATATTGAGATGCGGGTGCCGGTATGCCCCGTAAGCCATTTATCTACTGTTTAACGGACTGTGAGTATCCCCTAGAAGTCCGGGTGCGACACGAAAGCTGGACGTCCGAGAATTGCGTGATATACGCTCTCGAACGGCACAACCTCGAAAGAGATTTTTTCCTGCCGGAAGTGCTCTTTTTCTCCAAAGGTTACATCTAGGGAAAATTTCTCCTAGGGATTGTGCTTGTCTGCCAGGAATGATGCCGTGGAAACGTATGTTGCTATGATTGAGCTGGGTCTCGGAGATTCGTAGATGCTTTAGTGTATCCAGGTATATTATGCTAATGCTGGATCCTCCATCCATCAGCACTCTTTTTAGCCTAGTGTTTTGAACAATAGGACTTACAATTAGAGCTTGTGTGCCGGGTTCTGGGATATTTCCGAGATGATCAGCCTGATCCCAGGTAATTGGTGTTTTCGAGTACTTCAAGAACTTGGGGGTTGGTGGAACAACCACGTTTATTTCTCGAAGTGTCCTCTTTGCCACCTTTGCTGAGGGAGTTGCGAGGAAAGTTAAATTGCATTCTACATCAACTCTCGGGAACTTTGGTTCGCCTTTTCGCTGCTGCTCCTAGATTTTTTCGTCAGTGTCCGATTCACTGCCTTCTTTTTCAGCTTCTGGCTTTTGCTTGGAGAATTTCCTTTTGGAGTTCTTCCCCTTGTTCCCGGATCCTGCACTACCTTTCATATGCTTATTGAGCCGACATTGTGCATTAGTATGGGTTGGTTTATGTCGCACCCGAACTTTTAGAGGATACTCACAGCCCGCTAAACAGTAGATAAATGGCTTACGGGGCCTACCTGCACCCGCATCTCAATATGAGTAGGCCAACACGTAAACGTGTGACAACCATCCCCTACTATTCATCGTGAAATCCGAATACTTCCATTGACGTACTTCATAACATACACACATGGTACGTCAATGGCATTTGAACAAGTGATATCACAACAAATCTCTAAGACACAAAGAAATAGAAATAAGTGGCAAAAGCTCTCACTAGAGCAGAGATAGCAAATACAGTCATGCAGAGGACACATGTCCCAACAAGTCATCATTACATCACAGCGGAAGCATCCAAAGTGTCTGAGTACAGACAAGATCCAAATAGGCCTAAGAGGCCGGAAACGAAAGAACGGAGCCCATCCACGAAGTCTCGGATCCTGCCCGGGTCCGCTATCTACTCGTCAGCAGCCTCGTCATACTACACGTAGTAGCCACCATGTGGATCCTCGGAAACGTAGTCTGCAGAACACGCAGCCCCAAAGGGGTCAGTACAGACGAGTACTGGCAAGCAAGACGCACAAGATACCAAAGGGTACCCGACAACACCAAGTACAGATGCTTTGGGTTCAACGGAAGATAGGTGATACAAGGGTGCGGCAGCGGGCTGCCCTAACCAACTACAGAGACACGCTACAACATCCGGCTAAAAGAAAGGGATAAGATAGCGCATCGGAACCAACTACCACTAACCTCAAACAAACCCATCCTGGATCTTGCCCCTTATCCAAAGAAGCAATCCGAGGATAACCCACACAGTTGGATTAATGAGGGTTCAGGTGATTGTGTCAATATGCCTATTACTAGTCAAATTATTATTAATTAGGTGTAAGTTGTCTAATCCTTGTTAGCCAGCCCTATAACCAAGTCATCCATAACCGCGGACAACACGGCTTCTCGACAAGATTTAACCCTGCAGGGATGCACCAATTTGGCCGTACACGTAAGAATAACCCGCCAGGCGGGGATCAAACCCACCAAGCAGCCCACTCAACACAACCCAACTCTTCTTCGCGTCAAGCCCAAGGACCCCGTGCAATTGAGCGCACGGCTAATAAAGCCCCACGAAGAAAAGGGGACCCTCATAGCACTCTAAGAACGTGTCTCTCTAGATGTCGACTACAAAAGTTACCACCCTGGCACCAAGGGTTCGCACCTGCATATGCATGCGGCAAATGGAAAACCCGAACTAAATGAGGCGATTTGGACGAGATGCGAATCGAATCAAAGTTGAGGGGGGCGCCCATACACGCTACCCACATGCGGTTAGCGCGCTCATCATGGATCTAGAGGACAAGAACTTTTCCTGAGTTCGACACTAGCAGGCCTCAAAACCATACCCGGCCTCCTGCCGGTGCCTTATCATCAATTAGCATTACCTCAAACATTAACAGGTTGTTGTTTAAACATCGAGCCCCCAGAACATAATAAATATGGTAAAGAAATAACGGACATCAGACTCGAGCATAAACAACCCTAAGCATGCTAGTAAGACACAGGCAACAAGCAACATGGTTATAGGTGTGGAGGAGAGGCTATATCAGGGTTACAGGATAACATGTGATAGGATCGGAACACAAGCAACGAATCTTAAGGCTAGCAGATTAGACAACGGAAAGTATCGGTATCCAGTGTGGAAAGGACACAATGGTTCAGGTGAGTGAATACTTTCCTGCAAACTCAGTAGCCTGGTACTGGGCTAACTCCTCTGAAGTAGTGTCGTAAACCTCGTCTGTCTCAACGTCGTCGTCTATTCGGGAAGAAGCAAACAAACAACGAAGAGAGACGAACAATCAATAACATGGCATGATGCACAAATATGGGATGATGCATGACAATTTAATTGATGCATCAAAGATAAGCTAGTTGACATGGTAAACATATTTAAATGGGCCCATATGCAATTTGGGTTGCATATAGAAAGGCCCAAGAATTAAAGTTGAATTAAGTGATCTACAAATAACCATCATGTGGAAGTTGATTAGAATGATGCATGGATGATGAAAACAATAAGAAAACAACAATAGCTTCAATTTGAAATGTTGTTTACCAAGTTTGGAATTTTATTTATTAAGTTAGGAAATTTGGCTTCTTAAGTGAGTTACACAAACATTTATTGTTTTCACCCATTTTAATTGTTCAAAACAGATAACAAAATTCATATTTGGAAAGAACACAAAATTTTAGATGGAATACATATTTCATTTGTTGAAAATGGATTTAAAATGAGCAAGTTATTAATTTGACAATTTTAAATGCATTAATTAAGAAACAGTTGTTTTCAGCAATTTTAATTTATTTAAAACAGAACACAAAGTTGATATTTGCAAAGTTCATGAAAAATGGGATGGAAAACATATTTGGTTTGTTGAATTTGGAAATTCTATGCCCAAGTTATGAATTTTGCAATATTAAATGGATTACACAAGGATTTAATTATTTCATCAATTTAAAATATTCAAAACAGTAAACAAAGTTTATATTTAGGTAGAGAATTTAATTTTTCATGGAAAACATATTTAATATATTAAATTTGGGGTTATTATGAATTAGTTATGCATTTTTAAAGTTGTGGTATTAATCTGTGATTATTTAAAAATAGATGAGGGCCTGTTTGTGATGGTCAGGGACTGATCTGTGAAACCTCAGGGACCTGTGTGCGAAAATGATTTGGATCTGGATCTGTAAAATAAAAAGGTGTGTCTTTCATTCCGCGCGGGGGGGATTCGATCCCGGGACCTCCCGCTGCGCTCCCGAGGGCAGAGCCAGTGGGCTACTGCTGCGGCTGGTGATGGATAGAGGATGCGCATGGTTTTGAGGTGGACATAACGGGCGTGCAAGTTTCTGACGAAACTGAACTTTGTGCAGTTGCCGAACAACGATCGGTCGGCAGCGACGGCAGCGAGCGGCTGCCGGCGTGCGAGGGCGCCGGGGGTGCGCGGCGCTGGGGTGGTGCGTGCGCAAGAGGGGGGAAGAGGAGGACGGGATGGCTCACAGCGGGCTCGTCGGCGACAGAAGGAGGAAGCGGTGAGGCGCAGCAGCAACCAACGATGATGGCGTGCAGTGCGCGGGTGTGGCGAGGAGCTCGACGGCGCGCTCGGTGCAGACGTCCTCCGGCCTCGATCCCTTCGTCAAAATTGGAGGTGGAACCCCCCTGGTTCCATTCCCGCCGAGGAGAGCCTCCGTCGACGATCACAACAACTACCCCGCCACCTTCAAACTCCGGCCATGGCAGCTGATTTCAAGGTTCAGAAAAAAAACGGATTCAGAGGCTAGGAGGATCAGAGGAGAAAGGAAGCGGCGGCGGCTGGGAGATGGAGGAGGGAGAGGAGATCTAGGGCACGGCCCCGGGAGGTAGATATAGGAGGAGGGGGCCGGTGGAAAGCTTGCAGGTGGGGGAGGCACCCCCCTCCTCTGTCTCCGTACAGAGGAGGACGAAAGGGACAGGTGGGGGAGGCTTGGGCTTCGACGTTGTGGTGGGCTCAGCCCACTTGGGCTGGCCTGCCCCCCCTTTTGCTTTTCTGTTGTTTTTTTTTGCTGAAAAGAAAAGAAAGAAATAAGGAGAGAAATAGGAGGGTTTTGGGGCTTAAAATTTTTGGTGATAAGTTTTTTATAAGTTCTTTATTGCAAAAGCCCAGTTGTACGAACTTTTGTTTTTCAAAATTTTAAATTTTTGTTGCTGTTTGAAATTTAATTGAATTTGATTGAATTTTTGCAATAATTGAAATATTGAAAATTAAGCAAGTTAGTTATATGAAAATTCAAGTTTATTGTAAACAATTGAATTGTTGTTGTTTGGAAACTATTTTGAAAACATTAGAACATACCAAGTATGAACCAAATTTTGAAAATTGGTTTGAATTTCAAATAGAAAACAAGTGAGAACAAATGCAATGCTAATGATGGAATGATGCAACTGAAATTAAACAAGGAGCAACCATTCTAAGGTTGTTTTTCATACTTGGGATGTTACAAAACGCCCCCCTTGAAGGAATCGCGCCCCGAGATTCCTACTGAGAAGAGAAAAGGTCCGGATACTTCTTGCGAAGATCCTCTTTGGTCTCCCACGTTGCCTCTTTATCGGAATGATGGGACCACTGCACTTTTAAGAACTTGGTGCTCTTGTTGCGAGTTTTGCGCTCGGTCTCATCGAGAATTCGAATAGGTTGCTCCTCATAAGAGAGGTCTTCTTGCAGTTCAATGGAATCATGATCAACTGCACGGCCTGGATCTTTGAAGCACCTCTTGAGCTGTGACACGTGAAACACATCGTGCACCTTGGATAGCTTTTCTGGAAGTTCAAGACGATAGGCATTTTCTGCACGCCTTGAGAGAATGTTGAAAGGACCAATATATCTTGGTGCAAGCTTTCCTTTGACACCAAAACGATGAGTGCCTCTGAGGGGAGTTACACGGAGATATGCTTTGTCTCCAGCTGCATAGACCATGTCCATGTGTTTGCTGTCATAGTAGCTTTTCTGACGAGACTGAGCAATCTTTAGATTGTCACGAATGATGCGAACTTTCTCTTCGGCCTCGTTAACAATGTCAGGGCCTAAGAGTGAACGTTCACCAGCTCTAGACCAATTGATTGGACTCCTGCATCTGCGGCCATAGAGAGCCTCAAATGGTGCCATGCGTAGGCTTGCCTGGAAGCTGTTGTTGTAGGAGAATTCAGCATATGGAAGACATTCCTCCCATTTCATGCCAAAAGAGAGACCACATGCTCTGAGCATATCCTCAAGAATCTGATTGACTCTTTCGACTTGCCCTTGAGACTGAGGATGGTAGGCTGTGCTGAACAGAAGCTTGGTGCCCAGGGCTTCTTTAAAGCTTTTCCAGAAATGAGAAGTGAAGATGCTTCCACGGTCTGAGCTTATTTCCAATGGAACACCATGAAGAGGAACAATCTTTGCTGTGTAGAGCTCTGCTAACTGACTAGCTGAGATTGTCTCTTTGACAGGAAAGAAGTGAGCTACTTTAGTGAGTCGATCAATGACAACGAAGATTGCATCGATGCCCCTCTTGGACTTTGGAAAACCAGTGACGAAGTCCATTTCAATCATGTCCCACTTCCATTCAGGGATGCTTAGAGGTTGGAGAAGACCGGCTATTTTCTGATGAACTGCCTTAACACGTTGACAAACGTCGCATTCAGAAACGTATTGAGCAATTTCACGTTTCATGCTAGGCCACCAATATAGTGTCTTGAGATCCTGGTACATCTTTGTACTTCCAGGGTGTATGGAGAGAGGAGTTTCATGAGCCTCCTTGAGAATGACATCTTTGAGACTTTGAATTTGAGGAACTGCAATGCGTCCTTCGAAGAACACAGTTCCCTTGTCATGAATTGAGAAGCACTCAAATTTCTCATTGCCTGCTTTGATGTGTTCTACAATCTTCTTGATTTCGGCATCACGAAGTTGTTCAGAACGAATCTTGTCCTCGAGAGTTGGACTGGCTGTCAAGCTCGCAAGATAGCCTTGAGGAACAAGACCAAGGTTCAGCTTCTGGAATTCTTTATGAAGTGGAGGTTGGCTTTCCATGATCATGAGATTATTGCAATACGACTTGCGACTGAGAGCATCGGCCATAACATTAGCCTTGCCTGGAGTGTAAGAAATTGTGAGATCAAAGTCTTTAATCTTTTCAATCCATCTCCTTTGCCTGAGGTTTAGATCTGGTTGAGTGAAGATGTATTTCAAACTCTTATGATCGGAAAAGATTTCAGTGCGATTACCCAACAAGTATTGTCTCCATTTCTTGAGGACAAACACAACTGCTGCAAGTTCTAGGTCATGTGTGGGATAGTTTTGCTCATGTGCATTCAACTGACGTGAAGCATAAGCCACAACTTGACGTTCTTGCATAAGAACTGCACCTAGACCTTGGAGAGATGCATTGCAGAATAACTGGAAAGGTTTGGTAGTATCTGGGCCAACCAGAACTGGTGTGGAAGTGAGTTTAGTCTTGAGGAGATTGAAACTTTCATCACACTGTGGAGACCAAACGAACTTCTTGTCCTTCTTTGTGAGATCAGTGAGAGGTTTGGCAATCTTGGAAAAGTTTTGGACGAAACGACGGCAATAGCTAGCCAAGCCAAGAAAACTTCTTACTTGCTTCACCGTCTTTGGAGTTTCCAATCAACAATTGCTTTAACCTTTTCTGGATCAATGGCTATGCCCTTGGCAGAGATGACATGACCAAGATAAACGACTTCGGAAATCCATAACTCACATTTGGAGAACTTGGCATATAGACGATGCTCGCGAAGTTTCATGAGAGTGAGACGAAGATGTTCTCCATGCTCTTCCTCAGATTTTGAGTAGACCAGAATGTCATCAAGATATACCACAACGAACTTGTCGAGGTATTCATGGAAGACAGAATTCATGAGTCTAGAGAAGGTCGCCGGTGCATTGGTGAGACCAAAGGACATGACGGTGTATTCATATAGACCGTACCGAGTGGTGAAAGCTGTTTTTGGAATATCTTCCTTTCTGATCTTTATTTGATGGTAACCCATCCTCAAGTCCAACTTTGAGAATATTGAGGCTCCAGCAAGTTGATCAAAAAGATCATCGATACGAGGAATTGGATACTTGTTTTTGATGGTTTTCTCGTTAAGAGGACGATAGTCAACAATGAGTCTCTTTGTTTGATCCTTCTTTGCAACGAACAGAGTTCGGCAACCCCAAGCGGAAGAACTAGGTTGAATGTAACCTTTCTCCATGTACATATCGATTTGCTCCTTTAACAACTTCAGTTCAGGAGGAGCTATCTTGTATGGATGCTTAGAGATTGGAGCAGTACCTGGTTCAAGCTCGATCACGAACTCAACTGCTCTGTCCGGAGGCATCCCTGGCAACTCTTCTGGAAAGACGTCAGGGAATTCACAAACCACCGGAACATTTTCAAGTAGAGGTAGAGGTTTAGCATCGAGGGTGTATAGCTGAACAGAACTTGATTCATTTGGAGAATAGACTATCTGGCCAGAAGGGTGGAACAGAGTTATTGACTTCTGAGCACAATCAATCGTAGCTTTATTGGCCTTCAACCAATCCATGCCAAGAATGACATCAATGTCAGAATTGCCAAGCAGAATGAGAGAAGCAAGGAATATGTGACCTCCAATTAGAATCTGATTCTCATGACTGATTTTGGAAGTTTGCATAGTTGCTCCAGGGGAGTTTACTACTAGCGGGGAACCCAAACCAACAAAAGGTAGATTAACTGCTGTCGCAAAGATCTTTGACACGAAAGAATGCGATGCTACGGTATCAAACAACACTTTAGCTGGGTTAGAGTTTACGGGGAATGTACCGAGAACGACATCAGCAGCTTCCTTAGCTTTGTCGACCTTGACATGATTCACCCTCGCGGTCCTCCCGACAGGCCTGTTGTTGGAGTTGAAGGCTTTAGCCGGGGGAGCACGCACCATTGCCTGGTTGGTGTTGGGGCGAGGTGGTGGTGGAGATAGCTGCCTCTGAGTGCACTTGTCAGCATAGTGCCCTGTCTGCTTGCATTTGTAGCAAGTGACGACACGAGGTGCATCTGGCCTTGGCTGCCCCATTGAAAACCTCTGAGCCTGCATCTGAGATGGGTTGGGTGGGCGGGAAGCGAAGCCTGGAGAAGCTTGGGCATATGGAGCCCTAGTGACAGCACCATTTGGCACCCAGATACGGCGCTTCTGCGGAGGGGTGGTCATGTTGGAGGAGGAACCACCCTCACGCGAGTGCTTCCGAGACTCCTCGAACGCCTTGCGCCCATTTTCTTCATTGAGCGCGGTGTTCACGAGCTCCTCGAAGTCTTTGGCCCTGATGTTGGTGAGGGCGTACTTGAGTTCCGGGTTAAAACCTCGGCGGAACCTTGCCATCTTCTTAGCCTCAGTGGACACCTCATCACCAGCGTAACGAGCGAGGCGATTGAACTCATTCTGATAGCCAATGACGTCCAGCTTTCCCTGCTTGGGAGAGCAAAACTCCTCACGCATCCTTTCCATGAGACCATCTGGGATGTGGTGCTTCAGGAAGGCATCCTTGAAACAACCCCAGGTGATTGGGTATCCAGCTCTCATGGTCTGGTAGTTCTCCCACCAAGTAGCTGCCTGACCCTTCAGTAGGTAGGTGGCATAGTTGACTTTGTCTTCCTCAGCAACGTGAGCAATGTCCAGAGCCCTGGCCATCTCCCAGATCCAGTCATCAGCATCCAGAGGCTCGCGTGTTGCCACGAAAGCTCTCGGGCCCAGACTCAGAAACTCCTTGATGCTGACTCGTGGAGCATTCTGGTTGTTGTGCTGATTAGCCTGGAACTGGGCCATCTGCGTCACGACCTTAGTCATCTGAGTCAACAGCTCCGTGATTGGCGGTGGCTCAGGCGGGTTGTTCCTTGTTGGCGGCATCCTGGATAGACATGCATTTTAGCACAACAACAGAAACAGATAGACTTGGAAACCGAAAGAGAGATTATTCCGACGCATGAATAGATAACCAACAGGTACATCATCACATGTTCAAATACATCAGAATATCCAACACACCAATACCTGGTTCGAAAGCCAAAGGATAACTAAATATAGCTAAGAATGGATACATCGGTACTCTCATGCTCATCACGCAGGACGGCGGTGAGTAGTACGACGAGAGGTACGGTGAGGAGCACGCCCACGAAAGTAGGTAGAACGACGATCCACATAGATCTGACGTGGTCTGAGAGCGACTCTAGGTGTGGTGAAGTACATAGCGTCGGCTCCCTGTGCTCCAAAGCGGGGAATCCCAGTGTAACCAGCACCGAGGTTTAGGAGTGGACCTCTGATCGGCTCGTAACCTCCAGCATCTGGCAGACGACGACCAACTGGCTGATCGAAACGTGCAAAGCGCTCATCTCCAACAAAGTCTGTGGTGTACGTCGCCAGACGAGTCAAAGCAAGGTAGAGCTGCTCTCTGACTGAAGCCAACTCCTGAGAGAGTGTGGTGGCAACTGCGTCACTGTGCCTCACAAACTGAGCGGTGGTGTGCAGCCTGGTGTTATCATGCTCGTAGACATCCAGGTTGTCGTAGAGAGTGAAGTGAGCTCCCTCCGACGTGATGTAACCACGGGGGATGTGGCGATAGATAGAATCGTCAAATCCCCAGTAGTCAGCACGAAGGACGGTGAGACTCACATAAGCTGCCTGCTGCACGGCCATATCCACTGTGGAACCTACTGCCTCGTAGCGGTGGACAACGCTCATGCCATCATCTGACAGAATGTATACGATAGCATGGTAGTAGGTCTGGTCAAACTCTCGCTGCTGCTCGTAGACCTGGTACTCTGGTGCCCAACAGAACCCCAGGTAAGTGACCATGTCTCTCAGCATCTCCGGATAACCGGCAGTGCTCTCGCAACGAGTCATCCGAACCACCTGCGGGAAGAACCTGAGATCCATCTGCAGATGATCGGGGAAGTTTAGATTAGACGCCGGTAGAGAACTGAAGTGGAAAGCAACAACAAGGTTTCAACGGACGAAAAGGATGTTGAGAAGAACAGGATATCGAAGCAACAACGGGAAACACGAGACCAAAACTCCTGAGGTACTACGGAAAACCCATCCGGGCTTCTAAAGGATCAATATCTACTGCTTAAGGGATAGAGGATTTGCTTCCGGGGCTTACACGCCTCCGTTCTCAATCATGAGTAGGCAACATGATAAATCATGTCACAACCACCTCCATTCCTATGGTCTAGTAGATATAACTATCCTAGAGAAACCAGGATTCATGAAATCCTAACTTGAAAGTTTAGGTGAGAAAAGAAAACAACGTTGCACTTCCTTACCAGAAAAGGGAGGGTGGGTGGGGAAAGAAATAAAATGGCAGAATTCCTACTCTCACGTTTCATTTTTCCTATATAGCTACAAAATAGTTTCTAGACTCAACTGCGACCAGTAAAAGGGATCCTACAGGCAGACAGGCTCTGATACCATTTGTCGCACCCGGACTTCTAGAGGATACTCGCAGTTCCGTTGAACAGTAGTGGGTTGGATTACGGGGCTTACCGGCACCCGCATCTCTTACGAGTAGGCCAACACACGTATGTGTGACAACCAACCCCTATCTGTTCAGCGTCTACGTAAACCATCCCATAGAAATCAGGATACTACCATTGACGTACTTCATACCATACACACATGGCACGTCAACGGAGTTGAACAAAATGATAACACAACAGATCTCTAAGACACAAAAGATGGAAATAAGTTGCAAATAGCTCTCACTAGAGCAGAGATAGCAAATACAATCATACAGAGGACACATGTCCCAACATAACATCATTACATCTCAGCGGAAGCATTCAAAGGGTCTGAGTACAGACAACTCCAAGTAGGATTAAGAAGCCGGGAATGAAAAGAAGACGGAGCCCATCCACGATGTCTTGGATCCTGCCCAGGTCCGCTACCTACTCGTCAGCAGCCTCGTCAAACTCCACGTAGTAGCCGTCACGGGGATCCTCGTAAGCGTAGTCTGGGGAAACTACAGCCCCAAAGGGGTCAGTACATAAACGTACTGGCAAGCAAGACTCACAGTTCACCAAAGTGTACCCCGTCAACACCAGGCACAGATGCCTTGGGTTCAACGGAAGAAAGGGATATAAAAGATGCTGCAACTGACTGCACTAACCAGCTACAGAACAAACTACAACTTCCGGCGATCAGAAATGGGATAAGATAGCGTAACGTAACCAACTACAACTAACCACCACACAAACCCATCCTGGATCTCGCCCCTTATCCAAAGAAGCAATCCGAGGATAACTCACACAGTTGGATTAATGATGGTTCAAGTTATTGTGTCAATAAGACTGATACTAGTCAAGTTATCATTAGTTAGGTGTAAGTTGTTCTGAGTACTTGTTAGCCAGTAATTTCACCAAGTTAACCATAACCGCGGAAAACACGGCTTCTCGAGAAGATTTATCCCTGCAGGGGTGCACCAATTTGGCCGTACACGTAAGAATAACCCGCCAGATGGGAAGGCCTTTCCCACCAAGCGGGGCACTCAACACAACTCAACTCTTCTTCGCATCAAGCCCAAAGCACCACGTGCTGTGCGTGCGCGGCTAATCGAGCCCCACGAAGAAAAGGGGACCCTCATAGCACTGGAAGACCACGCCGCCCTAAATGCCGACTACAAAAGTTCCACCCTGGCCTCGGGTTCGTACCTGCATATGCGTGCATCAAATAGAAAACCCGAACTAAGTGTGGCGATTTGGACGAGATGCGAATCGAATAAAATTGAGGGGGGCGCCCATACACGCTTCCCACATGCGGTTAGTGCGCTCATCATGGATCAGTAGACAAGACCCTTTTCCTAATTAGGGTCGACACTAGCAGGCCTCAAAACCACGCTGGGCCTCCTGCCGGTGCCCTATCAGCAATTTATTATTATTTCAAATTAACAGGTTGTTGTTTAACATCGAGCCCCAGAATATAAACAAATAGGATAACAGAAAGTAACTGATAACAGACTCGAGCAAACAACCCTAAGCATGCTAGTAAGACACGGGCCCAAGCAACGGGGTTATAGGACTGGGGGTGAGGCAATATCAGGGTTCAGGGTATCATGTGATAGGTTCGTAACAGAAGCAACGATACATATGGCTAGCAGAAATAGACAACGGAAAGTATCGGTAACCAATGTTGAAAGGAACACAATGGTTCATGTGAGTGATAACTTGCCTGCAAACTCGGCAGCCTGGTACTGAGCTAGATCCTCAGAAGGGGTGTCGTAAGTATCGTCTGTCTCAACGTCGCCGTCTATCCGAGAAGAAGCAAACAAACAATGCAGAAAGATAGACAATCAATATCATGGCATAATGCACAATCATGGGATGATGCCTGACAATTTTATGGATGCATCAAAATAAACTAGTTGACATGGTAACACAATTTAAATGGACACATATGCAATTTTGAGTTGCATATGAAAAGCCCATGAATTTTGGTTGAAACAATTGTTTTCCAATTAACCAACAGGTGAAAGTGGATTAGTATGATACATGGAAGAGGAAAACAACAAAATAACAATAATAGAACCAATTGGAAATGAGGTTTACCAATTTAGAAATTTATTTATTAAGTTAGGGAATTTTTTGGTTCCTTAAAGGGATTACACAAATAGTTGTTGTTTTCACCAATTTAAATTGTGACAAATAAATAAAAAAATTCATGTTTGAAAAGAACACAAAATTTTAGTTGGATTACATGTTTCAATTATTGAAAAAGGGATTACAATAATTTAATTATGAATTAAACAAGATTAAACAAGTTTTAAATGAATTTAAACAAGTTTGAATATTAATTGAATTTTATTTGTTCAAAACATTAAATAAAATTCATATTTGGAAAGGTTATGTTTTTCTAGTATGAATACATATTTTGCATGTTCAAAAATAATTTAATTTGAGCAAGTTATGAATTTAGCAAATTTAAAGGATTTAAACAAGGTTTAAATTATTTAGGCAATTTTAATTATCCAAAACATGAAACAAATTTTATATTTGAAATGGTGGTTCAAAATGGTATGGAAAACATATTTAATTTGCATTATTTGGATTAATTATGAATTAGTTATGCAATTTAACAAATTACAAATGAATTGTTTGAATTTGAATTTTGGATGCAATTGGAAAATTCAAAACAGATTACAAATGGTTTAATTGGATAGACAATTTAATTTGGAGCAGTGCACATATTTTACTTTTATTATTTGGAGTTCTAATTTAAAAGTTATTAGCAATTTGAATTGGAGTACCAATCTGCAATTTAAAAGGGCTTTTTTTTTTTAAAAAAAAAGAAAGTGCTGAAAACTTTTGTCACTCCGCAGCTGTCTACCCTAGGCACTGCCAGTGGGCCTAGGGCCAGCGTGGATGCACGCGTGGCACCAGTGCCACAGACAGGTGGGCCAGGCCTGTCAGTCGTTCGCGCAAAAGAGTGGATTTTAATCCGCGGAGCCAAGGCTCGAACCCAGGACCTGCTGCGCTCGCGCTCGCGCTAGCACTGCAACCACTGCAGTACGCTTTCAGTTTTGACAGATACAGGGATGCAGACAGGTTGTAGTTCATCTGCGAGTTAACTGAACTTTGCGCGCGCGCGACTGAAACTGACAGCAGAACGACGGCGAACGGCGGCGTGCCGTGGTGGTGCTGCTCTGCTGCTGTGTTGGGGGTGTGCTGTGGTGTGCGTGATCGATCGTGCACAACTGCAGAGAGGGAGGAGATGGTGGGCACGGCGAGCTCACCGGCGATTGTAGTCGAGCAGAGGCCCGAGGAGGTTCCGGTGGCGGCAGGTCGAGGATGGCGGCGACGGTGTGGACTTCCTCAGCGGCTACGGTGGTGTCGAGGGGCTCGAGGGAGAAGCGGTGGACTCGTTCCCGTGGTTAGCGTGGGCGATGGAGGGCGGCTGCGGCGGCTGCCATGGCGGATTCAGACGGTGGCGCGCTCCGGTGAGGGGTTGCAGTGAGGAGATCGGCCGCGAGAGAGAGGAAAACGGCGGCGGCCTCGAGGGGATAGGTGGCAGGTAGGTTAGGGCTACGGCGCGGGGTTCTAGGGTTGCTTTATAGGGGCTCGGGAGCGAGGATGGCCGTCTGCTCGCGGCGGCGGCGACGTGGCACCGCTCTGATCGCTGCCGTACGCAGGGAAGAAGGAGGGGAGCGCGGGCGAAACGGTACCAGGCCGTGGTGGGCTGGGCCGTGTGCTTCCCCTCCGCGCGCGCGTTTTTTCCTTTTTCTATTTTTTTTTGTGTTCTGTTTTTTTTTGCAGCAAAAGAAAATGGAAGGATTAGATGGGTTTTAGGGTTAGGAAAAATTTGGAAAAAATGTGGTTGAGTTAGTTTTCTTACCAGCAACTAATTGTCAACTTTATTTTCCAAAATTTTCAAATTTAATTTGTTGTTTGTATTTAATTCAAATTTGGAAGAAATTGCTTATTAAGTGACTATTACTGAAAACAAACTTTTTAATAGGGTGAACCCTATGGTTTAATTAGAACAATTGATTAAAGTTGTTTTGGTGATTTTCATAAGTTGAAATTGGGTGCTGTTGTAACATGTGATTTGAATTTGAATTTTTTAAATGCAAATTGGAATTAACCACCATTTAAATAGTTAAACATTATGGAATAATTGGAAGCTAATAAGGGTTTGATTTGAACTTATTATTTGAAAAATATTGTAACAGAGCAAGTATGAAATAAATGTTTGAATATTGTTTGAATTAGAATTGTGAAAACAGAGTAAAACAGAAGCAAACAAATGGAAAACAAAGTAAAACAAATGCAAACAATTCAATGAATATGATGACATGATGCAAAACTTTAATTAAACAAGAATCAAACATTCTAAATGGAAGTTTTCATACTTGGGATGTTACACAACATGAAAATCATGTCACAACCACCTCCATTCCTATGGTCTAGTAGATATAACCATCCTAGAGAAACCAGGATACGTGAAATCCTAACTTGAAAGTTTTTAGATGAGAAGAGAAAACAACGTTGCACTTCCTTACCAGAAAAGGGAGGGTGGGTGGGGAAAGAAATAAAAGAACAGAATTCCTACTCTCACATTTCATTTTTCCTATATAGCTACAAAATAGTTTCTAGACTCAACTGCGACCAGTAAAAGGGATCCTACAGGCAGACAGACTCTGATACCATTTGTCGCACCCGGACTTTTAGAGGATACTCACAGCCCGCTAAACAGTAGATAAATGGCTTACGGGGCCTACCTGCACCCGTATCTCAATATGAGTAGGCCAACACGTAAACGTGTGACAACCATCCCCTACTATTCATCGTCTGTGAAACCATCCAATAGAAATCCGAATACTTCCATTGACGTACTTCATAACATACACACATGGTACGTCAACGGCATTTGAACAAGTGATATCACAACAAATCTCTAAGACACAAAGAAATAGAAATAAGTGGCAAAAGCTCTCACTAGAGCATAGATAGCAAATACGGTCATGCAGAGGACACATATCCCAACAAGTCATCATTACATCACAGCGGAAGCATCCAAAGTGTCTGAGTACAGACAAGATCCAAATAGGCCTAAGAGGCCGGAAACGAAAGAACGGAGCCCATCCACGAAGTCTCGGATCCTGCCCGGGTCCGCTATGTACTCGTCAGCAGCCTCATCATACTCCACGTAGTAGCCATCATGTGGATCCTCGGAAACGTAGTCTGCAGAACACGCAGCCCCAAAGGGGTCAGTACAGACGAGTATTGGCAAGCAAGACGCACAAGATACCAAAGGGTACCCGACAACACCAAGTACAGATGCTTTGGGTTCAACGGAAGATAGGTGATACAAGGGTGCGGCAGCGGGCTGCTCTAACCAACTACAGAGACACGCTACAACATCCGGCTAAAAGAAGGGGATAAGATAGCGTATCGGAACCAACTACCACTAACCTCAAACAAACCCATCCTGGATCTCGCCCCTTATCCAAAGAAGCAATCCGAGGATAACTCACACAGTTGGATTAGTGAAGGTTCGAGTTATTGTGTCAATAAGCCTATTACTAGTCAAGTTATCATTAATTAGGTGTAAGTTGTCTAATCCTTGTTAGCCAGCCCTATCACCAAGTCATCCATAACCGCGGACAACACGGCTTCTCGAGAAGATTTAACCCTGCAGGGATGCACCAATTTGGCCGTACACGTAAGAATATCCCGCCAGACGGGGGATCAACCCACCAAGCGAGGTACTCAACACAACCCAACTCTTCTTCGCATCAAGCCCAAAGAACCCCGTGCAGTTGAGCGCACGGCTAATCAAGCCCCACGAAGAAAAGGGGACCCTCATAGCACTCTAAGAACGTGTCTCCCTAAATGCCGAATACAAAAGTTACCACCCTGGCGCCAAGGGTTCGCACCTGCATATGCATGCGGCAAATGGAAAACCCGAACTAAATGAGGCGATTTGGACGAGATGTGAATCGAATCAAAGTTGAGGGGGGCGCCCATACACGCTTCCCACATGCGGTTAGCGCGCTCATCATGGATCTAGAGGACAAGAACTTTTCCTGATTTCGACACTAGCAGGCCTCAAAACCATACCCGGCCTCCTGCCGGTACCTTATCATCAATTAGCATTACCTCAAACATTAACAGCTTGTTGTTTAAACATCGAGCCCCCAGAACATAATAAATATGGTAAAGAAATAACGGACATCAGACTCGAGCATAAACAACCCTAAGCATGCTAGTAAGACACAGGCAACAAGCAACAGGGTTATAGGTGTGGAGGATAGGCTATATCAGGGTTACAGGATAACATGTGATAGGATCGGAACACAAGCAACGAATCTTAAGGCTAGCAGATTAGACAATGGAAAGTATCGGTATCCAGTGTGGAAAGGACACAATGGTTCAGGTGAGTGAATACTTGCCTGCAAACTCAGTAGCCTGGTACTGGGCTAACTCCTCTGAAGTAGTGTCGTAAACCTCGTCTGTCTCAACGTCGTCGTCTATTCGGGAAGAAGCAAACAAACAACGATGAGAGACGAACAATCAATAACATGGCATAATGCACAAACATGGGATGATGCATGACAATTTAATTGATGCATCAAAGATAAGCTAGTTGACATGGTAAACATATTTAAATGGGCCCATATGCAATTTGGGTTGCATATAGAAAGGCCCAAGAATTAAAGTTGAATTAAGTGATCTACAAAAATCCATCATGTGGAAGTTGATTAGAATGATGCATGGATGATGAAAACAATAAGAAAACAACAATAGCTTCAATTTGAAATGTTGTTTACCAAGTTTGGAATTTTATTTATTAAGTTAGGAAATTTGGCTTCTTAAGTGAGTTACACAAACATTTATTGTTTTCACCCATTTTAATTGTTCAAAACAGATAACAAAATTCATATTTGGAAAGAACACAAAATTTTAGATGGAATACATACTTCATTTGTTGAAAATGGATTTAAAATGAGCAAGTTATTAATTTGACAATTTTAAATGCATTAATTAAGAAACAGTTGTTTTCAGAAATTTTAATTTATTTAAAACAGAACACAAAGTTGATATTTGCAAAGTTCATGAAAAATGGGATGGAAAACATATTTGGTTTGTTGAATTTGGAAATTCTATGCCCAAGTTATGAATTTTGCAATATTAAATGGATTACACAAGGATTTAATTATTTCATCAATTTAAAATATTCAAAACAGTAAACAAAGTTTATATTTAGGTAGAGAATTTAATTTGGCATGGAAAACATATTTAATATATTAAATTTGGGGTTATTATGAATTAGTTATGCATTTTTAAAGTTGTGGTATTAATCTCTGATTATTTAAAAATAGATGAGGGCCTGTTTGTGATGGTCAGGGACTGATCTGTGAAACCTCAAGGACCTGTGTGCGAAAATGATTTGGATTTGGATCTGTAAAATAAAAAGGTGTGTCTTTTATTCCGCGCGGGGGGGGGGGGGGGGATTCGATCCCGGGACCTCCCGCTGCGCTCCCGAGGGCAGAGCGAGTGGGTGAAGGGGTCGTTGCATAGAAAACAAAAATTTTCCTACGCGAGAGACACCCGAAAGGTCAAGATCTAATCTAGGAGACGAAGTGCAACAGGCAACAAGAGAGTTAAGGAGAACACATACCCTCGAAGACTCAAAGTGGTACGAGATCAAATCTCGTTGTTGGCGTAGTCGTACTCACACCGATCCCGATAGCGAGAAGATGGGCACCGCAATCCGGCGGTGCATCCGTGATTGGTCACACGTACGGTTGATGACGACCTCCGTTCCCTCGTTCCAGCGGAGCGCGGAAGTAGAGGATCCCTCGGAACTCCAGCAGCACGACGACGTGGTGGTGGTGAAGAATCCCACGGTCAGGGCTTCGCCAAGCCGGAGACCATGAAATGGAGCAGCGGGTGGAGGGAAAGGGAAGTGGCCAAGTGTGTGAAGAAGAGGAGCTCTCACCCTCCTTTTATAGGGGAAGGGAGGCAGCCCAAGAGCGGGGTGCAGCCAGCCATGGTGTGCCCCCACCTCTTCCCTCTTCATGTGAGTGGAAACTCCACTCACACCCACTCATGCTCCCTTAATTTTCCACTTGGAAAATCCAAAGGTTTTCTTTTAATAAATAAATAAAACATTTTTATTTCTTTATTTATATTTGTTAATTCCATTAAAAAACATTTGCATGTAGCACCTCGAATCATTTGTTAATTCTATTAACAACCATTGGACGAAAAACCCCTTGAACTATTTCAATTTTCCCCGAAACAATTTCGGTGCTGCCCAAAATATTTTTCGATATTCCGTATCCTCTCAAACGCGTCATCGAACCTTAAGTGTGTCACCCTATGGTTCGCGAATAAGATAGACATGATCGATACTCCTCTCCGATCAATAATCAACAGCGGGATCTGGAGATCCGTGATGACTCCTATATATTCAACGATGACTCTCGTGATCGTGTGAACCAACAACGCCGTGAACTATTCCCTTTGTCTCGCGATATTTTACTTGTCCGAGATTCGATCATTGGTATCAACCATACCTTCTTCAATCTCGTTACCGACAAGTACTCTTTTCTCGTTCCCGTGATATAACATCCTTTGTGATCATATCACGTGCTTGCAAGCGGTTTTGATGTGATATCACCGAGAGGGCCCAGAGTATATCTCTCCGTCATTTGGATGGACAAATCCCACTCTTGATCCATGATCCTCAACTAATACTTTCTGAATACTTAACGACACCTTTATAGTCACCCTGTTACGGTGTGATGTTTGATGCCATCAAAGCACTCTTCCGGTATCAGCGATTGACATGATCTCATGGTCTAAGGAATAAGTTACTTCGTATGTTTGATATAACAATGTAAACTAAATGACTTGATCGCATTGCTATATTCTCTTTGGGTATATGTTCATCACATCATTCTTCTAATGACATGACCCCGTTATTAATAACATCCAATGTTCATGATCAGGAAACCTTGATCATCTATTAATCAACGAGCTAGTTAAAAGAGAGGCTTTACTAGGAACCATTGTTTGTTTATTAAGCACACATGTATCAACGTTTCCGGTTAATACAATTCTAGCATGAGAAATAAACATTCATCATAAACAAGGAATAAGATAATAACCATTTTATTATTGCCTCTCGGGCATATTCCCTTCAGTCTCCCACTTGCACTAGAGTCAATAATCTAGTCTGTAAGCACTTTAACACATATGGCGTACCAATGTTATTACCATGCTTCGCATGCGGTAAACATCATCAAAAAGATCTGAACTGTTCAGGTCCTATTGTATGTGCATGTTCTTTGCGTCTACACGCATCACTCATTCTCTAATGAGATGGCTTTGTATATATATGGTCAATTGGTGAAAACTTAATTCCTCAGCTTAAACTGATGTCACTAACATTGTGAAAATGTAGCTTCATAGTGTTAGCATTCTTGGAAACTCACCAAGTTCCGGTGATACCTTAATTCCTCAGCTTAAACTGATGTTACTAACATTGTGAAAATGTAGCTTCATAGTTTCAGCATTCTTGGAAATTCACCAAGTTCAATAAAGAACTCCTTGACACAAAATACGCTTATAATCAGTTGTTAACACAACGGTATACTTTAGCCTTTGTTGTAGTATCTGTCACAATATTTTAATTTTGAAACTCTTTCAAATCCAACATGGAGCTTTCTTCCATCCTATTTTGCTACCCTTCATCACATATTTTAATTGAGATAAAATTACTTGAATAAATGACAAGACTATTAGTGTAACATATCACAACTAATATTTTGTCATTACTATATAGGAAAACATATCCTTAGCATTTCTAAAATGACATAAGGATCTCTCCCACTATTGTCTAATCATCATATGAATTATCCTACTATAACATTTTATATTATAGGACTCATCTGGTTGTGTACATAGCATGGAAACATGACTTAGAAATCTCAATTTCAATGATGCTCATCATGTGTCAAAACACATGAATCTTGCTCAATTATTTTCCATGTGACAAGAACTCCTTCTTGTCATTTTCATATTGACTTACTTCAATATTTCATCTATGTAATTTGGCTTCAATCATATCAGGTGCGTCAATCCATCTTTTATAGATATTGATGCCCAATATCTTCTAAGCCTTTCATCAATATGAGATCGAAAATATTAACCGTGTTAATTTAAAATACATATTTTCCAATCAACCATATGTCATCTACATAAAGTATTGGAAATATGTCATAGCGCTCCCACTTAATTTCTTGTAACTCTACAAGCATCTTTATCATTCATGATGGAATCAAACTATAACTTCATTAAGCTAAAGATTTCAACTTCGCTATGCTCACTTCAACCATTGAAGTGTGCATGCCTTTATAGAAACCTTTTGAATTTTACAAAACTCTCAGACTGTGTCAAGTACACATCCTTGATCAAACTTCCTCGAGAGGAGAGTTGGTTTTGTTATTCAACTGCCATATCATAATATGTAACTTTTTGCTAGAACTATCCACAAAGACTAAAGCATCACTACGGAAGATCGAAATCTTGTAGTAGTCAACTCTTTGAACTTCGTCGAAAACAACTTTTCGATAAGTACAACTTTCAAAGGATGTAAGATCCATGTCTTTGTCGCTATATAGACCCTTTTGCTATCGTTAGGCATCATGCCTATCGAAAGGACTACCAAGTCACATACTTGATATTCATACAAGGATACTATGGCGGATATAATGACTCATAGTCAATTTTACGAAGTCAGGGCCCATCATTTGCTTCCTTTACAAGGTCCAGGTCCTTTTGTTGTCAAAACAACACTTTACACTTAAACCACAGGTTGTTATAAGTACAAAGTTTTTGGACTTTTCTGGTACAGTTCGCAAACTCATTTGAAGTATCTACAACATTTGTAGTGTCTTCTACTTAGTCAAAATAGTAAACCCCGAAACAACTTCCAATGCTGCGCTACTCTTGACATGATAACGAAGATTCTCTAATCTCGTTGAGTTTGTACTGTGCTCCCACTCACTTGTTTCGCAAGAACTACTTTCTCGAGAAATCAACCCTTTCTGACAAACAACATTTGTCTTTTGGTTCGGTGATATGAGAAATACCCAATGTTTTATTTGGGATAACCTTATAAACATATATTTATCCTATTTTGGTTGTAAACATTTTACACATGCTAAGCATACCAAAACTTAAGAAAAATGACAATTCGGGTCATTACCCAAACCATATATTATATGTTGTCAATTTCAACGGATCATGATGGTGCTCTTTTCAGTGTAAAAGCGGTTGTCCTTAATGTATAAACTACAAAATTATAATGGCAATTTTATTAATCTTACCATGTCAAACAGGGTTTTATTTTGTCTTTTGAATACTCCAATCTAATGTGGGGTATTCGAGAAGTATAAGTTGTAGAACAATTCTGCAACTTCTCAGATGTTTTTCTAAACTTGTAACTCAAACTTTATCCTTTATGATCCAATCATAAATACTTGATTATCTTGTTACATTGATTTTAACTTCATATTAACAACCTTTTGAATGAATTCAAAATGTCAAACTCTATTCCCTTTAAATAGATATACTCACATATCTACTTAAATCATCGACATAATTTTATGAAGGAAAAATTAATCCACCATACATGACTACACATAATGGACTATATACATCAATATGTATAATCTCCACTAAATTAGTCGTCCATTCTACTTTGGCCTATGAACAGAATTCTAGTCATCTTTTGGAAGAGGTCTCACAAGCGTCAATTTATTCAAAACAAAATGACTCCGGAAGTCCATCAATATGGAGTTCCTTCATGTTTTCCTTTCCGATATGAACTAAAATGGTGGTGTCACAATTTAAGTGAAAATCTTTTACGTCTTGCAACATTTAGCATTCAGTCTTATAGATGTTTACTTTACCAACATGATTTATATTAACATATCCATCAATTATGGAATATGGTCATCGTTTGAACAATCTCATTTGTTCTCACAAAAGACTAGAACAAAATAACAACTTATTAAGTTCTTAAAATAAATCTTGAATGTTTGGTTCGATACTACAATGAACACAATAACACTTTATTTATGTTCTTGTCATAATCGATTCCACATCTATTACTAGTTCCTTTTAGGCCCTTGTATTTCTTGCATTGTGTTGCTTTGTATGACAACTCATACCAACCAATGTGGTATCAAAATACCCAAAAATACTTTGTTAACTAGTAATACATCTATAACTCGTATATCAAGCATATACTCCTGAGTTGGACTTTTCCAGTTATCTTCTTTTCTGCCATATATCTATTTGTAATTCTATTTTCAATATTCCCTTTCTTTTATAGAAGAATCATTCAACATCAAACAATGCTAGTCGTACTAGCTCATTTTCTTTGGCGTGTTAGTCATATACTATCACCCATTGAGTCATACTTTGAGTTTGATTGTTCTACTAATATCACCATATTAATAGAATTCTTCTAGATTCCACTCTTAGCAATCTCCAAGTAAGGTAAACTACTTTACCCATACTTGTAATCCATCCCATCATAACAATTTTATGATTAAGCTACTATAGCTCGAAGGAAGGGATTTAGAGGATAATTTTTAGCGCCCAAATTCTTGGAATATTCAAACGCCTAGCGTCTTCAATCATTGCATATATTCAGATAATATAAGCAAACATTGTCACGCTAAATTATACTCAGTCATGTTGCTACAAATAAGTTTCTAGATATCAATATATCTTTCACTTGATTGTTTCTGAAAACAACTCTTTTCAGTTCCTAAATCACCTTGATCAACAAAACATTCTTTTGAAGATAAAGCAATATGGAAGTCACCATGACTCTAGATTCTAAGTAGGAATTGGTTGCTCTTTAGATCAATCAATCATTAACCATATGGAGCTAGGTAGGAAATATCAAAATTATACAATAGGACTCAATTTTAAATTTCACTAATATGGTACCAATCTTAAATGATATTTACCAGATCATAACAGTTATATCTCAATTAACAATCTAAGTGTAAGGTAGTTATGTGGATGCCAATAAATACTACAATTTGTGCAAATTCACTTTGATTTGTTGTTCATGATAAATAAGTTCAAGTTAATTCAAAAATTAAACCATGAACTCCCACTCAAAAACAACATCCCTCTTAGTCGTCTTTAGTGATTACACGAACCAAATTCACTACACCAAAACCGATCATCACGTGAGATGATGTAGTTTCAAAGGCGAACATCGACATGTTCATCATATCATCCATATGACTCATGCTTTACCTTTCGGTTACGTGTTCCGAGGCCATGTCTGTACATGCTAGGCTCGCCAAGTAGAACCGTAGTATTGCGTGTGTTTCAAGGCCATGTCTGTACATGCTAGGCTTGAAAACACCTGTTGTATGCAAACGTTGAGTCTGTCACACCCGATCATCACGTGGTGTCTCGAAACGACGAACTTTCTTAACGGTGCATACTTTAAGGAAGAACACATTATTATCTTGATATTAAGTGAGAGGGATCATCTTATAATGCTACCATCGTTATCTAAGCAAAACAAGATGCATAAAAAGGATTAACATCACAGACATCACATGAAAGGATAACGTGATATGATATGGTCCTTCTTGCACTTGATCTCCATCATGTGCATTATGGTATGATCTCAATCATTCCACCGGCGTGGTACCAAGTACCACGGTACCCCAAACTTGATTGTCCATCAATAAGAAGACAACCATATGGATACCTTCCGGTATATCAATAATTTACAAAATAGATCATCTCATAATCAAATTTGTAATATTGACCATATCACATCACAAGCCCAGCAAAAACTAGTTAGACGCTTCTAATTTATTTTTGCATATTTTACGTGGCTTAGGGCTTTCGAGGATAGAACCGTTCATACCTACGAACATCAACCACAACGTTGATAAACATATTTTTAGCAACCCTTCGTAGATTAGATCTTAACTATAGTAGGAGAAACGGACACCCCCTTAGCCACAAGTGAGACAACTCTCGCGTACATAGTACACGTAAACTTAGTCTCGGGCAGCTTCATCCTACTATGCCACTAAGATCATAAAATACTCAAGGAGGCAATAACATGATCATCAACGCCCACATACTCATATGTGTTCTACCCGTACAAAACATCTACGCATAGATCCGGCTCTGATACCACTGAAGGGGTCGTTGCATAGAAAACAAAAAATTTCCTACGCGAGAGACACCCGAAAGGCCAAGATCTAATCTAGGAGACGAAGTGCAACGGGCAACAAGAGAGTTAAGGAGAACACATACCCTCGAAGACTCAAAGTGGTACGAGATCAAATCTCGTTGTTGGCGTAGTCGTACTCACACCGATCCCGATTGCGAGAAGATGGGCACCGCAATCCGGCGGTGCATCCGTGATTGGTCACACGTACGGTTGATGACGACCTCCGTTCCCTCGTTCCAGCGGAGCGCGGAAGTAGAGGATCCCTCGGAACTCCAGCAGCACGACGACATGGTGGTGGTGAAGAATCCCACGGTCAGGGCTTCGCCAAGCCGGAGACCATGAAATGGAGCAACGGGTGGAGGGAAAGGGAAGTGGCCAAGTGTGTGAAGAAGAGGAGCTCTCACCCTCCTTTTATAGGGGGGAGGCAGCCCAAGAGGGGGGTGCGGCCAGCCATGGTGTGCCCCCACCTCTTCCCTCTTCATGTGAGTGGAAGCTCCACTCACACCCACTCATGCTCCCTTAATTTTCCACTTGGAAAATCCAAAGGTTTTCTTTTAATAAATAAATAAAACATTTTTATTTCTTTATTTATATTTGTTAATTCCATTAACAAAAATTTGCATGTAGCACCTCGAATCATTTGTTAATTCTATTAACAACCATTCGACGAAAAACCCCTTGAACTATTTCAATTTTCCCCGAAACAATTTCGGTGCTGCCCAAAATATTCTTCGATATTCCGTATCCTCTCAAACGCGTCATCGAACCTTAAGTGTGTCACCCTACGGTTCGCGAATAAGATAGACATGATTGAGACTCCTCTCCGATCAATAATCAACAGCGGGATCTGGAGATCCGTGATGACTCCTATATATTCAACGATGACTCTCGTGATCGTGTGAACCAACAACGCCGTGAACTATTCCCTTTGTCTCGCGATATTTTACTTGTCCGAGATTCGATCATTGGTATCAACCATACCTTGTTCAATCTCGTTACCGACAAGTACTCTTTTCTCATTCCCGTGATATAACATCCTTTGTGATCATATCACGTGCTTGCAAGCGGTTTTGATGTGATATCACCGAGAGGGCCCAGAGTATATCTCTCCGTCATTTGGATGGACAAATCCCACTCTTGATCCATGATCCTCAACTAATACTTTCCGAATACTTAACGACACCTTTATAGTCACCCTGTTACGGTGTGATGTTTGATGCCATCAAAGCACTCTTCCGGTATCAGCGATTGACATGATCTCATGGTCTAAGGAATAAGTTACTTCGTATGTTTGATATAACAATGTAAACTAAATGACTTGATCGCATTGCTATATTCTCTTTGGGTATATGTTAATCACATCATTCTTCTAATGACATGACCCCGTTATTAATAACATCCAATGTTCATGATCAGGAAACCATGATCATCTATTAATCAACGAGCTAGTTAAAAGAGAGGCTTTACTAGGAACCATTGTTTGTTTATTAAGCACACATGTATCAACGTTTTCGGTTAATACAATTCTAGCATGAGAAATAAACATTCATCATAAACAAGAAATAAGATAATAACCATTTTATTATTGCCTCTCGGGCATATTCCCTTCAGTGGGCTACTGCTGCGGCTGGTGATGGATAGAGGATGCGCATGGTTTTGAGGTGGACATAACGGGCATGCAAGTTTCTGACGAAACTGAACTTTGTGCAGTTACCGAACAACGATCGGTCGGCAGCGACGGCAGCGAGCGGCTGCCGGCGTGCGAGGGCGCCGGGGGTGCGCGGCGCTGGGGTGGTGCGTGCGCAAGAGGGGGGAGGAGGAGGACGGGATGGCTCACAGCGGGCTCGTCGGCGACAGAAGGAGGAAGCGGTGAGGCGCAGCAGCAACAAACGATGATGGCGTGCAGTGCGCGGGTGCGGCGAGGAGCTCGACGACACGCTCGGTGCAGACATCCTCCAGCCTCGATCCCTTCGTCAAAATTGGAGGTGGAACCCCCCTGGTTCCATTCCCGCCGAGGAGAGCCTCCGTCGATGATCACAGCAACTACCCCGCCACCTTCAAACTCCGGCCATGGCAGCTGATTTCAGGGTTGAGAAAAAAAACAGATTCAGAGGCTAAGAGGAGCAGAGGAGAAAGGAAGCGGCGGCGGCTGGGAGATGGAGGAGGGAGAGGAGAGCAAGGGCACGGCCCCGGGAGGTAGATATAGGAGGAGGGGGGCCGGTGGAAAGCTTGCAGGTGGGGGAGGCACCCCCTCCTCTGTCTCCGTACAGAGGAGGACGAAAGGGACAGGTGGGGGAGGCTTGGGCCTCGGGGTTGTGGTGGGCTCAGCCCACTTGGGCTGGCCTGCCCCCCCCCCCTTTTGCTTTTCTGTTTTTTTTTTGCTGAAAAGAAAAGAAAGAAATAGGAGGGTTTTGGGGCTTAAAATTTTTGGTGAGAAATTTTTTATAAGTTCTTTATTGCAAAAGCCCAGTTGTACAAACTTTTGTTTTTCAAAATTTTAAATTTTTGTTGCTGTTTGAAATTTAATTGAATTTGATTGAATTTTTGCAATAATTGAAATATTGAAAATTAAGCAAGTTAGTTATATGAAAATTCAAGTTTATTGGAAACAATTGAATTGTTGTTGTTTGGAAACTATTTTGAAAACATTGGAACATACCAAGTATGAACCAAATTTTGAAATTTGGTTTGAATTTCAAATAGAAAACAAGTGAGAACAAATGCAATGCTAATGATGGAATGATGCAACTGAAATTAAACAAGGAGCAAACATTCTAAGGTTGTTTTTCATACTTGGGATGTTACAGTTTCCCAAATTGCGAATGGTGGACACAGTTCTCCGACTTAATATTTTCCCACTCTTCCTTTGTGTAGGAGATAGGCTATGTCTTTCTTCCTTTCCATTTGCCTCCATTATCCTTTCCAAAGGCTAGGTTAACTTCTTTGGGCTTTGGTTGTGTTTCTGGAGTAGCTTTTTTGTCGGAATGAGGCATCTTTTTGGCCTGAACCAAAGCGTCGATATTTCCACCTCTCGCTCTGATGTCATCTTCAGCCGCTGCATGCTCGTTTGCGGTTGTAAGCATAGATCCGAGATCTTTGTGCTGTTTTGAACCAACCATGAACGGTACGAGGCTGGGTTTTAAGCCATTGACGAAAGCATGCATTGCTTGTACGTCACTTACTCTAGAGCAGCTGTTCTTCATTGTAGTCCATCTTGAGATAAAATCCACGTATGGCTCATCTTCAAACTGGGTGCAGCGGTTGAGCTGGTTGATGCTGTTGGGGCGTTTATAAGTTCCCCGAAAATGCTGAGTAAATACTCTAGCCATATCATCCCAGCTATCTACGGTTCTTGACGGAAGCCCGTTAATCCAATCTCTGGCTCCATCCAGTAACTTTAGGGGGAGGAACTTTACTGCCTCTAGATCTGTCCCTTTGTTGATCTGGACGGTTGTATAATAGTCTGAGAGCCAGGTATCCGGGTTTGTACTGCCGGTATATTTTTGATATGTTGGACCAACTTTGGCGAAGCCAGAATGTAGAGTTATCCTTCGGATCCTGTCGGTAAAACACTTAGGTCCAAAGTATAGGTCATGTCTTTCCGCTATGTCAGCGTGTATAGAATATCTACCAGCTGAATGGACAGAAGGGGATCTGCTCCTTTATTTTCCATTGTTGCGCGAGTGCGCTCTTCCGGGATTATCCCTGTTTCCTCCGTTATCATGTCCTTTGGAATAAGGTGGATTTCTGCTCCTTGGTCTTTCCTTATTCGTAGGAGGGGTACGGGATCTCTCACGCCTGTGAGGAATATCGTGTCTTCCGGCTTTTTCAGCAGGGCGTCTTGGAGGCGCATTGCTTTTCTGTCCTTCCGGTTTTGTTCTTCCCGATCATGGGGGTTAATTCCATCTTTCGGCGGATGGGATCCTGTTCTGGACGCTGCATCCTTGTTGTCGGGAATTTTCTTGTCCTTTTTCGGATCTCCTTTCTTCTCTTTGGAATTGCCTGAATCTCCAGGTTCTCCAGGTCCAGGTGCTCCAGCGGCGCATGTGGCTGTTTTGCATAGGGCTCAGTTGTCATGCAACTTCCCTGATCTCGTCTGCCCTTGCTGCTGTTGTTGCAATGCTTTTCCTAAGAAAGCATACACCCCTTGGAGTTTTTCATCGTTGGAGTACAGATCGTCGTTGACGATGGCGAACGTGGCTTTCGCGTTTTCCGCTGCAGTTTTGTATATAGGTTCACCCCTGGCATTGATTTGTTTACTTGCTTTTGCCAGGCGGGGTTTTGGACCCGATCCTTTGGCTGCAGTACTTACGGTCTTACGATTCCGGGTAACCTTGTAGGTTTTATATCGGATCTATTCTTTCTCTCGTACTCCTCAATTTCTTCCTGTTCAACTTAATGTCAGCCTGGGTTTGTAGGAGACTTTCTCGAGTTCTCAATAGATGTTGTTGTTGCCTTTGAAGAGCTTGTCTCCTGGCTTCCAGCACTTCAGGGGGTTCGTGGGGTCCCACTGGTGTTTGAAGTAGATCTTGTTTGTCCTGTTCTGACATTGGTGGAACAGAGATTTCCTTCGTTTTCTTCTCCGTAGATTTGACTCCGCTTCCTCCTCCTTCTTCCGGGTTTTTGTTGGTGGAATCCACCAGTTTTTTCTTCCGGAGTTTGTACTGGAGTTTCTTGGTAGCCTTGTTTCTTTTCTTGGAAGAGGGAGGTTTTTTACCAGGTTCATCTTCTGTCAATTCCTTGACATCAGGGTAAATTGGACTGGTTTCACCGTCCTCTCTTTCCTCATCTGGCGGAGGTGTTTGAGGATCTTCCTGACTTTTGGCATCCGAGTTATTAGTCGGTTTTGCCATAAGCACTTCATGTAATCCCTCTAGGAAAGATTTGACCTTTCTTTCGAAAGCGTCTTCATCCTCGTCATCGGAATCGAGTTGGTCCGATCCGGTTTCCGATTCTAATCCTGCCTCGATGGCGGCTAACACAGAATCAGCTTCCGAGTTCGTCGTCAAATTGACGGATGTCAGATCTTCCACCTTTATTGTGGGATTATTTTCTTCTGCCTTTTCCACGGGATTGTTTTCATCCATGTTTTCAGCGATCTCGGTTTGCACCATACCAATAAAGTGCGATCTCATTGCAGGCATCCCCGAGGAGGCGGCGATTTGAGCAGGATATTGGCGATCTGAGCAAAATCCGGCAGCCTAGTTTTCTTCAACTGGGTATAGGGCGGGTGGGATAAATCTACTTCCACCACAGAATCCCATTGCCTCTGCGGTTAATCCAATAAAGATATTTGCAGATCCAATAGGTAAAACGTAGGCACTTACCAGATGATTCCGTGCTGGCATGTACGATCCGTTGTCGAGGAAGTGCCCGACGCCGTTGTCTAATTCCAGGCTTCCGACAATTATGGTACTGCCAATTCCGCCGAGTATTCCCGATCGAAACATAACGCCGGACGTTGCTGGCCCCACGGTGGGCGCCAACTGTCAAGACATCGTAGTAGGGTTCATAGACGGAGGTGCCATGAGGCCTACGGGTAAAGACGTGAGGGGGACGTGGTAGTATGACAACCAGGGACACAAAAGTTTACCTAGGTTCGGTACGTCGCAATTAGGCGGCGTTCCTACTCCTGCAATCTCACTAAATCAGGGCTGAAACCTGAAGTATACAAAGTACCATGTGAGTTGGGTTGCTAACACGGCGATGATCATCTTCTCGGCGAGTTGGCTTCTAGCTAATTGTTCTTATCTTTCTTCTCTCCCGTCTGACTTTATATAGATAGCCGGGTTAGGTCTTACAGAAAGGAAACCTAGAAGACTACGGTAAGTCCTAACTTGGAAAGCAAGAATCCGCCTTCTACTCCAAGCCGCACCACATGGGCCGTGGTCCGGGTTCTTCTAGAATCCGGCTCCTGTGCGTCAGTTTACTGGGCCGCCTGATAGACCATAATCCATTACCATTCAGGCCACCCTGGTAATCCGGCTCTTTAGGACACTATCTGATATACCCCTAATCAGTATATATCCGACAGCATCCGCACGAACGAGTCGAGCGAACCAAAAAAAAACATCGACACCCAGCCTTCTCCGACCTCCAGATCCCCGCCGCCCCCAACCCCCTGTCGTCCCCCGAGCTTTGCCCCCGCCCGCACCAAGACCAGCGACTTGGAGCTCCCGCCCCGCCCACACAAAGGCCGACGATCTGAAGCTTCGCCACCTCCCAGTTCGCTCGTCTCGGTGTCCGGCGGCGAGCAGCACACCCGCTCGCTCGTCTCGGCCAAGGAACTGGCCGAGGCCTCCCTCGCGTGGGCAGAAGGAGGCTGGCTCTGCCTCGTCTTGGTCCAGGGAATGATCCCCCGCGTGGACTCCTCGCGTGCTGGGCTGCTGGCCTATGGACCATACTCCCTGCATCGCACCTTTTCCACCCACCA
Source organism: Alopecurus myosuroides (assembly GCA_028641055.1). Lineage (NCBI taxonomy): Eukaryota > Viridiplantae > Streptophyta > Magnoliopsida > Poales > Poaceae > Alopecurus > Alopecurus myosuroides. The sequence goes on from CM054058.1 coordinate 353,294,064, forward strand.
CCACCTCCCAACCACATGCTACCACATAGCCTCTCTTTGTTTGCTAGTTCTTGCACTTGTACGAGAGGGATTTGATCAGCCAGCTTGCTTAGCTCAAACGATTGATCCGAATGATCAGTTTGAGGTGTCGTCGTCCAAGGCACCGCCGGATAAGTAGATGTTGCTCTCCATTAATAGATGGTGATTGTAATTTTGAAATTACTTTGACCTTGTCATATTATTTTTATTTTTAGCTCATTTTCTACTAAAAACTAAGCATATTTATCATATGCATCGCTTTATTAAGTGGATATATCAAAAAACAGGGGCATAATAGACATCTCTCAACTTATCCCACCAATAAGCCAAAACAGTATAAACCCAAAAGAACTCTCCCCTCAGTTTCTTGGAGTTTCTGTCCACCGCAGTTTCTCCCCACCAAAATGCAGAAACTTTCTTATGCATAAGCAGAAACTTAAAAGAAGTCACCCTAAATGGGCAGGCAGATGGCCTGGCTCGCCAAGGGGCTCTCGTGTCTGCGGAGCAGCTGGCTAGTGCCGTAGTTGTTGCATCACAGAAGAAAAAATGCTTTACCTATGGTGTTGCCGGGCATTTATGTGCGGATTGTATGGGAGTGCTTTGTGATGTTTGTGAAGTCCCTGAACATGCCAACGGGGATGGGAGCTGTCCTTTGTTGAATGGGCCAAAATCTCAACTGATGATGTATGGGTATGCCCATGGGGAGCTTATTATGTTTGAGATCATGTGCTCTAACAATTACCGTCCTAAGTTGGAAAACGTTCGCTTGGCTTCGGTGACTGTTACAGGTGGGATGATGCTGATTGATCAGATTATTGCTCAGCTGCAGAGACTGGTTCACACTGCTTCTTTTCGTTGGGAGGTGATTCATATTGAGAGTAATGTGTACAAGGTACAATTTCCATCCAAGAATGAGTTAGAGAGACTCAAGATCTTTGGTACGTGCAGAATCCCTTATAGCCCATGTGAGATAACAGTGGACAGTTGGGATAATGACGAGGAGCCTGAGGAGACATTACGAGAGATTTAGGTTCGAGTGAAAGGGATTCCTAGGAGACACAATGGAGATTTTTTGGCTCTATGGACCGTGGGTTTCATGTTCGGCAAAACTCTGAAAGTGGATATGAAATACATGAGGAAGCAAGGGGTGCTAAGGATCTTGATTGGGTGCTTGGATTATACGAAAATTACACGCACTTTTCCTCTCTTTATCAAGGATGGTTTGTATAGGATATCCTTTTTTGTAGAGGATCAAGAGGAATACATTTTGGAGGAGATCATGCAAGGGACGAGGCAAAATTATGATGAGTATTTTGATGATAATGACATGGGAGATGATTTTAAGGATGCCTTACATGAGAATGAATAAGAGGAGGCAAATAAGGAGAAAGATGATGGGGTGGCACCGATGGATACTCAGGACCATGGCTCGGGATCAAGTGCACCTAATGGGAGTGATGTGCCACGTACGTGGGTTGTTTTTCACCCTTGGTACAACGTTACTTCAAGAAGGCTAAGGATAGTCTTGCAGATGCTCCCACTTTTGGTATGGATACGGAGTTGATCGGGCTGAAAACCCCAATGGTGGCATCTTCGCCCCGTTGTGATGAGGCACACGATACTCACGTAGGGGCATTTGTCTCAGACGTGGCTCGGGAGGAGCTCATTGAGGAGAGGGAGCTCACGGTGTGCAGTGGCTCTACCGAGCAGAGACCAAGCGGGTTTTCTGTCTGGCATAATATGGTGCTGCAAGCTGCTGTGAAGCCTGTGGATGGTGCTGCCGTTTCTTCTGTGGGCAAGGTATCTCCTTCTGCGAGGAGGGCTGAGGTTCCTTCGGTTGTCGAGAGGGGCGTCACCTCTTTCTCGGCTGGGAGGGGTGAGGTCATCCCTCTTGTTGTCTCGCCACGCTCCTCAGGAGGAGGGGGTCGGCAAGTGTTGATCACTCCCCATGTACCCCAGGTGGGGGTATTGGGTCGAGTGTTGTGGCCGAGAGGAGTGAGGCATCACCTTTGCTGCTACCGTTCACTCCTCGGGTGGAGGGGTCTTTTCGAGCGCTGGTCACTCCCCATATACCCCAGGTGGGGGTATTGGGTCGAGTGCTGCTGTCCGAGGTGGGGGAGTGGTGTTCCCCATGTTGGATCAAGATGCCGAGACTATTCGCAAGGTGGTGGAGTTTGGGAGGGTGGCAGATCCGCTACGGGGCATTCGGTCTAGTGAGCGGATTCGTGCACAACCCAATGCCCACGTTAACACCTTGGGGAGGGCGATGGCAGTGGCGCATAATTGAGATACTCCTTCAGGTACAAAAATAAAACCTCCTATGTCGTTTCGTTCTTTTTCTTCTGAGCATATTGTTGATAAAGCAAACAAGATGGGTATCTCTTTAGGGGTTTCTAAGACTAAACAATTAGAAATGACCAAAAGTTAATTGAATTAGAGACTTTAAGGGAGGTTACCATTTTACATAATACAGTTAAATCTAAACTTTTAGAGGACGGTGATGGTACTCTAGCTTTAGCTAAGGCCTCAAGTATTTCAGAAGATTTTGAGGTGGAGGATAACATGGAGGTTCAAACTGATACTCTTGTGTCCACCGGGAAGATTAAAAAGCAACGTAAGAAGAAAGTTGTTTCTAATTCTAAGAAGAGAAGGAGTGCTAGACTGAGAAAACAAATTGTTAATATTTTTTCTTAAGAAAATGGTGCACGGGCTGAGAGGATGTTTTTGGAGCAGTGAGGGGTTTAAGGACCCGAGGAAACACTTTTTTTTTGTTCAAGAAACCGTGAGAGAACAAAAATTGGACTTTATTTCCTTATCGGAGACAGGAAATGCCAATTTTGCTTCTCACTTTTTAAGCCATTTAGTAGGAGGGTTGTACTTCTACTAGTTTTGCTTACCTCCTCATGGAAGGTCAGGAGGTATGTTGATTGGTTTAAATGCCGCAACCATACAGGTCCAAAGCGTGGATGCTGGGGATTTTTGTGTGAAGTTCCATGTAAAATCTAAGATGGATGGGTTTCAATGGGCTTTAGTGGCGGTTTATGGTGTTGCTCGGGACCCTCATAAGCATGAGTTCTTGGTAGAGTTTGTGCGTATTTGTGAGAATGAGACACTCCCTATGCTGTTAGGGGGTGATTTCAATATTATTAGAAAGCCAGAGGAGAAAAGTGATAGCAATTTCTGTCCTAGATAGCCTTTCATTTTCAATGCGACCATTCAGAGTTTGAGTCTTAGAGAGATCGAGATCTCTGGTAGGCAATATACATGGGCTAATAGACGTGATGTCCAAACCTTTGAGAAACTAGATAGAATTCTTACAAACGTAGAGTGGGAACAGAAATACCCACTAGCTATGGTAAGAGCTTTGCTGAGGTCGGATTTGGATCACACTCCGTTGTTGTTAGACATGGCGTGTGGGAGGCACATTGGTAACTCGGCTGGGTTCTCTTTCGAGCTATCATGGTTCAAACTTGAGGGTTTTTACGATATGGTAGCGGACGAATGGAGGGCTTTTCATAAGGGTCATTCACCTATTGAGGTGTGGCTCAATAAACTAAGACATGTGCGTAGGTTTCTCAAGGGATGGGCTAGAAATAAGAGTGGGAAATACAAAAAAGAAAGAGATAATATCATCAACACTATTGAGGAGTTGGATATTATAGCTTAAAATAGGCAACTTAGTATATCTGAACGAGATACTTTGAGGAAGGCAAATGATCAGTTATGTAGTTTGCGTCGGGAAGAGGAAACTAAGTGGGCACAATGTGCTAAGGTGAAGTACATCCAAGAGGGTGGAATAATACCAAGTTCTTTCATTTAATGGCTAATGGAAGGCATAGGAAAAAAATGATTTTCAATTAGAGCAAGACGAAGGAACCATTGTGGGTCACGATAATCTCAAGACTTATACTGAATTTTATAAGAAATTATTTGGGGATTCTAAACCAACTAATTTGACTACGGATGAAAACGGTTTTCATGATATTCCGCAACTTTCTACTGAGGAAAATAGTATCCTTATAGCGTATTTCTCGGTGAATGAAGTTTACGAGGCTATTTTTCAGATGGAAAGAAATAAGGCTCCGGGACCAGAAAGGTTTCCTGTGGAGTTTTATCAATTCTTTCGAGGGGTTATCAAGGATGACCTCATGGCGATGTTTGTTCAATTTAAACAAGGAGATTTGCCTTTGTTTAAACTGAATTTCGGAGTCATCACGTTGTTGCCAAAGAAGGAAAATGCGGCGCAAATTCAGCAATATAGGCCTATTTGCCTTTTAAATGTTTGTTTTAAAATATTTACCAAGGTCACCACAAACAGATTATCGGCAATTGCTAGCAAAATTATAAGACCAACTCAAACAACTTTTATGCCTGGACGACATATGTTTGAGGGGGGTTTTATTCTGCATGAGACTATCCATGAACTCAAACAGAAAAAATGGATGGGGTCCTTTTTAAAATTGATTTTGAAAAGGTTTATGACAAGGTTAATTGGGACTTCCTATTACAAACCTTACGGATGAAAGGTTTTGATCCTCTTTGGTGCAAATGGATATTGCAGTTCATCAAGGGGGGAAGTGTAGGGGTTCGGGTAAATGATGATATAGGTCATTATTTCAAACTAGAAAGGGTCTAAGACATGGAGACCCGCTATCCCCAATTTTATTCAACCTTGTAGCTGATATGCTGGCCATTCTAATTGCTCGGGCAAAGGAGGATGGACATGTAGGAGGTCTGATCCCTCATCTTGTGGATGGAGGGGTTTCCATTTTACAATATGCGGATGACACAATATTGTTTATGGAACATGATTTTGCTAAAGCAGTTAATATGAAGCTAATTCTCTCTATGTTTGAGCAATTGTCGGGGTTAAGGATTAATTTCCATAAGAGTGAAGTTTTTTGTTTTGGAAAGGCAAAAGATAATGAACAGCAATACAAGGAGATATTGGGCTACGTGTCGGGTTCATTGCCTTTTAAATATCTTGGTATACCAATCCATCATAGAAAACTTTTTAACGCTGAATGGTATCTAGTGGATGCTCGCTTTGAGAAAAAGTTGAGTTGCTAGCAAGGAAAGTTGTTATCCTATGGGGATCGACTTGTTTTGGTTAATTCGGTGTTAACTAGTCTTCCTATGTTTATGTTATCTTTTCTCGAAATACCTATTGGGGTAAGAAAGAAACTAGATTTTTACAGGTCGCATTTTTTCTGGCAAAGCGAGCAGGCCAAAGAACCAGGGGGCTTGGGCATTGAGGTGCTTGAATTAAAAAAACAAATGCCTTCTGAGAAAATGGCTGTTTAAATTGTTAAATGAAGAAGGTGTGTGGCAGGAATTATTAGCGAATAAATATTTAAAAGATTCAACTCTTGCGCAGGTTAAGGCCAAACCAACTGATTCCCCCTTTAAGAAGGGTTTAATGCCTGTTGTGAAGAGAGAATTTTTAAGTAGAGGCTCTTTTAGACTTGGTAATGGGTCTGCTATCAGCTTTTGGGATGATATTTGGCTAGGCAATACACCTTTAAAACAACAATATCCATCATTATATAACATTGTAAGAAGGAAGAATGCTTCTGTTCAAGATGTTATGTTAAATGCACCTCCTATTAATATGAGTTTTAGGAGGAACATTGTTGGTCATTTATGGGACTCATGGTCCCATTTGTGCCAAAGATTGATGGAGGTGAACATCACTCAGGATTCCGATTCCTTTGTGTGAAAGCTAACGAGTAATGGATTTTTCACGGTGAAATCGATGTATGAGGACCTGATGAATGGTCATACTAGATTTTTACGTACATACATATGGAAATTGAAATTTCCTTTTAAAATTAAGGTGTTTATGTGGTTCCTAAGTAATAAAGTCTTGCTCACGAAGAATAATCTTCTTAAAAGGAAGTGGCGGGGTTGCACGAAATGTTCTTTTTGTGATTCGGAGGAGACAATAGAGCATTTGTTCATTGAATGTCCTTTTGCTAGAATTGTGTGGAAAGTTGTGTTTTCCACTTATAATATCACACCACCTACTAATAAAACGAATATGTTTGGGAATTGGTTAAATGGTGTTGATAAGAAATACTAAATCTAGAATTCGAATTGGAGTATCAGCATTGTGTTGGGCAATTTGGAATTCTCATAATAATATTGTCTTTAATAGAGCCACAATTGTTAACGTTTTGCAGGTTTTCTCTTTGGCGGCCCACTGGATTCGGCAATGGGCTTTGTTTCTTCCCGAGCATCAGCGCGAACTCATGGTTACTGGGTGTTTACGGCTCCTGATGGTTGCCCAGGACTTCTTCATCTGGGCTTTTTGGCAGCATTTTAATCGTTTGCAAGCAGTGTAGCTCGAGTTTCCTATCATTTCATTTGGAACGTTCGTGATCCGGAGATGTAATGAATTGATATTATTTGAATGCTGCAATAAATAGATGTGTGCATCGATCGATGCAGAAGCTGGGGTGATTCCCCCCATTTCTAAAAAAGAATTGTTGATGGATGAGGAATAGGCTTACATAATTCTTCTATAGGAGATAAATTATTCACATCTTCAGATTTAATACCCCTCTCTTTAAGAGATTTCTTGGCTTCCTTCATCACTTCATCATTTAATTCAATCATCCCTCTCTTCTTGGGTGTTGGTATTGGTGTTGGCTCTGGTGTAGGTGTAGGCTCAGGTATATTCCAATCATCATTATTTTTGGCTATTTTAGCCATTAATTCCTTAGCTTCTTCTAGAGTTCTTTTCCTGAAAACACAATCAGCATAACTATCCAGGTATGTCCTATATTCAAAAGTTAGTCCATTATAAAATATATCTAGGAGCTCATTTTTAGGTAATGGATAGCCAGGGCTAGCTCTTCTTAGAGAACAAAACCTTGTCCAAGATTCAGGCAATTTCTCTCCTTCAATTTTCTCAAAGTTAAATATATCCTGCACAGCAGCATGTTGGGCACTAGCAGGAAAATATTTTTGAAAGAAAGCATTAACCAAATCCATAGGACTAGTAATAGATCCAGGTGACAGATTGTTAAACCAAGTTTTAGCTTCATCTTTCAATGAGAAAGGGAAGATCTTGGTAACAAAATAAGTACGCGACAGGCAATTTGAAGACAAGAGACAAGAAGGGATGGCGACTCAGGCGACTCCACCCCCCTGACCTAGCCGCCGGCGATCTCCTATTCCCGGCGTCCACTTCCCTTCTCCAGCCTGCTACGTCACTCCTCCGCCGTCCTCCTCTCGGATGGCTCCCCCACGACCCCCTGCATGGATCTGGAAGGTAACATATTCTACCTCCAAAGATCTGGATCGGGGACGTGTCAAGTCTTATGATGGATCACTCCATCTCTGGATCAAAAAACCTTACCGTGACTGGATCTGCCTTAAGGATGCTAAGGGCAAAGCTTTGGTTGGGAGACACGTGATTATTGATGAAAATATTGATCTGGGGTTTAAGGTACGATTTCCAACCCACTGTGCCCTAGTTGGCGTATGCATGGTTTCTCCTACTACTCAGGTACCTGTCGGGATCCCTAAGTCTTTGGATCTAGTCAAGGAGTCAACCACACCTGGGGTTTCGATTACTCCAGACACTATTACTGCGGATAATGACTCCGACGAAATATCCACCTCACAAAATTGTGCTTCGGCGGTTTTTGATTCAATCTCTATGGGACTGGATTTTCCCACGGATTTAAATTTGCTAAAGAGGTTGATCGTCTATTTTCATCAACGGTTCATCCAACTTATTATACGGGGCACTTTATTATGGTGGTATCTTTTGCACGTTCTTGCTTCCGTCTTAATAATGATTCAGTTGCTATCGCCCTAGAGGCTGTTATTGGAGGTTTTTGTGGCAGCCTAAAAGTTTCTCATCTTAATGATAGAACTTATTCTTTCAATGTCTCCAATAAGCTGGTTGGTTTTCATATTTACAAGCTTAAGACATTTTCTTGTGATAAATTCAAGTGTGTGTTTAATCTCTGGGGTAGAGGAGGACCTCATTGGTTAAGTGAATTCAAATATTGGCAAGAGGAATGTAATAAGGAATGGACTCTTGTTAGTCCGAGCAAGAAGAAAATTCAACTTGGTTTGGATGCACTAAAGTTGCCAATGCCTCGATCTATTATCAAGACCAAAAGTTCTATTAGCAAGAAGCTGGTTTTCTCGGAATCTCTTAGCTATGATGCTTGCAAGGGATATTCTGAATCGTCTAATTCTTCGAGTATCACTTTTGGTTCTTTTACTTCTTTGGATTCATCTACTCCAATTTCCTCCGTTTCATCAGAACCTGAGGTTGTGGAAGACACTGGTCAATTAGGGCTGGCTTCTGTTATTGATGACATGGCTTTCCGGTTCTGGAAATGTGCTAGATGTTTATCCATGCAGCACGACAAATCTAATTGTCACAGTAATATCAGATGTCGTAAATGCTTTCATTATGGACATGTTGAAAAGAATTGTTTAAGCAGCAAAGCCCAAGTTTGGGTTCCAAAAAATAAGTTGTCTTCGTGTCCGTCTGGGAGTACTCAAGCGTCGCCCGTGGCCGTTACGCATTCCACTCCTCCACTCCCTGACATAGCCTCCACCACCTGTCGGTTAACCCCCACCTCTGTTCTCGGCGAAAACTCCATGAAAACCCCAATGGCGAACTTCGAGCTCAATCCGGGGAGGTGGGTTCCTCAGGGATTCCAGGTCGTCGACGGCGGGCCTACACGGCTGCCCCGTTCCTTCTACACGCCTGCTGTTCCCCCTTCCAGAACTCATGAAGCTTTCTGCGTCGCCATTATCGAACCAGAGCAGTTGCCAGAGGAAGAGCAGTTCTGGAGGCTTCAGGTTCGTAACTACATCGAGCAAACTCTTCAGAGAGTTGTAGAGGATACACAGCCATGTCTTTTTGGTACTGGACTTTTTAAGATGCATAGCGCTGCTGCGCGTACTGCCTTGGTTCAGAATGGACCGTATGAGTTGCAGGAGAACATCTTTGTGCGGTTTGTTAACCATGACAACCGCACGCAATTGCACAGATCTGCTTTTGGTACTCGTACCGGATGGATTATGCTGTTGGGAGTACCTTATGACTTCCGCAATGAGAGGGATCTTGCCCATGCAGTTGCTCCTTTTGGAAGATTTCATCATTGGCATCACCTCGATGGTGTCCTGGACAGGACCCTTGTTTATGTCACCTTCATCTCACCACAGCTCGTTCCAAGAGACATTGTCTTTGGAAATTTCAGTTCTTTGGGCGCTGCCAGGGAGTCATGGACTGCACCCTGTTATATTTTATCTGCTGAATTTAATGAAGTGATGCCTCCTGATGAGGATCAGATGCCTTTGGATGGGAATCCCCATCCTATGCCTGGACACATGCATGAGGACCATGGCAATTTTGGGTTGCCACAGTTTCCAGAACTTGGCTGGAATGATCATCCACCTGCTGCTTGGCAAGTTTTTCCAGAGCAGCAGCCACAAGATGATGTTATGGAGGACCAAGCCCCTGCTTGGCAAGTTGGAGGCTGGGACCACCTCCTACCCCAGCATGAGTCCAACTCTACAATGAGCTCTGATTCTGACAATTCTGTCAATCAGAATGTTTTGATGGTCAACATGCTGCAGGTTCACACTGCCACTGCTGCACCCAATGCCCCTGGTCTCTTTGCCTGGCCATGGGTTCAGTCAAATGCCCACTTGTATGGGCCTACCTTGCCCCCTTCGATGCAGTGGGATAAGCTGTTGTCCAAATTGGTTCCCTTTTTGTGCTTGTCTTCTACCAGGCCCAGTGGGCTCTCCCCTAGCCCATTCACTATGATATCAGATGCTTCTGTTCCTTTTAAGGGGAAAATTTTTCAGTTCAATGCCAAGAGAAGATTCTTCAAGGCACAGAGGACTGACAGAAATCTATACCTGGAGGATTCCTCTAGTACATCTGGACCACTGCCCTCTGCTACTATTGAGGAAATTGATTCCTCCACTCCAACTGCTTCTGCTGTCACCGCAAGGAAAAGAAGGAGGTGCAAATTAAGCACCCCATCTGTGGAATCTTCTGTCAGGCGTAGTACTAGACAGGCTGCACTGAGTAATGGCTTCAGGTTGGTGGCCATGCAGGAAAACCCACAGCCCAGGAAGAAGCCAAGGTCTGCTAGACCTCAAGCTGACAGTAGTTCTGTCACTCCCCACACTCCTATTGTGACTCTCCAGCAGGTGGGGAGAGCTCTTGAGATTGCAGAGGAAGAGCTCACTAAGGACAAGCTTGATGCTGATCCTGATTCTCCAAAAGACCAAGGAAATTAATGTTAGACAAAATTTTATGTATTGTCTTTTGGTCTGGATTTCTAATGTTTTATCTTATCACCTCCTGCAATTATAGTTATGTAATGGATCTATTTCCCAAGTGTTTATCTCTGAACCTGATAGGCCCCTATTATTGTTACTCTGCTTTGATGAATGGTGTTCGTTTGGTAGCTGGCTGGTCTAGCTATTTTGTTCCTTTTATTATCTTTGTCAATGGATAATACACCACAATTTTTATTGGATTGGAGAGTGATGGATTGGAATATCAGAGGCTTAAATGATAAAAATAAGAGAATTCTGGTTTATAACAAAATTGAAGAGAGCCAATGTGCAGTTATCTGCCTGCAAGAAACTAAGTGTGAAAGTTTTGATCACAGTTTTATTAGATCCTTTTGTCCAAAAAGGTTTGACAAATTTGTCTTCTCTCCTTCTGTGGGAGCTTCTGGTGGAATTATTGTTCTATGGAATAGTTCCATTTTTGATGGAGAATTGATTGATTGTTTCAAGTCTGCCATTCAGATTAATTTTACCTCAAAACATAATCTCTCTACATGGACTTTGGTTACTGTTTATGGTCCCTGTAGTGGCCCTGACAGGGACTTCTTTGTTCAATGGCTTTTTGATTTATCAATTCCTACTTATGAAAATTGGTTGATAGTGGGAGATTTTAATTTTATTAGATCAGTGGAGAACAGGAACAAACCTGGAGCTGATATGAATGGTATATTCATTTTCAATGAAATTATTAGTCATCTAGGCCTGATTGAATTGCCTTTAAAAGGTAGATCCTTTACTTGGTCTAATATGCAAGATCAACCTCTGCTTGAGCAACTTGATTGGTTCTTTACTAGCACTTGGTGGACTTTGAACTTTCCTAACACTTTGGTTATGCCCTTGGCTAAGTCAACATCTGATCATGTGCCATGTGTTATTTCCATATCCACCAACATTCCTAAAGCTCAGATTTTTCGATTTGAAAATCACTGGATACATCAACCTGGTTTTATGGATCTTATTGCTAGAGTCTGGAAGTGGCCTGTTAGGAAGAATAACATAGCGGCCACTATTACTGCTAAATTAAAAAACATCAGACATGAGCTCAAGAGATGGGGTAGAAATCTTTCAAACTTGAAGCTATTAATTGCTAAATGCAATAAGGTGATTTTAATCTTGGATACTCTGGAGGAGGAGAGAAACCTCAGTAGACCTGAATTCAATTTCAGAAACATTGTTAAAGCTCACTTGCAAAAGTTGCTGTTATCTCAGTCTGCATATTGGAAGAATAGATGCACTATCCGTTGGGTGCAACTTGGTGGTGAAAATACTAAATTTTTCCATGCTAAAGCTACAGAGCGTTATAGATTTAACACTATAGCTGAAATTAAAAACGAGGAAGGTGTATCTTTAATAGATCATCATCACAAGGCAGCTGCTTTTTGGACTTGTTTCAAGAACAGAATGGGAGTCTCCTCTGTCACATCACAACTTTTAGATCTCTCCAATATCCTACATCCAACTGTTAGTTTACAATGCTTGGTTGAGCCTTTTACTACAGAAGAGATTACTTCAGTTATGAAATCCCTTAAGACTGATAGAGCACCAGGCCCTGATGGTTTCAATGGACTCTTTGTTAAAAAATGCTGGGAGGTGTTAAAGGAAGATTTCACAAAGCTCTGCCATGATTTCCATTCAGGGAATTTATCTTTACAAAGTATTAATGACTCATATATCACTCTTATCCCAAAATCAAACTCTCCTGAAACTGTCAATGATTTCAGACCTATCTCCTTGACTAATACTTGTCTCAAATTTGTCACCAAGCTTATTGCTAATAGGTTGCAAAATGTGATTTGTGATACAATTCATGATAACCAATATGGTTTTATTAAGGGAAGAACCATCCAGGATTGCCTTGCTTGGTCTTTTGAGTTTCTGCATCAGTGTCAACAGTCCAAAAGAAAAATTGTGGTTCTCAAGATTGACTTTGAAAAAGCCTTTGACACTTTGGACCATGATGCCATTATACAAGTCCTAAAATTTAAGGGGTTTCCAGATTTATTCCTCAATTGGGTAAGAGAAATTTTAGCATCAGGTTTTTCTTCTGTTCTACTCAATGGAATACCTGGGAAGAAATTTCATTGCAAAAGAGGAGTTAGACAGGGAGATCCTTTATCTCCACTTCTTTTTGTTGAAGGAGCTGATTTATTACAGAGTTTAGTAAACAAAGCGTACTCTGATGGTCTACTTTCCTCTCCTATCCCAGTCCGTAAAGATTTTCCTATAATTCAGTATGCTGATGATACTATTGTGGTGCTTCCAGCATGTGCCAAAGACCTGGATGTTTTCAAGGATATTCTCAACACTTATGCTGCTTTTACAGGCCTGAAAATCAATTTTCATAAATCATCTATAATTCCTATCAACTTAACTGCTGAGGAAGCTAATGCTCTGGCTGAACTTTTCCAATGCAAAACTGGGTCTATGCCTTTCACTTATCTAGGCTTGCCTATGGGTACCACTAAACCCACTATCAAGGATTTCTCTCCTTTGATTGATAAAGTTGAAAGGAGACTTTCTGCCACCTCCTCTTTTTTGTCATATGGAGATAGACTGGTGCTAGTGAATTCTGTGTTATCATCCTTGCCAACCTATTATATGCTTTCTCTTGTTATTCCTACTGGTTTCATTGAGGTTATTGACAGAGCAAGAAGGCATTGCTTGTGGAGTAAAAGAGGAAAGGAAAAAGCTCAATCACTTGCAGCTTGGCATATGGTGTGCAAACCAAAGAAAAAGGGAGGGCTGGGAGTAATTAACTTGAAAATCCAGAACTCTGCCCTTTTATTAAAACATCTTGATAAACTTTATAATCAGGAAGCCTTGCCTTGGGTGCAACTTGTTACTGATGCTTACTATTATAAGGCTGTTCCTCATGCTGTGGTTGAGACTGGTTCTTTTTGGTGGAAAAATATATTGGCATTATCTGGGAGTTACAGGAACTACACTACATGCTGTGTGGGCAATGGTTTCACAATATTGTTTTGGGAAGACAAATGGCAGCCTCAACCTCTTAAGATAACCTTCCCAAGACTTTTTTTCTTTTGCCAAAGACAAATTTCAGTCTGTAAATGATTTCCTGCTTGGCACAGATTGTCTCCAGAACTTTGCTTTACCCCTGTCAGTTCAAGCAAATGAAGAGCTTAGGTTATTGAAAGGCATGATTGGTCATTTTACATTGCAACTTGATATTACAGATCAATGGAAGAGCCCACATTCTAGTGGCAGATTACGTCCTAGCTCATTTTATAAACACCATTTTTCTGATGTCCCTGATGATCCAATTTCTTTTGCAATTTGGAGGAGCAAGTGTCAATCTAAGCATAGATTTTTTGCTTGGCTTATCCTGCATGATAGAATTAATACCAGGGACATGTTAATTCGACGACATTGGACCATTAATTCATCATCTGATTGTGTCCTGTGCCCTGACCATGTTCTTGAGGATTGGAGACACTTATTTTTCAATTGTACATTCAGTACAAGGATTTGGAACTACTTGCAGATTCCTTGGATACCTGGCACACCATCTTATGCTATCATGTATGCCAGAAAGCATTTTGCTGGTTCTTGTTTTGTGGAGATTGTGATCCTGGCTTGCTGGTGCATCTGGAAGCAAAGGAATGGATGGATCTTCAAGAACATCAAGCCAACTTTCAGAGGTTGGAAGGCCCTGTTTACACAGGAAGTCACTCTGCTTAAGTACAGGGTGAAGAGTGCAGACTCTGTTTTTTTGACATCATGGATTAATTCACTCCCATAATCTTCTTGTACATATTGTACATTTGTAAATAACTTTTTTATTTATTTAATAAATGGGGGGCTGTGGGGGTTTCCCCCACAGTAATGGTGTCAAAAAAAAAACAAAATAAGTACGCAACTTGGTATCATCAGAAAATAAACTACTAAAAGATAAAGCCCATTCATGTGTTCCATATCACTTTTACTTTCAGTTCCACAAAAAGGTTCCTTATCAACAATAGATCTATAAGATAAATCTAAATAGAAATAATAATCCTTGTGTCTAATGTGTATGGGAGATGTGGCAAACTTAGCATCAAGAGAAGATTTATATTTCACAGCATGTCTTGCAAGACGACTCTTAAGAGCACTTGCACAAGTAGTAGCTTGAGCTTCCTTAATAAAGTCATCATTAAGTTCAATATAGGTTTCATCAAGATCATCAATAGACTCAGGTGAATTAACAAGTGTACCAATATTTTCAACAATAATTTCAGCACTTTCAGTTTGTTTGGATTTATCAATTGTAGCATCTAGGAAAGGACCTAGTGAACCAGTATCATCAAGCACAGTATAAGCATCATCAAAAGTATCAGAAGCATTTTTAGACTCAACAGAAGTAATAGTGTGTGTAGCATGTGGTGGTGTAAGAACCTTACTCATAACAGATGGTGAATCAAGAGCAACAGAGGTGTTCAGAGTTGTACCTCTCCTTGTAGTGGATGGTAATATAGGAACTTTTCCATCACGAGTCTTGCCCATGATGAAAGTCTTGCAGCGAACAATATAACGTTCTAGTGAGCAAATAAATAAAGCTATGCTCCCTGGCAACGGCACCAGAAAATAGTCTTGATGACCCACAAGTATAGGGGACCGCAACAGTCTTCGAGGGAAGTGAAACCCAAATTTATTGATTCGACACAAGGGGAGCCAAAGAATATTTATAAGCCTTAACAACTGAGTTGTCAATTCAGCTGCACCTGAAAGTAGACTTGCTCACAACAATTTATCAGTGGTAACAGTTTTATAGCAGTAGTAGTAAAGTAGCAGCAGGAATAAAATAATAACAGCAGTACCAATTGAAGGAAACAGCGGGATGCAACTACCGTAGGCACAGAGAGAATGGATGAATGGGTGTTGCATGGATAAGATATGTCATGTAATAATCTAAACATTGGCATTGCAGATAATAATAATAAAGCATCCAAGTTCTAGGCAAACCATAGGCATGTGTTAAAATATATTCATACGTGCTCGCAATGAGAAATTTGCACAACATCTTTTGTCCTACCAACCCGTTTTCAGCGGGGCCTCAAGGGAAACTACTGGTAATTAAGGTGCTCCTTTTAATAAAGCACCGGAGCAAAAAATTAACACTCCGTGAACACACGTGATCCTCACATCACAACCATCCCCCCAGTTGTCCCAATTTCTGTCACTTTGGGGCCCCGGGTTCCGGAAAATGACGTGTGTAAACAATTTGCAGATATGATCAAGAAACATAATTATACTCATGAAAGAATAACATGTTCAGATCTGAGATCATGGCACTCGGGCCCAAAGTGACAAGCATTAAGCATAACAAGTTACAAGAATAGTAGAAAAAACTAACAATGGATACTAGGCGCTATGCCCTAACAATCTGGCATTATTACATGATCGATCTCATCCAATCTCTTCCATCTCTCTCAGCCTACAACGGTGTTTACTCTCACATGGACGGGGAAAACATGGATGGTTGATGAAGAAGAGGTGGCGGTGATGATGTCGATGATCTCCTCCGAATCCCCGTCCCGGCAGGGCACCAGAACAGGAATTTCTGATCCCCGAATTAAGTTTCGGGGTGGCGGCAGCGCCTTGATGAGTTTTTGTGGAATATGACAAACCCTCTCGTGTTTTAGGTTTCCGGGGCATAAGTAGTCGAAAAGGGAGCCCGAGGGGGTGGCTGTGGCCCCCACACCACCAGGTGGCGCGTCCAGGGGTGGTCTGGGCCACTCCTTGCCCCCCCTCGAGGTATCCTTCTGGCTCCCAGGGGATCCTGGTGATATAAGCTCAATGGGATCTTCTTCGGGAAATTTTCTTAAAGTCGATTTTTCTGCACAAAAACAAGTCACCAGGGTAATTCTGCTGAAAACAACGTCAGTCCGTGTTAGTTGTGTCCAAAACTCACAAGTTTAGACGCAAACAATAGAAAAGGTGTTCGGAAAAGGAGATACGTTTTGGACGTATCACGCGCTCGTGCTGGTTTTTGTGCGCCCGGTGAATCTCCGCAATGCGCGAGCTGTAGTTTTGTGCCACTGCAATCTCTGTCGTCAGCGTGACGCTGCAAATGTGATAAATAGGCGTTGTAAACGTGTTTTAGAGTGCGACGGTATTGGCCGCATGTTGAAGATGCTCTAAGAAAACTTAAAATAGATAAATTGCAAGAAAAATTAAACTTAATTTACGTTTATGGGGGAGATACGACCACTCCAAGTTCATATTGTGGAAATTTAAAATAAAAACAAAAGAAAAATCCTATCTACTGGGTCCTCGTCATCAATTCCACCAGCCTGCCCCACCTTGTGATTCTCCCACGGTGACCATGGGCTAGGCGTCGGTAGCACACGCCTCAGGGGAGAACAAGTGGAGTACCGGCGCCAGATCCGGCCACATCGCTAGCTCGGCGACCTCGAAGCCGTTAATGGCACGGCGTAGGTCGGCGTCGTCGTCCTGCTGTGCCTCTGGCGGAGCGAGAACCATGTTGACGACGAGCGCGGACGGTTTGGGCGGCGCGTTGACGGGTGCGCCTTCCTCCTCGAGACCGTTGATACGTCCATTTTGCATCACTATTTTATATCATAATTTACTGCTTTCATCGATATATTTCATATTATGATGCATTACTTATGTTATTTCATCTATTTTGCATGTTTTACCATTATTGGAGAATAATTCACCGGGACCAAAAATCTGTTGGAAGAAGCACCATCAAGATACCCTATTTTTGAAGACCAGAAGAAGAAGGGGGACATCGGAGAAGTCTTATATCATCATATGAGGGAGCTAGCCAGAAGGGGAGCCAGAGGAGGCCACCAGGGGCCCACACCACCTGGTGGCGCCCCCCTTGGCCGCGCAGCCACGTGGTGTGGCCATCCTGGCCCACCACTGGCAGCCCCCTTTCGCGTACTTCATCCTCAGGGAACCCTAAGACCTGGAGAACCATCGAGGAAATATTCCGTTGCCTCCTCAGGGCGGAAAAAAACATAGAGAGAAAAACTCTCCGGCAGGGAGAAATCTGCCGGGGAAATTCCTCCCCGGAGAGGGGAAATCATCGCCATCATCGTTGTCATCGCTACGGGCATCATCGATATCATCATCGTCATCATCATCACCACCAGCACCATCATCCTCACCATCCACCCCCATCCCGCTATAACAATTAGGGTTCTATATTGTTGTTTTCCACTAGATCTCTCTCCTGGTGTGGATTACTTGTTAGTAGTTGATGCTTACGAGATTTATCGGTGTTTGCACTTTATGACCAGATTGTTATTCAACATTATATCACCTCTGATCATGATCCATATGATGTCTTGTGAGTAATTTGTTTAGTTCTTGAGGATATGAGAGAAGTCAAGATGTTAGTAGTGGAATTATGTTGAAGTAATATCTAATGGTTTGATATTTAAGTTGTTCTGTTATTCTTCTAGTGGTGTCATATGAACGTCGACTACATGACACTTCACCTTTATGGGCCTAGAGGGATGCATTGTGTATTTTGCTCCTAATTGTGGGGTTGCCGGAGTGATAGAAACCTAAGCCCCAGTTAGAAAACCGATGCACGAGGGAGTGTAGGATCCCAGAGTTTAAATCTGTGGTTAGATTTATCTTAATTATTCTTGTAGTTGCGGATGCTTGCAAGGGTTTTAATTACAAGCATGTATTAGTCCTAGTTGGGCGGTGCATTAGCATAGGTTCACCCACACAACACCTATCAAAACAATAAATATTAATCAACTGTATGAAACGAAAGCGCTTGACAAAATCCCCATGTGTCCTCGAGAACATTTAGTCATCATAAGTAAACCAACCGGCTTGTCCTTTGCTCTAAAAAGGATTGGGCCACTTGCTGCAATTATTATTACCGTGTTTTATTTACTCGCACTTTATTTATATGCTATATCAAAAACCACCAAAAACCTTCTTGTCAACACCTTCTTCTCCTCGTTGGGTTCGACACTCTTATTTATCGAAAGTACTACGATACACCCCCCTATACTTTTGGGTCATCAATACTATTTTCCGGCGTCGTTGCAGGGGAGTGAAGTGCTATTGTTAAGTGGAATTGGTAAGAGAAACTTTTACTGTGAGTGTTGTTTTTATTTTTGTCTGATGCTTTGTTTTATGACGGAGAGATCTCCATTTGGTTCCCTATTTAGGAGTACTACTGCCACTTCTAGGGTAGTAGATGATCCGCTTTCTTCTCAATTGGATCCTTTTAAAATACCTATGAAAATTGTTGAACGTGTTGTGGATAACTGCTATTTTGGAGATGGAACTGTCCATCCTGGTGATTATTTACTCTTTATACATGAATTATGCGAGTTATTCAGCTGTGTAGGTATTTCAATGGACCAATTTAAGAGTAAATTATTCTCTTTATCACTGAAAGGCAGAGCTACGGAATGGTTTAAAATGCCGAAGAATGGCCGATCTATTGGATGGGAGGAAATTGTCCCTCTCTTTTATTCTAAATTTTATCATGTCGGTGAGATTCATAAAGATCGGAATCAAATATATAATTTTTGGCCTCATGATGGAGAGAGTATTGCCCAAGCTCGGGGGAGACTGAAGTTATTAATGCTCAAATGTCCCATTCATGAGCTCCCCAGCAATATTGTTATCAATAATTTTTATGCAAGGATTTCTCTTCATAATAAGGATTTATTGGATGCTTTTTGTTCTGGATCGTTCAAACGTATGAGAGGAGAAGCTAAGTGGGATCTTGTTGACCGTATTCAAGAAAATACTGAAGGATAGGAGAATGACAAAGGAAGAAAGTCAGGTATAAATTATGATTATGAATGCATTAAATCTTTTATGGGAACCGATGATTTTCGTAATGTTAGTGTTGTTTGTGGTCTTGACTCTCAAATCTTTGCAAACTATTTTAAAGCTTTTGCCTCCTATCTTTATATTCCCAAAAAGGAATGGAACAAGTACCATGCACCTTATAAAGATAATGTTAATTGTGTTCCTGCTAGAAATATAGAAGTTCATACTGTTAATCCTGCTGTGCCTGAGCCTTATATTGAGAAAATGCATTTTCCTGCTAAGGTAAAGGAACATTCTATTATAGCTAGTGTGGTTAACAAAAGTACAAAGAAATATATAGAACCTGATGCACAAATAACAGTTGAACCTATAGTAGCAATATTTAAAGACCTTGTCTCTAAAAATGTAGAAGATGGACACATTGTCTTCTGTGAAGATGCTTCTAATATTATTTCACATCCTAGTAAATCTAGGAAAAATAACGTTCCCGTGCTTTCTGTTAGGATAGGTGATCATTGCTATTATGGTTTATGTGATATTGGTGCAAGTTCAAGTGTTATTCCTTATGAGATTTATAGAGAAATCATGCATGAAATTGGTTCTTGTGAACTTGAAGAAGTAGATGTGGTTATTAAGCTTGCTAATAGACAAACTATCTCTCCAATTGGTATTGTTAGAGATGTAGAAGTTTTATGTGGTAAAACTAAATATCCTGCTGCTTTTCTAGTACTTGGTGCAGCTGCTAGTAAAACTTGTCCTATCATTTTTGGTAGACCTTTCTTGAACACTTGTGGTGATGTTATAGATTGTAAGAAGGAGAAAATATTAACTAAATTTGATGGAAAATCTTATGAGTTTAATTTTCTAAATTTGCAGAGCTCCTTATGAAACTGAATTGCCTAATGAGGATTTTAGAGTTGAACAAGTTGCCTCTATTGCTCTTGCTTCTAACAATGCTTTGCAGCAATACATGGAGGACCACAAAAGTGAGGTCTTTATGGAAGAAATAAATGAGATTAACGATATTCATCTTCGTCAACCAGCGATGCTGAAACACAATTTACCCGTGGAAGACTTGGGTACCATATTACCACCCAAGGAGGATCCCGTTTTTGATTTAAAACCTTTACCTGATGATCTTAATATGCTTATATTGATGATAAGAAGATATATCCTGTTATTATTAGTTCTGGACTTTTACGGAAACAAGAGGAAAGGTTATTGGAAATATTGAAGAAACACCGAGGAGCTATTGGATATACTCTTGATGATTCGAAAGGGATTTCCCCTGCTATATGTCAGCATGCTATTAATATGGAACCTGATGCAAAGCCAGTTGTTGAACATCAATGTTGCTTAACTCCTAAGATGAAGGAAGTGGTAAGAAATGAGGTATTAAAACTCCTTGATGCTGGTATTCTTTATCCTATTGCTGATAGTAGATGGTTAAGTCTTGTGCATTGTGTCCCTAAGAAAGGAGGAATTAAAGTTGTGCCAAATGAAAATGATGAGCTTATTCCTCAAAGAGTAGTAGTTGGTTATAGAATGTGCATTGATTTTAGGAAAGTTAACAAAGTTACTAAGAAAGATCATTAACCTTTACCTTTTATTGATCAAATGTTCGAAAGGTTGTCTAAGAAAACTCTTTTTTACTTTCTTGATGGTTATTCTGGGTTTTCTCGGAAACAAGATCAAGATAAAACAAATTTTACTTGTCCTTATGGAACTTATGCTTATAGACATATGCCTTTTGGTTTGTGTAATGCTCCTGCTACGTTTCAAAGATGTATGTCTTCTATTTTTCATGGTTTTTGTGAGGAAATTGTGAAAGTATTCATGGACGATTTCTCCGTCTATGGGACTTCTTTTGATAACTGCTTGCATAATCTTTATAAAGTTTTGCGGAGATTCGAGGAAACTAATCTTGTTCTTAATTGTGAGAAATTTCACTTTATGGTTAATGTAGGAATTGTTCTTGGACATAAAATTTCTGAAAGAGGTATTGAAGTTGACAGAGCTAAAGTTGAAGAAATTGAGAAAATACCCTGTCCCAGGGATGTTAAAGGTATTCATAGTGTTCTTGGTCATGTTGGTTTCTATAGGAGTTTTATTAAAGATTTCTCTAAAATATCAAAGCCTCTTACTAATCTTCTCCAAAAAGATGTACCTTTTGTTTTTGATGATGATTGCAAAGAAGCTTTTGAAACTCTAAAGGATGCTTTAATTACTGCTCCTATTATTCAACCGCCTAATTGGAATTTCCCTTTGAAATTATGTTTGATGCTGGTGATTTTGCTGTAGGTGTCGTTCTTAGACAGCGAATAGATAAGAAATTGAATGTTATTCATTATTCTAGTAAGACTCTTGATGCTGCTCAAAAGAATTATGACCACTGAAAAAGAATTCCTAGATGTAGTTTTTGCTTGTGATAAGTTTAAACCTTATATAGTTGATTCGAAAGTTACTATTCATACTGATCATGCTTATATTAAATATCTTATGGAAAATAAAGATGCTAAGCCTAGGCTTATTTGATGGGTGCTGCTTTTACAAGAATTTGATTTGCATATTGTAGATAGTAAAGGAGCTGAAAATCCTGTTGCTGATAATTTGTCTAGATTGGAAAACATTGCTTATGACCCTATTCCAGTTAATGATAGTTTTCCAAATGAACAGCTGGCTTGTCGGATATATACCAAATAGGGGTATAGAAGATGGTAGATAAAGTGCCGGATTACCAGGGTGGCCTAAGTGGTAGTGGGCTCAGGTCCATTAGGCGGCCCAGTAACCCGACGCACAGAAGCTGGATTCTAGAAGAACCCGGATCACGGCCCAGGTGATCTGGCTTGGAGGATAAGACGGATTCCTTGCTTTCCAAGTTACAAGTTACCGTAGTCCTCTAGGTTTCCTATTCTGTAAGCCCTAATCCGGCTATTATATAAAGCCGGACGGGAGATAGATTAAACAAGAAACGAATAACAGAGAAGCTCTACGCCAACTCGCCGAGAAGCTCATCCTCGTCAAGTAGCTTAGATCTAAACCCTCACATTGTAACCCTGTTTACGGGCTTTAGTCCCGATTAGTGAGAAGTGCAGGAGTAGGCACGTCGTACTGTCGCGACGTACCGAACCTGGGTAAATCCTGTGTTCTGTGTTCACTACGCAATCCCGTTACCCCACGTCTCTACCGTAGTCTCATGGCACCCCCGTCTATGAAAACTACTACGATGTCTCGACAGTTGGCGCCCACCGTGGGGCAAACGACGTCAGGCGTGAAGTTCCGATCTGGGATACTTGGCGGAATCGGAAGATCAATCACTGTCGGAAGCTTGGAGTTCGACAACGGATCCTACATATCGGCGCAAAACCACCTGGTAAGTGCCTGCGTGTTACCGATAGGATCTGCTAACATCTTTATCGGACTAACTGCAGAAGCAATGGGGTTTTGCGGTGGAAGCAAATTTATCCCACCCGCCCTATACCCAGTCGAAGATGACTATGATACCGGATTCTGCTCAGATCGCCGACAAAACAGTGACTTACACTTCATCGGCATGGTGCAGTCCGCAGTCGCCGAAAACACGGATGACGGAAATCCCGTGCAAGAGGCAGACAACAATACACCCATCGCAGAGACGGAAGATCTGATACCCGTCACAGAGACGAAAGACCCCACATCCACGGATGTGGAAGATCCGACATCCGTAGACAAGACGACGAACTCGGAAGCCGACTCAGTTTTAGCCGCTATCGAGGCAAGACTAGAGTCGGAAACCGGATCGGACGATTTCGATTCCGAAGATGAGGACGACTTCGAGAAGAAAGTTAAGTCCTTTCAAGAGGGATTCCATGAAGTTCTAATGGCGAAACCGGCTGATACCACGGACGCCGGCAGCCAGGAAAGCCCTAAAACCCCTCCGCCAGAGGAAGAGAGAGAAGACGGAGAAACTTCTCCGGTATTCCCCAATGTCAAGGAGATGACAGAAGATGAACCTGTCAAAAAACCTCCCTCTTCCAAGAAAAAGCACCGTGCTGCTAAGAAACTCCAATACAAAATCCGGAAGAAAAAATCAGCTGATCTCGCTGATGAAAACCTGGAAGTAGGAGATGCTGGCAGAACGAAGCCTGCGGAGAAGAAATCCAAAGAAATCACTGCTCCGCCAATGACGGAACAGGAAGAGCAAGAGCTATTGCAAACACCAGTGGGACCAGATGAACCCCCTGAGATGCTGGAAGCCAGGAGACAAGTTTTCCAACGGCAACAGCAACATCTACTCAGATCTCGGCAACATCTCCAACAAACCCATAATGACATCAAGGTCATGAAGGAAGAAATAGAGGAGTACGAGAGAAAGAATAGATCCGCGTTAAAACCGACTAGGTTACCCGGAATCGCAAGACCGGAAGAACTGCCGCCAAAAGAAAGGTTCCATAACCCATCTTGGCAAAAGCAGGTAAACGGCAAAGATGCCAAGGGCGAGCCAACATACAAGACCGCAGTAGAAAACGCGGAAGCAGCGTTTGCGATTCTTAACAACGATCTGTACTCCAACGGGGAAAAACTCCAAGGGGTGTATGCTTTCTTAGGAAAAGCATTGCAACAACAACAGCGAGCCCAAGAGCGATCAGGGAGGCTGCACGATAACTCCGCCCTATGCAAAACAGCTACTTGCGCTGCTGGAGCACCTAGACCGGAAGAACCCGGAGATTCAGACAACTCAAAGGATAAAAAAGAGGATCCGAGAAAAGACGAGAAAAACCCCGACAACCGGGATGCAGCGTCTAGGACCGGATCCCATCTCCCGAAAAATGGACATAAACCCCATGATCGGGAAGACAAACACCGGAACGACGGCAAAATAATGCCACCTCCGAGAAACCCAGCTGAGAAAGCTGGAAGATACGATATACCTCACAGGCGTGAGAGATCCCGGACACCTCCTAAGGACAAAGAAAGGCACAGGAGCAGAACTCCGCCTAATCCAAAAGGGCGTGACCACGGAAGAGACAGAAATAATCCCGGAAAAGCGCGTCCGCGCAACAATGGAAGAGACAGGAGCAGATCCCCCTCTGTCCATTCAGCCGGAAGATATTCTGCACACATTGACAGAGCAGAGAAGGATGATCTATACTTTGGTCCTAAGTGTTTTACTGATAGGATTCGAAGAATAACCCTGCATTCTGGCTTTGCCAAGGTCGGTCCAACGTACCAGAAATACACCGGCAGCACAAACCCGGATACCTGGCTCTCGGATTACTATACAGCCGTCCAGATCAACAATGGGACAGACCTGGAAGCTGTCAAGTTTCTTCCCCTAATGTTGCTGGACGGAGCCAGAGATTGGATCAATGGATTACCATCAAGAACAGTCGACAGCTGGGATGGTATGGCTAGAGTATTCACTCAGCATTTCCGGGGAACGTACAAACGGCCGAACAACATCAACCAGCTAAACCGTTGCACCCAATTCGAGGATGAACCATACGTGGATTTCATTTCCAGATGGACAGCAATGAAGAATAGTTTCTCTGGAGTAACTGACGTACAAGCAATGCATGCTTTCGTCAATGGCCTAAAACCCGGACTCGTACCGTTCATGGTTGGTTCCAAAAAGCACAAAGATCTCGGATCTATGCTTACAACCGCCAATGAGCACGCCGCAGCCGAAGACGACATCAGAGCAAGAGGAGGCAATATCGAATCACTGATACTTGCCAAGAAAACCCCTCGTTCTGACAAAAAAGGAACTCCAGAAACAACGACGAAACCCAAAGAGGTCAACATAGCCTTTGGAGGAGAAAAGGGGAACAAGTGGAAAGGACGCAACCCAGATCCAATCAACTACACTCCAGAGGAGTGGGAAAGGATTAAGTCGGAACCTTGTGTTCACCACTCGCAATTTGGGAAACCCACCCATACAAACGCGCAATGCCGGCTGAATAAGCACATGAAAGGTAGTGCAGGATCCGGAAGTAAGGGGAAGGGTTCCAAAAGGAAACCCGCCAAACAAAAGCCAGAAGCTGACAAAGAAGACAGTGAATCGGACACTGACGAAAAAATCCAGGAACAACAGCGTAAGGGCGAACCCAAATTTCCGAGAGTTGATGGAGAAGCAATGTTAACTTTCTTAGCAACCCCATCAGCAAAGGTGGCCAAAAGAACACTTCGAGAAATAAATGCGGTTGTTCCGGCAACCCCGAAATTCTTGAAGTACTCCAACACACCGATAATCTGGGATCAGTCTGATCATCCCGGAAATATCCCTGAACCCGGCACACAAGCTCTTGTTGTAAGCCCTATTGTTCAAAACACTAGGCTAAGAAGAGTGCTGATGGATGGAGGATCCAGCATTAATATAATGTACCTGGATAGACTGAAGCATCTGAAGATTTCCGAGTCTCAGCTCAACTACAGCAATATACGCTTCCATGGCATCGTTCCTGGCAGGCAAGCACGATCCCTAGGAGAAATTTCCCTAAATGTCACCTTCGGAGATAAAGATCACTTCCGGCAGGAAAAAGTATCCTTCGAAGTAGTGCCGTTCGAAAGCGTGTATCACGCAATACTCGGACGTCCAGCTTTCGCCAAATTCATGGCAAGATCTTGTTATATCTATAACAAGCTGAAGATGCCAGGACCCAAAGGAGGAGTAATCACTATTGTCGGTGATTTCAAGCTAGCGAACGAGTTGGAGAAAGAAAACGCCCTTTGCGCTCAGAGAGTCATAGCAAAGGAAGAACTGTAGGAATTAGCCAAGGAGGTATCACCGTCAGAAATGCCGGCAGGAAAAGAAACCCGGAAGCCAACAGACAGCTTCAAGGCGTCCGAGAATACAAGACAGGTAATCCTAGATCCCAAAGATCCGACAAAATTTGTCGTCGTAGGGACTGGGATGACTGACAAATAGGAAGGCGAGCTCATCAAGTTACTCCGTGAGAACTGGGATATTTTTGCCTGGTGTCCAGCTGACATGCCAGGTGTACCCAGGGAACTTGCTGAGCACCAACTCAAGGTTATTCCTGGATCAAAACCCGTCAAACAAGGTCTCCGTCGATTTGACGGAAGAAGACGGAAGGCTATTGGCAAGGAAATTATCCGGCTTTTAGCAGCGGATTTCATCAAGGAAGTAATCCATACTGACTGGTCCGCAAATCCGGTATTAGTACCGAAGAAAGACACTACTGCTCTTAGAATGTGTATAGATTACACAGGTTTGAACAAGTTGTGTCCGAAAGATAGGTTCGCGCTACCGCGAATCGATCAAATAATAGACGCCACTGCAGGCTCTGAACTTTTATGCTTTTTGGATGCATACTCCGGGTACCACCAAATACGCATGAAAAAGGAAGATCAAATCAAGACTTCTTTTATAACCCCGTACGGGACGTACTATTATGTAACCATGTCGTTCGGCTTGAAGAACGCAGGTGCAACCTACCAGCGTTGCATGCAACGTTGTTTGCATAGCCAGATTGGCAAAAATGTCCATGTTTACGTGGACGATATTGCTGTCGTCACCAAGGAAAAAGGTACACTCCTTGAGGATTTGCGAGAAACTTTCGAAAACTTGCGCACTTATAAGATGAAGTTGAATCCATCTAAGTGCGTATTCGGGGTTCCCTCAGGAAAACTTCTGGGTTTAATCGTTTCTCACAGAGGAATAGAAGTTAACCCGGAAAAGATCAAGGCAATCTTGAATATCACGAAACCGACGTGCGTCAAAGATGTCCAAAGACTGACGGGTTCTGCCGCAGCCGTCAGCAGATTTATTAGTCGGCTAGGGGATAAAGGCTTACCACTCTACAAGCTGCTGAAGAAATCCGACAAAGTCAAGTGGATTGCGAAAGCCTGGAAACGTCTAGCAAGTTATGTCCCTTTCCGTACTAAGTTCAATTCTATGTAAACATCTTTTAAGATCATGAAATAAAGTTGTCGGAATTCTGGTATCCATGTTTTTACAAGTTTATTACAGTACAACGCATGGTTCCACCTTCTCTATTTCCCAATGATCTTGCAAAACATTCAATGTTAACCCGAATTGTGCCTGCATACTCGGAGTTAAAAAAACTGAATGATTTTTCAACCTGTTAACGGCTAAAGGAAACTTGAATTGCCTGCGTGCCCAGGTTTCGTTCAAAAAATTCCTTGTTTCTCTAAGTATTATCTGATCGCATATGTGTTGGGTTACTGGAGTTAGTTAGTAAAAATGCCTTTAGAATGATCCATGTTTCCGAGTCTAAACTGATTGGTTACACCCAGTTACTCGGCATGATGATTCATATTGCTATTTGAGCCATTTCAAACACTAAGGACAGTTAAAACATATAAGCCAGAGAACTTAGAAGATAAAGGAATAATAAAATCCGAAAAACTTGCAAAGAATTTTATAATTAAGACTGCAAAAGACGGAGTTTTCATTAATACAAATAGAAGCATTACAATTCGAATTACATTATAAAAGCGCAGTAATGCTCCTATTGTCTATTGTTGCTATCCAGGTTTAAGGAAACCCTTCAAGCATCCGATTCCTCCTCGCTGCTGTCGTCCTGGGGGGCTTCAGGAACTTCTTCCTCCGGGTAATTAATGGAGAGATTCACAATGGAAGCAACCTGGGTAGCGTGGCCTTTGATTGCATCAAATATCGCATTTTGTTGGGCTTCCGTGTATCCTTGAGGGACACCGGTGGCCACGCGCCAGGATTTTGCACCAGGGTAGTGCATACGGATTAAGCCAAGTGCCATGCGTGCACCACCCCGTGCAGCGGAGCGAAGGAAGGATTCCCTAGACTCCGCCACCTCCATGATAGAACCCGGAAGGTTTTCAACTTCCGATAACTCCCCAGTCTTGGAGGGAAGAAACTTGTTGATCAGTTGCATGCAAGCAACCCTTATCGAAGTCCATGTCTTTTCAAAAACTCGGATTCTTTCAATCCGAGAAAGATCTGCATTATCTCCTGTTTGGTAGCAAAAACCAACCAAAAAGGTTAAGTACCAAAAAGGAAGAAAAAATACAAACTTAATGGTAAACGTATACTTAAACTTACCAACAAGTTTGTCGATCTCGGAAGTTTCCTCCTCACGCAGGCTCAGAGCAGCTTCCAGGCGTTCAATGGTGGCCCGGTCTTTCTCCGCTTGGGCGGAAGCCTGGGATTGAGAAACCCCAAGTGCTAAGTTGCTGGCTTCCAGATTTTCTTGTGCTTTCACAAGATCCTTGTGAAGCTCAACATTCTCCTTGCGGAGATATTCGGCATTGCCAGAATCTTCAGCTGCTTGCTTAGCCTGAGCCAAAGCAGCTAAAAAGAAAGGAAAAATCCGAGTTAATAATATTCCTGGAAAAAGTACTTAGGCAAATGCCTGAATCGGAGATTTCAGAGGAAAAATGATTACCTGTTGCTTCCGACAGTGCGAGCTGAGATGAAGCCAGCTCCGCCTCTCTCTCCTCAAGAATGGAAAGAAGATTCCTAACTTCCTTGTTCTTGATCGAGAGCTTGTTGAAAACCGCCACGTTAATGGCTTCGGCAGTTTGCTAGAACACGACAAGGAAAAGAATAATTAGAAAGCATTAAGGTAAAAAGCATGCATTTTATTTAATGCTTGGGGGCTAGAGATACATACCTGGCTCATGCGTTGCAAACCTGCCAAGTTCTCAGTGAACTCCTTTGTATACTCCGCAAACAGAGTTCCGGCCATGCTTAGACCGTCATTGATATGCTTGAAGTCCTTGTCGAATTTGGGAATTTCTTCGTCAAAAGACCGAGAAGATTTTCCCGCATCCGGAGCCGCCCTTTCCCTCGTGTCAGATTCCGACACAACGGGCTGGCTGGTCTCCAGTGGTTCGGTGGGGGGGGGGGGTGGTAGCGCGCTCTTCCGCCATTGAGGATGATGAGTCCAGAGGAATGGCAGAAGAAGGATGGGCGCCTCGGCTGGACACGGCCTTGTGTCTTTTCAGCTTCTTCGGCTTCAGGCTGGAAGGAGCTAGGCTAAAAAAACCAGAAACCCGGAAAATGTTAACTTTCCGAAGACGAAAGAAAAACTTCGACAAGTAACAAAATAACTCGGATGAACTAACCTGGAAGTGGCGACGGGAACTCCGTCAAGGTTGATAACTTCCTCAGAGGAAGGCATCTTCTTTCGCTTACGCCCACCTGTAGCAGCGGTGCGAAGCGCGTCCAGCTCAGCCTCGGAGGCCAACTCCGAGTCTGGAAGTTCAGTAATCTATTAAAAAAAAAAATCAGAGTTATGAGCGAGAAAATCCGAGAAAGAATGATAAAATTCTACCCAAATGACGGAAACATACCTTGGGAGCTGGATTGTCGGCCGTATACATTGGCCGACTCGCTTCGTATTGATCGCGGGATGCGACCAACTGATTGATGCGCCGTCGAAGCTCCTTTGCGGGCCAATCTTTGGTGGTTGTCCGCATTGGGTCCTTGGCTCCCGTGTTGTCGCAAAGAAGGCGACCACCGTGGTTGGCCAACGGCTGAATCCGTCTATTCAACCAGCAAAAGACCGTGTCCATGCCGGTCAAAGGTGGAGTGGAGGAGGTGAGCTTAGCGATGCGCCGCTTGATCCTTAGAAGATCAGGCGGCAGAACCTGGACGGCTTCCGTTCCCCAGTTATCTTGGGGAATAGCCGCAGAGTTCGAGAAAGGAGGAACCCCGATGGCCTTTGTTGGAAAAGGTACATCGGGGTGGTAAAAGAAGGAACCCGTCCAAAATTTAACGGATTCCGACGTCTTGATCTTGGGGAACCAATCTTCTCTGAATCTCCGAAGAGTAAAAGAGATGGTTCCGCAAGTCGGGAGTGCGCCCTCCGAAGAGTTCCGCTTAACCCCGAAACAATACGTCCAAAAGTCTAACCTAGGTTCTAAACCTAAGTAACCTTCGAACAAAGCCTGGAAGCCGGCCATGTAGAGGATGGAATTGGGTGGCAGGTTGTGGGGCTGGATGTTGTAATGGGAAAGAACTTGGAGGAAGAAGGCGGAAGGTGGAAGGCCCATACCTCGAAGAAGATGGGAGGAGAGGAGAACTCTTTCGCCGTCTTTCGGCGTTGGTTCGTTCTCGTCCTCGGGCAGAAGCCATTTCCCCTTAAGGACTAGGCCCTCCTTTTCCATGTTTGGAAGGAGAGCCGGAGGAATGCTGCAGGCAATCCAATTGCCTGCAGATTCCGCCTCTTCGTCCGCTCCGGCGGTGGCGGCGGCGGCAGCTTCCGCGGCGGCGAGCTCGTCGCCGACGAGCTGGATCTTTTCCTCCGCCGTTTCAGGAGCGAACGGCGGGGAAGCTGTGGAGCTCGCGCCCGCAACGTCTGCGGCGGCGGAAAGGTTCTCTCCGCCCGCCGCGAAGGCCGCGGTTTTCTCCGGCTCGTCGCCGGCGCGCTTGGGAGACCCTAGCTGTGGATCTAGGTCTCCGATGAGGTCGTCGATGGCGGCGCGAGTGGGCGAGGACGGTGAGGATGCCATTTCCTGGTGGCGCGTCGCGTTCCGGTGTGCTTTGGAGGCTAGGTGCGCTCGGGACAGTGTTTCGCTCGGAGAGCTCGTTCGCGTCAATGGCGTGGACAGTGAGGAGTGCGGAAGATTTTCGATGAGGACGAGGATGGCTATTTATAGCTAGAAATCCGTCAAGATACGTGCCAACGGCTATTTGACCGTTGGATGTTTAACGCGTGTCACTCGCCGGAAAATCCGGGAAATAAAACGACAGGGAAATAATGACTATCTCCTCATTTCCCGTGAGAATCTGTCAGAGATACGTTGCAGGGTTTCCCGCGTGAAACCCAAACGACCCTTGCGTCAGCATGATTTAGGCGCTGACGTAAGGAGTTCCTTTTCCACGAAGGATCGTGAGAGAAAAACCGGATTTTCAGGATTCCGAGTTTCATGTTACCATCTTTTTCAAAAGAAGAATAAGAAGAATCAAGACTGTTGAATCAATATTTCTCGGACAAAGTATATTTGGCGAAAGACGGAGAATCAGAGTTTTAATCCTTCTTGGGGGCTACTGTCGGATATATACCAAATAGGGGTATAGAAGATGGTAGATAAAGTGCCGGATTACCAGGGTGGCCTAAGTGGTAGTGGGCACAGGTCCATTAGGCGGCCCAGTAACCCGACGCACAGAAGATGGATTCTAGAAGAACCCGGATCACGGCCCAGGTGATCTGGCTTGGAGGATAAGACGGATTCCTTGCTTTCCAAGTTACAAGTTACCGTAGTCCTCTAGGTTTCCTATTCTGTAAGCCCTAATCCGGCTATTATATAAAGCCGGACGGGAGATAGATTAAACAAGAAACGAATAACAAAGAAGCTCTACGCCAACTCGCCGAGAAGCTCATCCTCGTCAAGAAGCTTAGATCTAAACCCTCACATTGTAACCCTGTTTACGGGCTTTAGTCCCGATTAGTGAGAAGTGCAGGAGTAGGCACGTCGTACTGTCGCGACGTACCGAACCTGGGTAAATCCTGTGTTCTGTGTTCACTACGCAATCCCGTTACCCCACGTCTCTACCGTAGTCTCATGGCACCCCCGTCTATGAAAACTATTACGATGTCTCGACATGGCTGCAATAAAAGTAAACTCCCGAGATAGTCCTTGGTATGCAGATTATGCTAACTTTATTGATTCCAAGTATTTTCCTTCAACTTTTACAACTCAGTAAAGAAGAAAATTATTTTATGACTTGACGCATTATTTTTGGGATGACCCACACTTATATAAAGGAGTAGATGGTATTATGCGAAGATGTGTTCCAGAACATGAACAACGAGACATATTGAGAAAGTGCCATGGTAGTGCTTATGGAGGACATCACGCTCGAGATAGAACCGGACAGAAGGTTCTACAATCAGATTTCTATTGGCCTACTCTTTTTAAAGATGCACGAAAGTTTATTTTATCTTGTGATAAATGTCAAAGAGTTGGTAATATTTCTAGACGTAATGAAATGCCCATGAATTATTCTCTTGTTATTGAACCTTTTGACTGTTGGGGTTTTGAATTTATGTGTCTGTTTCCTCCTTCTAATGGTTATACTCATACACTTGTTGATGTTGATTATGTTACTAAATGGGTAGAAGCTATACCTACAAAGAGTGCTGATGGTGAAACCTCATTAAAAATGCTTAAAGATGTTATTTTTTCCTAGGTTTGGTGTGCCTAGATATCTTATGAATGATGGATGTTCTCACTTTATTCATGGTAGTTTTAGAAAAAACCCTTGCTAAATATGGTGTTAATAATAGAATTGCCTCAGCTTATCACCCTCAAACAAGTGGGCAAGTAGAATAATCAAATAGAGAAATTAAATCTATCTTGCAAAAGACTGTTAATAAATCTAGGAAAAATTGGTCTGATAAGTTAAATGATGCTTTATGGGCTTATAGAACTGCTTATAAAAATCCTATGGGTATGTCACCTTATAAAATGGTTTATGGAAAATCTTGTCACTTGCCTTTAGAATTGGAACACAAAGCTTATTGGGAAGTGAGAGAACTAAATAGAGATTTTAAACTTGCCGGTAAGAAAAGGATGCTTGACTTGAGTTCTTTAGATGAATGGAGAAGTGAAGCCTATGAAAATGCTAGACCCTTTAAAGAGAAAGTTAAAAAATGGCATGATAGGAGAATTCTTAAGAGAGAGTTTCACGTTGGTGAGGAAGTTCTATTGTATAGGTATTGTCTCAGATTTTTTGCATACTATCGAGATGGGAAGGACCTTTTGTTAGACTCAAACATTATATTTCCGGAGATTCTTATGATGAAGATGTTGATACTATTCAAGTGGCGACTCCGGAGGAGTTCATTAAAGAGAAGATTCCAGAAACTGCAGAGTCTGTTTTCGAATAGGTAATAGTTTTTGTAAGAAAAAGTTTGCGTTTTATGGTCCAACTTATAATTTTGTTGTTTTTAGAAAATATTAAAAATAATGAGCCGAAAAAGGGTAGGAGAAGGTGCAAAAGGGAACAACACAACCCGGTGGCACGGGCCAACCCCTGGCCACGCCACCACCTGGTGTGGCCACCTAGGAGCTTGTCTCCGACCCGTTTTTGCCTTGCATCTTCCTTTTGTCACGTAACTTTTTTCTATATAATCCCCCGGATCCCCCAAGATCCGTATATCGTTTTATGGTCGTGTTTTCATTTCGATCTGTTTCTGCCAGATTTCATCTTCAGATTTAGAGCCACGATGTCCTGTTCCGGACCTCCCAAGGACAACTTCTTTGTGAACGTCGGCAACCCATACATGAACGAGTTGAAGATACATCCCAAGGAGTTGCTTCTCAAGGATGGGGTGGTGGAGAAAGAAGATGTCCAGGGTCCTAAAGGAGAAGGCAGTCTGGAAGCTAGGATGGAAGAGCAGGAGCAAGAATTCTTTAGGTACAAGAAGATGGCTGATCGTGAACTGGACATCATCCGTAGAATAAATGCAGAGCTGATTGCCGAGAACAAGAAGGAGATTGCCAAGATTTGGGAGGATACCTTATCGCTCCACGAGGCCACCAACAAATTACAAGCACAACTCTACGACGTGTAGAATCAAAACTGTGAGTATGAGATCAGGTTTAAACGTATAAGTTCTGCTGCCAGTTCCAGGATATTGGAGACCAAGTCATCATTTGTTGATGGGGAGCCTTTACCTTGGAAGTCTGATGCTGGGAAGGATTCACCATCACCACCGAAGGAGTAATTCGTCATTGGTATTGGCATCCCCTTGGCTTGTTCCAAGCTTGGGGGAGTGCCGCGGTATCACACCTTTATCTTTCACCTTTTTACCTTTTAGTAGAGTCATATCATAAGTAGAGAAGTTATCATATAGAATGGTTTGCAGTGTGGAAGTATCTCTCCTTTAGCTGGTTATCTATGTATCCCTTGGTGTGAGTTGCCGTTATGAAATATTAATGAGAAGTTTTATCATTTACTTTCTGCACACTTTATTTAAGTTTGTAATTTCTGTTATATGGTTGATCTTGTTGTTAGTATTGGTATCAATATGGGAGCGTCAAGTTAATCTGTTTGGTTTTGGCAAACTTAGCATTGGTCAGTAGCAATAATACTTCGAGGCTTAAGTATAAAAGAGGGAGATGCATGTAGATATATTATTCCATTATATTTCTTTCTTGTTGGCTCATAAGCTTAGTATTCTCAAGTTAAGATCGTTTGTACTTCCAAGGAAGATTGCATGATTGATTCTATCATACGTATATTTGCTTGTTTTCTCTCAACTCTTATGCTTGCTAGCCAAAAACATGTACTGAGAGGGAATGCTTCTCGTGCATCCAAACCTTGAGCCAAAAAACATGCCATTTGTGTCCACCATACCTACCTATATGTGGTATTTAACCTCCATTCCAAGTAAATTGCTTGTGTGCTACCTTTAAAACTTTCAAAATTATACCTATTTTTTTGCTCTGTTTTAGCTCATGAGGACGTAGGTAGACAATATTTATTTTACTCGTTGATTGGACTTTACACACATGTACTAGTGCCACATCTTCTTATCCAACTGCTAGAAGATCTGGCAACGGGGTGTCCAGTCCCAAACTTAATTACTATAAATTCTCTTCACTCTTTTTGCCCCTGATTTATCAGTTAAAGCATAATTGTGTAAAAAATGAGAAGAGGGATGATCTACTGACCCTAGTAGCGTCCTTCAATGGGAGCCACTCTTGTAGAGTCTAGTTGGCTTGTGACTTCATTAACATAGACATACACCTCTCTCAAAATTGTTTTCATCACCTTTGTTTATCAAATAGAATGCTCTAGCACATGAGTTAATCCCTGTTTCCCTCTGTGAAGGGCCTATATTTTACTTTTATGTTGAGTCAGTAAACCTATTCCTTTCTTTCTTAAGCAAGCATTTGAGTTGTTGTGATCCAACCATCTATATGTTGATTTATTCAATCATGTCTTTTATCCTTCCTTGTTTGGTACAATGTTTTTATCTGAATGAATATCACTTTGAAAGTTATCAATGACTATAAGGAGATTGTTATGATTGAGCATGTAGATTTCTGCAATATAAAGCTCTAATATAAAGACTCTGATCGAAAGATAAGTACAATCTGTTAATTGTTCTCTGACCAAGAGCAAAGTTTTTCATCACCAATTATGATTTCCCTTTTGCACCTTTATTGCGACTCCCTATACTAGTTTCAAGTTAAGTTACATGAGAGAAAGTTGCTGTCTAGAATGACTTGTGTATTGATAAATGTGATGCTTCTTGTCCGTATTTTATTTATAAACACTTCACTCCATAAACCCGTGGTCATGTTTACTGAGTTCAGTTTTGCTTGGGGACAAACGAGGTCTAAGCTTGGGGGGAGCTGATACGTCCATTTTGCATCACTATTTTATATTGTAATTTATTATTATTCATCGATATATTTCATATTATGATGCACTACTTATGTTATTTCATCTATTTTGCATGTTTTACCATTATTGGAGAATAATTCACCGGGACCAGAAATCTGCTGGAAAAAGCACCATCAAGATACCATATTTCTAAAGACCAGAAGAAGAAGGGGGACACCGGAGAAGTCTTATATCATCAGACGAGGGAGCTAGCCAGAAGAGGAGCCGGAGGGGGGCCACCAGGGGCCCACACCACCTGGTGGCGCGACCCCCCTTGGCCGCGCCGCCACGTGGTGTGGCCACCCTGGCCCACCACTGGCAGCCCCTTTCGTGTACTTCATCCCCAGGGAACCCTAAGACCTGGAGAATCATCGAGGAAATGTTCCGCCGCCTCCTCGGGGCGGAAAACAACAAAGAGAAAAGCTCTCCGGCAGGGAGAATTCTGTCGGGGAAATTCCTCCCCGGAGAGGGGAAATCATCGCCATCGTCACCGTCATCGCTCTGTGCATCATCGAGATCATCATCGTCATCATCATTGACGAAGATATGGATTCTGGACCTTGCGGATGAGGACACCCCATCTCAGGCCCAAGGTTAGGGCCCAAGAAGAGACGCCCTTGGAATACTCCGGAAGGCCCATGTAAAGCCCACCCGCAATGACTTGCGGATTAAGCTAGGAAACTTGTAACCGACCTAGCTAGAGTTCGAGTCCTCTCCGGGTAGAACTCGAGACCTGGCCATCTATATAAGGCCAGGAGAGCCCCCGGGAGAGGACCAAGCAATAACCGCATGACCCAAAAGCCTTGAACTCGAGACCTACTCTCGATTAGAGCATCACCATTGTAACCGATCTAATCTTCAATACAGATCGACAAGAGGCAGGAGTAAGGGTTTTACCTCTACGAGGGCCCCGAACCTGGGTAAATCTCGCCCCCTGTCTAGCCGACGATTCCACCAGCGTTCATGGGTTCTCCTAATCAAAACCCGATAGGTTCACCGAAGGGATTTGTTGAGTTAGGGATTCGACAATTGGCGCCGACCGTGGGGAACGCGGGCGCTGGATCACCGGCATCTTCGGCTTCATCGACGTCCAACCCTCGCTGGAAACCATCAACTACGGCTCCGAACAATCCTATACGGATCGGATCTGTCGTGGTCACGCCTCACTCGCCGGAATCACGCCCGGTATTCGAGGATCTGGAGAAGAGCGTCACCCTGACGTTCGGGAGCCTCAAGTTCGTGACAAACAGGGACGGAATCCTCCACTTCTCGGATGAATCTGAATCTGAATCTGGAGCCGTCAACTCGCGCTTTCCTATGGAAAAAAGTGGCGAGTCCATCCGCTTCAACACAGTCGACTATCACGCCCTCTCGACGGAGGAACCATCTCGGGTACGGAAGCTCTCCAATCTGCGCCTAGGACGCACGGGCCACGACTGGCCCAAGTCTGCATGGCAGGATCGGAACAGCCCCCGGAAACCGAATTCAGCGCAACCGAGCGCAATATAATCGGCGTCTCGCGGGAGGCCTGGAACAGGGCCAAGGAGGCCATGCGAAGAAGTCAGCCACCCGCGGCAGGAGCGCCACAGGAGGATCTAACCGCCTACCACTACCATCTAGTGAGAGCGGCCTCGACCATAAAAGATGCCCGAGCGGATCTAGCCCGTCGCAGAAGAGAGGCGGACGAATCAAGCCTACGACGAGCCGAGCTGTCCCTTGCACCCTCAGTCGGTACCCGACCCGCGAGGAAGGGACATGCAGCATCATCCAGGGATTACGAGTCCATGGCTGGGACCAACAGATCGACCACATCCTCCTTCATGAGGGTCGACGACGACGGCAACGTCTACCCGCAAACCCCCGCTGCTGCAGTCCTAGCCGCGGAAACTTACATGCAAATGAACCAACCGACGGAAAGCGATCCTCGGGCGGAACAGTACAAGCAAATTTGCAAAGGACTAGGATTGGCAGCCGCAAGGCTCGCCTCCCATGATCGCAAGAAAGCTGAAGAACAATTGGAGAAGGAGCGACAGGAGAAGGACAAAGATAAGGAAATGCCCCGCAGGCACAGAAGCTCCTCCCCGAGAAAAGACAAATCGCCACGTCGTGGTCGAGGAAAAGAGGCCCGCCGCCGAGGCGACAGTCGAAGCAGTAGCGACGACAGCCCGAGAGACAAAAGCTCGCGGCACCACGGCAGCCGCTCGCGAAAACGAAGCAAGGAACCACGGAAGGACGCTGATCGCGATCAGCCCGGACGCGACGCGCGATCTGACATCACACAGAACAAGGTGGACAGGGCAAGAGCATCAAGATATCGCGACCGGTCGTCATCTGGCTCTTCGGATGACGAAACCTGCGGTGCACTTTGCTTCGCCCGCAGCATTCGCGAAGCACCCCTACCCAAAAGATTCAAGCTCAGCACGGAGGTGACGAAATACGATGGTTCACTCGAGTCTTCTCAATGGTTAAGCGACTACCTCACGGCAGTAAAATGCCAACGTGGGAACAAGAACACGGCTATGCAATACCTCAATTTGCATCTAGTTGGAGCGGCCCGCAGTTGGCTGGAGAGGAGACCTAGATCTTGCTACGCGTCGTGGGATGACTTGCACCGCGATTTCTGCAAAAACTTCCAGTCGACCTACAAGAGGCCGGCCACAATTGAAGAACTGCGAGCCTGCAAGCAAAAAAGCGGCGAATCTACCCGAGAATACATCCAGCGGTGGACCACGCTCAGGAACACCGCAAGAACCATCTCGGAGGAAGTGGCGATTGAAGCTCTCGCTAAAGGCGCCAGAAGAACCGCCTTTCGGGAAGAGCTAGGCAGAGCCACGCCCAAAACCATTGGGGAGCTAATGATCATAGCCGAAAAATGGGCCAACGGAGAAGACGCAGTGCGCAATGAAAGAGGATCATCGCCCGCACACGAGGACGACCGTCATGGACCAAGAAAGAGAAGGAAATACTACGACCACGAGGATAGGGAAGAATTAGTGGCGGCAGAATTCACGCGAAATCGCGACTCTGGTCGCCGTGGAAGTCGCGAGTGGAAACCAAAAGCAGAAGAAAAATCCCCCGAGGAGGATCTTGATGCATACTGCTCGCTACATCTGTTTACAGATAAACGCACGGGCAAAACTAAGGCAACGCACCTTCTTAAAGATTGCCGAAAGTTTCATGACATCTCAGATGCACTCGCAAGGAAAAGATTTGCATCCACCCAAAACTACCCGCCACTGCCAGGAGGAGGACAACAATTCCAGCCGCCACCACCTCCACCTCCACCAGCAAATCCAAACATGACGCTAGCTGCACTACCTGCGCCACCGCCACAAAACACTCGAGCCAATGCATACCCGAACCCGGCAGGACAACTCGCGATGATACAGAAGGTATGCCCTTCTCGCAGAGCTCAAAAGACTAACACGAGGCAATTGTGCATGGCAGTGCAGACACCACCGACAAAGACCGAGTACCTGAAAATGGCGGACCAGCCAATCACGTTCTCGATGAAAGACCATCCGCCACGAGTCTATCGACCAGGACACGCCGCACTTGTCATCCAAGCTCAAATTGGTAATTATGACCTGCCCCGCGTATTCATGGACGGTGGCAGTGGCATTAACATCATCTACGCGGATACACTCCGTCGAATGAACAAGAATCTGGACGGCCTAACGGAATCAGAAACATCCTTCCACGGGATAGTTCCGGGCAAGGCAATCCGTCCACTCGGAACAATCAACCTAGAAGTCGTGTTGG
This sequence comes from Alopecurus myosuroides, assembly GCA_028641055.1. NCBI lineage: Eukaryota > Viridiplantae > Streptophyta > Magnoliopsida > Poales > Poaceae > Alopecurus > Alopecurus myosuroides. The sequence continues at coordinate 353,333,308 of CM054058.1, forward strand.
GCTCCCCAAGCAACTACAGAAGGGAATTCCTGGACTTCGAAGTCGTCGACTGGCCCTCACAGTACCACGCCATTCTTGGTCGAACAGCGTTCGCCAGATTCATGGCCGTACCACATTACGCGTACTTGAAGCTCATGCTACCCGGCGAATACGGTGTGATCACCATCGACGGAGACTTCCAGAAATCGGACAAGTGCGACATAGAGTTTAATGAGATCGCAAAATCTTTCGGGATGCAAGAAGAACTTCAAGAGCTGGCAAAAACCACGGATCACTCCGTTATGCCCCTCACGAAGAAAAACGCGCCTGAACTGGAATTCAGCGCCAACAGCGACACTCGCAAGCATCAAGTGCACCCGACGGATTCTGCAAAGACAGCGATGGTTTCAACAACCCTCTCGCCTGCATAGGAAGACGCGCTCGTCAAACTCCTCCGTGAGTACTGAGAAATCTTCGCCTGGCAGCCCTCAGACATGCCAGGCATACCCAGGGAGTTTGCCGAGCACTCACTCGAAGTCTTTCCTGACGCTAAACCCATCAAACAGACGACTCGACGATTTTCAGAACCCAAGCAGAAGGCGCTTGGAGAAGAAGTAAACAGGTTGCTAGCCGCAAATTTCATTAGGGAAATCAAGATATCCACCTGGTTAGCAAACCCGGTGTTGGTTCCCAAAAAGAACACGGATATCCTTCGGGTGTGTATCGACTACACGTCATTGAATAAACACTGCCCCAAGGACAACTTTCCTCTCCCACGAATCGACCAGATCGTGGATTCTACGGCCGGCTGCCAACGCCTCTCCTTCCTGGACGCCTATTCGGGATATAACCAGATCCGGATGAAAAGGGAAGACGAAGAGAAGACAACATTTATCACACCTCACGGTGTCTACTGCTACACGACAATGCCCTTCGGGCTGAAGAACGCATGCGCAACATATCAGCGTTGCATGCAAAGATGCCTCGCCAATCTCATTGGCAAGAACGTACAGGTGTACGTTGACGACATTGTCATCAAGACTCGAGTAGAGGACACACTCCTCGAGGACATTAGAGAAACATTCGACGCCCTCAATGCATATCGGATCAAGCTCAATCCGACCAAATGCGTCTTCGGCGTTCCTGCAGGAAAACTTCTCGGGTACCTGGTATCCGCCAGAGGCATTGAAGCCAACCCGGAAAAAATACAAGCCATCCTAACTATGAAGGAGCCAACCAATCTACGCGGAGTACAACAACTCGCAGGACGACTAGCCTCCCTAAGCAGGTTCATCGCACGATTGGGAGAGCAAGTGTTGCCCTTTTACAAATTACTGAAGAAGACAGACAAATTCGAGTGGACACCCGAAGCTAAACAAGCATTCGCAGACTTGACGCGATCGCTGCAAAGCAGGCGCGTCCTTGCAACACCGCAAGAACGGGAGCCACTTTTCCTATACTTAGCCGCTACAAACCAGGTCATCAGCACAGCAATCGTAGTCGAACGACCTGAAGATGGCAAAGCATACGGAGTCCAACGACTAATATATTACATCAGTGAAGTGCTCTCGATATGCAAGCAACGATACCCTCATTACCAGAAGCTAGCATATGGAGTTGTTCTTACGGCCCGAAAGCTCAAACATTATTTCCAGGAACACGCCATCACAGTGGTTAATGATGCGTCACTCGGAACAATCATGAACAACCCTATGGCATCCGGAAGAATAGCAAAATGGAGCATCGAATTGGGTGCATGGGACATCACCTATGCAGGACGCAACGCAGTCAAATCTCAAGTACTCGTGGAATTCCTCAGTGAGTGGACAGAACTACAAACCCCCGGGCCACCTGAATACACGAGCAATTGGATAATGTACTTCGATGGATCCAAGAGAAACGAAGGAGCAGGAGCTGGAATCGTTCTTATTTCACCTCGAGGAGACAAGCTGCAATACGTCCTGCGACTGGACTTTCCACCAGACGATCCAGCATCGAATAACGACGCAGAATATGAAGCCCTGTTGCACGGGATGAAGATGGCAACTGCCTGTGGAGCTACCCGATTAATGATATATGGTGATTCCAATCTCATTGTGCAGCAAACAATGAAAGAATGCGACGCCATTGCCGAAAACATGGTCGCATATCGTGACATGTACAATCTACTCGAAGGAAGTTTTAAAGGGTGCGAACTGAAGCACATTGCAAGATCTAGCAACAAAGAAGCAGATAGATTGGCAAACATGGGTTCCATGAATACACCCATACCGCCAGGAATATATTTCGAACGGATGATCAAGCGATCGGTCAAAGTTAAGAAACCTGCAGGAACACCCGCAGCACCAGAGACAGAGGTCAGCCCGCAAATCGCCCTTATCGAGCTCACTCATAATATATCAAGACAGGTTTTTCTGGTCGAGTCAGTCTGGACGCAGAAATATCTCGACTACCTGCTCCATAGATAGCTCCCGGCCGATCCACGCGAGGCTCGACAAATAATCAGGCGTAGCAAATCCTTTCGGGTAGTCAATGGAGAATTATACAAGCAAAGCATCTCGGGAATACTTCAGCGCTGCATCGGACCCGAGGATGGCAAGGAACTGCTCCAGGACATACACCAAGGAGACTGTGGCCATCATGCTAGCTGGAAAACAATAATGGGAAAGGCTTTTCGAGCAGGATTCTACTGGCTAACAGCTGCCACCGATGCAAAAAGCATGGTCGAACGATGCGACGCCTGCCAGCGATTCGCACCAAGACCACACGCACCTGCTACAGAACTGCACATGATACCCATTGCCTGGCCCTTCGCACAATGGGGGCTGGATATGGTTGGACCATTACGCAAGTCCACACCTGGTGGATATACACACTTGCTGGTCGCAGTCGACAAGTTCACCAAATGGATCGAGGCTATGCCAGTAACTTCGGCTAGCGCCCAATGTGCCGTCAAGTTCCTCGACTCCATTGTATGCAGATTTGGTGTGCCACACGACATCATTACAGACAATGGTACAAACTTCACAGCGAAGGAAACAAAACAGTTCTGCGAGGAAAAGGGCATCAACTTCAAGTTTGCTTCAGTTGCCCACCCGCAAACGAACGGACAAGTCGAAAGATCCAACGGCTTAGTTTCGGCTGGCCTCAAGAAGCGTCTACTCGATCGTCTACATCCCGCCGCAGGACATTGGGCGGAGGAGCTACCCTCCGTACTCTGGAGCCTCCGCACAACTCCAAACCGATCAACACAATACACGCCATTCTTCATGGTATACGGGGCAGAAGCAGTCCTTCCCGAGGACGTTCGATTCAGCGCCCCACGAGTTATGGCGTACAGCGAAGAAACTTCCAACAAGGCACTCGCAGAAGATATGGATGCACTCGATGAAATGCGTGACATTGCGCTCGCAAGATCCGCAGTATATCAGCAATCCCTGCGCAACTATCATAGTCGCCGCATACGACACAGAGCATTTGCGGTTGGAGACTTAGTACTGCGGCTCAAACAGAAGGAAGGACATAAGCTCGAACCACCTTGGGAGGGACCTTTCATCATACACGAAGTCATCCCAGGTGGAGCCTATAGGCTAAAGAATCCGGCGACCGGAGGGATCTATTCCAATCCGTGGAACATCGCACACCTCCGCAAATTTTATCCATAGGTTTACTTGTTATCGCAACAAAAATAAGGCTATACTAGCCAGTCCTGTAGCTCGAATACATGGTTTCTCAGTCATTACAATAAAGACATGATTTCTTTATCATATTCACTCAAAGCTTCTTATCCCGTACATGCTAAAAGTTACAGGTAAACACCCCATAAAACACACGGGGGCTACACCTACTACTAAGCATCACAGGAAAACATCATACATACAAGGTTTTTTACACCTTATAAACAGTTTTCACAAACTATACAACGATTACAGGATATACACATCCGACAATCAAATAAAACGCTGAGCGTTCTCAGTCGCTAAAACTCTATCTACTTCCTCAGATGTCAAAAGGATAATTTTCTCCGCTGCAGGGCGTACAGCATCATAGTAAGGCGAGATATCATCAATCGCATAATATGGACGCCTAGCTACGGAGTTAACATCTATCTCAGGATGCCATATCCGGACAAAAGTGAGAGCTACAACCGCGCCGCAAATCATCTGATTGCAAACACACGCGCGAACTTCTCCTTCACGTCCAAACAGCCTGAGAAGATAGCTCCAGTCCTCGGGACCCCTTTTGAACGGGTAAAAAGCAGCATTCATCGCAACCAAGACCTCGTGAAAAGAACTCACGAGAATTCTCGCCTGGATGACTCGGAATTTCAAGGTGGCCATCACAAATCCTCGGCTGCGATCAGACCAAAAATTGTTCGCATGAGGTTTTGAGCTGCTGGCCTCTTGATGAATGTGGTTTTCTACCCACTGCTTTTCTTCCCTGTCATCCGGATTAACGACTGAAGAGCAAAAACATACTCAGTCAGCTAAGGAAACAAGGAAGAAAAAGGCACGGGGGCTGCACTACTTACAGAGCAAATCCCTTGCGATTGCAGCCAACTCATCCATCAGAAATTGTTCGCGTTCAGCCGCCAATTTCTGCTTGGACTTCGCCACATCGGCTACCCCGCGCAAAGCTTTTAGCTTGCGCTCGCCCTCCTGGACCTTATCACGAAGGCCCGCAAAAGTGCCAACAGCGGCGACACGTGGATTTACTGGAGTACCACGTCCACCCGAAGTTTCCGCGGCAAACCCAGTAGCCTGGAAGAATACAAGGAAAGAAATAAGACGCCCTACTCGAGTTATCTCTAGTCGCACATCTGACGAATGCTCGGGGGCTACTCCCATCGGGAGGAAACACACAAGCCTCAAGAAGCAATTTCCAGAATGAACGCTTCGATTAAAGACAATGAAAATACGGGAATACATCCCAAGGTTCATTACAGTCGCGGAAGACAAGAAAAAGAAGAACTAAACTACGAAGCTACAGTAGTGCTCCCGCTAGCGGCAGTCGCCCCTCCTTTCAGCCGAGCGAATAGCTCAGACAGCTTCCGAGCAAGAATGGTGGCCTGCTCGCCAAAACGAGAGAGCCGTACCTTTTTGCCAGTGGAGGGGTCGACTGGAAGTTGCGAGTAGGCTTCCTCCAAACCATCGACTCCATGTGCCAGCGCGAACTGGATCGCAGTCTTCGCACCAGACTCCGACTGGGCGACTGCGTAAGCGTCCAGGAGGTTGCCCTCCGAGAAGATCTTCAGCAAGCCGTCTAGTGCGGATGGAGATACAGCGTTGGCGAGGAAGCGACCGTGCATTTGCGACAACACTTGGGTGGCATCGCTGATCAAGGAGCACACTCCTTCGGAGTGCCTCTTGAGTTGAGCGAGTGTGTCGGTTAGCACATCTACTCGCTGGATCCCGGGAATTTCCAAAGGAACATCCAGAAGACCTGCAAAGGAAAAGAATGTCAACATCTCGCAAAATCACCAAGACAAAAGATACAATTGCAAGAGTTTAGGCCACTTACCCACGAAACGCTCAGCAAGAGGACGGAGGAATGTGACAAGGTCAGAATCGGCCTTATTTCCAGCTTCCTCTTGATCCTTCAAAGCTTTTCTCGCATCCGCGAGTTGCCTATCAAGATCTTCCGACCGCATGCGGGAGGCCTCCAGCTCTTGTCGAACAGCTACCAAATTAGCTTCCTGAGTGGTTGCCCGCTCAGAGAGCTTGACTCTCTCGGACTCCGAGTGTTCGATTTGAGCTACGCAATAAACATTTGTTAAACTTCAAGAATGGAGACGACAACAAAAATAAAAGAAGACAATGGGATTTACTCTTAAGGAGCTCGTTCTCGGTGTGGAATCGACTACAGTGTGACTGAAGCCTCTCGCACTCTGATTCGGCAAGAACAACACGGCGATCGATCGCCGCAAGCGAGTCAACAAGCGACTGCAGAAGTACAGAAGTAGAAGAATTAGAAGATATAAATTAGAGCCTGTACCCGATTGAATTCAATCGACTACAGCCTCGGGGGCTACTCCCATCGGGAGCACTGTCGTGCACCCGATAGAAATCAAGACGAAGAAAATAAAGCAAGATTTTGAGCCTATAGCCGATCGCAAGCGATCGACTACAGCCTCGGGGGCTACTCCCATCGGGAGCACTGTCGTGCACCCGATACAAATTCGAAGACAAACTACAAAGTATACCTGGCCCGTGGCGCGGGAGAGAGGATCTGCGGTACTGTCCGTCGCTTCTTTTGAGGCTGAAGTCCTGGCGGCAAAGCTAGGAGCTTCACGTTCTGCAGTCGCCGCATTGGGGGTTGCGCTGGGGGAATTCTGGACGGTACCAGCATCAGGAGCTCCACCCGCAGTTCCTGCTTTGTTCCTTTTTTTGGGAGGAATAGAAGAAGCGTACCTGCGAGGGCTGATGGCCTGCACACTGCAGCAAAAAAGAACAGGTAATCAAAATAAGCGCTGAAGAAAGAACGTTCGACTAAGAATGAGGAAAATAACTTACTCGTCATCTTCATCTTCATCCAGCAAATCCGCGTTCCAAGCGGTTGCGATTACTGGGAATGAAGGCGAAGGGGCGAGGGAGCGAAGTGGAGTCGCGGAGATAGGGGCCTTCCCGGGCGATTCCTCCAAGGAATTATCCTTGGAGGTAGCCTCGTTATCATCCTCTACCCGACGATGCTTGCAGCGACGTAGGCCGCCATTCGAGCCCTCCGCGTCATCCGAAGAATCCTCATCGGAGCTCGAGGAAGCATTGGCTACACTGGTATCGGCTAAGCCGTCCAGATGACTCGCCAATAACTCCGAGGCCTCTTCTCCCACAACTGGCGGATAGCAGTTTGCCACCGCTAAGCTCTACAAAGACGGAAGAGGGAGACAAGAAAAAAAATTCAGTCGACCAAAAGCTCAAAGCAAAAAAGGAAACAATGACGAGTGGAAAGGATAAAGCTAACCTCGGCTGGTGGAGGCTTCGAAGCGTCGAAGGCTTCGACTGAGCAGTCAGGGAACTTTTCCCCAACCTTCAAGCTGGTGACAGCCGCGATTTTCTTCTCGAACTCAGCGTTCGAAAGTTCCTCGCGGCTCACTCGGCTAGGATCTTCAGCGCCTTGGTATTCCCACATGGTGGAAGGCCTTTGTTGCAGCGGCTGGATCCTACGCTTCAGAAAAATACTCGCCAGGTGCAGCCCGTTGAGTACCACACCGGCGGTTTGATCCCGGAGAGCAGACACTCTTGCGAGTAGGGGCGTGACGACCTGGGTTTCTTCGGCTGACAGCTTGTGCGCCCAAGACTTCCGCCTCTTCAAAACAGCGAACGGGTGGAACTCCACGAGCCCACCCGAGCTGTTGTCGATGACGTAGAACCATCTCTTCCGCCAGCTTTGGGCGGAGTCGACGAAGTGCATGTTGAAGTAGCCGCTCTCCAGTCGCGCCTGGATCCCGAAGCCACCTGTGCGCAGCGGCTCGCCAGGCTCGGAGTCCACCCGCGATTTCTCGCGGAAGATGCGAACTTTGAAGAGGGCCTTCCACATCGCCCAATGAGGGCGAATGCCAAGAAAGCATTCGCAGAACACGATGAAGCACGAAATGTGTTGCACCGCATTCAGAGGAAGGTCGTGAAGCTGTATGCCATAGACATACAGCAACCCAAGGAAAAAAGGATGGAGAGGGAAAGAAAGACCCCGAGACACATGGTCCACAAAGACCACGCGCTCGTTCGATTGCGGGTTTGGTACCTCCTCTTTCTTCCCGAGGCGCACCCGCTTCTCGGATTCAGCCGGCAGCAGCCCCTCCCGCTGCATCTCCTTGATGCTCTTCGCGGTGGTGTTGGGGGAGCGCCAGTCGCCGGCCCGAGGCGCCGGTTGCGCGGAAACGTCTCCAGATGCAGAAGCGGCGGCACCCCGTCTTTTGCCTCCGGCCATGGCTAGCAGTGTGAGCTCGAGCGCAAGGAAGAAGATGAGCACGAGGAAGAAGACGGTTGAGGGCAAAGGCTAGGAAAATTTTACCGCAGCGCTAAGTCCCGTACTTATACACGGAGCGGATCAATCCCAGCCACTCGATGTGCTACGTGGCACGTATCGCAGCCACCACGTATGAAGATGAAACGAAGGGGCGGCGAACGCTGTTCCGTGCCACGATCTTAACAGAAGATCGTGCGCATTTACTGCGCAGTTCGCGTAAAAACCGGAAGCGGCGTCTCGTTTCCCGGTCAAAAAGCTGACCAGGTGGGCCACCCATCTGCTACCACTCCGTCACGTCCCATCGGGAGGAGAGGAGTGCACCATGACATCATGGCATACATCATCAAAATCAAGATCTTTCGATTGGAAGTTCAAACGCGAAAATATCTTCGTACGAACAACAAATTCCTTCGGATAAAAGCAACTTTTCCATGAACAATTCGTGGAACAAAACCTCTTCAAACGAGAGAAAAATACCCTATACACGAAAACTCTTTCGTATGGGCACAATATTCCAAACATGAAAGAGTCTTTCATATGGACATAGCTTTTCCTCAGCACGAAATTTTTTCTGTGCGGGACTCAAAACGAATCAATCGAGTAGGAGAAACCTACCTCTTTATACATGATATTCTTACATCATAAAAACCTGGATTGTTCAGCCGACTAGGCACATCCAGATGCCATATTCTTCGAATATGAAGGTAAGACCCAAAAAGATCTCTCTTTAGGGCCTGGAATCGCACTCGAAAGCTGCATCCTCCGGTATAATTCCGTGTCAACAACACGAAGAAAAATCCTAGCGGACGCGCCGGGTACCCCCATAGGTTAAATTCGACTCGATAAGTCCACAACGGCCCAGTCGCAACAATCACCTTATCAGATTCGAGTCGGAGGTCTCGAATCTGTGTAGGCCAGGAATGTTTTTGCCCTAGTCGCAATTAATTGGCCCTGATCTCTCGGGAGAGCCAAGCTACTGTGCCACATCCTTCTGCAATAAAAGCCACAAAAAACAGACACTTATGTTGCTCGATACTCGAGCATGAAGACTCATGACACAGGGAACACACCCTTTAAAAACAAAAAGCTGATCAAGAAAAGTTTGACCGTCTACTCGACTGGAAAAAATCCCACTCGAGCAAACGCTCGGGGGCTACTGACGAAGATATGGATTCTGGACCTTGCGGATGAGGACACCCCATCTCAGGCCCAAGGTTAGGGCCCAAGAAGAGACGCCCTTGGAATACTCCAGAAGGCCCATGTAAAGCCCACCCGCAATGACTTGCGGATTAAGCTAGGAAACTTGTAACCGACCTAGCTAGAGTTCGAGTCCTCTCCGGGTAGAACTCGAGACCTGGCCATCTATATAAGGCCAGGAGAGCCCCCGGGAGAGGACCAAGCAATAACCGCACGACCCAAAAGCCTTGAACTCGAGACCTACTCTCGATTCGAGCATCAACATTGTAACCGATCTAATCTTCAATACAGATCGACAAGAGGCAGGAGTAAGGGTTTTACCTCTACGAGGGCCCCGAACCTGGGTAAATCTCGCCCCCTGTCTAGCCGACGATTCCACCAGCGCTCATGGGTTCTCCTAATTGAAACCCGATAGGTTCACCGAAGGGATTTGTTGAGTTAGGGATTCGACAATCATCACCACCAGCACCATCATCCTCACCATCCACCTCCGTTCCGTTGTAACAATTAGGGTTCTATATTGTCGTTTTCCACTAGATCTCTCTCCTGGCGTGGATTACTTGTTAGTAGTTGATGCTTACGAGATCTATCGGCGTTTTCACTTTAAGACCATATTGTTATTCATCATTATATCACCTCTGATTATGATCCATATGATGTCTTGTGAGTAGTTCATTTAGCACTTGAGGACATGGGAGAAGTCAAGATGTTAGTAGTGGAAATATGTTGAAGTAATATTTAATGGTTTGATATTTAAGTTGTGGTGTTATTCTTCTAGTGGTGTCATGTCAACGTCGACTACATGACACGGGCCTAGAGGGATGCATTGTGTATTTAGCTACTAATTGTGGGATTGCCGGAGTGACAAAAACCTAAACCCCCGTTAGGAAACCGATGCACGAGGGAGTGTAGGATCACATAGTTTAAGGTTGTGGTTATATTTATCTTAATTATTTCTTGTAGTTGCGGATGCTTGCAAGGGGTTTAATCACAAGTATGTATTAGTCCTAGTTGGGCGGTGCATTAGCATAGGTTCACCCACACAACACCTATCAAAACAATAAATATTAATCAACTGTATGAAACGAAAGCGCTTGGCGAAATTCCCATGTGTCCTCGAGAACGTTTAGTCATCATAAGTAAACCAACTGGTTTGTCCTTTACTTTAAAATGATTGGACCACTTGCTGCAATTATTACTACTATGTTTTATTTACCCGCACTTTATTTATCTGCTATATAAAAAACAACCAAAAACCTGTTTGCTAGTGTTTACAGTGAATCCTTTCTCCAAACTGCTTGTCAATACCTTATGCTCCTCGTTGGGTTCCACACTCTTATTTATCGAAAGTACTACGATACACCCCCTATACTTGTGGGTCATCAACGGTCGAGGTAGGCACCCAACTCGCCATCGCTGTCCTCAAGGTCGATGACCTCCGGCAGTAGCCTCAACCTTCAACCATAATACACAATTTGTAAATGAATACCCTCAATCTTCATGATTATAGAAATAATCCAATCATTTTTTTCTTTGGAGGTAAACTAATATAATCCTTAATTAATTTATTGAGCAACGTGGAACGAATTATATTTACACACTGGATGTCATAGGAGCTAATTTACCAAAATATATTTGAAATGAATAAATTAATTATGTGAATGGAATACCACAAAGATTCTAGGAACATGAAGGTTGATAGATCACTAACGTTCTTTATGAAAAAAAAAAAATAGATCACAAACCTTCATGTGATGCAGAGTGGCTGAATTGATCAATCAGCATCGACATATACGACCGGACCATGCCAGATATGATGGGTTATTCATGTGGGTAGAAACATTTCGAAGAGCATGGCAGATATGATGCGGACATGGGTGGAAATCACGGGGGTTTGGGATTTTACTGAATGGACACGCTTTCGCTTTTATACTAGAAGGGTGCGCGCGCTTTGCTGCGCGCCGGTGTGAAATTAGTTTGTTAAACCATCCAAAGTTCTTTGCCATCTCATAAGAGAGAATTGGATATGAGAATTGCAATTGCTTCCATAAAAATCTGCATGAGAAAGCAAACAATTAAATTATTTGGTCATCTAGATTGATACAGAGTATCCCAAGCAAATAATGTCATGGTATACTTCACAGTACACATATGCTAATTTCGTACGCAATCATTCCTTTGTGTTTAAGAATTGTTTTAACTGTATCCGGTCAAAGAAAACAGAGGAATACAACTCTATACATGATAAAAGGCATATCCACATATGAGAGAAAAGGAGCCTTAGTATTGGGTGTGTTGGACACATTTGAAGTTGTAGCAAAACCGCTGAAGGTATATGTATTACATGTTTTTTGTATAGCTGAACCAGAACATCTCCTAGATCTATGTGAAAAAATGTACAACAAAACATAGTTATGTAAGGGGCATCTTTTACAAAAAGGAGCATCATGTAAAAATACGGTTGGAGATATTCAACCCAAAATACAGAATTAGATTTGTCATAAAAGATAAGAAACCACAATACTCGTTTTCAAAATTTTAGATCGGTTGTAACTGCCCATTTGATTCCGGAAAAATATCTTAGAATATCATCAGATATTCTTCTGCAGTCAGAAGTTGATAAAGTTGCATTTTTCTTGTATTAGTTCTTATAAGAAGAAAATAATGGTCCTTCAGAATTGTCTCCCGATCTTAGGCCACATATGATGCCTAAAAGATGATTTTTAAAATATAAATAGTGCCAAATAATGTTTTGACTTGATAATATTAACGATGGTTGTGAACACCAAAGATTCCACATCAAAACATGCACTCTCATCACCATGAAGATATCACAAAACCGGGATACCTCGTTATTTTTTTATGTATTCATATGTTTCTTCGAGCAACTATACAACTTTGAGCTCTTGAATACAAAATATTATGTGTGAAAGGGCAGATGACTAACATGAGACCAAATCCAAGTACTACGGATGGTTATTTTATAGGTCCAATACTGTACACACCAATGTAGTCTAAGGATACAACAACTTATTGGCAAGCTTCAAGTAAATGTGCTACACTGCAAAAATCTTCAATAGTTTGTTCAAGCATAATTGACGGTGATTTTTTGTTTCAAAAGCACGTATGTCCACATCCCCTTGTCTGACATGATAAAATGAGTAAAAAATGAAGAGCTATATTTACAAATCTAAACTTAGTCAAAACATGGAAAGTAAGTAACATGTGCATCGTGTTAAGCTTCTGGTAAATTTACATCTAAAAAATGGCCAGCTGGGTAATCTATGTTTTCTTCTAAATGACGACACTAATACATTTCTCTCAGCTAATACAATATAGATAATAGAGAACTGGAGATCATGATCCCATTTGGTGCCATGCATTGTAGAATTAACGACTTGACTGTACACGCATCTACCAGCCAGCCACGATGCTAGTAGAGTCCCTCGAGCCACTGACTCAATCATCCAACATGTCTGCTCCTGCATATAAATTTACCATTGGGTATAAGTGGTGGGGAGGATCTAGTGTGTACAATTTTCTTTCTCATTCGTTGTTTTGATGCTGTTCACATCCCCTGAAGACTTCTGATCGTACTTATTGTTTACCCTCTTAGTATGGATGGAAGTAGCGGCGCGCTTTTAGTGGCTGCGGGAAACCATTGGGGCATGTGCTTGCTACCGGGGAGCGCTGCCATGTGGATAGTTTGGGGGACCCGACACCACGCCCTCAATAGGGCATACCAGACGCTAGGCCTAAGATGACAGCTTGCGTAGTGTGGTTTGTTTGATACGAAACCTCTTTTCTACACCTGAATATACATAAAAGAATGATTAGTCCATTTCCTTAGCAAAATATTTGTGCGTAATCTCAAAAAAGTATCAAAAAATACAATGAAGTATAAAATGTGTGACTCGTAGTTACAGAAAATTACTTGTTTGCTAAATTGACCAGTTTTCTACAAGCACTTCACACTTCAGTTACATCTGGGCCGACAATGCACAATTTCTAGTATAGCATGGTTCAATAAAAAGCTTCATGACATGATTTATTTTGCAGAAGGAGATTCTTTCTGCTCCAATCTCAGATGCATCGAACCCCAAAGCACATGTCCGATTGTCCCTTTTTTCCCGGTTGTTTAGGGGTTGGCTATGTCGACTGGAGGCAAAAAAGTTAGTTTGAGCGCATTTTTACAACAATACGAAATCACTTAAAAACAGAATTTATTGAAAACAACGTGATGCAAAAAATATTGAATTATTGTATAGTGTGTTATAAAATATGAAAACAGTAAAAGGCCGTGGTGAACGATATGTATTCACAACCATATGAAAGCACTTAGAAACGGCATGTATTCACAACGATATGGTATCGCCCTTGGGGTGAAACATAAGCACGTGACTCACCTCATCCTCCACAAAGCAGGATCCTGATGCACCTTCCCTTGATGAATCTGATATAGATAAAGTTATATCAGAAAACATAAGACGAAAAATGGAGAGATTATATTGAGTAGCATCCATATTAAAAATCAAACAATGCTACAATCATCTCGCATTAAGCACCATCAAACTGTAACCATAAATATGTTTAACTGTAGGATAAGACGATCTGTCCGACCCCGGACCCAGAGATATACAAACTGTCATGTGCTCCTAGCAGTGGACCCACAAGGGCTTCAGGGTTACCAGCCCCGGCCGCAACAAACAACGGCAGGCAGACCGGATTCATCGGCACGTAGTCCGGATCCCCGGTCTACCACTCCTTGTGTCCATGCTAGTCATAACCAGATATGTATACCCAAGCGTCCACGAGTCGGATGAAACTGAAGGAACGGGACCAAACTTATACAGAGCTGCTATGTGTCCAGAAAGTGCAACAACAATCGAGGGTTACTGGGGTTACCTCGCCCTAGGCCGGATATCTCCGGCAGGCGGGCTCGGACATGGATCATCGGCTCCACAACCCCTCGACTGCGACAACTATGCAGGCATAGCCAAAACTGTATAACAACGGGCTCGAGACCAACAATCGATCAAAGCAGTACTCTAGACATGAAAGTTGTATTAAACAAGGCATACTAGAGTAGCTTACAAACAGAGGTTACAGGACCAACATAGGTCAAGCAACCCAACATTACAACAAGCAGCGAAAGCAAAGATGTTGCTATACAACAAGAGCAAAAGGACTAAGAGTCCGAAACATAAGCAACGTAGCCAAACCCATACTACAGATACCAGGCTGCTGCCTGGGAACTCCTAACTACTCGTCGACGTCGAGGTAGAACCCCTCTTCAGCTGCATCGCCGAAGTCTGAAACAAAACAACAACGAGGCAAGGTTGAGTACAAAAGGTACTCAGCAAGACTTGGCTTTTAAGGTTCTTTGCATAAAGCCAACTTTGTTTTCCGAAGTTGAGGAAGAAAAGCACGTGTAACAGAGCATTTCTAAAACAGAGGAGGAATCTACTCAACTACTGATATCACCATGTTCTTTAGTCCACCAAGTACTTTCTCATCCCCAGACTACCTTATGCTACAAGAATCACCCCTCTCGACATAGTCGAGGAGGCATCCTTCATTCATTGCCAGCAAGTTTTAGTCATTCCGTTAGAGTTGTCTATGATCACAGAATCCGTTGCCAAGTCGTCCATAACCGTGGACACGGCTTTCCGAAAGATTTATCCCTGCAGGGGGTACACTTTACCCACACGTGTCAACCGACTCTTAATGCCACGCGGTAACGCTCCTCTCTAAGAGCGCGGCAGAGTGTGGTCGACCACGGCCTTTACCTTGCTTAGCCCTATCCATGAGTCAACCCAAACAGGGCCACCCCGTCAACAGGGAGTTGGCCACCTCCTGACGGCACCTGTTCTGTGAGTCGGGACAAGATCCGTGTACGTCCATCACTGGTCCCGTTCACGCCCTAGTTTTCTCCAAAACGTTTTATGACACACCCGCAAATGGAAACCTCAATCTACGTGACCCATGGAAGTGACTAGACAAGTTAGTTAGCCGAGCGCGGTCTGTTAGGCCCCGCGTGTGGCTGTACGTTCAGTCATGGCTTCGAAGGCGAGAACTCGCACCTAGGGGCATGAACGAGCTAAAAACCACAACCCACAGTGGCCTCAACATCCATGCCATGTTAATCATGTTAATCAACCATATCAAAGCATAAACACCTTTCATACTAGGTTCACGCATTATCGGCATTTCATCAACCGGATGAAGCAGATCATAAGACTAAGCATGTCTAAGCATTGAACACACAAGGCTCTACGTTACTCAAACAACCCTAGTCATACTAGGAGGGTAAACAGGTATGAAGGTGACATGTGAGGGGGAGGGTCATGCAGTGGATATGTTACTCTAACAGACTCAAAACCAAGTTGAAACGAATGCATGAGTAAGAGGTTGAAAGACTCAAAACATGGGTGGAGCCATGAGGTTGTGCTTGCCTTGCTCGTCGAAAGTAGAGCTTGGGTTGTCGTAGAACGCCGGGTCGACCTCCGGATCTCGGTCTACCGATAGCGAGCAACACCGGAAAGAAGGCAAACAATCAATACTTGACGACAGTGCAATGCACAATATGTATGCATGAGTAAAACAATGCAATTGAAATGAAGCTTAAGGAATAGAACATGAAGCTAGGGTTTCACGCCGTGAACGACGAACACCGGAGGGGGAAGAAAACCCTAAATTGGATATGTGACCAAGCTAAGATGCTCAAAAGACTTTGTAAACCTCATAGTTGGATTGAATTTGTTTCACTGATCAAAATGGTATATTACACTTAATTTTATATTTTTATTGAATAAAAACTTTATTTCCAATATTTAAATGAATTAAAAGTAATCTACAAAAGTGTCCTCATTTTAAACCTTATCAAACATGTATGAAAATGGTATAGGAAAATAGCTCACATTTTTCTGAACACATACATATTTTTTTCACAATTTTAGGAGTTATAAAATAGAAGTTATTGAATTTCCAAATAACATTTAATTTCCTGTTTTTTCTATTTTTCTGCGGTCCCACTGTGCAGTTCAAAAGAGACAGAAACTGCCACTTGGCACGTCCACGTGGGCAGGTGATGTCACAGTGACATCACCGTGACCTCACTGTGGCCGGCCGGTGACAGGGAGTGGCCGCCGGCGGCGATTCCGGCGACCCCCGGATGCGAGGTTGGGCTCTCTGGAAGCGCCTCGACGGGGCGGACGTGAGGGTGGCGGCGCCGCCCTGAAAAGGTCACCGGCGACGAGGGATTGGCGGCGAGCGGCGGCGGGGGAACTCGGGCTCCGGCGGTCTTGCTGATTCCGGCCCGAAGAGGAATAACGGAGGGGGTGGGGATGTTCAGGGGCTCACCACGGGGTCAACGGAGCAGACGACGGGGCCGGAGGTGGAAGCAATCGGCGGCGCGGTGAGTTAATTCCGGCGGCCGGAGGGGAAGAAGGAGGCGGCGATTCGCGGGCGCTAGGCCACCCCGGCGGCCGAGCGTGCTCGAGGCGGGGGAGTAGCTCGACGCGGTTCCGATGAGTTTGACGGGGAGGCCGAAGAGGGAGCGGAACGGCGGCGGGAGCGGATCACCGGCGGCGGGCGTTTTCGGCCGAGAGAGAAGAGAGACAGCGGGAGGAGAAGGCGATTGGGGGGCGGTCTGTGAGTAGCGCTCGATCTGGACGACTCCTTGAGGGACTCGGGGCCTCCACGTCGACAGGGAGGGGAGCAGGAGGTGGCGCGGCGGCGGTTGCCCTCCTGTCACCGGACAGGAGGAAAACGACAGGGGCAATTTCGAAAAACCCCCCTGGGAAAGACTAAGAAATCACAAAGAAGTCCCTAGGAATTTTTAAAACAGAACCAAAACAGAAATTTGAGGGCCTTTTTGTGAGGCAAAAATTTCACAAAAATACTCGTTGGAAAGCTCTTCAAATTTGCCACCTTTCTAGCACAAAGTTGGATCATTTTGAAAAACTTTGTAGAACAACTTTGTTTGAAACCAGATTAAGTGATTTTCTGGTAAATCTCTGATTAAATTTTAAAAGCGAAAACTTGGTCCATTTTCCATGCATGCATGCCATGTACACAACACCTCTCTTTATTACACAAAGTAGGGATGTTACAAGTCTACCCCCTTACAAGAATCTTGTCCCGAGATTCCTAGGTTTTAGAAAAGAAGTCGGGGTACTTAGATCGCAAACGATCTTCTCGTTCCCAGGTTGCTTCGTTCTCGGAATGATGCGACCACTGAACTTTGAGGAACTTGATAGTTTGGCTACGAGTTCTTCGTTCGGCCTCATCGAGGATACAGACAGGAACCTCTTTGTAAGAGAGATCATCCTTGAGTTTGATGGTTCCATGGTCCACACCACGAACAGGATCTTTGAAGCAACGTTTGAGTTGCGAGACATGGAATACATCATGGACATCCGGAAATCCTGGAGGCAACTGCAGTTGATATGAAACTTGACCTCGTTTTCCAATGATGGGGAAAGGACCGATATAACGAGGAGCCAGTTTGCCTTTGATTCCGAACCGTTTTCCACCTTTCAAAGGTGTGACTCGAAGATAAGCTTTCTCGCCAATTTCATAATGAACATCCTGGTGATGACGATCATAATAACTTTTCTGACGAGATTGAGTTGTTTTCAGTCGTTCACGAATGACACAAACGATTTCTTCCGCTTCCTTGATTACATCCGGACTGAAGAACGATCTTTCACCGGTTTCAGACCAATTCAGCGGAGTTCGGCATTTGCGGCCGTATAGAACTTCAAAAGGAGCTTTGCCCAAGCTAGCTTGATAACTGTTGTTATATGTGAAATTGGCAAATGGAAGAAACTTCTCCCAATCCTTACCGAACGATATAACACAAGCTCGGAGCATGTCCTCGAGAATCTGATTAACTCTCTCAGTTTGGCCACCGGTTTGTGGATGGAAAGCAGTGTTGAAAGACAGACGGGTTCCCATGGCTTGCTAGAAACTTGCCCAGAATTTGGAGGTGAACAAACTTCCACGATCAGAGATGATCCTCTTTGGAACACCATGAAGGCTGACTATTCTGGATACATACAGATCCGCCAGCTGGATAGCGGTGATATCTTCTCGGATAGGAAGGAAGTGAGCAACTTTGGATAGGCGGTCAACCACCACCCAGATAGTATTATGGCCTTTCTTTGTCTTAGGAAGACCTGTGACGAAATCCATACCCACTTCATCCCACTTCCATTCAGGAATAGGCAGGGGTTGAAGAACACCGGCTGGTCTTTGATGTTCTGCCTTCACACGACAACAGACGTCGCATTCAGCAACATACTAAGCGATTTCTCGCTTCATCCGGGTCCACCAGAATTTCGGAGGAAGATCCTGATACATTTTGGTGCTACCAGGATGAATAGAAAGAGGTGTGTCATGAGCCTCTTGGAGTATTAGATTTCGGTTCTTGGGTACAACCAGACGGTTTTTGAAGTAGACAATGCCTTGATCATCAACAGAGAAACACTTAGCAGCCCCGCTGGCAATGTTCTTCTTAATCTTAGCAATGCCTAAGTTGTTCTTCTGAACATCTTTTATTTGATCTTCGAGAGAAGGTTTTATTTCTAGATTGGCCAGATATCCGGAAGTAACGACTTCAAGGTTCAGCTTGGAGAACTCCTCATGAAGAGAAGGCTGGGCTTGCTGTATCATCAAGTTGTTACAATAAGAATTCCGACTTAGCGCGTCAGCGACGACATTCGCTTTGCCGGGTTGATAGTTGAGACCCAAGTCAAAGTCCTTGATTACCTCCAACCATCTTCTCTGTCTGAGATTCAGATCAGGTTGGGTGAACAGATATTTCAGACTCTGATGATCTGAGTATAACTCACATTGGTTGCCAAGAAGATAATGATGCCATTGCTTGAGAGCATGGACCACGGCTGCTAGCTCAAGATCATGGGTTGGATAGTTGTGCTCATGTGGTTTCAGTTGACGAGAACCATAGGCCACCACATTACCTTCTTGCATTAACACACAACCGAGTCCTTGTTGAGAGGCATCACAGAAGATGACAAAATCCTTGCTCGTATCAGGAAGAACAAGCACAGGAGCGGTAGTCAGTTTGGTTTTCAGAGTTTGGAAACTTTCCTCTGCTTTTTCTGACCACTCGAACTTTTTGCCTTTCTTAAGAAGTTCAGTCATAGGTTTTGCAATTTTGGAGAAGTTCTCGATGAAACGACGGTAATAACCTGCCAGTCCGAGAAAACTCCGAACATCCTTGACTGACTTAGGTGTTTCCCAGTCCAGAATGGTTTGGATCTTATCTGGAATAACGGCAACACCTTCAGCAGACACTACGTGTCCGAGATAGACGAGTTCTTTCAACCAGAACTCACACTTGGAGAACTTGGCATATAGCTTGTGCTCACAGAGTTTGGATAACACCAAACGCAGGTGTTCAAAATGATCATCTTCGGTTTTGGAATAGACCAGGATGGCGTCGATGTAAACCACGACGAACTTATCAAGATACTCAATGAATACCGAGTTCATAAGCCTCATGAAGGTAGCTGGAGCGTTGGTAAGATCGAAAGACATGACGGTGTACTCGTAAAGACCATAGCGAGTAGTAAACGCCGTTTTAGGAATGTCCTCCTTTCTGATCTTTATTTGATGGTATCCTGATCGCAGGTCCATCTTGGAAAAGACAGTTGCACCAGCTAACTGATCAAAGAGGTCATTGATTCTTGGAAGAGGGTACTTGTTTTTTATGGTCACTGCATTCAGCGGCTGATAATCAACAACCAGACGTGGAACATTGGTATCCCGCTTCTTGACAAAGATTGTGGGACAACCCCAAGAAGATGTGCTAGGTTGGATGAAACCCTTTTCTTCTAACTCCTCAATTTGGCGTTTCAATTCAACCAACTCCTCTGGGGCCATACGGTAAGGTCTTTTAGACATAGGAGCGGTACCAGGGACTAACTCAATGACAAATTCCACACTTCGATCAGGTGGCATGCCAAGTAACTCTTCAGGAAACACATCAGGGAAATCACTGACTACCGGTAACTCATGAATCTCAGGAGGGTAATCACCTTGCATGAAGTACAGCTGCAGTTCAGGAGAGAGTCGTGTGCGTGCTGAAGGAGGAATGGTGAACTCAGACCAATAGTCGATGATGGCACCGGAAGGATGTTTCAAGGTGAGGCATTTGGTTGCACAATCCAAAACAGCTCCATATTTAGCAAGCCAATCCATGCCCAGTATGACATCAAGGTCAGTGGATTTTAGGGCAATGAAGGTTGCAGGGAATTGTAAGGATCCCACCTCAACCATGAGCTCTGGCGTAACCATGGTGGTTTGCCAGTTGCAACCCGGGGAGTTTACCATTAACGGTTTTTGCAACTTTTCAAAAGGTATCCCATGCATTTTAGCAAACCCTTCTGACATGAATGTATGTGATGCTCCAGAATCAAATAAGGCTAAAGCCGAAATTGAGTTGACACGAATCGTACCCAGTAAGACGCTTGGATCGTCCTGAGCATCCTCGGCAGTCACATAGTTCAGACGACCACGTCCAGCACCAGCAGGCTTTGCCATTTTCTTAGAAGGAGGAGGTGCACGTCCAGCATGATTCTGAGGGCACTCCCTTGAGAAGTGACCGGGCTGGCCACAGCGGTAGCACACATTGCTGGGGGGAGCGGCAACTGGAGGGCGAGAACCTTGTCCACCACCATAGGTTGATGTAGCAGGTGGGGCAGGTGGACGAGGAACAAATCCAGATGGCCTTGGCTGAAATGGAGCCCTGGGGACAGCACTGTATGGGATGAACACACGGCGCTTCCTCTTCTGACCAGAGGGTGAAGCACGGGAATCTCCAGCACTCTTCTTCATAGCAGCATCCATTTCCTTTTTGCCACGTTCAAGAGTGATGGCCTGGTTGTAAAGTTCCTGGAAGCTCCGGAACTTGAAGGGCAGAAGCTCATAACGAACAGTTGGGTTCAGGCCCTTACGGAACAGATCCTGCTTGTCCTCGTCATTAGTGACATCACGAGGAGCATAGCGAGCCAGACGAGTGAACACACGACCATAGGCCTCGATTCCCATACTGCCCTGAGTGAGATCAAGGAACTCCTTTCTTTTACCGTCCATGACTGCCTTCGGGATATAAGCCTCACGGAAAGCAGTGCGGAACTCTGCCCAGGTGACCTCATGATCGGGCGCCTGCAACGCCAGAAAGCCTTCCCACCAAGCACCAGCAGCACCTTCAAGCTTATAGGTGGCGAAGTTCACGCGGTCACGTTCCAGGACACGGAGAGCAATGAACTTGCGCTCCATAGTGCGAAGCCAGTCATCGGCATCGAGAGGCTCAGTGGAGTCAGCAAAGTATGGTGGCTAAGACTTGAGGAAGTCCACGAGGGTAACGCCGGCAGCACGGCGTTCAGTGTTCTGGGCCACATGCTCCAGAAGTTGTTCGTTCCTCAGACGGTTGGTTTCAATGCTTTGCAGCACCTGCGCCATTGTGGGTGGCGGCGGAGGTGTTGGCTCAGGAGGAGGGTTGTTACGGCCACGAGTACCACTCGACATCCTGAGTAAAAGGAAGAAGAAACATGAATAACACATCCATGGGAAAAAGATACAATGGATCGACATGTGTTAGTTTCAACGGAAATCAAGATACATGCCGAAATGTAGTAGAACAGAATGAATGAACATGAAGTGTATCATTTCATCAACATGGAGACAACATATTACAACATTTATTGAAACCAGTCGAAGTACAAACCATACATAGTGGCGGTACAAGCTCACAAGCTTAAGTACATACAACACTGAAAGAAAGTACGGTAGATACACATCACCGAAGTTCTGCTCCTATACATTATTTTTCTACAACTTCGGGTTTCGAGTACATGAAAGCAAACATTACTCTAGCTGGAACCGACAACGGTCTCAGTATCCTCCGAAGTCGAAAGGAAGTGGAACTGGAGCACCATAGTAGCGACGAACAGACTCGTCCTGCGGTCTGTGGGGAGACTGTGGTACACCACGCACCATCCTAGGCCTCCTGAGGCGTCCACGAGGGGGAACATCACCTCCAACATCTGGAGACGCAACCGAGGAAGGCACAAGTACAGCTGGAAGCTCTATCTCAGAGGCCTGGACAATACCACTCTCAACGAATGGCCTCACTCTATCTGTCACAGTCCTGAGACTAGCTGAAAGGGTGTTGACTAGTGCACTAAGCTCACGCCCGCGACGAGCATAAGCAGCTAGAAGATCAGCGGTACACCGAAGTGTAAGATCTTCCTCCTGGGAGGAATCATCAAAGGTGTGAGTGTAACACCCCTAAAGAGTAGCATCAGAACCAGGGCAGTAACGGAAGGAGCTATGCTCGTGATCTGGATAGTGGTAACGAAGCTCATTAAGACAGTGTCGTGCAGCATCCTGCACAGCCATCTCAATGGTGAAACCAATACCCTCAGCATAGTGCTCAGCAGGAAACATGGTGCCATCTAGCTGTGGGAGACGGACACCACACAAGTACTGGGTCTGGTTGAAGTCACGGTACTCCTCATACACGGTGTACACAAGATACCAAGGGGCTCCTATGTTTGCACAGGCTGAGGCTAAGAGATGAGGAAAACCTGGAACTCCAAGGCATAGTGTATGTCGAACAACCTGACCAGAAGGCATCTGAAACAAAGACATTTTCAAGATGTCAAAAGACATGAAGAAATGACTTGAATTTGGAACTATAACAACCTGAGACATAGTACTCGGAAGAAAAACACCCAACGGTTTTACTCCTAACTTTTGAGACAACAACAAGGAAACAACACACAGAAACAAATGAGATACGGTGACTCAGAGTTAGAACGATACCAGGTAAGGAGCAAAAAGAATCCTAAGAGGGTTTTTATAACTCATTTTGTCTTTGCAAAATAGTTTTCACAAGTTCTAGACTCAACATCGACCAACGGCAAGGGTTTCCTACAGGCAGTCCTGCTCTGATACCAAGACCTGTCCGACCCCGGACCCAGAGATATACAAACTGTCATGTGCTCCTAGCAGTGGACCC
This sequence comes from Alopecurus myosuroides, assembly GCA_028641055.1. Taxonomy (NCBI): domain Eukaryota; kingdom Viridiplantae; phylum Streptophyta; class Magnoliopsida; order Poales; family Poaceae; genus Alopecurus; species Alopecurus myosuroides. The sequence continues at coordinate 353,356,502 of CM054058.1, forward strand.
ACAAGGGCTTCAGGGTTACCAGCCCCGGCCGCAACAAACAACGGCGGGCAGACCGGATTCATCGGCACGTAGTCCGGATCCCCGGTCTACTACTCCTTGTGTCCATGCTAGTCATAACCAGATATGTATACCCAAGCGTCCACGAGTCGGATGAAACTGAAGGAACGGGACCAAAGTTATACAGAGCTGATATGTGTCCAGAAAGTGCAACAACAATCGAGTGTTACTGGGGTTACCTCGCCCCAGGCCGGATATCTCCGGCAGGCGGGCTCGGACATGGATCATCGGCTCCACAACCCCTCGACTGCGACAACTATGCAGGCATAGCCAAAACTGTATAACAACGGGCTCGAGACCAACAATCGATCAAATCAGTACTCTAGACATGAAAGTTGTATTAAACAAGGCATACTAGAGTAGCTTACACACAGAGGTTACAGGACCAACATAGGTCAAGCAACCCAACATTACAACAAGCAGCGAAAGCAAAGATGTTGCTATACAACAAGAGCAAAAGGACTAAGAGTCCGAAACATAAGCAACGTAGCCAAACCCATACTACAGATACCAGGCTGCTGCCTGGGAACTCCTAACTACTCGTCGACGTCGAGGTAGAACCCCTCTTCAGCTGCATCGCCGAAGTCTGAAACAAAACAACAACGAGGCAAGGTTGAGTACAAAAGGTACTCAGCAAGACTTGGCTTTTAAGGTTCTTTGCATAAATCCAACTTTGTTTTCCGAAGTTGAGGAAGAAAAGCACGTGTAACAGAGCATTTCTAAAACAGAGGAGGAATCTACTCAACTACTGATATCATCATGTTCTTTAGTCCACCAAGTACTTTCTCATCCCCAGACTACCTTATGCTACAAGAATCACCCCTCTCGACATAGTCGAGGAGGCATCCTTCATTCATTGCCAGCAAGTTTTAGTCATTCCGTTAGAGTTGTCTATGATCACAGAATCCGTTGCCAAGTCGTCCATAACCGTGGACACGGCTTTCCGAAAGATTTATCCCTGCAGGGGGTACACTTTACCCACACGTGTCAACCGACTCTTAACGCCACGCGGTAACGCTCCTCTCTAAGAGCGCGGCAGAGTGTGGTCGACCACGGCCTTTACCTTGCTTAGCCCTATCCATGAGTCAACCCAAACAGGGCCACCCCGTCAACAGGGAGTTGGCCACCTCCTGACGGCACCTGTTCTGTGAGTCGGGACAAGATCCGTGTACGTCCATCACTGGTCCCGGTCACGCCCTAGTTTTCTCCAAAATGTTTTATGACACACCCGCAAATGGAAACCTCAATCTACGTGACCCATGGAAGTGACTAGACAAGTTAGTTAGCCGAGCGCGGTCTGTTAGGCCCCGTGTGTGGCTGTACGTTCAGTCTTGGCTTCGAAGGCGAGAACTCGCACCTAGGGGCATGAACGAGACAAAAACCACAACCCACAGTGGCCTCAACATCCATGCCATGTTAATCATGTTAATCAACCATATCAAAGCATAAACACCTTTCATACTAGGTTCACGCATTATCGGCATTTCATCAACCGGATGAAGCAGATCATAAGACTAAGCATGTCTAAGCATTGAACACACAAGGCTCTACGTTACTCAAACAACCCTAGTCATACTAGGAGGGTAAACAGGTATGAAGGTGACATGTGAGGGGGAGGGTCATGCAGTGGATAAGTTACTCTAACAGACTCAAAACCAAGTTGAAACGAATGCATGAGTATGAGGTTGAAAGACTCAAAACATGGGTGGATCCATGAGGTTGTGCTTGCCTTGCTCGTCGAAAGTAGAGCTTGGGTTGTCGTAGAACGCCGGGTCGACCTCCGGATCTCGGTCTACCGATAGCGAGCAACACCGGAAAGAAGGCAAACAATCAATACTTGACGACAGTGCAATGCACAATATGTATGCATGAGTAAAACAATGCAATTGAAATGAAGCTTAAGGAATAGAACATGAAGCTAGGGTTTCACGCCGTGAACGACGAACACCAGAGGGGGAAGAAAACCCTAAATTGGAGATGTGACCAAGCTAAGATGCTCAAAAGACTTTGTAAACCTCATAGTTGGATTGAATTTGTTTCACTGATCAAAATGGTATATTACACTTAAATTTATATTTTTATTGAATAAAAACTTTATTTCCAATATTTAAATGAATTAAAAGTAATCTACAAAAGTGGCCTCATTTTAAACCTTATCAAACATGTATGAAAATGGTATAGGAAAATAGCTCACATTTTTCTGAACACATACATATTTTTTTCACAATTTTAGGAGTTATAAAATAGAAGTTATTGAATTTCCAAATAACATTTAATTTCCTGTTTTTTCTATTTTTCTGCGGTCCCACTGTGCAGTTCAAAAGAGACAGAAACTGCCACTTGGCACGTCCATGTGGGCAGGTGATGTCACAGTGACATCACCGTGACCTCACTATGGCCGGCCGGTAACAGGGAGTGGCCGCCGGCGGCGATTCCGGCGACCCCCGGATGCGAGGTTGGGCTCTCTGGAAGCGCCTCGACGGGGCGGACGTGAGGGTGGCGGCGCCGCCCCGAAAAGGTCACCGGCGACGAGGGATTGGCGGCGAGCGGCGGCGGGGGAACTCGGGCTCCGGCGGTCTCGCTGATTCCGGCCCGAAGAGGAATAACGGAGGGGGTGGGGATGTTCAGGGGCTCACCACGGGGTCAACGGAGCAGACGACGGGGCCGGACGTGGAAGCAATCGGCGGCGCGGTGAGGTAATTCCAGCGGCCGGAGGGGAAGAAGGAGGCGGCGATTCGCGGGCGCTAGGACACCCCGGCGGCCGAGCGTGCTCGAGGCGGGGGAGTAGCTCGACGCGGTTCCGATGAGCTTGACGGGGATGCCGGAGAGGGAGCGGAACGGCGGCGGGAGCGGATCACCGGCGGCAGGCGTTTTCGGCCGAGAGAGAAGAGAGACAGGGGGAGGAGAAGGCGTTTGGGGGGGGGTCTGTGAGTAGCGCTGGATCTGGACGACTCCTTGAGGGACTCGGGGCCTCCACGTCGACAGGGAGGGGAGCAGGAGGTGGCGCGGCGGCGGTTGCCCTCCTGTCACCGGACAGGAGGAAGACGACAGGGGCAATTTCGAAAAACCCCCCTAGGAAAGACTAAAAAATCACAAAGTCCCTGGGAATTTTTAAAACAGAACCAAAACAGAAATTTGAGGGTCTTTTTGTGAGGCAAAAATTGCACAAAAATACTCGTTGGAAAGCTCTTCAAATTTGCCACCTTTCTAGCACAAAGTTGGATCATTTTGAAAAACTTTGTAGAACAACTTTGTTTGAAACCAGATTAAGTGATTTTCTGGTAAATCTCTGATTAAATTTTAAAAGCGAAAACTTGGTCCATTTTCCATGCATGCATGCCATGTACACAACACCTCTCTTTATTACACAAAGTAGGGATGTTACACGATCATTTTAACTGACCTCCTGTCGAAACAGTATATGGAGTAGGGGTCCAACCTTGTAGAGTAGAGAAGAAGCAAAGTATTGATAGCGAGAACAATTGGCTTCTTCCAACGTGCACAATCAAAAGAATCAGACCTATAGGCAGCTGAAATTTTCTGTCTAAATTCCAGAATTTCCTAAGCAATCTGTTTCATATATGGTGCACAGTGCTATCATGTGATGAGTTCTCTGCCGGTCGTTCTGCGCAAGACATTACAAACAGAAAATGTGTGCATTAGGAATAATGATGGTAACAAGCGTTTGAACTATTTGCAGCTAGCACCAAGTCTGCCACACCTTAAATTAATTTATTCAAGGAAAACATAAATGAAATTGGATTACACAACCGGTATTAGCATAACTACACCCTGTCGTATACATAGACAATTACCACGTCATACACATGACTCAACTATGTATGACAGGAAGAAAAAAGAACAACCATGTCAGAGAAATAGACCAAACTTCTCTCCGAGTGGAGCGCCTAATTAAAAAACATAAACATTTCTAATGTGCTTACTGCCTGAGCAATCTCTCTCGGATACATCATCACAGTAGTGGGGCAGCCACCTGTCGTAAATCCCTTTAGCAGACCTAAAACAATAGTCAAGCTGGGTGAATATAGTAGTCAATTGACACCGTAGGCTAATCATGATTATTTGACATAGCATTGGAGACAAATACAAGAAGAACCTCCAAACTGTTTTAATCTTAAAAGCAATGGTGTCAGCACACTGAACTCTGAAGGCAAGGCAACCAAACCAGCAGAGTGGGGCCAAAATTCAACTCTTCACTGTTGATTTGCTGCTATTTCAAGTTTCATGGTAATATAAACAGATGATTTTCAATGATGAAAATGCACTTAATTTTTTATCTAAGTGGGTATGGACATAGAAAGTAGTAAGAGGGTGGAAAATATTTTTTTCCAAAGATCCACCGACGGCCTGCAGCAATTTTTTATTAACATAGGAAGACATAGTAGGCAACTTATATATGTTTCTCTTTGTAACAGCAATAGTAGCTAACCCGAAGAACCACCTATGGCCAGCAAGGAAAAAACATCCAAACTCAGTTGGTCGTCTAAGGTAAATAAAAACTATCCTATTTGCTAGATCTGGGCATTGCACAACAGGCTAATGTCGCCACACAGCCTGCAGCGAGGTCTCTTTCTCGTTGATGCTTTGCACTTGATTGGCAGCAACCACATAAGGAAACAAAAAATGACGGATGCAGCGTCTGCTATTTGTAAACACCGCGACCCATTGCCCTGCAGCTGTTGCCCGCCGGGTCGATCAGATGAGTAAGGTGGCCGTGGAAACAAGGGACTCACCGATAGGGTTGGCGGCGGAGAAGGCGGGGTAGGGACGATTGGCAGAGAGGAGGAGCCGCTCCAATGGAGATGCGCCGCCGCGGCATCGCCTCCGCGGTCGCCTTCATCGCCTCTCTTGCCTCTTGGTAGTCCTTTTTTTTTTGATTTGTTGGGTTGCTTACCACATATGTCACGTGGTTGCCTCTTGGTAGTCCTAGATAATCTCTTGGCGACGCGGGAGAGGGCGAGACGGGAGAGCAAACGAGAATAGATACGGACGCGGCGAGCGGCCCACAAAGCATACAAAGCGATCCGAGAAATAAACGGACAACGGCCGACATGTGGGCCCAAACAGAGGACGCACCATAGCGCTCCATTTCCTCCCCAATTAGAGAAGAAGAAGATATGTATAAATACTAGTATATGTAAAATAGTGGAGAAAACAAGTCAAAAGAATTGCCTTTTAGGCGATGGGCAGATTGTGGTCAGCCAGAAAATAGAAATTGGGAAAAGATTAATAAAAAGAGGCCAAGCATTTCTCAAGCAAGTGCCGGGATAGTAGAGTAATCTAGAAGTTTCGCCGCCATACTTGCGACCGAAGAAAGAAACATGTCAAAGTAGCCTATCGTACCCGACTACCCGTCTTCAGAAATAAAAAAAAGGAAACCAGAGATTTCGCGAGAGGAAAGGAATTGAGGAACAGGCAGCGAACTTCGTGCGGGGGCCTTGCTTCGGTGCTGGTTCGTGGAGCGGCTTCTGCCCCACTTGTCGGTGATGGGGGCGGGTATAAGCAGCGGCCGCCGTCGGGGCTTCGGCGTCGGCGGGGGCCGCGGCCCGTCGAGCGGGATGCTGCCACTGCTTGCCCTGCAGGTGCTGCTGGAGTACGGCCGCGCCGGGGCCAGTCGCCCGCCCGTGACGGCGGCGCTTATCGCCGCCAACGCGCTGGTGTACCTCCGCCCCGGCGCCCTTGACGCGTTCCTCCCGCCGCTCTCCCGCGTGGCCTTCAACCCGCACCTCATCATCCAGGTGCGCACCTACACCACCATGTCCCGCAGCCTGTATAGAATCGCATCGTATCGAAATCACACATTTCTTATCCGCTTAGTGTTATAGGAGCGTAACTTCTTGCAACGAGTGCTGATTACGCTGTGTCGAGTAGGATGGGGATTCTGTTGGCGATAGGTGCCGGTAGTATCGTTGATAGTGTTTGTTGTTCAGAAAGGGATGGAGTAGATCAGCTGATGAACAGGGATGAGGGGAGATTTGTTTTGATGGACGAGGTTCAGAAAAACTACGGTCCTAACTCCTAAAGCATCATCAGGGAAATTGTTACATTATTACTGGTGATAAGACTTCCTGGACACTATTACTGGTGATAAGATCTTCCAAACTGGCACCACTCAAATGCAAAGGACCTTCTAATGCCTAAGCAGAAACATGAAAGACAGGAAATTACATACAAGCTACACCCGTCGGGACACCTAACTGGACGGAATTGGCTGCCTTGACGACTAGCTTTTTAGGGCTCCTATGATTCATAGGATAGGAATAGTGTAGTAATAAGAAACCTATAGGACTGGGATGTCATGTCTACTTGAATCCTATGGGAAGAGGAATTTTCTATGAGGTCTAACCTAATGTTAATTTTCCTATGAAATTTACACTACAAGATTCCTATGGGATATGATCCTATGAATCAAACGGCTTCCGAATGAAAATTTCCATAGGATTTTCAATCCTACATAAATTCTTTGAAAATCCTACGAATCAAAGAAGCCCTGATGACCATGTGTTTCGATGGAAGGTTAAAGATGGAATCACATATCGAGCCATGGCACCTGGCAAACACAGGCACACAGCACATTGAACGACAGTGTTAGCTTCTTGGGGATTGGACTTCAATGGACCTAACTGGGCTATCCATGCAAGTTGAAGGAACCCGGTTCCATTTAATTCTAATTTTTATTCTCTTCCACCTTATTACTTCCATTGTTACATACACAAACTTACCCTTCGAGTAATGTTGCCTCAAGAGTATTTATACCTTAACCATTGTTCCCAAAGGCACTAAGCACTAGATGGGCGTCACGGACACCTAGTGGCCGACAAGACAGGTCTAGATACGATAAACCCCCTTGGCAGCCAAAGTGGAGCCTGTCACCGAGCACGACCATGTTTTATACTCCCTCCATTTTTATATACAAGGCCACAAACTCAAATTCCAGATACAAAGATGATTTTTTTGAAATGATTAATATCTAATTAAACCGCTGGCAACTAATGTTGCAAGCCAGCCTCTTTAGAGCGAGTACAATAAGCTTATGTCAGCACGCTATAAGAGTGTATATTTTGGATGACATGGAGGAGAGAGGTGGGCTCTCATGCAAGAGCCAGCTTCAACACGTGCTCCTAGGCACTTTGTGAGAGTGAGAGGTGGGCCATATCCTAATAAAGTAACACATTTATATGACTAACTATTGTACATGTTAGCTATATGGTTGGCTATAAGTGACGTGGTAACTTCTTATAGCCAGCTCTTACTCTGCAAACTCTTTGTTTGGCGGGTTAATAATTGTGTTTGCTTTTATCCACCAATGAACCACACGGCCGTATGCATGCATGCAAGGTAGTAAGTTGGGTTGGGGCAATTAATGTCAGTCAGTTGCTACGCCATAAATTTTGCCTCGATTAGTGTTTGTGGCCTTGTATATATGCCAAATGTAAATTTTATAGTGCCCTTGTATACAAAAACAGCAGGACTAACAATTGAATGCTGCTATTATATGATAGTAGTTTTACTCTCACACCAGTGATATTTCCAGATTTAATAAACCGCAGCATAGGTCCTTGAACTTGAGATACTGTCTCACCCGGGTTCTAGATCATGCAATTGTTATTTAGCCCTAAAGATGTATAAATTGGTTGTAATCGAAATTTAAAAACACCAAGAAATAGTGATTTGTTTTTTTTGCATTACAAGAATTTTCCCACGTGTCTTAGGACATGTAATGCGCCATCTGACCATTGTTTTCGAATTTGAGCAGACACGTCACTTGGTTTACTAAATTTGAGAATACCACATTTTGTCTGCAAGTTGTATAAGGGCACAGTAATTTGATAATTAGCAGCACATTGAATAACAGTTGTCAACCTGTATTAGCTAGCAGAGTGAATGTCATGTGCTCTAGGATGTGTACTGAGAAGTGATTCTAAGCTCCTATTAGTTGTTTCTTGGTACCCTTTGCAGTGTTGTATGTACCATTTTTGAAATAACAGTTCTCAACTTGTTGCAGTATGGCGACCTGACGCGCTTCTTCCTGTCAGCCTTCTACCATTTAAGCGAAACTCACTTCTTCTACAACATGACATCTCTATTGTGGAAAGGCATACAGCTTGAAACATCAGTAGGCAGTGTTGAGTTCGCTTCCATGGTTGCTGCCTTGCTTGGCTTGTCTCAGGGCATCACCTTGCTCTTGTCCAAAGGTTTACTCCTTTTCGGCAATGAGACCGCGTATTATGATCAATATGCTGTTGGATTCTCTGGGGTACTATTTGGCATGAAGATTGTGCTGAATGCCTGGTCAGACGATTATGTGTTCCTGCATGGGATGGTTATTCCAGCAAAGTATGCTGCGTGGGCTGAATTACTCCTCATCCAGGCTTTCATTCCCGGGACATCCTTTATTGGCCATCTTGGAGGGATACTTGCTGGTCTGTCCTATCTTTGGCTTAAGCGATCATACTCCGGACCAGATCCACTTGCTCTTTTGATTTCAGGCATCACAAATGTTGTGAGCTGGCCGGTGAAATTTGCTCAGAGACTTCTAAGGTCAGGCCGTCGTCAGGGGAGCAGAGTTGGGCGCCGTGCACCCAGAGAAACTGTACGTGGCATGTGGAGATGCTCAGCCTGCACTTACGACAACTCGCCTTCTGCCAATATCTGTGAGATGTGCAACAGTGAGCGTGAGGACCGTGTTTCCCCCAGGAGACAGCATCCCCAAGCTGGCGATAACGGTGCGCTTTCAGTTGACGAGATCCGGCGTAGGAGGCTCCAAAGATTCGACAGATGATGTAGATCGACATAAACTCTTAGTACTGCTTAAGATGCTTCTTCGTTGTATGTGTGCTGGAATTTGCCCCCACCCAGTAGCAGGATTCTTCGTTCTTTCCACTCCCGATGAAGAATGCTCCGTATAATCGATTATTTCCTCACCATTGCAGGGCCCTAGTGCTGCTACTGATAAGGACGTCTAGTACTTGGGTTTAACGTTTACAAAATGGAAGTAGCTCTGTCCATCATTAATCTTACCATGTCAGGTAACAATAAAAAATGGAAGTACCTCAGAATGTCAAAATGACCTCTCATGTCTTTATATATTAGAGTAATGACCCTTCACGTTGGATTCAAGTGATATTTTGTTTTTAGAAGCTGCGGCTCATTATTTGCCGTGAGCTGTTTGTCGAGTATGTTTATGGTACTAAATGTATGTATGGACATGGAGGAAGCAAGTTACAGAAAACAATCTGGTGTTTGCGCCGCTGTTCCAAAGTAAGTTGCATATTTTGCTTTGTTAGGATATGGTTTTGACCAACGACTATACTATTAGTATGCAAAGTTATGTGAATAAAATACTCCATATGTGCTACTCCCTCCGTATCAAAATATAAGATATTTTAGCAATTTTTTTGCCCTATATGTATCTAGACATACTTTAGTGCAAGATTCATGTGAATATTGCACTAAAACATGTCTAGATACATGTGGAGCAAACAATTCTAAAATATCTTATATTTTAATACGGAGGGAGTGATAGATTAACAACATCAGTAATATGCCAGTGCGTCAACCTGTCACGTTACCACTACTACCCCCCTCCGTTCACAGTTACATTGCCTTCTGTGTTTTAGTCAATGTCAAAATTTATAAATTTTGATCAAATAGGTACTCCCTCCGATCCATATTAATAGGTGCTCAAGTGGATGTATTTAGACATGTTTTATTGCTAGATACATCCACTTCAGCACCTATTAATATGGATCGGAGGGAGTAGAAAAAATATCAACAACCTATAATTTAAATTAAATATTTTAAAAGTATCATAAAATATATTATTATAATATATGCATTAGATATTCTAAATGTTGATACTTTTAATACATATTTGATAAAAAAAGCCTGACTTCGAAAATATGTAGAAAGGCGAAGAAAATAAAAACAGACGTAGTAGTATCATGGATACCATGTTTGATAAAAGCATGATGTATCACAACAATTAATCAATAGAGAGGATAGTGTTATCATGATATGACACCGTATCAGAACACGTAGAATTATAAAAATTGATGGAACAGATCTTGTAAACGATATTTGCATTGATTCTACAATTTTATTAAAAAAAGTGGTTTTGGTTACGGTCATTCTAAGCCAAGCTGATCTTGACGCACAGGTCGGAAGCGCACTTAGGGCTTTGTGGACTGCAGGGGTTTCTTGCATTTGTGGGGCTTTGTCTCCAGGCCTGGTTGTGCATGTTGTTAGGTAGGCTGCATGTAACATCCAAGTATGAAAACTACCTAGTGTTTCTGTTCCTTGTTTAATTTATGCAATGCATCATGGCATCATCCCCATATTTATTTCTGTTTGCATTGTTTTCATAATAAAAGTCAAACTCAATCAACTTCTGTTTTCACACTTGTCTGTTACAATCTTTCAAATAAAGATTTGCAAATCAAAAACATCAAATGCTTCCAAATTATTTTTTTATTGGATCAACTCTTAAATTGTTGCTTAATTCAATTAACCAAATTAATCCATTATTTTCCAAATCATTTTCCAACTCAAACCAATTCTCAAATCATTAATCTTTTGAATCCTTGAAGTACACCACTAATTGGAATTCCTTAAAACATTCTAAACCCTAGGGGAAACCCTATTGAAAATGGCTTTATTTTCTAATATTAATTATTATTGCAAAATTCAATTAAATTGGGTTTAATTTTAAACAGCAAGCAAACATTTGAAATTTGGAAAACCAAAACTACCAAGTGGTTGCATTTCAACTAAGGAGCTTATCCAAATTTTTTCCAAATTTTTCTATCAACAAAAACCTATCTTTTTTATCCAAAAGCAAAGGCTACAAAAAAAAAACAGAAGGAAGAAATAAAAAAGAAACAAAACTGCAGCGCGCGCGCAGCAGATAAGCAGCCCAGCCCGCTAAGCCTATGCGCGCGCGCGACCCAGCCCGCTCTCCCCCTAGCGTACCGCTTGGAGATTCGTGCGGTGTTCTAATCGCTTTCGTCACGCAGTACGGCAGGCCATCCCGGGCGCCACCGCACCCCCGCAGCGACGCCGGCGGCCGTCCCGTCGCCCAGGGCCTATAAAAGCAAGCCCTAGCCCCTGGCAGTTGCCCTATCATCTAGGGTTCCTCGCTCCCCGCGCCGCGCCGTCAATTTCTTCTCTCTGTCGCCAATTCCTCCCCCCTCTGAATCTCACCGGCGGCAGCTAGCTCTGAATCTCTCCATGGCGCCGCCGCGCATCGCTCCCACCTAGCCACCCACCTACTGCAAACGCTTCACCACTCTCTCTTCTCCCCCTTGGACACCAGAAACCGCCACGGTGAGCCTCAGATCGACGCCGCGATCTCCTCCCTCTCCGGCCACCGTGCCACCCTAACTGAACTCGTGTTGCTCGTCGACGTTGCAGTGCTTCTTCGCACCAATCGTTTGCTGGAATCGATAGCCCTCGTCTTCCTCTACGCTGCGGACACCGGAGCTCGCCTGGAGGACAGCTACATCGACGGCGCCGTCCACTTCGTCGCCGCGGTCACCGTCGTCAGCCGTACGTCATCAGGCCGCTGCTACCTCAACTCCGGTGGTGATCACCGCTTCTGGCCCTCTCTCTCTTCTGCTGCATCCACCTAGCATACGTGCACGTCCTCCGCTTCCCATTCGAGCACGGTAGACTTGTTCCCGCCGGCGAGCACCGCGTCTGTCCGTCGAGCATGCGTTTGTTCGTCAGGTTCAGTTAACTCCAAACTGAACCTCAACCTGAAACCAACCCCTTACCTGTCAAACACAGCATAGCAGCGCAGCGGTACTGAACCTTTGTGCGCGCAGCGCAGGGCACGGGTTCGAGCCCGCAAGCCCCACCCTTTTTTGTGGATTTTCTCCCACTGCGCGCAGGCCCACTGTCAGCGACCCCCGTGGCCACGCAAGCGTTGCGCAGTGCCACGCTGGCCACTGGCCCACTGCGCAGTGGCAGTGTGTAGCGTGAAGCTGAGTAACAAAAGTTTTCTGCGAATTTCTAAAATTCCAAACTTCTTTTTAAATAACAGAATTAAAACAAAACTTTGAAATTCAATATCTTTTGTTTTATAATTCCAATAAATACAAACTTTATATGAATTCTGATCCAAATTTCCTAAACTTTCCAAATATCTAACTTGTGTACTGTTTTGAAAACTTCAAATGCATTTAAAATTCAAACTTAAACAATTCAAATGTTAATTTGTAAATTCCATAACTAATTATTTATAAATCCAATAAATGCAAATAAAATATGTTTTCCATACCATTTCACCTAACCTATTCAAATATAATTTTTGTTTTCTGTTTTGAATAATTAAAATTGTCTAAACAATTTAAATCTTGTTTAATTCAATTAAATTTGATAAAATCATAACTTGCTTAATATAAAATATTTTTGAACATGCAAATTATGTTTTCAAACCACCAAAGTGTGAACTTTTCAAATGTGAATTTGAATTTTTGGTTTGAACAAATAAAATTCAAATAATATTTAAGCTTGTTTTAAATTCAATTAAAACTTGTTTAATATTGTTTAATTCATAATAAATTAATCCTAATTCAAATTTCAATATTTGAAACATGTAATCCAACTAAAATTTGATGTTCTTTTCAAATATAAAACTTGTTAATTGTTTTGCACACTTTAAATTGATGAAAACAATAATTGTATGTGTGGCATGTTTAAGTAACCAAAATTTTCCAAACTTAATAAATAATTTCTAAACTTGTTTTATTCCTTTTCCTTTGCATCTATCATTGTTATTTATTGTTATCTGTTGTTATCTTGTCATCATCATCATGCATGCATCATGATAACAACTATCACCTAATAAATAATTGTAAATCATTTGTTCCACTTATTTTAATGGATCCTTTTCCATATGCAACCCTTGCATATGGGTCCATTTAATTTGTGCTATCATGTTAGCTATCTTATTTTGATGCAACTATTAACTTGTCATGCATCATCTTGATTGTGCACAATGCCATGGCAATGATTGTTTACAATTCCTGTTTTGTTTGTTTGCTTCTTCTCGAATAGACGACGACGTTGAGGCAGACGACCTTTACAGCACCCCTTCTGAGGATCTAGCTCAGTACCCAGCTGTTGAGTTTGCAGGCAAGTTATCACTCACATGAACCATTGTGTTCCTTTCAACCCTGGTTACCGATACTTTCCGTTGTCTATACTTGCTAGCCTTAGTGGTAGATGTTTCTGTTACGAACCTATCACATGAATCCTTTAACCCTGATATTGCCTCATTACCCCTCCTACAACCCTATTGATTGAGCCAGTGTCTTAATAGCATGCTTAGGTTGTTTTGCTCGAGTCTGTTACCCGTTACTTTCAGTACTATATCTTTATTATGTTCTGGGGGCTCGATGTTTAATCAATCCATCAATCATGCTAATGTTATTACTGTTAATAATAATTTGATGATAAGGCACCGGCAGGAGGCCCATGAGAGGTTTTGAGGCCTGCTAGTGTCGACCCTAATAGGAAAAGGGTCTTGTCTACTGATCCATGATGAGCGCACTACCCGCATGTGGGAAGCGAGTATGGGCGCCCCCCTCAATTTGATTCGATTCGCATCTCGTCCAAATCATCTCATTTAGTTCGTGCTTTCTATTTGCCGCATGCATGTTTTTGCGAGCCCAGCGCAGGGTGGAACTTTTGTAGTCGGCATATAGGGGGACACGGTCTTAGAGTGCTATGAGGGTCCCTTTTCTTCGGGGCTTGATTAGCCGTGCGCCCAAGGTGCTTTGGGCTTGATGCGGAGAAGAGTTGAATTGTGTTGAGTGCCCCGCTTGGTGGGAGGCATCCCATCTGGCGGGTTATTCATACGTGTACGGCCAAATTGGTGCAACCCTGCAGGGATAATCTTCTCGAGAAGCCGTGTTTTCCGCGGTTATGGATTACTTGGTGAAAGTACTGGCTAACAAGTACTCAGGACAACTTAAACTAATGATTCACTATTTCACACCCCATGATTAACAATTTGACTAGTAATAGGATTGTTGTCACAATAACTTGATTCATCTTAATCCAACTGCGTGAGTTATCCTCGGATTGCTTCTTTGGATAAGGGGCGAGATCCAGGATGGGTTTGTTTGGGAGTTATCTTTCAGTTGGTTACAACCCTCGACCTTATCCCCTTTCTAATAGTTGGAAGTGATAGAATCTCTGTAGTTGGTTAGCGCAGCCAGTTGCAGCATCTTATATATCCCCTTCTTTCTGTTGAACCAAGTCATCTGTGCTGGTGTTGACGGGCTATACTTTGGTGAACTGTGAGTCTTGCTTGCCAGTACTTGGATGTACTGACCCCGTTGGGGCTGTGGTTTACGCAGACTACGACTACGGCTACGATGACCACCAGGATGGCTACTTCGTGGAGTTTGACGAGACTGCAGACGAGTAGTTAGCTGGACCAAGGCAGGATCCAGAACCTACGTGGATGGGCTTCGTCTTCTTTATTTTCTCCGGCTTCTTAAGCCTGTTGGTTTTGTCTGTACCCAGACACCTTTGATTGCTTCCGCTGATGTAATGAATGCTATGTTGGGACATGTGTCCTCTGGATGATTGTATTTGCTATTTCTGCCTTAGTGAAGGCCAGTTGCAACCTTATTTCAATCTTTTGTGTCTTAGAGATATGTTGTGATCATCATTCGTTCAAAGCTGTTGACGTACAGTGCGTGATTGATATGAAGTACGTCGACAGTAGTGCCTATGACTTCTAGTGGATAGTTTACATCGACGGTGGAATAGCAGGGCTTGTGTTGTCGCGCATAAGCGCAGGCCTACCAGGAAGCTGGGACGTGGGAGCAGTTATGCCCCATAATCCAAGCACCTGCTATCCAGTTCGTACGATGAGTATCCCTTAGAAGCCAGGGTGCGACAAATGGTATCAGAGCCTGTCTGCCTGTAGGATCCCTTTTTACTGGTCGCAGTTGAGTCTAGAAACTATTTTGTAGCTATACAGGAAAAATGAAACGTGAGAGTAGGAATTCTGCCATTTTTCTTCTTTCCCCACCCACCCACCCTTTTCTGGTAAGGAAGTGCAACGTTGTTTTTCTGTTCTCACCTAAACTTTCAAGTTAGGATTTCACGTGTTTTGGGTTCTCTGTAGTACCTCAGGACTTTTGGTCTCGTTTTCCCGATGTTGCTTCGATATCATGTTCTTTTCAACATCCTTATCGTCCATTGAACCTTGTTGTTGTTTTCCACATCCTTTTTCATCTACCGGAGTCTAATCAAAACCTCCCAAATCATCTGCAGATGGATCTCAGGTTCTACCCGCAGGTGGTTCGGATGACTCACTGTGAGAGCACCGCCGGTTATCCGGAGATGCTGAGAGACATGGTTACCTATCTGGGGTTCCATTGGGCACCGGAGTACCAGGTCTACGAGCAGCAGCGAGAGTTTGACCAGACCTGCTATCGGGCTATCGTCTACATTCTGTCGGATGATGGCAGGAGCATTGCCCACCGCTACGAGGCAGTAGGTTCCACAGTGGATATGGCCGTGCAGCAGGCAGCGTACGTGAGTCTCACCGTTCTCCGTGCTGACTACTGGGGGTTTGATGATTCCATCTATCGTCACATCCCCCGTGGTTACATCACGGCAGCGGGAGTTCACTTCACCCTCCACAGCAACCTGGATACCTACGAGTCTGATAGCTCCAGGCTGCACACCACTGCGCAGTTCGTGAGGCACAGTGACGCAGTTGCTTCCACACTTTCTCAGGAGTTAGCCTCAGTCAGGGAGAAGCTCTATCTGGCGTTGACTCGTCTGGCGACGTACACCACAGACTTCGTTGGAGACGAGCGCTTTGCACGTTTCACTCAGACACTTGGTTTTCCTCTGCCAGATGCTGGAGGATACGAGCCGATCAGAGGCCCACTTCTCGACCTCGGAGCTGGTTACACAGGGATTCCCCGCTATGGAGCACAGGGACACGACGCTTTCTACTTCACCACACCGAGAGTTGCTCTCAGAGCAGTTCCTATCTACAGGGATCGTCGTCATACCTACTTCCGTGGGATTCCTCCGCACCGTATCTCTCGTCGTACTACTCACCGCCGTCCTGCGTGATGAGCATGGGAGTACCGATGTATCCATTCCTAGCTGTGTTTAGTTATCCTTGTCTTTCGAACCATGTGTTGGTCTGTTGGATATTCTGATGTATTTGAACATGTGATGATGTACCTGTTGGTTATCTATTCATGCGTCGGAATAATCTATCTTTCGGTTACCAAGTCTATCCTTTTCTGTTGTTGTGCTAAAATGAATTTCTGTTCAGGATGCCTCCAACCAGGAACAACCCGCCTCCGCCACCACCAATGGGGGAACTGTTAGCTCAGATGACCCAAGTGGTGACACAGATGGCCCAGATCCAGACTAACCAGCACCACAACCAGAATGCTCCAAGGGTCACCATCAAGGATTTCCTCAGCTTGGGCCCAAAAGCTTTCGTGGCAACACGTGAGCCCCTGGATGCTGATGACTGGATCCGTGACGTAGCAAGAGCTCTGGAGATTGCTCATGTTGCGGAAGAGGATAAGGTCAAGTACGCCACCTACCTACTGAAGGGTCAGGCAGCTACTTGGTGGGAGAACTACCAGACCATGAGAGCTGGCTTTCCTATCACCTGGGGATGTTTCAAGGATGCCTTCCTGAAGCACCACATCCCGGATGGTCTCATGGAAAGGATGCGTGAGGAATTCTGCTCTCTCAAACAGGGCAAGCTGGACGTCCTCGGTTACCAGAACGAGTTCAATCGTCTCGCTCGGTACGCTGGTGACGAAGTGTCCACTGAAGCCAAGAAGATGGCAAGGTTCCGCCGAGGTTTTAACCCGGAACTGAAGTACGCTCTCACCAACATCAAGTGCAAGGACTTCGTGGAGCTTGTGAACACCGCGCTCAATGAGGAGAATGGGCGCAAGGCGTTCGAAGAGTCGCGCAAGCACTCGCGTGAGGGTGGTTCCTCCTCCAACATGACCACCCCCCCGCAGAAGCGCCGCATCTGGGTGCCAAATGGTGCTGTCACTCGGGCTCCAAATGCCCAAGCTTCTCCAGGCTTTGGTCCCCGCCCACCCAACCAATCTCAGATGCAGGGTCAGAGGATTCCAATGGGGCAGCCAAGGCCAGGTCCTCCTCGTGTCGTCACTTGCTTCAAGTGCAAGGAGACTGGGCACTACGCTGATAAGTGCACTCAGAAGCAGCTACCCCTACCTCCTCGCCCCAACACCAACCAGGCTATGGTTCGTGCTCCCCCGGCTAAAGCCTTCAACTCCAACAACAGGCCTGTCGGGAGGAACGCGAGGGTGAACCATATCAAGGCCGACAAAGCTGAGGAAGCTGCTGACGTCGTTCTCGGTATATTACCCGTAAACTCTAGTCCAGCTAAAGTGTTGTTTGATACTGGAGCTTCGCATTCGTTTGTGTCAAAGATCTTTGCTACAACGTACAATTTAGCTCTGGTTCCGCTAAGCAATCAAATCTATGTGCACTCTCCGGGAACTAAAATGATTACTTCCAAGATAAGCATGGACAATCAGATCCTAATTGGAGGTCGCATATTCCTTGCTTCACTCATGTTGCTGGGAAATTCTGACATTGATGTCATTCTGGGTATGGATTGGTTGAAGACCCACAAAGCTAAAATTGACTGTGCTCAAAAGTCAATAACTCTCTCCCACACTTCAGGCCAGATAGTCTATTCTCCATGTGGATCAAGTTCTGTTCAGCTATTCAACCTCGATGCCAAACCCCTTCCTGCAATTGAAAATGTTCCGGTGGTTTGTGAGTTCCCTGACGTCTTTCCTGAAGAGTTGCCAGGGATGCCTCCGGACAGAGCAGTTGAGTTCGTGATCGAGCTTGAGCCAGGTATTGCTCCAATCTCTAAGCATCCATATAAGATAGCTCCTCCTGAACTAAAATTGTTGAAGGAGCAAATCGATATGTACATGGACAAAGGTTACATTCAGCCTAGTTCCTCCGCTTGGGGTTGCCCAACTCTGTTTGTTGCCAAGAAGGATCAAACAAAAAGACTCGTGGTTGACTATCGTCCTCTCAACGAGAAAACTATCAAGAACAAGTATCCACTTCCTCGTATCGATGATCTTTTGATCAACTTGCTGGAGCCTCAATATTCTCAAAGTTGGACTTGAGGATGGGTTACCATCAGATAAAGATCAGAAAGGAAGATATTCCTAAGACAGCTTTCACCACTCGTTACGGTCTATATGAATACACCGTCATGTCCTTTGGTCTCACCAATGCACCGGCGACGTTCTCAAGACTCATGAATTCAGTCTTCCATGAATACCTCGACAAGTTCGTTGTGGTATATCTTGATGATATTCTAGTCTACTCAAAATCCGAGGAAGAGCATGGAGAACACCTTCGTCTCACTCTCATGAAACTTCGCGAGCATCGTCTGTATGCCAAGTTTTCCAAATGTGAGTTCTGGATTCCAGAAGTTGCATATCTTGGTCATATCATCTCTGCCAAAGGCATTGCCATTGACCCGGAAAAGGTTAAGGCAATTGTTGATTGGAAACCCCCTAAGACGGTGAAGCAAGTCAGAAGTTTTCTTGGCTTGGCTAGCTATTGCCGTCGTTTCGTCCAAAACTTTTCCAAAATTGCCAAACCTCTCACTGATCTCACAAAGAAGGACAAAAAGTTCGTTTGGACTCCACAATGTGATGAGAGTTTCAACCTTCTGAAGACTAAACTCACCTCCACCCCAGTTCTGGTTGGCCCAGATACTACCAAACCTTTCCAGATATTCTGTGATGCATCTCTCCAAGGCCTAGGAGCAGTTCTTATGCAAGAACGTCAAGTTGTGGCTTATGCTTCACGTCAGTTGAACCCACATGAGCAGAACTATCCCACTCATGATCTTGAACTTGCAGCAGTTGTGTTTGCCCTCAAGAAATGGAGACAATACTTGTTGGGTAACAAAACTGAAATCTTTTCCGATCACAAGAGTCTGAAATACATCTTCACTCAGCCAGATCTGAACCTCAGGCAAAGGAGATGGATTGAGAAGATTAAAGACTTTGATCTCACCATTTCTTACACTCCAGGCAAGGCTAATGTTATGGCCGACGCTCTCAGTCGCAAATCCTATTGCAATAATCTCATGATCATGGAAAGCCAACCTCCACTTCATGAAGAATTCCAGAAGCTGAACCTTGGTCTTGTTCCTGAAGGATACCTTGCTAGCTTGACAGCCAGCCCAACTCTCGAGGACAAGATTCGTTCTGAACAACTTCGTGATAATGAAATCAAGAAGATTGTGGATCACATCAAGGAGGGCAATGATAAATTCAAGTCCTTCTCAATTGATGACAAGGGAACTGTGTTCTTCGAAGGACGCATTGCAGTTCCTCAGATTCAAAGTCTCAAGGATATCATTCTCAAGGAGGCTCATGAAACTCCTCTATCCATTCACCCTGGAAGTACAAAGATGTACCAGGATCTCAAGACTCTGTATTGGTGGCCTGGCATGAAACGTGAAATTGCTCAATACGTTTCTGAATGCGACGTTTGTCAACGTGTTAAGGCAGTCCATCAGAAGACAGCAGGTCTACTCCAACCTCTGAAAATTCCTGAGTGGAAGTGGGACATGATTCAAATGGACTTCGTTACTGGGTTTCCAAAGTCCAAAAAGGGCAACGATGCAATCTTCGTTGTTATTGATCGTCTCACTAAGGTTGCTCACTTCTATGCTGTAAAGGAAACTATCTCAGCTAGCCAGTTAGCAGAGCTCTACACAGCAAAGGTTGTTCCTCTTCATGGTGTTCCTTTGGAAATAAGCTCAGACCGTGGAAGTATCTTCACTTCTCATTTCTGGAAAAGCTTTCAAGAAGCATTGGGCACCAAACTTCTGTTCAGCACAGCTTATCACCCTCAATCTCAGGGGCAAGTCGAAAGAGTCAATCAGATTCTCGAGGATATGCTCAGAGCATGTGGTCTCTCCTTTGGCATGAAATGGGAGGATTGCCTTCCATATGCTGAATTCTCCTACAACAACAGCTACCAGGCAAGCCTAGGCATGGCACCATTTGAGGCACTGTATGGTCGCAGATGCAGGAGTCCAATCAATTGGTCTGGAGCTGGTGAACGTTCACTTTTAGGCCCTGACATTGTTAAGGAAGCCGAGGAGAAAGTTCGTATCATTCGTGACAATCTCAGGATTGCTCAGTCTCGTCAGAAGAGCTATTATGATAGCAAGCACAGGGATATGATCTATGCACCTGGTGATAAGGCATATCTCCGTGTAACTCCCCTCAGAGGCACTCATCGTTTTGGTGTGAAAGGAAAGCTTGCACCAAGATACATTGGTCCTTTCAACATTCTCTCGAGGCGTGCAGAGAATGCTTATCGTCTTGAACTTCCAGAAAAACTATCCAAAGTGCACGATGTGTTCCACGTGTCACAACTCAAGAAGTGTTTCAAAGATCTAGATCGTGCAGTTGATCATGATTCCATTGAACTGCAAGATGATCTATCTTATGAGGAGCACCCTATTCGTATTCTCGATGAGACCGAGCGTAAGACTCGCAACAAGAGCACCAAGTTCTTGAAAGTCCAATGGTCGCATCATTCTGATAAAGAGGCAACGTGGGAGACCGAAGAGGATCTTCGCAAGAAGTATCCGGACCTGTTCATTTCTCAGTAGGGAATCTCGAGGCGCGATTCCTTCAAGGGGGGGCGTTTTGTAACATCCAAGTATGAAAACTACCTAGTGTTTCTGTTCCTTGTTTAATTTATGCAATGCATCATGGCATCATCCCCATATTTATTTCTGTTTGCATTGTTTTCATAATAAAAGTCAAACTCAATCAACTTCTGTTTTCACACTTGTCTGTTACAATCTTTCAAATAAAGATTTGCAAATCAAAAACATCAAATGCTTCCAAATTATTTTCTTATTGGATCAACTCTTAAATTGTTGCTTAATTCAATTAACCAAATTAATCCATTATTTTCCAAATCATTTTCCAACTCAAACCAATTCTCAAATCATTAATCTTTTGAATCCTTGAAGTACACCACTAATTGGAATTCCTTAAAACATTCTAAACCCTAGGGGAAACCCTATTGAAAATGGCTTTATTTTCTAATATTAATTATTATTGCAAAATTCAATTAAATTGGGTTTAATTTTAAACAGCAAGCAAACATTTGAAATTTGGAAAACCAAAACTACCAAGTGGTTGCATTTCAACTAAGGAGCTTATCCAAATTTTTTCCAAATTTTTCTATCAACAAAAACCTATCTTTTTTATCCAAAAGCAAAGGCTACAAAAAAAAAACAGAAGGAAGAAATAAAAAAGAAACAAAACTGCAGCGCGCGCGCAGCAGATAAGCAGCCCAGCCCGCTAAGACTACGCGCGCGTGCCACCCAGCCCGCTCTCCCCCTAGCGTACCGCTTGGAGATTCGTGCGGTGTTCTAATCGCTTTCGTCACGCAGTACGGCAGGCCATCCCGGGCGCCACCGCACTCCCGCAGCGACGCCGGCGGCCGTCCCGTCGCCCAGGGCCTATAAAAGCAAGCCCTAGCCCCTGGCAGTTGCCCTATCATCTAGGGTTCCTCGCTCCCCGCGCCGCGCCGTCAATTTCTTCTCTCTGTCGCCAATTCCTCCCCCCTCTGAATCTCACCGGCGGCAGCTAGCTCTGAATCTCTCCATGGCGCCGCCGCGCATCGCTCCCACCTAGCCACCCACCTACTGCAAACGCTTCACCACTCTCTCTTCTCCCCCTTGGACACCAGAAACCGCCACGGTGAGCCTCAGATCGACGCCGCGATCTCCTCCCTCTCCGGCCACCGTGCCACCCTAACTGAACTCGTGTTGCTCGTCGATGTTGCAGTGCTTCTTCGCACCAATCGTTTGCTGGAATCGATAGCCCTCGTCTTCCTCTACGCTGCGGACACCGGAGCTCGCCTGGAGGACAGCTACATCGACGGCGCCGTCCACTTCGTCGCCGCGGTCACCGTCGTCAGCCGTACGTCATCAGGCCGCTGCTACCTCAACTCCGGTGGTAAGCACCGCTTCTGGCCCTCTCTCTCTTCTGCTGCATCCACCTAGCATACGTGCACGTCCTCCGCTTCCCATTCGAGCACGGTAGACTTGTTCCCGCCGGCGAGCACCGCGTCTGTCCGTCGAGCATGCGTTTGTTCGTCAGGTTCAGTTAACTCCAAACTGAACCTCAACCTGAAACCAACCCCTTACCTGTCAAACACAGCATAGCAGCGCAGCGGTACTGAACCTTTGTGCGCGCAGCGCAGGGCACGGGTTCGAGCCCGCAAGCCCCACCCTTTTTTGTGGATTTTCTCCCACTGCGCGCAGGCCCACTGTCAGCGACCCCCGTGGCCACGCAAGCGTTGCGCAGTGCCACGCTGGCCACTGGCCCACTGAGCAGTGGCAGTGTGTAGCGTGAAGCTGAGTAACAAAAGTTTTCTGCGAATTTCTAAAATTCCAAACTTCTTTTTAAATAACAGAATTAAAACAAAACTTTGAAATTCAATATCTTTTGTTTTATAATTCCAATAAATACAAACTTTATATGAATTCTGATCCAAATTTCCTAAACTTTCCAAATATCTAACTTGTGTACTGTTTTGAAAACTTCAAATGCATTTAAAATTCAAACTTAAACAATTCAAATGTTAATTTGTAAATTCCATAACTAATTATTTATAAATCCAATAAATGCAAATAAAATATGTTTTCCATACCATTTCACCTAACCTATTCAAATATAATTTTTGTTTTCTGTTTTGAATAATTAAAATTGTCTAAACAATTTAAATCTTGTTTAATTCAATTAAATTTGATAAAATCATAACTTGCTTAATATAAAATATTTTTGAACATGCAAATTATGTTTTCAAACCACCAAAGTGTGAACTTTTCAAATGTGAATTTGATTTTTTGGTTTGAACAAATAAAATTCAAATAATATTTAAGCTTGTTTTAAATTCAATTAAAACTTGTTTAATATTGTTTAATTCATAATAAATTCATCCTAATTCAAATTTCAATATTTGAAACATGTAATCCAACTAAAATTTGATGTTCTTTTCAAATATAAAACTTGTTAATTGTTTTGCACACTTTAAATTGATGAAAACAATAATTGTATGTGTGGCATGTTTAAGTAACCAAAATTTTCCAAACTTAATAAATAATTTCTAAACTTGTTTTATTCCTTTTCCTTTGCATCTATCATTGTTATTTATTGTTATCTGTTGTTATCTTGTCATCATCATCATGCATGCATCATGATAACAACTATCACCTAATAAATAATTGTAAATCATTTGTTCCACTTATTTTAATGGATCCTTTTCCATATGCAACCCTTGCATATGGGTCCATTTAATTTGTGCTATCATGTTAGCTATCTTATTTTGATGCAACTATTAACTTGTCATGCATCATCTTGATTGTGCACAATGCCATGGCAATGATTGTTTACAATTCCTGTTTTGTTTGTTTGCTTCTTCTCGAATAGACGACGACGTTGAGGCAGACGACCTTTACAGCACCCCTTCTGAGGATCTAGCTCAGTACCCAGCTGTTGAGTTTGCAGGCAAGTTATCACTCACATGAACCATTGTGTTCCTTTCAACCCTGGTTACCGATACTTTCCGTTGTCTATACTTGCTAGCCTTAGTGGTAGATGTTTCTGTTACGAACCTATCACATGAATCCTTTAACCCTGATATTGCCTCATTACCCCTCCTACAACCCTATTGATTGAGCCAGTGTCTTAATAGCATGCTTAGGTTGTTTTGCTCGAGTCTGTTACCCGTTACTTTCAGTACTATATCTTTATTATGTTCTGGGGGCTCGATGTTTAATCAATCCATCAATCATGCTAATGTTATTACTGTTAATAATAATTTGATGATAAGGCACCGGCAGGAGGCCCATGAGAGGTTTTGAGGCCTGCTAGTGTCGACCCTAATAGGAAAAGGGTCTTGTCTACTGATCCATGATGAGCGCACTACCCGCATGTGGGAAGCGAGTATGGGCGCCCCCCTCAATTTGATTCGATTCGCATCTCGTCCAAATCATCTCATTTAGTTCGTGCTTTCTATTTGCCGCATGCATGTTTTTGCGAGCCCAGCGCAGGGTGGAACTTTTGTAGTCGGCATATAGGGGGACACGGTCTTAGAGTGCTATGAGGGTCCCTTTTCTTCGGGGCTTGATTAGCCGTGCGCCCAAGGTGCTTTGGGCTTGATGCGGAGAAGAGTTGAATTGTGTTGAGTGCCCCGCTTGGTGGGAGGCATCCCATCTGGCGGGTTATTCATACGTGTACGGCCAAATTGGTGCAACCCTGCAGGGATAATCTTCTCGAGAAGCCGTGTTTTCCGCGGTTATGGATTACTTGGTGAAAGTACTGGCTAACAAGTACTCAGGACAACTTAAACTAATGATTCACTATTTCACACCCCATGATTAACAATTTGACTAGTAATAGGATTGTTGTCACAATAACTTGATTCATCTTAATCCAACTGCGTGAGTTATCCTCGGATTGCTTCTTTGGATAAGGGGCGAGATCCAGGATGGGTTTGTTTGGGAGTTATCTTTCAGTTGGTTACAACCCTCGACCTTATCCCCTTTCTAATAGTTGGAAGTGATAGAATCTCTGTAGTTGGTTAGCGCAGCCAGTTGCAGCATCTTATATATCCCCTTCTTTCCGTTGAACCAAGTCATCTGTGCTGGTGTTGACGGGCTATACTTTGGTGAACTGTGAGTCTTGCTTGCCAGTACTTGGATGTACTGACCCCGTTGGGGCTGTGGTTTACGCAGACTACGACTACGGCTACGATGACCACCAGGATGGCTACTTCGTGGAGTTTGACGAGACTGCAGACGAGTAGTTAGCTGGACCAAGGCAGGATCCAGAACCTACGTGGATGGGCTTCGTCTTCTTTATTTTCTCCGGCTTCTTAAGCCTGTTGGTTTTGTCTGTACCCAGACACCTTTGATTGCTTCCGCTGATGTAATGAATGCTATGTTGGGACATGTGTCCTCTGGATGATTGTATTTGCTATTTCTGCCTTAGTGAAGGCCAGTTGCAACCTTATTTCAATCTTTTGTGTCTTAGAGATATGTTGTGATCATCATTCGTTCAAAGCTGTTGACGTACAGTGCGTGATTGATATGAAGTACGTCGACAGTAGTGCCTATGACTTCTAGTGGATAGTTTACATCGACGGTGGAATAGCAGGGCTTGTGTTGTCGCGCATAAGCGCAGGCCTACCAGGAAGCTGGGACGTGGGAGCAGTTATGCCCCATAATCCAAGCACCTGCTATCCAGTTCGTACGATGAGTATCCCTTAGAAGCCAGGGTGCGACAAATGGTATCAGAGCCTGTCTGCCTGTAGGATCCCTTTTTACTGGTCGCAGTTGAGTCTAGAAACTATTTTGTAGCTATACAGGAAAAATGAAACGTGAGAGTAGGAATTCTGCCATTTTTCTTCTTTCCCCACCCACCCACCCTTTTCTGGTAAGGAAGTGCAACGTTGTTTTTCTGTTCTCACCTAAACTTTCAAGTTAGGATTTCACGTGTTTTGGGTTCTCTGTAGTACCTCAGGACTTTTGGTCTCGTTTTCCCGATGTTGCTTCGATATCATGTTCTTTTCAACATCCTTATCGTCCATTGAACCTTGTTGTTGTTTTCCACATCCTTTTTCATCTACCGGAGTCTAATCAAAACCTCCCAAATCATCTGCAGATGGATCTCAGGTTCTACCCGCAGGTGGTTCGGATGACTCACTGTGAGAGCACCGCCGGTTATCCGGAGATGCTGAGAGACATGGTTACCTATCTGGGGTTCCATTGGGCACCGGAGTACCAGGTCTACGAGCAGCAGCGAGAGTTTGACCAGACCTGCTATCGGGCTATCGTCTACATTCTGTCGGATGATGGCAGGAGCATTGCCCACCGCTACGAGGCAGTAGGTTCCACAGTGGATATGGCCGTGCAGCAGGCAGCGTACGTGAGTCTCACCGTTCTCCGTGCTGACTACTGGGGGTTTGATGATTCCATCTATCGTCACATCCCCCGTGGTTACATCACGGCAGCGGGAGTTCACTTCACCCTCCACAGCAACCTGGATACCTACGAGTCTGATAGCTCCAGGCTGCACACCACTGCGCAGTTCGTGAGGCACAGTGACGCAGTTGCTTCCACACTTTCTCAGGAGTTAGCCTCAGTCAGGGAGAAGCTCTATCTGGCGTTGACTCGTCTGGCGACGTACACCACAGACTTCGTTGGAGACGAGCGCTTTGCACGTTTCACTCAGACACTTGGTTTTCCTCTGCCAGATGCTGGAGGATACGAGCCGATCAGAGGCCCACTTCTCGACCTCGGAGCTGGTTACACAGGGATTCCCCGCTATGGAGCACAGGGACACGACGCTTTCTACTTCACCACACCGAGAGTTGCTCTCAGAGCAGTTCCTATCTACAGGGATCGTCGTCATACCTACTTCCGTGGGATTCCTCCGCACCGTATCTCTCGTCGTACTACTCACCGCCGTCCTGCGTGATGAGCATGGGAGTACCGATGTATCCATTCCTAGCTGTGTTTAGTTATCCTTGTCTTTCGAACCATGTGTTGGTCTGTTGGATATTCTGATGTATTTGAACATGTGATGATGTACCTGTTGGTTATCTATTCATGCGTCGGAATAATCTATCTTTCGGTTACCAAGTCTATCCTTTTCTGTTGTTGTGCTAAAATGAATTTCTGTTCAGGATGCCTCCAACCAGGAACAACCCGCCTCCGCCACCACCAATGGGGGAACTGTTAGCTCAGATGACCCAAGTGGTGACACAGATGGCCCAGATCCAGACTAACCAGCACCACAACCAGAATGCTCCAAGGGTCACCATCAAGGATTTCCTCAGCTTGGGCCCAAAAGCTTTCGTGGCAACACGTGAGCCCCTGGATGCTGATGACTGGATCCGTGACGTAGCAAGAGCTCTGGAGATTGCTCATGTTGCGGAAGAGGATAAGGTCAAGTACGCCACCTACCTACTGAAGGGTCAGGCAGCTACTTGGTGGGAGAACTACCAGACCATGAGAGCTGGCTTTCCTATCACCTGGGGATGTTTCAAGGATGCCTTCCTGAAGCACCACATCCCGGATGGTCTCATGGAAAGGATGCGTGAGGAATTCTGCTCTCTCAAACAGGGCAAGCTGGACGTCCTCGGTTACCAGAACGAGTTCAATCGTCTCGCTCGGTACGCTGGTGACGAAGTGTCCACTGAAGCCAAGAAGATGGCAAGGTTCCGCCGAGGTTTTAACCCGGAACTGAAGTACGCTCTCACCAACATCAAGTGCAAGGACTTCGTGGAGCTTGTGAACACCGCGCTCAATGAGGAGAATGGGCGCAAGGCGTTCGAAGAGTCGCGCAAGCACTCGCGTGAGGGTGGTTCCTCCTCCAACATGACCACCCCCCCGCAGAAGCGCCGCATCTGGGTGCCAAATGGTGCTGTCACTCGGGCTCCAAATGCCCAAGCTTCTCCAGGCTTTGGTCCCCGCCCACCCAACCAATCTCAGATGCAGGGTCAGAGGATTCCAATGGGGCAGCCAAGGCCAGGTCCTCCTCGTGTCGTCACTTGCTTCAAGTGCAAGGAGACTGGGCACTACGCTGATAAGTGCACTCAGAAGCAGCTACCCCTACCTCCTCGCCCCAACACCAACCAGGCTATGGTTCGTGCTCCCCCGGCTAAAGCCTTCAACTCCAACAACAGGCCTGTCGGGAGGAACGCGAGGGTGAACCATATCAAGGCCGACAAAGCTGAGGAAGCTGCTGACGTCGTTCTCGGTATATTACCCGTAAACTCTAGTCCAGCTAAAGTGTTGTTTGATACTGGAGCTTCGCATTCGTTTGTGTCAAAGATCTTTGCTACAACGTACAATTTAGCTCTGGTTCCGCTAAGCAATCAAATCTATGTGCACTCTCCGGGAACTAAAATGATTACTTCCAAGATAAGCATGGACAATCAGATCCTAATTGGAGGTCGCATATTCCTTGCTTCACTCATGTTGCTGGGAAATTCTGACATTGATGTCATTCTGGGTATGGATTGGTTGAAGACCCACAAAGCTAAAATTGACTGTGCTCAAAAGTCAATAACTCTCTCCCACACTTCAGGCCAGATAGTCTATTCTCCATGTGGATCAAGTTCTGTTCAGCTATTCAACCTCGATGCCAAACCCCTTCCTGCAATTGAAAATGTTCCGGTGGTTTGTGAGTTCCCTGACGTCTTTCCTGAAGAGTTGCCAGGGATGCCTCCGGACAGAGCAGTTGAGTTCGTGATCGAGCTTGAGCCAGGTACTGCTCCAATCTCTAAGCATCCATATAAGATAGCTCCTCCTGAACTAAAATTGTTGAAGGAGCAAATCGATATGTACATGGACAAAGGTTACATTCAGCCTAGTTCCTCCGCTTGGGGTTGCCCAACTCTGTTTGTTGCCAAGAAGGATCAAACAAAAAGACTCGTGGTTGACTATCGTCCTCTCAACGAGAAAACTATCAAGAACAAGTATCCACTTCCTCGTATCGATGATCTTTTGATCAACTTGCTGGAGCCTCAATATTCTCAAAGTTGGACTTGAGGATGGGTTACCATCAGATAAAGATCAGAAAGGAAGATATTCCTAAGACAGCTTTCACCACTCGTTACGGTCTATATGAATACACCGTCATGTCCTTTGGTCTCACCAATGCACCGGCGACGTTCTCAAGACTCATGAATTCAGTCTTCCATGAATACCTCGACAAGTTCGTTGTGGTATATCTTGATGATATTCTAGTCTACTCAAAATCCGAGGAAGAGCATGGAGAACACCTTCGTCTCACTCTCATGAAACTTCGCGAGCATCGTCTGTATGCCAAGTTTTCCAAATGTGAGTTCTGGATTCCAGAAGTTGCATATCTTGGTCATATCATCTCTGCCAAAGGCATTGCCATTGACCCGGAAAAGGTTAAGGCAATTGTTGATTGGAAACCCCCTAAGACGGTGAAGCAAGTCAGAAGTTTTCTTGGCTTGGCTAGCTATTGCCGTCGTTTCGTCCAAAACTTTTCCAAAATTGCCAAACCTCTCACTGATCTCACAAAGAAGGACAAAAAGTTCGTTTGGACTCCACAATGTGATGAGAGTTTCAACCTTCTGAAGACTAAACTCACCTCCACCCCAGTTCTGGTTGGCCCAGATACTACCAAACCTTTCCAGATATTCTGTGATGCATCTCTCCAAGGCCTAGGAGCAGTTCTTATGCAAGAACGTCAAGTTGTGGCTTATGCTTCACGTCAGTTGAACCCACATGAGCAGAACTATCCCACTCATGATCTTGAACTTGCAGCAGTTGTGTTTGCCCTCAAGAAATGGAGACAATACTTGTTGGGTAACAAAACTGAAATCTTTTCCGATCACAAGAGTCTGAAATACATCTTCACTCAGCCAGATCTGAACCTCAGGCAAAGGAGATGGATTGAGAAGATTAAAGACTTTGATCTCACCATTTCTTACACTCCAGGCAAGGCTAATGTTATGGCCGACGCTCTCAGTCGCAAATCCTATTGCAATAATCTCATGATCATGGAAAGCCAACCTCCACTTCATGAAGAATTCCAGAAGCTGAACCTTGGTCTTGTTCCTGAAGGATACCTTGCTAGCTTGACAGCCAGCCCAACTCTCGAGGACAAGATTCGTTCTGAACAACTTCGTGATAATGAAATCAAGAAGATTGTGGATCACATCAAGGAGGGCAATGATAAATTCAAGTCCTTCTCAATTGATGACAAGGGAACTGTGTTCTTCGAAGGACGCATTGCAGTTCCTCAGATTCAAAGTCTCAAGGATATCATTCTCAAGGAGGCTCATGAAACTCCTCTATCCATTCACCCTGGAAGTACAAAGATGTACCAGGATCTCAAGACTCTGTATTGGTGGCCTGGCATGAAACGTGAAATTGCTCAATACGTTTCTGAATGCGACGTTTGTCAACGTGTTAAGGCAGTCCATCAGAAGACAGCAGGTCTACTCCAACCTCTGAAAATTCCTGAGTGGAAGTGGGACATGATTCAAATGGACTTCGTTACTGGGTTTCCAAAGTCCAAAAAGGGCAACGATGCAATCTTCGTTGTTATTGATCGTCTCACTAAGGTTGCTCACTTCTATGCTGTAAAGGAAACTATCTCAGCTAGCCAGTTAGCAGAGCTCTACACAGCAAAGGTTGTTCCTCTTCATGGTGTTCCTTTGGAAATAAGCTCAGACCGTGGAAGTATCTTCACTTCTCATTTCTGGAAAAGCTTTCAAGAAGCATTGGGCACCAAACTTCTGTTCAGCACAGCTTATCACCCTCAATCTCAGGGGCAAGTCGAAAGAGTCAATCAGATTCTCGAGGATATGCTCAGAGCATGTGGTCTCTCCTTTGGCATGAAATGGGAGGATTGCCTTCCATATGCTGAATTCTCCTACAACAACAGCTACCAGGCAAGCCTAGGCATGGCACCATTTGAGGCACTGTATGGTCGCAGATGCAGGAGTCCAATCAATTGGTCTGGAGCTGGTGAACGTTCACTTTTAGGCCCTGACATTGTTAAGGAAGCCGAGGAGAAAGTTCGTATCATTCGTGACAATCTCAGGATTGCTCAGTCTCGTCAGAAGAGCTATTATGATAGCAAGCACAGGGATATGATCTATGCACCTGGTGATAAGGCATATCTCCGTGTAACTCCCCTCAGAGGCACTCATCGTTTTGGTGTGAAAGGAAAGCTTGCACCAAGATACATTGGTCCTTTCAACATTCTCTCGAGGCGTGCAGAGAATGCTTATCGTCTTGAACTTCCAGAAAAACTATCCAAAGTGCACGATGTGTTCCACGTGTCACAACTCAAGAAGTGTTTCAAAGATCTAGATCGTGCAGTTGATCATGATTCCATTGAACTGCAAGATGATCTATCTTATGAGGAGCACCCTATTCGTATTCTCGATGAGACCGAGCGTAAGACTCGCAACAAGAGCACCAAGTTCTTGAAAGTCCAATGGTCGCATCATTCTGATAAAGAGGCAACGTGGGAGACCGAAGAGGATCTTCGCAAGAAGTATCCGGACCTGTTCATTTCTCAGTAGGGAATCTCGAGGCGCGATTCCTTCAAGGGGGGGCGTTTTGTAACATCCAAGTATGAAAACTACCTAGTGTTTCTGTTCCTTGTTTAATTTATGCAATGCATCATGGCATCATCCCCATATTTATTTCTGTTTGCATTGTTTTCATAATAAAAGTCAAACTCAATCAACTTCTGTTTTCACACTTGTCTGTTACAATCTTTCAAATAAAGATTTGCAAATCAAAAACATCAAATGCTTCCAAATTATTTTCTTATTGGATCAACTCTTAAATTGTTGCTTAATTCAATTAACCAAATTAATCCATTATTTTCCAAATCATTTTCCAACTCAAACCAATTCTCAAATCATTAATCTTTTGAATCCTTGAAGTACACCACTAATTGGAATTCCTTAAAACATTCTAAACCCTAGGGGAAACCCTATTGAAAATGGCTTTATTTTCTAATATTAATTATTATTGCAAAATTCAATTAAATTGGGTTTAATTTTAAACAGCAAGCAAACATTTGAAATTTGGAAAACCAAAACTACCAAGTGGTTGCATTTCAACTAAGGAGCTTATCCAAATTTTTTCCAAATTTTTCTATCAACAAAAACCTATCTTTTTTATCCAAAAGCAAAGGCTACAAAAAAAAAACAGAAGGAAGAAATAAAAAAGAAACAAAACTGCAGCGCGCGCGCAGCAGATAAGCAGCCCAGCCCGCTAAGCCTACGCGCGCGTGCCACCCAGCCCGCTCTCCCCCTAGCGTACCGCTTGGAGATTCGTGCGGTGTTCTAATCGCTTTCGTCACGCAGTACGGCAGGCCATCCCGGGCGCCACCGCACTCCCGCAGCGACGCCGGCGGCCGTCCCGTCGCCCAGGGCCTATAAAAGCAAGCCCTAGCACCTGGCAGTTGCCCTATCATCTAGGGTTCCTCGCTCCCCGCGCCGCGCCGTCAATTTCTTCTCTCTGTCGCCAATTCCTCCCCCCTCTGAATCTCACCGGCGGCAGCTAGCTCTGAATCTCTCCATGGCGCCGCCGCGCATCGCTCCCACCTAGCCACCCACCTACTGCAAACGCTTCACCACTCTCTCTTCTCCCCCTTGGACACCAGAAACCGCCACGGTGAGCCTCAGATCGACGCCGCGATCTCCTCCCTCTCCGGCCACCGTGCCACCCTAACTGAACTCGTGTTGCTCGTCGACGTTGCAGTGCTTCTTCGCACCAATCGTTTGCTGGAATCGATAGCCCTCGTCTTCCTCTACGCTGCGGACACCGGAGCTCGCCTGGAGGACAGCTACATCGACGGCGCCGTCCACTTCGTCGCCGCGGTCACCGTCGTCAGCCGTACGTCATCAGGCCGCTGCTACCTCAACTCCGGTGGTGAGCACCGCTTCTGGCCCTCTCTCTCTTCTGCTGCATCCACCTAGCATACGTGCACGTCCTCCGCTTCCCATTCGAGCACGGTAGACTTGTTCCCACCGGCGAGCACCGCGTCTGTCCGTCGAGCATGCGTTTGTTCGTCAGGTTCAGTTAACTCCAAACTGAACCTCAACCTGAAACCAACCCCTTACCTGTCAAACACAGCATAGCAGCGCAGCGGTACTGAACCTTTGTGCGCGCAGCGCAGGGCACGGGTTCGAGCCCGCAAGCCCCACCCTTTTTTGTGGATTTTCTCCCACTGCGCGCAGGCCCACTGTCAGCGACCCCCGTGGCCACGCAAGCGTTGCGCAGTGCCACGCTGGCCACTGGCCCACTGAGCAGTGGCAGTGTGTAGCGTGAAGCTGAGTAACAAAAGTTTTCTGCGAATTTCTAAAATTCCAAACTTCTTTTTAAATAACAGAATTAAAACAAAACTTTGAAATTCAATATCTTTTGTTTTATAATTCCAATAAATACAAACTTTATATGAATTCTGATCCAAATTTCCTAAACTTTCCAAATATCTAACTTGTGTACTGTTTTGAAAACTTCAAATGCATTTAAAATTCAAACTTAAACAATTCAAATGTTAATTTGTAAATTCCATAACTAATTATTTATAAATCCAATAAATGCAAATAAAATATGTTTTCCATACCATTTCACCTAACCTATTCAAATATAATTTTTGTTTTCTGTTTTGAATAATTAAAATTGTCTAAACAATTTAAATCTTGTTTAATTCAATTAAATTTGATAAAATCATAACTTGCTTAATATAAAATATTTTTGAACATGCAAATTATGTTTTCAAACCACCAAAGTGTGAACTTTTCAAATGTGAATTTGAATTTTTGGTTTGAACAAATAAAATTCAAATAATATTTAAGCTTGTTTTAAATTCAATTAAAACTTGTTTAATATTGTTTAATTCATAATAAATTCATCCTAATTCAAATTTCAATATTTGAAACATGTAATCCAACTAAAATTTGATGTTCTTTTCAAATATAAAACTTGTTAATTGTTTTGCACACTTTAAATTGATGAAAACAATAATTGTATGTGTGGCATGTTTAAGTAACCAAAATTTTCCAAACTTAATAAATAATTTCTAAACTTGTTTTATTCCTTTTCCTTTGCATCTATCATTGTTATTTATTGTTATCTGTTGTTATCTTGTCATCATCATCATGCATGCATCATGATAACAACTATCACCTAATAAATAATTGTAAATCATTTGTTCCACTTATTTCAATGGATCCTTTTCCATATGCAACCCTTGCATATGGGTCCATTTAATTTGTGCTATCATGTTAGCTATCTTATTTTGATGCAACTATTAACTTGTCATGCATCATCTTGATTGTGCACAATGCCATGGCAATGATTGTTTACAATTCCTGTTTTGTTTGTTTGCTTCTTCTCGAATAGACGACGACGTTGAGGCAGACGACCTTTACAGCACCCCTTCTGAGGATCTAGCTCAGTACCCAGCTGTTGAGTTTGCAGGCAAGTTATCACTCACATGAACCATTGTGTTCCTTTCAACCCTGGTTACCGATACTTTCCGTTGTCTATACTTGCTAGCCTTAGTGGTAGATGTTTCTGTTACGAACCTATCACATGAATCCTTTAACCCTGATATTGCCTCATTACCCCTCCTACAACCCTATTGATTGAGCCAGTGTCTTAATAGCATGCTTAGGTTGTTTTGCTCGAGTCTGTTACCCGTTACTTTCAGTACTATATCTTTATTATGTTCTGGGGGCTCGATGTTTAATCAATCCATCAATCATGCTAATGTTATTACTGTTAATAATAATTTGATGATAAGGCACCGGCAGGAGGCCCATGAGAGGTTTTGAGGCCTGCTAGTGTCGACCCTAATAGGAAAAGGGTCTTGTCTACTGATCCATGATGAGCGCACTACCCGCATGTGGGAAGCGAGTATGGGCGCCCCCCTCAATTTGATTCGATTCGCATCTCGTCCAAATCATCTCATTTAGTTCGTGCTTTCTATTTGCCGCATGCATGTTTTTGCGAGCCCAGCGCAGGGTGGAACTTTTGTAGTCGGCATATAGGGGGACACGGTCTTAGAGTGCTATGAGGGTCCCTTTTCTTCGGGGCTTGATTAGCCGTGCGCCCAAGGTGCTTTGGGCTTGATGCGGAGAAGAGTTGAATTGTGTTGAGTGCCCCGCTTGGTGGGAGGCATCCCATCTGGCGGGTTATTCATACGTGTACGGCCAAATTGGTGCAACCCTGCAGGGATAATCTTCTCGAGAAGCCGTGTTTTCCGCGGTTATGGATTACTTGGTGAAAGTACTGGCTAACAAGTACTCAGGACAACTTAAACTAATGATTCACTATTTCACACCCCATGATTAACAATTTGACTAGTAATAGGATTGTTGTCACAATAACTTGATTCATCTTAATCCAACTGCGTGAGTTATCCTCGGATTGCTTCTTTGGATAAGGGGAGAGATCCAGGATGGGTTTGTTTGGGAGTTATCTTTCAGTTGGTTACAACCCTCGACCTTATCCCCTTTCTAATAGTTGAAAGTGATAGAATCTCTGTAGTTGGTTAGCGCAGCCAGTTGCAGCATCTTATATATCCCCTTCTTTCCGTTGAACCAAGTCATCTGTGCTGGTGTTGACGGGCTATACTTTGGTGAACTGTGAGTCTTGCTTGCCAGTACTTGGATGTACTGACCCCGTTGGGGCTGTGGTTTACGCAGACTACGACTACGGCTACGATGACCACCAGGATGGCTACTTCGTGGAGTTTGACGAGACTGCAGACGAGTAGTTAGCTGGACCAAGGCAGGATCCAGAACCTACGTGGATGGGCTTCGTCTTCTTTATTTTCTCCGGCTTCTTAAGCCTGTTGGTTTTGTCTGTACCCAGACACCTTTGATTGCTTCCGCTGATGTAATGAATGCTATGTTGGGACATGTGTCCTCTGGATGATTGTATTTGCTATTTCTGCCTTAGTGAAGGCCAGTTGCAACCTTATTTCAATCTTTTGTGTCTTAGAGATATGTTGTGATCATCATTCGTTCAAAGCTGTTGACGTACAGTGCGTGATTGATATGAAGTACGTCGACAGTAGTGCCTATGACTTCTAGTGGATAGTTTACATCGACGGTGGAATAGCAGGGCTTGTGTTGTCGCGCATAAGCGCAGGCCTACCAGGAAGCTGGGACGTGGGAGCAGTTATGCCCCATAATCCAAGCACCTGCTATCCAGTTCGTACGATGAGTATCCCTTAGAAGCCAGGGTGCGACACTGCATTAGAGAACGGTAGCTCTCACGGTGCAAGAGCAACCCAACAACATGCTTGTGTTGGTGTGATGATTAGTCTCGCCTAATTACACGTGGGTGTCCCGTCCTCCTGCTCCTGCTCGCCCATCTCGGCGCCGGCGCGGACGGCGGCGCTCTCCGACCCACGAGCAGGCTCGCCTCGGGGCGGCGGCACAACGGACGGGACAGACGGCCAGGTCGGAAGCGCACTTAGGGCTTTGTGGACTGCAGGGGTTTCTTGCATTTGTGGGGCTTTGTCTCCAGGCCTGGTTGTGCATGTTGTTAGGTAGGCTGCATTAGAGAACGGTAGCTCTCATGGTGCAAGAGCAACCCAACAACATGCTTGTGTTGGTGTGATGATTAGTCTCGCCTAATTACACGTGGGTGTCCCGTCCTCCTGCACGTGGGTGTCCCGTCCTCCTGCTCCTGCTCGCCCATCTCGACGCCGGCGCGGACGATGGTGACGGGACATTGCGGGCCGCGAAGGCGGCGCTCTCCGACCCACGAGCAGGCTCGCCTCGGGGCGGCGGCACAACGGACGGGACAGGCGGCCACTGCGCGTGGGCCGGCGTAACGTGCAACACCCGCGGCACCGTCACGGGGCTCGACGTTTCCGGCCTCGACCTCTCCCACGCGCTACCACCGGCGCACTCCCGGCTCGGCCTCCCAAAGCGCACACACAATACCACTAGTACTAGGACAAATCGCTTACTAGCACTAGTACTAGCCCAAAGACGGACGCATCCGCTTTTCTTGTTCCTTCCATCCCAAAGCACAGTACTAGTCCAAAGCACGGACCCAACGGCCACCTCTCCATGCGCGTCCGCGCAGTAGACACAAGGCTCAACGGTGCCCGGCCCCTCCATTGCCCTGGCCCCTCAGCGCGCACGGTGTCGTCTAGGCCGCCC
Source organism: Alopecurus myosuroides (assembly GCA_028641055.1). Lineage (NCBI taxonomy): Eukaryota > Viridiplantae > Streptophyta > Magnoliopsida > Poales > Poaceae > Alopecurus > Alopecurus myosuroides. The sequence continues at coordinate 353,393,393 of CM054058.1, forward strand.
GACCCGAGCGTCGCGTTGGTGAGCGAGCTCGTACGTGCCCCGCCGTGCGATCTCGACAAGCCTGCCGGCGCGCTTATCTTCAGAGCGGCGTCGTCCTCGCCCTCCCGTCAGCGCACGAGACGCCGCTTCCCGAGTTGCTTGCCTTGTACCCGTTGGCCACCATACCCTGCAGCGCGCCCAGCACGCACACCTCATAGTCGTCGTTGCCCAGGTCGCCGCGGCACTGGTACAGCCCGTACGTCGCCGCGTCGCTCCGTCCCTCGTGCAGTTGCTCATGTCCATGGCAACTAATCGCGCCGTGCCCGATTGCGTTGCTCTGCTGGTACTGGTCGGAAGAAGCTTCAACGCGGGAGCTCAACGCGGGCTCATGGAGTCCATCCTGCTACCTAAATAGGATTGGCTAAAGCAAGGGGAAGCAAATCACATACGGGGTTGCATGGCTAGTGCTAATAATAGCCTTGCGCGGCCCGGCTCCATGGAAATAGCCAATTCGGTTTCCAGCGGGCCTGGCTCAACCATGCTTTAATCATCATGCGAGCCACTTTTTTGGTCGCATGCAACCAAACGCGCAGCCGTCTTCGCAGCTCTCCAGCCTGCCGCGAGAATCTGCAGGCTACCATACGCGCCCTTAGTAACACACCAGCGCTCAACTCTGTATGGACAAATTGACACAAGTCATGAGCCATTTTTTTTACAGTTTCTATCCGACTTCACAATGATCAATTTACGGTATGGGATCTTCTTTAGTTTGAATTCCATTGCGATTACACTCTCGGACTTATTGGTGTTATCATCCTTCAAGGACTTCAGGATGGAAATGATCAAATTACTTGAAAAGTGGTCCAGAGCCATCGTAAGCCTTGCAAGCAGGCGATGGCTTCCCCCATGGCAGCAAAGGTATAGTGAGGTATGGTTTCCCAAACTGAGCAAAGTACTAAACCTTCATGGTCACGCAGAACTATGCCGCAAGCACCATACATACTGTCTTGCAAGTAGCTAGCATCAACATTGCATTTAGCCAACCTTCAACAGGTTTTCTGCCTTCTTCCCAACATCATTACAGAGTACCTTCCGGATGTGCTCCCGAAGAACATGGAACACAAAAACTACGGAAACCAAATTCAGTACAGCGAGCTAAAAAGTAAGCAGCCACATTGAGAGCTAGACCAACGTGCTTGAAATAACATGTTGAAAAACCAGTAGCAAGCTTTTTGATATCACTCACCACTGCCCCAACATCAGACCGATCTGAAGACGGTGTCCTAATGCGTTGGATCAGGGAAAGGCAATCGGACGACAGGATGATGTTGTCGAAACCCTCCCCCTCTATGATATCCAGCGCCCGGCGCACCGCCATAGCTTCGGTGAGTTCCGGCGGGTAGGAACCAGGACTGCCCTCGTTGCATGCATACCGCACTGAGCATGCATGATCGCGGATAACGGCACCCCAGCCAACTCGCATTGCGTCCTAAAAAGTTGCAGCATCAACGTTGACACAGACCAACCCCTCTGGTGGTGGACTCCATTGTGGACTAATGGCAGAGACACCTCTTATCCTTCGGTGGTCTGAAACAATGCTGCACTATGTTTTGGACATATGCCAAGATCATCCCTGCCACCCGCTCCGGGTGCATTAGACCTGTCGTGGGATAATCACGGCAGACGTTACCGGGGGTAACTGATCTTGGGGAAAGATGACACAGGCGTTTGTGAGAGGGTTTAGCTCAGAGGAAAACATGATGCAACTCGATCTGGTAGCCGGCAATCAAAGTCGCCGAGTCTCCGATCTTGATATAATAACTCAACTCTGGGATTACACTAGATGCTCGATATCAAGCGATATTACTAGGGTTCTTAGATCTCTGTCTAAACTAGACCCGGGGGTCGGTTTATAAAGCACCCGTACCCCCTGGCTTACCCTCCAAGGCGCATCCTGGATCCTACCCGGACACGGCGCACAAACCCTAACTTTCCTTTACCATAACCCACAATCCGGGTTACTGGGCCTACAAGCTTGGGCCTTCCACAAGTTTCCTTACCCTTAGCCGGATCCTGCGCAGCGTCCTTTGGGCCGGGTTACTTCTTGGAGTTTGGCCTACCGGGTTATCATCCCCCCATCAGTAGTCCCCAGAATAGCCTGGGCTTCATGGATCCTTCCTTGAAGCGCTCGCTATTCCCTGCAAAGATATCAAACACACGAGTACGTGGAGGCCGGGTTAAGGTTCCTCAATAGATAGCTAGGCCTTACTCCATGGTGGCCATATAGTAACCCGGCTCTTCCCCAGTTACGTAACTTACTTTTCCAGGTCTAAAACCCCAAAATGTCAAGATTCTATACTTGATAATTAACCTGATATCACGGAATGGATCTCTTTCTCCTTTTCGTTCTGATACCCTGCTCAACATTTAAAGCGCATCTCGCAAAAACTCAAATAGATAGCCGTTTACCCCGCAACTCCCGGCTCCCGCTCGCTGAACCGGGCTTATCCACTCGCGCTATAAATAGGCTCCTTGGGGGTAACCCGAACCCTAACGGCTCATTTCCCCCCACTCTGCTTCCTTTTATTCGCGCTAAGTGCCTGTGCAGCCATCCATCGTCCTCAAAAGCTCCTTCAACGCTGAGATCCCCGTAATTTTTGCTATAATACTTGATACCCGGATAGTTCGAACTTCACTCTGCAAACTGACACCCGGATAATACACAATCTTCATGCCTCAATATTACCTTGCCGATACTTGGCCGGCTCACATCTTCCGTGTCTTATTCCTTTTATCCTCCTACCTTGTGCTTTGTAGGTCAACCACATGGCTCCCAAGAAGCAGGGAAAAACCCCGACTAAAACCAAAGCCACCAACTCCATATCCGCCAACTGGGCACGGTCTACGGTCACCAAGGCCAAGTTGGAGGAGCTGGTCGAGCTGGGAGTTCTTCCACCTCAAGAGGATATCCAGTGGAGGGTGCCGGGCAAGGAGACCCGGCCTACCCTGACGAAAGACGAGGTAATCTGTTTCGTGGAACATGTGACCCGGGGCTTCCGTCCGCCGGGTCACCCTTTCTTCCGTGATGCCCTAAGCCATTACGGTCTTCGCGTTTTTGACACCGGGCCTAATTCTATATTAAATATTTCCCATTTCATCGTACTTTCCGAGTCATACTTGTGCACTCCGCCAAGTCTGGCTCTTTTCGTTGAGCTTTTTCAGTGCAAACCGTGCCGCGAAAGCGGTGACGGGGCGCTTCTTGCTTGCGGCGGGGTTTCTATCCAGCGCCGCAAGAATTCTCTGATGCCACCCCTCACTCTTAACTCCCATGTCAAGCACTGGCAGCTCTCATACTTTTACTGCCAAGACACCTCCCCACCCGGCCAAAAGAAGCTGCCGGGTTACTCAGAGGGCCTTCTTGACATCTCCGAAAAATTTAGTGCCTTTTCCCCTGACTCGGACAGGGAGGCCATTCAACCTCTTCTAGCCAAAATCACCACTCTCACGGCCCAAGGTCTCATCGGGCTCAACCTGGTGAAGACTTGGGTCGACTTCCGGATCCAACCCAATTCCATCCGCACAAAGTTGATGTGCGAGTATTCGGGCTACAGACCCACTCCGGTACTCTGACAACATCTTCGCGGCTGGTGACACTCATAAAACTATCAAGGGTTTTCTGACGGAAAAGCTTGAGGTAATACGGAACATATCCGGATTAGAGCCCTTTACACTCGAGAACCCAGCCCCCAAGGTGAAAACCTAATCTTGATGTCTTTACCTTTGCTCTTTCCACTCGATACAGTTGATGACCCTTATACTGATATTTTTCAGCCTGATAATGATTTTTGGAAGACCAACACTTCTCCTAGCTCCGAAAGCCCAGAGGAGCAAGAAGAAGCCGTTAATTCGGACGAAGGTGCTCTCCGGCTTTTACTTGGTTCCCTTAAGCTCATTATAACCCCTTCATTTTCCAACTATAACTTTGATGATATCCAGAACAAGAAGATGACGAAGAAGAAAACTCCGACGGCAAAGTAGAATCCGCCAGCGACGAGGAGGAACTGGAGCCGACAATCAAAGTCGGATCAAAGAGAAAAAACCAAGAGGCCACCTCCAAGGTTTCATATCACCTCCTCGTATTCGATTCGCATTCCTTTAATGATATACATGAGCTACCTTGACTTTGTTCCATTGGCCATGCTTGAAGGAGTCGCCCATGACCAAGCGCAGGTCAACTCGAAATCACCCGGGTGATGGCGCTCTTAACCCGGGTATTTCATCGACTCCGACTCGGCGAGCAGGTATTTACCCTATCCTTTCTCGAACGAAACATTCACCTTGAACCAATCCTTTATGAAATCTTACTTAATACTTTCCAGCCTCTCCCGGGTCCAGCGACGGATTTCCTGTGGATTTCGCGGTGAATACCGGGTAAAATCCCTTTCCTGATGCTCTACCACGCTTCATCATCCTTTCCTGATTATACACTAGCTGCTTACTCATAACATCTATAGGGCCACGGTCGTTACCAGCGACCAAGAGGATATGGAAACCGAGGGCCCGGGTAAGGGAAGCCCGGCTGATAAGACTACGGCCGCGTCTAGCGACGAAGGGCAAGCGTCGCCGACAAACCCGGTCATACAAGAAGCCGAGTATCCGATTGCCTCCCATGCAAGCAAGAAGAACAGAGCCACAACCTTGGGTGCAGAAGAAGGAGCATCGGATTCGGACATACAAATGACCCGGGTGCCGCCTCCCACTAAGAAGAAAGCTCCTTCTCGGAATTTCCAAGGCCCCGGGTCCTCTGATACGGGTAAAGACACTTTTGATCAATTGATGAACACTCTCCTCACTATGAAGACTTCGGAGAGAAAGATCTTGGAGCGCATGGCTGCAGAGCACCAGGTAGTGACACTTGATATCTCATAGTGCATACCTAGTCCCCAAGTTTCGAGTATGACTTGCTAAAGTTATGCTTGGTACTTTACGCAATATTCAGCTTACCATAATATCCAACTGATACTTACGTTCCTTGCTACTTACAGGCGCAGATAACCCGGTCTGATGAAATTTTACTTAAGACCGAACAACTTCTTCTCGCCGAGGTAAAACGAAGGGAAGCCCTTGAGGATGACATGAAAATTTGAAGAAGGATGTTTCCAAATACAAGAAGAAGTACAATGCCGCTCAGACCGCACTGAAGAAACTATCGGACCAAGTCGCCGATACTTATCAGATCTTGCTCAGTAAGTTTTTGCTGCCGATTGGCTTCATGTCTTTTGCTTTACTATATGATACTCGGGATTACTAATACGTTCTTTCTTTTGTTTCAACTGTAGGTGCCAACCTTGCGGCCCCAGAGGAGGATGCCATTGTCAAGGCTAGAACCCTAAAGACCGTGCTCCGGACTTTCTTTGCCGGCACAAAATTTATACTGGATGCCGTAAAGTGGCCTACGGAAGTATACCCGGGTGAAGAGAATCTCATTCAAGCCTGCTCCACTGTGCCTGGCTGGATTGAAATCTGGAAACGCTCGTCATGCCGGATTGGTATGACCCGGGCCTTTACCCTGGCCAAGGCTTTCTTTCCGAAGCTTGACCCGGCAAAGGTAATATCCGGGTTTCCCGAATTCAAGGCGGACGGTTCCAAATTTACACCCAAGGATTTCAAGGCCATACAATCCGCAGTGCGTCCCTCGGCTACCACTTTGGCCGATAGTTTGGATCTAAACACGATTATGAGTGCATACGACGCTGATGGCAAAATTGTTACGGAGGAAGCACCCCCGCCCTTTGATATCTTGGAGAAGTGGGTTGCTAACTCGGCCAGGAAGAGGGAGGCAACCGCGAAGAGAGAGGCCGAGTTAGGATCAGGGCCGTCTGCCTCTACACCAGCTGTCCCTCCACCTGTCCGCCCTGATGCGATGAGTCCGGGTAAGGCTGCCGGGAAAGCTAAGCAGCAAGCCCAGGACCAAGACCCGGAAGACCGTACTCAGGAGGCCGAATAGGGCAGTACCATCATAATACCTTGGTCACGTGATGCTTTGTATTCAAACTGTTATGCTTTTGACGGTGCGCCTGTGCACCCCTGATACTGATGTCGTAACTTGCAACGTACTTTTAGTCCGTGATATGCTTTGCGGCTTTCCTGGCCTTTTCATAATCGTGCTACTTGTCTATTCTTTGAACTTGTTCTCGATACCCGACTCTCTTTTTGGCTCCCTTCGTAAGACTCGGTTTTCCGAGTGCCAGGGGCTTTGATAAGTGGACTTTTCTTTAAGTCCCCAAGACTCGGATGGTAGGGTCTTTCGAACTTCGATAGCCAAGTAGTTTGTTTCTGTTTCGAAGTCCCCAGTCCCCATGACCCAAAGTCCGAGTCATGGGGGTGTGGCCTTTCTCAGAGAACAAATTGTTTTTTACCGAGTCGAAAACCTAAAGCCATTCCGTGTAGGTACTGAAGTTATGCTTGATAGTCGTTGAGTTTCCGGCTATTAGCCTTGTACTCTGCATAAACTTGTGGTTTAGATGACCCTTTTGACTATCTTGTACTGTAAGCCGGCTTTCGCGTGGATACCATGTTGTTACATCTATACGAAAACAGGGTCAGGCAAGTCCCATTGGGCTTCATGGCTGATTGTAATCGTAAGCGAACAAATCATGCCACTTTAGTGCGAGTCACATCGAGCTTAAGTAAGAAAAGTCAAGAAAATTTGGCTCCTTTGTCCAGTTATAAGATTGCAGCCGTACTCGTTTGCGAATAATCGGCCCTTATAACTTATAGGCATCAAGGCCGGGTCTTTCGGGTTTGTGGCTGGGCTACTTGAGCAACCAGCCCCCAAGACCTATATATACTCAACGTTCTTAATGATACTGAAATATTGATGTCACATGGATACTACTTACTTGTAATCAGGCTGTAACGAAATAAGACTTGATAACCATCTCTTTATTGATGCGAGAAAGTTTGGATCAGCAGGCCGCCTCATTAAAAACCTTCCAGTCCCCTTAGGTACCCTGGGTAGGAAAAGAGCGCGTCTGAAACCTACTGCCCGTTACATTGTTTAGTTCTTCACGGGGACCGGTCCCGGACTGGCGTGACCGATGCACATTCTCCACATGTTGGACTTTTTCATGATGAGTACCGGGTTTACTAGCCAACCCGGGTGAGGTGTTTCCATGACGTGGCGTGCAGTTTCTTCCTTTATAGCGGATTGCTTGGGAGGGTCGTCCTCGATAAAAGCCACCATTTTAGCATCTTGTGCTACCTTGGATTTTGCTCTTTCGACTTCAGTACTCGGCCTTTTTGATGTGGTTCTGTCCTCCGGGTCTGCTTGAGACCGGTAATGCTTGAGTTCTTCTTTTCTACAGGCCTGCTCGGCCATTGCTGCGTCTCCTTCATCGCATTCAGCTGCTATGTCTCGATTTCCATGTATGGTAATGGTCTTCTTGGGACCCGGGATTTTTAGCTGTAGATACACGTAACACGGCCTAGCCATGAATTTGGCGTAAGCCGGCCTTCCAAATAACGCGTGATAAGGGTTACGCAATTTGACTACCTCAAAGGTAAGCCACTCAACTCGATAGTTATCCTTTGACTCCCCAAAGGCTACCTCCAATGCGATTTTTCCCTCGGGGCACGCTGAATGACCCGACACTATCCCATGAAAAACTGTTGAGCTTTTTTGTAGCTGAGACTCCTTGAGGCCCATGCGTAGGAAGGTTTCCCAATACAGTATATTGATACTGCTTCCACCATCCATCAAAACCTTTTTCAGCTCATACCCATTGACCTGTGGTGCGACTACTAATGCCAAGACTCCCGGGTGTTCCACTCTTTCTGGGTGATCCCTTCTGCTCCATGTTACCTCCTGTTCTGACCATCTCAAGTATCTCGGGACAGCTGACGAAACTGAGTTGACCGCTTGCTTCAGTATCTTTTTGTCTTTGTTAGAGCCTCCTGTGGTATGCACATGATATTGTCCCAATTGTTTGGGGTTAGCTTGGAAACCTCCTGCCCCCCCTTGGTTATTACCTTGATTTCCAGCCGCCGGGTTACCAGCTGGGGGTGGGCCGTTGCCCGGGTTTCCCCCTGGACCCGGTCCTCCTCCCCGTCCTGCACCTCGCATAGCTCTGTTCACTTCCTCATTTTTCCATCTTTGTAAGTCGGCGCACTGCTCCAAGGAGTGGTTAGCTGGCCTGCCGTTCCTGCTGTGCTTTGGGCATGCCATCCCGAATATGTCCCAATTGTTACCCGGCCTTGGTGGTCCTTGATAGTTTCCTCCATTGTGATTACCTCCGTTGAAATTTCCTTCTGCTCTGGGCCTCGAAGACCCGACTTCTGTGTTAGCGACAAACTCGGAACCTCCTTCAAACGGGCGCTTGTTCTGGCTATTTCCGTTATTACCCGGTGCTGATCCGTTGCCGGTTCTTCCATTATTACTTGTGTTTGCTTTTACCCTCTTGTCATCAACTTCCTCTTCTGTAGTATCTGTCGCAGCGTGTTTGTTGCACGTATCCATCAATTCTCCCATTGTAACTTCCGACGTATTTCGACTAGACTTCATGCGATTTGACTTTTGCACTAAAGGTATATACTTGCATGTTTTCGCCATGGCTTGTAGTGCATCTTTGGGCTGAATATCCGTGGACGAGTGAAGTATCTCCATAACCCGGCGCACCCAACTGCGCGCCGATTCTCCCTTCTTCTGGACGCATCGCTCTAGATCATCAATAGTGAATAATTTCCTGCACGTCCCATGAAAGTGCTTGACAAACGCGGTCTTCAATTCCTCCCAGGACTTGATCGATCCTTCCGGCAAATTGGTGAACCACAACTTTGCTGCTCCTTCTGACATCATCAAGTACATGAACTTGGCTTGGAGATTCTCCGATGCGTTGCGAATTGACATTGCCATCTCATAACTGCTTAGCCATGTTTCTGGATCCATAGTTGGCTCGTAATTTACTACTTTCCCTGGCTCTTTGAATTTTTCCGGGTAAGGTTCAGCTCTGATATTGTCCGAGAGACACTTGGGTCCCGCAAGAACGGTCGAGGCCGGCCTTGCTCTAGAAACGTGTGATACAGCAGGGGGCGCGGCGCTGCGGGAAGTCCATGTGCAGCAGACCCGGCCGCGGCCCTCCGAGCCCTGGAACTGTCCACAACAGCCTGTGCTGCTGATGTTGTCTGAACACGGGGAGGAGGCGGCATTTGCTGCTGCTCTTCCCTCCGCCGTGCTGAACTTGTTTGGATATTCCCTTGTTGTTGACTGACGTATGGCGTCCCATGCATCCCGCTTCTATGATCCGGATAATTGGCTTGCTGTGCCACAGCAGTGTGCAACAGATCGATGGCTTGCCGGGTCTTCTCTGCATGGGGTGACTCTCCCACGGGGATTTGATTTAATGCGAGTGTTGCCGCATACACGTTGTCCATGGGATTGTTGTAGTGACCTGCTGGTGTGTGAAATCGTGACGGCGGTGGTGGCGGTGGTGGTAGATCGTTGCCGGCTGTGACTCTAGCCTGCGGTGGGGGTAACCCGGCCCGCTCATCTGCCGGATGTGTCCCTGTTGTTGCCGGTTGGGGTGCGGTTCCCTGGTTCACCACTGGTATCGGCTGATCCTGAGGTGTGATAAATAAAGTAGCCGGATTAATAACCCCACCCGTTGCTGGTAACCTAGTTTGATGCCTTCGATGCGCTCTAGATGTTTCCTCCCGGAGCCGGGTTTCCAGCGCGTCCAGCTCACGCTGCCGCGTGGCCATCCCTTGCCTTTCTGCCTCTACTTGCCTTCTTTGTTGTTCCAGTGCACGACGAGCCACATCCAGATCCCTGACACGTTCCGCTGCATTTTCTGGAGTGATAACCGTTGCAAGAACCGTGGGGTCTAGAATCAGGTTATTATCGAATAAGGCTGGGTGACGCGGGTTCGAAGGACCCGCCCCTGGTGTCCGGTTTCCCAAGAATCCGAACGTATTTGCGTGCAACTCCTCGTCTGCTGCGCGGCTGGTTACTGATGCCGACTCTCCATCGACCCGGGCCAGAACTGGGTCTCCGTTAGCCGCGTCCGGCTGTTGGGCCAATGCCTGAGCCGCCCCGACTGCTGCTGCAGTTGCGTTCTCTTGGTTGAGATTGGCCGCGGGAGCGGTGTAGACCGCAACTCGGCGTATGATACCCGGTGTAAATTCATGTTGTTCTTCTCCGGCGTTATTCTCCTCGTACCGGTTCTCCAGTAGATCCAGGATAGACTCGGTATCATCCTCTCTCTCGACCCGGTCGCGCGGGGTCCATGCCGGCTCCTCCGGCTGTTCCCACTTCGCGATGGGCTCTTCCGCCGGATATGTCGTTCCGATTGATTCTTCACCATCTGATCGGATAGAAGTGGCTTCCCCTGACACAGAATCAGATCCAAAATTGTCAGGGATCGAACCGGAAGTACATACCATACCAATGAAGACGCTGAACCGGCCGATTGTCACGAATCCGGATTCGAGGCGATCCGATTCTGGCCCCCAGCCGGAATCGTCCACCGTCTTTTCTCCTTTGTGGTCGATGTAGATCTCGCCGACGACGAGATTCTCCATGTTCTTCTGAGCTTCTCCCGTGATGTAAACACCTTTGGACGCAGGCCCCACGGTGGGCGCCAACTGTCATGGGATAATCACGGCAGACGTTACCGAGGGTAACTGATCTTGGGGCAAGACAACACAGGCGTTTGGGAGAGGGTTTAGCTCAGAGGAAAACATGATGCAACTCGATCTGGTAGCCGGCAATCAAAGTCGCCGAGTCTCCGATCTTGATATAATAACTCAACTCTGGGATTACACTAGATGCTCGATATCAAGCGATATTACTAGGGTTCTTAGATCTCTGTCTAAACTAGACCTGGGGGTCGGTTTATAAAGCACCCGTACCCCCTGGCTTACCCTCCAAGGCGCATCCTGGATCCTACCCGGACACGGCGCACAAACCCTAACTTTCCTTTACCATAACCCACAATCCGGGTTACTGGGCCTACAAGCTTGGGCCTTCCACAAGTTTCCTTATCCTTAGCCGGATCCTGCGCAGCGTCCTTTGGGCCGGGTTACTTCTTGGAGTTTGGCCTACCGGGTTATCATCCCCCCATCAAGACCCTTCTGATTCTTCGCATCGTTTTGAGCCTCCCAAATGTGCCAGCAAGTTACATCCAGAGTTGTTGCTTGAATAGGAGATGCCCTCTCGAGGAAGTCAACGAGCCATTGTCACATATCTTACAAAGTTTCTTGCAGAGCTTGAGTGGTACTTGCTATTTCACCGATCCCCACACAGCTCTAGCAAACTGACATCGCAGAAACAAGTGTTCCACACTCTACAATCTTTCGCAGAAAGTGCAGCGATCATCGGCCGGGATGTGCCGTGCTCGCAGTTGGAACCCAGTTGGGAGGAAGTCATGAGTAATGTGCCATATCACTATTTTCATTTCCCCTGGACAATTAATGCCCCAAAGAGAACACCATGATTTCTCTTGTTCCTTCAGGTTGGAAGCAACTTCCTGACCAATTGCATTCCTTTTAACAAAGAATTTGTCTGTCTTCGCCAGGTTGTATGCAGATCTCAGAGAGTACATGTCGAACTTGTCGAAGGGCCAGGACACGAAGTCCTCCCCACCATGTCTGGTAATAGGGATCCAACAATAGTCTCCGCCATCCTTTCCGAGAGAACACACGTAGCAGCTCATGATCCTAGCTCTGCCCGAGTCAGTCATCAGAAGTCGGGCATTGGCATTAATCGGTAAAGGCTCCACAGTGTTGAAAGTACCTGGCGATGTCCAGGGTTCCAATTGTCCCGTAAGATATTGATCCGTTCACCATCTCTGACACCCCACCTTAAACCTTTCATCATCAGATCTTTCTCGAATAAAATGGACCTCAAGGTATAGGAGGCCGACCTCGGTTTTACTGCCCCCAAGAAGCCTGAAGAAGGGAAATATCACCCCTTCAACACTCTTGCAGACAACGAATCCGAGTCAGTAATCAATCTATAGCATTGCTTACCAAGCATGGCTTGATTGAAAAGAGCAAAATATCTAAAGCCTGTACCACCGAGGGATTTTGGGGATGACATCCAATCCCACGAACGCGAGTGCATTTTCTTCTTCCCATTTTCCACACCCCACCAATGGTTAGCAATATGTTTTTTCATCTTATCACAAATGCCAACCGGAACCTGAAAAAAACTCATGACATAAGTCGGTATCGCCTGAGTGACAGATTTCAGTAAGGTCTCTTTACCAGCTCGAGACACCGGTCTACAAGTCCATTTGTTCACCCCCTTCCACACTCTGTCGGTAGGAAATTGAAAGAAGAAGATATGGCTCAAGCAATTTCAGTAGCCATACCAAGGTAGGTATCCTGGAGAAGTTCATTAGTGACTCCCAACAAAAAAATTACCGGTTCTTTTACCTCATTCCCACACCGGCTGCTAAAGAAGACCGAGGATTTTTCCAAGTTGATCTTCTGGCCTGAAGCGATGCAACATGTTTCTAGAGCTTCCTTCAAGGCACCTACACTTCTTGAGTCACTACGAGCAAATAAAATGTTGTCATCTGCGAAGAGAAAATGAGTTATAGGGGGCCATTCCTTCCATTTCAAATACCTTGTAGCATATCAAGTCCCTCCTTCTTCTGCAATAACACGACAAACCCTCTGTGCATAGTAGAAACAGTTAGGGGCTGATGGGGTCTTCCTGACGAATACCCCGAGAAGGTACCACTCGCGATGTTAAGTCTCCATTCACCTTAACCGAATATTGGGCTAATGTCACACACCTCATGATAGATGAGATCCAGACGGGATCAAAGCCCAGTTTAGACAGACAACCATGAAGATACACCCACTCGATCCTGCTGTATGCCTTCATCATGTCTATCTTGAGGGAAAAGAAGGGTTTCTTGCTCTTGTTTACGGACTGTATGCAAACATTCGAAGGCAATCAAAGCACCGTTCGTTATCAGGAGTCTTGGTACAAAAGCACTCTGGAATTCTGATACAACATCTGGCAGCAGAATCTTCAACCTATCGGCGAGGACCTTGGAAGCAGTCTTATACAAAACATTGAAAAGACTAATAGGATGAAATTTTGACAGATGTTTAGCTTACGATACCTTTGGTATGGGGACGATAATGGAGTCGCAAAAACCCTCAGGTATAGCCGAGCCATGTATGAAGCCCCTCACAGCCTCACACACATGATTCTCCATCAGATCCCAATGCACTTGGTACAATAATGCCAGGAAGCCATCTGGGACCGGCGCCTTTGTTGGTCCCATCTGGAAGAGCTATGTCTTAATCTCCTCATTTGAGTAGGGTGCGCATAAGCTTTCATTCATTCGTTCGTCCACTTTTGTTGGAATCGAGTCTAGCACCTCTTCCATCGAGATAGTAGGTTCGAAGAGAAAAGATCCTCGTAAAATTGATGAACCATTGATTTTATCTCTCCATGGTCCTCACATTTTGATCCATCAGCTCGTAGTAGAGTGTTGATACGATTGTTCCTCTTCCGAGCTAATGCGCGGGCATGGAAGAAAGACGTGTTGCGATCTCCCTCCTTCAGCCACTCTACCCTTGATCTCTGTGTAGCCATAATCTCCTCATGTTCGAATAACTCACATAGCTGGCTTTCCACCTCCTTCTCTCGAGCTAAGGACTCAGCCGAGACAGGGTGAGTACGTAGGTGTCTAAGTTTACTCTCCAAACTTTGGATCTTCTTCGGCAGTGAGCCGAAGGTGGGTCTAACTTTGGAGCGAACATCCTGTGCGGTTCAGAGCGTCCCATGTTGAGTGGAGGGAGGCCGACCCAAGGGAGTTCGTGGACCAGGCCTCTTCCACTGTCGCACGGTACGAGTCCTCCCTCCTCCACATTACTTCATACCTAAACCCCTGTTGCACTTGGGGTCGGTCTTGGCAAGATACAGTCTCAAACTGCACCAAGACAACATAGTGGTCAGACGTTGTGGCTATAATATTCACAATATGACAGTCTTCGAAACGAGTCCCAAAGGCTTTGTTCCTCACAGCCGTATCCAAACGTACTCGGACATTACTCTGGGCATCTTGCCGATTTGTCCATGTAAGTTTCGGCCTGGAGAAGCCTAGGTCCCTAAGACTGCACTCCTCCATGCAACCCTGGAATTGCTCGATCTGAGCATTAGAGCGGTCCCTCACTCCATAGTGTTCATCGTGACACGAGACCTCATTAAAGTCACCGTAGCACAACCACAGTTCATTGTCCTCCCCTCTTAGTCGGCGGAGGAGATCCCAGAAGACATACCGTTGCTCGCGCCATGGTTCTCCATATACAAAGGTAGCATGCCATGGCTCTGCCTCCTCCATGTTCATCGTCACATCGAAGCAATGCGAGGTGAAACCTCGGAGGACAAGATTGTACGGATGCTTCCAGAATAGCGCAAGGCCGTGGCTACGACCTTCGCAACTAACATAGGAGCCAGTGTATCCGAGAGGCTACATAAAACTCCTTGATTTCTCGTCCTCCATCTTTGTTCCGGACAAGAAGATGAGGGAAGGTCTATGTTTCTTAATTAGATAGCAAAGTTCCCCAACGGTCGTGGTCAACCCAAGTCCGCGATAGTTCCAAGCTAGGAGACTCATTTCGTCTGGTGGGACTGCGCCGCAGTCTCCACCTGATCCCCGATCGAGTGGGTGTAACACGAGATTTCTTATAGGGGTCAGAGCTAAGGTGTTCCTCCCCGCCACAACCATGGCCAATTGTGCTTCTTCTCTCGGGCCTTCTAGCCTTAGAGCCTGATATTGCTGCCCCTTCGTTGCCTTTCTCTTCTGGACAGCTCCGTCCGCGCACAATTGTTACGGCCGCAACCCCGCTTAGTCCCTCCCCGGTCATTTCCTCCCCCTCTGCCATATTTCAGAGGTGATGATACTTCGTTGTCGTCCAGCTGGCGCGTCGGCGACGGCCAGAGCCCCGCCCTTGGCCACAATTTCCGGACGCAACACCCGCAACTTCCTTTGTCGCTGGAGCCGGCTGATCCCCGACCGACATAGCATTGGAACCTGTTTTGGAGGCCCCAGATTTTTTATTGCTGCCCTCAACCACAAACAGCCGTTTCAAGACATACATGAGCTCAGCAGTCTCGTCCTTCTCCGCTGGATTATTGCATGCTAAGAAGGAGTGTCCCAGTAGACCACACGAGAAGCAGTAGAAAGGTAATTTCTCATAGTGTACCGTAAACATAATCGTCGACTGCAGGCGACGCGAGAATACAGTGACGACACGTACTAAGAGTTTTATCACCGCCACCTCAACCCTTAGCTGCAGGCATCCCCCTAGCATCTGCCCACGTCATCAGACTCAATCCTTTTGACCAGTATGATCGTCCTCCCTATTTCTAGACCCCTCTGACGTGGGGATGCCTCCTGTCGAATCTCTGACTCTACAAATCCCTTAGATGAACCTATCGGGTTTCGAATAGGAGAACCCATGAGCGCTGGTGGAATCGTCGGCTAGACAGGGGGCGAGATTTACCCAGGTTCGGGGCCCTCGTAGAGGTAAAACCCTTACTCCTGCCTCTGACGATCTGTATTGATGAGTAGATCGGTTACAATGGTGGCACTCGAATCGAGAGTAAGATCTCGAGTTCAAGGTTTCGATGGTGCTGTGTTGCTTGGTCCTCTTCCGGTGGCTCTCCTGGCCTTATATAGGTGGTAAGGTCTCAAACCCTACCCGGAGAGGACTCGAATTCTAACCTTAGGTCGGTTACATATTCCCTAACTTAGCCTGTAAGATAGTGCGGGTGGGCTTCTCGTGGGCCTTCTGGAATCCTCCAAGGGATCCTCTTCTTGGGCCATAACCTCGGGCCTGAGATGGGGTGTCCTTACCCGCAGGGTCCAGAATCCATGCCTTCGTCAGTAGCCCCCGAGCGTTTGCTCGAGTGGGGTTTTTCCAGTCGAGTAGACGGTCAAACTTTTCTTGGTCTTTCTACCTTGTGGATAACCAGCTTGGTTGTTTCCCTGTTTAGAGGGCGCGTACCCTGTGTATTGAGTTTTTACACCCGAGTATCGAGCAATGCAAGTGCCTGTTTTTATGGCTTTTATCGCAGAAGGATGTGGCGCAGTAGCTTGGCTCTCCCGAAAGATCAGGGCCAATTAATTGCGACTAGGGCAAAAACAGTTCTGGCCTACACACATTCTAGACCTCCGACTCGAACCCGATAAGGTGATTGTTGCGACTGGGCCGTTGTGGTCTTATCGAGTCTAACTTAACCTATGGGGGTACCCGGCGCGTCCGCTAGGATTTTTCTTCGTGTTGTTGACACGGAATCATACCGGAGGACGCAGCTTGAGTGCGATTCCAGGCCCTCAAGAGAGATCTTTCGGGTCTTCCCTTCATATTCGAAGAATACGGCATCCGGATGTGCCTAGTCGGCCGAACAATCCAGGTTTTTATGATGTAAGAATATCATGTAAGTGAGAAATGGTAGGTTCTGCCTATTCGTGTACTTTTTGGATTAGCAGTTCTTTCATCCATACGAAAGAGTTTTCGTGTTAGGAAATTTGCGCCCATATGAAAGAGTTTTCATGTTTGGGATGCTGCACCCATACGAAAGAGTTTTCGTGTGTAGGGTATCTTTCTCTTGTTTAAAGAGGTCTTGTTTCATGATTTGTTCATGAAAGAGTCGTTTCTATCCGAAGGAGTTTTGTTCATACGAAGTTATTTTCGCGTTTGAACTTTCCATTCGGAACTTTCTTTGTCTTGACGATGCACGCTATCACGTCATGGCGCACTTCTCTCCTCCCGATGGGACGTGACGGAGTGCGAGCAGATAGGTTGGCCCACATGGTCAGCTTTTTGACCGGGAAACGAGACGTCGTTCTCGGTTTTCACGCAAACCGTGCAGTAAATGCGCATGATCTTCTGTTGAGATCGTGGCAGGAAACAACGTTCACCGCCTCTTCGTTTCATCTTCACACGTGGTGGCGGCGATGAGCGACACGTGGTGCATCGAGTGGCCAGGATTGATTCGTCCCGTGTATAAGTACGGGTCTTTGCGCTGCGGTAAACCTTTCCCAGTCTTTGTCTTCCAATCCATCTTCTTCCTCGCGCTCGTCTTCTTCCTCTCCTCAAGCTCGTGCTGTCAGTCATGGCTGGCGGAAAGAAACGTGGTGCTGCTGTCTCTGCATCCGGGGAAGCCTCAGCGCAACCTGCGCCGCGCTCGGGCGACTGGAGGTCGCCTAACACTACGGCGAAGAGCATCAAGGAGATGCAGCAGGAAGGATTGCTGCCGGCGGAGTCCGAAAAGCGGGTGCGCCTCGGCAAGAAGGAGGAGGTACCCAACCCGCAAGCGAACGAACGCGTGGTCTTTGCGGACCACGTGTCGCGCGGTCTCTCTTTCCCCCTCCATCCATTTCTTCTCGGGTTGCTGTATGTCTATGGCATACAGCTTCACGGTCTTACTCCGAACGCGGTGCAGCACATATCGTGCTTCATCGTGTTCTGCGAATGCTTCCTAGGCATTCGCCCACACTGGAGGCTCTGGAAGGCCCTCTTCAAAGTTCGGATCTTCCGCGAGAGATCGCGGGTAGACTCCGAGCCCGGCGAGCCGCTACGCACGGGTGGCTTCGGGATCCAAGCGCGATTGGAGTCCAGCTACTTCAGCATGCACTTCGTCGACTCCGCCTAGGGATGGAGGAAAAAAATGGTTCTACGTCATCGACAATAGCTCGGGTGGAACTCATGAATTCCATCCGTTCGCTGTTTTGAAGAAGAGGAAGTCTTGGGCGCACAAGTTGTCGATTGAAGAAACCGAGGTCGTCACGCCGCTACTCGCCAGGGTGGCCGCCCTTCGCGACCAGAGCGCTGGAGTCGTGTTAAACGGGCTGCACCTGGCGGCCGTCTTCCTCAAGCGCAGGATCCCGCCTCTGCAGCTCAGGCCTTCCACGATGTGGGAGTACCAAGGCTCTGAGGATCCTAGCCGAGTGAGTCGCGAGGAGCTCTCGAACGCCGAGTTCAAGAAGAAGATCGCGACCATCAGTAGCCTGAAGGTGGGAGAGAAGTTTCCCGACTGCACAGTCGCAGCCTTCGACGCGTCGAGGCCTCCGCCAGCCGAGGTGAGTTTGTTCTTCTTCTTTTCTTTTATTTTCTTGCTCGTTCTGAGTTTCAGTCGATTGAATTTTCCCTTGCCTTCTTCTGGCTTCTTTGTAGAGCTTATCCGTGGCCAACTGCTACCCCCCAGTTTCTGGAGGGGAAGCCTCGGATTTATTGGCGAGTAACCTGGACGGCCCTGCCAATACCAGCGTTGCCAATGCTTCTTCGAGCTCCGAGCACGATTCTTTGGATGGTGCAGAGGGCTCGAATGGCGGTCTTCTTCATCGCAAGCGCCGTCGAGTGGAGGATGACGAGGCTACCTCCAAAGATAACTCCTTGGAGGACTCGCCCGGGAAGAATCCCATCTCTGCGACTCCGCTGCGCTCACTCGCCCCTCCTTCCTCGTTCCCAGTAATCCAAACCTCCTGGAATGCAGATATGCTGGATGAGGATGAAGATGATGAGTAAGTTTTTCTCCTCATTCTTAGTCGAACGTTTCCTTTGCATCTATGTTTGACGCTTTGTCTTTTGTTGCAGCTTGCAGACCATCAGTCCTCGCAGGTACGCCTCCTCCCTTCCTCCCGAGAGGAGGAATAAAGCAGGGGCTGCGGGTGAAACTCCTACTGCTGGCACCGTCCAGAATTCGCCCAGCGCAGCCCCCAATGTGGCGACTACGGAACATGAAGTTCCTAGTTTTGCTGCCGGGGATTCAACTTCAAAGGAGGTGACGGGTAGCTCCGCAGATCCCCTCTCCCGTGCCAAGGGCTAGGTAAATTCTGTTACTTGCTTTTAATTTGTTATCGGGTGCACGGCAGTGCTCCCGATGGGAGTAGCCCCCGAGGCTGTAGTCGATCGCATGTGATCGGCTACAGGCTCAAAGACTGTCTTTTCCTTCTTCTTGGTTTTATCGGGTGCACGGCAGTGCTCCCGATGGGAGTAGCCCCCGAGGCTTTACTCGATTGATTGTAATCGAGTATAGGCTCCAATTTTTCTCTTCTAATTATTCTGTCTCTGTATTCTTTGTAGTCGCTCGTTGACTCCCTTGCGGCGATTGGCCGCCGCGTTGTTCTTGCTGAGTCTGAGTGCGGGACGCTTCGAGCAGAACATAGTCGACTCACCTCCGAAAACGAGCTTCTTCGAAGTAAGTTTTTATCATCTTTTCTTGTTTCCATTCTTTCGTCAATTCTTGGCTTCTTACAAATGTCGCTATGCAACTCAACTTGAGTATTTGAAGGCCGATAAGGATAGTATTTCCGTTCGGGCAACAGCTCAGGAGGCTGAACTGGCGGCCACTCGACGAGAACTTGAAGCTTCCCGCATGCGATCGGAGGATCTTGAAGGAAAGCTTGCGGATGTCAAGAATGCTTTGAAGAGCTTGGAGGATGCTGGCAATAAGGCGGATGCTGACCTTGTCACTTTCCTTCGTCCTCTCGCCGAGCGTTTTGCGGGTAGGTTATTTTGGCTCTTGCAGTTTCGTCCTCTGTCTTGGTGGGTTTTCTGAGTCTTGACGTTCTTTTCTTTGTAGGTCTTCTGGGTGTTCCCCTGGAAATTCCCGGAGTCCAGCGGATAGACGTGCTGACTGATACCCTTGCTCAACTCAAGAGGCATGCCGAAGGAGTTTGCTCCTTGGTTGGCAATGCCACTCAAGTGTTGACGCAGCTGCACGGTCGCCTCCTCCTCAACGTTGTATCTCCACCCGCGCTAGGTGACCTGCTGAAGATTTTCTCGGAGAGCAATCTCCTGGATGCCTACGCAGTCACTCAGTCGGAGTCTGGAGCAAAGACGGCAATCCAATTTGCACTGGCGCATGGAGTCAGTGGCTTGGAGGAGGCCTATTCGGATCTCCCAGTCGATCCTTCCACGGGCAAAAAGGTACGGCTCTCTCGTTTTGGCGAGCCAGCCGCCATCCTTGCTCGGAAGTTATCTGAGCTGTTTGCTCGACTTACGGGAGGGACGACTGCCGCGAGTGGGAGCACCACTGTAGCTTCTTAGGCTTGTTTTTCTTTTGCTTTTCCAGCTTGATTGTAATGAACCTTGGGATGTACTCCCGTATTTTCACTGTCTTTAATCGAGGTGTTCTTCTGAAAAATGCTTCCTGCAGTTGTATATTTTCTCCCGATGGGAGTAGCCCCCGAGTACTCGTCAAACGTGCGACTAGAGATACTTCGAGTAGGGCATCTTACTTCTTTCCTTGTATTCTTCCAGGCTGCTGGGGTTGCCGCAGAACCTTCAAGTGGACGCGCTACTCCAGCAAATCCTCTTGTTGCCGCTGTTGGGACCTATGCGGGTCTTCGTGATAGGGTCCAGGAGGGTGAGCGCAAGTTGAAAGCTTTGCGCGGGGTAGCCGATGTGGCGAAGTCCAAGCAGAAACTGGCGATTGAGCGCGAACAGTTTCTGATGGATGAGTTAGCTTCTGTCGCTAGGGACTTACTGTGTAAGTAACATAGCCCCCGTGTCTTCTTCTTCTTGTTTTCTTCTCTGATCATGCATGTTTTCTCTTCAGTTGTTAAGCCGGATGATAGGGAGGAAAAACAGTGGGTAAAAAACCACATTCATCAAGAAGCTGGTAGCTCAAAGCCTCATGCGAATACTTTTTAGTCTGATCGCAGTCGAGGCTTTGTGCTGGCTACTTTGAAGTTTCGTGTCATCCAGGCGAAAATTCTCGTGAGTTCTTTTCACGAGGTCTTGGTCGCCATGAACGCTGCGTTCTATCCGCTGGAAAGGGGTCCTGAAGACTGGAGCTATCTCCTCAGACTGTTCGGACGAGAAGGAGAGATTCGCGGGTGTGTGCGCAATCAGATGACTTGCGGCGCGGTGGTTGCTCTCTCCTTTGTCCGGATATGGCATCCTGAGATAAATTTTAACTCCGTAGCCAGGCTTCCAGATGGCCCAATCGATGATATTTCTCCGCACTATGATGTTGTTCGTCCTGCAGCGGAGAGAATCATTCGACTAACCTCTGAGGAAGTAGATAGAGTGTTAGCGACTGAGAATGCTCAGCGCCATGATTGATTGTTGGATGTGTACATCCTATAATGCTGTATAGTTTGTAAAAACTGTTGTAAGGTGTGTAACCCTGTATGTATAAATTTTCTTGTGATGCTTAGTTGTAGGCGTAGCCCCCGTGTGTTTATGGGGTGTGTACCTGTAACTATTTAGCATGTAAGAATGAATAATCGTCGAGTAAATATGGTTGAGAAACCATGTATTTTATTGCGATGACTGAGAAGTCATGTATTCGAGCTACAAGAGTGGCTAGTATAGCCTTATTTGTTGTGAGAATAAGTAAATCTAGGGATAAAATTTGCGGAGGTGTGCAATATTCCAAGGATTGGAATAGATTCCTCCAGTCGATGGATTCTTCAGCCTGTAGGCTCCGCCTGGGATAACTTCGTGTATGATGAAGGGTCCTTCCCATGGTGGCTCGAGCTTGTGTCCTTTCTTCTGCTTGAGTCGCAGCACTAGATCTCCAACCGCGAATGCTCTGTGGCGTATGCGGCGACTATGATAGTTGCGCAGTGATTGCTGATATACTGCGGATCTTGCGAGAGCAATATCCCGCATTTCATCGAGTGCATCCATATCTTCTGCGAGCGCCTTGTTGGAGGTTTCTTCGCTGTAAGCCACAACTCGTGGGGCGCTGAATCTTACATCCTCTGGTAATGAGGATATCGTTGCTTGCATGGCGAGAGCACTTCGCTGATATAATAGATCGGTCACTGGACTCCGTACGCTTTGCCCTCCTCAGGTCGTTCGACTACGATTGCTGTGCTGATGACCTGGTTTGTGGCGGCTAGGTACAGGTAGAGTGGCTCCCTTTCTTGCGGTGCTGCAAGGACGCGTCTGCTTTGCAACGATCGCTTTAAGTCCGCGAACGCTTGCTTAGCTTCTGGTGTCCACTCGAATTTGTCTGTCTTCTTCAGCAGCTTGTAGAAGGGTAATGCTTTCTCTCCCAGTCGTGCGATGAACCTGCTCAGGGCGGCTAGTCGCCCTGCGAGCTGTTGGACTCCGCGTAGATTGGTTGGCTCCTTCATAGTCAAGATTGCTTGTATTTTCTCTGGGTTGGCTTCGATGCCTCTGGCGAATACCAGGTACCCGAGAAGTTTTCCTGCTGGAACGCCGAAGACGCATTTTGTCGGATTGAGCTTGATCCTGTATGCGTTGAGGGCGTCGAATGTTTCTCTAATATCCTCGAGGAGTGTGCTCTCAACTCGAGTCTTGATGAAAATGTCGTCAACGTACACTTGTACGTTCTTGCCAATGAGCTTGGCGAGGCATTTTTGCATGCAGCGCTGGTATGTTGCGCTTGCGTTCTTGAGCCCGAAGGGCATTGTCGTGTAGCAATATACACCGTGTGCTGTGATGAATGCTATCTTCTCTTCGTCCTCCTGTTTCATCCGGATCTGATTATATCCCGAGTAGGCGTCCAGGAAGGAGAGGCGTTGACAGCTTGCCGTAGAGTCCACGATCTGGTCGATTCGCGGGAGGGGAAAGTTATCCTTGGGGCAGTGCTTGTTTAACGACGTGTAGTCGATACATACCCAGTATGTCCGTGTTCTTTTTGGGGACCAGCACCGGGTTTGCTAACCAAGTGGATATCTTGATCTCCCTGATGAATTTTGCTGCTGACAATCTGTTTACTTCTTCTCCAAGCGCTTTCTGCTTGGGTTCTGAAAATCATCGAGTAGTCTGTTTGATGGGTTTGGCATCTGGAAAGACTTCGAGTGAGTGCTCGGCAAACTCCCTGGGTATTCCTGGCATATCTGATGGCTCCCAGGCGAAAATTTCCCAGTACTCACGGAGGAGTTCGACAAGTGCACTTTCCTATGCTTGCGGAAGGGTGGTGGAGACCATCGCTGTCTTCGCAGAATCTATCGGGTGCACTTGGTGTTTTCGGGTGTCACTGTTGGCACTGAACTCCAGTTCAGGCGCGTTTTTCTTCGTGAGGGGAATCACGGAGTGATCCGTGGTTTTTGCCAACTCTTGAAGTTCTTCTTGCATCCCGAAAGATTTTGCGATCTTATTGAATTCAATGTCGCACTTGTTGGATTTCTGAAAGTCTCCGTCGATGGTAATCACACCATATTCTCCAGGTAATTTGAGCTTCAGGTATGCGTAGTGTGGTACTGCCATGAATCTGGCGAACGCTGTTCGACCAAGAATGGCGTGGTACTGCGAAGGCCAGTCGACGACTTCGAAGTCGAGGAATTCTCTTCTGTAGTTGCTCTTAGTGCCCAGTACAACTTCTAAGTTGATTGTTCCGAGTGGACGGATTGCCTTTCCTGGAACTATACCGTGGAAGGATGTTTCTGATTCCGATAGGCCATCCAGGTTCCTGTTCATCCGACGGAGTGTATCCACGTAGATAATGTTGATTCCACTGCCACCATCCATGAATACGCGGGCCAAGTCATAGTTGCCAATTTGTGCTTGGATGACAAGGGCGGCGTGTCCTGGTCGATAGACTCGTGGCGGGTGGTCTTTCATTGAAAATGTTATCGGCTGGTCTGCCATCTTCAAGTATTCAGTCTTTGTTGGCGGTGTCTGCACAGCCATGCACAATTGCCTCGTGTTAGTCTTTTGTGCTCTGCAAGAGGGACATACCTTCTGGATCATTGCTAGTTGTCCTGCCGGGTTCGGGTATGCGTTTGCTCCGGCGTTTTGCGCAGGTGGTGCAGGCAGTGCAGCTAACGCCATGTTTGGATTTGGTGGTGGAGGCAGGGGTTGTGGTGGCTGGAATCCTTGGTGTCCTGCTCCCGGAAGCGGTGGGTAATTTTGACTGGCTGCGGATCTTTTTCTTGCGAGGGCGTCCGAGATGTCGTGAAACTTTCGGCAATCCTTAAGAAGGTGTGTTGCCTTAGTTTTGCCCGTGCGCTTATCTGTAAATAGATGTAGCGAGCAGTATGCATCGAGGTCCTCCTCGAGAGACTTTTCTTCAGCCTTTGGTTTCCACTTGCGATTTCCACGGCGACTGGAGTCACGGCTTCGTGTGAATTCCGCCGCTACCATCTCTTCTCGATCTTCGTGATCGTAATATTTCCTTCTCTTTCTTCGGCATGGCGATCTTCGTCGTGTGCGGGTGATGAGGCTCTCTCATTGCGCACCGCATCTTCTCCGTTAGCCCATTTGTCGGCTATGTTCATCAGCTCCCCAATAGTTTTGGGTGCGGCTCTGCCCAGTTCTTCTCTGAAAGCCGTTCTTTGGGCGCCTTTTGCGAAGGCTTCAATCGCTACTTCTTCCGAGATAGTTCCCGCGGTGTTCCTGAGCGTGGTCCATCGCTGGATGTACTCGCGGGTGGATTCGCCGTTTTTCTGCTTGCATGCTCGCAGTTCTTCGATGGTGGCCGGCCTCTTGTAAGTCGACTGGAATTTTTTGCAAAAATCGCGGTGCAAGTCATCCCACGATGCGTAGCAAGATCTTGGTCTTCTTTCCAGCCAACTGCGGGCCGCGCCGGTGAGATGCAAATTGAGATATTGCATAGCCATGTTTTTGTTCCCACGTTGGCACTTTACTGCCGTCAGGTAATCGCTTAGCCATTGAGAGGGCTCGAGTGAGCCGTCGTACTTCGTCACTTCCGTGCTGAGCTTGAATCTTCTGGGTAGAGGCGCCTCGCGGATGCTGCGGGCAAAGCAGAGCGCACCGCAGGTTTCGTCGTCCGAGGAGACGGATGAAGAGCGTTCGCGATATCGCGAAGCCCTTGCCTTATCCACCTTGTTTTGTGCGATGTCAGATCGCGCATCATATCCCGACCGGTCGCGGTCGGCGTCTTTCCTTGGTTCCTTGCTTCGTTTTCGCGAGCGGCTGCTGTGATGCCGCGAGCTTTTGTCTCTCGGGCTGTCTTCACTGCTGCTTCGACTGTCGCCGCGACGTCTAGCTTCTTTTCCTCGACCGCGGCGCGGTGACTTGTCCTTCCTTGGTGAAGAGCTCCTATGCCTGCGGGGTGTTTCTCTCTCCTTCTCTTTTCCTGTTGCTCCTTCTCCAACTGCTCCGCGGCTTTCTTGCGGTCGTAGGAGGCGAGCCTTGCGGCTGCTAGTCCTAGTCCCTTGCGCACCTGTTTATACTGCTCCGCCCGGGGGTCACTTTCCGTCGGTTGATGCATCTGCATGTAAGTTGCTGCGGCTAGAACTGCGGCAGCAGGAGTTTGCGGGTAGACGTAGTCGTCGTCGTCGACTCGCATGAGAGAAGGAGTGACCGACCTGCTGGTTCCGGCTAGGGACTCGACGTTCCTGGATGTAGATGCGTGCCCCTTCCTCGCGGGTCGGGTTCCGACCAAGGGTGTTAGGGACAGCCCAGCTCGTCTTTGACTTGACTCATCCGCCGCTCTTCTTCGGCGGGCCAGATCTATCCGAGCGTCTTTGATGGTTGAGGCTGCCCTCACTAGGTGATAGTGGTAGGCAACCATGTCTTCGTGTGAAGCTCCGGCTGCGGGTGGTTTGCTCGTTCGCATAGCTTCCTTGGCTCGATCCCAAGATTCCCTCGAGGCGCCGATTATGTTGCGCTCTGCCGCGCTATGCTCCGTTTCCGGGGTTTGTTCCGATCCTGCCATGCAGACTTGAGCCAGCCGAGGCTCGTGTGTCCTAGGCGTAGATCGGAAAATCCTTTGAAATCTTGAAGGTTCCTCTGTCGAGAGGGTATGGTAGTCGTTGGCGTTGAAGCGGACGGACTCGCCGCTTTTCTCCAGGTGGCGGCGCGAGTCGACGGCGCCAGATTCAGATTCTGATTCTTCCGAGAAGTGGAGGATTCCGTCCCTGTTGGTTACGAACTTCAGGCTCCCGAACGTCAAGGTGACGCTCCTTTCCAGATCCTCGAATACCGGGCGCGATTCCGGCGAGTGAGGTGTGACCACGACAGATCCGATCCGTATAGGATTGTTCGGAGCCGTAGTCGATGGTTTCCAACGGGAGTTGGTGGTCGATGAAGCCGAAGATGCCGGTGATCCAGCGCCCGCCGTTCCCACAGACGGCGCCAATTGTCGAATCTCTGACTCTACAAATCCCTTGGATGAACCTATCGGGTTTCGAATAGGAGAACCCATGAGCGCTGGTGGAATCGTCGGCTAGACAGGGGGCGAGATTTACCCAGGTTCGGGGCCCTCGTAGAGGTAAAACCCTTACTCCTGCCTCTGTCGATCTGTATTGATGAGTAGATCGGTTACAATGGTGGCACTCGAATCGAGAGTAAGATCTCGAGTTCAAGGTTTCGATGGTGCTGTGTTGCTTGGTCCTCTTCCGGTGGCTCTCCTGGCCTTATATAGGTGGCCAGGTCTCAAACCCTACCCGGAGAGGACTCGAATTCTAACCTTAGGTCGGTTACATATTCCCTAACTTAGCCCGTAAGATAGTGCGGGTGGGCTTCTCGTGGGCCTTCTGGACTCCTCCAAGGGCTCCTCTTCTTGGGCCATAACCTCGGGCCTGAGACGGGGTGTCCTTACCCGCAGGGTCCAGAATCCATGTCTTCGTCACCTCCCGATTCTCCTTGACAGGCCTACCCGGTCTGGTTAATAGAGAAAGGCCCTGCATGGGGTATCGCCTGAATCTTCAAGAAGGCCCAACTACGGGCCACCCATAAAACTTATGGGACAAGGCAAAGTAAAGTTGTCGACTAGAAGTTAGGGTTTGTAACCTACCCGGGTATGAGTTTGAGACCAAGCCTCCTATATAAAGGCTAGGAGAACCACCCTGGGGATCATCTAATCTCTACGCCGCCATAGGTGCTGCCTCTCGAGATCCAATCTCTCGACTAAGCACCCGCCATTGTAATCTCACACCATAATACAAGATCAGACAAGCAGGAGTGAGATTTTTACCTCTACGAGGGCCCCAAACCTGGGTAAATTGTGCCCCCTGTTAGTTGTTGAGTCCGCCAGCGCCTAATCGTTTCCTAGTCTCAAACCCATACCGTGCCATTCGGGGGATTTTTTGATATGAGTCATGAACAATTGGCGCCGTCTGTGGGAACGGAAGGCGCTGGATCCACGGCTTCGTCGGCCTCATATGCACCAAGCTTCAATTGGAGTTCGGGATCATCGGCTCCCATGGAGTCGATCTGCTTCGGGTCATTCATCTACACGCCCCACTCGCCGGCTTCTCGCTCGGTGTTCAGCGGACTCCAGGAGGGCGTCAAGATGACGTTCGGCGACCTCCACTTCTGCGCCAGCAAGGAGGGAATACTACGCTTCCCCGACTCCTCGGCACCCGCCGAATCTGATGCTGAATCAATCTCAAGCACGATTAACTCCAGCATCGCCACTCGCCGACTCGGATTGCTGCTCAGAATCGTGCCTCGACTCGGTTCGCCTCAACCGACTCGACTTCCACTCCATCGTGGTAGAAGAACGTGTCGATCTCGACAAGACTACTGGCCTGCCTTGAAGACTCGCGGGCCTTATCTGTATCATGTCTACATGTATGTCCTGGAGGAATAGCCCACCGAAATTGTAGAGAGTGCGAATGAGAGACAACATATCGTAGTATCGCGAGCGGCGTGGGTCAAAGCGAAGACGTTTGTGCAAGCCAATCGCATGCTAGAACCATGCGCTTCTCAAGAAGATATGACGGCTTACCACTACTGCATGTCGAAGAAAATCCAGGAAGTGATAAACGCGACTCGGGAACTCGACGCACGCAAATGCGCGGTACAAGCCTCGACTGCGCGGAGAGCAGCGCTATTCAAAACTCGTGAGTCAACGGGAGAACAACCTCCCAAAAGAGGAAAGTACGCCTCAAAAACCGCTCGCATGGACCAATACTCCCTCAGCGAGATCTCCAGAATCATCGAGTATTTATTCATGCGCGTTGACGCAGACGACAACGTGCACCCCACGACTCCCGCAGCCACGGTACTGGCCGCCATGACCTACCTACGGGTAATCCAGCCGCCAGACCCCCGTGCGAAACAGGATCGCCAAGCCATCAGGGGCTGGGTCTGGCCGGAGCAGTGATCGCCGTCCAAGCTCACAAAAAGCACGGCCGCTCCGGGAACCGCATCACCTCGAGCAGACAAATTACCTTACTGTCACGAGAATGCATCACCAAGGAAAAGGAACAAGGACTCTCCTCGTCACCACCGGAGTAAGGAGGCATGACGTCGCGATGATAGCCCGCGATACAGCGACGACAACCCGCGACACTGCGACCACAGCCCGAGACACCGTAAAGGTCACTCGCGACACCGCGATGAAGAACCAAGAAGGCGCAACGAAGAGCTGCGACGCTATAGCGCAGAACCCCGACGTCGCACTCGCGACACCGCAGCAGAGAGCCATGGCGCGATAATAGCCGCGACCAGAAGACACACGACGCCCGAAGCAATATCGCTCAGCACAAGGTCGACAGGGCCCGCGCCAGGTGTCACACATATTCATCATCTGATTCTAACGATGAAGCTTGCGGCGCCCTACGCTTCAGTCGCAGCATCCGCGAGGCAGAGATGCCCAAGAAGTTCAAACTCACTTTGGAGGTCTCGAAAGTACAACGGCTCCCAAAAACCCAATACTTGGTTGTCAGACTATTTGACCGCGGTCAAGTGCCAACGCGGAAACAAGGTGACGGTCATGCAATACTTAAACATGCATCTCGTTGGGCCCGCATGGAGCTGGCTCAAAAGCATACCACGCGCGTGCTACAAATCTTGGGACGATCTTACTCGCGATTTCGAGAAAAATTCCAAGCAACATATAAAAGGCACGCATCTATCGAAGAGCTGCGAGGCTGCAAACAAAAAAGTGGTCAAACAACTCGCGAGTACATCCAGAGATGGACTACGCTCAGAAATACAGCCGGGAACATATGGGAAGAGGCGACAGCCGAAGCTTTCACGAAGGGCGTGCGGCGGCGCAGCTTTTCGGGAAGAACTAGGACGATGCGCTCCCAAAACTATTGACGAGCTGATGGTGATAGCAGATAAATGAGAGAATGGAGAATACTCTATGCGCAATGAGAAGCCCCCCTCGCCCGCACACAACAACGACCGCAACGACGAGCGCCGGAGGAGAAAGAGGCGACACTACGATCAAGACGATCAGTCGGAGTTTGTGGCGGCCAAATTCACAAGAAACCGCGACGGCGGATCCCGCGGAAATCACGAGTGGAGGCCAAAACTAGATGAAAAATCACCCGAAGAGGTTCTTGATGGATACTACTCCCTGCATCTCTTCACGGACAAGCACACGGGCAAGCTCAAGGCCACCCATCTCCTCAAGGACTGCCGGAAATTCATGAACATCCACGAGGCATATTCGAAGAAGCATCAAATCGCCACAAGCCAAGGATACCCGCAAGTACCTGGAGGTAGTGCAGTCGCGCCAAATGCACCACCACCGCCCCACCTCCACCAGCAGCACAACACAACATGGCAATAGCTACAAACCCAACAGTCGCAAACTCGGGGGGGGGGGGGGGGGCAACAGATACCCAAACCTCCATAGAACCATATGCATGATACATAAGATCTCTCCGTCTCGACGAGTCCAGAATACCAACACCCACCATGTTAACATGGCGGTGCAAGCTCCACCATCCAAAACAGAGTATCTCAAGATGTCTGAGCACCCGATCACCTTCTCCAGGGAGGATCACCCACCTTGGGTATACCGACCAGGACACGCAGCGCTCGTCATCCAGGCACAAATAGGCAACTACGACCTAGCCATGGTATTCATGTATGGAGGCAGTGGGATCAACATCATATACGCGGACACACTCCGCAAAATGAACAAGAATCTGGAAGGACTCGCAGAGTCACAAACATAATTCCACGAAATAGTGCCAGGCAAACCAGTCCGGTCACTCGGATCAATTAATCTGGAAGTAGTCCTCGGTGACCCGAGCAATTACAGACGGGAGTTTCTCTACTTCGAGGTAGTCGACTAGCCATCCCAACACCACGTTATTCTCGGTCGAACGACATTCTCTAGATTCATGGTAGTATCGCACTACACATACCTCAAGTTGAAGCTACCAGGAGAATACATCACAATCACCGTAAACGGAGACTTCCAGAAATCAGATAAGTGCGACAACGATTTTCACGAGATCGAAAAATCTTTCGGGATGCAAGAGGGGCTAGAAGAGCTGGCAAAAACCATAGACAACTCCGTGCAGCCATTCATAAAGAGCATCGCTCTAGACCTAGAGTTCAGCCCAACAACGACACCCGAAAGTATCAAATCTACCCAACGGTTTCAGTGAAGATGGCGATGGTGTCGACAAGCCTTCCCCCGCATAGGAAAGCGCACTCGTCAAACTCCTCCGTGAGTAATGGGAAATTTTTTCCTGGCAACCATCCGATCTTCCAGGGATTCCCGAGGGAGATTGCCGAGCACTAATTGGAAGTGTTCAAGGATGCAAAACCAGTTAAGCAGACCACTCACCGTTTCTCTGAGCCGAAGTGACCCGCGCTCGGAGAAGAGGTGAACAGACTAATAGCCGCAAAGTTCATATGGGAGATCAAGATTTCCACTTCCTGAGCAAACCCGGTGCTGGCCCCGAAGAAAAACACAGACATCCTTCAGTTGTGAATCGACTAAGCATTGGCCCAAGGGTAAGTTTCCACTTCCATGGATCGACCAGATCATCGACTCCACAACAGGCTGCCAATGCCTCTCCTTCATGGACGCCTACTCGGGCTATAATCAGATCAGGATGAAAAAGGAAGACGAGGAAAAGACAACATTCATCACGCCATACGGTTTATACTGCCACACAAACATGCCCTTCGGGCTCAAGAACGCAGGCGCCACATATCAGCGCTGCATGCAAAAATCTCTCACCAAACTTATCGGGAAAACGTCCAAGTTTACGTGGACGACATAGTCATCAAGAATCGAGTGGAGGACACACTCCTCGAGGATATAAGGGAAACCTTCGACGCCCTCAACGTGTACAAAATCAAACTCAACCCGACAAAGTGCGTCTTTGTTGTACCCGCAGGTTGGTTACTCGGCTACTTGGTTTCAGCTCGAGGAATAGAGGCCAACCCGAAGAAAATTCAAGCCATCCCGATGATGAAAGAACCGACAAATCTCCGAGGTGTGCAACAGCTAGCACAACGGCTGGTAGTTCTCAGCAGATTCATCGCAAGACTGGACGAGCAGACCCTCCCCTTTTACAAGCTATTGAAGAAGACAAACAAGTTCGAGTGGACTTCAAGGTCTCATGGTGATAGCGTGGGGGGTTACCTAGATGGGGAAATGCAAACTCTAAGGAGTGCTTTTATAGCCCTACAGAATGATTGGTGTTTGTTATCCGACCGGAGAGTGGTTCAGAGTGCATAGTGAAGAAATGATATTTATGCATTCAATTATGTTATCATTATTAGAGTGTCACTAGTGAAAGAAGGATCCCTAGGCCTTGGTTCTAAGCATTGTAATACCGTTTACAATCAGTTCCGCTACATGTTTGCTTGCTGCCATTTTTATTTCAGATTGGTATTATCACTTACAATCATCAATATTACTTGTATTTCACTATCTCTTCGCCAAACTAGTGCACCTATACAACTGACAACTGTATCATAATTGCAGGGTTGCTTGAGAGGGTACCTTTGACCTCTTCCTCCCTAAGTTCGATAAACCTTGGGTAATCCACTTAAGGGAAACTTGTTGTTGTTGTACAAACCTCTGCACTTGGAGGCCCAACACTGTCTACAAGAATAGAAGCGTGCATAGACATCAACATTACGTATTGATCTTAATGCATTTCTCTGTTGCACACATAGCAATCACTTTGTTGCTGCGACTTAATACCAAGGGATTTGCCGTATAGCTTTCTTGAGGTGGACTTTTAGATATGGATGTATGCTGGATAGAAGTCCATATACATTGACTTAATTCCTACAAATTTAGAACCCGTGAACTTTATCTCGTCATAATGCTATTGGTATACATTCATGATTTGTCAATTTCCCGGCTGTAATTTGTTCACCCAGCAGGTTTGTTTCTTTGCAGAGACATCACTAATGAACCTATAGCCCCCGGTCCTATTTTCCTCATATTGTAAACCTTTTTTTTAGAAATTTTAATCATTGTTTCCATGTTGTTCCATTTTTTGTTTATTGTTTTCGAAGACTCAATATGTTTAATTCTCCTATTTTCAGCAAGACCGGAAGATTGACAACCTTCCAGAAAGTTGGGACAACAGAGAGTTTATGCTTGTGTGTTGGTTCCACACTTGTTCACCATCGATAAACAGCGCCGTTGATACAAGTAACCTTCTTCAAGACTATGAAGTCCTACTGGTTCGATAAACTCTGGTCCTATACTTGGGGGAAAATTACTCTAGACTACATCATACCTTCCGTTTGGGTTCTCCCAACGAGCGTGTGATCACGTCAATATCAGACCCTGAGAGGGTCTGCTCCCGACTGAACTCATCTAGGACATTCATGTTATAAAACACGCCCATTAGAGCATCCAAAGTAGATGCCATCGGGTGTCCATGAAGCGGACACTCGTGAAAGAAACGAGTAAACTTTGGAGCTTGACGAGTGCCTCCTTCATCTTAGATGTTTTGTCCTCAGAAGAAGTGGTGGATTCTAGAATTGGACCCTCCCGGAAACGAGCAGTGAGCTCAGAGGACTACCTAAAGCATTTGTGTGTAGCAAGAAATTTCGCTATTAGGATACAGAAATACCAAAGAAAGAAACACTAGAAGAAAGAAGGATGTGCACACCTATCAGGGAGTCGGTCAAAGTCTATAGTCGAGGAACTAGAGCCTCCTCCAAATCCGTGAACTTCTTGAGAGCCTCCGTCTCCCCCTTCTTGGCCTCCTTTGCCTTATAAGTGGCTACTTTGGACTCCTTCTTGGCAATGGTGGCCTCCTCGCAAAGAATCACCATTTTCTCTTCGAGTTCTTTCACTCGAGCGAGCGCAGCTTTGTAACATCCCTACTTTGTGTAATAAAGAGAGGTGTTGTGTACATGGCATGCATGCATGAAAAATGGACCAAATTTTTTGCTTTTAAAGTTTAATCAGAGAATTACCAGAAAATCACTTAAACTTGTTTCAAATAAAATTGTTCTACAAAGTTTTTCAAATGGAACCAACTTTATGCTAGAAAGGTAGCAAATTTGAAGAGCTTTCCAACGACTATTTTTGTGCAATTTTTGGTTCACAAAAAGGCCCTCAAATTTCTGTTTTGGGTTCAGTTTTTAAATGCCAGGGACCTTTCTGTTATTTCTCCAATCTTCCCAGGGGGTTATCCGCGAAACACCCTGTCGTCTTCCTCCTGTCCGGTGACAGGAGGGCAGCCGCCGCCGATCGCCACCTCCTGCTTGCCCTTGTCGACGTGGATCCCCTGAGACCCTCTAGGGTGTCGTCCGGATCGAGCATAGCTCGCAGGAACCTCACAGAACCCCTCCCTCTCGCAGTCCCCTCTCCTCCTCTGTCTCTCTCTCACCGAAACCCTACCTCGCCGTCGATCTGTGGCCGCCGGCGATTCTCCGCCTCCCGAGTCCCTCCGAGCAGCTCACAAGCACCGCCGCCGTCCCCTCTCCATCCTCAAGCAACCGGAGCAGCTAGGATGGCTTAGACGCGACGAATCGCGTCTTCCTCTTCCTCTCCGGCCGCCGGCAATCCCTCCACCGCGCCGCCATCCCCGCCCACCTCCGGCCCCGCCGCGCCTCTCCTCGAATTTGTGGTGAGCCCCTGAACTTCCCCACCCCCTCCGATGAGTCCCTCTCGGCCGGAATCCCCGAACCCACCGGAGCCCGATAGCCCCGCCGCCGCTCGCCGCCTTTTCCCTCGTCGCCGGTGACCATTTTGGGGCGGCGCCGCCTCCCTCACGTCCGCCCCGTCGAGGCGCTTCCAGGGAGCCCAACCTCGCATCCGGGGGCCGCCTGAATCGCCGCCGGCGAGGGCAACTGCCACCGGCCGGCCACCACCGTGAGGTCACGGTGATGTCACTGTGACATCACCTGCCCACGTGGCGTGCCAAGTGGCACTTCCTTTTTTTTTGAACTGAACAGTGGGCCCGCAGGAAAAATAGAAAAACCAGAAAATAATTAATATCTGTAAATTCAATAACTTTTATTTTATAGCTCCAAAAATTATGAAAAAAATATGTATGTGTTCAGAAAAATGAGAGCTATTTATCCATACCATTTTCATATATGTTAACCAAGTGTAAAATGAGGTCACTTTTGTAATTTACATTTAATTCAATTAAATATTGAAAATAAAGTTTTTATTCAATAAAAATAGAAAAATAAGTGTAATATACCATTTTGATCAGTAAAGCAAATGCAATCCAACTATGAGGTTTACAAAGTCTTTTGAGCATCTTAGCTTGGTCACATCTCCAGTTTAGGGTTTTCTCCCCCTCCGGTGTTCGACGTTTACGGCGGGAAACCCTAGCTTCCTGTTCTATTCCTTAAGCTTCATTTCAATTGCATTGTTTTACTCATGCATACATATTGTGCATTGCACGGTCATAAGGTTTTGATTGTTTGCCTTCTTTCCGGTGTTGCTCACTATCGGTAGACCGAGATCCGGAGGTCGACCCGGCGTTCTACGACAACCCAAGCTCTACTTTCGATGAGCAAGGCAAGCACCACCTCATGGCTACCCCATGTTTTGAGTCTTTCAACCTCTTACTCATGCATTAGATTCAACTTAGTTTTGAGTCTGTTAGAGTTAACCTATCCACTGCATGACCCCTCCCCCTCACATGTCACCTTCATACCTGTTTACCCTCCTAGTATGACTAGGCTTGTTTGAGTATCGTAGAGCCTTGTGTGTTATGCTTAGCCGTGCTTAGTGTTCTGATCTACTTCATCCGGTTGATGATTTGGATCACTTCGATAACCTTGTATGTTGTTATATTTGTGAGTACTGAGCATATGAAACTGACTAAGGCTAGCACGGGAGGCCACTTGGGTAGTGGTTATTCGTTCCGTACTCGCCAACCCTAGGATTTAAGGTCTCGCCGCGGAAGCCAAGACTGAGCGTGCAGCCACACGCGGGCCAATGAACCCCGCTCGGCTAACTAACTTGTTTGATCACTCCCATGGGTCACATAGTTTGAGTTTTCCATTTGCGGGTGTGTCATAAAACATTTTGGAGAAAACTAGGGCGTGACCGGGACCAGTGATGGACGTACTCGGATCTTGTCCCGACTCACAGAACAGGTGCCGTCAGGAGGTGGCCAACTCCCTGTTGACGGGGTGGCCCTGTTTGGGTTGACTCATGGAAATGGTTAAGCAAGGTAAAGGCCGTGGTCGACCACACTCTGCCGCGCTCTTAGAGAGGAGCGTTACCGCGTGGCACTAAGAGTCGGTCGATACGTGTGGGTAAAGTGTACCACCCTGCAGGGATAAATCTTTCGGAAAGCCGTGTCCACGGTTATGGACAACTTGGTGAAAGTCACGGGGTCATAGATAACTCTAACGGAATGACTAAAACTTGCTGTCAATGAATGAAGGATGCCTCCTCGACTAAGTCGAGAGGGGTGATTCTTGTAGCTTAAGGTAGTCTGGGGATGAGAAAGTACTTGGTGGACTAAAGAACATAATGATCTCAGTAGTTGAGTAGATTCCTCCTCTGTTTTATAAATGCTCTATTACACGTGCTTTTCTTCCTCAACTTCGGAAAACAAAGTTGGCTTTATGCAAAGAACCTTAACAGCCAAGTCTTGCTGAGTACCTTTTGTACTCAACCTTGCCTCGTTGTTGTTTTATTTCAGACTTCGGCGATGCAGCTGAAGAGGGATTCTACCTCGACGTCGATGAATAGTTAGGGGTTCCCAGGCAGCAGCTTGGTATCTGTAGTATGAGTTTGGCTACGTTGCTTATGTTTCGGACTCTTAGTCCTTTTTCTCTTGTTGTATAGCAACATATTTGCTTTCGCTGCTTGTTGTAATGTTGGGTTGCTGGACCTATGTTGGTCTTGTAACCTCTTTGTGTAAGCTACTCTAGTATGCCTTGTTTAATACAACTTTCATGTCTAGAGTACTGCTTTGATCGATTGTTGGTCTCGAGCCCGTTGTTATACAGTTTTGGCTATGCCTGCATAGTTGTAGCAGTCGAGGGGTTGTGGAGTCGATGATCCATGACCGAGCCCGCCTGCCGGAGATATCCGGCCTGGGGCGAGGTAACCCCAGTAACCCTCGATTGTTGTTGCACTTTCTGGACACATAGCATCTCTGTATAACTCTGGTCCCGTTCCTTCAGTTTCATCCGACTCGTGGATGCTTGGGTATACATATCTGGTTATGACTAGCATGGACACAAGGAGTAGTAGACCGGGGATCCGGACTACGTGCCGATGAATCCGGTCTGCCTGCCGTTGTTTGTTGCGGCTGGGGCTGGTAACCCTAAAGCCCTTGTGGGTCCACTGCTAGGAGCACATGACAGTTTGTATATCCCGGGGTCCGGGGTCCGACAGGTCTTGGTATCAGAGCAGGACTGCCTGTAGGAAACCCTTGCCGTTGGTCTATGTTGAGTCTAGAACT
Organism: Alopecurus myosuroides; assembly: GCA_028641055.1. Lineage (NCBI taxonomy): Eukaryota > Viridiplantae > Streptophyta > Magnoliopsida > Poales > Poaceae > Alopecurus > Alopecurus myosuroides. The sequence continues at coordinate 353,429,905 of CM054058.1, forward strand.
TGTGAAAACTACTTTGAAAAGACAAAATGAGTTATGAAAACCCTCTTAGGATTCTTTTTGCTCCTTACCTGGTATCGCTCTAACTCTGAGTCATCGTATCTCATTTGTTTTTGTGTGTTGTTTCCTTGTTGTTGTCTCAAAAGTTAGGAGTAAAACCGTTGGGTGTTTTTCTTCCGAGTACTATGTCTCAGGTTGTCATAGTTCCAAATTCAAGTTATTTCTTCATGTCTATTGACATCTTGAAAATGTCTTCGTTTCAGATGCCTTCTGGTCAGGTTGTTCGACATACACTATGCCTTGGAGTTCCAGGTTTTCCTCATCTCTTAGCCTCAGCCTGTGCAAACATAGGAGCCCCTTGGTATCCTGTGTACACCGTGTATGAGGAGTACCGTGACTTCCACCAGACCCAGTACTTGTGTGGTGTCCGTCTTCCACAGCTAGATGGCACATCTTTCCTGCTGAGCACTATGCTGAGGGTATTGGTTTCACCATTGAGATGGCTGTGCAGGATGCTGCACGGCACTGTCTTAATGAGCTTCGTTACCACTATCCAGATCACGAGCATAGCTCATTCCGTTACTGCCCTGGTTCAGATGCTACTCTTGAGGGGTGTTATACTCACACCTTTGCTGATTCCTCCCAGGAGGAAGATCTTACACTTAGGTGCACCGCTGATCTCCTTGCTGCTTATGCTCGTCGCGAGCGTGAGCTTAGTGCACTAGTTAACACCCTTGCAGCTAGTCTCAGGACTGTGACAGCCAGAGTGAGGCCATTCGTTGAGAGTGGTGTTGTTCAGGCCTCTGAGATAGAGCTTCCAGCTGTACTTGTGCCTTCCTCGGTTGCATCTCCAGATGTTGGAGGTGATGTTCCCCCTCGTGGACGCCTCAGGAGGCCTAGGATGGTGCGTGGTGTACCACAGTCTCCCCACGGACCGCAGGACGAGTCTGTTCGTCGCTACCCTGGTGCTCCGTTTCCACTTCCTTTCGACTTCGGAGGTTACTGAGACCGTTGTTGGTTCTAGCTAGAGTGATGTTTACTTTCATGTACTCGAAACCCGAAGTTGTAGAAAAATAATGTATAGGAGCAGAACTTCGGTGATGTGTATCTACTGTACGTTCTTTCAGTGTTGTATGTACTTAAGCTTGTGAGCTTGTACCGCCACTATGTATGGTTTGTACTTCGACTGGTTTCAATAAATGTTGTAATATGTTGTCTCCATGTTGATGAAATGATACACTTCATGTTCATTCATTCTGTTCTACTACATTTCGGCATGTCTTTTGATTTCCGTTGAAACTAACACATGTCGATCCATTGTATCCTTTTCCCCATGGATGTGTTATTCATGATTCTTCTTCCTTTTACTCAGGATGTCGGGTGGTACTCGTGGCCGTAATAACCCTCCTCCTGAGCCAACACCTCCGCCGCCACCCACAATGGCGCAGGTGCTGCCAAGCATTGAAACCAACCGTCTGAGGAACGAACAACTTCTGGAGCGTGTGGCCCAGAACACTGAACGCCGTGCTGCCGGCGTTACACTCGTGGATTTCCTCAAGGCTCAGCCACCATACTTTGCTGACTCCACTGAGCCTCTCGATGCCGATGACTGGATTCGCACAATGGAGCGCAAGTTCATTGCTCTCCGTGTCCAGGAACGTGACCGCGTGAACTTCGCCACCTATAAGCTTGAAGGTGCTGCTGGTGCTTGGTGGGAAGGCTTTCTGGCGTTGCAGGCGCCCGATCATGAGGTCACTTGGGCAGAGTTCCGCACTGCTTTCCGTGAGGCTTATATTCCGAAGGCAGTTATGGACGGCAAAAGAAAGGAGTTCCTTGATCTCACTCAGGGCAGTATGGGTATCGAGGCCTATGGTCGTGTGTTCACTCGTCTGGCTCGCTATGCTCCTCGTGATGTCACTAATGACGAGGACAAGCAGGATCTGTTCCGCAAGGGCCTGAACCCAACTGTTCGTTACGAGCTTCTGCCCTTCAAGTTCCGGAGTTTCCAGGAACTTTACAACCAGGCCATCACTCTTGAACGTGGCAAAAACGAGATGGATACTGCTATGAAGAAGAGTGCTGGAGATTCCCGTGCTTCACCCTTTGGTCAGAAGAGGAAGCGCCGTGTGTTCATTCCATACAGCGCTATTCCCAGGGCTCCGTTCCAGCCAAGGCCATCTGGATATGCTCCTCGTCCACCTGCCCCACCTGCTACATCAACCTACGGTGGTGGACAAGGTTCTCGTCCTCCAGTTGCCGCTCCTCCCAGCAATGTGTGCTACCGATGTGGCCAGCCTGGTCACTTCTCGAGGGAGTGCCCTCAGAATCATGCTGGACGTGCAGCTCCTCCTCCTAAGAAAATGGCAAAGCCTGCTGGTGCTGGACGTGGTCGTCTGAACTATGTAACTGCCGAGGATGCTCAGGACGATCCAAGCGTCTTACTGGGTACGATTCGTGTCAACTCAATTTCGGCTTTAGCCTTATTTGATTCTGGAGCATCGCATACATTCATGTCAGAAGGGTTTGCTAAAATGCATGGAATACCTTTCGAAAAGTTGCAAAAACCGTTAATGGTAAACTCCCCTGGTTGCAACTGGCAAACCACCATGGTTACGCCAGAGCTCATGGTTGAGGTGGGATCCTTACAATTCCCTGCAACCTTCATTGCCCTAAAATCCACTGACCTTGATGTCATACTGGGCATGGATTGGCTTGCTAAATATGGAGCTGTTCTGGATTGTGCAACAAAATGCCTCACCTTGAAACATCCTTCCGGTGCCATCATCGACTATTGGTCTGAGTTCACCATTCCTCCTTCAGCACGCACACGACTTTCTCCTGAACTGCAGCTGTACTTCATGCAAGGTGATTACCCTCCTGAAATTCATGAGTTACCTGTAGTCAGTGATTTCCCTGATGTGTTTCCTGAAGAGTTACCTGGCATGCCACCTGACCGAAGTGTGGAATTTGTCATTGAGTTAGTCCCTGGTACCGCTCCTATGTCTAAAAGACCTTACCGTATGGCCCCAGAGGAGTTGGTTGAATTGAAACGCCAAATTGAGGAGTTAGAAGAAAAGGGTTTCATCCAACCTAGCACATCTTCATGGGGTTGTCCCACTATCTTTGTCAAGAAGCGGGATACCAATGTTCCACGTCTGGTTGTTGATTATCGGCCGCTGAATGCAGTGACCATCAAAAACAAGTACCCTCTTCCAAGAATCAATGACCTCTTTGATCAGTTAGCTGGTGCAACTGTCTTTTCTAAGATGGACCTGCGATCAGGATACCATCAAATAAAGATCAGAAAGGAGGACATTCCTAAAACGGCGTTTACTACTCGTTATGGTCTTTACGAGTACACCGTCATGTCTTTTGGTCTTACTAACGCTCCAGCTACCTTTATGAGGCTTATGAACTCGGTATTCATGGAGTATCTTGATAAGTTCGTCGTGGTCTACATCGACGACATCCTGGTCTATTCCAAAAACGAAGATGATCATTCTGAACACCTGCGTTTGGTGTTATCCAAACTTCGTGAGCACAAACTTTATGCCAAGTTCTCCAAGTGTGAATTCTGGTTGAAAGAACTCATCTATCTCGGACACGTAGTGTCTGCCGAAGGTGTTGCCGTTATTCCAGACAAGATCCAAACTATTCTGGACTGGGAAACACCTAAATCAGTCAAGGATGTTCGGAGTTTTCTCGGACTGGCAGGTTATTACCGTCGTTTCATCGAGAACTTCTCCAAAATTGCAAAACCTATGACTGAACTTCTTAAGAAAAGCAAAAAGTTCGAGTGGTCAGAAAAAGCAGAGGAAAGTTTCCAAACTCTGAAAACCAAACTGACTACCGCTCCTGTGCTTGTTCTTCCTGATACGAGCAAGGATTTTGTTATCTTCTGTGATGCCTCTCAACAAGGACTCGGTTGTGTGTTAATGCAAGAAGGTCATGTGGTGGCTTATGGTTCTCGTCAACTGAAACCACATGAGCACAACTATCCAACCCATGATCTTGAGCTAGCAGCCGTGGGCCATGCTCTCAAGCAATGGCGTCATTATCTTCTTGGCAACCGATGTGAGTTATACTCAGATCATCAGAGTCTGAAATATCTGTTCACTCAACCGGATCTGAATCTCAGACAGAGAAGATGGTTGGAGGTAATCAAGGACTTTGACTTGGGTCTCAACTATCAACCCGGTAAAGCAAATGTCGTTGCTGACGCGCTAAGTCGGAAGTCTTATTGTAACAATCTGATGATACAACAGGCCCAACCTCCTCTTCATGAGGAGTTCTCCAAACTCAACCTTGAAATCGTTCCTTCTGGTTATTTGGCTAACCTTGAAGTAAAACCTTCCCTTGAGGACCAGATCAAGAAAGCTCAAAAGCGGGATCTGGGAATTGCCAACATTAAGAAGAACATTGCTAGCGGTGCAGCTAAATGTTTCTCCATCGATGATCAAGGTATCGTATATTTTGGCAACCGTCTGGTAGTGCCGAAGATACGGAATCTGAGAAAGCAAATTCTCCAAGAGGCTCATGACACACCTCTTTCTATTCATCCTGGTAGCACCAAGATGTATCAGGATCTACGTCAAAGGTTCTGGTGGTCCCGTATGAAGCGAGAGATCGCTCAGTATGTCGCTGAATGCGACATATGTCGTCGTGTGAAAGCAGAACATCAAAGACCAGCCGGTGTTCTTCAACCCCTGCCTATTCCTGAATGGAAGTGGGATGAGATTGGTATGGATTTCATCACCGGCCTTCCCAATACCAAAAAGGGGCACAATGCTATATGGGTAGTGATTGATCGTCTATCAAAGGTTGCCCATTTCCTTCCTGTTCGTGAGACTATTCGAGTCTCCGATCTGGCAGATCTATATATCTCACGAATAGTCAGCCTTCATGGAGTCCCAAAAAGGATTGTCTCAGACAGAGGCAGTTTGTTTGTCTCCAGATTCTGGGAGAGTCTTCAAAAGGCTATGGGAACTCGTCTATCCTTCAGCACTGCCTACCATCCACAAACCGGTGGTCAAACTGAGAGAGTTAACCAGATTCTTGAGGACATGCTCCGAGCTTGTGTTATATCGTTCGGTAAGGATTGGGAGAAGTTTCTTCCATTTGCCGAGTTCACCTATAACAACAGTTATCAAGCTAGCTTGAGCAAAGCTCCTTTTGAAGTTCTTTACGGCCGCAAATGCCGAACTCCGCTGAATTGGTCTGAAACCGGTGAAAGATCGTTCTTTAGTCCGGATGTAATCAAGGAATCGGAAGAAATCATTCGTGTTATTCGTGAACGACTGAAAACAGCTCAATCTCGCCAGAAAAGCTATTATGATCGTCATCACCAAGATGTTCATTACGAAATCGGCGAGAAAGCTTATCTTCGAGTCACACCTCTGAAAGGTGGAAAACGGTTCGGAATCAAAGGCAAATTGGCTCCTCGTTATATCGGTCCTTTCCCTATCATTGGAAAACGAGGTCAAGTTTCATATCAACTGCAGTTGCCTCCAGGATTTCCGGATGTCCATGATGTATTCCATGTCTCGCAACTCAAATGTTGCTTCAAAGATCCTGTTCGTGGTATGGACCACGAAACCATCAAACTCAAGGATGATCTCTCCTACAAGGAGGTTCCTGTCCGTATCCTCGATGAGGCCGAACGAAGAACTCGAAGTCAGACTATCAAGTTCCTCAAAGTTCAGTGGTCGCATCATTCCGAGAACGAAGCAACCTGGGAACGAGAAGATCGTTTGCGATCTAAGTACCCCGACTTCTTTTCTAAAACCTAGGAATCTCGGGACGAGATTCTTGTAAGGGGGGTAGACTTGTAACATCCCTACTTTGTGTAATAAAGAGAGGTGTTGTGTACATGGCATGCATGCATGAAAAATGGACCAAATTTTTTGCTTTTAAAGTTTAATCAGAGAATTACCAGAAAATCACTTAAACTTGTTTCAAATAAAATTGTTCTACAAAGTTTTTCAAATGGAACCAACTTTATTCTACAAAGGTAGCAAATTTGAAGAGCTTTCCAACGACTATTTTTGTGCAATTTTTGGTTCACAAAAAGGCCCTCAAATTTCTGTTTTGGGTTCAGTTTTTAAATGCCAGGGACCTTTCTGTTATTTCTCCAATCTTCCCAGGGGGTTATCCGCGAAACACCCTGTCGTCTTCCTCCTGTCCGGTGACAGGAGGGCAGCCGCCGCCGATCGCCACCTCCTGCTTGCCCTTGTCGACGTGGATCCCCTGAGACCCTCTAGGGTGCCGTCCGGATCGAGCATAGCTCGCAGGAACCTCACAGAACCCCTCCCTCTCGCAGTCCCCTCTCCTCCTCTGTCTCTCTCTCACCGAAACCCTACCTCGCCGTCGATCTGTGGCCGCCGGCGATTCTTCGCCTCCCGAGTCCCTCCGAGCAGCTCACAAGCACCGCCGCCGTCCCCTCTCCATCCTCAAGCAACCGGAGCAGCCAGGATGGCTTAGACGCGACGAATCGCGTCTTCCTCCTCCTCTCCAGCCGCCGGCAATCCCTCCACCGCGCCGCCATCCCCGCCCACCTCCGGCCCCGCCGCGCCTCTCCTCGAATTCGTGGTGAGCCCTTGAACTTCCCCACCCCCTCCGATGAGTCCCTCTCGGCCGGAATCCCCGAACCCACCGGAGCCCGATAGCCCCGCCGCCGCTCGCCGCCTTTTCCCTCGTCGCCGGTGACCATTTTGGGGCGGCGCCGCCTCCCTCACGTCCGCCCCGTCGAGGCGCTTCCAGGGAGCCCAACCTCGCATCCGGGGGCCGCCTGAATCGCCGCCGGCGAGGGCAACTGCCACCGGCCGGCCACCACCGTGAGGTCACGGTGATGTCACTGTGACATCACCTGCCCACGTGGCGTGCCAAGTGGCACTTCCTTTTTTTTTTTGAACTGAACAGTGGGCCCGCAGGAAAAATAGAAAAACCAGAAAATAATTAATATCTGTAAATTCAATAACTTTTATTTTATAGCTCCAAAAATTATGAAAAAAATATGTATGTGTTCAGAAAAATGAGAGCTATTTATCCATACCATTTTCATATATGTTAACCAAGTGTAAAATGAGGTCACTTTTGTAATTTACATTTAATTCAATTAAATATTGAAAATAAAGTTTTTATTCAATAAAAATAGAAAAATAAGTGTAATATACCATTTTGATCAGTAAAGCAAATGCAATCCAACTATGAGGTTTACAAAGTCTTTTGAGAATCTTAGCTTGGTCACATCTCCAGTTTAGGGTTTTCTCCCCCTCCGGTGTTCGACGTTTACGGCGCGAAACCCTAGCTTCCTGTTCTATTTCTTAAGCTTCATTTCAATTGCATTGTTTTACTCATGCATACATATTGTGCATTGCACGGTCATAAGGTTTTGATTGTTTGCCTTCTTTCCGGTGTTGCTCGCTATCGGTAGACCGAGATCCGGAGGTCGACCCGGCGTTCTACGACAACCCAAGCTCTACTTTCGACGAGCAAGGCAAGCACCACCTCATGGCTACCCCATGTTTTGAGTCTTTCAACCTCTTACTCATGCATTCGATTCAACTTAGTTTTGAGTCTGTTAGAGTTAACCTATCCACTGCATGACCCCTCCCCCTCACATGTCACCTTCATACCTGTTTACCCTCCTAGTATGACTAGGGTTGTTTGAGTATCGTAGAGCCTTGTGTGTTATGCTTAGCCGTGCTTAGTGTTCTGATCTACTTCATCCGGTTGATGATTTGGATCACTTCGATAACCTTGTATGTTGTTATATTTGTGAGTACTGAGCATATGAAACTGACTAAGGCTAGCACGGGAGGCCACTTGGGTAGTGGTTATTCGTTCCGTACTCGCCAACCCTAGGATTTAAGGTCTCGGCGCGGAAGCCAAGACTGAGCGTGCAGCCACACGCGGGCCAATGAACCCCGCTCGTCTAACTAACTTGTTTGATCACTCCCATGGGTCACATAGTTTGAGTTTTCCATTTGCGGGTGTGTCATGAAACGTTTTGGAGAAAACTAGGGCGTGACCGGGACCAGTGATGGACGTACTCGGATCTTGTCCCGACTCACAGAACAGGTGCCGTCAGGAGGTGGCCAACTCCCTGTTGACGGGGTGGCCCTGTTTGGGTTGACTCATGGAAAGGGTTAAGCAAGGTAAAGGCCGTGGTCGACCACACTCTGCCGCGCTCTTAGAGAGGAGCGTTACCGCGTGGCACTAAGAGTCGGTCGATACGTGTGGGTAAAGTGTACCACCCTGCAGGGATAAATCTTTCGGAAAGCCGTGTCCACGGTTATGGACAACTTGGTGAAAGTCACGGGGTCATAGATAACTCTAACGGAATGACTAAAACTTGCTGTCAACGAATGAAGGATGCCTCCTCGACTAAGTCGAGAGGGGTGATTCTTGTAGCTTAAGGTAGTCTGGGGATGAGAAAGTACTTGGTGGACTAAAGAACATAATGATCTCAGTAGTTGAGTAGATTCCTCCTCTGTTTTATAAATGCTCTATTACACGTGCTTTTCTTCCTCAACTTCGGAAAACAAAGTTGGCTTTATGCAAAGAACCTTAACAGCCAAGTCTTGCTGAGTACCTTTTGTACTCAACCTTGCCTCGTTGTTGTTTTATTTCAGACTTCGGCGATGCAGCTGAAGAGGGATTCTACCTCGACGTCGATGAATAGTTAGGGGTTCCCAGGCAGCAGCTTGGTATCTGTAGTATGGGTTTGGCTACGTTGCTTATGTTTCGGACTCTTAGTCCTTTTGCTCTTGTTGTATAGCAACATATTTGCTTTCGCTGCTTGTTGTAATGTTGGGTTGCTGGACCTATGTTGGTCTTGTAACCTCTTTGTGTAAGCTACTCTAGTATGCCTTGTTTAATACAACTTTCATGTCTAGAGTAATGCTTTGATCGATTGTTGGTCTCGAGCCCGTTGTTATACAGTTTTGGCTATGCCTGCATAGTTGTCGCAGTCGAGGGGTTGTGGAGCCGATGATCCATGACCGAGCCCGCCTGCCGGAGATATCCGGCCTGGGGCGAGGTAACCCCAGTAACCCTCGATTATTGTTGCACTTTCTGGACACGTAGCATCTCTGTATAACTCTGGTCCCGTTCCTTCAGTTTCATCCGACTCGTGGATGCTTGGGTATACATATCTGGTTATGACTAGCATGGACACAAGGAGTAGTAGACCGGGGATCCGGACTACGTGCCGATGAATCCGGTCTGCCTGCCGTTGTTTGTTGCGGCTGGGGCTGGTAACCCTAAAGCCCTTGTGGGTCCACTGCTAGGAGCACATGACAGTTTGTATATCCCGGGGTCCGGGGTCCGACAAGCTTCCTTCTCAGAAGAGGTGGGGACTAGGAGTTCTGGAGTAAGAAAAAATGTCAGAAATATAGATTAAGCAAGTTACATGAAGAAAAGTGTCAGAAATATCGAAGAAGTAGGCACCTTTGGCCTTCTCGATGAGGAATCGAGTGCTCAAGTCCCTCAGGCTGATCATGAAAGGCTACGAAAGAAATAAGGAGAAATAGTTGGGTCGAATCAAAAGACATAATTGAGTCTACGCTCGACAGCAAGTATTAAAACATAGACTCGCGGGCTACTACCATTGGAGCGCTGGTCGCGCACCCGACAGAACAAGAAAATAAATTCAAGCATAACGGAAACTCACGTGTTTGCTAAGCTGAAATTTGGGAACCAGCATGTTCAATTCAGCCAGATCAACAGACCAAGCTCCTAGAGCAGAGGATGTAGGCTGACTTGGGTCAGCCACGAAAACGACTCAATCCCTGGGCTCCACCTCCTGGACAACTGTATTTTCTTTCATGCCTGGTGAGGGAGCCGAAGCAGGAGTCGTCTGAACATCAGAAGAAACTCTCGAGCTAGTCCCTCTCTGAGGAGGAGTCAGAGCCTTAGGAGGATCTCTAAAAAGAATAAGTGAAGGAAAGGTAGAATCGTACCAAAATGATGACTCGAAGACAAAGGAAAGAAGAAATGGAGATAAAACTCACCTTCTCAGAGGAGTTCCCAAGCTGAACATACGACAGGGCTTCTTGGCAGCAGGTGGCTGCGAAGGAGTAGTCGTGTGTTGGGGAGCAGCTGGATGTCTCAAGGATATGGGGACAGCAGGAATAGGGTTCCTCAAATCCTCGCCTCTATTAGCACTCGAAGAGCTGGAGTTCTTCTAGGTAGCTTCTTTGCGGTTGCTGTCCGCTCGAGTGCGTTTTGGAGGAACCCCCGACTCATCAACAGTCTCCTCAGCATCACCGCTCATGTCCTCAAGATCTCAAGAGGAGTGAGCGGTAGCAATAGAGGGAATCGAGTCGAGATCCGTTGGCACGTCCACAGTTAGGCCTTCCATAAACCCGACAGTGCCTGCTATGGGTGGATTTGTTGGAGGGATACCTTGGTTCTAGGAAAGGATAAGCATCAAACTTAAAATAAGAAACGAGAGACTAACTCGAGTACAAAAAACAGAAAGGAGACTGGAAAGGAAACACGAACTTACCAGAGTTAACTTAGTCGCGGTTGTGAAAGGAGGGACGACAGGAACTAGGTCGATGGGATATGATTCCTTGATTCGGGTGATTCCACATAGACAAGCTTCAAGTTCGTTACTCGAGAGTTCCTCGTTCCCCAGTCGATGGGAATCGTGAGTACCTGAGTAGGCCCACATGGGCTCAACTCTAGCAAGCATAAAGGGGTGCTATGCCGAGATAGCACTCACACAACATGAATAAGCATGCGATGTGTTGCATTGAGTTGGGCGGCATGTCGTGTAGTTGCACGCCGTACGTGCACAAGAGAGCAAGCAGAAAGGGGTGAAGGGGGAAGGAGACGCCCTTGGCGACGTGGCCCGTGAAGGCCACCCGCTCATCAGCCACTGGAGTAGCGCGGCTCTCTTGTCCCGGGTGCCCCCATGACGCCGGCTTGAGAACGCCTTCACGCTCTGATGAGGCGAGGAGCTTGGCAACCCCGAAGGGTTTCCCTGACTTGCTGCCTTTTTTCTTCTACCCCTCGACACTGCCAGTAATGGAGGCACCTCTGTTCTTACGGGTCTTCACCATGAAGAAATAGCAACACTGCTCCGGAGCGCAAAAATGGAGGTTTTTTATGCTAAGGTGGAGGAAGGGCTGCAGGCACGACGAAGGAGAAGGTAAAGTTACTGCTCCCCTCCCAACAGTATTTATATGGGGTATGGAAGCATCCCCACCGTCGGTGTCCTGCGATGCTAATCCAGGCCAACACGTGGCAAGATGAGGCTAACCAATACGCCTCTACGCCGCCCATTACGCGCGGCAATCTAGCCATTCACTGAAAATCCCTAGGTTACTACGCACCAAATGGTCAAAAAGTGGTCAAAGTTTATTCTCGCAAGTTATCTTCTGATAGAATAAGCACACCCAAGAAACGGCTAATCTTCTGACAGAAAGAGCATGGTGGTATGTCACCAGGTGACGGGGCCACTCGACGGAAAAAGTAATGGAGTGATCAGAAATATCGTTCAAGTCCTGGTTGGTTCATCCATGGCGTACGAATTTTTTGGGAAAATACACGAGTTGAGATTTTCTCCTCTGTCACTTGAATGGACAACTCGAATGAATTATGCCAAAGCACTTTGTTCCCCAGACCGCATAGCTACGTTAAAACTCTAGATGTCGTGCTCATTGCATGAAAGTAAGACCCACGGATCAATTCCAACGGCCTGTGAGTTGCACCTCTACTGCGCTACCTAGTGTTTTTTCATGCCAACATGTGTGATGAAAATCCAGACGGACGCGTTGGGTAAAATGACCAACAACTAGAACTCGACCCGGTAAGGCCTAAGCAGCGCGAGTCGGGTTACCCCAGGTTATTCCGGGCTTGAGCCTAAGGACTCGAAGCCTGAGTAGGCCAATGGTGTTTTCTCCCAAGTGAGATTAATTGACCTTGACTAGTTGAGTAGATCAAATCTATTGAGTCATATCCTTCAAAGCTAAGCACAGAAATGCACCCAAGTCACTTTAGTTTTAAGAGTTTGCGTCCCTTAATCGAGTCATTGAATCCAACAGGAAAACAGGGGATACTAACGTGGGGGTACCCGAGAGACCCTCCACAGTAAGCCTACCCGGTGTGGCCCATAAAGGGGTACCCTAAGAAGGCCTTTGTACAACTGCGTTCATGCATGCTACGAGAGCCCACATGGAAGTAAACGTAAGGAAAGACTTTCTCAAGGAGTTATGGAAGATTAGAACCAACTCGAAGTTGAGTCATACTCATATACGACCCCTAGAACCCGACTATCTATATAAAGCACTGGAGGAGGTCACGGAAAACCAACCAAACCTAGAATCATAGCCGCACCAGATTCAATATGTGCGGAACCCCTGTAATGTGTTATCATCTCATCAGAATAAAGACTCGGCGGATCAGAATAAAGACTCGGCGGACGGTAACCCATCAAGTCCAGTAGTCCACCAGCACCTTCTCCCTTACAAAATCCCAGGTCCCTCACCATGGGGATCGTTGAGGTCACATCATCTTCACTTCTCCCTTTTGGGAAGTCTCTCCCCTCCTCCCACTATATAAAGCACCTCAAGGCTCCAAGAAAAACACATAATTGTCTCGCGGGCCTCTCTCTCTTTCTCTAGAAGAATTAGAGGACTAATTAGAACACTTTTAATTGAATTAGAGCTATATATAATAATTACAAGACTAATTAGAGCATCTAACTAGAGCCCATCTAATTGAATTAGAGCTTCCTCTAATTGAATTAGAGCTTCCTCTAATTGAATTAGAGCTACTTCTAATTAGGTTTGAGGTGTTCCTCTCCCGAATAGACCTAGCTTCTAATTATTCTCTCTCATGTGTTGAGAACTCCACCTTCCTATACACCTGTGACGTTAAGTCCTGGACGGTGAAGCGCTGCAGAATTTGCCCCAACGTATGCGTGCATACTATCAGAGGGGTAACACATGAGACCCTCACTCTGCTAGATCACAATACTGGATACAGGAACTCGGCAACATCCTCACCCACGGGCTTGTGCGTGAGGATCTTCCATAGGCTTCATCGACATCGTCGTCGACACCTCTTCCACTACAAAGGCGTGTAGTACAAGATCTCATAAATTAGATCTTGGAATTTATATTCACTTGTATCTGCATAGCAAAATCTTGGTTGTTACATAGCAACTTTGGCGAAAATTTTAAATTCCCGTTGCTCAACCCATCTTTATGTATTTTCTAGCATTTTAACCTTTAATCTGAAGGAAGCAACCGGTTATGTATTTTCTAGCATTTTAACCTTTATTTTGAAGAAAACATGAAGACTGTCTTTCACTCATTCGTGATGAATGTAGCAAAAGAACATATGTAAGTTAGCATAATAATTATACTACTGTAGGAAAAATAAACATCATATTTACAGTAACAAAAAATGATGATTTAACGTGACAGCAACTGGTTTTTGCAATTGTAGCAAAATTAAACTTGCTTTGTAGCATGTAAATTAAATTAAAAAATAGGAAACCAATTTTCCCTGATAAAACAAGAAAAAGTTGTGCAACAGGAATCAACATCAATAATAGCATGCAAATGCTTTCATTGTAGGATTTCTGAAAAGCATTTGAAGCAAAAGAACAATAAGGGATATATGGTTCTTATAAAACATAATTAAAAAGGTCATCCAGGAAAACAAATCCACATAAATCCTAGACAAAGAGACGTGCCATAGATAAAACATCGAGCTAAACTTCCAAACTACTGGTTTTACACACATGTTCACCATGACATGGGAGAACACACTAACTAGGAGCATCACAAAACCTATCTAAGCATCTAGGTCTTCCTTCATAACTGATGACCCACAAGTATAGGGGGTGTATCGTAGTACTTTTCATAAATAAGAGTGTCGAACCCAACGAGGAGCAGAAGGTGTTGACAAGCAGTTTTGATGAAGGAATAACTGTAGATACTGAAAGATAGATTTGTAGGGTTTTTTTGATATTACAGATAAATAAAGTGCGAGTAAATAAAATACAGTAATAATAATTGCAGCAGGTGGCTCAATCCTTTCTTCAGCAAAGTACAATCCGGTGGGTTTACTTATGATTAACAAATGTTCTCGAGGACACACGGGAGGTTTCTGTCAAGTGCTTTTGTTTAATGCCGCTGAATAATCTTTAGTGTTTTGATAAGTGTTGTGTGGGTGAACCTATGCTAATGTACTGTCCCACCCAAGACTAATACATACTTTTGATTATACCCCTTGCAAGCATCCGCAACTACAAGAAAATAATTAAGAAATAAATCTAACCACAGCTTTAAACTTTGGGATCCTAGGCTCCCTCGTGCAATGGTTTCCTAACGGGGGTTTAGGTTTCTGTCACTCCGGCAACCCCACAATTAGTAGCCAAATACAAGATGCATTCCCCTAGGCCCATATATGGTGAAGTATCATGTAGTTGACGTTCACATGACACCACTAGAAGAATAACACCACAACTTAAATATCAAACCATTAAATATTACTCAATATTACTTCACTACTAACAACTTGACTTCTCTCATGTCCTCAAGAACAACACGAACTACTCACAAGACATCATATGGATCATGATCAGAGGTGATATAATGGTGATTAACAATCTGGACATAAACCTAATCCAATGGTTTCACTCAATAGCATCAACTACAAGTAGTAATCAACACCGGGAAAGTTTCCCCTATGAAATAGACAAGATGCAACCCTAGATGTTACAGCGGAACGGAGTGGAGCTGAGGGTGATGATGGTGGAGATGATGATGATGATCCCGATGAAGCCCAGAGTGATGACGGTGATGATGGCGATGATTTCCCCTCTCCGGAGAGGAATTTCCCTCACAGATTTCTCCCTGGCAGAGAGCTTTTCTCTCTCGGGTGTTTTCAGCCCCGAGGCGGCGGCGGAATAATTCTTTGATGATGCTCTAGGGCTTAGGGTTCCCTGGGGGTAAAGTATGCGAAAGACCTCGATCAGAGGTGGGCCAGGGTGGCCACACCACCTGGCAGCGCGGCCAGGGGGAGGGCACGCCACCCCATGGCGTGGGCCCCTCATGGCCCCCCTCTTGCTTCCCTTCTGGCTGGTGTCTTCCTCTGAGCTTCTAAGATACCTCCGGTGTCCCTCTTCTTCTTCTGAACTTCTAACATATGGTATCTCAACGGTGTTTTTCCATCAGATTTCTGACTCTGGGGTTAAACTCTCCAATTATTAGAAACCATGCAAAATAGGTGAAATAACATAAGTATCATGCTCCAATATGAAATATATCAATGAATAACAGCAAATTATGATATAAAATAGTGATGCAAAATGGATGTATCAATAACCTCCTTGATATCTGATGCTAACGTGATCACAGGCTTGTTGTGAGACCCAAAGCGGAAGGTATGATGTAGTATAGCGGAAATTTGGCCCCAGTGTGGAACCAGAGTTTATCGAACTAGTAGGTATTCGTAGTTTGAAGAAGTTTTTTTTGTATCAATGACGTCGTTTATCAATGTTGACCAAGCGTGGAACCTGCACACAAAACAACCTCTCTCTTGTCCCAACTTTCCAGAAGTTTGTCATTCTTCTGGTCTTGCTGAAAACAGGAGAATTAAACGTATAGAGTCTTGTAGAGTAATAAATGTAAGAACGGAACAACAAGGAAACAATAGTGAAATGTGCTTAAAAGAAGAATAGTACTAAGGGCCATAGGTTCACAAGTGGTGTCTCTCCAAAGAAACGAACATGTTGGGTGAACAAATTACAGCTGGGCAGTTGACAAATCATGAACATATAACAATACTATTATGACGAGATATAGTTCACGGGTTCTAACATTGTAGGCATTACGTCAAGTCATATGGACCACTATCCAGCATGCATCCATATCTAAAATTCCACCTCAAGAAAGCTATCCAAAAAATCTCTCTCGTATTAAGTTGCATCAACGAAGTGATTGCATGTGTGCAACAGACAAATGAATTAAGAACAATACATAATGTAAATAGTGGTCCTTGTTTGTAGACAAGAGAACTTAATTTTTTCTCCCTAGTGGAAAAACCACATCCTCCCTCCCCCCCCCCCCCCGACACGCATGTTTCTGTCACTCAAGCGCATGAAAAAGGAGGCATGAACCCATTATCAGCCACATAAACCCTCTCTTGGAGGTAAAAACAACTATAAGATTAAAACTCAGAGAGCATTGCAAGATAGAGAGCCTCCTTGTTTCATGCGCTTGAGTGACAGAAACATGCCTCCTTATATTTGTAGAGAGCGGTTCCATTAGCACTTTTCTTTATTGGTTGGAACTTACCCCACCTTTCTTTCACAAACCAGGGCTGGCCGTATCCATGGGTACCCACTAGCTTTCATCAAACCATGGGGAAGTGCCTTTTTATTATTTGAATTCATATAATTTGGCACCAACTCTCTGCAAACTTAGATGAGAAAATATTCCATATTGATCGACTGAAATAAGGAAGAAGAACTTTGCTTCACATAAATCATTATAAACTTTAAACTACTTCCTCATGAGCTGAAACAGGAACACAGAACATGTCAATAATTTTGAAGGTTTAAAGGTAGCACACGAGAAATTTGCTTAGAATGGAGGTTAAATACCACATATAGGTAGATATGGTGGATACATTTTGCATACTTTGGTTTTTGGGAGTTGGATGCACAAGTAGAGCTCATACTCAGTACATGTGAAGGCTAGCAAAAGACTGGGAGCATGAAGTGATAACGACCATAATCATGCATAGCGACAAAACATCATTAATCAAAGCATGAAGTGATATTAGAAGTAAAAAAACTAAATGATCATCAAGGATAGAGGTGACTTTGTTTCTAGTCATAATAGGGCGTGAGCATGCCAAGTCAATCCAGATAAATCATTCAAAGGAGAAATACCACAAAACCATGCTTCAATATGAGGAAACAACACATGATTAATTTTAATGGCACATTAAGCACTATCAGCTATTTGAGACTAGTCATGA
The DNA here is from genome assembly GCA_028641055.1 of Alopecurus myosuroides. Lineage (NCBI taxonomy): Eukaryota > Viridiplantae > Streptophyta > Magnoliopsida > Poales > Poaceae > Alopecurus > Alopecurus myosuroides. Next base: position 353,446,909 of record CM054058.1, read on the forward strand.
TACATCATATACTACTAAGAACACAATTAAATAACCTTTAACATGACATGCCAAAGTCTAAGCCACAATCAAAACAAGCTTCTATTGCACAACTATAAGCATAAAATATATTACTCTTCTCCAACAACAATCAACTTATTTGAAACAACTCTCAAAGGAAATAATCAACAAATACCAGAGAGCTAATCATATATAACTGAAGCAAACCAACAAGCTCTGAAGAAAATTCAAGTGAAAACAATAGCTAAACGCAGTACTAGCAAAACTTGAACACTCAGAGACCAAAAAGAGGGGAAACTAGAGTGTTCTTGGCAATGAAAACGGAGCGTGTTTATCTCCAAAATAAAATTTCTAGGATCCAACCAAAAGCTACAGCAAGGAAAAAACCCAAATTTAAATCAAAATAAATGACGCTCCAAGAATAACATATATGATGTGAAGCAATAAAAATATGTTGTTTTGAAAGAAATCTCATATTTTTGTTGATGAAGAACATGATGTCTTGGGCATCCCCAAGATTTGACGCTTGTACTTCTTGGATATGTCTTTGGGTGACATGGGAATCTCTAAGCTTGAGATTTGGTCCATCCTTCATCTCATCATAACATACTTTTCTCCCTACACTTGAAAACTTCCTCCACCTAAAACTTCTCTCAATCTTCATTAGCAACGTTAGTGTAATAAAAATAATAAATCCGCTTGCTTAAGTTTCAACACAAGTCTAACAGTCAATTTAGAACATTATCTACTGCCACAACTATTTGTAAAGCTCTTCCCCTCAAAAGAACACCAAAAGAAAGAGATTAAGACGCAAATGCCAATATTGGTAGACTGACAAAACAGAACAATCAGTAAAGATGAATTATTTAGAAAATCTTATGTTGATGAAATAAAAACGTGAGAAACTAATCAAAGTTAGATAAAAACCTGGGGCACGTGTCTATATTTTTTCAAAGCAGTCCGGCATTCTGGCTGACAGAAATAATTTTGTTGGTATCAGCTCAGAAATCTGTTTTAGAACAGCAACTTCTCTAAAATTGCACTACCTCTCTATTAGAGGTTACTCTTGGCACAAAAACAAAAAAAAGGATAAGGAGCGGTTGGTACATAGGTAACAACTTCCAAGATAAAAAGGTAAACTTAAAGCAAAAATAACAAGGGTTGTCTTCCAAGAGCTCTTTCTTTATAGACATTACGATAGAATCGGTATTTTTGAAAGATGCTCACATAAGAAATAAGAATTGAATCAAAATTGAGCATCAAGAAGCAAATATGTAAATGGTTGTTGCATAGAAAACAAAAAAAGTCCTACGCGAGAGACACCCAACGGGCCAAGATCTAATCTAGGAGATGTAAGCAACGGGCATAGAGAAAGTCTTAAGGAGAACATACCCTCGAAGACATAAAGCATTACGAGATCGAATCTCGTTGGTGATGTATTCGAACTCACATCGATCTCAAGATCGTGAAGAAGAGTGCTGTAATGTGGCAGCGCTTCCGTACTCGGTCACACGTACAACTTGATGACGACCTCCGTTCCCTCGATCCAGCGGGGCAGCGGAAGTAGTGGATCCCTTGAAACTCCAGCAGCACGACGGCGTGGTGTGGTGGATAAAACTTCATTCAGGGCTTTGCCAAGCGCATGAACATGAGGTAGAGCAGCGGGAGGAGGGAGGTGAAGATGACACCGAGTGTGTGGGGAGAGGGAGGTCCAACCCCTCTTTATATAGGAGTGGGAGTCAGTCACGAAATTTTGGTTCCTCCACCTCTCCCCTCATCCTGTGGGTGGAGTCTCCACTCATTCTCTCATCAATTCTCACTCAAAATTCCAAGGGTTTTCTTTAATAAATAAATAAAATTCATTTCCTTATTTTAATTTTTGGAAATCCTATTAACAAACATTAACACTTTCCCCCTTGAACTATTTGTTAATAAAACATTAAAATATGCTACCTTGAACTATTTCAATATTCATCGAAACAATTCCAGTGACTAATTCAATATTCCCCGAAACAATTTCGGTGTTGTCCAAACTTTTCTCCGATATTCCGTATCTACTCAATCACGTCATCAAACCTTAAGTGTGTCACCCTACGGTTCGTGAATAATCTAGACATGATCGAGACACCTCTCCGATCAATAGTCAACAGCGGGACCTGGAGATCTAATGACTCCTACACATTCAACGATGAATCTAGTGATCACGTGAACCATAAACGTCGTAACCAATTCCCTTTGTCCTGCGATATTTTACTTGTCCGAGATCCGATCATTGGTATCAACCATACCTAGTTCAATATCGTTACTGACAAGTACTCTTTTATTCGTTCCGTGATATGACATCCCTGTGACCTAGTCACGTGCTTGCAAGCGGTGTCAATGTGATATCACCGAGAGGGCCCAGAGTATATCTCTCTGTCATTTGGATGGACAAATCCCACTCATGATCCATGAGCCTCAACTAATACTTTCTGAATACCCAACGTCACCTTTATAGTCAGCATGTGATGGTGTGACGTTTCATGACATAAATGCACTCTTCCGGTGTTAGTGATTGATGAAGGGTACGTTGCATAGAAAACAAAAAAATTTCCTACGCGCGATAAACCCGAATGGCCAAGATCTAATCTATGAGATGAAAGGCAACGGGGAGAAAGAGAGTCTTGAGATAACATACCCTCTAAGACTCAAAGTGGTACGAGAAAAATTCTCGTTGTTGGCGTAGTCGTACTCACGCCTATCCCGAGCGAGAAGAAGTGCACCGCAATCCGGCGGTGCCTCCGTAATCGGTCACACGTTCAGCGCGATGAAGACTTCCGTTCCCTCGATCCAGCGGGTTGCGGAAGTAGAGGATCCCCTGGAATTCCAGCAGCACGACGGAGTGGTGGTGGTGAATGATCCCACGGTCAGGGCTTCGCCAAGCCGGAGACCATGGAATGGAGCAACGTGTGGAGGGTGAAGGAAGTGGGCAAGTGTGTGAAGAAGATGGAGCTCTCACCCTCCTTTTATAGGGGAGGGGGAAGCAGACCAAAGGGGGGGTGCGGCCATCCATGGGTGCCCCCACCCCTTCCTCTCTTCATGTGAGTGGAAGCCCCACTCACACCCACTCATATTTCCTTAATTTTCCACTTAGAAAATCCAAAGGTTTTTCTTTAATAAATAAATAAAACATTTTTATTTCTTTATTTCTATTTGTTAATTCAATTAACAAACATTTACATGCAGCACCTCGAATCATTTGCTAATTCTATTAACAACCATTCGACGAAAAACCCCTTGAACTATTTCAGTTTTCCCTGAACCAATATCGGAGCTGCCCAAAATATTCTTTGGTATTCCGTATCCTCTCTAACGCTTCATCGAACCTTAAGTGTATCACCCTACGGTTCGCGAATATTATAGACATGATAGAGACTCCTCGCCGATCAATAATCAACAGCGGGATCTGGAGATCCGTGATGACTCCTATATATTCAACGATGACTCTCGTGATCGTGTGAACCTTTCAACGTCGTAACGATTTCCTTCTGTCTCGCAATATTTTACTTGTCCGAGATCCGATCATCGGTATCCACCATACCTTGTTCGATCTCGTTATCCAATAAGTACTCTTTTCTCGTTCCCGTGATATAACATCCTTGTAATTATATCACGTGCTTGCAAGCGGCGTCGATGTGATATCACTGAGAGGGCCCTGAGTCTATCTATCCGTCATATTGGATGGACAAATCCCATTCTTGATCCATGAGCTTCAACTAAAACTTTCCGAATATCTAATGCCACCTTTATAGTCACCCTGTTAGGGTGTGACGTTTGATGTCATCAAAGTATTCTTTCGGTATTAGTGATTAACACGATCTCATGGTCTAAGGAACAATATTACTCCGAATGTAAGACATAACAACAAAAATAAATGACTTGATCGTATTGTTATACTTAGTTAGGGTCTAAGTTCATCGCGTCATTCTCCTAATGACATGACCCAATTATTAACAACATCCAATGTCTATGATCAGGAAACCTTGATCATCTGTTAATCAACGAGCTAGTTAAAAGAGAGGCTTCACTAGGAACGTTGGTTTGTTTATTAATCACACATGTATTAATGTTTCCGATTAATACAATTCTAGCATCAGAAATAAACATCTATCATAAACAAGGAATAACATAATAAACACTTTATTATTGCCTCTCGGGCATATTCCCTTCAGTCTCCCACTTGCACTAGGGGCAATAATCGATATTACATAGTGATGAATCTAACACCCATTGAGTTCTGGTGTTGATCATGTTTTGCCCTTGAGAGAGGTTTAGTTAACGGATCTGCCACATTCAGATCTGTATGTACTTTGCAAATCTCCACATCCCCATCTGCGACATGTTCACGGATGGAGTGAAAACGGCGCTTGATATGCTTGGAATTCTTGTGAGACCTTGTCTCCTTAGCATTGGCTATGGCACCATTGTTGTCACAATAGATAACCGTTGGATCCAACGCACTCGGAACCACGCCTAGTTCGGATATGAACTCCTTCATCCAAACTGCTTCCTGTGTTGCCTCTGAGGCAGCAACATATTCTGCTTCTCTTGATGATCTCGCCACCACAGATTGCTTGGAACTCCTCCAGCTTACTGCTCCTCCATTCATAAAAAATACGTACCCGGACTGAGACTTAGAGTCATCCGGATCAGTGTCTAAGCTAGCATCGACGTAACATCTTGCGGCGAGCTCTTCTTCACCGCCATATATGAGAAACATATCCTTAGTTCTTCTCAAATACTTAAAGATATTCTTGACCGCCGTCCAGTGTTCCAAACCTGGATCGGATTGGTACCTACTAGTCAAACTAATAGCGTGTGCCACATCCGGTCTTGTACATAGCATAGCATACATGATAGAACCTATGGCTGAAGCATAGGGAGTCTTATTCATCCTTTCTCTATCTTCTGATGTAGCTGGACATTGAGTCATACTCAACGTTTTTCCTTGCAACATAGGTAAGAACCCCTTCCTACTATCCTCCACTCTGAACTTCTTCAGAATCTTGTCAAGGTATGTACTTTGCGAAAGTCCAATTAAGCGTCTTGATCTATCTTTGTAGATTTTGATGCCTAATATATAAGCTGCTTCACTGAGGCCTTTCATCGAAAAACTACTGTTCAAATAACTGCTTTGTAAAAGTTCTATATCATTTCCAATCAACAATATGTCATCCACATATAGTGCTAGAAATGCTACAGAGCTCCCACTCACTTTGTTGTAAATACAAGCTTCTCTGTATGTTTGGACAAATCCAAATCCTTTGATCACCTTATCAAAATGGAGGTTCCAACTCCGGGATGCTTGCTTCAGTCCATAAATGGAACGTTGAAGCTTACACACCTTGTCATCATCCTTAGGATCAACAAAACCTTTGGGTTGCATCATAAACAACTCTTCCTCAATGTCACCATTAAGGAACATCGTTTTGACATCCATCTGCCAGATTTCATAAGCAAAAAATGCAGCAACTGCTAACATAATCCTAACTGACTTAAGCATCGCTACTCGTGAGAAAGTCTCATCATAGTCAACTCCTTGAATTTGTCGGAAACCTTTTGCGACAAGTCGAGCTTATAGACGGTCACATTACCATCAGCGTCAGTTTTCTTTTTAAAGATCCATTTGTTCTCAACGGCCTTGCGGTCATTGTGTAAGTCCACCAAAGTCCAAACTTGGTTTTCGTACATGGATCCTATTTCGTATTTCATGGCTTCAAGCCATTTGTTGGAATCTGGGCTCATCATCGCTTCATCATACGTCGCAGGGTCATCACCTTCATCTACCATGAATTTTAATATGGGATCTCCGTACAGTTCAGGAGATGTACGTTCCCTAGTTGACCTACGAGGTGCGGTAGTTTTCTCTTCTGGAATTTTATGATCTTGATCATTATCTCTCTCTTCAACTGACGGGGTCGGCACCGGAACAACTTCCGGCGCTGCGCTACTCGCCATTCCAAGAAGAGAACGTTCAATAACCTCGTCGAGTTCTACCTTCCTACTATTCACATCTTTCGAGAGAAACTCCTTCTCCAAAAAGGATCCATTCTTGGCAACGAAAATCTTGCCTTCGGATCTGCGATAGAAGGTGTACCCTATTGTTTATTTAGGGTATCCTATGAAGACGCATTTTTCCGCTTTGGGTTCGAGTTTATCAGGTTGAAGCTTCTTCACATAAACATCGCATCCCCAAACTTTTAGAAATGACAGCTTAGGTTTGTTTCCAAACCATAATTCATACGGTGTAGTTTCAACGGATTTAGATGGTGCCCTATTTAAAGTGAATGCAGCGGTCTCTAGTGCATAACCCCAAAACGATAGTGGCAAATCTGTAAGAGACATCATAGATCGAACCATATCTAATAAAGTACAATTACGATGTTCGGAAACACCATTACGCTGTGGTGTTCCGGCAGGTGTGAGTTGTGAAACTATTCCACATTGTTTCATATGCATGCCAAACTCGTAACTTAGATATTCACCTCCACGATCAGATCGTAGAAATTTAATATTTCTGTTACGATGATTTTCAACTTCACATGAAATTCTTTGAACTTTTCAAATGTCTCAGATTTGTGTTTCATTAAGTAAATATACCCATATATACTCAAATCATCTGTGAAAGTGACAAAATAGCGATATCCACCGCGCGCCGATACACTCATTGGTCCACACACATCAGTATGTATGATTTACAGTAAGTCTGTCGCCCGTTCCATGGTTCCAGAAAACGGGGTTCTAGTCATCTTGCCCATAAGGCATGGTTCACATGTTTCTAATGATTCATAATCAAGTGATTCTAAGAGTCCATCAGAATGGAGCTTCTTCATGCGTTTAACACCAATACCTAAGCGGCAATGCCACATGTAAGTAGCAATATCATCGTTTAACTTAATTCTTTTGGCATTCACATTATGAATATGTGTATCAATACTATTAAGATTCAAAAGAAATAAACCAGTCTTCTCAGGTGCATGACCATAAAATATATTATTCATATAAATCGAACAACAATTGTTCTCGGACTTAAAGCAATAACCATTCCGCATTAAGCAAGATCCAAAAACGATATTCATGCTTAATGCAGGCACCAAATAACAATTATTTAGGTTTATAACTAATCCCGATGGTAGACGTAGAGGCAGCGTCCCGACGACGATCACATCAACTCTTGATCCATTGCCGATGCGCATCGTCACCTCATCCTTTGCGAGTGATCGCTTATTCTGCAGCTCATGTTTCTAGTTACATATGTGAGCAACCGAACCAGTATCAAATACCCATGTGCTACTGCGAGTACTAGTAAGGTATATATCAATAACAATTATATCATATATACCTTTGTTCACTTTGTCGGCCTTCTTATCTGCCAGATATTTGGGTCAATTTCGCTTCCAGTGGCCAGTACCCTTGCAATAAAAGCACTCAGTCTCAGGCTTAGGGCCATACTTGGTTTTCTTCTCAGGAGCAGCAACAGATTTGCCACCCTTCTTGAAGTTTACCCTTGGCTTGCCTTTCTTGCCTTTCTTGAAACTAGTGGTCTAATTGATCATCAACACTTGATGTTCTTTCTTTATATCCACTTCAGCAGTTTTAAGCATCGAGAGAATCTCAGGAAGAGACTTCTTCATGCCTTGCATATTATAGTTCATTACGAAGTTCTTGTAACTAGGTGGTAGAGATTGGAGAACACGATGTATCCCTAGCTCAATGGGAATCGTTATTCCCAAGGCTATGAGCTTATCAGTGTACGCAGACATCTTGAGTACGTGCTCACTAACGGAGCTGTTCTCTTCCATCATGCAGCTAAAGAACTTTTCTTAAGCGTCATAACTCTCAACTGCGGCATGGGTATCGAAAATCATTTTCAATTCTCCCATTGTAGCATAAGCAGTGCTGTTCTCGAAACGTTTTCGCAGATCTGGCTCTAATCCATAGAGGATGCCGCAGTGAACTATACTGTGGTCTTCTTGTTGAGTCAGATAAACATTTTTATCTTCATGAGAAGCATCATCAGCGGGCTGGTCACCTAGCGGTTCATCAAGCACATAGAGCTTCTTGCAAGCGGTGAGGAGAATCCTCAGGTTAAGTGCCCAGTTGGTAAAGTTGCTCCCATTGTTCGCTAATTTCTCTCTCTCCATGAACATATTGAAATTGAAGGTAGGTGGTGCCATGATGTACAACATATTTGCAAAGACTATTTAGACTATGTTTATGATAAATTAAGTTAAGTTAATTCTAAATTATCCCATGAACTCCCAGTCAAAAACAACATCCCTTTTAGTCGTCTTTAGTGATTACACGAACCAAATTCACTACACCGAAACCGATCATCACGTGAGATGGTGTAGTTGCAAAGGAGAACATCAACATGTTCATCATATCATCCATATGACTCATGCTTTACCTTTCGATTACGTGTTCCGAGGCCATGTCTGTATATGCTAGGTGAAAGTGCATGGTGCCCCATGTGTGGTTTTGGTAATTAATGACAATCCTTATGGACTAATGTTTGCATTGAATTATCCTTGTAGATCTTGTCCATAGGAAATAATGTAGTTCATGTGTTGAACTCAATTAGCTTCCTTGATGGCCATTGTTATATTCAAGGATTTATATGAAGAATGGTCATGGTTTGAGTTGAGCTTATTGCTAGTGTGTCTTGAAGAAAATTATTAGGTTATCCTTCATGGTTATCTTCAAGACATCATCATTTGAAGTGAGAAGAAAAGATACAAGGTTGATCAAGCTAGTGATCAACACACAAAGCTACAATATGTACCAAGTGGGATTGTGTATCTCATGGTATGGTAAGCAATTGTCAATATAGCTTTGTGATCTAACCCATATATGTGTGTGTGGCATATCTATGTATGGTTAAGTATATTTCCATGGGCATGAACAAAAAAGGAAGATTTCATATAGCCCATGGTCTATGTCATCGTCAAGCGGTGTTCGTCACCTAGCTTGACGTGGAAGCTCAAGTGAAGCATCTAGAAGAAATCCTATGCTTGATGCTTGCCACCCTTTTGGAGTTTGTGGCCTTGTGAAGATTTTCCATTAAGGGTCTCTCCCATAATGGTGTATGGGGGATCTATCCTCTCCCATAGTGGTGTATGGGCGAGCAAATTGCAAGTCTTCATCAAGCGGAGCATGTGCTAGCAAGCACGATCAAGAAAGAAGATCCAACTTGAGAGAGTCAAGATCGTCATCATCTAGCTCAATTGGATTGCGCAAGGCAAAGGTATGACTTAGATAGGGTTTCTATTTTACCGGTCTCATTATGCTAGTTGGGAGACCGGATTATACGATAGATAACCGTACTATCAAGAGGGGCTCTTGAATGAAAATCTTGATCGTATCTATCGTAGAGAGCTAAAACCTTTGCATACTTGGCATCATCCTTCTTGGTTCTTATTTGTTTTTTTCTCCATGTAAGGTTTTAGATCTTTTCATGTTCTTCATGTCAAGCTCAAGTTCATAAAAAATGGATTTTGTATGAAAAACTTATCGCATTTTTGTTTCTATCGGTTGTCCTTTATTAATAGGCTAAACCTTTCATCATTTGGTTTTATATTCCAATTTTTGACTATGATTTTTACTTGCATATTCTTGTAGTGCTCATCGTTGCGATTTCAACGAGCCCAAGAACATCAAAAACAGAGTCCGGATGCAAAAGTTACGACCGTTTCCATATCGGGTGTTCTGCAGTTTTTTCCACCACCGGAGGTTCCGGTGCTGGCTCCGCCGGAAACCCTTTCGGGATGATGTTGGCGGAACCTCCGGTGAAACCACCGAAGGTTCCGGTGGTTGGAGCAGTTTTTCAGCCCTTTTAGTGTTCTAACTCATCCGGGGGGCGGAGGTTCCGGTGGTTTCACCGGAGGTTCCGCCCCTGCGCGATTTTGCCTCCAACGGTTGGATATTTGGGTGACCTATTTAAGGGGCCTTCTTCCCCAATGGTTCCATAACCTTTTGAGCAAGTTTGACCTCCATTGTTGACCTCCAGAAGCTTTCTATCTCTCAATCCCTCCAATGATTCTTTCTTCCACTTGAGGGAAAAGAGAGAGGAGATCTAGATCTACCACTTCACCAATCAATCCCTCCTCTTTGTGAGGGGAACCTATTGGATATAGATCTAGGGATTCATTTGTTGTTTTGCTTGTTCTTCCTCCTTCCTCCCTCCATAGCATTAATTGCTTTGGTGGGATTTGGGAGAGAAGTTCTTGACCACTTTGTGTGTTCTTGCCATTGCATTAGGTGCATCGGTTTGAGTTCCCCACGAGATTCGTGAAAGAGAAGTTCGTGAGCTTGTTACTCTTGGGTGCTTGGTCACCGGAGAGATTGTTCCTCTTGCGTGTATTGAGCACCCTAGACGGTTAGTGCTTGGGGCTTCCACCTTGTTGCAAGAAGCTTCGTTGAGAGCCTCCAATTGATTTGTGGAGATAGCCTCAACCCCGTGTAAGGTTTGGTCAACGCCTTCAAGTTGACCTCATAGTGGAAACGAGCATCTCCCTCACCGGAGAAACTCAAGGAGAATAAGGTGTGCACATCCGTGCTATCGATGAGCGCCTAGTTGGCTCCCCACCTCTCCAACGAAGACGTACTTCCCTTGGGAAGGAACTTTTGTAATCACATCGGTGTCTCCTTGTGCTTCGGTTATTTCTATACTCTACCTCGTTACTTATGCATTTACTTTTGTGATAGTCATCGTGCTTGAAGTCATCTATATTGCTTTCTCATAGTTGTATATCATGCCTAGCATAAGTTGTTGGTGCACATAGGTAAACCTAGCATGCATAGGTTTTGTGCTTGATAAATTAAACGCTAGTTTTATTCCGCATTTACTCAAGCCTAAACCGTAATTATTTTAAAGCGCCTATTCATCCCCCTCTAGGCGGCATCCTTCTACTTTCACTAGGCTCGCCAAGTAGAACCGTAGTATTGCGTGTGTTTCAAGGCCATGTATGTACATGCTAGGCTTGAAAACACCCGTTGTATGCGAACGTTGAGTCTATCACACCCGATCATCACGTGGTGTCTCGAAACGACGAACTTTCTTAACGGTGCATACTTAAGGAAGAACACATTATTATCTTGATATTAAGTGAGAGGGATCATCTTATAATGCTACCGTCACGATCTAAGCAAAATAAGATGCATAAAAGGATAAACATCACATGCATGGATAATGTGATATGATATGGTCCTTCTTGCACTTGATCTCCATCTTGTGCATCATGGCATGATCTCCATCATTCCACCGGCGTGGCACCAAGGTTCGTGGCACCTCCATCTTGATTGTCCATTACAACATATCACATGGATATGATATACAACACGCAGGCCATAAAAATAAGACAACCATATGGCTCCAGCCGGTATGTCAATAATTTACAAAAGATATCATCTCATACATAACGTTTGTAATATTGACCATATCATATCACATGCCCTGCAAAAACAAGTTAGACGCCTCTAATTTATTTTTGCATATTTTACGTGGCTTGGGCTTACAAGGATAGAACCGTTCATACCTACGTACAAGAACCACAACATTGATAAAACATATTTTTAACAACCCTTTGTAGATTAGATCTTAACTATAGTAGGAGAAACGGACACCCCGTTAGTCAAAAGTGAGACAATTCTCGCGTACATAGTACACGTATACTTAGTCTAGGGCAGTTTCATCCTACTATGCCACTAAGATCATAAAATACTCAAAGAGGCAAAAACATGATCATCAACGCCCACATACTCCTATGTGTTATACCCGTACACATCTATGCATAGATCCGGCTCTGATACCACTGAAGGGTACGTTGCATAGAAAACAAAAAATTTTCCACGCGCGATAAATCCGAATGGCCAAGATCTAATCTATGAGATGAAGGGCAACGGGGAGAAAGAGAGTCTTGATATAACATACTCTCGAAGACTCAAAGTGGTACGAGAAAAATTCTCGTTGTTGGCGTAGTGGTGGTGCCGATCCCGAGCAAGAAGAAGTGCACCGCAATCCGGCGGTGCCTCCGTAATCGGCCACACGTTCATCTTGATGAAGACTTCCGTTCCCTCGATCCAGCGGGTTGCGGAAGTAGAGGATCCCCCGGAATTCCAGCAGCACGACGGCGTGGTGGCGGTGAACAATCCCATGGTCAGGGCTCCGCCAAGCTGGAGACCATGGAATGGAGCAGCGAGTGGAAGGAGAAGGAAGTGGGCAAGTGTGTGAAGAAGAGGGAGCTCTCACCCTCCTTTTATAGGGGATGGAGAGGAATCCCCAAGGAGGGGTGCGGACAGCCATGGGTGCCCCCACCTCTTCCTCTCTTCATGTGAGTGGAAGCCCCACTCACACCCACTCATATTTCCTTAGTTTTCCACTTAGAAAATCCAAAGGTTTTTCTTTAATAAATAAATAAAACATTTTTATTTCTTGATTTATATTTGTTAATTTCATTAACAAACATTTGCATGCAGCACCTCGAATAATTTGTTAATTCTATTAACAACCATTCGACGAAGAACCCCTTGAACTATTTCAATTTTCCCCGAAACAATTTCGGAGCTGCCCAAAATATTCTTCGGTATTCCGTATCCTCTCTAACGCTTCATCGAACCTTAAGTGTGTCACCCTACGGTTCGCAAATATTATAGAAATGATCGAGACTCCTCTCCGATCAATAATCAACAGCGGGATCTAGAGATCCATGATGACTCCTATATATTCAACGATGACTCTCGTGATCGTGTGAACCTTTCAACGTCGTAACGATTTCCTTTTGTCTCGCGATATTTTACTTGTCCGAGATTCGATCATCGGTATCCACCATACCTTGATCGATCTCATTATCTGACAAGTACTCTTTTCTCGTTCCCGTGATATAACATCCTTGTGATCATATCACATGCTTGCAAGCGGTGTCGATGTGATATCACCGAGAGGGCACTGAGTATATCTATCTGTCATATTGGATGGACAAATCCCATTCTTGATCCATGAGCTTCAACTAACACTTTCTGAATATCTAATGCCACATTTATAGTCACCCTGTTACGGTGTGACGTTTGATGTCATCAAAGTATTCTTTCGGTATTAGTGATTAACATGATCTCATGGTCTAAGGAACAATGTTACTCCGAATGTAAGACATAACAACAAAACTAAATGACTTGATCATATTGTTATACTTAGTTAGGGTCTAAGTTCATCACGTCATTCTCCTAATGACATGACCCCGTTATTAACAACATCCAATGTCTATGATCAGGAAACCTTGATCATCTGTTAATCAACGAGCTAGTTAAAAGAGAGGCTTCACTAGGAACGTTGGTCTGTTTATTAATCACACATGTATTAATGTTTCCGGGTAATACAATTCTAGCATGAGAAATAAACATCTTGTCGGGGGGTTACCCCCGAGTAGGGCAAAGGCAAGTGCTAAAGGCAAGATCAGAAGGGATGTTTGGCCCAGTAGCCGGCTACCTGGTACTCACTACCCGGTCGACTGCTACCCGGTCTAACACCTAGACGGCCAGAAGGATGAATCAAGAGAATTATGCTCCTCCGAATAGAAGAGCTGGTCCGAGTAGAAATGGCGGGAACCTACTCGGGCCAGAAGTCAAAGGAGCCGTTCTGACACCGAATCCCGCGTATCCCGGGTCCGTACTTGGCACTGTTTACAGCACTGTTCATCTGGGGACGGCGTGCCTGACAGCGACTGTGTGTCAGCAGGGCGTCGCAGGATAGGGGGGACCTACTCTGTGTTCGCACAGTGATAACAGACTGAACACTTGGTTTTGCCCAACGACTTTCCGCACCGGGACAAATCTAGAAGCCAAAGCTGTCAGCGGGAACTCGGAAGAAGGACGGTGTGCACACAATGTCGACATCTGTTTGTATTTGGCTGTATCCGGCTGGGCACCGAGTATATAAGGTGCCCTGCCCCCTCCTGCGCGAGGGATGCTGGACCTAGATCGCTCACTACGTAGAGATTCTTGACCTAGTTCGTCCCATAGAGAGAAGAGTGGCTACTCGGTAACAAGAACCATTGTATTGTGGCTACTCGGTGAGACATCAGAATACAGAGAGAAAGGCAGGAGTAGGGGTTTTACCTCCTCACGAGGGCCCTGAACCTGGGTAGATCGTGTTGTTTGCAGTGCTTGTTTCATCCTTCACGCGTCTACTCGTCGCGTGATCCCTCCCCGAGCGCCTCCAGCGTCCATCGTCCCCACATCTTTAGCCATCCTATGGCATCTGCCGTGACACCACCACGACAGTTGGCGCCCACCTTGAGGCAACCAGCGGCGCTGGCTGGAGTTTTCGTTCGGACGGGATCGATTTCTGCTACCGGAGAGCGCGTGGTCTGTGGCCTTGTCCACAGATTCGGCTCCTTCGACTTCGTCGCCGACAACGCTGGCGATTTCGGCGGCAGGGCCATGCCGGAGGGCGGCACGGTGCTTTCTTTCGGCGCGCACCTCGTCTACGTCGCCACCGTCATCGACCGCGAGTACCCAGAGCTGGTGCATGACGCGGAAGATCCACCCGCCGTTATCGCTGCACGCGGGAGGCCGTCAAGCCGCTCCGCGAGCGTTGCGGAGGTGATGGTGGCTGGCCTGGCTGTGGACGCCGGGAAGGGCGCGGCTGCTACCGCTGCGGCCGTCGTTGAGGATCTCGCTGGCTCAAGTGCTGGCGGAAATACGCACAAGCCTTACGAGAAGGAGTGCAACCTTCCGCTCTCCACTACTCCGACGATCCCTGTGTCTGCTGTGCGGACGGGTATGCCGCCTCCCACTGACCTCGAGCTCCTGACCATGAAGGCGCAGCTCGATCGGCAGCGCCAGGAGCTGCTCGCTGAGCAGGCGGAGTTGGAGAAGATCAGGCTAGAGCTTAGCTTAGATCAGCTTGAGTACAACAAGGCTCACGGTTTCACACCAGTTGTTAGGAGAGCTAGCAAAGTAGGTGCTACGCGTCGCAACCTAGGTGCCGAGATGGCAACGGTGGTAGAGGCTCCCAGTCAGTCCACCACCGCAAACACCTCCACTAGACCCAGATACAGCACACCCGCCAAGACACTTAGAGCTGCTGAGGCCGTAGCTACCGAGTTGCCGCATCTAGTAGGCGACGCGCGCGTTAGGCAGCAGGAGAGGCTGGACGAGTTGGTGCTAGAGGCAGCTAGGCAGAACGAGGAGTTCCGGAAAGCCAACCCGGGTGCTGGAGCTTCTCAGGTGGTGCACTCGCACGTGGCCAGATCTAACGATCAGGCTTCATCTCCGCATCCTAGCCGTGAGAGAAGCCGGAGTGGGCATTCCGGCAAGGATAGGCAAATGCAGGTGCACGACCCGGCTGTCGCCGCGACAGTCCGGTCAGAAACACAACGCTGCAGGAGCAGGCTTTCAAGCCCATAAAGCTCAAAGCCAGGCCCGAGATGGAGAGCGCCCAGGTCCTTCTCAGCATCCCGTCGCTCGGCCTAATCGGCAGACGCAGCAGCCGCGCGGAGTGGTGCCAGCCGCCAACCCGGTGGAGCAGCCTGCAGCTGTGCAGGTGGACCGGTATGATGATGGCGATTCGGCCATGGGGATGGCTGGCTATGACATTCTGGATCGTGTTGGCGAGCGCGTGTTGGCGCCTGGAGATGCGAGGCACCAGCTGGACCGGATCAGCTTGTCGGCACGGCTGGAGAGCACGGGTCCTCCTGGCCCCGAGTGCTTTGGCCCGCGCATCATGAACGAGCCGTCCGTGAAGAACTTCCAGCTCGCAAGGGGCACCAAGAGCTACAATGGTAGTACCAAGCCAGAGGATTGGCTCAATGACTATGTCACCGCAGTCCACATCGCGGGCGGCAACAGGAGATGGGCAGTGCGGTACGTCTCGCAGATGCTAGAGGGTCCAGCTCGCACTTGGCTCAACAACTTGCCCAAGAACAACATAAATTGCTGGCTGGACTTCTCGGACGCCTTCGTCAGCAACTTCACCAGCACTTACAAGAGGCCGAATAGGCCACAGCAGCTGTCTGCTTGCAGGCAGCGGGAAGACGAGACGGACCGCGAGTACCTTACTCGGTGGAGCACATTGCGGAACACCTGCGAAGGTGTGAATGAAGCCCAGGCCATTACTTGGTTTGCACAGGGTTGCAGACATGGCAGTATGCTGTGGCAAAGGTTGCAGAGGGAGATGCCAAACACTCTGGTGGAGACCATCAAGATTGCAGATCAGTACGCACTCGATGATCCTACTCAGCCTCTGATGGATTCCTCCGAGCCGAGAAGAAACTTCAATAGCAACAAGCGCAACGAGTTCCGCAACAAGCGCAGGGGTGACCGAATAGATGTTCGGTACGACCCCGAGGAGGTGAATGCAGTGGCTGTTGGGGCTGGGGGTAGCCAAAGGCAGAAACCTGCTGGAGCCTACGGGCAGAACCAGAACCAGGGCCAAGGCAACAAGAAACCTTTTCGTGCTCCTCAGTCGGGTAGCGGCAACTCGGAGCAGACGAGGAAGTTCGTCTTTGACGATATGAAGGATGGCCCATGCAGTTTCCACACTCAGCACCCCTCAAGGCCTGCTAACCACACTACCCGACAGTGCGAGTGGTGGGATCTGATCAGGAATGAAAGCTTGCCTCCTCCTCCTCCTCCTCTGCCGGCTGCAAATGCCAATGTGCAGCCTGCTCGCGCACCCGCAGCCCGGCCGCCAGTGTTCCTGAGAAGAGAAAACGTGAACCAAGTGGCTTTAGGAGCCAACCGTTACTTCAACAATGAAGGCTACCGCAACAACAACAACAACAACTACTACAACCGCAACAACAACAGAGGCAACAACAACTACCAGAGCAACAACAACGGCAACAATGAGGGCGGAGGCCGCAACCAGTACCAAGAGCACCATGAGAGCTACACGATCTTCACTTCGGAGCCCGTCGACAAGCAGTCACAGCACAGGCGCGCAATGGAGGTCAATGCCGTGATCCCTGCTGTTCCTCACTATATGCATTGGTGCAACCAAGAGATCAAGTGGTCCCGAGTAGATCATCCCAAGGTGATGCCCAACCCGGGTAGCTACGCTTTGGTGGTGGATCCTACCTTCCTGGGTCCCGAGAAGAATGTGAGGTTCAGCAAAGTGCTGATCGACAACGGCAGCAGCATCAACATTGTGTACAGAGACACACTCGAGAAGCTCGGGCTGGCCGAGAACATGCTGCTACCTAGCAAGACCACTTTCCATGGCATTGTGCCGGGAGTCTCGTGCAACCCGATTGGCCGAGTGTGGATAGATGTGCTATTCGGCACTAGGGAGAACTGCCGCACAGAGCGCCTGCAGTTCGAGGTGGTTGATCACCAAAGCCCTTACCATGCCCTCCTCGGCATGCCTGCTCTGAGCAAATTCATGGCCTCTACCCACGCGGCATATCTGAAGATGAAGATCCCTGGTCCCAATGGCGTGATTACCATCTCTGGTGATTACAAGAAGTCCATGGAGTGTGCCTCTGCTGGTTCTCAGTTGGCGGAGTCCATGGTGATTGCTGCCGAGAAGAAAAAGATGTATGAGGTGGTGGCTATGGCGCAATCCGCGCAGGCTGGTGCGCAGGGCGTGCCGAGTACCCAGCACGGGACCGCGTTCCAAGCGTCCCAAGAGACAAAGAAGGTCCAGGTCGACCCTGAGTTCCCCGACCGCGTAGCCATCATTGGCTCCGGGTTGGCGGAGAAATAGGAAGGCGAGCTCATTCACTTCCTCCGTGAGAATCGGGACGTGTTCGCCTGGTCCAATGAAGATCTACCAGGAGTCCCGAGGGAGTTGGTTGAGCACTCATTACACGTGCGTCCTGACGCCAAACCTGTGAAGCAGGCTATGCGCCGCTTCGGAGATGAGAGAAGGAAGGCCATTGGTGACTAGATCACCAAGTTGCTGATAAGCAATTTCATCATGGAGGTGCTGCATCCGGATTGGCTAGCCAACCTGGTCATGGTCGAGAAGAAGAAGGAGGATCCCAAGGCTGCTACTGCATGGCGCATGTGTGTCGACTACACCGACTTGAACAAAGCATGCCCCAAGGATCCTTTTCCGCTACCTCGCATCGATCAGTTGATCGATTCCACTGCTAGTTGTGAACTGCTGTCTTTCATAGATGCCTACTCTGGTTTCCACAGATAGGTCTCAATCCTGCTGATCAAATAAAGACTGCTTTCATTACCCCGTACGGGGCTTATTGCTATCGTGTCATGTGTTTCGGGTTGCGGAATGCGGGTGCTACTTATCAGCGGTGCATGCAGAAATGCTTGCACGATCAGCTCGGCAAGAATGTGCAGGTGTACGTAGATGACATTGTCATCAAAACGAATAAAACACATACTCTGCTTGCCGACCTGGAGGAAACCTTTGCCAACTTGCGCAGGTATAAAATGAAACTGAACCCGAGTAAATGCACCTTTGGTGTCCCGGCTGGCAAGCTACTCGGCTTCCTGGTATCTAGTCGGGGCATTGAAGCCAATCATTCAAAGATAAAAGCTATTGAGAGCATGTCTTTGCCGAGATCCCTGAAGGATGTGCAAAAATTCACTGGTTGTTTGGCATCTCTAAGCCGTTTCCTGGGCCGAATGGGCGAGAAGGCCCTGCCTCTATACCAGCTGATGAAGAAAAGTGACAAGTTTGTCTGGACTCCGCAAGCGGATGTGGCATTCAACGAGCTGAAGGCAATGCTGGCTAGCGCTCCTATCTTGGCTAGTCCGCTACCCAAGGAGCCAATGCTGCTGTACATCGCTGCCACCAACCGAGTAGTCAGCGTGGTGATTGTGGTGGAGCGAGAAGAAGAAGGCAAGAGTGTGCAGCGCCCAGTGTACTACCTCAGCGAGGTGCTATCCAGCTCCAAGCAGAACTACCCGCATTACCAAAAGATGACCTACGGCGTGTACCTGGGCGCCAAGAAGCTAAAGCATTACTTCCAAGAGCATCCTATCACTGTTGTGAGCTCTGCTCCCATCTCGGATATCATGGGCAACAAGGAGGCGAGTGGCAGAGTACCCAAGTGGGAAATTGAGCTAGCCGCGTACGCTCCCGCGTATGCGAGAAGAGAAGCCATCAAGTCTCAGAGTCTGGCGGAGTTTCTGGTGGATTGGGACGAGGTGCAGTACGAACCTCCTGCTCCAGTTTCCAATTAATGGAAGATGCATTTTGATGGCTCGAAGGTGAAGGAAGGCCTCGGTGCTGGCGTAGTGCTTACGTCACCCAAGCGAGATCAACTCAAGTACGTGCTGCAGATTCATTTCAAGGCATCCAACAATGTAGCAGAGTACGAGGCCGTGGTGCACGGCCTGCGAGTAGCCAAGGAGGTTGGCGTGCAGCGCATTATATGCTACGGCGATTCAGATCTAGTGGTGCAGCAAGTCTCTGGCACTTGGGATGCTCTGGATGCCAACATGGCATCATACCGCTTCCTGGTACAGTCTATGACTGGGTTCTTCGAAGGCTGCGAGTTCCAGCATATCCACCGAGCAGAGAACGAAGCGGCAGATGAGTTGTCCAAGTTGGGATCTTCTCGGCAATCCATCCCGACGGGGGTTGCCTTAGAGCACTTAAGGAAGCCATCCATCAAGCCCTCTCCCAACTCAGAATCCATATTCGTTCCTTCTCTGCCAAGTGAAGAATCCGTACCAATGGAGATCGACTGGGAGAATGCAACAGAGAACCCGGGGACTGCCACTCCTTACTCGGGGACTACCGTTCCTTACCCGGGGACTGCCGTTCCCTACTCGGGGACTTCTGTCCTTAACCCGGGGACTGTCGCATTCATGAGGAGGTCCTTGCCAATCGTCCAGGGCTCCAGAGAAGTGCTCCAAACCCTAAAGAGCAGCCAGAGGTGCCTGTCCCAATGGAAGTGGACGAACCAGTGTTTCCCACACGGGAGACACCGAGTTGGGCCATGCCCATATTATCCTTTCTAAAGGACGGTACTCTGCCAGAAGACGAGGTGGCCGCAAGGCAGATTCAGAGAAGATCCAAGGGCTACACTATATTCAGAGATGTGCTGCACAAAAGAAGTGCCACCGGCGTGCTGCAACGTTGTGTGGACCCAGAAGAAGGAGGAGAGATTCTGTTGGAAATACACCAAGGAGAATGCGGGCACCACGCCTCTTCTCGGGCATTGGTCAAGAAAGCTTTTCGGCATGGCTTCTACTGGCTCACAGCTCTGCAGCAAGCTGAAGACATCGCGAGGAAGTGCAATGGCTGCCAGATGTTCGCGAGTAAGATCCACATGCCTGCTTCCGAGCTGAAAACCATTCCTATCACATGGTCGTTTGCTGTATGGTGCCTGGATATGGTTGGCCCCTTCAAGCCGGCTAAAGGCAACATGACGCACATCTTAGTCATGGTGGACAAGTTCACCAAGTGGATTGAAGTGAAGCCTATTCGGAAGTGCGATGGAGCTACAGCCGTGAAATTCCTGAAGGATGTGATCCTGAGATACGGCTACCCGCACAGCATCATCACCGACAATGGCACGAATTTCGCAGAAGGAGAAATGGTGCGGTTCTGCAGAGATAAGCACATCCGACTGGATGTTGCATCTGTTGCGCATCCCGCCTCCAATGGGCAAGTGGAAAGAGCAAATGGCATGGTGCTAGCAGGCATAAAGCCAAGGCTGATTGAGTCGCTGCTGAAAACACCTGGGTGTTGGCTAGACGAGTTGCCAGCGGTGTTGTGGAGTCTAAGGACTACCCCTAACCGGTCAACCGGCTACACGCCATTCTTCTTGGTATACGGGGCTGAGGCCGTGTTGCCAATAGACTTAGAGCATGACTCCCCCTGAGTAACCCTCTACACTGAGGTGGAGGCGAGAGAAGCTCGAGAAGATGACGTTGACCTGCTCGAAGAAGTAAGAGAGCTTACTCTGTCACGTTCAGCTATCTACCAGCAAAACCTGCGGCGTTATCATAGCCGAAAGGTGAACCCAAGGGTTTTCCGAGAAGGGGACATGGTCCTCAGGCTTGTGCAACGCACGGCCGGGATGCACAAATTGTCTCCTCCATGGGAAGGGCCCTTCATTGTGAGCAAAGCGCTGCACAATGACGCATATTATCTCGTGGACATGCGTCCATCACAGGAGAACAGGGCAGATAAAGCTGGAGAGGAATCCAAGCGCCCTTGGAATGTAGCCCTACTTCGTCGCTTTCATTCGTGAGCAAAGATGTGTATGTATTCTCTTATCCGAGTTAAAATTCTACACTGCAATCTGAAATTCAGCTCGGGGACTGCCCTCGTCCAAACTTGCTCTGTGTGTTTTTACTCGGCTTCACCCTTTGTCTACTCGGTTGCTATGCTTAAAATTTCACGAGTACATCTAGTACTGTGTTTAAACCTACATGCCAACTCTTCGACTCTGCTGCTGTCCGAAACCCGGCTTCATGGCAAGCAAGAGAACAAGCAAAAGGTCAATGAGCACAAGAAAAATTACTAAGGAAAGAAAAAGTGCAGGAAACGAGTAGGATGTCTTTTACTGTTGTTCTTATTAATTCCTTCTCGGCTAAGTGGTGGGCTGCGTTACTATGAGTATTTCTAAGTGGCTAAGTATTTGCAACTTCAACTTTGAATTCTTGTGACTCGAATACCAAAAAAGCAACAAGTTGCGGGTAAGAGCTGAGATAAAAAGGAAGAGCGAATAAGAAATACAACTCGGGGACTCGCATGATAACGCAACCCGACATCGAGCCAAAGTTGCTCAAATTGACTAAGTTAAATATCAAAGGTGAATAAAACTGAGTAGCAAACGACAAGCATAATTGTTTCGGTACATCTGCACCCGGCATCCCGGGGATCTGATAAAAGTTTCGAGAATAAAATTGCAGGAAGTAGTCAGGTAGAAGCAGCAGTGTTCTCGGCGCTGGCCTTGGTGGCTTCAGCGTCAGCGTCGGCCTTGGCGGCTTCAGCTTCAGCGTTGGCCTTAGCAGCATCAACCCCCGAGTTGGTGGCGTCGGTCCTCGCGGCATCCGCGTCCGGCTCAGTAGCAGCTTGTTCAGAAGTGGCAGTGGCCACCGAGCTGGAGGCCGCAGTCTGAGCGAGGAGTCGCGCCGTGTCGTCGAGAGCCGCACCTGAGGAGGTGCCGAACTCGAGGGCCGCGGTGTCAATCATCATCTCCACGCTCTCGGCCTCCTCCTCGCTGTCCGCGACGACCGCGGCCTTCCCCTTCCCGGTCTTGTAGCGATCACTCTCGAAGCTGCCCAGGTCTTCAGACTCGGTGGCGTCCTCGTCTTCACCATCGTCGTCATCATCGCTCTCCACATCCGTGTCGGGCTCGGTGACGCCGTCGATGAAGTGCGCGGTGCCTGCGTACTGGGCGACCTCGTACGCGACGGCCTGGCGGAGAGCCACGCAATCGGAATCCGTCTCCCACTTGGAGTCCTCACGCATCTCACGGACAACTTGCAAGTTGAGGTTCTCATACCAGCTGGTGATGAACAGCAGCATCATATCAGCGCCTGCCCGAGCTCCGGACGCCCTCCATTTCTTCAGCTCGGCCTTCACGCCATTCAACTTCGTGGCAAGTCCGCGGATAGTTTTTGGCGCAGGGTCTTTAGGCCAGAACAGATCATGGAGCTTGAAGGCAGTGCGCACCAGATCGGTGCCCACACCACTCAAGCGCTGAAGCTGCCCCTGCATGACCATGATGCTATCTTCGATCTCTGCCTTGGTGTCCATGGGTTCGCCCTTCTCGATGCGAGCTGCTCGGGCCTTCGCCAAGGCAGGCTTGCAAGATGTCTCGAGGTCGGGGAAGATTTCTGAAAGAGCTATCGAGAAGATCAGAAACAGAAGCCGAGTAGAAAAATAAACCGAGCAGCGGAGAAGCGCGAGAAACAAGAGAAGGGCGGAGAAGCAAGAACTTACTATTCAAGTCGTAGAGTAGCGCCTGCAGCTTTTTCTTCCATGACTCCTCGTCAGCAACATGCTTCTCTTCTACCTTCCGGAACTGCGCCAGCTGGAGCATAAGATCCGAGTTGCTCTCCTTCAGCGTCTTGCATTCCAGCTCGAGAGCCTTTCGCTTGGCTGTGGCTGCCGCTTCGGATTTTTTCTTCTCGGCCACCGCATTGTCTCTCTCGGCAGCTAGATCAATGGATTTCTGGAGAGCACTTCGCAGCTGGACCTGCAATGGCTCCATCTCGGAGAGGTGCCTTTTCTTGAACTCCACCTCAAGACTTGCAAGCTGCTGCTGCACCTCAGCAGGCTGGAGACAGTTGAGATGCTCCTCGACAAACTTCTTATGATCTTCTGTGAAGAGCAAAGCACGGTCAGCAGAGTAGCGGAGATGAAAGCAAGAAAACAAGCCGAGAAGACACCAACTCACCTTCCAGCCTCTTGATGGTGGTTTTGCCGCTCTCAACGAAGGCGCGACAGTTGGAGTGCTCCTCGGCCAGGGTCTTAAATTTGCCTGCAGAAAGGAGTCGGTCTGAGCAGAAAGCAACATCGGGCGTAAACATAAAACGAGGGAACCGCGTAGCTACAAGCTTACTTTCGATCTCGGAAAGCTTGAGGGCACTGTCCATGACCTCCTTCTCCGCCGCCTCATCGGACTTGCGCTCCAATTCCAGGGCCTCGAGACGCCTCCTAGCGATGTTGTGGTTCCATAGCAGCCGCCGGTACAGGTTGGTTCTTTTCAGAAGGCAATTCTGAGAGGAAGAAAGAAAAAGAATCAGACAAAGTCGTGAAGATTCAACCCGAGAAGGCGGCAACTCGGTTGAGTACCCGCCTACTCGGCCAGAATCTCGGGGACTGGGGGATGGATAAGAAGAAGCAGAAGGATAGAAGAGAAGGAAAATGCAACTCGGGACGGATGAGCAAAGCTTACCGCGTAAGTCTGTTCAATATCCTCTGCGGCCTTGCGATGGACGAACAGCTTGGCGGCGAGCGTGCTGGTATTGGACGAGATGGTCATGGGTTTATAACCCATGTCCGCCTTGTTCCAGTCGACGCGCATGTGATCCAAATCGCCCAAGTACGTGCCGTGACAGTTCGTGTTGCCAAGGACTCCGCTGTCCCACTCAGCGTCAATAAATCCAACCCGGTCAACTATCTGCTCGAGGCCCGTGGACGTTACCTCGTTTTTCGCAACCTCGCGCGAGTAGATCGAGACGGATCGGTCCTTGTTCCTGGCTGGAGGCTTGGAGTCCACCGGCGTAGCCTGTTTGCCCCTCCTGATAGCGAGCTTCTTCTCGGCTGGGGTCATTGGGATGCTGTGCTGCTGGCTCATCTTCACCATATAAGGTGGGAAGGTGGGTGGATCCGGGAAGCTGGATCCTGCGGCGGTATCAGCAGCCGCGTCAGGTTCACGGATGGTGAGCTGGCCGGGCTTGGCAGTTGGTCTTGGCGGCGGCATCGTGGCAGCACCACGCGTACCGCTACGCGAAGGATTCCTGTGGACAGTGCCCTCTGACTGGCCAGTTGGCTTCTCGGCGGCCTGGTTCCCAGAGGTCTGCTTCTCGGCAGCCTTCTTCTCGGCGGTCTTCTTGTCAACGGCTTCCTGTTTGATCTTCTTGATAAGCTGCTTGGCCGGAGGGCTGGATGTTGTCTTGGTTTCCTTCGTTGATGGGGAGTTTGGCGCGGTGGAGGAAGTACCCTGCTGGGTAGGTGGCGCCAAAGGCGAGCTACCCGGCGCAGCATCCGGCTGAGCGCTACCCTGTGCGATGTCTGGTTGCGCGTCGCTCAGAGGGTATTGCTCCATCTCATCAATTGTCTCAACCCGCTGCTCGGCAGCGGGGTCTTGCTGTGTGGCGTCTTGTCCTTCTACCCGCGGCTGGGCCGCTGGGTCATCTTGCTCAGCAGCCCCTGTCGCTGGCTGCTCTTGGTCCTCTTCTTGCCGCTCAAGGGCGGCATCGTCATCATGCTTCTCGGAATCTTGTTCTAAGTTCTCCTCGGCCGTGGTGGCCGGAGGAGAAGGTGGCCTCGCGTCGCGATCAGTGTCCCGCGCTTCTTGATCTGCGCGGGCCTGCTGCTCCTGCTCGGCGTCGTGGGCGTCGTTGTCCATGTATCGAGCGTCGTCGGAGTCGTCTCCTTTCACGGGAGAGGACGCACGCGCTCCGTCCTGCGCTGCGGCTTCACTCTCGTCGTCAAGGTCGATGAGATTATCGACGTCGATGGCGGATTTCCTCTTAGTCTTGGTGGGCACGAAAGCGGCGTCAGCATCCAAGGGGGCTCTGAAGAAAGAAACATGTTCAGAAAAAAGAGAAGGACAGAGGAAATCGAGAAGAAGCAACGAAGTAAGAGAATTGGGAATTTGCGGCAGCAGAGGCGCATAACTGAGGAGAAAGTACTTACCCTTTACGGGTAGGGATTTTCCGTCCTCCTTTCGTCACGGTCTTCTTGGTCGTCTTCCCGGCCGTCTTCTTCTTCTTGGCGGGGGGCTCCTAAGCACCGCTACCTGTCTGTTTGCGGGTAAGAGGAGCAGCGACCGAAAGCGGTTTGACGACAAGGGCTTCCTCGTCCTCGTCCTCGTCTTCCTCTTCAGCATCAGCGCCGCCTGTGAAGTTCGGAAGAAGAAAACAGCTCAGAAGCAAGAGGAAATTGGGTAGCGCGGCTTGCGACCAGACAGGATGAGCTCAATTACCTTCGTCATCATCCTCGGACCAATCACGGACAGACGCATCTACGTGATGCTTCTCCGTCTGAGCGGC
The DNA here is from genome assembly GCA_028641055.1 of Alopecurus myosuroides. Lineage (NCBI taxonomy): Eukaryota > Viridiplantae > Streptophyta > Magnoliopsida > Poales > Poaceae > Alopecurus > Alopecurus myosuroides. The sequence goes on from CM054058.1 coordinate 353,472,598, forward strand.
ATGAGGGAGGTTGAGCTTGTCCGCGGTCTCGAAAGAGACCTCGTCGTCTTCCTCTCGGTCCTCCGACCAGTTGTCCTCGAAGCGTTCCATGCTCTCAGCGAGCTGGCGAGCAAGGACCTGAAGAATAGAGAAACATCACAAGTCAGTCGAGTAGCGTAGAGGCATCCTACTCGGCAAGGCATGCAAACATAAAGCACATTAAGCCTAAGCAGTGCTAATCTGCATCCTACTCGGCAAGGCGTGCAAACATAAAGCATATTAAGCCTAAGCAGTGCTACGCTGTATGCTACTCGGCAAGGCGTGCAAACATAAAGCATATTAAGCCTAAGCAGTGCTACTCTGTATGCTACTCGGCAAGGCGTGCAAACCTAAAGCACATTAAGCCTAAGCAGTTCTGCTAAGTGCCCTACTCGACGCAGAGTGCAAGTACTAGACGCTGCAAGATAAGAGGGCTATCTACTCGGAACATGCATACAAGAGATTGGAAAAGAAGTACATACCCGCTCGATTGGCTTCGTACAGCTGTATGGGATGAAGCCATACTGCCAATTGTCTCTGAGGCCAGTGGTCATGATGGACCGCGCATGAGCGGCGACATCCGCGTTGCTGAGCTCGAACGTGGTTGTCCGAGTACAGTCGCGGGGGCCGCCCATGTAGCACATGGGGTGGACGCGGCGCTGGAGTGGCAGCACCCGCTTGGAGATCCAGCAGGCGATTGGGTCGTTGCTCTTGAGCCCTTCTCCGGCCAGATAGGCGAGGCGCTTGTCCATCTGCTTCAGGTTGCTGTCGATGGACGGTTTGGTCCGCCAGTTCTGCCCGGTGGGAGCTCGATTGCTCCAAGGGGGCAGATTGATTCGGTCCTCCACCTTGGCTCCCTTCGTGGCGGGGACGTTCTGCACGTACAGGAACGTCCTCTGCCACTTGCGGATGGAATCCAGTCCCTTGATGCGCGGATGATTGGTTCCAGGGCGCTGCACCATCATGGCGCTGCCGATCTCCGTTATCCGGCTGCTGGTGTCCGCGCTGTCCTTCTTGCCCTTGCTCTGTTGGCGAAAGAAGAAATACCTGGACCAAGTCTCCGTCGTGGGGCGAACGCCCAGGAAGGCCTCGCACACCACGGCGTGGTACGAGAGGAAGACGACGGCGTTCGGAGGGAGATGGTGCATCTGGAGGCCGTAATGATCGTGGAAGGAACGGAGGAAGTTTGATGCTGGAAGCCCGAATCCTCGCGCGAAGTGCGCGAGGAAGACGACGTGCTCGCCTTCCTGCGGGGCGGGGACGAGCTCATCGTCAGGTTGCCGACAGCGAACACCGGGAGGAACTCGCCGGGTGTTCACCAGCCATTGGCAGTCCTCGGCGGTGACCTCGGATCCGGCCCAGCCGCCGCGAGCGTTGTCTTCGCGAGCCATGGCGGTGAGGAAGAAATTGGGGGAAAAGATCGAGGATTTGGTGTGTGGAGAAGCTCGCGGCGGCGCAGTGAGTTGCGCGTCGGCGAGGAGCTCTGCGGCGGCGGAGGAACGAGAAGGCAGAGGGGAAATTGTGAGCGGAAGGAGAAGAAGGAGTTACCGAGGGGGTATTTATACCGCTCCTCGGGTTACCGTTACGAGTTGAGGAAGTGGGATCGATCGTGGCAGTAATCGTGCGGCGTGGGGTCTGTGGGCCGGTTAGAAACGCACACAGCGCGGAACGCGCGCGTAACGGCCGCATTAGATCCCATGACGAGATCGTGGGCGATTACTGCGCGTGATGGGACGTTACGAACTGGTGGGCCCACCCCGTGAAAACTGGGCGCGTGGCCTGTCAGTTACCGGGCACCGAGGCGTCGAAATCGTGTCCGCATGACACGTGCCCAGTTGCAGCGCGGAAAGCCGGATTGTGCTCTGTCACGCAGAGATTCTGTTTCAAGATTTCACCAAGTCATTTTACTCGGCCACAGAGAAGAAAAGTGGCCCTATTCGGAAGAGAAGAAACAAGATCAAGGGCTACTCGGAGGTTTTCACTCGGTATCCCAAGGTTCAAGGGCAAGACTGTCAAGGTTGGTTTTTAAGCTGGCAGGGCCCAGTGAACGAATTCGCAGGGCACTACCAGCTTCGGGGACTGCTGTCGGGGGGTTACCCCCGAGTAGGGCAAAGGCAAGTGCTAAAGGCAAGATCAGAAGGGATGTTTGGCCGAGTAGCCGGCTATCTGGTACTCACTACCCGGTCGACTGCTACCCGGTCTAACACCTAGACGGCCAGAAGGATGAATCAAGAGAATTATGCTCCTCCGAATAGAAGAGCTGGTCCGAGTAGAAATGGCGGGAACCTACTCGGGCCAGAAGTCAAAGGAGTCGTTCTGACACCGAATCCCGCGTATCCCGGGTCCGTACTTGGCACTGTTCACAGCACTGTTCATCTGGGGACGGCGTGCCTGACAGCGACAGTGTGTCAGCAGGGCGTCGCAGGATAGGGGGGACCTACTCTGTGTTCGCACAATGATAACAGACTGAACACTTGGTTTTGCCCAACGACTTTCCGCACCGGGACAAATCTAGAAGCCAAAGCTGTCAGCGGGAACTCGGAAGAAGGACGGTGTGCACACAATGTCGACATCTGTTTGTATTTGGCTGTATCCGGCTGGGCACCGAGTATATAAGGTGCCCTGCCCCCTCCTGCGCGAGGGATGCTGGACCTAGATCGCTCACTACGTAGAGATTCTTGACCTAGTTCGTCCCATAGAGAGAAGAGTGGCTACTCGGTAGCAATAACCATTGTATTGTGGCTACTCGGTGAGACATCAGAATACAGAGAGAAAGGCAGGAGTAGGGGTTTTACCTCCTCACGAGGGCCCTGAACCTGGGTAGATCGTGTTGTTTGCAGTGCTTGTTTCATCCTTCACGCGTCTACTCGTCGCGTGATCCCTCCCCGAGCGCCTCCAGCGTCCATCGTCCCCACATCTTTAGCCATCCTATGGCATCTGCCGTGACACCACCACGACACATCTATCATAAACAAGGAATAACATAATAAACACTTTATTATTGCCTCTCGGGCATATTCCGTCAATTGACACGATCTCAGGGTCTAAGGATTAGAGTTACTTAGTATGTTTGATATAACAATGTAAACTTAATGACTTGATCGCATTTCTATATTCACTTTGGGTCTATGTTCGTCACATCATTCTACCAATGATATGCCCTCGTTATTAACAACATCCAATGTTCATGACCAGGAAACCTTGACCATCAGTCAATCAACGAGCTAGTTAAACGAGAGGTGTTACTAGGAACTCTTGTTTGTTTATTAGGCACACATGTATCAAAGTTTCCGGTTAATACAATTCTAGCATGAGAAATAATCATTTATCATAAACAAGGAATAAGATAATAACCACTTTATTATTGCCTCTCGGGCATATTCCCTTCAATATGAAACACATTTAAGTCTAACCCACTTCCTATGAATAGGAATCTTGTAAAAAAAACAAATCAAAGAAGCTCAAAGTAGCAAGTATAAGAATGTAAAACAAGAATAACTTCAAAAGTTTCAACATAAAGAGAGGTATTTTAGTAACATGAAAATTCCTACGACCATATTTTCCTATCTCATAATGATTTTCAGTAGCATCATGAACAAACTAAACATTATAACTATCACACAAAGCATGTTTTTCATGATCTACAAGCACATAATTCATATCAAGCTCCAAAATAGTGGGATCAAAATTAACTAAAATCATGACCTCTCCAAACCCACTGTTGACAATATTGTTACAATATGATTGATCACTCTCCAAAGGTATGGGATTCCTTCTAGCTAAAGTCAAGACCTATCCAATCACGTTTTTAGTAGCATTATAATTTATATCATCTAGTAAAATGGGACCATCATCAAAGCATTATCATATAAAATTTCTAAGAAACAATCTTTATTATCATGCATATCAATAGTAGGAACAAATAGAGGATTATCATAAGATTTATCAAAATGCGAGGATTATCATAAATAACAGTAGGAAAACAATTATAGATACGTTTGCAATGTGGCAATATATTATGAGTTCTCCCTGCTGTTAATAAGGCTAGCAGCAATAGACATGCGGAATTTTGGAATTTCATCCTTGGCAAACTCCAGCATGAACTTGGCGTTGAAGTGTTCCATGAATAACATGGTGAAGAACCCACAATCATATCTAGAACAAAAAAAAGAATAAAAAAAACAAATGAGATGAAGCAAAAGGTTAAAGAAGCACAAATGCTTGGAGAAAAGAAAAAGACTAAAGGTTAAAAAACTTACATAGTTCTCTGTTGAGGATGGTCAGGAGTGACAAGTATGAACAACGACAAGTCCTTGTTGTTAGAATCCGAAGCTACCAACAACGTTCTAAAGTTTGTAAACTTTATAAACAAAGAAATAAATTTCAATTAGCAAAAAAATTGGAAAAAAAACACAAATTACAAAGAGTGTAGTAGTAACTAACAAGGTTTGCGGTAGATTCTTCCAATAAGCTTTGATCCTTTGATTTCTTCATAGAATCAAAGACGTGTTGTTGGTTATGTAACAAATTGACAATGCATAGAATCTAGTGATTATCCTTGACAACATGAAAGTGGAGCTACATTGCAGCATCGCAGCAAAAAAAAGAAATAAAAAAAATGAGCAAAAGAAAATTTGAAGCAGCATGTACTCACATGTACGAATAGAAGCAAGTAAACATGGTTTTCAGGATGTGTAACACCTCAAGAGATCATTTTTAAAAATCTTGTACTCCAGATTCTGTCTCTTAAGCTCTCTCATGACTTTCGATGGGTCAAAATCTTCGGGGTAAAAACTAAGCCTCATATGTAATGTGAGAAAAAAAAAAGATGGCCGGGGGTAAGACAAAAATAGAATAGAAAATGGAACAACCATGTAGTATAATGCTTATTGCTACAAAAACTCACCGTCAAGTACGAAGAAAAAGCATACTTCTGTAGAACACCTTTGCTCTTTTTATATCTATCTTTTGTTTCTTTGTTGAAATTCTCAGTCCACACAGCCATGATCTAAGAAGATACTCCCTCCGTCCCAAAATAGGATGCCTATAGTTTTTTGTTAAAGTCAAACATATTAAAGTTTGACTAACTATATAGAAAAATATATGAACTTGTGCAATACCAAATACACATGATATAAAAATACATTTCATTGCGGTTCTAACTATATTAATTTGAGATTATAAATGTCGACCAGTTTCTCTATATAGTTGGTCCAACTATGAAAAGTTTGACTTTTAATAAAAACTATAGGCATCCTATTTTGGGACGGAGGGAGTAGTGTCTAGGTTGCAGTTACTGATAGAAGGTCTTGTCTCACAATGAAAGACATTGTTCTTATGAAAACAGTGCTGCAACAAAAAAGGATAAATCGGTTAAAATTAGCAGAACATCATGATACAAGTATTTTAACCTATTGTAGCTAAATGAAACATCAATGCAACAGGGAAAAAAACCTAAGTTGGGAACACAAATTTAATGAAGAGAAAAATGCTCACGCTATAGCTTTTTCTTTTTCCGACGGTCGGTCTTGAGATTCTTTCCATGGTTGAGAAACTTGTCGTATGTGTTAGTAATAGCTTGAGAGATCTTGATCTTCTTCGCCAACGGATATGTCGACTCTTCCTTCCTTGCCCTCTTAAATCTTGTCTTCCTTTCAAAAGTTTTAATTCAAGTACTGGCATCTTTCTTCGTAGAATCATCACAGAATTCCTCTAGATAAAATAAATATGCACGAGTTAACAAAAAAATAGCAAAAAGGTGTAGAAACACTAATGCAGCAAGAATTTTACCATATGTTAAAAAAACTCAAGTAGTATAATAGCAAAAATTATTACAACTGCTACAACAAAAAATAGTAAAACCAGCACAATTTTTGAACACTAATAGAGCATGTATTATCTGCTATGTAAGAAAAACAAAAACATTATAACATCACATAATTAAATCTATAGAAGGAATAAATGGATGATGGTAGCAAAAATGTATAGATAAATTTTCGAACCTGGGATGTCAGGTAGAACTAGCGTTACAACGTCAGGTAAGCCATCCAATGATACGCCACCCATTGCTTCATCAATTCCCTTGGAATTATTAAAGCCTAGGGACAAAAAACACACGTGGAAATTCATATAAACAAAAATGGTGCGTTAGAAATGGGCGAAAAAGATATGCATAAGCTAAAATAGACCGGGAAAAGTGCAAAACAACATACATGGATTAGGACATTGCATACCAATAACAGTGGTCCCCTTTTCTACACATTGCACTTATTGTCATATTTATGTGTCGGTATATCTTGACTCCAGACATTGAAATTTGGAAAGTCATCCCAATAACATGGAGCTATATTCTCACAACATATAGGCGAAGGCATAGGAGGGGGAATTGCTGGTCTATGAGGGCTATTCACATCGTCCCACTCACCAATATCAGCACCTGCGCGAGAATAATCTATGACAACTTTTTGCTTGTGGCTCATCAATGTTATTCCTGGTGCTTTTGTTGGTCGAGGCAAGACCCTCAGCAGCTCCCGTTGTGACAATGCACACATCTTTTGCTTCAACACCTTGCATGCTACCAACTGTTGCTGCCCCAACATCAATTTCCGCTTAAGGTTCATCAACCATGCCTTGTGCATCTACCTTATTATGGGACATGTTACTCTTGTCATCTCGTGTTGCGGTCGTTAGGAAAACAACACTTGGACCATCACCTACTCTCATAGAAACATCGATATCATTCAACAAGCAAGACATGCGTGTAGCTTGCATGGATTTCAATCCTGAACTAAGATTCTTCATAGTAGCATCTACATTAGAAGCAAAAAGAACCGTGTGCTTCATAAAGATTTTTGAAACAAATTGGAACCTGCATTAAGAACGTTGGAAAAATTTAAAAATGTGGAATATAACTAATACTCCCTCCGTCTCATATTAATTGTCTCAAAGTTAGATAAAATTAGATGTATATAACACTAAAATATGACTAAATACATCCACTTTTGTCCAACTTTTAGACAATTAATATGAGACGGATGGAGTATATTATAAGTGCATCAACTGGTAAGTATGGAAGCAAAATCTAAATCATAGCAAAACTACAAAAAATACCTGTTGTGAATTAGCAAAGCATATAAACTTTTGAAGCACCTATAAAAATCCAGATAATCAAAAACAATAAAGTAAAGCACCAGGAAATTGAAAAAAAGCTAATCTCCATTTCCCGCATGTCCAGGAAGACAAACCACACATTTAGTGATGCAGATGGGTAAACTTCGATTTCTTCATTCGTTGTACTGTCCACAAAAAGGCAATGCATATAGCTCTTTTGACAGTGGCAGAAGTTGTTCACATAAAAGCATACATTCACTGTTGTTGCATACGAAAAAAAACATCAAACGGAAACATGATAGATCGGTGACTTACTGGACGCCTTCCAAAAACAGTCTTGTTTCGCAACATTAAAACATCAAGACCATTTTTCACAATGAAACTGAAGTCATCACTGGTTAAAAAAAATGCTCCAGGGCATGAGTAGTTTAGGATGTGCTCATTATTTGGAATTTGAAGATGATCTATGCAAACAACCTATGGAACACAACAACAAAAATAGTACATGTGAGATGAAAACACTCATTAATGCAAACAAAACAAAACAAAATGCATAGAAAAAAGCACATAAAACACAGATTATAAAACTTACGGCGAGCAAAGGCAATGGGCTAGATATCCAAAATCCGAACCCCTTCTTCTGTTTTTTGTTTACCCCCTCAGGCTCCAACTGTTCTTGCTTCTCGTTGTCAACATTTTGCCTCTCGAGAACCAATGGTTGTTGCTTCTTCTTATGAACTTTCTTTACATAAAGCATCAATAACTCCAGAATGTGCTCATTCCAATCAAACTCATGAGTCTTCTTCGGGTTATCCATAGAACCCAAATACTCCAAACACATCATGTTGTTAGTATTAGGGTGTAGGACATTTTCCAAACACAGAAGGTCCCAAGTCCCGATTATACCGCCCTCATTAGCAATATCAAGACCCTTCAACGTGTTTGTTGCGTTCTCTATTGGGATTCTGACAAAATCGCCTCTATAAGAATCCCGAAGATCAGACTTAACACTCTTTGTCAACAACTTCACAGGCTTGTCCCCTGACCGTATGTCAAACACTCGGCTTACCATATCCTCGGTGAATAATATCCTTTTGCCATGATAGTTGAATTCACGCAACTCGCAACTTGTACTCACATCAATGAAATCAATCAGCTCGTTTGGCACATTGAAAGGTGATATATTGAGGAGTGACCTGAAGGCACTATGCTTCTGTATCATTTCTCTCTTCGCAGGTGTAAGATCTCTTACACATTTATTCAACTGCTTTGCAGCGAAACGGTCCTTTGAACACCAATATGCATCTGCCCAACAAAAAATCACACCTAATTAGCAAAAAAGTGTAGCAAAAAGCCTATGTAGAGAAACACAAAATGAATAACATGATGGAGCAAAAAAAAAGGTTCAGCTCCAATAATAATAGCAAAAAGGTACCAAGTGAACAAAAGCATACTGTGTATACTAAAATAGCAAATAATATGCACATAAAAACACAAAACGCACACATAATGATGGACATTAGCTGTAGCAATTTGAAAGCAACAACTAAGCGCAAAGAGAAGAATTGAACTAGTTATTAAAAAACAGAGCCCAAATTGACATGTGGTACAATCACATGAACCCCGGCAAAGACACTACATACGTAAATGAACATGATATGAGCATATGTTGTGGCGTAGGGCGAAGAGGAGCTCACCATAGTTGCACGATGGAGCACTGTCGGTCAAATTCGCACGGATCAACGGTTGGCGCAGGTGGCTCGTCTCCCCGCGGCGCCATCCGTTACCAACCTCCTCGAAAGAGAACGAAGGGAGTTGCCACATGGGATACGGTAATAAGTGTTGGTCTTCTGCACATGGCACGACCAGTACCGCGATGAAACACGATCGGACGGCGCGTGTTCCGGATGACACGACAACCGAGAGGAAAGAGATTGTTTTTTCTTATTTTTGTCCCAAGACAAATATTTTTATATAGAAAAAGATTGTACTGTAAAGTCTGCGTCCGTATCCAAAACGATCTCTTGCGAAAGAATCTTTTTCTGCCACCGAGAAACAAAGGGAAACCGGAGGCACCAACAAAATATTTCGGGAGACCTCTCAAAAAAAAAAAATCGGGAGACCTAAAGAATTTGGGAGAGAGATAAAGGCACAAAGCCGCCTTTGCCACGGCGGCAGCCAGTCTTCGAGCGCCCTCACCGGCCCATCGATCTCGGCGATGGGGATCAGCATGAGCCGCGACCGGCAGGATGACTACGGTGGTAGGACGCTGCCGCTGTTGGCACTGCTGATGCTGCTAAAGTATGGCCCCGCCGGCGCAAGCCGCCCACCCGTAACGGCCGCGCTGATCGCCGCCAACGCGCTGGTGTACTTCCGGCCGGGCGCCCTCGATGCGCACCTACCGCCGCTCCGGCACGTCATGTTCAACCCGTACCTCATCATCAAGGTATCTACCTTAAACCACCACGCCTCGGCCCTGCGAATCAGATGGCAGAATCATGTGTGTAGATTCAGTTGGCCGCTAAAGAAATCACATGATGCTATGTGCTTTTGATCTGATCTGCCTAGCTTGTGATTGATTAGTGCGCAGTGCTGTATAGGTGCAGGATTTAGACCCTATCAGGCTATCACCCTTTATGGGGACTGGTAATATTGGGGAACAATAGTTCTATTAGAGCCGATAAAGTTTTCTCTTTCATAGTTAAGCATAATGCAGTTCAGGCACTAACTGACCCTTAATATTTTGTACAAGCTGATGAATCTAACTGACATCAAGGATCTAGGTAACAAACATGCACAAGTTTTGGAACTATGTCTCACTTTACACCCATAGATTCAGTAAAATACATGCTGTACCGGTTGGAAATGTTGTCCTTATCCATTTGCATTGTTGCCCTGAAATTCTTTCTGGAGGGTGCACATGCTGTGCTGTGAGTGTAATGCTGAAACTTAGTTGCAAGTCATTCTCAGTGTTTTATATATCTACCTTTGGTAAAAGAAGAAAATAACATTCCACATTCTTACAGTACGGCGACCTGAGTCGTTTCTTCCTCCCAGCTTTCTACCACTTGAGTGAAGCTCACTTCTTCATGAACATGTCATCTCTCTTGTGGACGGGTTCACAGCTTGAAACATCCATCGGCAGCTCTGAGTTTGCTTCCATGGTAGTTTCCTTGCTGGGCCTTTCTCAGGGCTTCACACTGCTCTTGTCTAAAGGCTTACTTCTCCTCGGCAACCACGGGCCGTATTATCAGTTTTCTGCTGGATTCTCTGGAGTGGTGCTTGGCATGAATGTTGTGCTGAATGCACGGTCAGGTGATGCTGTCTGCCTTGGGGTGGTCGTTCCTGCAAAATATGTGGCATGGCTTGAACTACTAATCGTCCAGGTTTTCAATCCGGAGGCACAATTGGTTGGCAATGTTGGTGGGATACTTGCTGGCCTGGCGTACCTTTGGCTGAAGCGCGGTCCAGAACCACTTGCTCTTATGTTTTCAGGCATTGCAGACATTGTGAGTCGGCCATTGCAATTTGCTCGGAGACTTCTGAGGTCGCCAGCCCATCATCGCAGGAGTAGTGTCCAGGGCCATGTTGCATCAGTGCCAAGAGAGACTGGTCATGGTATGTGGAGATGCACGACCTGCTATAGTGACAACTCATGTTGCACGGATGTTTGTGAGACGTGCAGCACTCCGCACCCGGTCCATGCCTTCTCGCGCCGACAGCATCTCCAGGACGGTGGCAACAGCGAGCTCTCAGTCGAGGAGATCCGCCGTAGAAGGCTCCAAAGATTTGAAAAATGATGTTATATCCTTGCTACCAATGGAATGCTCAAGTAGTTTGTAGGGGACTGCCAATGCAATGTCCAAGTAGTTTGTAGGGAAATTGGCTTTTGCCCGTTTTGTGCTAGATAGTTTAGAGATTTTTCTTTCTAGCACTAATGATGAGGAATGCTTTACAAAATCGGAATTGTTCTTGCCATTTCGAGGCCCAGGTACTGTTACTGATATCATTCCCAACAGAAAGCAGTTTTTGTACCGATTGTTTAAATTGGGGGTTAGGTTGGTGGTTATCTGCAGATTAATCCCTGAATGTGCTTTATACATGTTTTATATGCATTCCTTGTGAGAAGAGAACCGAATCACTTCACCGATCTGTCAAGTATATGAGCTTTCGGTGGGAAGAACGCTTGATTACGAAGTCATCTGGTAAAATGCTTCATCATAGTGCGGAGAATCGATTCAACTTGTCTGACGGTCTACTTGATAGATATGCGAATCGGCCTCTCGTTCCATTAGAGAAAAGAGATCAACGGAACTTCATACTTTCTCGAGTATGCTTGTCTGTCGGTGCTAGTTTTGTCATCTGATTAGACAGCGGCACTTTGCCGAGAGTCACCAAAACTGAATTACCAGAAAAAAAAAACTGGATTACGAAAAGAAAGTACAACTGTACAAGGCTGCCGGCAGAGAAGCAGTACATTACAAATGAATTGGGGCCATGGGAGGAACTCAGAAAGTCAGAATTCAGAGATAATTTGCATTAAATTTTACAGTGTTCGATTTCCGTAAGATTCGAGGCACACCCGTCCATTGATACTCGCTCAACCGAAATCTGGACGGCATCCGACGAGAAAAAAAGCAGGCTCCCTACTTGTGCGTGTTGCATTCTTGGCAGTAGAAATCGTTGCGTTCGATCAGGGACCTGCCCCCCGACGCGATGGCTTTGCTTGAGGGAGCCATGACTGCCGTCACCGTCACGGCCAATGGCGCGCCGTGTTCGCCGCCGCCCGTCCCGCTGCCGCTCCAGCTCCGGCGGATCGGGTGCCTCGTCACGGTGTTGCCCCAGCAGGAAAGACGGGTTCTTGGGGAAGAAAAGGAAGATATCCTGTCCCGGATGGCCTTCGCGATCTCACCTTTCTTGTTCTTGCTCTGGTCCCCTTCCGTGGCTGGCCGGGACGAAGAGGACGGCGACGCTCTGGGAGAGGGCGGTTGCGGCGGAGGACGCCGGCGGCGGAAAAGCCCCATGCGAGCGCCTCCCTCCTCATCTCCACCCTCGCGCGCCTGCCAAGAAAGGAACGCAACACCAGAATCAACCCCAGCTACCTCGGATGTGGTGGTGGACGGTGAGCACAATCAAAATCACGAAGCAAACCTGATCCAGGATGGAGGAGGAATGGATGGGTGGGTTGCTGCTGCAAAGAGGAACCGGTGCCTGTGTGAGTAGTAAACGCCATTCTCCCCTGTGCTTCCTTTTTCCTTGAAAACATAGGGAGCTCCGCAATTCCGCTTCCTCTTTTCAGGTGCTGTTCCCACCTCTCAAATCTCTTTCCAGGTCACTTTCTCTGTTAATGTCTGCTCTTAAGTAAAAAAAAAAAAGCGGATTTTCTATTTCTCAGCGCTTAACAGTTATTGTTTGCCTGTCGGAGATCTCCAACTGCCTATAGTTGCACGCGCTAAAATCACTTTATAGCGTCGTTTTAACATTTACAGCGCGCGGCGAGCCAACCATTTCGGACGCCATGCGAAAAAACGATGATTTCGCGCGTGTGCAAGTGCGAGACGTTCCGGCGGACACGCGAAAAACGCGCGCGGGAAAAACAAGGTGTGCACGGGCGTTCGCGCGCGAACTGTGGCGCGTGGCCGCGAGCGCGCAGTACAAAAGGCGTGCGTCGAGCGTCCCCTCCTCTGCGCGTTCACTCCTCTTCTCTCTCTTTTTCGCGTCCGCTCCTCTACCTCTCTCCTCTCCCGCGCTCTCTCGTCTCCACCGCGCCGCCGTCATGCCTGCGAGGAGGAACAATACCACCGGCTACCGCAGCGTCCGCGCGCGCCCGAATGGGATGTTCACTGCCGAGATCCGCTCCGGCGACGATCGCATCCCCCTCAGGTCCTTTGCGACGGCGGCGGAGGCCGCCCACGTCTGGGACGCGGCGGCCTAGCGGCTCGGGCGCCCGCGGTCGGTGATGAACTTCACCGACTGCCAGAGCCGCCAGGAAGCGGAGGCCAGGGCGCCGAAGCCGCAGATCGTCACCGCCGCCGACCGCCGCCACCTCTGTCACCGCGCGTTTCAAGGCCTCGACGCCGATAGGGACGAGCGCGCCGTCCACGAATATTACTGGAATCATCCGGAGGAGGAGCGCGCCGAGGAGGAGTTCTAGCAGACCCGCGCGGCTGAGCGGGCGGAGCGCCGCCTCGAGCGCCACCTCAAGTTGGAGGCCGCCCGAGAGGCGAAGTTGATGGCGCTCCGGGAGCTCCGCCAGGCCGACCGCGCCGGCGAGGTTTGGGCCTCTGACGATCCGAGGTGGACGACTATCTCCGACGAGATATCGTTCACCTCCGACGACGACGAGGAGGAGTAGTTTTTATTTTTAAATTTTTTTATTTTCTATGTTTGCGGCGTGCTTGTTTTGCGCGTCTGCTAAACAAAAAATTTCTTAGCGCCTAATTTTTTTTAGCGCTGCTGCATTTTCTGTCGCACCGCGCTCGCGCCCGAAAAATCTACACCGCGCGCCAAACAGCGCTTTCGAGCGCACAACGATCGCGCGGCTGTTGGAGATGCTCTAAAGTTGGGCATCAGACGCTGCAAAATAGTGCGCGACGGCAAGAACCTCGTACAAACAAACATATAGCACAAAATAGATCAAGCACAGACACACAAAATTATAATAAAAATAGCTTTATTATTCTTACAATACAAACAAATAGTACACAACAATATAAATAATAGTTTATGGAGAATACAACAAATTATTTGTTAAGTAGATCTTAATTAAACATACACCAATATAGAAACTGATGGAGGAGTTAACCTCTTGGGTGACCCGATCTTCACGAATTGACCAAGAACTCAAGAACACGGCGAAGAACACGAAGAACAAAAAGGGGATCGAGGAGAGAAGATAACTAGCGTGAACTGGAAGACTCGATCTCCCGTCAACTAAGCCGCAACGGCCGCCTACAGAACGATCAATCCAACCGAACTCACTTTATCGGAAACCGATTCAATACCCGTGGCTGGTTAACCACGCCAATAGAACCTCAGAGGTTAGTTGAGGAGATTGAAAAAAACCTAACTGAATCCCAAGGGAAAAGGATAGTTAACTCGATGTAGCCTTGATACGATCCTAGATACACATCATAAGAGTAGCTTTGATACGGTCCTAGATACAAATCATAGGATTAGCCTCACAAGAGGGGTACAAGAGCAAAGCTCAATTCATTTAATAATCATCCTAACCTAGATCTCGTCCATGGGTAGGTGGGGTGGAAAAGGGGAGAAAACCCCAAAATCCCACAGGTGCAGAGAGACTGGCCAGGGAGGCCGGCTGGAGGCCGGCCTAGCCGGCGAGTGAGGCCGGGGTGGGCGCGGGGAGCCCGGCCTGGCGACACAGGGGAGCCGGCCTGGGGCCGGGGTGGAGGTTGGCCGGTTCAGGTGCCCACCCGGCCTGAGGCGAAGGAAGCCCGGCCCGAGGACGGGATGGAGGCCGGCTTCCTCTGGAGGGGTTCCGGCCTGGAGGCCGGTCTGGCAGGGGTTGCAGGCCGGGTTTCCTACGCTTCTCCCTCCTCCTTCTTTTCGTGTTCTTCCTCGGTGTCTCCTTCTCGGACTTCTTCTCTAACTTCTTGGGCATCATCTTAGGCACGTTCTTGAGCATCTTGGCCATCGTCTTGTGGCTCCATGGTGGGATCAAACCTGAGCACACATAGGGTGGTTCCATGAGGTAGCACACCATTCACCAAGTCATCGAACACATATAGAGAGATGATTGAGTTCACCTTATCATGTATCGCCTTTGCCCATGATCTTATCATGGGTCCATTGGGTGTTGGGCTTGGTGGAATGGGGTGTGCTGCATCATCTCCACCCCTTAAAAAGAGTCGACCTCGACTCGTGGTCTTCCTCATCACTTGGATATCCATGGAAGGGAGAGAGATCCTTGACGTTGAATGGGTTGTGAACAAGGTACTTGGATTGCGGTAAGTCAAGCTATTAGGAGTTGTTGTTGATGCACTTGAGGATCTTGAAAGGTCCGTCACCTACTGGCTTGAGCTTGGAGTTGCGCTCTTGTGGAAAACGGTCTTTACGCAAGTGTACCCAAACGAGGTCACCTTCTTAGAACAGCATTATCTTCTTGTTCATCATGGATGCTCGGTGCTCGGAATGCTTCTCAAGTGTAGCTCTTGTGGATTCATGTAGCTTCTTGATGTAGTCGGTGTGTGATACGACTCCAACGTATCTATAATTTCTGATGCTCCATATTGATATTATGCCAATTGCTACATGTTTTCTCCCTTCTTTATGTAATTTTTATCGATTTTCCGGGACTAACCTATTAACAAGATGCCAAGTGACGGTTCCCTATTTTCTCCTGTTTTTAGTTTCAGAAAAGTTGTTCTAGAATTATTCTCGGAATTGGACGATTCGAAAAACAGAAGTCTTAGAAGTCCCGGAAGCATCCAGAAGTCCCGAAGAGCCCCGGAGGGGGGCCACAGGGTGGCCACACCATGAGGTGACGCGAGTCCCCCTGGCCGCGGCACCTAGGGG
Source organism: Alopecurus myosuroides (assembly GCA_028641055.1). Lineage (NCBI taxonomy): Eukaryota > Viridiplantae > Streptophyta > Magnoliopsida > Poales > Poaceae > Alopecurus > Alopecurus myosuroides. Next base: position 353,488,264 of record CM054058.1, read on the forward strand.
TGTGGGCCCCCTGGCCACCTCCCGGCATCGCCCTTTCACCCATATATACTCCCCAAGGCATAAACCCTAGGAGAATCGATCTTTTCCACAAAGACATCCGTAGCTCCGCCGCCGCTGCCGGCAAGTTTCGGGGGACAGATCTCTGTTTTGGCACCCTGCCGGGATGGGGAAGTGCCCCCGGAAGCCATCTCCATCGACTCCACCGCCATCTCCATCGCCGTTGCTGTCTCCTATGATGAGAAGGGAGTAGTTATCCCCCGGGGATGAGGGCTCTACCGGTAGCTATGTGGTTCATCTCTCTCTCCCATGGTGTGATCTATATGTGAGCATGAGCTTTGTAATCTATTTGAATTCGTAGATGTTACTATTCATCTTTTGCTACTCAGTGCTTTATTAATATGAACTTTGGAGTCACTTTGATCACGGTGTGAAGGTGACAGTGTGCACGCGTGTGACGCCCCGAGATCGGGCACTATGCAGATTTCAGCATTTCCGCCAAAATCCACATAATAACCGATTCCAGGTTGCCACTTATGATAACATTACAACAGTTCACGAATAATCCACAACAACAACAGAGGAGGTATATACAAGACGACTCAAACGAGTCGGAGATACAACTGATACAATACAAAGATCCAAATAACAGCGGAAGAAACAACATAGCGTCCGACTACGGACAAGATACAAATTGGACTAAGAGTCCTGAAGATAACCGATGGCGTCCAATCCCTGCCCAGGCCAAGCCGGAGGGATTCCCAAGCTAACGTCGTCAGACTTCAAACCTGTTGACTGCAATGTGGAATATGCAGCCACGAAATGGATTCGTGGGTCAGTACTATTAAGTACTGGCAAGTGGATAAACCATACTCACAAGATACCAGCGTAACCAATCATCACAAGATACAAATACTTTGGGTAGGACGGAAGGAAGGGATTATTGCAAAGAAGCGGCAGCGGGCTGCACTAACTAACTACAGAGACGCGCTACAACATCCGGCTAAAAGAAAGGGATAAGATAGCGCGACAAAACCAACTATAACTACTCACCAAACAATACCCAGCCAGTGTTACCCCCTACTAAGGAAGCAACCCAAGGAAACTCACACTGTTGATTAAGGTGACATTCATTTTCATGGTGGAGGTAATCTATATTACTAGTCAAGTTATCATCGTTAAGTGTAAGTTGTCTGAGTACTTATTAGCCAGCACTTTCACCAAGTCATCCATAACCGCGGACAACACGGCTTCTCGAGAAGATTAACCCTGCAGGGATGCACCAATTTGGCCGTACACGTAAGAATGACCCGCCAGATGGAAATGCACTTCCACCAAGCGAGGCACTCAACACAACCCAACTCTTCTTCGCATCAAGCCCAAAGAACCCCGTGCAATTAAGCGCACGACTAATCAAGCCCCACGAAGAAAAGGGGACCCTCATAGCACTCTAAGAACGTGTCTCCCTAAATGCCGACTACAAAAGTTCCACCCTGGCGCCAAGGGTTCGCACCTGCATATGCATGCGGCAAATGGAAAACCAGAACTAAATGAGGCGATTTGGACGAGATGCGAATCGAATCAAAGTTGCGGGGGGCGCCCATACTCGCTTCCCACATGCGGTTAGCGCGCTCATCATGGATCGGAGGACAAGACCCTTTTCCTAATTAAGGTCGACACTAGCAGGCCTCAAAACCACGCTGGGCCTCCTGCCGGTGCCTTATCATCAAATTATTATTACCCAAAACATTAACATGTTGTTGATTATTGAAACCCAACTATCAACTAAACAGGTGATAGGACAAACGACAACAGGACTCGAACGCAAACAAACCTAAGCATGCTAGTACGACACATGCCAACAAACAATAGGGTTATAGGTGTGGAGGTAAGGCAATATCGTGGCAGCAGGGTAAACATGTGATGGGATCGGAACACAAGCATCGAATCATAAGGCTAGCATAGGACAACGGAAAGAATCGGTAACAAGTGATGAAAGGCAGCCATAGGCAGCAAGTGAGTATACTTGCCTGGAATCCAGTTTGGAGAGGTAGCAGAACTTGTCGTTGCTCACATCATCTCAGCGTCCTATCCGCGAAGAAACAACGAACTAGAACAAACACCGGATGCAACAATTACTACTACGGCAAAAGATCCAGCATGATCCTATTTTATATGCATGACATGCGGGATGCAACGCAAAAGTACAACTTAGACAATTTAATCGGACCCGGAGTCCGGATAATTTAATTATGGTTTAAGTTGTTTATCTAGCCATCATATTAAATGTTTATTAACATGGAAAACAATAAGTAGGTGAGCTAAACAAGATTAAATGGAATAGGGCAATATTTAGTGGATACCCCAACACATTCCATATTTATTTATTAGGTGACATGCATAACACAACTACAAATGCAAGATGCAAGATGCAAATAAGGGAATGGATGGCATATTAATATTCCTTGCATTTTTCTGGTTGGAAAACATATTTTATATGTTCAAAAAGAATTTAGTTTGACCAAGTTATTAATTTAGCAATTTTAAATGATTTAAACAAGATTTAAATTATTTAATCAATTTTAATTATTCAAAACAGGAAACAAAGTTTATATTTGGAAAGCTTGTTCAATTTTGCATGGAAACCATATTTTACATTTTAAATTTGGAGTTCATTTGAATTATTTATAAGCATTTGAATTCCAGGGGCTATTCTGCAAATTCCAGGGACTTAAAAGAAAAGCAGGAATTACAGAACAAGCCCCTAGGGCTTTTCTTACGCAGCGCAGCGTGACACTGGGTCACTGACCAGTGGGGTCAGTGCCCTGCTGGCGCCTGCGTGGCTGGGGCGTGGGCTGAGTGGCCACCAGTGCCACTGACTGGTGGGGCCTGGGTGCTGGCGTGGCAAAGAAAATAAAAGGGGGGCCTTTTGCGCCCCCGGGGTTTCGAACCCGCGACCTGCCGGTGCGGATGCGGTGAGCGTAGCCAATGCGCTGCTGTGCGTTTTGTGGTTGGTGTACGGCGCGACCCTAGATGTCCTGTTCTTTCGTGAGCTGAAAGTTTCTGACGAAACTGAAACCCGACCATGGCGACACGGACATGGCCAGCGAGCCCAGGAACGATACGGCGATGGGAACGAACATAGGAAGGGCAAAATGGAACCGGCTGCTCACCAGGGTGCTGCGGAAGTAGTCGTACGGGTCGGAGGCGGCTCGGAGGAGGACCGTCGACGTGCGGTAGGCGAGGCAGGCGACGATGGCGTTGAGGGAGCTGCGGTGGTCGACGGCGATGGAGGAAGCCCGTGGCCTCCCTAGGGCGTCCCTGACCCCCAAAATCCGCGAGCAGCAAGCCCGATCCTCGGGGGCTCCATTCCCGTGGCCAGCACGGCGTGGCGACGACCATGGAACCGACGGCGACGGCGGAGTCAGAGGGGTTATTGCTGTCGTTTTGAGGTTCAGAAAGTGGAAGAAAAACAGGAGAACAGAGAAGAAAAATAGGAGGAGGGGAAGGAGGGAGATGGCGTCGGCGAGGAGATGGAGGGGAGAGGGGCTAGGGTTTGGATGGAGGAGGGGAAGATAAGAAGGGGGAGCAGGTGGGGATCGGTGGTGGTTGTGCTCTGCTTTCGTCACTGGTGTCGACATCCCTGTACGGAGGTGGAAGAAAGGGAGGTGGGCTGGTGTCGCTGGGGTTGTAGGTGGGCCTTAACAGGCCTGCCTCCCCCAGCTGTTGGTTTTTATTCTTTTTCCCTTTTTTTTGTAGAAGGTGTAAGAAAAAGAATTGATGGGGTTTTAGATGACCAAAAGTTATGAAATAAAAACCATGCACTTGGCACTTAGAAAGCCCAGGTGCACAACTTTTATTTCTCCAAATTTTGAATATTGGTTACTATTTTGAAATTGGAAAGAATTTGAGGGAATTTCACACTGATGGATTTGTTTCAACTTCGAACAATTTAATTATTTATAAATTCAAGTTTGGTGGAACAAATTGAGATGTTATTGAAAACAATTTGATTTGAGAACAAAGGTGCATTTTGAAATTTGGAAAATTGGTTTTTGAAATTTTAATTGGTTTGAATTTTGAATTGGTTTTTGCAAACATAGGTGCAAATGATGCATGTGATGCAATGCCATGAGAAAGGAAAAGCAAACAATTCTAGTTGGGGGGAAATCCCCCGGGTGTTACAACGCGTGTGTGTCTCCTCTATGAAATTGTGGAGTTTGCTTAGTACCTTCTAGGGCGCTCATAGTGATAGCGTGGGGTTAACTAGACATGGGAATACAAACTTGAGGAGTGATGTTACAGCCCTACGCAATGATTAGTGTTCGTTATCCAACCGGAGAGGGTTAAGAGTAGCATAGTGAGAGAAGCTATCTAGTTATTCATTTATGTGATCATTGTTGAGAGTTTCCACTAGTGAAAGTAGGAGCCCTAGGACTTATTTCCAAGCATTGAAACACCGTTTTCCGCCTATTCTGCTACATGTTTGCTTGCTGCCATTTTTTTTTCAGATTGCTATTATGACTTATTATCATCCATATTACTTGCATTTTACTCTCTCTTCGCCGAACTAGTGAACCTATATACCTGACAAGTACATTGGGTGTGTTGGGGACACAAGAGACTTCTTGTATCTTGATTGCGGGGTTGCTTGAGAGGGATATCTTTGACCTCTACCTCCCTGAGTTCGATAAACCTTGGCTAATCCACTTAAGGGAAACTTGCTACTGTTCTACAAACCTCTGCACTTGGAGGCCCAACACTGTCTACAAGAATAGAAGCGTGCGTAGACATCAAGCTCTTTTCTGGCGTCGTTGCCGGGGAGGTAAGGTAAAAGGTACTCACATCCTCGGGTGTGAGTGCTCGAAGTTATTTCCTTTAGATTATGCAATTATATATTTTTTGTTTATTGTTTTTATTTTCACTAGTTAGGCTTAATGGAAAACAACAAAAATATGAGAGAGCTTTATAATCTTTATCTTGAGTTAGGACATGAAGTGTTTGAAGAGAAAATTAAAAAACCTATGGGGATTTATTTGCATGCTATTGGCAATGTTATTAGTATGAATTCTTTGAACACCATTATTGCTAATGCTATGGAAAATTCTAAGCTTGGGGAAGCTAGTTTTGATGAATATGATATTTTTAGTGCCCCAAGTTTTGAGGAGGAAATTTTCTTTGATGATACCTTGCCTCTAATATATGATGATTATAATGATTGTGGTATTCTAGTTCCACCTGTTTACAATGATGAATATGATATTTTCAGTCCACCTACTATTGAGGAAAAAATTAATTATGATTACAATATGCCTCCTATATTTAATGATTATGGTGATGAGAATAATAATTATAGCTATTTTGTTGAATTTTCTCTCACTACTATTAATAAGAATGACTATGCTTATGTGGAGAGTATTAATTCTTTTATGCATCTGGCTTATGATAAGAATGTTTTATGTGATAGCTATATTGTTAATTGTATTCATGATGCTACTGAAAGTTATTATGAGAGAGGGAAACATGGTTTTATGCATCTCAACAATATTAAGTTTTCCCTCTTTATGTTGAAATTTTTGACGTTGCACTTATTTTGTCTTCCTATGCTAGTGACTTTGTGCTTCGTTGACTTGTTTTTCTACAAGATTATTTTTCATAGGAAGTGGGTTAGACTTAAATGTGTTCTATATTTGCTTATTGATGCTCTATTATTGTGCTTCAACTCTTATTCTTATGTGAGCATCTTTTAAAAATCATTGTGCCTAGCTGAAAGGCATTTAAAGAAAATGGCTTCCGGGAGGCAACCTGTTTTATTTTTTCTGTTTTCAACCCGTTTTCCTTTGTTTTCTTTTGTGTGATTTGCATCTGGGTATTTTCTATTTCCTTAGCAACCCCACTGTATCTTTTCTTTTGAGTTTTTTTGAGCCAGGTAAAGCCTCTAGTGGAAAGTTGAGCCTATATTTCGGATTTCTGCGCAGGAAACAGATTTCTACTGTCCACTGTTAATTCCGTAAAAAATCACATAAAATTCAGAATTACCTGATATTTTTTGTGCTTAATACAGAGTTATATATGCAACTTTTCTTAAAATTGAACTTTTTGATTTGAGCAACATAAGATTTTTGAAAAAAATAATCTTTACCTGCTATTCTGTTTTGACAGATTTCTGCCATTTATCGTATTTGCATCTTAATCTCTTTGTTTTGGTGTTCTTTTGATAAAAAGAGTTTTGAAATAAGTTGTGAAAGTATCTAATGTGTTTTTGAGTGTTAGACTTGTGTTGAAACTGAACCATGTGATTTTATTATTTCAATTGCACTAACGTTGCTGATGAAGATTGTGAGAAGTTTGGTATGAAGGAAGTTTTCAAGGGTCAAGAGAAGAGGATGATATAATGTGATCAAGAAGAGTGAAGAGACTAAGCTTGGGGATGACCCGGTGGTACATCCCAGAAAATTCCAATAAGACTTAAGCGTCTAATCTTGGGGATGCCCAAGGCATCCCCTTCTTCATCAACAAATTATCAGGTCACTTCTAGTGAAACTATATTTTTATTCGAACGCATCTTATGTGCTTTACGTGGAGCGTCTTTTATTTTTCATTTAAGTTTTTTGGTTTTCTTTGCTGCAATAAATAGTTGGTTTTTATCATACTTGTGTGGGAGAGAGAAACGCTCCGTTTTCATTGCTTAGAACACTCTAGTTTTCATTCTTATTGTTTTGTGAGTGTTCACTTTTTGCTAGTACTGCGTTTAGCCTTTGTTTTCATGCATCTCTTATTCAGAGCTGTTAGATTTTGTAGTTAGGTGGTTCTCATATATGTGCTTGGTTGGGAATAGAAATGCTTATGTGGTAGTTGGTATAGTGGAAAAATTCGCATGGTCTTGTAGATCACTAAACTGCTTCACTTGAATCACTGTTGTTGTTTTGAGATATTAATTTGCTTAATGGATAAACATGAAGGACTAGTAAGTATAAACTTTTAATGGTTGGTCTAAAAAACTTTAAACTGTGCCACACTTAAATTACCAGCTGATAGAAACAATGGTATATGATTTCTGATCGGCCTTTTGTTACGCGCTACGGTCGTGGTAGCTAACAGTGACTTGTCACTGCCATAGACCCTCTTGGAGTGATTTGCACTTTGCCTTGTAAGATGATTTGCTTGCTGCAATCTTTTAACTCGTGAGTCTATGTTGCGGTTCCTGGCACTTCCACCATCCATATTTGCTAGCCTCTTCGGTACTGTGCATTGCCCTTTCTCAGATTGAGAGTTGGTGCAAACTTCGCTAGTGCATCAAAATCCCGTGGGAGGAGTTTGTTCTCCTACACACAAGCCCATATATTCTTCCTCAAAACAACCACCATACCTACCTATTATGGCATTTCCATAGCCATTCCGAGATATATTGCTGCATAACATCCACCTCCATTATGTTACTTGATGATGAGCTTCATGGTTATTTATGCATACTGTCGTGGGATAATCACGGCAGATGTTACCAGGGGTAACTGATCTTGGGGCAAGTCGACACAGGCGTTCGGGAGAGGGTTTAGCTCAAGAGAAGACATGGTACAACTTGATCTGACAACCGGTAATCGAAGTCGCCGGATCTCTATTCTCGATACAATAACTCGATTTAGGGTTTACACTGGATACTCGATATCACTCGATATTGCTAGGGTTCTTAGATCTCTGTCCAAACTACCTCCGGGGGTCGGTTTATAAAGCACCCGTACCCCCTGGCTTGTCCTACAAGGCGTACCCTGAATCCTACCCGGACACGGCGCACTAACCCTAACTTGCCTTTACAGTAACCCACAATCCGGGTCATTAGGCCTACAAGCTTGGGCCTTCACAAGTTTCCCTATCCTTAGCCGGATCCTGCACATCATTCCTTGAGCCGGGTTATTCCTTGGAGCTTGGCCTACCGGGTTAGCATCCCCCTGTCAGTAGTCCCCAGAATAGCCTGGGCTTCACGGATCTCCTTGAAGCACTTGCTATTCCCTGCAAAGATATCGATCATACGGGTATATGAAGATCGGGTTAAGATGTTTTAATATTCAGCTAGGCCTTGCTCCTTGGCGGCCATGCAATAACCTCAGCTTTCCCTCCAAACACCTTGGTTCAAACTTCTGGGTCCAAACCATAATAATAACTCCAAGATCCTATGCTCGATAACCAATCCCGTCATCACGGGACAAATCCCCTTCTTCCTTTTATCCGGATGCTTTGCTCAATACTTGGCGCACATCTCGCAGAAACTTTAAATAAATAGCCGTTTACCCCCTCCATTCTCGGCTTCCACTCACCAAACCGAGCTTATCCATTTGCACTATAAAAAAGCCCCTTAGGAGTGACCCGAACCCTAACGGCTCACTTCCTCCATTCCATTCCTTTCTCCCTCTGAGCTCTCCTTCTCCCTGAGCGCCACCACGGAAATCCCGCGCTCGTCACCGGAACCCATCGCCCGGAGATTACGCTCCGCCACCATTCGCCCCGCGCCGCCGCCAAGATCCGCCGGCGAATCCTCATCCGGCCCACCAAGAACCGCGAAGGGACACCAAGCCTGCGCCATCTGCCTCCGCAAGGCTTCCCTCAGATCTCCTCCGGTAAATCTTTTGCACCTATCAATTTGCCCTCTCACCCTTTGATTTTTTCCTCAGATTAGATCCAGATCGGTCCGCCTCGGATTTCTCGACTAGGCCGAATTAGAATACCCATAAACTCTTCTAGCTCGCACTCAAGACAAAGCGCATGCTCCAGTCCGCTCCCCTACTACCCACAATCATTATTCTTGCCATAAATCCAAAAATGAAACTTCCAATCTAGGCTCGAACCACCCAAATTTTCCGCCTTCGCATCAATCACCCGGCTAGACCATTCCTTTTCAGTTACTTTTATTCACGTCTGGAACTTAAGCCGCCATCCATTGTATCCAAAAGGCTCCTTCAACATTTAGATCCCATAAATTTCACCACAATGCCTGATACCCGGAAACTTTCAAACTTTGCTCTGCATGCTAACACCCGGATCTCCCGTAACTTTTCATACCTCAATGCTGTCCGGCCTATACTTAGCCGGCTCGCAACTTTCATGTCTTAATTTCCTTCTTACCTTGTGCCCTGCAGGTCAGCCATATGGCTCCCAAGAAACAGGGGAAGACCCCAACCAAGACCAAAGCCACCAACACCATTTCCGCCAACTGGGCGCGGTCTATGGTCACAAAGGCCAAGTTGGAGGAGCTGGTGGAACTGGGAATTCTTCCTCCTCAGGAAAATATCCAATGGAGGGTACCGGGTAAGGAGACCCGGCCCACCCCTACCAAAGACGAGGTAATCTGTTTCGTGGATCACGTGACCCGGGGTTTTCGACCACCGGGTCACCCCTTTTTCCGTGACATACTTAGCCACTACGGCCTTCGTGTCTTTGACATCGGACCCAACTCTGTGCTAAATATTTCCCATTTTATTGTCCTCTCCGAATCCTACTTGTGCACTCCGCCAAGTCTAGCTCTTTTCATTGAGCTTTTTCAATGCAAACCATGCCGCGAAAGCGGTGATGGGGCGCTTCTCACTTGCGGCGGGGTTTCGATCCAACGCCGCAAAAACTCTCTAATGCCACCCCTCACCCTCAATTCCCATCTCAAGCATTGGCAGCTCTCGTACTTCTACTGCCAGGACACTTCCCCACCCGGCCAAAAGAAACTGCCGGGTTACTCGGAGGGTCTTCTTGATATTTCCGATAAGTTTAGCGCCTTCGCCCCTAACTCGGATAGGGAGGCAATTCAACCCTTGCTAGCCAAAATTGCTACTCTTACAACCCAGGGCCTCATCGGGCTCAATCTAGTAAAGACCTGGGTCGATTTTAGGATTCAGCCCAACTCCATCCGCACCAAGTTGATGTGCGAGTATTCAGGAGAACCTTCCGATCCGCTCCGATACTCCGATAACATCTTCGCACCTGGCGACACCCATAAAACCATCAAAGGTTTTTTGACGGAAAAGCTCGAGGTAATCCGGAACATATCCGGGTTAGAGCCCTTCACGCTTGAAAACCCCTCCCCTGAGGTAAAAGTCCGACTCTAACGCCCTTACTTTCATTCTTTCCACTTGATACAGTTGGTAACCTGTGTATTAACACCTTTCAGGCTAATGACGACTTTTGGAAAATCAACGCCTCCCCTAGCTCCGAAAGTCCAGAGGAGCAAGAGGCCGTTCACTCGGATGAAGGTACTCTTCGAATTCTATTTGGTTCCTTTGAACTCGTCATAACCCCTTCATTTTCAACCATAACTTTGATGATATTTCAGAACAAGAGGATGATGAGGAAGAAAACTCGGATGGCAAGGTAGAATCTGCCAGCGACGAGGACGAACCGGAGCCGGCGACCAAAGCCGGATCCAAAAGAAAAGCTCAAGAGGCCCCTTCCAAGGTTTCATATCCCCTCCTCGCCTTCAATTCGCGTCACCTTAATGATATACCTGAGTTATTTTGACATTATTCCACTGGCCATTCTTGAAGGAGTCGCCCATGATCAAGCGTAGGTCAACTCGAAATAACCCGGGTGACAACGTCATCAACCCGGGTATTTCTTCGACCCCCATTCGGCGGGCTGGTAATTATTCTATCTTTTCTCGGCCGGCACATTCCCCTTGAACTATTCTTATATGACATCTAACCTGACAATTTTCAGCCTCTCCCGAGTCTGATGACGGGTTTCCTTGTGACTTCGCGGTGAACACCGGGTAAGATCCCCTTCCGGACGCTCTTCCACACTTCACCACCCTTTCCTGACCGCGTATTTTAACTGTTTCTTGATAACATTTACAGGGCCACGGTCGTCGTTAGCGACCAAGAGGGCATGGAAGACGAGGGCCCGGGTCAGGGGAGCCCGGCCGATAAGACTACTGTCGTGTCTGGCGATGAAAAGCAAACCTCGCCGATTAAACCGGACGCCCAAGAAACCGAGTATCCAATTGCTTCCCATGCGAGCAAGAAGAAGAAAGCCACAACCTTGGGTGCCGAAGGAGTGTCGGATTCCAATGCACAAATGACCCGGGTTCCGCCTCCTTCTAAGAAGAAAACCTCTTCTCGGAATTCCCAAGGCCCCGGGTCTTCTGATACGGGTAAAGATACTTTTGATCAATTGATGAACATGCTCCTCACCATGAAGGCTTCAGAGGGCGATATTTTAGAGCGCATGGCTGCAGAGCACCAGGTAAAAGCGCTTGTCATCTCATATTGCATATCTAGTCCCCAAGTTCCGAGTATGACTTGCAAAAGTTATGCTTGGTACTTCACGCCAAATTTATCTTATCATAACATCCCACTAATGCTTGCCCTCCTTTCTACTTACAGGCACAGATAACTCGGTCTGATGAAACTTTACTGAAGACCGAACAACGTCTTCTTGCCGAGATAAAACGACGGGAAATCCTTGAGGATGACATGGAAGCTTTGAAGAAGGATGTTTCCAAATATAAGAAGAAGTGCCACACCGCTCGGACCGACTTGAAGAATTTATCGGATCAAATCACCGACACTTACCAGATCTTACTGAGTAAGTTTTTGTCTGCCGACTAACTTCATGCTTCTTGTTATGCACCACTCTGGGTTACTGATGCCTTCTTGCTTCTGTTTCAACTGCAGGTGCCAACCTTGCACCTCCAGAGGAAGATACTATTGCCAAGGCTAGGACCCTGAAGACTGTGCTCCGGACTTTCTTTGCCGGCACAAAATTTATATTGGACGCCATACATTGGCCCACAGAAGCCTATCCGGGTGAAGAGAATCTTGTCCAAGCCTGCTCCACTGTGCCTGGCTGGATTGAACTTTGGAAACGTTCGTCCTGCCGAATTGGAATAACCCGGGCATTGACCTTGGCCAAAGCCTACTTTCTGAAGCTTGACCCGGCGAAGATAATATCCGGGTTTCCCGAGTTTAAGGCGGATGGTGCCAAATTTACGCCTAAGGACTTCAAGGCCATTCAGTCAGCAGTGCGCCCCTCGGCTACCTCTTTAGCCGATAGCTTGGACCTGAATACGCTAATGGCTGCGTATGACGCCGATGGCAAAGTTATCACAGAGGAAGCACCCCCGCCCTTGGACCTCTTGGAGAAGTGGGCTGATCACTCGGCCAAAAAGAAGGAGGCAACCGCGAAGAGGGAGGCCGAGTTAAAATCAGGGCCATCCGCCTCTACACCGTCCGTCCTTCCACCCATCCGCCCTGGCGCGGTGAGTCCGGGTGGTTCTGCCAGGAAAGCTAAGCAGCAGGCCCAGGAGCAAGACCCGGAAGACCGCACTCAGGAGGCCGAGTAGGGTGATGATGTCATAATACCTTAATCACGTGGGACCTTTTCATTTGAACTATTTATTCTGCCAATGGTGCGCTTGTGCACTTCTGATACCGATGCCATAACTTGTAATGTACTTCTATTCGGTGACATATTTTTGCGGCTTTCCCTGCCCTTTGATAATCGTGCTATTTTGTCTGTTCTTTTGAACTTGTTCTTGATACCCAGCTTTCTTTTTACCTCCCTTTGTAAGACTCGGTTTTCCGAGACCAGGAGTTTTAATACGTGGGCTTTTTCTTTAAGTCCCCAAGACTCGGATGGTGAGGTTTTTCGAACTGCGATAGCCAAGTAGTTTGTTTCTGTTTCGAAGTCCCCCAGCCCCCATGACCCAAAGTTCGAGTAATGGGGGTGTGGCCTTTCTGAGAGAACAAACTATTTTTTACCGAGTCGCAAACCTAAAGCCATTCCGTGTAAGTACTGAAGTTATGCTTGATAATTGTTGAGTTTCCGGCTTTTAGCCTTGTACTCTGCATAAACTTGTGGTTTAGATGACCCTTTTAACTATCTTGTACTGTAAGCCGGCTTTCGCGTGGATACCATGTTGTTACATCCATACGAGAACAGTGTCAGGCAAGTCCCATTGGGCTCCATGGCTGATTGTAATCGTAAGCGAACGAATCATGCCACTTTAGTGCGAGTCACATCAAGCTTAAGTAAGATAAGTCAAGAAAAGTTGGCTTCTTTGCCCAGTCATAAGATTGCAGCCGTGCTCGTTTGCAAGTAATCGTCCCTTATAACTTATAGCTATCTATGCCGGGTCATTCGGGTTAGTGGTTGGTTACCTGGGCAACCAACCCCCAAGACCTACATGCAATCGATGCTTTTGATGATACTGAATTATCGATGTCGCAGGGATACTACTTACTTGTAATCAGGGTGTAATGATATAGGACTTGATAACCATCTCTTTATTGATACTAGAAATTTTGGATCAGCAGGCCGCCTCATTAAAAACCTTCCAGCCCCCTTAGGTACCCTGGGTAGGAAAAGAGCGCGTCTGAAACCTGCTGCCCGTTACATTGTTTAGTTCCTCATAAGCGCTGGTCCCGGTCTGGCTTGACTAATGCACATTCTCCATATGTTGGATCTTTTCCTGATGAGTACCGGGTTTACTAGCCAACCCGGGTGGGGTGTTCCAATGACCTGGCTGGTTGTAAGCGGCCGTGTGGCTTCTTCCTTTACAGCGGGCCGCTTGGGGGAATCATCCTCGATTAAGGCCACCATTTTAGCATCTTGCGTTGCCTTGGATTTTGTTCTTTCGCCTTCAGTACTCGGCCTTTTTGATGTGGCTATATCCTCCGGGTCTGCTTGAGATCGGTAGTGCTTGAGTTCTTCTTTTCTACAGGCCTGCTCGGCCATTGCTGCGTCTCCTTCGTCACATTCAGCTGCTATATCTCGATTTCCATGTATGGTAATGGTCTTCTTGGGACCCGGGATTTTTAGCTGTAGATATACGTAACACGGCCTAGCCATGAATTTGGCATAAGCCGGCCTTCCAAACAGCGCGTGATAGGGGCTGCGTAATTTCACTACCTCAAAGGTGAGCCACTCAATTCGATAGTTATCCTTTGATTCTCCGAAAGCTACCTCCAATGCGATTTTTCCCTCGGGGCATGCTGAATGACCCGGCACTATCCCATGAAAAACTGTCGAGCTTTTTTGCAGTTGAGATTCCTTGAGACCCATGCGTAGGAAGGTTTCCCAATACAGTATATTGATGCTGCTTCCACCATCCATTAAAACCTTCTTTAGTTCGTACCCATTAACTTGCGGTGCGACTACTAGTGCCAAGACTCCTGGGTGTTCCACTCTTTCCGGGTGATCCCTTCTGCTCCATGTTACCTCCTGTTCTGACCATCTCAAGTATATCGGAACGGCTAACGAAACTGAGTTGACTGCTTGCTTCAGTATCTTTTTGTCCTTGTTAGATCCTCCTGTGGTATGCACATGATATTGACCCAATTGTTTGGGGTTAGCCTGGAAGCCTCCTGCCCCCCCTTGGTTATTACCTTGATTTCCAGCCGCCGGGTTACCAGCTGGGGGTGGGCCGTTGCCCGGGTTTGCCCCTGGACCCGGTCCTCCTCCCCGCCCTGCACCTCGCATAGCTCTGTGCACTTCCTCATTTTTCCATCTTTGTAAATCGGCGCACTGTTCTAGGGAGTGGTTAGCTGGCCTGCCATTCCTGCTGTGCTTCGGACATGCCATCCTGAATATGTCCCAATTGTTGCCCGGCCTTGGTGGACCTTGATAGTTTCCTCCATGGTGGTTACCTCCGTTGAAATTTCCTTCTGCTCTTGGCCTTGAAGACCCGGCTTCGGTGTTGGCGACAAACTCGGAGCCTCCTTCGAAGGGGCGCTTGTTCTGGCTATTTCCATTGTTTCCTGACGCTGTTCCGTTGCCGGTTCTTCCATTACCGCTTGTGTTTGCTTTTGTCTTCTTGTCATCAGCTTCTTCTTCTGTAGTATCTGTCGCAGCGTGTTTGTTGCACGCATCCATCAATTCTCCCATTGTGACTTCCGACGCATTTCGACTGGACTTCATGCGAGTTAACTTTTGCACTAAAGGTATATACTTGCATGTTTTTGCCATGGCCTGTAGTGCATCTTTGGGCTGGATATCCGTGGATGAGTGAAGTATCTCCATAACCCGGCGCACCCAACTGCGCGCCGATTCTCCCTTCTTCTGGACGCATCGCTCTAGATCATCAATAGTGAATAATTTCCTGCAGGTCCCGCGAAAGTGCTTGATAAACGCGGTCTTCAATTCCTCCCAAGACTTGATCGATCCCTCTGGTAGATTGGTGAACCACAATTTTGCTGCTCCTTCCGACATCATCAGATACATGAACTTGGCTTGGAGGTTCTCGGACGCGTTGCGGATTGACATTGCCATCTCGTAACTGCTTAGCCATGTTTCGGGATCCATGTTTGGCTCATAATTCACTACTTTCCCTGGCTCTTTGAACTTTTCCGGGTAAGGTTCAGCTCTAATATTGTCCGAGAGACACTTGGGTCCCGCAAGAATGATTGAAGCCGGCCTTGCTCTAGAAACGTGTGATGCCGCGGGGGGCGCGTCTGGGCGCGGTGCTGCGGGAGGTCCATGCGCTGCAGACCCGGCCGCGGCCCTCCGAGCCCTAGAACTGTCCACGACGGCCTGTGCTGCTGATGCTGTCTGAGCGCGGGGAGGAGGCGGCATTTGCTGCTGCTCTTCCCTCCGCCGCGCTGAACTCGTTTGTAAATTCCCTTGCTGCTGGCTGACGTATGGCGTCCCGTGCATACCGCTTCTGTGATCCGGGTAATTGGCTTGCTGTGCCACCGCAGTGTGCAACAGCTCGATGGCTTGCTGTGTCTTCTCTGCATGGGGCGACTCTCCCACAGGTATTTGATTCAATGCGAGTGTCGCCGCATATACGTTGTCCATAGGATTGTTGTAGTGGCCGGCTGGCGTGCGGAATCGTGATGGTGGCGGCGGCAGTAGACCGTTGCCGGTTGTGACTCTAGTTTGCGGTGGGGGTAACCCGGTCCGTTCATTCGCCGGATGTGTCGCTGCTGTCGTCTGTTGGGGTGCGGTTCCCTGGTTCACCACTGGTATCGGTTGGTCCTGAGGCGTGACGAATAAATTAGCCGGATTAATAACCCCGCCCGTTGCTGGCAACCTGGTGTGGTGCCTTTGATGTATCCTGGACGTTTCCTCTCGAAGCCGAGTTTCCAACGCGTCTAGCTCGCGCCGTCGGGTGGCCATCCCCTGTCTATCTGCTTCCACTTGCCTTCTTTGCTGTTCCAATGCACGACGAGCCACGTCCAGATCTCTAACACGCTCTGCCGCGTTTTCTGGGGTGATAACCGTGGCGAGGACTGTAGGATCCAAAATCAAATTATTATCGAACAGGGCCGGGTGACGCGGATTCGAGGGACCCGCCCCTGGTGTCCGGTTGGCTTGAAACCCGAACATGTTGGCATGTTGCTCCTCATCTGCTGCGCGACTGGTGACCGATGCTGACTCTCCATCGACCCGGGTCAAGACCGGGTCTCCGTTAACCGCGCCCTATTGCTGGGCCACTGCCTGAGCCGCCCCGACTGGTGCCGCGGCTGTGTTTCCTTGGTTGGCCGTGGGGGCTGCATAGACTGCAACTCGGCGCGCGATATCCGGTGTAAATTCAGGTGTTCCTCCTCACCGTTCTCCTCATACCGGTTTTCCAGTAGATCCAGGATAGACCCGGTGTCATCCTCTCCTTGGACCCGGTCGCGTGGGGTCCATGCCGGCTCCTCCGGCTGTTCCCACTCCGCGATGGGTTCTTCTGCCGGATATGTCGTTCCCGTTGATTCTTCATCATCTGATCGGATAGACGTGGCTTTTCCTGGCATAGAATCAGATCCAACGTTGTCAGGGACCGAATTGGAAGCACATACCATACCGATGAAGACGCTGATCCGGCCGATTGTCACGACGGATCCGGTTTCGAGGTGATCCGACTCCGGCCCCCAGCCGGAATTGTCCACCACCTTTTCTCCTTTGTGGTCGATGTAGATCTCGCCGATGACAAGATTCTCCATGCCCTTCCGAGCTTCTCCCGTGATGTAGACACCTTTGGACGCAGGCCCCACGGTGGGCGCCAACTGTCGTGGGATAATCACGGCAGATGTTACCAGGGGTAACTGATCTTGGGGCAAGTCGACACAGGCGTTCGGGAGAGGGTTTAGCTCAAGAGAAGACATGGTACAACTTGATCTGACAACCGGTAATCGAAGTCGCCGGATCTCTATTCTCGATACAATAACTCGATTTAGGGTTTACACTGGATACTCGATATCACTCGATATTGCTAGGGTTCTTAGATCTCTGTCCAAACTACCTCCGGGGGTCGGTTTATAAAGCACCCGTACCCCCTGGCTTGTCCTACAAGGCGTACCCTGAATCCTACCCGGACACGGTGCACTAACCCTAACTTGCCTTTACAGTAACCCACAATCCGGGTCATTAGGCCTACAAGCTTGGGCCTTCACAAGTTTCCCTATCCTTAGCCGGATCCTGCACATCATTCCTTGAGCCGGGTTATTCCTTGGAGCTTGGCCTACCGGGTTAGCATCCCCCTGTCACATACTGCTACACTGGAAGGAGCATGCAGTTGGATACATCAGAGATATTTCATTGTGAGTTATGAGTACTAAAAGTGTGTTGATTCATTGTAATATAGGATGTTGCCCCTACCGGTGAGGATATATAAATAAAATAAAATAATGAAAAATCCCAAAAAAAAGGGGCCAAAGAGAGAATAAAGAGAGAGGGGGCGCATCACTATCCTTTATACCACACTTGTGCTTCTTGTTTAGCACCAATACTTCAGTTTGGAGAGATTTTCATATTATCATTCATTCATAACTATGTGGGGAACTTTACATTATAGAACTTGGCTTGTATATTCCAATGATGAGCCTCCTCAAATTAGCTCTAGGTCTTCATGAGCAAGCAAGTTGGATGCACCCCCACTAGTTCCATTGGAGAGCTTTCATACACTTATAGCTCTGTGTGCATCCGTTGTGTGGCAATCCCTACTCCTTGCATAGCTTCGGTTGTAAGACTTTCTCTTGTCTAATGACCACTTTCAGCTTTGTGAGCCTTTCTTCCATTGACCTTCCAAACCCCCCATAATGTTCTCTTAGCCATAACATCCCGGTGCCAGGGACCAACGCGGAACACTTGCTTGTTTTTAGTGCACAAATAGTTTAGGATTCAAGCATTGCATCGTGTGGAAAGCTTGACTTGATCCTAACAGGGCTTGTGAAGATCGTTTGACGTGCATGATATTCTTGTTCTTGAAAGCTTAAATCATCTCTAATAAACTTTGCACGGTTGATAGTCTTTTAGTATTGATTCATTAATTTTTTTGCTTCTTTCTTCTTATTTGTTTATGCATTACTTGTTGATATCAAATATAGATCACAGCTTTAGTTCATTTGATCCTAGTTTACGTGCTCTACTTTACATATTATGATCAAGATTGTGTGGTAGCATGTCACCTCAGAAATTACTTGGTTTATCGTTTACCTACTCGGGGACGAGTAGGAACTAAGCTTGAGGATGCTTGATACGTCTCCAACGTATCTATAATTTCTGATGTTCCATGTTGATATTATGCCATTTGCTACATGTTTTCTCCCTTCTTTATGTAATTTTTATCGATTTTCTGGGACTAACCTATTAACAAGATGCCAAGTGCCAGTTCCCTGTTTTCTGCTGTTTTTAGTTTCAGAATAGTTGTTCTGGAAATATTCTCTGAATTGGACGATTCGAAAACGAGAAGTCTTAGAAGTCCCAGAAGCATCCAGAAGTCCCGAAGAGCCCCGGAGGGGGCCACAGAGTGGCCACACCATGGGGTGGCGCCGGTCCCCCCTGGCCGCGCCACCTAGGGGTGTGGGCCCCCTGGCCACCTCCTGACATCGCTCTTTCGCCCATATATACTCCCCGAGGCATAAACCCTAGGAGAATCGACTTTTTTCACGAAATACATCCTTAGCTCCGCCGCCGACAAGTTTTGGGGGACAGATCTCTGTTCTGGCACCCTACTAGGACGGAGAAGTGCCCCCGGAAGCCATCTCCATTGACTCCACCGCCATCTCCATCACCGTTGCTATCTCCTATGATGAGGAGGGAGTAGGTATCCCCTGGGGCTGAGGGCTCTACCGGTAGCTATGTGGTTCATCTCTCTCTCCCATGGTGTGATCTATATGTGATCATGAGCTTTGTAATCTATCTGAATTCGTAGATGTTACTCTTCATCTTTTTCTACTCAAGTGCTTTATTAATATAAACTTTGGAGTCACTTTGATCATGGTGTGAAGGTGACAGTGTGCACGCCGTGTGTGTCTTCTCTATGAAATTGTGGAGTTTTCTTAGTACATTCTAGGGCGCTCATAGTGACAGCGTGGGGTTAACTAGACATGGGAATACAAACTTGAGGAGTGTTGTTACAGCCCTATGCAATGATTAGTGTTCGTTATCCAACCGGAGAGGGTTAAGAGTAGCATAGTGAGAGAAGCTATCTAGTTATTCATTTATGTGATCATTGTTGAGAGTGTCCACTAGTGAAAGTAGGAGCCCCAGGCCTTATTTCCAAGCATTAAAACACCGTTTTCCGCCTGTCCTGCTACATGTTTGCTTGCTGCCATTTTTATTTCAGTTTGCTATTATCACTTATTATCATCCATATTACTTGCATTTTACTCTCTCTTCGCCAAACTAGTGCACCTATATACCTGACAAGTATATTGGGTGTGTTGGGGACACGAGAGACTTCTTCTATCTTGATTGCAGGGTTGCTTGAGAGGGATATATTTGACCTCTACCTCCCTGAGTTAGATAAACCTTGGGTAATCCACTTAAGGGAAACTTGTTGTTGTTCTACAAACCTCTGCACTTGGAGACCCAACACTGTCTACAAGAATAGAAGCGTGCGTAGACATCAGTGCGCTTGTCGATGTCCATGTTGACTTGCTCGCATAGAGGCAATGGTAGGATGTCGAGAGCGGTGTTAGGGTTGAAGCCATAGACGGTCTCGAAAGGGCTTCTCTTAGTAGCTTGGTGAAGTGCTCGATTGTAGGCGAACTCGGCATGGGGAATGCATTCCTCCCAATTCTTGAGGTTGGGCTTGATCAATGCCCGTAGGAGTGAAGAGAGCATTCGATTCACCACTTCGGTTTGGCTATCCTTTTGTGGGTGGTAGGCGGTGGAGAATAGTAGCTTGACATCGAGCTTGTCCATCAATGTCTTCCAAAAGTAGGACGTGAACTTGACATCTCGATCCGACACAATTGACTTGGGCACACCATGTAGACGCACAGTTTTCCTAAAAAACAAATTTGCGACATGTGAAGCATCGTCCGTTCTATTGCAAGGAGTGAAATGTGCCATCTTAGATAAACGATCAACAACGACAAAGATTGACTCCATGTGTGTTTTAGTGTGTGGTAGTCCTAACACAAAGTCCATGCTAATGTCACTCCAAGGAACATGTGGTGTAGGTAATGGCAAATGAAGACCATGGGGGTTGGAAGTAGACTTAGCTCGGAGACATGGTGGACATCGCTTGACGAGTCTTTCAACTTCGTGTCTCATCTTAGGACAATAATAGTGGTTGGAGAGCATGGCGTAGGTCTTGTCCATTCCAAAGTGTCTCATGAGACCTCTTTCATGCGATTCCTTCAATAACAACAAATGAAGAGAGGACTCAGGAATACACAATTTGTTAGCCTTAAACAAGAAACCTTTATGGAGATAGTAGTCATCAAAACCTCGATTGGGAAAGCATTTTTCGAAAATGGGTCCAAAGATAACATCGGAAAAGTATAAGTCTTTGATCTCATCCAAACCAATCACATTGATTTCAAGGCGGGTAAGAAGACACTCTTTACGAGACAAATCATCCGCTACAACATTCTCTTTACCTTTCTTGTACTTAATAATATAATGAAAAGATTCAATGAATTATACCCATTTAGCATGTCTTTCATTCAAATTATCTTGAATTTTCAAATATTTCAAGGATTCATGATCGGAATGTATAACAAATTCTTTAGGCCAAAGATAGTGTTGCCAAACTTCCAAGACTCTCACCAAAGCAAAAAAAAAGTCCTTTGTCGTAAATTGGATAGTTGAGTCTATCACCATCTAATTTCTCGCTATGGTAAGCAACGGGACGTCTATTTTGCATGAGAACGCCACCCATGCCTATTCCACTAGCATCAGATTCAATTTCAAAAGTTTTCTCAAAATCCGGGAAAACAAGCAAAGGTGCTTCGGTCAAGAATTTCTTAAGAGTATCGAAAGCTTTTTGTTGAGCATTGGCCCAAACAAACGGTACATTCTTCTTTGGAAGCTCATTTAAAGTGCAAGCAATGGTTGAAAAATCCTTCACAAAACGGCGATAGAAACCAGCAAGACCATGAAAACGTCTTATCTCACCCACAGAAGTAGGTTTAGGCCAATTTCCAATTGCCTCATCTTTCTTGTTATCAACTTCAATACCGTTGGAGGAAATCACAAAACCCAAGAAAACAAGCTTGTCGGTGCAAAAAATTACACTTGGAAAGATTTGCAAAAAGTTTTGCTTTTCGAAGAGCCAACAAGACTTGGGAAATATGATCAAGGTGATTCTCTAAAGATTTTCTATAGATAAGGATGTTATCAAAATAAACCACAACAAATTTGCCAATGAAAGGTCTAAGAACTTCATTCATGGGTCGCATAAAAGTTGATGGAGCATTCGAAAGGCCAAAGGGCATGACAAGCCATTCATACAAACCAAGTTTTTTTTAAAGCAGTTTTCCATTCATCACCTATGCTCATGCAAATTTGGTGATATCCACTTTTAAGGTAAATTTTGGAAAAGATTGTAGCACCACTTAATTCAGCAAGCATATCATTGAGCCTAGGGATGGGATCCCTATATCTAATGGTGATAGCATTTATAGGGCGACAATCCGTGCACATACGAGAAGTATCATCTTGTTTAGGGACAAGGATAACCGGAACGGCGCAAGGGCTAAGGGATTCTCGAATAAAACCTTTCTCTAGAAGTTCTTGGATTTGCCGCTCGATCTCTTTAGTCTCCTCGGGGTTGGTGCGGTAGGGATCACGGTTTGGAAGTGGTGCACCCGGTATGAGGTCAATGCGGTGCTCGATGCCTCATAGAGGAGGTAGACCCGGTGGTAGTTCTTCCGGAAACACATCCTCAAATTCCTGCAACAAAGGCAACAAAGACGGAGGAAAGGTTGTTATGGAGTTAGTTTCAAGTGCTTCTCGTTGGCACACGAGGACGAAGTAAAGTATGGATGGGTCATCTTGTAACTCTCGCATTTCTCTTTTAGTGGAAAGTAAGGCAAGGCCTTTGGGAGCACTCAAAATTTTCCACTCATGTTTGGCTTGTGGCTCTAACTCTCCTTTAGGTGGATCACTCTCTCACCACTCATCTCACGAGTTGCCATTGATGCCGGCTCTAGTTTGAAAGAGGTAGCACCGTTGGTCATGTTCATCTTGAGGAGAGGTGGTAAGAACTCATGTCACAACTAGCTATGGATTCTTGTCCTCATCGCAATACACACTCTCTTCTCCATTGTTTTGTATGTCCAAGGAATTAAGAGCAACTTGGTGCAAGGCATAGTATTCGCCTTCACTCATTGAGTCATGTTCACCATCTTTCTTGACAATCATGATCATCTTGTTGGAAAACTTGAAATACTTATGTCCACTTCCACCACATTTGAAGCAAGTGATTGTGCTCTATTCTACTTGAGGAGCATTAGAGGCAGTGGTTGGAGACACTTATTTCTTGAACGGTTGCGATGTTTTGTTGGGAGCATTGAAAGTTCTAGAGGTGCTCTTGGAGTTGGTCGGTGTTGTTGCTTGTGTCATTGGAGAAGAAGAAGAAAGCCTTGATGCAAAGTAATCCTTTTGCTTGTTGTACTTGAGGTCTTCCGCAATTTGACGCTCAGCCTTGAGAGCTTGATGGACAGGTGCAACTAATTGTCATAGGGTTGATACTCGACAATCTTCCTTATTGGATAGTTGAGGCCATTGAGGAAGCGGGCCATTGTTTTTTCTTGAGATTCCATCACATGTGCTCTTATAAAAGCGGTCTCCATCTCCTTGTAGTACTCATCAACCGATTTCAATCCTTGTCTAAGCTCTTGTAGCTTTTTGAAGAGGTCAGGCTTGTAGTGTGGAGGGACAAAGCGAGCATTCATGAATTGCTTCATCTTATTCCAAGTGTCGATGGGAGCAATCCGGTTATTAACTATTTCCGCTTGGAGATGTTCCCACCATAAGAGTGCATAGCCTTCGAACTCCAAAGAAGCCATAGAAACCATCTTCTTTTTACTAAAGTTGTGGATGCCAAAGATCATGTCCACCTTGAGAGCCCAAGATAGATATTCGTCGGGATCATTCTCACCATTGAACTTGGGGATGTGGAAGCGAAGGGCGCTCATATTGTTTTCTTCATGTTGTTAGTGTCGCTCATGTGGGTCTTCATTATATATAGGAGGTGAAAGATCATGTGGGCCATCCTCATTGGCCTGGCGTTGGCGGTGGTCATGAGGAGGATGACACTGATGGTCATTGGGATGGAGTTGGTGATGACGGCGTAGTCGTGCTTCGCGGCGTTCACTATCATCATTTTCATGGTTGCGTTGTCGAGGATGCTCGTGTTCATTGCGGTAGTGTTGAGGAAGTTCTTGCGCTTGACGGTTATTGTGGTGGTGACGTGCATTGTGCCTTGGGTGGCCTTCAATGTGGGCGAGCACCATCCACGAATTCATTGTTACCATAGTCATTAGCGGGGACTTGAGGAGGTTGGTGATGATGTTGTCGAGGATCTGGTCATAGAGGGTGATTTTGAAGAGGGTCACCACGGCCTTGTCGGTGTCGAGGAGTTGGTGATGGCGAGCTATCTTCATACCAATTTCGTCGAGGAGCTTTTGGAGTAGGTGGTGGTTCTTGTTGCGGTTGTCCACCACCTTCCATGTGGGGTTTATGATCATGGCGACAAGCTTGGTGATGAGCTTGAGGTTGTTGGCTTGAATGTCTCGACCTTGAGGACGATGATGATCCATGGCAGTTGGCAAGGTTGGCCAAGTTGATGTTGATACGCGCCATTTGATCATTCAAGCGAGCCTCTTGTGCTTGGAGTCGACGTTCATAGCGCTCCAATCCATCCTGGACAAGTTGGAGGAGTCGGAAATGGTCGTTGTGGGTGATGAAGTTGTGGTAGTTGTCGTTGGACAACGGGTTTCCTTCATCTTCCGAGGTCGGACTTGTGAACACTCCTTCCCTAGCCATCTCAGAAGAACACAAGTTTGATATAAAAAATAGATGTCTCACTTACCCAACGTTACCTTTTATGGTCGTACTGAGGCTAGTGGACGAGCCTACGTGTAGGACGGTATGTCAAAGGCAAGTTCGAAAAGATCAAAAGCAAACCGCAAACAACAACACACGCGCTTTTTGTGGATTGCCAAATGGGTGAGGAAAGTGGCAAAGAAAATCAACAAATCCGAAGAAAAGTTTGTTGTAAAATGTAGAAATGAACCACAATGAAATGTTAGAAAAATAACCAAAGCCTAGTGGAGGAAACAAAAATGGAAGACACACACAAGTGATAAATGGGGTTAGTGCGACCAAAGGACGAGCGGAGAGGAAATGTTCCTAACGAAGACTAAGCTCAATTCCACACGAACACAAGGAGGACGCTAGCTCAAATCGCAAACTTTAAGAGGCAACAAGATTTGCACCGTGGCAACCGGTCACTCTCTTCACTTTTGCAACGCGAAGCTACACGTTCCTACAAGGGATAGCACTTGGCATCGATCTTTTTCTTCGTTTTCCTTTTTTTCTCTTTTCACTTTTTGCTATGGGATACAAATGCCAAACCTAATCGAACTACGCTCTCACAAGTAAAAAGCACGCACTCTCGTGCCACTAGTTCAATGCCAAGCAATATAAAGAGCTAGTCCGAATGGGCAAGGTACACAAACAATGAGTTAGTTGAGGCGGAAGCAAGTTTTACCTATTTGATGGATGATCACGGACTTGCCGCTGAGGGTTATCGATCCGGTGATGTAGTTGCGTAGATGATGTTGTGGGCTTCACGTTGGAACTTGAATCACTCAAATCGGACCAACAACGACAAATAAAAACAACTTTGAATATCTGTCCAGGAATCGAATAGCAGGATTTTTCTGGGATTTTTGCCCAATTTCGAAATTCCTTGAAATCTAAGAAAAAATTGTGGACAAATTCGAGCAAGTGGCTGAATAGAAGGGTGGGGAATGGTATTAAGCAACAAATCCTCGGATCAAATCCACGAAAAAATCAACAAATCAACAGATCTGTCAAAATCCCTTTTGAGGCAGTTTTTGGTGAAATTTTCGAATTTAGGGTTGGAGAAGAAAAAATTTGGTGGAAAAGGGGGATTGTGGGGGTCTAATTCGTGTCAATCTATGTGCTGATACCAGATGATGGAGGGGTTAACCTCTTGGGTGGCCCAATCTTCACGAATTGTCGAAGGACTCAAGAACACGACGAAGAACACGAAGAACACAAAGGGGATCGAGGAGAGAAGATAACTAGCGTGAACTGAAAGACTCAATCTCATGTAAACTAAGCCATAATGGCAACCTACGGAACGATCAATCCAACCGAAATCATCTTATCGGAAACCAATTCAACACGCATGGCTGGTTGAACGACTAGTATGGGCACCTAGAGGGGGTGGGGTGAATAGGTGCAACGACCAATTTTATTTTTTCTCCAAATTAAGGCTTGACACAAAGGTAAATTCTCTAGATATGCAACTACGGTGAATTTGCCTATATGACAACAACAACAACAAGATACAAGATACAAACAAGTAGTAAAGGAGAGGGAGCGAGGTAACCGATAGAGAAAGCACGCGGAGACAAGGATGTAATCCCGAGTTCCTCCATTTGAGGGGAGTACGTCTAGGTGGAGGGGTGTGATCTCGCCACGAAGGCCTACTCAACTCCACAAAGGCCTCACCCTATTCTCCGATGAACCTCACCACAAAGGCCTAGGTCAACTTCCACTATTGGTCCCCTTTAGAAGGGAATCGAGTCATTTACAACAAGCTTGAGGCACACACACCCACAACCAAATTGGGGGCTCTCAAGAAACACCAACAATCACGAAGAGAGTAGCAATGAGGCCTAGGTTTTCCACAAGGAACCCCTAGGCACGAATCCCTCAAGAAAATGAGGGGGGAAATAAATCTAGTTGGTGAAGGTGTAGATCGGGGCCTTCTCCTTCAATCCTCCAAAAATCAACGAGTTTGCGTGGAGGGATTGGGAGAGATGTAGGATTTAGTGAGCTCAATAAATGCACATTAATGGCTTGGACGAACTAGTCAACTTGGAGAAGAAGGAGCCCAAACTAGAGTCGTTTGAGCAGGAATCTTCTACCGGTATTTCCGGTTCAAACTTGAACCGGATATTCCTTTTAGCTTCTATTCTTCAGATCTGATTTCGAGCTGAGTTGAATTCTACCAAAATATCCTGTTACGGCAAATAATCCGGTTTGAAACTTCCGGTTTGCTATGTCCCGAACTGGCCTTCTGACCGGAAATTCTGGTTGCCCTGGAAATTTCTGGTCAATCTCTGTGTCTTCAACTTCCAGTCCTTAGTAGATTTTGAGCTCAAACTTCCACAACCGGAATATCCAGTTGTTCCAGAAATTTCCGGTTGGAAATTTCCGACTGATCTCTGTGCCAAAGCTGGGCTGGGATTTTCCCAACCGGAAATTCCGGTTGCCCTGGAAATTTCTGGTTAGAAGTATCCGGTTGATCTCTGTCCCAAAACTTACTGATCTACCTTCACCACTTTTCGGTGTTTGATGCAGATGTTCAGCTAAACACCTGCACACTATGCACCTTGTTAAATAATGTACTTAGTATTGTTAACTAACACACAAAACCTTAGGGAAAACCGAATGCACTTTCGATCTCCCCCTTTTTGGTATTAGATGACAATACTAATATTTGCAATAACAACTATACAAGATCATGTTTGTGAAAGAGATAGAAATTGCTCCCCCTACAAGTGTGCATATATTTTGTTTGCCTAAACATGCAAGATACAACCCTAAGGGAAGAGTAATTTACAACAATCAACACAACATGATAAAAGGAGACAGAAGCAATATGTTGAGGTAGAGAAAGATGATATACCTTGTGCGGAGAGATAATATGAAGATCATACCGTAGCACATTAAAAGATAACCTCAACATAGTGAATAGAGATAAACACAATGATAACCAAGTCTCATAAACACATAGTTCAAACGAAATAAGCAAATAGGTTCACAAGACAACTAAATGGACACAAGCTCTCAAGAAATGGTAAAAGAACATGCTTGTGCCCGAACCCATGCAAATCCCGTAGGCCTAAAGACTGCTTCTCCCCCTTTGGCATCGATACACCCAAAAAAGATATGTAGTGACGCTAATGTCCCAAAGAGAAGCTAAGCATCGGAGTGCTCATAGGACTCTCCATCTGACGTCTCGGAGTTACCCTCGGCGTCTCCCTCCAGGTCTTCGTTCACATCCTCATCATCATCATGATCAGCAGGAGAACTGGACAAAGCAGTAGTGACACGAAGAGCCTCCTTAATCTGCTCCCAAGGGGTACTGCCTCTGGAAGCCCACCAAGAGAAGGAATTAGGTACTAAATGTGCAGAAAGATCACCAGACGCATCGCTCACATGATGAAGTATCTTCTGCTGAGTGCTGGACATAGCCGTGTCCCTGCGGTAAGCCCGATACTGCTCCTTGTGGATATCCACCTTCATGCCAAGCACATTACACTGGAACCAAGAAAGTTTCTTGACATTGTGCAGAGTAGTAGTGTCAGCCTTGCGGGCATGAGAAGAGGTAGCAACACTAGCACGAGCATCTCCCATAAAAGAACCACCCTTAGGAGGAGCAACAACAGCAGGAGCATACTTCCTCTTTACATACAATTTCTTGAAGGCGTGGTCTTGCATTGGGAGCTCAGTGAAGTCATGATGCATGGTGTTCTTGATCAACATCATGATATAGGGTCTATATGGGATAGTGTTCCCACCAATCATAGCATTGCGGAGCTCATAAAAGATGAAGTCCATGACATCCACTTTATATGACGACGAAGGGTCAGGGTCCTGTACACATTGTGTATCTGAACTTTACCACTTTTGTTATTTATGTATAAACTAAGTCTGAGAAAGTGGCGTGTGCTCTGTTGGAATGTGCGTGGCCTAGATTCAGATATCAGACAAAGGGAAGTGCGTGGGAAAATTGAAGAAAGTGAATGTTCAATTATTTGCTTACAAGAAACTAAATGTGAAAATATTGACTGGAAATTTATTAGGAAATTTTTTCCTAAGAGATTTGATCAGTTTGCTTTTGCCCCTTCCTGTGGTGCATTTGGTGGAATTCTTATTATCTGGAATTCTTCAATTTTTGAGGGGCGTTTGCTTGATATTCAGTCTTATGATGTTTCTATTAACTTCACTTCCAAGCATAATAATGCCTATTGGACCCTTGTGTCTTTTTATGGACCTTGTCATGGGATTTTAAGAGATAATTTTGTGCACTGGCTCTATAATCTGAATATCCCTAGTAATGATAATTGGTTAATATTAAGGGATTTGAATTTTATTAGATCAGAGAGTAACAGAAATAAGCCTGGTGGTGATACCAATGATATGTTTCTTTTTAATGAGATAATTGGGCATCATGGTTGGGAAGAACTACCACTTAAAGGAAGAGCCTATACTTGGTCCAATATGCAACAGGCACCATTGTTGGAGCAATTGGACTGGTTTTTTACTAGTGCCAATTGGATCACTGATTATCCAAATTCCACTGTTATTCCTTTGGCTAATACTGGTTCTGATCACATACCATGTGTTGTTAATATTGATACTCTTATTCCAAAAGCTAAAATATTTAGATTTGAAATTTTTTGGGTCAATATGCCTGGTTTTGTGGACTGTGTGGCAGGGAGTTGGGCTAAAGACTCTAAAAAATCCCATTCTTCTGCTATTATGGTGGATAAACTGAAATTATTGAGATATCATATTAAAAGATGGCATACTTCACTATCAAAGTTGAAAATGATGATTCAGCAGTGCAATAAGGTCATTTTGATTTTGGACTCTCTCGAGGAGCATAGGCCCCTTACTAGAGCTGAATTTAATTTTAGAAAAATTGTTAAAAGCCATCATGATGAGCTATTGCTGGCTGAATGCAATTACGGGAAGAAAATATGTACTATTCGTTGGATTAAACAGGGGGACAATACCAAATTCTTCCATGCCATGGCTACTGCTAGATTTAGAAGGAGCTCTATTTCTTCTCTTAAATCTGTTGATGGGAGATTGATTACTGATCACCATGAAATGGCTGGATTGCTCTGGTCTAGTTACAGAGAAAGGATGGGCACATCTGATGGGATTGACATGAAATTTGATTTAAATGGTCTGATGGAAAAGGTGGATGGTTTGGATGACCTCAACTCTCCTTTTTCTTGATCTGAACAAGATGATGTCATTAAATTTATGCCTGCTGATAGAGCACCTGGTCCAGATGGTTTTAATGGGTTATTCCTCAAAAAATGTTGGCCCATTGTCAAATTTGATTTCTATAAGATGGCTGCTGATTTTAATAGTGGATCTCTTAATATGGAAAATATTAATGGATCTTATATCACCTTGGGCCTAAGGGGGTTAATGATTTCAGGCCTATTTCATTAACCAATGTTTGCTTAAAATTTCTCACTAAGTTGGCTGCTAATAGGCTCCAGAAGGTAATAAAGAGATGTGTGAGTCAAAATCAATATGGATTTATTAAAAGAAGAACAATCCAAGATTGTTTAGCTTGGGCTTTTGAGTATATTTTCCAATGCCATATGTCTAAGAAGCCCATTATTATTCTCAAGCTAGATTTTGCTAAAGCCTTTGATACTATTGAGCATGAGGCAATCATTCAGGTTCTCAAGGCAAAAGGTTTTAATGATCTATGGATTAATTGGGTCAAGAAAATTCTCTCCTCGGGGTCTTCTGCAGTTCTGCTCAATGGAGTGCCTGGGAAGCAATTTGTTTGCAAAAGAGGAGTAAGACAAGGTGATCCTATGTCTCCTCTCCTTTATGTCCTAGGGTCTGAACTACTTCAAGCAGTGGTTAATGACTTAATGAATAAAGGATTCATTTCTAGGCCTATTGAGACACATGATACTCTGTTTCCAATCTTACAATATGCAGATGATACTTTGCTTATCTTGCCTGCTGAAGTACCCAGTTAGCTTGTTTAAAGGAGGCTCTAGAGAAATTTTCTTTGTCTACTGGACTAAGAATTAATTATGATAAATCCCAAATGCTGCCAATCAATGTAGATGAGGAGTGCTTGAATTCTTTGGTGTTCAGTTTGGTTGTCAAGTAGGGGCCCTACCTTTCACTTATCTTGGCTTGCCTCTTGGTACAACTAGGCCTCAAATCAAGGACCTTATGCCCCTAGTCACTAAACTTGAAAGAATACTGGCTTCAAGCTCTTCTTTCTTGTCTCAAGGTGCAAGACTGCGGCTCATTAACTCTGCCCTTTCTTCCATGCCATTACATTTTTTGTGTACCCTGCAGTTGCCCCCTGGTATAACTAAGCAGATGGATAGAATTCTTAGGCAGTGTTTATTGAGAGGGAATTCTGATACCCCTAGTAGGTCACTAGCTGCTTGGGAAATGGTGACTTTGCCTAAACTTTGTGGTGGGCTTGGTATTGTAGATTTCCAGAAGAAAAATGCTGCTCTGTTGATTAAATTTCTGGATAAATTTTACAATAAGGTGGACCTGCCTTGGGTTCACCTGGTTTGGGATGGATACTACAGAGATAAAGTGCCTCATGGAGATATCTTGAGGGGCTCTTTCTGGTGGAGGGATGTCATGAAACAGGTTGATAATTTTAGAGCAGTGTCTGCTGCAAAACTTGGTACTGGTACTTCTATTCTATTCTGGCAAGATAATTGGCAAATTAGTAATTCCTCTGTCCCTCTTAAAGTGAGATTTCCCAGGCTGTTCTCCTATCTTCTCAATGATAATTTGTCATTGGCTGATATCTATCATATGGAGGAGAAATATCAGCTATTTCAACTACCTCTATCTCAGCAAGCATTTGTTGAGTTCCAGCTGATGGAACAATTGATGGCTCAGAATCCTATTTCTAATTCTAATGATGAGTGGGGTTATTCTTGGGGGCCTAATTATACATCTGCCAGTTTCTACAAGAGGATCTTTAAGCCTTTAGCCACCCCTGCCATCTATAAATGGCTTTGGAAGTCTTCCTGTACCATGAAGCTGAAAGTGTTTGCTTGGTTGCTAATTAAGGACAGGTTAAACACAAAGGATTTACTGAAGAGAAGGCATTGGGAGGTCACTGATGACTTCCATTGTGTATTGTGCCCTGTTGGTGTGCACGAGGATCGTTTGCACCTCTTCTTTGTTTGCAATTTTAGCCAGAGGATCTGGAATTATCTTCAGATTTATTCGATCCAAGATACTGATATAAAATTAAGTGTAAGTCAAGCAAGAAAGCAATTTGCTAGACCTTTATTTATGGAAGTGGTGATTGTTTCTTGTAGGCATATTTGGCTCCAAAGAAATGGCAAGATTTTTGAGCATCAGAGGCCTTCTTTTGCTGGATGGAAGAGGGGATTCTTACATGATTTAACCATGCCGCATCACAGAATGAAGAAGAAACATGCTGAGGAATTGTTGCTCTAGATCAATAATCTTCCCTAGCTGATTAGTGTTGTTGGTGGTCTTTGTACATATTTTTTTGTTTCTTTCTTCTTTTTGTACATAAACTTTGGTTTCTACTTTTAATAAAGGGATGGGATGCTGTTGGGCTTTTGCTCTACAGTCAGAGTGTTCCAAAAAAAAGGGCCAGGGTCCTCAATACACTGCTTCGCAAGAATCAATAAGTTGCAAAGTGGACTAGTGAGAGCATCATTGTCTCCACCAATAGGAGCTATGAAATACCGAAAGATGCGTACCAACTGATCATAGAACGGGAGGATCCTTTCCACCTTTCCAACCACAAACCCAGGTGCATACATATCAGCCATATTATTCTCACGCTGAGGTCTGTCCACATCATGCATGCGGTGTCCAAGTGGAGGATGAGAGCAATACTTGTACCCAGGAGCCTTCCCAAGCTTGAAGAACTGAGCTTCACAAGGAGTTGTCTCGTTCATCCACTTCAAACTGCAGATAGCACCCTTATCATACACCAAGGTGGACATGAACTGGACCACGAGATCAGTGTTGTAAGGGTAGCGAGTCTCCACGAGCTTCACAAGATCAAACATCTCAATCATACTGGCAGCATACGCAAACACTTCCTTATCCTTGATCAACTGGAACTTGGTGGGATTCATTGGGCGGACAGGAAACTTGTAGTCTGAGTAGATGTCAGCATATATGTAGGGCTGCTCCAAACACCAGAACTTAGGATCATCAATCTCATCATCCCTAGGAGTGTTTTACCAATCACCTTGACGTATCTGAGCATACTCCTGAGTGGTCACATCCTGCGAGGCGGGCTTCCTACCCTTTCTTATTCCTCGAGGAGGTCTTCTTTGCAATGGACTTTGCTTTCCCCTTGGACACAGCTTTTCTAGGAGGCCAAGAGTCATCGGGGTCTTCATCACTAGTATCCTTCTAGGATGGTCACTTGCGAGTGCTCAACTTGTTAGCATGAGAGCCACCCGTGAATATAGAATAAGGTAAGTGCACACAAGTCAAGGAAATTGAATCATACAGAAAGACAATAGAAAAGCAACCATAAAACGATCATGTATTACTCCTAGATAAAATTAGTACAATTCTAAAATTTTGGGACAGAACCCAACCGGAAATTCCGGTTCAGTTCTGAACCGTATATTCCAGTTCCACGATTTCAGAACCAAATCGAGTTTTCACCTAGGTCTAAAACTAGATCAAAGTAATGGGGTGCTATCCTATTGTCTCTAGCATGCATTGGAGAGCCCTAGGATCACCCACTACCAAGCAATTGCAATAAAAACAAGTCTCCAAGAAGGGGTAGGGTTAGAGCACCCAAGATTCAAAAGTGTGAAGGTTACCCGCTTCCATGGAGGCTAATGCTTGGATGATATTGATCCCGAGGAGGAGGAGCACCGGATACTACCAATAGCTTGGGAATCCAATGGAGGAAGCAGCCCGAGGGGCTAGGGTTCAGTGGGGCAACGGCTTGTGGAGGAGGAGGAGGTTGGGGGTGGAAGAAGGAGCAGGAACCGCCCTTCACCCATACCTCCTCAGGTTTTGTGGAGATTACACTAGACCAGATATTCCGGTTCAAGTATGAATCGAAAATTACGGGTCCACCCGAAAATTCTGCTACAAAACTGTATCGGAAATTCCGGCTGTCTTCTGAACTCAAGCTTCCTAGTTTAAAAAACAGGACTTTTGTGCTAGAAAGAAGTTGGATTATAGATAGAAAGACTTAGGATAGAGCCACCAAACTGATAATAGTACTTCTCCCACTCACTTGCAAGAATCACAAAAACAAATCCCAAGTGAGATATATTTTCCTACAAAACACTTAGCTAGGAAAATAAGAGAAATGCAATGAAATCCAAATAATGCCAACTAAGATCCAACTATTCACAAAGGAGAGGTTGGTGTCCTAAGCCACCATGTAAGAGATGATAGCATGATACCACGAAGATATATCTTGGGTCCATTGTCAATTCTCAACATTGAAGCTCACAATTCAACATCAGAAATAGAGAGATAACAATGGATTTTTACTTTGGGATAATGGGGGGAGGGAGAACCCAATGTGTTAGGATAACACCCCCTATGTCCATGCCTACACCTAAATCCAAACACATAGTCAACTATAGGGGTCTGTGCAAGATCCTCAAGTCAAACTCCTTGAATCGTTGATATTTAGCTCATTCCTCAAAAACATGAATCTTGCATCATCAAGAGGCTTCGTGAAGATGTCCGTGAGATTATCCTTGGCTGGGACATATGCTATCTCAATATCACCACTTGCCACATGATCCCGGATGAAATGGTGACGAATCTCAATATGCTTCGTCCTTGTGTGTTGCACGAGGTTGTAGGAAATCTTGATGGCACTCTCATTATCACACAAGAGTGGCACCTTATACAAGTGAACATCATACTCTTTGAGGGTTTGCCTCATCCATAGCAATTGGGTGCAAGAACTAGTGGCCTCCACATACTCGGCTTCGACGGTGGAGAGAGATATACAATTTTGCTTCTTGGAAGACCAAATCACCAAAGACCTACCGAGAAATTGGCATGCCCCGGAAGTAGACTTTGTATCATCTTGATCACCGGCCCAATCCGAGTCCGTGTACCCCTTGAGAGAAAATTGTGCCCCCTTTGGGTACCTGATGGAGTGTGGACACACGCTAGTCGGGAGACCCCAAGCGCAATGTGTGAAAAGTGCATCAGCAAGTTTTCCCTTGGAAAAGAAACCAAGGTTGAATTGACCAGTAGGGGAAAGGAGCAACTTCTGAAGGTTGATGCAGTTGATGTGGTAGGGCGCACTACCGGTTCAGCAGCAACGTGGAACCTACGCAACACAATCAATTCAGTTTGGCCCAACGTAGCAGTGAGGTTGTCAATCTCACCGGTTTTGCTGATAACAAAGAGGTTAAATGTATGGTGTTGAAAACAGTATGAGAACAATATGAAAACAGCACTAGCGGTGTAAAAATAGTGGAAGAAGTGTGAAAATAGTAATTGCAGCGGTTGTATTATCAGTATAAGAAAATGGACCGGGGTCCACAGTTCACTAGCGGTGTCTCTCCATAAAAGATAGCTAACATGCGTGGTGAACAAATTACAGCTGGGCAATTGATAGATAATGGAACATGCATGACATGATGATTACTATGAGATTCATGCGGGCATTACAACAAAATACATAGACCGTCATCCAACTGCATCTATGACTAATAATCC
Organism: Alopecurus myosuroides; assembly: GCA_028641055.1. Lineage (NCBI taxonomy): Eukaryota > Viridiplantae > Streptophyta > Magnoliopsida > Poales > Poaceae > Alopecurus > Alopecurus myosuroides. Next base: position 353,523,172 of record CM054058.1, read on the forward strand.
ACCCTCCGAATATCATCCGAACAAACGTTGGGTATTAAGTTTCAAGCAACAGATAATCACAATAAGCAAAGTGTGTAATGCAAACAATGTAAACATTGTTGTTTTCTCCCTAGTGGCAATACCACATCCTCCATCTGTAACGTTTTTGTCACTCGAGCACAGATGCAAAGGAGGCATGAACCCACTATAGAGCAGAAATACTTCCTCTTGGAGTCACTAGTATCTACTTGGCCAGATCATCTACTAACAACGGAGAGCATGCAAGATCATAAATAACATACACATCAACACAACATGATAGATTGATAATCAAGAGACCTAACATTCAATAATCATCGGATCCCAGCAAACACAACATGTAGCATTACAATAAGATGATCTCGATCATGTAGGGCAGCTCACGAGATCTAAATATGAGGCATAAAGACGAGAGAACAACCATCTAGCTACTGCTATGGACCCGTAGTCCAGGGATGAACTACTCACGCATCACTCCGGAGGCGGGCATGGTGGTGTAGAGCCCTCCGGTGATGATTTCCCCTCCCGGCAGGGTGCCGGGGAGAACTCCAGAACCCTTCCGATCTCGGGTTTACGATGACGGCGGCCGTCCTCGGGTGTTTTTCGTGGAAAAGTTGTCCCTTTTTAGGGTCAACTATCCGAGGGGAACAAATAGGCGAAAGGGCGATGGCGGTGGGCGCCCGAGGGGCCCACACCACCCCCAGGAACAACCAGGGGGCGCGCTGCCCTATGGTGTGGCCCCCCTCCGGGCCTCTTCGAGACTCCGTGGAACCTTTGGGAATTCTAAGACTTCCGGGCTTTGAATTTTCCAATTCTGAGAATATTTCCAGAACAACTTTTCTGAAACTAAAAACAGCAAAAAACAGGAATGGGCTCTGTGGCATCTTGTCAATAGGTTAGTCCCGGGAAATCGATAAAAATACCATAAAGTGTAAGGAAAACATGTAGCATATGGCATGAAAACAACATGGAACATCAAAAATTAAGGATACGTTTGTGACGTATCAGTACCACAAACCGAATCTTGAGGTATGAAATAAATACCAAAAGATCCTATGGACCACCACTAAGTGACTTTCCTTAGGATCCGCTTGATACCTTGTGCATACGCCTACACTCAACACAATATCGGGCCTAGATGCACAAAGATAAAACAAAGAACCAGTCATAGAACGATACAACTTTTGGTCCACATCTTTACCACCCGAATTGCGCTTGAGGTGGCATTTGACTTGCATAGGAGATGGTTTCTCATTTTCACCTTGGAAGTTAAATCTCTTGAGCATGTCTTGGGTTTACTTGGCTTGAGAAATTAAAGTCCCACGAGCCAATTTCTTGATCTCGAAGCCAAGGAAGAATTTGAGCTCTCCCATCATAGACATCTCAAACTTACCAGTCATAAGCTTTGAGAACTCATCATTGAAATCTTTGTTAGTTGAGCCAAAGATAATTCCATCCATGTAGAGTTGGCATATGAAAATATCTCCCTTTACCCTTTTTGTGAAAAGGGTGGGATCGATTTTCCCCACTTCAAACCCACGGTCTTGCAATAACTCTCTAAGGTGCTCATACCGCACACGTTGAGCTTGTTTAAGTCCATAGAGAGCCTTAGAGAGCTTGTAGACATGGTTATGGAAGTTTGGGTACTCAAATCCCGTAGGTTGCTTAACATATACCTCCTCTTTCAATGGACCATTTAGAAAGCCACTCTTGACATCCATTCGTTGCAATTTAAAGTTGTGATAAGAATCATATGCAAGAAGGATACAGATGGACTCAAGACGAGCCACGGGAGCATAAGTTTTATCAAAGTCAATTCCTTCCACTTGAGTGTACCCTTGAGCCACCAATCTTGCCTTGTTCCTCACAACAATAACATTCTCATCTTTCTTGTTCTTAAATATCCACTGGGTTCCAATAACATTGTGGCAATCTTTAGGCTTCTCAACTAACTTACAAACTTTATTGCGCTAAAAGTTATGAGCTCATCATGCATAGCTTCCACCCAATCTGAATCTTCAAGAGTTTCAAACACTTTCTTTGGTTCCACCATGGATATGTGAGCTTGATGCTCACACAAGTGTGCCAATTTCCTTCTTGTGGATGTTCTAGCTTGAACATCTTCTAACACTTTGTCATCGGCTGCATCAATTTGCTTCAAATCTCTAGAAATCCTTCTAGCACAACGGGCTTCAATCTCCTCATTACTGCAAGGAGGAATCACTCGATCATCTTGATCATTTGGGTCCTCGTCTTGACCGGATAGTTGGCCTTGAACATCAATATCATCATCATCATGATTTGCATCAAATTGAGATGAGGAACGTTGATCTTGGCCTTGACCTTGGCTAGCTTGACGAGTAGGAGTGGTTGGTTCTTGCAAAGCTACTTTGTCAACAATGGGAGGGCCTTAAACTTGTTCTTGGGTTGGTGCAACACTTGGTCCTTGGGCATGATCTTCCAATGTAGACGAGGGCTCCACTTCAGTAAAGCATAGTTCTTCTCTAGTCGCCACGTACAAACCCATGATACGTCGAAAACGTATCTCCTTTTCCGAACACTTTTCTTATTGTTTTCCTCTAAACTTGTGTGTTTTGAATACAACTAACACGGACTAACGATGTTTTCAGCAGAATTTCCTTGGTGTCTTGTTTTTGTGCAGAAAAATCAACTTTCGGGAAAATGCCCAGAAAAGAGCTCATTGATGTTTTCACCCCGGAAGACCGCGGGAGCCAGAAGGGGCCAGGAGAGGGGCCACAGGGTGGCCACCCCCCTGGCGCAGGTCCCCCTAGGCCGCGCCACCTATGGGTGTGGGCCCCCCAGAGACCCCCATCGGACTCCACTTTCGACTACAAGTATCCTCCAACCCTAAAACCCGAGGGGGTTCGTGATATTCCACAGAAACACAACAGAGCGCCGCCGCCGTCCCGAACCTCGATTCGGGGATCAGAAGTTCCTGTTCTGGCACCCTGCCGGGACGAGGAAGTGGAGGAGATCATCGTCATCGTCATCACCAACGCCTCTCCATCGACCATCCATGTTTCCCCCATCCATGTGTGAGTAATTCCCCGCTGTAGGCCGAAGGGGATGGTAGGGATTGGATGGGATCGTTCATGTAATAATGGCGTGATTGTTAGGGCATAGTGCCTAGTATCCTCTATTAGTGCTATTGACATTCTTGCAACTTGTTATGCTTAATGCTTGCCACTTTGGGCCCAAGTGCCATGATCTCAGATCTGAACATGTTATTGAATCACGGTGATAATTATTGTTTCTTGATCATACCTGCAAGTTGTTTACAATATTGTTGTCCGGAACCCGAGGCCCCGAAGTGACAGAAATTGGGACAACTGGAGGGGATGGCTGTGATGTGAGGATCACATGTGTTCACGGAGTGTTAATGCTTTTGTCCGGGTTCTATTAAAAGGAGCACCTTAATTACCAGTAGTTTCCTTCAGGCCCCGCTGAAAACAGGCTGGTAGGACAAAAGATGTTGTGCAAGTTCTCATTGCGAGCACGTACGACTATTTATGGAACACATGCCTACGGTTACTTAGTGCTTGGATGCTTTATCATATTTATCTGCAATTCCCCTAACATGATCATTATTAGAACTTTCTTATCCATGCAATGCCCGTTCATCCATCCCGATGCCTACAGTATTTAATCTGGTGTTTACTTCAAACACTACTGCTGCTGCTGTTTTCATTCCGCTGCTGCTATTATTTCACTACTGCTGTTACCATAAAACTGTTACTACTGATAAACCACTGCAAACAAAAGTACTTTCAGGTGCAGGTGAATTGACAACTCACTTGTTAAGGCTCACAAATATTCTTTGTCTCCCCTTGTGTCGAACCAATAAATTTGGGTTTTACTTCCCTCGAAGACTGTTGCGATCCCCTATACTTTTGGGTCATCAAGACTATTTTCTGGCGCCTTTACCCGGGAGAAAAGCTTTATTTGGGAGCTCACCGGAGAGTATTATTATCTACTGCCAATCATTCATCATGGGTAAGTCTAGTGATGGAAAGTTTCCTATATTACCATCCACTACAAGAAGAGGTACAACTCTAAACACCTCTGTTGCTCTTAATTCACCGTCTATTATGAGTAAGGTGCTTACACCACCACATGCTAGACATGCTACTTCTGCTGAATCTGAAAATGCTTCTGATACTTTTGATGGTGCTTCTAATTTGCTTGATGAGAGTGGTTCTCTCGGTCCTTTCTTAGATGCTACTATTGCTAAAGCTAAAAATATTGCAAACACTAAAACTGCTGATAAAAATCTTGTTATTTTTCACCTGAGTTTAGAGAGAACCCTAGTGATGATTTAGATGATTCTTATATTGAACCGAGTGATGATCTTATTGATGAAATACATGCTATGAAGGATAAAGATGCTGATATACGTCTTATGGAAAGTCGTGCTGTTAAATATAAATTATCTCCTGATGCTAAGTTTGCCACTTCTCCTATTAATATTAGTGATAAGGATTATGATTTCTCTCTTGATTTATCTTATATATCTATTGTTGAGAAAGAACCTTTTTGTGGAATTGAAAATGAAAGTGCTATGAAACATATGAATGAGCTCCCCTCTTTGAGTAGTTTATTCTCCGATGATCTTAAGAAACGTAGCTACTTTGTTGCTAAAATATTCTCTTTCTCATTAAAGGATGCAGCTAAAACTTGGTTTAACAATTTGTCTCCTGGATCTATTGATAGTCCTATTGGTTTGGTTAATGCTTTCTTTCAGAAATATTTTCTTGCTAGTGCTCAACATGCCGCTTTACAAAATATATAGCAATTGGAAGAAGAGAAATTGCCTGTATCTTGGGCAAGCAATTTTCTTTAGTAAGGGCTACACCTGGGCATAAGCTAGAAGATAATAAACTTCTTGATATATTGTATAATGGACTAACTATTGAATCTAGGACATACCTGGATAGTTGTGTTGGCTGTGTTTTTAGGCAAAGAACTCCAGAATAAGCTAAGGAATTAATGGCTAAAATAAGCCAAAATCATGATGATTGGACTATGGTTCAGCCTGAGCCGACCCCTACTCCAGTACCTGCACCAACACCAACACCCAAGAAGAAGGGAATGATTGAATTAAATGATGAAGGGATGTGAGAAGCCAAGAAATCTCTTAAAGAGAGGGGTATTAAATCTGAAGATGTGAAGAATCTTCCACCTATAGAAGAATTATGTAAGCCAACCTCTCACTCATCACCCATTGAGGTACACTCTCTCCAATATTTTTACAGTAGAGATATTTCCTATAGAAAACCTCCTGATCAATGCTTAGATGAATTTGATAATTATGTCATTAAGCAAGATAATTTTAATAAGAGAGTGCAGAACCACCTTATGGAAAACTCTAGAGCTATTAATGATTTGCATGGTATTATAGAAAGAACCTCTAATGATGTTAAAATGCTTATTAAACATTTTCAAATGTATCAAAGTCAAATTAATCAACCTGCTAAAGTGCAAAAAGATTTGCTAGTTAATGCTTCTAAAGAAAAACATGCTTATGAAATAAGAACTAGAAGTGGTATTGCTACACAAGATCCTTTATATCCTGAGGGACATCCTAAAATAATGGAACAAGATTCTCAGCAAACTAATAATGATGTTATTCATACTAAGAAGAAAAAGAAGAAGAAACATAAAACTGTTGTAGAATCCTCTGAACTTGCTAAAGATCCTAATAGTATATCTATCTCTGATGCTGAAATTGAAAGTGGTAATGAAAAGAATGTTGCTTCTGATAAAGAAGAACCTGTACCTGAAAAGCAAACTGAAACTACAAAGTATACTAAGGAAGATTTCATTGCTAATAAACATGGTAATGAGAGAGAACCTTGGGTACAAAAACCAATGCCTTTCCCTGGTAAGAAACACAAATCTAAGGAAGAAGAACACTATAACAAGTTTTGTGAATGGATGAAACCTTTGTTCTTGCAAATTCCTTTAACTGATGCTATTAAATTTCCTCCTTATGCAAAATATATGAAAGATATTGTCTCTTACAAAAGGAAGATACCTAATGAGGAAATTTCCACTATGCTTGCTAATTAACCTTTTAGTGGCAAGGTTCCTGAGAAGCTTGGAGACCATGGTATACCAACTATTACCTGTTCTATTAAAAATAATTATGTTAGAACTGCTTTGTGTGATCTGGGAGCTGGAGTTAGTCGCATGCCTTTTACTCTATATAAAAGACTCCTCCTAGAAAAATTGATACCAACTGATATATCTTTGCAAGTGGCTGATAAGTCTACTGCTATTCCTGTGGGTATATGTGAGAATGTTCTTGTCAAGTTGCTAATAATTGTCTGATATTAACTGACTTTGTTGTGTTGGAAATGCCTGAAGATGATAATATGACTATTATTCTTGGAAGACCTTTTCTTAATACTGCAGGGGCTGTTATTGATTGCAATTAAGGAAAATTTACTTTTAATGTTAATGATAAAGAGCACATTGTCTATTTTCCCAAGAAGATTGATAGAAAATATGGTCTAAATTCCATTAAAAATGTTGAGACCATCAAGATGGAAGAATTTTATTGTCCTGTTCCAAAGCCACCAAAAGAATATGAAATTATTATGATTGGGACTATGCCTATCAAGGTTGAGGTAACATAATTATTTAGTGAGAAACAAAGTTTTGTTTCATATAAAATTTATTTGGTAGCAAGACTTGATCACCCTTGTTAACAAAATGATTTTAAATGAAATGGACAATGTTTTCACTATGTTTTCACCTACCCCATTATGTTTTCACCATGTTTACTTCTATTATAACATTATTACTTGAGTACAATCATGTTTTCCACCATCCATATGGATGTTTTCCTGATGTTTTCACTCTTATTACTGAGATTATGCATGTTTTCACCACCCATACTTTTGTTTTCACCACTACCACCTTTGTTTTCTTTGGATATTCTTTGATTGGAGTGTCTTAGAACCTATGTAGTGCTGGTTTTGGTTTTGTTTTCCACGTTTTCACTTTCGTTTTCCCGGTTTTTTTTAATTATTAAAATTCTGGAAATACCTCAAAAATAAAGTTTCTCGAAAAATTCCAGAAAAATTATAATAAATTTTTACATCAAAATCCAGGCAGAAAGCCACCTGGGAGACCCCAGGGGGACCCACCAGGCAGGCACACCCCAGGGTGGCGCGGCCTACCCCTGGTGGCGCTAGCACATGTGGGCCCCCTGGCCCTCCACTTACTCTCTTCGCCGCCAAAGTCTTCTCTCTCACCCCCAAAGCTGAAAACATTTCCTGGATCCCGTGTTCTTGGTGTTCTTCCTCTGGATTTTCGATCTCCTTCTTTAGCCCATCATTTGTGCTGATTTTTGGTGTGTTTGATCTCCGGTATGTGACTCCTCCGATGATCCAAGTAGAATTTTATTTAGTGAAGTATTTCTTGAGTATTTTGGTACTGTAGGTGACAACTTATGTGAGTTTGCATGCTTGATTTGAGTAGAAATAATATATTTTTGATGTATGTTTAGCTCTCGTAGAAGTCCCTATGGTAGTCTCCTCCTTATAGTTGCTTGAAATTAATTTTTATGATGATTGTTGAAAAATTTCAGAGATGGATAGTTACAACTTATGTGAGATATTTAGGAGTGATGCTCCTAGAAGGACAAGGCCATCACGCTCGTCTACTTCAGCAAGGCCATCATATAATGAAGACGTTATTGCCTCAACTATTGATGATGCAGAAGATGACGGTATCATTCACCCATCTAGCTTTCCTTGTCATACATTTTTAAGAAGTGCAGGTCTTTTAGATGATTTTCTTATTCTTATTGAGAGAGTTGGTCTTGCCAACTTTATGGAGGATGAAATCCCTCAGTATGCCACGCTTACAAAAGCTTTTGTTAAGAGCTTTAAATTTGAGAACACTCAATATGGTACAACTGTTGCATTCAAGTTATATAGTAAGCCCGTGTCTTTGTCCTTGTTGGAATTTTGTGCTATTATAGGTATCAACGCCACCGGGATAGCAATCAGGATTCAAGATAGACCAGCAGACCTCCGGGGGATCTACCTAGAGATCACCAACAATGACGGTCGCTCATCCCAGCATGGGAAGACAAGGAACATTCAATGTCGGGGGGTTACCCCCGAGTAGGGTAAAGACAGGTGGTAAAGACAGCTTACAGAAGAGAGGTTTGGTCGAGTAGCCGACTACCTGGTACTCGCTACCCGGTCGACTGCTACTCGGTCTCACCTCAAGATGACCAGAAGGAGATATCAATCAAGTTCTATCCTTTCGAGTAGAAGGATTGGCCCGAGTACAATTGGCGGGAACAATTGGCGGGAACCTACTCGGGCCAGAAAGTCAAAGGAGCCGTTCTGACACAGGATCCCGCGTATCCTGGGTCCGTACTTGGCAGCATTCGAACTACTGTTCACCTGGGGCCGTCCTGCCTAACAGTGACAGCATGGAAGCAGGCCGTGGCAGGATAAGGGGGGCCTACTCTGTGCCTAGGTACAGTGATACCAGTCTGTCCCCTAGTTTTGCCCAACGACTTTACAGAAGCAGCCAAGGTTAGGAACCAAAGCTGTCAGCGGGTACTCGGAGAAAGGACGATGTGCACACTATGTCGACACTTGTCTAGATTTGGACGTATCCGGCTGGGCACCGTGTATATAAGGTGCCCCGCCGCCTCCTGCGCGAGGCATGCTCTCATAGACGCTCACAGTGAACTCTAGAAACCCTAAGTTCTTGACCTAGCTCTACTCGGAGAGGAGAGAGAGGCTACTCGGTAGAGATACCATTTGTACTGTGGCTACTCGGAGAGACATCGTAATACATAGAGAAAGGCAGGAGTAGGGGTTTTACCTCCTCACGAGGGCCCTGAACCTGGGTACATCGTGTTGTTTGTGTTGTGTGGATCTTACCTCACGCGGCTACTCGTCGCGTGATCCCTCCCCGGACACCTCCAGCGTCCATCGTCCCCACATCATTAGCCATCCCATGGCATCTGCCGTGACACCACCACGACAGTTGGCGCCCACCGTGGGGCAACCAGCGGCGCTGGCTGGAGTTTCTGTTCGGACGGGATCTTCATCAGCGGAGCGCGTAGTTTGTGGCCTTGTCCACAGATTCGGCTCCTTCGACTTCGTCACCGACAACGCCGGCTGTTTCGGCGGTATGGCCATGCCCGAGGGCGGCTCGGTGATTTCCTTCGGCTCTCACCTCGTCTACGTCGCCACCGTCGCCAACAGCGCCTACCCCGAGCTGGTGCATGACGCGGAGGATCCTCCTGCGGTGGTTGCTGCTCGCGGAAGGCCTGCATGCAGCTCTGCATGCTGCGCTGAGGTGATGGTGACGGGCTTGGCGGCAAACACTGGCGCAGCTGCTACTGGCGCTGCGGCCGTCGTCGAGGAGGTTGATGACCCGCCTGCTGGTGGCAGGAACCACCGGCCCTACGAGAAGGAGAGCAACTTGCCGCCTTCCACGTCAACGGTCATCCCCGCGTCTGCTGCGCGAACCGGCATGCCCACTCCCACCGACGTCGAGCTCCTAGCCGCGAGGGAGCAGCTCGAGCGGCAACACCAGGAGCTGCTTGCCGAGCAGGCGGAGTTGGAGAAGATCAGGCTTGAGCTGAGTTTAGACCAGCTCGAGTACAACAAGGCTCACGGCTTCACGCCGGTCGCCAGGAGGCCCAGCAGGGTAGGCGCTACGCGGCGCAACCTGGGTGCCGAGATGGCGACGGTTGCGGAGGTGCCCGCGCAGTCCGCCACTGCGAACACCTTCACAAGGCCGAGGTACAACACGCCCGCCAAGACGCTCAGAGCTGCGCAGGCCGTGGCTGCCGAGTTGCCGCGCCTAGATGGAGAGGCGCGTCTCAGGCAGCAGGAGAGGCTCAACGAGTTGGTGTTGGAGGCTGCCAGGCAGAACGAGGAGTTCCGGAAGGCCAACCCGGGAGCTGGAGCCTCGCAGGTGGTTCACTCGCACGCGGCTAGATCTAACGATCAGGCCTCGTCTCCGCATCCTAGCCGCGAGAAGAGCCGCAGCGGGCGTTCGGGTAGAGACAGGCAAATGCAGGTGTATGACCCGGCTGCTGCCGCGAAACAGGTTGCTGTGCCGCAGCAGCCCGGGCAGGAACACAACTGATGAGGGGATAGTAACCCGGTATCCCAACTCCCAGGTGTGACCCGGCCCAAACGGCGGCTGGACCAAATCCGGCTAAAGACAAAAGAAACTTCTGGAAGGCCCAGGGCATGTAACGTTCGTGACCCGGATTGTGGGTTGCGGTAAGGAAAATTAGGGTTTGTGTATAGAGTTCGAGTAGGACTCAGGAGGCGCTTTGTAAAGGCAAGCCAAGGGGGGTATGAGTGCTATATAAACCAACCCCTAGGCTTAGCCTCAGAGAGATTCGAGTCATAGTTGTAACACCCGTTATCGAGTATCCAGTATAATCATATCGAGATCCGGCGAGTTACTTTCCGGTTCTTAGATTGCTTTCGCCATGTCCTCCTTCGAGCTAAACCCTCTCCCAAATACCTGTGTCGACTTGCCCCAAGATCAGTTACCCCAGGTAACATCTGCCGTGATTATCCCACGACAGTTGGCGCCCACCGTGGGGCCTGCGTCCAAAGGTGTTTGCATCACGGGAGAAGCTCGGAAGAGCATGAAGAACCTCATCGTCGGAGAAATCTACGTCAACAGCAAAGGAGAGAAGATGGTAGACGATTCTGGCTGGGGGCCAGAGTCAGATCACCTCGAAACCGGATCCATCGTGACAGTCGGCAGCGTCAACGTCTTCGTCGGTATGGTATGTACTTCCAGTTCGAATTGTGATAATATTGGATCTGATTCTGTGTCAGGAGAAGATATGTATGTCCGATCGGAAAAGGAAGAGTCGATTGGAACAACGGGTCAGATGGAGAGGGAAGATGATACCGAGTCTATACGGGATTTGTCGGAGGATCAATATGAAAGGGAAAACAGCGAGGAAGAACAGTACGAATCTACACCGGGCATCATGCGCCGGGTTGCAGTCTATGCGGCTCCCGCGACCAATCTCAATCAAGAAAACGCGGCCGCGGCGCCAGCCGGGGCGGTTCAGGCAGCGGCCCAGCAGCAAGGAGCAGTTGACCCGGTCTTGGTCCAGGTCGATGGAGAGTCGGCGTCTGTCACCAGTCGCCCAGCAGACGAGGAGCGACACGCAAATATGTTCGGGTTCCAAGCAAACCGGACACCGGGGGCGGGCCCCTCAAACCCGCGTCACCCGGCTCTGTTTGATAATAATTTGATTTTGGACCCCACAGTCTTGGCCACAGTTATTACCCCAGAAAACGCGGCAGAGCGTGTAAGAGACCTGGACGTGGCTCGTCGTGCATTGGAGCAGCAAAGAAGGCAAGTGGAAGCAGAAAGGCAGGGGATGGTCGCGCGGCAGCGCGAATTGGATGACCGAGAGACCCGGCTCCGGGAGGAAACGACAAGGATGCACCAAAGGCACCGAACTATGCTGCCGGCAACAGGAGGGGTTATTAACCCGACTGCCCTGGTGTTCACGCCTCAAGATCAGCCGATTCCACCGACGAACCAAGGGACCATACCGCGACCTTCAACGGGAGCACATCCGGTAAACGCGCCAGCCGGGTTACCTGTGCCACAGACGGGGGCGACAGCCGGCAATACCATGCCGCCACCACCATCACGATTCCGCACACCAGCAGGTCATTACAACAATCCCATGGACAACGTATACGCAGCAACGCTCGCATTAAACCAGATTCCTGTGGGAGACTCGCCTCATGCGGAAGGAACCCGACGAGCAATCGATCTGCTACACACCGCGGTAGCACAGCAAGCCAATTATCCGGATCATGGAAGCGGGATGCATGGGACGCCGTACGCCAGTCAGCAACAGGGCAATGCCCAAACAAGTGCGGCACGACGAAGGGAAGATCAGCAGCAAATGCCGCCTCCACCACGTATCCAGACAGTACCAGTAATATCAGCAGCGCAGGCGGTGGTGGACAGTTCCAGAGCCAGAAGAGCCGGGGCCGGATCTGCTGGGCACGAATTGCCGGTGGCGCCGCACCTCGAGGCACCCCCAGCCGGGTCACGCGCCTCCCGAGTAAGACCACCCCCAACCACCCTGGCGGGACCCAAGTGCCTCTCGGACGATATCAGGGCAGAACCTTACCCGGAGAAGTTCAAAGAACCGGGGAAGGTAGTAAATTATGAGCCAACAATGGATCCAGAAACGTGGCTGAGCAGCTATGAGATGGCAATGTCAATTCGCAACGCATCCGAGAATCTCCAAGCCAAATTCATGTACTTAATGATGTCAGAGGGAGCAGCAAAGTTATGGTTCACCAATCTACCGGAAAAATCGATCAAATCGTGGGAGGAGCTAAAGACCGCATTTATCAAGCACTTTCATGGGACATGCAGAAAGTTGTTTACTATTGATGATTTAGAAAGATGCGTTCAGAAGAAAGGAGAGTCAGCACGCAGCTGGGTACGCCGGGTTATGGAGATACTCCACTCATCTACGGATATCCAGCCTAAGGACGCGCTACAAGCTATGGCAAAAACATGTAAGTATGTTCCTTTAGTGCAAAAGCTAACTCGCATGAAATCTAGTAGGAATGCAGCGGAGGTTACAATGGGAGAGTTAATGGATGCGTGCAACAAACACGCTGCAACGGATACCACAGAGGAGGAAGTTGATGACAAGAAAGCAAAAGCAAACGCAAGTAGCAGCGGGAAAACCGGCAATGGATCGGCACCAAACAATAATGGAAGTAGCCAAAACAAGCGCCCGTTTGAAGGGAATTCCGAGTTTGTAGCCAACACGGAGGCCGGGTCTTCAAGACCTAGATCCGAAGGAAATTTTAATACTGGAAATCACAATGGGGGGCACTACCAAGGACCTCCAAGACCAAGCAATAGTTGGGACATATTTAGGATGGCATGCCCGAAGCATAGCAGGAACGGCAAGCCGGCCAATCATTCATTGGAGCAATGTGCCGACTTACAAAGGTGGAAGAACGAGGAAGTGAACAGAGCCATGCGAGGTGCAGGCCGAGGAGGAGGCCCGGGCCTAGGTGGAAATTTGGGCAACGGACCACCCCCAGCCGGCAACCCGCCAGCCGGAAATCAAGGTAACAATCAAGGGGGAGCGGGAGGTTTTCAAGCTAACCCCAAACAGCTGGGTCAATATCATGTGCACACTACGGGAGGCTCTAACAAGGATAAGAAGATACTGAAACAAGCAGTTAATTCGGTCTCTTCCGCTGTCCCAAGGTATTTGAGGTGGTCAGAACAAGAGGTAACATGGAGCAGGAAGGATCACCCGGACAGAGTTGATCACCCGGGAGTCTTAGCTTTGGTAGTGGCACCACAGGTCAACGGCTACGAGCTGAAAAAAGTCTTGATGGATGGAGGAAGTAGTATCAATATCCTGTACTGGGAAACTTTTCTGCGTATGGGCTTGAAGGAATCGCAGCTGCAAAGGAGTACAACAGTTTTTCACGGGATAGTGCCGGGTCACTCAGCATGCCCTGAAGGAAAGGTGGCACTGGAAGTAGCTTTTGGAGAGTCAAAGGACAACTACCGAGTCGAGTGGCTTACCTTCGAGGTAGTAAAGTTGCGCAGCCCTTATCATGCATTGTTTGGAAGGCCGGCTTATGCCAAGTTCATGGCGAGACCGTGTTATGTGTACCTACAACTGAAAATCCCGGGTCCCAAGAAGACCATTACAATACACGGAAACCGAGATATAGCAGCTGAGTGTGATGAGGGAGACGCGGCAATGGCCGAGCAAGCCTGTAGGAAGGAAGAGCTCAAACATTACCGTTCTCAGGTAGACCTAGAAGAGAGGACAACGTCAAAAAAGCCAACTCCTGAGGGGGACAAAGCAAAAGTTAGGGCAGAACAAAACCCTAAGATGGTAGGCTTCATCAGGAGCGATACTTTTAAAACTCTCGGCAGGGAAGAAGAAGACGCACCACCATCCGCAGCTGATCACGTTTCAAGGGCGATATACCCGGGTTGGCTAGCAAATCCGATATTCATTATGAAAAGGTCTAGCGAATGGAGAATATGTATCGGCCACGCCAGTGTGAGGCCGATTCCCGAAAGCAACTAAAGCAGTGTAATCGACGGCAGGTTTCATACGCGCTCTTTTCCTTACCAGGGTACCTAAGGGGACTGGAAGGTTTTTAACGAGGCGGCCTGCTGATTCAAAAAGAAATTTTTATCCTTGCTTCAGTTACAAGTAAGTAACGTTTTCAACACATCAATATCATCGAAATACATTGCGTGAATATAGGTCTCCGGGGGGCGATCTGCTTCAATAAGTAATCTCAAACCCGGAGACCCGGCCATGATGCCTATGAGTTATGGGGGCTGATTACTCGTAGAAACGGGTGCGGCTGCAATCCTATAACTGGACGAAGGAGCCAAATTTCTTGATTATTCTTACTTAAGCTCGATGTGACTCGCGCTAAAGTGGCATGATCTGTTCACGTACGATTACAATCAAAACTATGCAGCCCAATGGAGCTTGCTTGATCTTGTTTTTCGTATAGATGCAACGACATGGTATCCACGCGAAAGCCGGCTTACAGTACAAGATAATCAAAAGGGTCATCTAAACCACAAGTCCATGCAGAGTATAAGGCTAAAAAAGCCGGAAACTCAACAAGTATTAAGCATGACTTCAGTATTTATGTGAACAGCTATTGGTATTCAGCTTGGTAAACAGCAGTATGTCATCTGAGAAAGGCCACGCCCCCATAGCTCGTACTTTGGGTCATGGGGACTCGGGACTTCGAAACAGAAACAAACTGTTTAACTACCAAAGCCTGTAAACCTTAATTTCCGAGTATTGGGGACTTAAAGAAAAGTTCATCTATCAAAACCTACGATACTCGGTTAGCCGAGTCTCAAAAGGAAATTGAAAACAAGAGTTCGAAGTATCGAGAATAAGCTTATAAGTAACACAAGGATGGATATTATCAAAAGCCAGGGGAGGCAAAGAGTTATCATAAGTTCACAAACGCAAAGTCATAGTGTCAGCATCAATGGTGCACAGGCGCACCGCAAAAAAAAGTCATATCAGACTCGAGAAACGCAAAGCACTAGGCAGCATCCTACTCGGCATCCTGAGAGCGATCCTCCGGGTCTAAGTCTTGGACTTGCTCCTTGGCCTTGCCAGCAGTTTTACCCGGGCTCTTCACATCTGGACGAACAGGCGGAGGCACTGCTGGGGTAGAGGTAGACGGCTTTACGCCCAGCTCTGCTTCCCTCTTTGCAGCCTCTTCCTTCCTCCTAGCCAGATCAGTCGACCATTTGTCCAACATATCAATAGGGGGGGGTGCCTCCACCAGGATAACCTTGCCCTCAGAATCATACGAGCTCATAATCGTGTTTAAATCCATCTTGTCGGCCAAAGCTGTGGCTGAAGGACGTACCGCAGATTGTATAGCTTTGAAATCCTGGGGCTTGAATTTGGATCCGTCAGCTTTAAACTCTGGGAACCCGGATACTACCTTCGCCGGGTCAAGCTTTGGAAAATAAGCCTTCGCCAGCGTTAAAGCCCGGGTCAT
The DNA here is from genome assembly GCA_028641055.1 of Alopecurus myosuroides. Classification (NCBI taxonomy): domain Eukaryota; kingdom Viridiplantae; phylum Streptophyta; class Magnoliopsida; order Poales; family Poaceae; genus Alopecurus; species Alopecurus myosuroides. Next base: position 353,538,795 of record CM054058.1, read on the forward strand.
CCCAATTCGGCAGGACGAACGCTTCAGTATTTCAATCCATCCAGGCGCTGTGGAAAAGGCCTGCACAAGGTTCTCCTCGCCCGGGTATACCTCAGAAGGCCACTTGATAGCATCCAGCCAAAGTTTCGTACCGGCAAAAAACGTCCGGAGTACAGTCTTCAGAGTTTTAACTTGAGTAATGGCATTCTCCTCCGGAGCAGCAAGGTTAGCACCTGCAATCGAAAAACACAAAAGCATATCAATAATTTTGGTTATTACAACGGCAAAATGGAGGTAAGCAAGCTAGTTGCAAATAAACAAACTTACTTAGCAAAATACGGTAAGTGTCCGTAATCTGAGTCGATAAGTTCTTCAGCGAGGATTGGGCGGCATTATACTTCTTCTTGTATGTGGAGACATCTTTTTTCAAAGTCTTTATCTCCACTTCAAGGGCCTCCCTATGCTTAACTTCAGCCAGCAAGAGCTGCTCAGCCTTAAGTAACGCTTCATCTGACTGAGTAATCTCTGCCTGCAAAGACCGGGTGAAGCTGTAAGCCGGATATCACGAGAGTATTTCCTCTAAGAAAATGATTACAGTAGATTATTATGCGAAGTACCGAGGATAATTACAGAAAATTATACTCGGAACTTGGGGACTGGATGTATAGTAAGAAGTGTCAAACAAGATTACCTGATGTGCTGCAGCCATACGCTCTAGGACATTTCCTTCCGAAGCTTTCATGGCGAGAAGAGCGCTCATTAGCTGGTTAAAATCAGCGTTATCCGAGTTAGATGACTCGGGCACCTGGAAAGAAGGGAAAGGAGCTTTTCTTGTAACAGGAGGTGGCACCCGGGTCATCCGAATGTCGGAGTCTGGTCCCCCTCCCGCGCTCGAAGCTGCTCCCTTCTCCTTCTCGCCTGCGTGCGAAGCGATTGGATACTCGGCGTCATGCCTAGCTGGCTCCGGTGGCGACACTTGCTCGTCGCCAGCCGCGGTGAAAGCATCATCAGCCGGCTCGTTCTCGACCCGGACCTTAGCCTCGGTGTCCTCCTGGTCGCTACTAATAACCGTGGCTCTGAAGAAGGTGCAAAGGCGCAATTAATCTTTGATTATGAAAAAAAGGGGGATGAAAGTTCGGTATAATATCAGGAAAAGGCGCTTACCCGGTGTTTACCGGGAAGTCTGAGGGGAAGCCGTCACTAGACCCGGAAGAGACTGAAAAATGGCAAGAAAGGTCTGGGATTACATTACAAAGGAATGTCCGGAAAGAAATTTTGTTTACGATAAATACCAGGGTGTTGAACCGGGGGCGGCGAAGCGACCGGGTTAAGGGTCTCGTTGCCCGGATGGTTCCGGGTTACTCGGCGCCTAGTCGCGGGAGGCTCCTTCAGTTATGATCAAAAGGGGTGGAGATGGGGTTAGCCCCGGAGTGACGTTATGGGAACAAAAAACCAAAATGTAATGAGATGAAGTAAAAACCTGGAGGGCTATCCTCTGGGATTTCCTCTTTGTTCCGGCTTTGGTGGCCAGCTCCGGCTCTTCCTCCTCGCTGGTGGATCCGCTCCTGCTGTCCGTTTCTTCTTCTTCTTCGCTTTGGTCCTCTTGCTCTGAAAAATACCCGAGTTATAGCATAAAGAAGAAGAAAAGGCGGGATATAACGTGTGCAAGGGAATCAAGTATGTACCTTCATCCGAGTTAACAACATTGTCTTCCTCCTCCGCATCTTCGGAATTAGGAGGGGTGTCGACCGTCCAAAAGTCATCATCGGCCTGAGGAGAAGATGCCAGGATAGTGATTAATATCGAGCCAAGAGAAGAGAATAAAAGTAAGCTGTTAGAAGTCAAAATCAAGAGGTAGGAAACTTACTGCGGGGGCTGGATTCTCGAGGGTAAAAGGTTCTAGTCCGGCTATGCTCCGGATCACCTCGAGCTTCTCTGTTAAAAAACCCTTGATCGTCTTGTTCATATCACTAGGAGCAAGGGTACTAGGAGAGTATCGGATAGGGTCTGTGGGAAGACCCGAGTATTCGCACATCAGCTTCTCACGAATGGAGTTTGGCTGGATGCGGAAGCTGACCCAGGTCTTCACCAGGTTTAGCCCGATGAGACCTCGGGCTGACAAGATGGAGATCCTAGCTAGCAAAGGCAAGATCGCCTCCCTGTCCGAGTCAGGGGCGAAGGCGTTGAATTTCTCGGAGATGTCAAGCTGACCCTCCGAGTAACCCGGCAACTTCTTTTCGCCGGGAGGAGAGGTATCCTGGCAGTAGAAGTATGAGAGCTGCCAGTGCTTCACATGAGAATTGAGTGTAATAGGAGGCATTAGGGAGTTCTTGCGGCGCTGGATGGAAACCCCGCCGCAAGTAAGAAGTGCGCCGTCGCCGCTTTCGCGACACGGCTTGCACTGAAAAAGTTCGACGAAGAGAGCCAGACTTGGCGGAGTGCACAAGTAAGACTCGGAAAGAACGATAAAATGGGAGATGTTTAAAATGGAGTTTGGGCCTATATCGAAAATACGGAGTTTGTAGTGGTCTAGGACGTCGCGGAAGAAAGGGTGACCCGGAGGCCTGAAGCCCCGGGTCACGTGTTCAACGAAACATATTACCTCGTCCGTTGCTGGGGAAGGTCGGGTTTCGTTGCCTGGTACTCTCCAGTGGATAGCTTCCTGTGGAGGTAGGGTTCCAAGCTCGACCAACTCCTCCAGTTTGGCCGTGGTAACAGAGGATTTCCCCCAATTGGCTGATATGGAGTTTGTGGATTTAGCCTTAGCCGGCTGTTTCCCCTGCCTCTTGGGTGCCATGGGGTTGACCTGGTAAAACATTGAAGGAAAGGGCGTAAGAAACAAAAACTCGGAAGTTAGTAGATAAGCAGTTACCGGCAATTTAAGCACAAACCGGGTATTGCCTTGCCGAGTCAAGTATGATGTGTCCGGGTATTGTGTGCTATTACAAAATCTATGGAGCTTTCCGTAAAAGCAAATGTTTGGAGAAGTTATGAGGGTGTTTATGTGCATACCATCTGCGAATGATCCGGAGAAGTGAGATTTTCTGAGGAGGGAGAACAAGGGCGGAAATTTTATATGGCCCGAGCCTAGATTGGGGATCTTATTTCTAAATTTATGGCCATGTTAATGACTACTGGAGTTAGGAGAGTAATATAAGCTATGAATCCTACCTATGAGGATGTCTATGGTAAGTATCATTGAGCTAATCCGGCGCGGCCCGAGAAATCGCGGACTACTTGATTCAGATCTGATCTGAGGAAAAGATGAGAAATTGCGGGGATGAGCTGAGGGATACGAGGAACTTACCAAAGGGGATTGAAGTAGAGCTTTGCGGAGACAGATGGCGCAAGATTGATGTCCTTTCGAGGTTGTTGGTCGGCGAATCGGGCGCTTGGCGGCGGATTTGGGAGTTGGAGTGAGTCGCGCGGTGGCGGAGCGCAGGCGACGGCGGATGGGCTCCGGCGAGGTGCGTGGGGCTTCCGTGGTGGCACTCCGCGAGCTCAGATTTGAGAAGAAGTGAAATGGGAAAATGAGCCGTTAAGAGTTGGGCTTGTTCCTTGAGCTATATTTATAACCTCCCGGATGGAAGGGCTTAGCCTAACGGTCGAGACCCGGGGAGTGCGGAGTAATTGGCCATTTCGAAATTTGAAAGGCACGTTTTACGCGCAGACCAATATGATCCAGAGAAAAAGGAAGGGGAAATTGCCTTCCTCCTATCAGCGGTAATTATCAAGAAGGATGTGGGGTCAGGGAGTTTCCTATTAAGATTTAAGTCTGGGAGATTAAGGGAGAACCTAAGAAGGGAGAGCCGGGTCTTTACCTGGCTCCCTTGGTACCAGTCACGGCTATTCGTCGACGCGCTGCGTCTTGATCCTCATGTGTTTGCATCTAATATTTCTGTAGGGAATAGCCAGCGCTTCGAAGAGTAAATCTTGGAAGCCCAAGCTATTCTGGGGACTACTGATGAGGGGATAGTAACCCGGTATCCCAACTCCCAGGTGTGACCCGGCCCAAACGGCGGCTGGACCAAATCCGGCTAAAGACAAAAGAAACTTCTGGAAGGCCCAGGGCATGTAACGTTCGTGACCCGGATTGTGGGTTGCGGTAAGGAAAATTAGGGTTTGTGTATAGAGTTCGAGTAGGACTCAGGAGGCGCTTTGTAAAGGCAAGCCAAGGGGGGTATGAGTGCTATATAAACCAACCCCTAGGCTTAGCCTCAGAGAGATTCGAGTCATAGTTGTAACACCCGTTATCGAGTATCCAGTATAATCATATCGAGATCCGGCGAGTTACTTTCCGGTTCTTAGATTGCTTTCGCCATGTCCTCCTTCGAGCTAAACCCTCTCCCAAATACCTGTGTCGACTTGCCCCAAGATCAGTTACCCCAGGTAACATCTGCCGTGATTATCCCACGACAACAACGCTGCAAGAGCAGGCTCTCAAGCCCATCAAGCTCAAAGCCGTGCCCGAGAAGCCGCGCGTCCGGGTACTTCTCGGCAACCCGCGGCTCAGCCTACTCGGCAGAGGCAGCAGCCGCGCCCAGTGGCACCAGTCGCCAACCCGGTGGAGCAGCCCGCAGCTATGCAGGTGGATAGGTATGATGATGGCTACTCGGCTATGGAGATGGCTGGCTATGACATTCATGACCGTGTCGGTGAGCGTGTGTTGGCGCCTGGAGATGCAAGGCACCAGCTGGACCGTATCAGCTTGTCGGCGCGGCTTGAGAGCACGGGTCCTCCCGGCCCCGAGTGCTTCGGCCCGCGCATCATGAACGAGCCTTCCGTGAAGGGCTTCCAGCTCGCAAGGGGCACCAAGAGCTACAATGGTAGCACCAAGCCCGAAGATTGGCTCAATGACTACGTCACTGCGGTCCACATTGCGGGTGGCAACAGGAGATGGGCAGTGCGGTACGTCCCGCAGATGCTAGAGGGTCCAGCTCGCACTTGGCTCAACAACTTGCCCAAGCACAGCATAAATTGCTGGCTGGATTTCTCGGACGCCTTCGTCAGCAACTTCACGAGTACATACAAGAGGCCGAATAGGCCACAGCAGCTATCGGCTTGCAGGCAGCGAGAAGATGAGACGGACCGCGAGTACCTTACTCGGTGGAGCACCTTGAGGAACACTTGTGAGGGTGTGAATGAAGCACAGGCCATCACTTGGTTTGCGCAGGGTTGCCGACATGGCAGCATGCTTTGGCAGAGATTGCAGAGGGAGATGCCGAACACCCTGGCCGAGACCATCAAGATTGCGGATCAGTACGCACTCGGTGATCCTACTCAGCCACTGATGGACTCCTCTGAGCCGAGAAGAAACTTCAACAGCAGCAAGCGCAACGAGTTCCGCAACAAGCGCCGAGTAGATACTCGGTATGATCCCGAAGAGGTGAATGCAGTGAATGTTGGAGGCGGTGGTGGCCAAAGGCAGAAACCTGCTGGAGCCTACGGGCAGAACCAGAACCAGGGCCAGGGCAACAAGAAACCGTTCCGCACTGCTCAGTCGGGTAGCGGGAACTCCGAGCAGCCGAAGAAGTTTGTCTTCGATGACATGAAGGATGGCCCATGCATCTTTCACACTCATGATCCCTCGAGGCCGGCCAACCACACTACCCGGCAGTGCGAGTGGTGGGATGTGATCAAGAGTGATGGCTTGCCTCCTCCTCCTCCTCTGCCAGCCGCCAATGCTACTGTTCAGCCTACTCGCGCACCCGCAGCTCGGCCGCCAGTGTACCCGAGAAGAGAGAATGTCAACCAGGTGGCTTTAGGAGCCAACCGGAACTTCAACAATGAGAGATACCGCAACAACAACAACAGAGGCAACAACAACTATCAGGGCAACAACAATGGCAACAACGGGGGCAATGGCTCCAATCAGTACCAAGAGCACCATGAGAGCTATATGATCTTCACTTCTGAGGCAGTCGACAAGCAGTCACAGCACAGGCGGGCCATGGAGGTCAACGCAGTGATTCCGGCTGTCCCTCACTACATGTATTGGTGTGACCAGGAGATCAGGTGGACCCGAGCAGATCACCCCAAGGTGATGCCCAATCCGGGTACCTATGCCTTGGTGCTGGATCCTACCTTCCTGGGCCCCGAGAAGAATGTGAGGTTCAGCAAGGTGCTAATCGACAACGGCAGCAGCATCAACATTGTGTACAAGGACACACTCGAGAAGCTTGGCCTGGCCGAGAACATGATGCTGCCCAGCAAGACCACTTTCCATGGCATTGTGCCCGGGATCTCATGCAACCCGATTGGCCGAGTGTGGATTCATGTGCTATTCGGTACTCGGGAGAACTGCCGCACAGAGCGCCTGCAGTTTGAAGTGGTGGATCATCAGAGCCCCTATCATGCTCTACTCGGCAGGCCTGCTCTGAGCAAGTTCATGGCCTCTACACATGTGGCTTATCTGAAGATGAAGATCCCTGGTCCCAATGGCATCATCACCATCTCGGGAGATTACAAGAAGTCCATAGAGTGCGCTTCTGCTAGCTCCCAGCTGGCGGAATCGATGGTGATTGCCGCCGAGAAGAAGAAGATGTACGAGGTGGTGGCCATGGCTCAGTCCGCACAAGCTGGCGCACAAGGTGTGCCGAGTACCCAGCATGGTACTGCTTTCCAAGCTGCCAAGGAGACCAAGACAGTCCAGGTTGACCCCGAGTTCCCGGAGCGCGTGGCCATCATTGGTGCCGGGTTGGTGGAGAAATAGGAAAGCGCGCTCATCCACTTCCTCCGTGAGAATCGGGATGTGTTCGCCTGGACCAATGAAGATCTACCAGGAGTCCCGAGGGAGTTGGTTGAGCACTCTTTGCATGTGCGTCCTGACGCCAAGCCCGTGAAGCAGGCTTTGCGCCGTTTCGGAGATGAGAGAAGGAAGGCCATCGGTGATCAGATCACCAAGCTGCTGATAAGTAACTTCATCATGGAAGTGCTGCATCCGGATTGGTTAGCCAACCCGGTCATGGTCGAGAAGAAAAAGGAAGATCCCAAGGCTTCCACTGCATGGCGCATGTGTGTCGACTACACCGACTTGAACAAGGCATGCCCCAAGGATCCTTTCCCGCTACCTCGCATCGATCAGGTGATCGATTCCACTGCCGGCTGTGAACTGTTGTCTTTCATAGATGCCTACTCTGGTTTCCACCAGATTGCACTCAACCCTGCTGATCAAATAAAGACTGCCTTCATTACCCCGTACGGGGCTTATTGCTATCGTGTCATGTGTTTTGGCTTGAGGAATGCGGGTGCAACCTATCAGAGATGCATGCAGAAATGCTTGCACAACCAGCTCGGCAAGAATGTGCAGGTGTACGTAGATGACATTGTCATCAAAACGAATAAAACACATACTCTGCTTGCCGACCTGGAGGAAACCTTTGCTAACCTACGCAAGTACAAAATGAAACTGAATCCGAGTAAGTGCACCTTTGGTGTACCAGCTGGAAAGCTACTCGGTTTTCTGGTTTCTAGTCGGGGCATTGAAGCCAATCCGTCTAAGATAAAAGCTATTGAGAGCATGTCTTTACCAAGATCATTGAAGGATGTGCAGAAGTTCACGGGTTGTCTGGCATCTCTGAGCCGTTTTCTGGGCCGAATGGGCGAGAAGGCTCTGCCTCTGTACCAGCTGATGAAGAAAAGTGACAAGTTTGTCTGGACTCCACAAGCGGACGTGGCATTCAATGAGCTGAAAGCAATGCTGGCTAGCGCTCCCGTCTTGGCTAGTCCACTACCCAAGGAGCCTATGCTGCTGTATATTGCTGCGACTAACCGAGTAGTCAGCGTGGTGATAGTGGTGGAGCGAGAAGAAGAAGGCAAGAGTGTGCAGCGCCCAGTCTATTATCTCAGTGAAGTGCTGTCCAGTTCCAAGCAAAACTATCCGCACTACCAGAAGATGACATACGGTGTGTACCTGGGCGCCAGGAAGCTGAAACATTACTTCCAGGAGCACCCCATCACTGTTGTGAGCTCTGCTCCCATCTCGGACATCATGGGAAACAAGGAGGCGAGTGGCAGAGTAGCCAAGTGGGCGATCGAGCTAGCCGCGTACGCTCCCGCGTATACGAGAAGAGAAGCAATCAAGTCTCAGGTCCTGGCGGAATTTCTTGTGGACTGGGCCGAGATGCAGTATGAACCTCCTGCTCCAGTTTCCAACTATTGGAAAATGCACTTTGATGGCTCAAAGGTGAAAGAAGGCCTTGGTGCTGGCGTTGTGCTTACATCACCCAAGCGGGATCAGCTCAAGTATGTGTTGCAGATTCATTTCAAGGCATCCAACAATGTAGCCGAGTACGAGGCAGTGGTACATGGTTTGCGAGTAGCAAAGGAGGTTGGTGTGCAGCGCATTATATGCTATGGTGATTCGGATCTAGTGGTGCAGCAAGTCTCAGGTACCTGGGATGCTTTGGATGCCAACATGGCATCGTATCGCTTCCTGGTGCAGTCAATGACTGGGTTTTTCGAAGGCTGTGAGTTCCAGCACATTCACCGAGCAGAGAACGAAGCGGCAGACGAGCTATCCAAGTTGGGATCTTCTCGGCAGTCCATCCCGGCAGGGATCGCCTTGGAGCATTTGAGGAAGCCATCCATCAAGCCTTCCCCCAACTCGGAATCTATCTTTGTTCCTTCTCTGCCAAGTGAAGAATCTGACCCAATGGAGATTGACTGGGAGAGTGCTGCAGGGAACCCGGGGCCTGCCGTTCCCTACTCGGGGACTGCCATTCCCTACTCGGGGACTGCCGTTCCCTACTCGGGGACGGCCAATCCTTACTCGGGGACTGCCACTCCGTACTCGGGGACTGCCGCCCTCAACCCAGAAGCTGTCGCATTCATTGAAGAAGTTCTCGCCAATCGGTCAGGGCTGCAGAGAAGCGCTCCTACTCCTCCTGTGCAACCACAAGAGCCTGCCCCAATGGAAATGGACGAACCAGTGTTTCCCATGCGGGAGACACCGAGTTGGGCAATGCCCATATTATCCTTTCTAAGGGACGGTACCTTACCTGAAGATGAGGTGACTGCAAGGCAGATTCAGAGAAGATCCAAGGGCTACACCATAGTCCAAGATGTGCTGCACAAGAGAAGTGCCACTGGTGTGCTGCAACGCTGTGTGAGCCCGGAAGAGGGAGAAGAAATCCTGGTGGAGATACATCAAGGGGAATGTGGACACCACGCCTCTTCTCGGGCATTGGTCAAGAAAGCTTTTCGGCATGGCTTCTACTGGCTCACTGCACTGCAGCAAGCTGAAGATATTGTGAGGAAGTGCACCGGCTGCCAGATGTTCGCAAGTAAGATTCACATGCCAGCTTCCGAGTTGAAAACAATTCCTATCACATGGCCATTTGCTGTTTTGTGCTTGGATATGGTTGGTCCTTTCAAGCCGGCTAAAGGCAATATGACACATATCTTGGTCATGGTGGACAAGTCCACCAAGTGGATTGAGGTGAAGCCTATTCGGAAGTGCGATGGGGTCACAGCTGTGAAGTTCGTGAAGGATGTGATCATGAGGTATGGCTACCCGCACAGTATCATCACCGACAACGGCACCAACTTTGCAGAGGGGGCAATGGTGCGATTCTGCAGAGATAAGCATATCCGACTAGACGTTGCGTCAGTCGCGCACCCTGCCTCCAATGGGCAAGTTGAGAGAGCAAATGGGATGGTACTGGCAGGCATAAAGCCAAGGCTGATTGAGCCACTGCTGAAAACACCTGGGTGTTGGCTAGAAGAGTTGCCAGCGGTGTTGTGGAGTCTAAGGACTACCCCTAACCGGTCAACCGGCTACACGCCATTCTTCTTGGTATACGGGGCTGAGGCCGTGTTGCCAATAGACTTAGAGCATGACTCCCCCCGAGTAGCCCTCTACACTGAGGTGGAGGCGAGAGAAGCTCGAGAAGACGACGTTGACCTGCTTGAAGAAGCAAGAGAGCTGACTCGGTCACGTTCGGCTATCTACCAGCAAAACCTGCGGCGCTATCATAGCCGAAAGGTGAACCCAAGGGTTTTCCGAGAAGGAGACATGGTCCTTAGGCTTGTGCAGCGCACAGCCGGGATGCACAAGTTGTCTCCTCCGTGGGAAGGGCCTTTCATTGTGAGCAAAGCGCTGCACAATGATGCGTACTACCTTGTAGATGTGCGCCCGTCGCAGGCGAACAGGGCAGATAAAGCTGGAGAGGAAACCAAGCGCCCTTGGAACGTAGCTCTACTTCGTCGTTTCCATTCGTGAGCAAAGATGTGTATGTACCCTCTTATCCGAGTTGAAATTCTACTCTGCAATCTGAAATTGTTCTCGGGGACTGCCCTCGTCCAAAATTACTCTAAGTGTTTTTACTCGGCTTGGTCCTTTGTCTATTCGGTTGCTCCACTTCAGAACTCATAAGTGCATTGAGTACTGTGTTTAAACCTATATGCCAACTCTTCGACTCTGCTGATGTCCGAAACCCGGCTTCATGGCAAGCAAGAGAACAAGCAAAAGGTCAATGAGCACACGAAAATCACTAAAGAAGAAAGAGTGCAGGAACCGAGTAGATTGTTGGTTACGTTTGTTCCCTGTTTTCGTCTTCTCGGCTAAGTGGTGGGCTGCGTTATCATGATTGTTTCTAGCGGCTAAGTATTTGCAGCCCTACTACTTGATTCTTGTGACTCGAATACCAAAAAAGCGACAAGTCGCGGGTAGAGCAGAGATGAAAAGATAGGGTGAATAAGAAATGCAACTCGGGGACTCGCATGAAAACGCAACTCGGCATTAAGCCAGCGTCGTTCAATTTGATTAATGTCGAAATAAACAGAGTGGGCATAAAAACTGAGTAGCAAGCAAAATAAAGATAGTCTATTACATCTGCTCCCGGCATCCCGGGGATCTGATAAGTTTTCGAGTAAAAGAGAGTGCAGGTGGCTTCAAGATGAGGAGGCAGTGTTCTCGGCGCTGGCCTTGGCTGCTGTTTCTTCGGCGGCGGTCTTGGCAGCAGTTTCTTCAGTGGCGGTCGTGGCAGCTGTTCCTTCGGTGCTGGCACGGGTGACATCCGCTCCCGTCTGGGCGGCGGCGGATTCCTTCATCTCGGCATCATCCTGGGTGGCCGCCTGCTCAGAAGTGGCCGTGGCCACCGAGACGGGTCTTGGAGCCGAAGAGGAGCCTGAAGCTTGGCCAGGAGGGGGCACCGTGTCGTCGAGAGCAGCACCTGAGGAGGTGCCAAAGTCGAGTGCGGCGGTGTCGATGTGGGCGTACTCGTCCTCATCGCTACTCGCGACGGCGACGTTCTTCCCCTTCCCGGCCTTGCCCTCAGGAGATTCGAAGAGGCCTTCCAAGTCGGATTCCACTTCGTCATCCTCCTCCTCGTCCTCCTCGTACTCGGTGTCGGGTTCGGGGAGGCCATCGATGAAGGTCTCTGTCTCAGCACACTCCGCGACCTCGTAGGCGATCTGCTTGCGTGTGGCCACGCAGTCGGGATCTACCTCCCACCTGGAATTATTGCGCTTCCCGCGGATGAGCTGCATGTTGAGGTTTTCGTACCAGGATGCTATGCAGAGAAGCATCACGTCTGCACCAGCACGGGCGCCCGAGGCACGCCACTTCTTCAACTCTTTCTTCACATTCTTCAGCTTGAAGGCTAGGCCCTTCATGGTGGTTGGACGATCATCATGAGGCCAAAACAGCCTGTGGAGCTCAAAGCCCTCGTGCACCAAGTCAGTTCCGACGCCAGCCAGCTGTTCGAAATAGTCCTTGAGCACCAGCAAGCTGTCCTCGATCCCGGCTCTGGTGTCTGCTGCCTCACCTTTTGCAAGGCGAGCTGCTTGGGCCTTGGCCACCTTAGGCGCAGAAGGGGAATCAAGATGAGGCCAGATCTCTGAAATAGCATGTGGTAACTTCAGAACCGGGAAGAGAAGAACCGAGTAGAGGAAAACCGAGAAGAAATACGACCGAGAAGAAAAGGAGCAGCGAAGAAAAGACTTACCGGACAGTTCATTGCGCAGCCGCTGCAGCTGGGTCCTCCAGGACTCCTCGTTGGAAATGTGCTTTTCTTGGATCAGGCGCAAGCTATCCATCTGAGCAAAGAGATCAGCGTTGGTCTTCTTTAAGGTTTCGCATTCCTGCTCAAGGGCCCTCTCCTTGGCTCTGAAAGTGGTCTCGGCCTTGGCCTTCTCGGCGATTGCTTTGTCCCTCTCGGCGCCAATCTTGACGGCATCCTGGAGTGCCTTTTGCAACTGGAGTTGCAGCTTCTCGGTCTCCGTGGTGTGGTCCTTCAACAGCTCAACGGCCTGGTCGGACAGCTGCTTCTGCACCTCTGCTGGCTTGACACAGTCTTGGTGTGCCTCAGCGAACAACTTGTAATCTTCTGCGAAGAGATAGATGAGGTTAGCAGAGGAGCAGAGAAGAAGCAAATTCAAAGTCAAACCGAGTAAACAACAAGCTTACCTTCTAGCCTTTTGATGGTGGCCTCGGAGTTCTCCACGAAGCTGCGGCACTTCTCATGTTCGTCTGCTAAGGCCTTCAGTTTTTCTGCAGAGAAGGAAAGGTTAGCGCAAAAGAAAGCATAAGCGAGCGTAAACAAAAAACGCATGAATCGCACAGCTAAAAACGTACCTTGCACTTCAGTCAGCTGCTGGGTGCTGTCCTTGGCGTTCTTGCTGGCTGCCTCCGCAGCTGCCTTTTCCTTCTCTAAAGCAGCAATTCGCCTCCTGGCGATAGAGTGGTTCCAGAGAAGATGGCGGTAAAGATTGGTCCGCTTCAGGACGCTATCCTGAGAAGCGAGAAGAAATGAGTTGGGCAAAGCAGAGTAGATTCAACCCGAGTAGGAAGCTACTCGTAGAGTATCCACCCACTCGGCTAGAATCTCGGGGACTGGGAGTGATGGAAAGGAGCAGAAAGGCGAATAGAAGAGAAGAAAATTCAACTCGAAAAAGATAAGGAAAACTTACCGCGTAGGAGTGCTCGATGTCCTCGGCATTCTTGCGATGCAAGAACATCTTGGCTGCGAGTGTCGCGGTCTCGGTGGAGACGGACATGGGATTGCGTCCCAGGTCAACCTTGTTCCAGTCCACGCGCATGTGGTCGATGCCGCCAAGGCTAAGACCGTGCCATTTATCCACGCCAAGAACCTTGCTATCCCATTTGGCGTCGATGAAGCCAACGGTGTCCAATACCTGTTCAAGACCCTTGGAAGTTATTGGTTTGTCTTGGACTCCACGAGAAGCGATGTTGACAGACTGGGGTTGGCTTGGATCTGGAGGAGGGGAGTTCATGGCTACAACCTTCCTTCCCCTCTGGATAGCTAAAGCTTTGTCCTTGGGAGGGAAGCCGATTGAGTGCTGTTGGCTAACCTCAATCATGTACTCCGGGTAGCAGGGCTGGCCAGCAGCGCGAGCGTCTGCGGAGAGCGCAGCACGAATCGGGCCGGACTCGTGGATCACGAGCGCTCCGCCTGAGGATGTACTCTGGTCTCTGGCCCGCTTCTTCGTTTGCTCCTTCTCAACTTTCTGCTTCTCGGGATCCTCAGTCGTCTTCCCGTCAGTCTTGGCCTTCGCCTTCTCGGCGACTGCCTTCTCGGCAGCTTGCTTCTCGGCCTTCTTCTGCTCAGCCCTGGCTTTCTTCTGCTCGGCCTTGGCCTTCTCAGCAGCTTCCTTATCAGCAGTTTCCTTCTCAGCCTTGGCCTTCTCGGCGGCTTCCTCCTCGGCCTTAGCCTTCTCAGCGGCTTCCTTCTCAGCTGCCCTTCTGTCAACCTCACCCCTCAGAGCATCCAGGGCTCGTTGCCTGGTTACTCGCCCGGCAGGAGGGCTGGATGTATCCTTGGTCTTCGGCGGCGAGGAGGAAGTTGGCGGTGTAGGGCCTTGCGCAGTTGGTGGTGTAGGGCCTTGCGCAGTTGGTGGTGCCGCAGATCCGTCGCCCTGTGCAGCTCCTGGCTGGGCGCTACTTGGTGCGCCGCCCGGCTGCACGCTGCTCAATGGATAGGCATCTCTCTTGGTGGCGTCCGTGGCGGTGGTGTCTTCTACTCGCTGCTCGGCAGCGAGGCTCTCTTGTGCAGCAGCCCCGGTGGCGGGCTGCTCTTGCTCTGCTTCAGGCCGCTCGGCGGCGGTGTTGTCTTGCATCTCTTGATCTTGGTTCTCCTCGGCATTGCTAGCCGGAGGAGAAGGGGGTCTCTCTTGGTGGACGGTAGCGTCCTGCGTCGCTGGCTCTGACGCTGCTCCTTGTGCATTGGCGGTTTGTGGATTGGCGGCAGCAGCGTTGGCGGTGTCGTCCTCATCATCATCCAGATTGACCAGAGGCACTGATTTTTCTTTAGTGTGGTCAGACGCGAGGGCTGCGTTCGCGTCCATAGGAGGTCTGCGGAGAAAAGGATATCACAGATTAGAAGAAGATTGGGGAGAATAGCACAGCGCGAGAAGGGAGGCGACCGAGAAGAGGGCTTACGCGGTGGTGCACTTGAGCTCTCGTCTGGACCTCTTCACGACCACCTTCTTCTCGGCGGGCTTCCTCTTCTTGGCAGGAGGCGCTGGTGCTCCGCTGCCAGCCCGTTTGCGGGTCTCAGGAGCGGCGACGGACAGGGGCTTGACGACTAAGGGCGCATCGCCCTCGTTCTCGTCTTCGTCCTCGTCGTCCTTGTCCGCGGCAACTTCATCTGGGAATCAAAGAGAAAAGAGGAAAGAATCAGAAACAGCAAACAAGGGATTGATGTTTCTCGGAAACAAACAGAATGAAAGGGTGTTTACCGTCAAAGTCTTCATCAGACCAGGTGCGGAGAGCGTCGCGCTTGTCAGTAATGGGGGAGCGAGAGAGGTTGGTCTGCTCCGCGGCATCGAAAGAGGGCACATCGTCCTCCTCGCGATCAGGAGACCAGTTGCCCTCAAAAACCTCGCAGCTCTCGATTATCTGGCGAGTGAGGACCTGAAAAGCAGAGAAGGATCACAGACTAGCCGAGTACCAGGAAGGAATTCTACTCGGACAGGCGTGCAGGTACAAAGCACACAAAGCCTAGGCAGTCTACTACGCACTCTACCCGGATAGGCGTGCAAACACAAAGCATACTAAGCCTAAGCATGTTTGCCGAAAGGTATTACTCGGAAGGGCGTGCAGGTATAAAGCACATCAAGCCTAAGAATTGTTCTCGAGTAGGCTATCCGGCAAGGCGTGCAAACACAAAGCATATTAAGCCTAAGGCGATTCGGCTAGATGTCCTACTCGGAACGCAAGGCAATTGCTAGTTGATGCAAGAAGGAAAAGTTGTCTACTCGGAAAGTGTATGCAGAGAGCAAAGTAAGAAAGGCGTACCCGCTCAATTGGCTTGGTACGGCTGTACGGGACGAACCCGTATTGCCAGTGGTCGCCAAGGCTTGTCGTCAAGATGTTCCTTGCGTGCCAGGGGACATCGATGTTGTCGATCTCGATGGTGGTGGTCCTGGTGCAGTCGCGGGGGCCTCCCATGTAACACATGAGATGGCAGCGCTCCTGCAAGGGCAGTACTCGGCGCTGGATCCAGCAGGCCACCGGGTCGTCGTTCTTGAGGCCCTCCGCCTTCAGCCAGCCGAGTCGATTCTCCATCTCGATGGCGTCATCATCGTTGACGGGCTTGTCCTTCCAGTACATCCCGATTGGAGCGCGATTGCTCCAGACGGGCAAGTTGATTCTATCGTTCACCGGGGCTCCTTCCGCGGCGGCAACGTTCCTGACGTAAAGGAACGTCTTCTGCCACAGCTTGACGGAGTCCAGCCCCTTGATGCGGGGGGTGGTTCGTCCCGGACCGCTGCACCATCATGGCGCAGCCGGTGTCGGTGGCGCGGGCGACGCCCGCGGAGTCCTTCTTCCCGGTAGATTGCTGGCGCAGGTGGAAGTACCTGAGCCACGTCTCCCACGTGGGCCGGATGCCGAGGAAGGCCTCGCAGACCACGGCGTGGTAGGCGAGGAAGACGACGGCGTTGGGGGGCAGATGGTGCATCTGGATGCCGAAGTGGTTGAGGAATTTCCGCAAGAAATCGGAGGCGGGCAATCCGAACCCGCGCTCGAAATGCGCCAGGAAGACGACGCGCTCTCCCTCCCGCGGGGACGGCACGATTTCGCCGTCCGGCGCCCGGCACTCCACGCCGGGAGGGACTCGCCTGGTATTGACGAGCCAGGCGCAATCTTCTGCGGTGACGCAGGAGCCGGCCCAGCCGGATTTGGCCATTGTTGCGAGTAGAGAAAGTGGGAGGAATCGAAGGAGTTGGTTGGGGGATTGAGCCCGCGGCGGCGCGAGAGCTTGCGCGGCGGCGGAAAGCACGGTGGCGGAGAAGAGCAGGAGACGAAGAAGGAATAGTGCGAGGGAAGGGGAAAAGGAAGTTTCCGGCGGGGGTATTTATATCCCCTCCGCGAGTTTACCGTTACCGTCGTGGAAGTGGGATCGATTGTGGCGTGTGGTGGGTCCTGTGGCCGGCTAGAAACGCACACAAGCGCCGGTTGCGCGCGTAATGGCCGCAGTTGATCCCACCACCAAATCGTGGCCTATAACTACACTTGATGGGACATGACGGCCGGTGGGCCCACTGCGTGAAAACTGGACGCGTGGCAGGTCGTGTCCTGGGCAACGAAACGACAAGGTCGTGGATGCTTGACACGTGTGCAGTTGCTGCGCGAAGGGCTGGATTGTGCTCTGTGCTGCAGAGGCTCAATCTGAGAAATTTCTCCAAGTCTTTTTACTCGGTTACAGAGTAGAAAGCAAGTGCTACTCGGAAAAGAGGAAACTCAAGGTACTTTCCAGATAGCTACTCGGAGGTTCTTCTCGGCATCTTGAGGTTCAAGGGCTGAGATGCAAAGGCTGGTTTTAAGCTGGCAGAGCCTAGTGAACAAGTTCGCAAGACTCAACCAGCTTCGGGGACTGCTGTCGGGGGGTTACCCCCGAGTAGGGTACAGACAGGTGGTAAAGACAGCTTACAGAAGAGAGGTTTGGGTCGAGTAGCGACTACCTGGTACTCGCTACCCGGTCGACTGCTACTCGGTCTCACCTCAAGATGACCAGAAGAAGATATCAATCAAGTTCTATCCTTTCGAGTAGAAGGATTGGCCCGAGTACAATTGGCGGGAACAATTGGCGGGAACCTACTCGGGCCAGAAAGTCAAAGGAGCCGTTCTGACACAGGATCCCGCGTATCCTGGGTCCGTACTTGGCAGCATTCGAACTACTGTTCACCTGGGGCCGGCCTGCCTGACAGTGACAGCATGGAAGCAGGCCGTGGCAGGATAAGGGGGGCCTACTCTGTGCCTAGGTACAGTGATACCAGTCTGTCCCCTAGTTTTGCCCAACGACTTTACAGAAGCAGCCAAGGTTAGGAACCAAAGCTGTCAGCGGGTACTCGGAGAAAGGACGATGTGCACACTATGTCGACACTTGTCTAGATTTGGACGTATCCGGCTGGGCACCGTGTATATAAGGTGCCCCGCCGCCTCCTGCGCGAGGCATGCTCTCATAGACGCTCACAGTGAACTCTAGAAACCCTAAGTTCTTGACCTAGCTCTACTCGGAGAGGAGAGAGAGGCTACTCGGTAGAGATACCATTTGTACTGTGGCTACTCGGAGAGACATCGTAATACATAGAGAAAGGCAGGAGTAGGGGTTTTACCTCCTCACGAGGGCCCTGAACCTGGGTACATCGTGTTGTTTGTGTTGTGTGGATCTTACCTCACGCGGCTACTCGTCGCGTGATCCCTCCCCGGACACCTCCAGCGTCCATCGTCCCCACATCTTTAGCCATCCCATGGCATCTGCCGTGACACCACCACGACATTCAACTTCCTGCTCTTAGATACTTTACTTACTATATTGGTACTAGTATTCTTGGTAGGGAGAACACTAGCAATGTTTCTAGTTATCACCTTTCTTTCATTGATGCTGCACTAAACCGTAGCACAAAGTATAACCTTGGTGCACTTGTTGCACGCCACCTTGCTGCTGCTGGTCCTATTTTTGGTGGCATTATCGCTACACATGTCGCAGGTGCTTGCATGTTTCCATTGATCCTAATGATGAAATAATTGCTCCACATAGGCTTAACCTTGCTGCTATGAAATCCCATCAGTTTGTCACTTCTAACTCTACTACCGAATGTTTAATATATAGAATTTTATATATGGATGGAGAAGAGCGGAAAGTTACTTTGTCGTAGCCTGTTTTGTTTAAGATTGACAGGTCACCATGGTCGCTCTCCAAGGAGAAAGTAGACGAGCATCTGAGTACCATGGATTTTTACCGACAGCAGGAGAGGCGAGACGCGCCTCCCGAGGACCACAACACGCAGTACACCGGCGCATCCTCGAGCACATATCAGGAGGAGACTTCCTCCTCGGCGTATTACAGGGGTGGCACCTCTTCGGCCCCTTGGTGATTGATCTCCACTTAGGCCAAAAGCCTAAGCTTGGGGGGAGGTATACCGACATCACACTCATTTATATATCATGTTCGGTCGGTTCTTTGTATATCCATCTTTTTGTTTCTTTCGCTTATTTTTTTTTCTTTCGCTTGTTTTCGTTTCTTTCGCTTCATTTGTTTTTATTGTTTTTTTTTGCTTTCCAAAACACAAAAAGACGAAAAATATTTCCGTTGTTTCTCTCTATTTGTTTCTTTAGTTGGTTTGTTTTATTCTTTAGTTGCAGTTTAATATTCAAAAACCCAAAAATATTTTGTTTGGTTTGTTTGTTTGTTTTCTTTTGTTCTTGTTTCATTTTGAAAACCCAAAAAGATTTTTGCTTTGTTTGCTTGCTCTCTTTTTGTTTGTGATTTAATTGAAAAACCCAAAAATATTTGTTGTTCTTCTTTGGTTTTGTAAAGTTTGTTGTAGAGTTCAACAGTCGTCCGTGACTCTATTGGAGCTTGGTTTTGATTATATATTATTCGAGCCACAAGTGAAGAGCAATAATGACGATATACGACAATTCAAGATGTGGTGAGAGGCTGATATGATGTAACATGCTAGGATTTTAATTTTTCTGAAAAATTCAAAACCATCATGCATTCATGATCATCATAGCATACTTGCACTTTGATTGCATAAAAAAATGGTTTTAAATTTGCCAAACACAAAAATTTAGGCATTATTACCTATTAAACCACATTTTGAATTTAAATACTTTTCAAAAGTAAGTATTTTATTTTGGGAATTTTTTAGTACCAAAATGTTCTATTTTTCCTAAGCTTTTCAAAACATAGTTTTATGTATTTTTATGAATTGATTTGGTGAGTTTTTTAATTGATTTTTTAACCAATTTATTTTAAAAACAGAAAAGAGAAAAAGAAAAGAAAAAAAGAAACAGAAAACCCAGCGCTGCAGCCCTCTCTCTCTCCTCTCGGCCCAGGCCCAATTCCCTAATCCTGCCCTCTTATCTGCCGCACACGCGCGCGCGCAGAAAACCCCCCAGGCCCAACATCCTAGCCGCGAGAAGCGCCCCGCACTTTCCCTTTTTACTCTCGCTAACACTACAGCCCCACCGCGTGACGCCACCAGGACGTCACCCCGACGTCAGCATCGCCGCCGTGACGAAGACGGTCTCGACGTCCGAGCCGTGCGCCACCCGGTCTTCGTCCACCGCCTCTTCCCCCGAATCCTACCCCCTCTCCCACGCCTCCTCCCTTATATAAGGAAGCCTCCCCCCTCGGCGTCTGTGCACTTGCACCCCCAAAACCCTAAATCGATTCGCGCCGCCGCCGCCGCCTCCATTGACGCCCCTCGGGAAGCACACGCCGCCGCCGCTACGCATCACGGGAGACGCCACCGAGGAGCCGAGAAGGATCGCAACGAGGAGAGGAAGTTGCCGCCGTGTTCGCCTTTGCTGGGGAAGCTCGGGAACGTCACTGCCATCCCCGCCCGCACGCCACCGTCGCCGTCGTTTTCGTCTCCGGTGAGTCCGTCGCCGCCACCCCCCAGATCTAATCTACTCCATCTGATCTTCATCCAACGACCCATGTTAGATCCGGCCCCAAATCGGTATCGGCGAATAGGACAGCGCCACGTCGCACGCCCTGTCACAGGCCTTGTCAGCCGCCGCGGCCGCTCCGCTCCAATCACCGCATGCTAGGTGGCTGCCTAGTCAGCGCACAAGTCAGCAGAGCCAGTCAGCGCGATTTAAATCAATTTAAAATCCAGAAAAATTGCAAAACTTGTAAAATCCATAACTTTCGTTCTATAACTCTGATTTAGATGATTTTGGAATTTTTGAAATCAGCACAATGTGTAGAATCATCTAGGATATTTAAATTTCAAATTTGAAACGTGCACTCACATGTTATTTGTAGATCTCTATTAACCACTATTATGGACATAACTTTTAATCTACAAACTCTTTTTAGGTGAAATAAATTGCTATGGTTTTGTTTTAATGTCCTCTATCCAGTAGATGCGTTGGAAAATTTATTTGTGCAACTTTGTAACAGAAACCCTGTTAATCTTCATATTAGCCTATATTAAAACCCTATTAATACTAATAATTATAATTTGATAATTAACTTGTTTGGCATGCATCATAACCATGTTATTAACATCAGAGAACATAATTATTGGTACTTATTGCTAGTTGTGAATTTTGTGCATTAATTTGATCATGGCATAACATGCATACATGTTTTTGTATTGTTATTTTGTTTCTATGTTATGTTTGTCATGTATGTTTATGTGTGGCTTATTTTGCTTGTGTTAGATTTTGAAGAGGAGCAAGTCTACCCATGTTGATGTTATTCTTGTTGCAATTGTTCATCCTATTGCCAAGGCAAGTGACACACCATCCAATCTCCTATATTTTCACTATGCATTACTAGTGTTTTTCAGTAGCATGCATGATAGGAAATTTTTCTAAGTTATTATTATTCTATGCAAAATCCCAAGTAGTGTGTAGAAATCCGTTAGACTTGTATTTTGGAGACTTAGTACTTAGTTGATGCTTAGCCTTGCTACAAATTTGTTTTACTCAATGTTGTGGAAAAATTCTAAGTATAAACTTCAATGAACCACCTGGGTGGATTTGGTTGCATGGTTGATGAGAGTTGAGTGTCGCCCCGAGGGGTGTTCACTTGTGGATTGCCACCCAGGAAACAAAGAGATTACCAAGTCCTCTAAGTTTAGTAGCTTCCCGTGCAGCCCTTTGACATATGGGCTCTGTCTTGATCAACTAAGTTGTGAGAGTTCAGCCCATGCTTGACATGAAGATGTAGTAGAATTATAGGTGGAACGGGTCTTGCTGGTTGGGTTGGATTCTTTCTTATGAAAGATCTCATCTCAATTTTCTCCTTTCCATGATGCACTCCGGGTGTATAGTATGTTTGGGCTAATTGAAGACAAAGGGTGAAAGTGCACAACCTCTGTAGCGTTAGAAACTATGATCATAGCCGTGTCCCTGGCAATGGACGACTTCGAGCAGCTGGACAAGGATGGACAGAAGAATCTCAACACCGTTTTGAAGAAGTAAAATTTGGCTAAGGAAACATTAGTTGTGGTGCTCATGGGTGTGTCCCGTGGTGCCAATCTATGAAAAGAAAACTCCTTTTTCAAAAGTGTTAGGGAAAAAACTTGCTTTCTGCAAATAGCCTAAACTCCACCAAGCGAGATATGCATGTAGTTTAGAATTGCTATTTTATATCCACCATAGTGTCATTTGCCAGTACATCGTTTGTACTGAATCTCCTTCGGGGGCTGCATATTCCAACGTGCAGGAAGTTCTGAGAATGAAGTTTGATCAAGTGCTTGGACTCGAGTCTACACCCAACATGTAATGCCTGTGGCGCATGATTGAAGATGGAGTCTCATTGCTACCTTTATTTCTGCTGTTTAGAAACTCTCAGTTTTGCTAGTCTTTCAAGACTATGCACTTTGTAATAAAGCTATACTTGGCTATTCTGGATCTTTTGTAATAATTTTGATACTTCTGCAATGATACTTTACATTTTGTTCTGTGGTGCTAGCATTGATCCAGGGACTAGCACTTAACACAGTAGTTCTCACATTATTAAATGTGAGGGCGCTACATATGAACTCTATTTGCTTTCATTTTTTACATATATCCATCTATGTGATTATGCTTAGTTTGTTCGTATAAGATATATATGGCTTAATGGCTGCTTAATAGTTCATTCTCTCTCATGTTTTGTTCTAATTTATTAATAGTAAATGACTTGTCATATAAATATTTGTTCGCATTGTTCTATTCATAGAAGGGTATGATATTGTGGTAGCCTCCTCTGACTGTTTCATTTGAATCGACTTGGCACATGCTCACGCATGCTAAGACTGAAAACAAAAAGTCAATAAGCCTCGATGATTTATTTTGCCTCAGAGTTCTAGTATCAATTTTATGCCTCGGTTAATTTTACTTTGTCGCAAACATGATTATGATAGTTGTTGCTCTCTTGATTGTCGCTCCCTGTCTATTTTCTAGCCTTCACCTGTACTGAGTATGAGCTCTACTCGTGTATCCAAATCCCTGAAAACCAAAGTTTGCCAAATGTGTCCACCATACCTACCTATATGTCGTATTTAACCGCCACTCCAAGTAAATTGCTCATGTGTTACCTTTAAAACCTGCTAAAAATTATTCCTGTTTTGTGCCCCCGTTTTAGCTCATGAGGACGTAAATAGAGAATATTTATCTCACTTGTTGATTGGATTTCACACCCTGGACTAGTGTCTTCATCCGCTTATCCAAATGATAGAAGAGCTGGCAGCGGGGTGCCCAGCCCCAAATTAATATACACAAATTCTCTTCACTCTTTTTGCCCCTGATTTATCAATCAAAGCATAATTGTGTAAACAAAAGAGAAAGAGCGATGGCCTTCTACACCAGTTGCATCCTTCACCATGGGAGCCGCTCTTGTGAATCCAGTTGACTTGTGACGTACTGTATTGTCTGTTTACCATTCGTTGACATAAGCATACACCTCTCTCAAAATGTTTTCAATACCTCTGTTTAATAAAGTAAAAAAGCTCTAGCACATGAGTGATCCATGCTTCCCTCTGCGAAGGGCTTTCTTTTAATTTTATGTTGAGTCTCCGCCATATTCTTTGAGCACTTTCTTGAGAGCACAGTTATCATTCTTAGTGTGATGTGTTTGTCCCAAAGTACGGTTGATTGTGATATAACTTTGATACTTGTATCTTTGATATCTTTACTTCTAGTTTTCCCTTGAACTTCAGAGGTGCCCTGGCATTTATGTTTTGCCCCACACTTAAGGGCAAGCGAAATACCACTTTATTAGATCTTTTCTATGATTATTACAATCTTGCAAATAGTTATGCTTCATGTTGTTTATTATTAATATGTTGTTATCTTCTCATGGTTTGCATAGCTATTAAGTGACAGTATCTTGCATGTATCTTATCATGAGCATAATCAAGTCCGTGATCATATAGTGAGTATATTTACATCATATGAAACAAATGTGTTCATAAAAGTCTTTTTATCGCACTCAGTTGTCACTGAATTGCCTGAGGACAAGCAATAAGCTAAGCTTGGGGGAGCTGATACGTCGAAAACGTGTCTCCTTTTTCGAACACTTTTCTGATTGTTTTCCTCTAAACTTGTGTGTTTTCAATACAACTAACACGGACTAACGCTGTTTTCAACAGAATTACCTTGGTGTCTTGTTTTTGTGCAGAAAAATCAACTTTCGGGAAAATGCCGAGAAAAGAGCCCATTGACGTTTTCACCCCGGAAGACCCCGGGAGCCAGAAGGGGGCCAGGAGAGGGGCCACAGGGTGGCCACACCACCGGCGCGGGTCCGCCCTAGGCCGCGCCACCTAGGGGTGTGGGCCCCCAGAGCCCCCCTCAGACTACCCTTTCGATTACAAGTAGACTTCAACCCTAAAACCTGAGGGGGTTCGTGATATTCCACAGAAACACAACAGAGCGCCACCGCCCATCCCGAACCTCGATTCAGGGATCAGAAGTTCCTGTTCTGCCACCCTGGCGGGACGGGGAAGTGGAGGAGATCATCGCCATCGTCATCACCAACGCCTCTCCATCGACCATCCATGTTTCTCCCATCCATGTGTGAGTAATTCCCCGCTGTAGGCTGAAGGGGGTGGTAGGGATTGGATGAGGTCGTTCACATAATAATGCCATGATTGTTAGGGCATAGTGCCTAGTATCCTCTATTAGTGCTATTGACATTGTTGCAGCTTGTTATGCTTAATGCTTGCCACTTTGGGCCCGAGTGCCATGATCTCAGATCTGAACATGTTATTGAATCACGATGATAATTATTGTTTTGTGATCATACCTGCAAGTTGTTTACACATATTGTTGTCCGGAACCCGAGGCCCCGAAGTGATAGAAATTGGGACAACCGAAGGGGATGGCTGTGATGTGAGGATCACATGTGTTCATGGAGTGTTAATGCTTTGCTCCGGTGCTTTATTAAAAGGATCACCTTAATTACCAGTAGTTCCCTTGAGGCCCGCTGAAAACGGGCTGGTAGAAAAAAAGATGTTGTGCAAGTTCTCATTGCGAGCACGTACGACTATTTACGGAACACATGCCTATGGTTACTTAGTGCTTGGATGCTTTATCTTATTTATCTGCAATGCCCCTGACATGATCATTATTATAACTTTCTTATCCATGCAACGCCCGTTCATCCATCCCTATTCCTATAGTATTTAATCTGTTGTTTACTTCAAACACTACTGTTGCTGCTGTTTTCATTCCACTGCTGTTATTATTTCACTATTGTTGTTACTATAAAACTGTTACTACTGATAAACCACTGCGAACAAAAGTACTTTCAGGTGCAGGTGAATTGGCAACTCACTTGTTAAGGCTCACAAATATTCTTTGGCTCCCATTGTGTCGAATCAATAAATTTGGGTTTTACTTCCCTCGAAGACTGTTGCGATCCCCTATACTTGTGGGTCATCAACCCAGAGCTATCCTTCCTATGGCTTCTTGAGGCATTTCAACATCTACATTGGAAACACGAAATTTCCCAACTTGGGAGCCGTCATTTTCTTCAAAAACCACACTACAAGACTCAATGACACTCCGTGAGGACTTGTCAAAGACTCTATAAGTGTGGGATTCGACACCATAACCAACAAATGTACCCTCAATAGTTTTAGCTTGGAATTTAGACAGACAAACACCCTTGATCAAATAGAAACACTTACAACCAAAAACATGGAAGTAGGAAATGTTTGGTTTGTTGTCGGTGAGGATCTCATATGGAGTCTTCACTAAGCCCTGAATGTAGAGCCGGTTTGACAAATGACAAGCGGTGGAGATAGCTTCGGCCCAAAGATATTGGGGATAATTAAACTTTGCCAACATGGTCCTAGCCATGTACAATAAAGTCCGGTTCTTCCTATCGGCCACACCATTTTGTTGAGGGGTATATGCAGCGGAATATTGATGGCGAATACTCTCTTCACTTAGGAACTCATTAAGGGTGTAGTTCTTGAACTCAGAGCCATTATCACTCCGAATGGCCAAGATAGGAAGATTGTTTTGATGTTGCACTTGATTGGAGAAGTCAATGATGGTTTGTTGGGTCTCACTTTTTGACTTGAAGAAACATACCCAAGTGTATCTTGAATAGTCACCCACTATCACCAAGCAATACTTCTTGCCTCCAAGACTTGCCTTGGGCACGACACCAAAGAGATCAACACGGAGAAGCTCCAAAATCCTCTTTGATGAAATGATAGTCTTGGCCTTATGGTCGATGCCGTGCATCTTTCCTTCAACACAAGCCCTACACGCACGATCTTTGGCAAAGGAAAAAATTTCTTTTAGTCCGAGGATGTGACCACCCTTGTGGAGACTTTGCAAAGTTCTCATGTTTGACATGGGATAAGCGGCAATGCCACAACCACCCCACGCCGGCCTTACCAAAGATACACATCGTGTTAGAGTCGGTGGACTCTGAAAAGTCCACCACATACAACACATTTTCGACATGTCGAGTGTAAGAAACATCAAGAAACTTGCTCCACAATATGATCACCTTGTGAGGGTCAAAGAAGACAGAAAAACCCATCTTCCCTAAAGCACGAACTAGAATCAAATTGAAACCAAGGGATTCTACAAGCATGACATTTTCAAGGGTGATGTTAGGAGAAACAACCACCTTGCCAAAACCCATTACCTCAGACTTGGACTTATCTCCATAAGTGACAGTTTCTTGATTTAGATTTGGCTTCAATTCTGCCACATTTCTTTGCTTCCAGTCATATGACTTGTGCACCCACTATCAAGTATCCATTTTTCACCACCGAAAGCATAGCCCTACAAGGAATCATTGACTTGAGTTAGGACCCGAGGAGGGTCCTCTCAAGTTAGCAACAGGGGTATTTGGGACCCAAATGGAGTAATCAATCTAAACCTCAATAGAACCAACATATTTAGCTTTCACAACACCATAATAATCAATAAATAGTAAATGGTGAGGATTGTTAGTTCTCGCGGAGTTGCTACAAGTAGTGTTGTACCTAATGACAATACCACTTGCACCAAGATTCTTATTTGCTTGTGCGGGCTTGCCCTTGTTCTTGTTCTTCTTCTTCTTGTTCTTACTCTTGGCTACATAGCCAAGACCTTGCATGCCAACATGTGGTCTAGGAGCAACCACGTGTGGTTTGGAAGCCACAACCTTCTCGACACTAGGTCCCTTGCCCTTTATTCTTGCTAGCTCTTCCTTCAACCTAGCATTCTCCTCAATAACATTTGCATGATCACAAGAAGAAGTAGAAGTACTAGGCACATTAAATTGATAAAGTTGAGTTCGAAGTTGTTCACGAGACTTGTTGAGGGTAGAGAGTTCACTATCCAAAGCCTTGTGAGCCTGGATGAGCTTCTCTAGCTCCCCGGTTAGTTTTTCATGACCAACACCAAACTCAACCTTCTTCTTTTTAGTTCTCTTATATTTAGAAATTGCATGGTCATGTTCTTTAGTGATATTAGAAATTGACTCATTATGTAAATCTTCAATAGATTCAAGTTTCTCCTCAAGAGAAACTCGGAGCTCATGTTCCTCCTCAAGAGCATTAGAGAGGGAACCCTTCTCAAAGCAATCATTCCTATCGGTTTCACATTTCTTCTCAAGAGCCTCTTGGGCCTCTCCCAATTGACTCATGAGAAAGGTGAAATACTTGTTGTTCTCCCCTTGAAAGTTATTCATATACATGTTCAAGGAGGCAAT
This sequence comes from Alopecurus myosuroides, assembly GCA_028641055.1. Lineage (NCBI taxonomy): Eukaryota > Viridiplantae > Streptophyta > Magnoliopsida > Poales > Poaceae > Alopecurus > Alopecurus myosuroides. Next base: position 353,565,908 of record CM054058.1, read on the forward strand.
TTCATCTTCAACACTAGAACTGTTAGTGGAAAAAGGAGATGATAACTTCGTGGCCTTAGCCATGAAGCACTTGGCGGAGGGTTGAGGAAGATTCTCATTGGGGGATTCAAAAAGAGACAAAGATGATGAAGATGCAATAGAAATAGCGGCCACTTCACTTGTGGTTTCTTCTTCTTCATCATCATTGGTGTCATACTCTTCTTGAGTTACAAGCACATATCTAGACGATGGCTTCTTGTTGAATTGAGGTTTCTTGTTGGGAGACTTTGACTTATACTTGAGGACTAAGTTTCCTCCATGGTGTTCCCTATTCTCGAAGGGGCATTCGGCAACAAAGTGATACTTGTCTTGACAACTGAAACAAGCTCTCACTTTTTGAGTCCCTTCTTTTCCATAGCTAGACTTGGTCTTCTCCTCGACATATGCCTTTGCCTTGGGAGGGTTCTTCCAAAACTTTTGCACCGCAAGAGCAATGCAATCCTTGAGGGCGGGATCACATCTTGATATTTGAGCAGGAAAAAAATGCTCATCTGAGGCGATCTCTTCATGTTGATCCATCGTCTTGCTCACCACCTTGGCCTTCAAAGCAACGGAGAATCCCTTGTGCATCCCAATAGCACGAGCATGTATGTCATGGGCTATATTTGATTGCACCTTGAAGGAGGCCATTTCTTGCATCACCTCCGTTGAGGTCATTGTAGCAAAGGTGTGCTTCCCTTGAAGGCTCTTCACATCCACATGCTCAAATGGCAAGAGGGCATTGATGTACTTCCTCTTTATCGAAGCATCATGAACATATTTAGCGCTAATATCACTAAAGAAAGTAGCTAGGGTCTTGAGTCTTTGGTACATCTCCTCATGGCTCTCACCATCAATCATATAGAACCCCTCGACCTCATTGCACAAGGTGTCATACCTATTTCTTTGTATTCTCTCTTTGCCCACGAACATGGTGACAAGAGCATCCCAAGTTTCCTTGGCGGTGGAATATTGTTGAAGATGAGGCATGTGGATTGGACCCACGGCTTGTTGAATGATCGACAAGGCGGTGTAGTTGAGTTGGCAATCTACCACTTCTCTTCTTGTCAAGTTCTTGGGGTCATGAGGCTTGTATCCATCTTGAGTGACCCTAAAAAGCTCAATACAAGAAGAGTTCAAGTGAGTTTTCATAAGATATTGCCAAGGATCAAAAGTATGTGCATGAATTTTAGGAGGTTCGCCTCTAGGGTTAATATGAGGATGTGGGACAGGAGGATCAGGAGAGTACCATCCTTCGACGTTGTGGTAATCGCCCTTCTCATCCGATCCCTTAGAAGTTTTGTTCTTAGAGTGGGATTCACTTTTAGATTGTCCACCATCCTCCTCCTCATCTTCCTTATTCTTCGTAATTTCTTCCGGAGGGATAGATGATGAGGAGTCCGCGCCCTTGGCTTTCATGAATTGCGATAACATCTCTCGCAATTTCGTCATTTTGGCATACATGGATGAGGTCAAGGAATCTTTCAATTCCTTGAGTTCATCCATAGTGACACTTGTCGCGGGCATGGCGGTTTCCCCTTTGTTGACCATACTAAAACTCTTAGGCGGTTAAGCCCAATAAAAGAGTCGAGGCTCTAATACCAATTGAACGACTAGTATGGGCAACTAGAGGGGGGTGAATAGGTGCTACGACCAATTTTACTTTTCTCCAAATTAAGGATTGACACAAAGGTAACTTCTCTAGAAATGAAACTACGGTGAATTTACCTATATGAAAACAACAAGATACAAACAAGTAGTAAAGGAGAGGGAGCGATCTAACCAATACAGGAAGCATGCGGAGATAAGGATGTAATCCCGAGTTCCTCTTTTTGAGGGGAGTACGTCTCCTTGGAGGGGTGTGAGCTCGCCATGAAGGCCTACTCAATGGCACAAAGGACTCACCCTATTCTCCGATGAACCTCGCCACAAAGGCCTAGTTCACCTTCCACTATTGATCCCCTTTGAGACGGGAATTGAGTCCTTTACAACAAGCTTGAGGCACACACCCACAACGAAATTGGGGGATCTCAAGAAACACCAACAGTCACCAGGAGAGTAGTGATATGTCTCAAACCTATCTATAATTTCTGATGTCCCATGTTGTTTTCATGCCATATGCTACATGTTTTCTATACTATTTATGTAATTTTTATGGATTTCCTGGGACTAACTTATTGAGAAGATGCCATAGATCCAGTTCATGTTTTCTGTTGTTTTTGGTTTCAGAAAAGTTGTTCTGGAAATATTCTCGGAATTGGACGAAACAAAATCCCAGGGTCTTAGAAATCTGTCACGTATACGGAGTCCGGAGGGGGGGGGGTCCCTGGAGCCATCACACCATAGGGTGCCCCCTGGCCGCATACCAGGTGGTGTGGCCCCCTGGCCGCCCACCGACGTGTCCCTTTCGCCTATTTAAGATCCTCCTCGGGTTAACCCTAAATACCTTATCCTCCATCCACGAAAATTTCCGTAGCCGCCGTCATCATCAACCCTAGTTCGGGAGGGTTCTGGAGCTCTCCCCAGCACCCTGCCGGGAGGGGGAATCATCACCAGAGGGCTCGCCATCACCATGCCTGCCTCCGGAGTGATGCGTAAGTAGTTCATCCTTGGACTACGGGTCCATAGCAGTAGCTAGATTGTTGTCTTCTCCGCTTTCTGCCGCATGTTTAGATCTTGTGAGCTTCCTAACATGATTAAGATCATCTTATTGTAATGCTACATGTTGTGTTTGCTGGGATCCGATGAATATTGAATGCAATGTCGAGTGATTATCAAACTATCATGTTCTTTCATGTTTATGTTATTTATGATCTTGCATGCTCTCCGTTACTATTAGATGCTCTCGCCAAGCTGATGCTTGTAACTCCAAGAGGGGGTATTTATGCTAGATAGTGGGTTCATGCCTCCCTTTCACTCACGCTCGAGTGACAGAAACGTAACAGGTGGGGGTGTGATGTTTCCATTAGGGAGAAAACAACAATGTTTATATTGTTTACAGTACAAAATTTGCTTAATGCAATTATCTGTTGCTTGCAACTTAATACCCCGAGGTTTGATCGGATGACGCTTCGAGGGTGGATTATTAGTCATAGATGCAGTTGGATAACAGTCTATGTATCTTGTTGTAATGCCCGCATGAATCACATAGTAATAATCATGTCATGCATATGCACTACGGTGCAACCTTTATATATGTCAATTGCACAGCTGTAATTTGTTTACCTAGCATGTTATCTATCTCTTATGGAGAGACACTACTAGTAAACTGTGGACCCCGATCCATTTATTTACACTGATAATATAACCACTACAACCACTCTTTTCCTACTGCAATTACTGTTTTCTTCACTGCCATCATTGTTCTCTTTTCATTACTGCAAACAAGTACTATTTTCCACACTATACGTCTAATCCTTTGTTTTATGCAAAACCGGTGAGATTGACAACCTCACTGCTTCATTGGGGCAAAGTAATTTGATTGTGTTGTGTAGATTCCATGTTACTGCTGAACCGGTAGTGCGACCTGCCAACATCAGCTGACAACAACCTTCGAAAGTGATTTCTTTCTCCTACTGGTCGATTCAACCTTGGTTTCTTTCTGAGTGAAACTTGCAACTGTGCTCTTCATACCTTCCTCTTGGGGTCTCCCAACGAATGTGTGTTACACGCCATCAGCCATCATGTCAAAACACAGTAACATAATAGCTATACCAAACCACACGCACACTCGGCAAAAACGAGTTAGACGGCTCTAGCATTTTGTTTGCAAGTTTTAGCGTGGTTGTAGATTCTTATATCACTATCGTCATCACCTACGGGATTTGAGGTATGTTGATTCTCATTGCTAGATTAACTTCGTGGGGTGATTGAAACACATACATTACGAAAATTTCTAGGACCTCAACCTAAACTTATTCATAACCATGGCCCCAGCGTGGATCCAATCCACATGCCCTTCCACCATGCCGTTATATGAGACCAACTATGGTTTGACCTAAATTTACTGAAGCACTTCTTCGGATCAAGTAAGATATGCCAGGGGAGCATACTAGGATTGCCAGAAGTTTGCAAAAAGTCATACCATGCCGCCGGAACCAAAACAAACAAGGCTTCTTGCGAAGCAATAAAAAGAAATTGCATATTAAAGAGCTTTGTAATATACTTGCACAAGCTTATGCAATACCCCCACAAAATTGCGCTATAGATCTAATCATATCTATGCATAGTATGCTCTAATACCACTGCTGGTCTACACTTCAGATTTTAATTTTTTTCCCCTACGTAGTTGATACGTCAAAAACGTATCTCCTTTTCCGAACAATTTTCTTATTGTTTTCCTCTAAACTTGTGTGTTTTGGATACAACTAACACGGATTAACACTGTTTTCAGCAGAATTAATTTGGTGTCTCGTTTTTATGCAGAAAAATCAACTTTCGGGAAAATGCCCAGAAAAGAGCCCATTGATGTTTTCACCCCGGAAGACCCCGAAAGCCAGAAGGGGGCCAGGAGAGGGGCCAGAGGGTGGCCACACACCCCAGCGCGGGTTCCCCTTGGTCGCGCCAGCACAGGGTGTGGGCCCCCAGGACCCCCCTCGGATTCCCCTTTCGACTACAAGTAGCCTTCAACCCTAAAACCCGAGGGGGTACGCCATATTCCACAGAAACACAACAGAGCGTCACCGCCGTCCCAAACCTCGATTCGAGGATCAGAAGTTCCTGTTCTGGCACCCTGCCGGGACGGGGAAGTGGAGGAGATCATCGCCATCGTCGTCACCAACGCCTCTCCATTGACCATCCATGTTTCCCCCATCCATGTGTGAGTAATTTCCCGCTGTAGGCTGAAGGGGATGGTAGGGATTGGATGGGATCGTTCATGTAATAATGTCGTGATTGTTAGGGCATAGTGCCTAGTATCCTCTATTAGTGCTATTGACATTGTCTATTGGTGCTATTGACATTGTTGCAACTTGTTATGCTTAATGCTTGCCACTTTGGGCCCGAGTGCCATGATCTCAGATCTGAACATGTTATTGAATCACGATGATAATTATTGTTTCTTGATCATACCTGCAAGTTGTTTACAATATTGTTGTCCGGAACCCGAGGCCCCGAAGTGACAGAAATTGGGACAACTGGAGGGGATGGCTGCGATGTGAGGATCACATGTGTTCACAGAGTGTTAATGCTTTGCTCCGGTGTTATATTAAAAGGAACACCTTAATTACCAGTAGTTCCCTTGAGGCCCCCGCTGAAAACGGGCTGGTAGGACAAAAGATGGTGTGCAAGTTCTCATTGCGAGCACGTACGACTCCTTTATGGAACACATGGCTATGGTTACTTAGTGCTTGAATGCTTTATCATATTTATCTGCAATGCCCCTGACATGATCATTATTAGAACTTTCTTATCCATGCAACGCCCGTTCATCCATCCCTATGCCTACAGTACGCGGTTCCCAGCTTGGCGGGCGAGCAACGTCAGGATGTCGGGGCGTCGGCGAGCAAAGAGGTTTTTGCTAGTTCGCCTGACCCTTTGTCAACCCCGGATGGCAAGGTGAGGTTTTCTTTCTTTCGAGTAGTTGTTCTTATTTTTATCGGGTGCACGGTATTGCTCCCGATGAGAGTAGCCCCCGAGTTTGTGATCGACTGTTTGCAGTCGGTTACCGACTCAAGTTACGTCCTTGACTTTGTCGCTTTTTTCTTTCATCTTGATTTTATCGGGTGCACGGAACTGCTCCTGATGGGAGTATCCCCCGAGTCTATACTCGACTGCGTGAAGTCGTGTATAGACTCAACGACACTTTTCTGACCCGCAAAACTTTTGCAGGCCACCCTTGATTACCTGGTTGCTTTCGGGCGTCGTCTTGCTGCGGCTGAGGCAGAGTGCGTTTCTCTTCACCAAGAGCGCGACCAGTGCCTTCAAGACGCCCATTCTTCGAGAGGTGAGTCACCATGCGCTTTGTGTTTTTGGCTTTGTTTCTTCGGCTTGCATTGTCGTTTAATGTTCTCCTTTCGTATCGCAGACGAGGCTGCCCGCGCAAACATCAAGAAGAACGAAGCTAATTCTCGGATCAAAGATCTCGAGAAGGTGCTGGAGTCTACTCGAAGGGAGATGGAGTCCACTCGCAAGGATGCGGCCGAGGGTCTTGCTGCCTCTCGCGAGTCTCTGAAGAAGTTGGAGGACGCGGGTGTGGCCCACGACAATGACCTGATCGACATCCTTCGCCCTATAGCCCAGGCTTTGGAGGGTACGTTATTTGTCTACTCGCGCTTTGTTCTTATTGCTTTCTCCTTCTTTCTCTCACTTGTTCCATTATGATGCAGATGCGTTTGGCGTTTCCTTGACACTTCCTGGGGGGTCCGGGTCGATGCTTTGGCAGATGTGTGCACTCAGCTGCAGGAGCATGGGAAGAAGGCATGCTTCTCTCTTCATGATGCTTCTCGAGTGTTATCGCAGCTGCATCAGCAACTGCTCGTAGGGACGCCAGTTCCGTCTACCCTGTAGGGTCTCCTGCAAGTTTTCCTTGGTGAAGGCGATCTTCTTCGGGAGTACACCCTCGCCCAGACTGAGTGCGGAGCCAGGACGGCCATCCAATTTTCTTTTTCGCACAATGTCTCTGGTGACATGGATAAGGTGTACTCGGAGCTTCCTCGGGATGCCCTAGGCAAAAAGGTAGCGCTCCGACCTTTTGGTGACCGCGCCGAGAAGTTAGCAACGATGCTTTCTGAGCTAGTTTCTCGTGGTCGTAGTGCAAAACCTTCTGCGAGCGGAGCTGCTTCTGGGAAGTCTGTTGCCCCTTAGGATAGATAAAAATTCCTGCTTTTGTATGCCTTTCTATGTAATGTACCTTTGGGGAATATTCTATGTTTTAATTTCTGAATGAAGGGTTTAAAGTGTCAGCATTTGTCGTTTTTTCCTTACTTTTTAATCTCCCGATGGGAGTAGCCCCCTAGCAGTCGAAGATATTTTCGTGATATGGCGTCGAGTGATATTTAGCCTTGCGGCTGAAACTGTCGTCTGTCCTATACTGTCTGTAGGTTGTGGATTCTGGCGGTGGCCCATCGAGCGCTGCTACTCCTTCGACTACGCCGTTGCTTACAGACGCGACTATGCTTTCTTCGCTTCGCGGTCGTGTTGTGGATGGCAAACATAACCTGAAGGCCTTGCAAGGCGGATGTTGCCAAATCCAAGCAGAAGCTTGCTGCCGAGCGTGAGCAGTTTGTCATGGAGGAGTTGGCCAGTGTCGCGAAAAATTTGCTCTGTGAGTCCTGCAAGCCCCGAGTCTGTTCGGTGTTTATTTACTTATGGACTGACTCTTTTCCTATCCGTGTAGTTGTGCAGGCTGACGGAGCAACTGGCGGTCACTGGGTGGATAACAAGGTAGACTGCGAGTCCAGCAGCTCAAACATTCAAGCGTGCAACTTCTGGTCTGATTGCAGTCGGGGCTTCGTCTTGGCAACTCTGTAGTATCGAGTAAGTCAGCCACAAACTTTCGTCGAATCCTGTCGAGAGGCTCTTTCCTCGGTCTATCGGGCGCTTTATCCTTTCGACGTTGTGCCTGATCGACTGGGCGGTCTGCCGAGGCTTTTCCGTCGGGTAGAGGATGTTCGCGGGTGTGTGCGTCAGCAGCTTATTTGCGGAGTTCAGGTGGCACTCGTGTTTGTGCTGCTGTGGCATCCTGATGTTAACTTCAATTCTGTGGCGCAACTTCCCGCGGCCCGAGGGGTTCCTATTGATTTTGTTCCGCATTATGAGGTTGTACGGCCTGCTGCAGAGCGCATCATTCGGCTGACTGTTGCTGAGACGATGCGGCTGCTTCGAGAGGGTGTTGGTCGACGGTAATTTGATTGTTCGCTGTTTATAAGGTGTATGTACCTTGTGTATTGTGCGACGTGTTAAGGTGTATTAAGGTGTGTACCTTATAACCTTGTAAATATTTGTTGTGCATAGGCACTTGAGGAACTTTTATGCTGGTTTCGTGTAGCCCTCGTGTGTTGGGGTGTGACCATTGTTATCATGTATTGGTAAGAGAAAAAAATGTGACTAAGTAGTCTTTATAGAAATGGTCGAGAAACCATGTTTTTATTGCAATGACTGAGAAGCCATGTGTTTGCTCGAGTTACAATTTAGCTGGAACTGCCTTATTTGCCAGTAAAATATTCTCATAGGGATAGAATTTTCGCAAGTGCGCCACGTTCCATGGGTTGGAGTATACACCGCCTGTTTTTGGGTTCTTCAAGCGATAGGCGCCTCCAGGGATAACTTCGTGTATGATGAAGCGTCCTTCCCATGGTGGCTTGAGCTTCTTTCCACTGTCTTGCTTGAGCTGTAGCACCAGGTCGCCTACTACCAAGGATCTACTGCGGATGCGGCGACTGTGGTGAACTCGTAGCGCTTGCTGGTAAACAGGGGATCTTGCGAGTGCGACGTCCCTAGACTTGTCCAGTGCGTCCATATCTTCCGCGATTGCTCTGTTGGAGGCTTCTTCGCTATAGGCAACGACTCGTGGAGCACTGAATCTAACATCCTCGGGCAGGACTGCTTCGACGCCGTAAACCATGAAAAATGGCGTGTGATTTGTAGATCTGTTTGGAGTTGTTCGTAGGCTCCACAGGACGGATGTTAGTTCCTCAGCCCAATGCCCTGCTGCTGTATCTAGTCGGGATAGTAGCCGCTTCTTCAGGCCAGTCGAAACTAGTCTGTTGGACCGTTCGACTTGGCCGTTTGGTTGGGGGTGCGCCACCGAGGTGAAGCTGAGAGTTATCCCCTTTTCTTTGCAGAAATATTGAGTCTCCTTGGCTGTGAAGTTTGTCCCATTGTCCGTGATAATGTTATGAGGGACACCGAATCTGCAAACGATGGAATCGAGGAACTTGACGGTGCACTTTGCGTGTTGCGACGTAACTGGGACTGCCTCTATCCATTTGGTAGACTTATCGACTGCTACCAGCAGATGGGTATATCCTCCGGGTGTTGCCTTCCGTAGTGGTCCCACCATGTCCAGCCCCCATTGGACGAAGGGCCAAGACAGAGGGATCATGTGGAGCTCTATGGCTGGTGCGTGTGGCTTGGGCGAGAATCGCTGGCAAGCGTTGCATCTCTCGACCAGGTCCTTGACATCGATGGCTCTCCAGCTCGCATGATGTCCGCAGTCGCCTTGGTGTATGTCTCGAAGTAGTTCCTTTCCATCCTCGGGTGCGATACACCTTTGGAGGACTCCCGGTATATTCTGCTTGTAACTCTCTCCTTTTATCACCCGAAAGGATTTGCTGCGTCGAACGATCTGCCTTGCTTCAGATATTTCTCATGGGAGCTGCTTTCTGACCAAGTAGCCGACATACTTGTTTGTCCAGGCTGGCTCGGCCAGGAAGACTTGTCGCGAGATGTTGTAAACGTGTTCAATGATGACGCTTTGTTTACTAGCCTCCGTTTCTGTTGTTTCTGGCAAATCTGTGTGTTTCTTGAGCTTGCCTGATCTCTTGTTGATTCGCTCGAAGTAAATTCCTGGCAGGACTGGGGCGTTCGTTGACCCGATGTTTGCCAGTCTGTCAGCTTCTTCGTTACTTGATCGTGCAATGTGGTTCAGTTCGCACCCTTTAAAGCTTCCTTCGAGCAGATTATACATGTCGCGATAGGCAATCATGTTATCCGCGACTGCGACTACATCGCATTATTTCATCGTCTGCTGCATGATGAGGTTTGAGTCTCCGTAGATCATAAATCGAGTGGCGCCACAGGCGATCGCCATCTTCATGACATGTAGGAGTGCCTCGTATTTGGCGTCGTTGTTGGATGTTGGGTCATCGAGGGGGAAGTCGAGACGCAAGACGTACTTGAGCTTGTCACCTCTTGGTGATATGAGGATTACGCCAGATCCCGCTCCCTCTTTTCTTTTCGACCCGTCGAAGTACATGATCCAGGAGCTCGAGTATTCTGGAGGTCCTGGAGTTTGCAGCTCCGTCCATTCTGAGAGGAAGTCTGCGACCACATGGGACTTGAGGGCGTTGCGCCCTGTGTATACTATGTCCCATGCGCCTAGCTCGATGCTCCACTTTGCGATTCTTCCGGATGCCATAGGATTATTCAAGATTGTATCGAGTGATGCGTCGTTTAGCACTGTGACGGTATGCTCTTGGAAGTAATGCTTAAGTTTGCGAGCTGTGAAGACCACCCCATACGCGAGCTTCTAGTAATGGGGGTATCGTTGCTTGCACGGTGAGAGTACCTCGCTGAGGTAGTATACCGGTCTCTGTACGTCGTGTTCTTTTCCATCCTCTGGTCGCTCGACCACGATTACTGTACTGACCACCTGGTTAGTTGCAGCTAGATATAGATACAAGGGTTCTCCTTCCCGAGGTGTGGCCAGTACTCGTTTGCTCTGTAGCGCTCTTTTTAAGTCGAAGAACGCCTTTTTTTGCTTCTGCGGTCCACTCGAATTTATCTGTTTTCTTCAATAGTTTGTAGAAGGGGAGGGCTTGCTCTCCCAATCTTGCAATGAATATGCTGAGGGCCGCCAGTTGCCCTGCTAGCTGTTGGACGCCGCGGAGATTTGTTGACTCCTTCATTGTCAGGATGACCTGAATCTTCTCTGGTTTCACTTCTATTCCTCGGGCTGAGACCAAATAGCCGAGCAGCTGGCTGGCGGGCACGCCGAAGACGCATTTCGTCGGGTTGAGTTTAATTCTGTACGCGTTGAGCGTGTTGAAAGTTTCTCTTATATCGTCGAGGACTGTGTCCTCCACTCGAGTCTTGATGACGATGTCGTCAACGTACACTTGTACGTTCTGGCCAATGAGTTTGGCGAGGCATTTTTGCATGCAGCATTGATATGGCGCGCCTGCATTTTTTAGCCCGAAAGGCATGATCGTGTAACAGTAAACACAGTTTGGTGTGATAAATGTTGTCTTCTCTTCGTCTTCCTGTTTCATCCTGATCTGGTTATAGCCCGAGTAAGCGTCTAGGAAGGAGAAGTGTTGGCAGCTGATGACTCCCAAGTGCAGGAGATCAATTGTAGTACCTTTTGATAAGTATTTGAGTGTCGAACCCACGAGGAGCTGAAGGTAAGCTATCTATTCTCTAAAGCCCTATAACCCTCTTATATGGCTGTTTATGCAAAGCAATAAGTTTGACTAAAAGGAACTAACTAATTAAAAGAAGTGACGTGGAGTGTGGTTTGTCTAGTAACTAGTGAAGCAAGTTTAAAATGCAAGTTTCTAAGAAAGTTTCACAAGTAGCAAGCAGCAAATATCTCAAGTATCTCAAGGGAGCAAGTGTTCTAGCAATAGGTGTTTCGTTCGTGTGGTTGTCACAATTAGTGAAGCACATGTTTTAGTCTTAGTTGTTTCTTCTAGGAAGGAGCCATGAATAGGTATAGTCAAGTAAATGATCTACAACCCCTTATGATGGATCATGTGGCCAAGTAAATGACTGCACAAGATTGATTAAGACATAAAGTCCCACCATAGCCTTACGTTCTAAGGTCCCCTATATATATCCCCCAATAACTTAACTTTGTGGCCCGGTCTCAGGTTACTGTCACTCCCAAGTCACCACCACTCCATTATGCTACCGGTGATCACCTTACATGCATTCCCCAACATATGCGTGCACTCATATATTGTACATAAAGACAATCATAGAAGATAACAAACTTGTATGCAACCAATCAACAAACTATTTCACCATTGCCAAGAACAATTCACTACTCAAACATAGACGGGGAGACACAATACATCAAGGGAATATAGTATTGCATCATACATCGTGTTTGCCAAGAGATTACAGTGGAGAGATGGAGCTGATCTTGCTGTAGATGTTGATGATGAACACGCCGGAGGGGGTGGAGCCCTCCGGGGGTGATCCCGGCGGCGTTTCCCCCCTCCGGTCTTCTTCGGTGGCAGCCTTCTGTCTCTCTGTTTTGTGGTTTCGTCTCTCGGCGTCGCCTCCTTCTCGAAAAGGCCAGGGGACCCTTTATATAGTCGTTTTTAGGTCACGAGACACTCGGGAGAAGAAAGATCGACGGCATCGGAGCCACGGGGGCAAAAAGGGGGCCCCACACGCGGCCAAGGAATCTGGCCGCGTGGAGGGTCCTCTTTTCCACCTGGTTGGCCTTTTGGCCCTCTACTTTGGCCCATGGTCTTCGTGTCGAAAATTCTGAACCGTGCTCTTTGGCCTTGCCCTTTTTGGAGTCCCGAAGCTCCCGGAAAGTCTGAAACACTAAAAAGTACGTTTTCTGGAAAAACAGGGTTAGAACCAAAAGAAGGGGGATTGTTCAGAAAATCCCCCAAATCATTATAAAACATGAATATAAGTTGCTAATATGTAGGAAAAACAAGTAATAACATGCAAAGTTCATGTATTCATTTTACATGCATCAACATCCCCAAACTTAACCCATGCTCGTCCTCGAGTATGAAGGTGATAAAACTAACATGGAGTTTGCATATTGAAACAATCATGGGATATCAAGGAGGATTATTCATGCTACATATAATCAAATGATTAATACTAGAAATGAGTAGCAATATACAATTCATGTTGTAAGAAATATCAAATATGCAAGCAAAGATGCTTCATGAAAGTTCACAAAGTGTATAATGAAATAAAAGCACTATGGACCAAATGCATATAGAAAATGAAAAATAAAATCCTATATTGGTCAAAGAATAGCATAATGGAAAATAGAAAATATGGTGGACACTTTGGAGAAAATTGAGTAGAGGTAAAACATGATCAAGTCTTATTTAGCCTCTAAATTATTCAACTAAAATTACTAATTGAAATGTGGTATCCATTGATCTAGGACTCTCATTGCCCCTTTATCACTAGCATCTTAAATGGTGAATGTTGAAGTAATGTGAATGACAAGGTGGGTGAAAGCCTCATGCCCGTGAGTGTGAAAACCTACTCCATGATTACTCAACTTAAGATTCCTAATAAGCTTTGTACAATCATAATAAGTATTAATGACATCATAGAGAACCGCAAAGAGGTACCTCTTGCCCCATGACATGGAAATAAGCCCATGTCACAATGACAAGACAAACAAACGGAGTAGACTCATCATCCTTTTTATTTTCATTCACTATTATGCATAGCTTCTTATTTTATTGTAGGATGTGTTGTATAGTCACTCAAGCTGTAAGTAAATTTCCACCATGATAAAGCATGGCTTGGGTTAGCGGCCCAATGCGTTTCTCTAGTCATATAGATACTTACTCATCAAAACTTACTATTCCTCTATTTCATTTCGGCATGGCAGGAGTCCAAAAACAAAAGTACATGATATCAACCAAATGTAAAGTTTTGTGCAATGTTGAAAGCTTTCCGGTGATACAAGTTTATAGCTAGCTCCCAACCACACACTTGTCAAACGCAAAACTTGTGGCTCCCATTATTGGGTCATGTTTATTAGATGCATAAAAAGTAAAGTGTGCCTTCAAAAGTTCGTGAGAGTCCTATCCCAAGTTCAACCCATGACAATTAATAAAGTGAATATCTTAATTTAGAACATAAATAACACAATAAAATGTTGAACATACTCAGAATAGCAATGAAGCTAATGGGAAGATATGGTGGACTCACTGGAAATACTTGGCTAAGGAGTGTTGGAAACAAGTTTTTTACTTGTTGGAATTTTTAAATTTTTGGCTAGCAAGAGGGAGATAGTTGACCAGCTACTATGCATGCATATGTCCATAGAACTACTCATTTCATGACAAACTAAATAAACCAGCAATTAACATCAAGGACATGAATAAGAGATAGCTCAAGACAACATTATTGCAAATTTCTACACATAAAAAGCCTATAAATCATGCAAACATATGTAGCTCTTCAAATCAACCATGGCATCCCTATTCAAAGTCATAATACTAGCATCCAATACATTCCAACCCAAAACTCCAGTAGCTAAATCTCATATAGAATGATGGGTGTGGTCGTATCAAAACAAAAATAAAAACAAAAACTAGACGCTTCAAGTCTCTACGATAAATGCTTTGCTTAGAAAAACAGAAAGTAGACGTGTGCTAACCAAAAGAGTGTAGCTCCAGTGGGGTGTTCATCACATCCCCAAGCTTATGGCTTTCACCATTCTTGGATGTCTTGAGGCGCAGCTCCTCTATTCCCTGTGAAAAACTTCACAAAACATGTTTCTCCCATTCTTTTTCTGTGGGGTGAGATTAGCAAGGACAAACAAATCACATGCTTGCTGTGAAAAATTCCAAATAAAATACTCCAGTAGATAGACAATAAGGTTCATTATGTTGTTTGTTCACTCTCTTGCTTGAAAGAATCATGGAAATTCGATTCCCAAGCCCAAAGAGTGCATAAAACAAAACAAGGCAGAATCTGTCCAGAAAAGCAACAGCAGAAAAACGAACGTTTTTCCCTAAGCTATACTCGTCAAAAAATTAAGACAATTTTTGTGCTTATAGAGGACGAAAAGTTGCAGAACATACTAAAAACTTAGCTCAATCCGACATACCAATGAAAAACGTAAAATCATACGGTGAGCAGACTCGTGCTGAAACAGAAATTTCATGCACTAGGATAGCAACTTATAAGTCCAAATGGGTTTGACTTGACTCTTTATTGAAAACTCCAGAATTAAAACAACAAAAACTAATATCTTGAGACAGAAAGAGGATACTAGGAAAATCCAAACAAAAACAACTGGGTTGCCTCCCGTAAAGCGCTTTCTTTATAGCCATATAGCTAGGCTTTACTTACTTAACATCATGATGGTTGGAGTGAGGTGGCTCGGCATTCCCAAGCTTGGATTCTTGTACTTATTTGATACATGTAGGGTGAGCCCAGGGGTACATCCCCAAGCTTTATTGGTTGTCCCTCTTGATCTTTGTTCATCTCACTCAACTCTTCCTCCTGAAAAATTCTTCTTACACAAATCTCAACATAAAACTTGATTAGAGGGGTTAGTGCCTCCATAAATAAAATCCACATAGGTACAGAAAAGACACATCATGAGTTTATTCTAAATATTAACTACTGTTACTACAGTTGTGCATTGCTCCTTGATCAAAACAACCACACAAAACACAAGTAATGAGAGCAATGCAAAATAAAGACATAATCTGCCAAAAACTGAACAACCCGTAAATAGTGAATTTTTATAGGCACTTAAGTTGCTCAAATCAGAAAACTTAAAACTAATGAAATATGTAGTGATAACTAAATATTTCTATCGTAAATTACCAGGTCAAAATTCCACTTCTATGATTTTAAACATTTTCCACAGTGAAGTTCAGGAATCTGTTTTCTTGACAGCTAATTACTATTGTTTAATCCTATCTCTCATATAAGATTATTCTTGCCATTTAAGATGAGAAATAAGACAGAAATGTGATGTTACATTAGTGAACTAATATTTTATTGTTTTTAGCTTTGGAAAAAGTTTTAATGATAGAGACTTTGCAATGGTTTCATTGGCATGAACAACACATGTTCAAGGTCGACCCCAACTTCTCCATTACTCATCCTTCTCATTTGCTTTCCCAAATTTTTTATAAAATGAAAATCTTAAACTAAATGATACATAACAGTAGATAAAGGCATTTTACATGTTGTAAATACATAAATGTGTGCTCAAACCGAATAGGAAATTAAAGCATAAGGAACACACCAAAAAATATTAAACAATTTATTTTTAAGTCTAACCCATTTCCTATGCATTGGCATTTTGTAATGAAACAAATAAAAGAAGCACATAATAGCAATCATAGAAAGGTAGATCAAGTGCAACTTCAATACTTTCAGCATAAAGAGGGGAAACTTAATGTTGTTGAAATATGTGTAACCATGTTTCCCTCTCTCATAATAATTTTCAGTAGCATCATGAATAGATTCAACAATATGAACATCACATAAAACATTCTTATCATGAGCCACATGCATAAAAGAATCACTACTCTCCACATAAGTAAAGAGTTAAACATTCATAATTTTCATTGCAATCATCATATATAGGAGGTATAGTATCATCAAAGTG
Organism: Alopecurus myosuroides; assembly: GCA_028641055.1. Classification (NCBI taxonomy): domain Eukaryota; kingdom Viridiplantae; phylum Streptophyta; class Magnoliopsida; order Poales; family Poaceae; genus Alopecurus; species Alopecurus myosuroides. Next base: position 353,581,938 of record CM054058.1, read on the forward strand.
AATTTTCTCCTCCAAGCTTGGGGAACTAGAAATATCATGCTCATCAAAACCAACTTCCCCATGCTTAAAACTTTCCATAGAATCAGCAAGTATATCATTTTTATCTTCAATAGTAGGGGGACTAAAAATATCATATTCATCAAGACAAACTTCCCCAAGCTCAAGGTTTTCCTTAGCAATAAAGGTGTTCAAAGAATTAGTACTACCACAAATATGATTGTTGTGCAAATAATTTTTCAATTTCTCCTCAAACACTTCATGTCCTAATTCAAGGTAGATATTATACAGTTCTAATTTTTTTTGGTTGTTTTCCATTTTATAATTTTTTGTGTGTTTTAGATTTATATGTTAGTATGAAATGCAAACAAGAATAAAAGCTTAGCACAACGCTCCCCGGCAACGGCGCCAGAAAAGTGCTTGATGACTCCCAAGTGCAGGAGATCAATTGTAGTACCTTTCGATAAGTATTTGAGTGTCGAACCCACGAGGAGCTGAAGGTAAGCTATCTATTCTCTAAAGCCATATAACCCTCTTATATGGCTGTTTATGCAAAGCAATAAGTTTGACTAAAAGGAACTAACTAATTAAAAGCAAGTGACGTGGAGTGTGGTTTGTCTAGTAACTAGTGAAGCAAGTTTAAAATGCAAGTTTCTAAGCAAGTTTCACAAGTAGCAAGCAGCAAATATCTCAAGTATCTCAAGGGAGCAAGTGTTCTACCAATAGGTGTTTCGCTCGTGTGGTTGTCGCAATTAGTGAAGCACATGTTTTAGTCTTAGTTGTTTCTTCTAGGAAGGAGCCATGAATAGGTATAGTCAAGTAAATGATCTACAACCCCTTATGATGGAACATGTGGCCAAGTAAATGACTGCACAAGATTGATTAAGACATAAAGTCCCACCATAGCCTTACGTTCTAAGGTCCCCTATATATATACCCCCCAATAACTTAACTTTGTGGCTCGGTCCCAGGTTACTGTCACTCCCAAGTCACCAGCACTCCATTATGCTACCGGTGATCACCTTACATGCATTCCCCAACATATGCGTGCACTCATATATTGTACATAAAGACAATCATAGAAGATAACAAACTTGTATGCAACCAATCAACGAACTATTTCACCATTGCCAAGAACAATTCACTACTCAAACATAGACGGGGAGACACAATACATCAAGGGAATATAGTATTGCATCATACATCGTGTTTTCCAAGAGATTACAGTGGACAGATGGAGCTGATCTTGCTGTAGATGTTGATGATGAACACGCCGGAGGGGGGTGGAGCCCTCCGGGGGTGATCCCGGCGGCGTTTCCCCCTCCGATCTTCTCCGGCGGCAGCCTTCTGTCTCTCTGTTTCGTGGTTTCGTCTCTCGGCGCTGCCTCCTTCTCGAAAAGGCCAGGAGACCCTTTATATAGTCGTTTTTAGGTCACGAGACACTCGGGAGAAGAAAGATCGACGGCATCGGAGCCACGGGGGAAAAAAGAGGGCCCCACACGCGGCCAAGGAATCTGGCCGCGTGGAGGGTCCTCTTTTCCACCTGGTTGTCCTTTTGGCCCTCTACTTTGGCCCATGGTCTTCGTGTCGAAAATTCTGAGCCGTGCTCTTTGGCGTTGCCCTTTTTGGAGTCCCGAAGCTCCCGGAAAGTTTGAAACACTAAAAAGTACGTTTTCTGGAAAAACAGGGTTAGAACCAAAAGAAGGGGGATTGTTCATAAAATCCCCCAAATCATTATAAAACATGAATATAAGTTGCTAACATGTAGGAAAGAAAGTAATAACATGCAAAGTTCATGTATGCATTTTACATGCATCAGCAGCCTGCCGTGGAGTCGACTATCTGGTCAATCCGCGGGAGCGGGAAGTTACCCTTGGGGCAGTGTTTGTTCAACAACGCGTAGTCGATGTACACGCGAAGGATATCTGTATTTTTTTCGGGACCAACACCAGGTTTTCTAACCAGGTGGTAATCTTGATCTCCCTGATGAATTTTGCGGCTAGTAATCTATTTACTTCTTCTCCGAGTGCTCGCTGCTTTGGCTCGGAGAAACGTCGAGTGGTTTGCTTGACTGGTTTTGCATCTTTGAACACTTCCAACAAGTGATCGGCGAACTCCATGCGTATTCCTGGCATATAAGATGGTTGTCAAGCAAAAATCTCCCATTACCCACGGAGGAGATCGACGAGCGCGATTTCCTATGCGGAGGAGAGGGTGGTCGACATGATCGTTGTCTTTGCAGAATCTGTCGGGTGGACTTGATGCTTTCGAGTGTCACTGCTTGAGCTAAACTCGAGGTCTGGGGCATTCTTTTTGGTTAGCGGCATCGCAGAGTTATCCGTCGTTTTTGCCAGCTCTTCTAACTCTTCTTGCATCCCGAAAGATTTTTCGATCTCGTGAAAGTCGTTGTCGCATTATCTGATTTATGGAAATCGCCATTGATGGTGATCGTACCATATTCTCCTGGCAGTTTTAGCTTGATGTAGGCGTAATGGCGTACTTCCATGAATCTTGCGAACGTTGTTCGGCTGAGAATGGCGTGGTACTATGATGGCCAATCGACTACCTCGAAGTCAAGGAACTCTCTCATGTAGTTGCTTGGGTTTCCGAGTATTACCTCCAAGAGTATTGTTCCGAGTGGTCGGACGGCTTTTCTTGGTACTATCCCGTGAAAGGATGTTTCTGATGTTGTGTTCATTTTACGGAATGTGTCCGCGTATATGATGTTTATGCCGCTGCCACCGTCCATGAATACTATGGCTAAGTCATAGTTTCCTATTTGCGCTTGGATGACGAGCGCTGGATGCCCTGGTCGATACACCTGTGGAGGGTGGTCCTCCCTGGAGAAGGTTATCGGGTGTTCGGACATCTTCGGTACTCAGTTTTGGACGGTGGAACTTGCAGTGCCACGTTAAAGTGACGAGTGTTGATCTTGTGGACTCTTCGGGACGGGCAGACCTTCTGTATCATGCCTAGAAGCCCCTGGGGATTCGGGTACTCATTAGCTCATTGGTTTGTTGCGGCTGGATTAGCTGATGCTGGGAGTGCATCTAGTGCCATGTTGTGGTGCCCAGCGGGTGGTTTTGGCTTCCCCTCGCGATTTCCTCAGGTGTTTTGTCGTCTGGTTTTGGGTTCCACTCGCGATTTCCGCGGGATCCGCTGTCGCGGTTTCTTGTGACTTCAGCCACTACCAACTCCGACTGATCATCCTGATCATAGTGCCGTCTCTTCCTCCTCCTCTGGTCACCGTTGCAATCATTGTCATGCACGGGCGAGGAAGTTTTTTCATTGCGAAGGGATTCTTCACCATTCGCCCATTTGTCGGCTATCGCCATTAATTCGCCGATAGTTTTGGGCGCGCATCGTCCCAGTTCTTCTCAGAAGGCTGCGCGTCGCGCGCACTTGGTGAAAGATTCGACTTCTATCCCTTTTGATATATTCCCAGCCGTGTTTTTGAGCATAGTCCATCTCTGGATATACTCGCGGGTTGATTCGCCGCTCTTCTGTATGCAGGCTCGCAGTTCCTTGACAGACGCTGGTCTCTTGTATGTTGCCTAGAAATTATTCTCGAATTCCCTAGTGAGATCGTCCCAGGATCTGTAACATGCGTGCGGTCTTCCTTCGAGCCAGCTTCGGGCACCGCCGACGAGGTGCAGGTTTAAGTACTGCATGGCTGTTACTTTGTTACCGCGCTGGCATTTTACAGCAGTCAGGTAGTTTGAGAGCCAGGTCTTGGATTCCTGCAAGCCATCGTACTTCGGGACTTCCGAGGTGAGCTTGAATCTTTTGGTCATAGGTGCCTCACGGATGCTGTCGCTGAAGCACGTCGCTCCGCAAGCTTCCTCGTCGGAGGAGGTAGATAATGAGCGGCCACGGATCCTGCATGCGCGGGCTCTGTCGAACTTGTTCTGAGCGATGTCCCCTCGTGCGTCGTACCGGGCTCGGTCGCGACTGTCTCCTCGCCGCTGTTCCTTGATGCGATGTCACGAGCGGTTTCCGTGGTGCCGCGGGCTATCATCACGGTGTCACGTGCTATCATCATCGCTGTGCGGGCTGTCGCCACGACGTCTTGACTCCTTGCCCCTGGGACGGCGAGGGGACTCCTTGTCTCCTCTTCTAGGCGACGTACTCTCGCGTCTGTGAGGTGTTCTGTCCACTCGAGGTGTTTTATCGGCTTCAGGGGCCGCTGCATTATTGCGGGTTTGGGCAGCGATCGCCGCTCCGGCCATGCCTATCCCCCTTTGGACTTGGCGGTGTTTCTCTGTGCGGGGGTCGCTTTCTGGCGGATGGTTTGCCTATAGATAGGTAGCGGCAGCAAGGACCGCAGCGACAGGAGTTGTCAGGTGCACGTTGCCCTCGTCGTCGACGTGCATGAGGGAGGTCTCGATGGTTTTGCTGATCTCGCTGAGGGACCCTTGGTCCATATGGCAGTCTTCGAGACGTACTTCCCCTTTTTGATTGTCTCGTTCTCTATCGAGTGAGTTCTGGAGAGCTCCGCGCGGCGCTGGCTCGAAGCTTCTGTTGCGCGTCGACACACGTCGAGTTCCTTGCGAGCGTCCGCTAACTGGCGGCTTTTCAATGATAGATGATAGTGGTACGCTATCGGGTCTTCTCGGGACGCGTCGGGCTCTAGTGGGTGGCCTGTTTGCACCGCTGCTTTTCCCTTCTCCCAGGTAGCTCGCGAAATACTGATCTATTGCCTTGCCATGAGGCTAGCATTTTTTTGGTGGTTTCTTCGACTGGATCTGCCATACAGACGTGGAGCAGATATGGCTCGTGAGTCTTTGGCACTAGCCAGTAGTCCTCGCCGAGTTCAGCAGGTTCTTCAGTCGCGATAGTGTGGAAGTCGAGCCTGTTGCAGCGGATGGAGCCGTCGCTAGGCTCTGATTCGCGATCGGTGTCAATGAGCTGCGATTCTTGGGTCGCCATGATCGAGATGGACTCAGTGTCTGATCCATCGAGCGTGGTTGGGTCGGGGAAGGGTAGGATTCCCTCCTTGCTAGCACGGAAACGGAGGTTATCGAACGTCATGTTGACGCTCTCCTGGAGACCGCTGAACGCCGGGCGAGATTCCGGCGAGTAGGGTGTGTAGGTGAACGACCCGAAGAAGATTGGCTCCGAAGGAGCCGAGGATCCCGAGCTCCAGTCGAAGCTCAGTGAATATGAAGTCGGCGATGTTGTGGATCCAGCGCCTACCATTCCCATAGATGGCGCCAATTGTCAATGACTCATATCAACAAATCCCTCAGATGATCCGGTAGGGTTTCGAATAGGAGAATGAAATAGGCGCCGGCGGATACGATGGCTAACAAAGGGCACAATTTACCTAGCTTTAGGGCCCTCGTAGAGGTAATACCCTTGCTCCTACTTGTCTGTCCTTGTATTATGAAGTTTGGTTACAATGGTGGATGCACAAGTCGAGAGATTGGATCTCGAGCTATGGCTATGGTGGTGAAAACCTAGATTGGATGTCCCCCCCCTCGGGTGGCTCTCCCAGCCCTTAAATAGGTAGCTGGGTCTCATGCCGTACCCCGGGGGGTTACAAACCCTAGACTTAGTCGGTGGAGACTTTCCATCTAACAGGTCTCATGCTGTTGGTAGTACTTTCCGTTGGGCTTCCGTGCGGGGCCTTGGATCAGGTAGGCCCATCTAACAGGTCCGAAAGTCATCCCCATGTCAATACCCAAAGTATAACTTTCGATCATGCGGTCACTAGATATTCTCATAGTATAGGAATTATAGTAAATTTTAATTTCATATGCATTTTATAAAACACATAATGATTGTTTGGTATCTTTGAGCAACAACATACACTTGGGTCGGCTCAGTACTATTGTTAGCCTAACAATAAACTCTTATGTTTTGCTATACTTTCTTCTAAGTCCATGATCAGGAAAATATGATTATCTCAGAAAACACAAGCTAATCTTAGAGACAAGATTAGGAACTCTTGTTTGTTTATATCTTCACACCCGCACAAAGATTTTCCTTTGAAAAAAATCACTTTTCAAGTGCTATATCGGTTGTAGCATGATGACAAAAACTTAATTATGACCTTGGAGATAGAATAATAACTGAAAATTATTTTCTCTAGGGCAAACCTCCAACAATGCCATCTCATCCAAAGGTAGAACCTACACATAAACGACGAACCAAACCATATATGTGCATGATAGAGGAGCACATCATTCATGACATGTCTATTCATGTTCATACCACCGTCAACACAACCAAATATAGGTTCTAGTGCATATGCAAGGTCAATGTGCAAGCATTTCATGGAAACATATCCAAAATGTGGGAGCACAAAATCTCCATTAAAATTTGAGGAGTTGCACATAAAGCATTGAAAAGTGAAATTTGTGAAAAGTATTGGTGCAATAAGAGGAGACATAGGCAAAAACACAAGATGAATAATGTCCCAAATATTAACAACATGGGTGCAAGAAAAGCATAAGAAAGAGCAAGTTTTCATCATTTTTGTTGCAACACCAATGGAACACAATTGAAAACACTCATGACAATACATGTTCAAAATATCATTATGGTTGTCAACAAGACATCAGAAAGAACAATTGTTTATCATATTTTTTGCAACATATAAATCATCTATGTCAAAGATCAAGTAAGCATTCTTATCACAAAGGAAACCAACATCACAAACATGTTTGCAAAAAAACCAAAGTAAATAGTTCTTTTTAACTTTTTTGATGCAAAACATGGAGAAGTTATTAGAAGCCGAGTACGATCCGCAACCCAAATTTATTATGCTTTTAATAGCTTGTTTTGTCAACTCATGTTCAACTGAGGTTAACATTAGAATGCAGATACTCGAACACATAAAAGACCAAATGAAGATATTTTTTATGGTAAATGAACACACCATCCATCATGACATATCTCTTCATTCGCATATCACCAAAAACATCAAATTCAAATGTGAAGTATGAAATATGTGGATGGTCAAAATGCAAGATGAAGCGTTGATCATGCTCAACATGGAAAAACGAAAAATCTCCATAAAATAAGGATGTTATGGAGGCAAACTCTTTATCAAGCATTTCAAAATTATTGCGAACAAAGCATTTGGAAAGAATAATTGTTCAACATTTTGGATGCAAGAATGGGAGAGTAGTTCAAACATTTGTTGCAGATGGTGCAGAAAGCGTGATCATGGTTGTCATCAAACATTGGAAAAGAGAAATTGGCCATCTTGTTTTAATGGAAAAATGCAGAAAAATGGAAGCATTCATAAATTGGAATGCCTATGGCAATATCATTACAAACAGGTAATTCCACATGATCAACATATATGCAAATCATGTCATCACATGGGAATAAAAATGAAGCATATGTGACGTCAAGACAATCATCCATAGCATACAAGCCATCATCGTCTATCATGTCCACTAGTGGGATCATGGTCACATCAACACCCATGCATATTTAATCCCGCTCATGTGAAGTAGGTGTTATGGTATTAGGGGCTCCATGTGGCCGACTTGTCCATATTCATGTAGACATGGGTTGGCATCACTGTCATCTTCCATCTACATCGTATTCTCCATGGAACCTAATACATCATGAGATAACACACTATAGGTAGAGTGTAAGTTGTTAGAATTAAAAATGACCTCACATGACCTATCAACTACCTCTCACAACTCATGTGGTGTATCACTCATGCCAATCTATTTGCTTGAGGATGAGATGATATCAATCCCATATGAGCATGAGAGCCACTTAGCCCACTTGAGTGAGAGTAATAGTGAGTTGAGCCACTTAACCTAGACCGGCTAGCTTGGGTTGCCTCTCGGTCCTTCATCTGTCTAGGCCACAGAACGGCCAACCCAGCCGCCCCCCAGGCCGGACACCGTCAGGAGCTAGGTCAGACAGCTCGGGTTGCCACTCGGCCTTCCATCCGTCCGGAAACAGACCGGCGAGGCGCTACATGCGTGTAGGAATAGGGAATATTCCCGTGTATCCCTTCTCACCTACTCCCCTTACCCGCCTCTTTGTCCTTAGTACTATATAAGCTACCCCTTTGATTAGAGATGGCTACAGAGCTGATGTGAGATAGATTTGAGCATATGCTTTCCCCCTCCCATGTGGAGAACCTCCTTCATGGGATTCATGGCTACTCCATAGATTCATCTACTGGATTGTATCAAGATTTATCCAAGATAGCTACTCTTTCACCTCGTGATTCTAGTAGATCTTTCCAATCTCTCCCTTGTGGATTCTATTGATATGGTGGACCGGCCGTGAGAGAAATTGGTTTAATTAAGTGTGTTGTTGACTTGGGCTTTGCAGTTCTCTCGTAGACTTCATGAGTTATCCTGTTTTTATGTGCGTGAGTTCTGTTCTTCATGTTCTTCGCCCCCTCCCTCGTCAATCCGTGAACATCGGGCCAACTCCCGCATATCCCATGCAATGGGACGCATCACTTCATAGATAGATCTTGGCAGTTACGCATAAGGCGATTTTTTATATTTTCTATATGACAACCCTACACATATTCCATACAAAACATATATCAATAAAAAAATTAATAGAGATCCATCAGCACTAAAATTTCATCATATAATCCACGAACTATTACATAAATCATGTCAGTGATTTTTCTAAAAAAATGGAAGTTCGACTTAAAATTCTGCACGAATAGTGTTTGCAGTAAGTAGGCCTGCCCTGAGAGACGAACGGGGAGGTCGTCCCATGCCCTCAAAACTCAAAGACCCCAACCTAGGTATTGACCTGGTTTAAATACACGTGGGAGGAAAAAAAAAGCTAGTTCATGGGAGGGCCTCGAGGTAGGAAAAGGTGGAACTTGGGAGGAAAATAGGTAAGCTAGCTTCCTTGCGGGCCTAGATGCGATATAAGATGGAACCTCAGAGGGGAAAAGAAGCTAGGAACAAGCCTGGAGTTAGGTGCAAGGCGACGAGTTATGTCCATGTCATGATCGCATGATTTTCATGTCTTGCTTGTCTATGAAATAGACGACATCGGCCACCAATTCTCTTGGGGATAGCAACTCTACCTAGAGGTGAGGCTGAGCCATTATCGAGAGAAGGTGTTTTCCCGGAGTCGGTCGAAGACCGTATCGGCATAGCCCACCGACCATTGTGATAGCACGGAGATTTGGGGGGAGGCGGGAGGGGGGTGTGTTTCTTTAACATGTCTACGTTCTATGCAATTTGTGATGATGATCTATTACGTTTACATCCTTCCGCTACTAATAGAGCAGATAGAACCACAAAGATGATCAAGTGGTAATTTTTTTAGAGTAATAGAGTCACATACAAAATTCTGAAGGAGTTGGTAATAGTTGATGCAGAGAAACAAACCGATGTTAAACCAGAAGATATAGGCGCTACTAATGATTTTGATGTTTATTTTAAGGGCTTCGGACTTTATGTTTGCCCGGGCCCTCAAAATCTCAAGAATAGGCTTGTCGGTGTTTACCATTTTGCAAGTGGGAAAGTGTTTAAGAGAAGACATCACAACAACACCAAATATGCACGCACACACTTTTCTTAGAGCGGGAACTATTTGTACCTTCATATAAAAAAGGTAATGCATGTAACAATATATTAGTAGTAGTATAAATGTATATACAAATAGATCACGGTACATCTCTCAACACGTCACACACATCTAATCTAGCAATCTAGTATATGGTACATATGAAACACGGAGGGAAGCACCCATTTATTTACAGGAATAAGGATCGATTTATCTAAACAAAATAGTAGAGTAATAGACCGACGGAAGATATGAGCTTGTATGTTGCACCACGCGAATATAGAGCTCCGGCTGCAGCATTTCCGAGTGGGTCTGGCCCCTGCAGCGTGTTGGATTGTCGTCCGGGAGTGTTTGAATCCGGCAATGGTAGCACCTGCGGATTTGAGCTTGGAACGTCTGGTTGCGGCAGTGGCGGCTGGTTGGGGTCCGGCAGGGGTTGGGGCAGTGGCTGTGGGTTGGGGTCGGGCTTCGGCCCAGGTTGCAGGTTTGGGCCTGGTTGAGGTAACGGTTGTGGCTGCGGGTTTGGGTCTGGTTGTGGTAACGGCTGTGGCTGCGGGTTTGGGTCTGGTTGTGGTAACGGCTGTGGCTGCGGGTTTGGGTCTGGTTGTGGTAACGGTTGTGGCAGCGGGTTTGGGTCTGGCTTAGGCAAAGGTTGTGGCAGCGGGTCAGGCTGCGGTCCCGGGTTGGGTAGTGGCATCGGTTGTGGGCGTGGGTTTGGATCCGGGATTGGTAGTGGCGGAGGAGTTGGGAGCTGCTGCAATTTCCGTTGCGGGCCAAACTGCAGCCGTGGGTTTGGGACCTCAGACTCAGAGCCAGGCCCAGGCATCGCCTGCACGAATCCTGCACCCGCCGCTGCCATCACCAGGATGCATAGGAGACGAGAAGAAAGGTGGCGACGCATCGCCATGGCTCGCGCCTCTCCCTCGGTAGCCGTGGTTGTATTGCAGTGGGAGCCGACCAGCTGAGTGCTTTTTACACGGCCACTCCCCAGCTCGGTGTTTATATAGCCACGGCGAGCGAATCAACGGTAGGCATGTGTCTGGGCTGAGGAATAAGGTCGGGCGTCGTCCATTGGATATTAATTAGGAGTAGCTAATACTGCTCCATTCGAATTGGTAGAGCGTAAAGTGCACCCTATGTGTGCGCGCGGGCGTGTGCAACATTTGTGATTGGTACGTTTCCATGGTGCCTGTAACTTTCAAGCCTGTGCTGCTATGCGTATACAGATTTAAGTTACATGGACAGACTGGTGGTGCTCAGCCCATGGTTATCCTGTCAACTAACTACTCCTCTCTAACTTTACTCGCCATACGACATACCTATGCAAACAAACATCCACACGGCGTTGCAAAGGTTAACCAGGTCTTCGTCCGGGATAGTAACTTCAACCCACATATAAAACATGTGGATGTGGTTGTCCAAAAGTATTCTTCAATATGACCTCACGGATATTGCACAAACCTTTGGGCATGCCTTCAGAACCAAGTGATGGACGGCATCCTGATTGGATCGACCCAGATATTGCTTGCCGGCCTATCGAAAAGCAACGGGTGTACGGGGTGCACAATTAGTCAAAACCAAAATTAAAGGATCCGGACGGATGATGTCCATCTGTTTGACCTCACGCTCAGCGATGGCCCGTACATCCTGGGCTCCTGGCCAACCCGATCCGACGCGCGCCTTGTGTTTTGGAAGCTTGTGATGTGTGTGTTGCGACCGCATCGTCTCATCCTCCTCCCATTCATCCAACCCGCGTTTTAACTCGTGCTCAGAATGAGAGACTACCAAACCTTCTTCCTTTGTCCGGGGGTTCTTTGTGTTTTTGTGATGAGACAGTTACTCCACATATGTTCATTTTTTCATGCGGCCGCTCTGTTTGGTTGGGTTTAATTGTGCATTTTTTAAGTTTGGCTTCTAAGTCAAAAGACATCTAAATAAGCGCTACAGACCTTGATTTTCGCTTTTGATATGAAATACTGTTTGCATGATAGTATAAAAAAAGTCAAAACCAAAAGCACCTATTTAGATGTTTTTGTCTCTTACTAGCAAAACATGCCCGTGCAATGATACAGGGTAGTTCTTTTCAATATTTTTTAGGTCGCGGAGAATTTGATACTTGATCAGTCTTCTGCTGAACAAAATGTACACATTAACGTGGCTATGTCAAGGAGGCCAAAAGCACAGGATCAGTAGAAATAAAATCAAAGATCATTGACCGTCTTATGGACAACTGTCGTGGAAAAAAATAACACGATAACTGCAATTAGACAACTCAACATCAGAAGGAAGTAAATCTCAGAATTTTAGACATCATAAAGCAACCTTGTGATAGATCAAGCATCATGTAGGAGCGTCAACCGAGTTTCGGTACCCTCACCGTTAGCGTTTTAGGGCTCCGGAGGCGATTTCTTCGCCCCGTGAGATCGGATCCAATCCGATTTTTTGTCCTACTACTATTCGCGTCTACTCATCATGACCGTGTTGGTGACTAGCGCGTCGTGCTCCTGGCATCTGTTTCTCGGTGATTGCTAGTGTTCCTAGCAAAAGGCAATGTCTGCATCTTCAGCGTCGGTGGCCGCCACTGGGGCAGAAGAGGTGGAGACCGGGATTGATGAACGGCTTCAACACCTCGACCTGCGTGACTATGAATTGGACGATGTGGTGATCGGGGCCGAGGAAGGTAGGGTTCTTGAGAAGGACGCGCGCTGGCTGCCGGTTGCGAAGGTTCACACCTCGCGGTCGTTCAGTGCAGAGGCACTATTTGGCAAGATGAAAGCAATCTGGAACTTGTCCAGGGAACCAACCAGTAGAGAAGCTGGCAACAATTTGTTCGTCTTTCAGATGTATTGCTTGGGAGATTGGAGAAAAGTGGTTCATTAGGTCCGCGGACCTTTCGTGGCTGGGTAGTACTCATCGAGGTCTATGATGGGTGTGTGGATCCAGAGAAGGTGTTATTCAGAGGCATATACGTTTGGGCTCAGATCCACGACATACCGGAGATGTACCGGAAAATCTCAGTGATTGATGACCTCGCGTGCCGTATAGGGAAAACGAAAGAGGTCCAGATGAACCCCAAGCTTTTCTTCGAAGGTAACTATGTGAGAATAAGAGTATTGATCGAGATTGATAAGCCATTGAAGCGTGTCACATGTCTGAATATCGAAGGGGAAGGGAAGAAGAGGTTGTTTGTGAAATATGAAAAAATTCCATACTTCTGTAAGAACTGCGGGCTAATTGGGCATAACCATGAAGAATGCGGGGATGGAGTGTGGTCTGCCCGTGAACTACAATATGGGTATTTTATGCTAGCAACGAGGCGTGTCGTCCCTGCCCCCTTGGAGGCACGATCCTTCGCTCCTCGAGACCGAGGTGGTCGCACTGGCTTTAGAGCGGCACCTGAACCCCCTCTCCCCCGCAAACGCTCTTCGCAAGATGCTTCGCTTGATTCTAAGACGGATTTGATGGACGATGCAACCAGCCCGCTAAAAACTCCCTCGGATACTGCGGTTGGCTCTGAATCGGATGTGGGGGCTAAACGGAACTTGGATTTTAGCTCGAAAAGATAAATACCATCGGTGACCCCATGAACGACGAGGTTCCTGCACCCGTGCCCCTCTCCCTCTAGCTACACTAATCCACGTGACCGAACAAAACAGCGGAAGACGATAAGCAATACTAATGACCTAGCAACATCGGAGGCCTCCTCCGAGGGGGACCGCCGGGCCCAATGGCGACATTAGGTTGGAACAGTCATGGGCTAGGGCAACCTGCGACCGTTCAAGAGCTCGTCCGCCTCGTACAGACTTATAAGCCCGGTCTAGTTTTCATCTACGAGACTAGATAGGGTAAAGAAAGAGTGGAGAATCTTTGGTTCAGATTAGGAATGAAGGAGTGTTTTCAGGTGAAAGGTTGGTAAAGGGGCGGTTTAGCTCTCTATTGGGCTGAGGATGTTACCGTTGTTATATTATATTATATTATAGCAATTATCACATTGATGTTCGTGTCAGCGGAGGTCCGTATGATCACATGTGGAGGGGCACGTTCATTTATGGAGAGCCTAAGGCGTGTGATCGTCATCTCATGTGGACTAAACTCCGCCAACTTAAAGAATGCTCAGATAGACCGTGGATAATTCTTGGTGAGTTCAATGAGGCGATGTGGCAAGAGGAACATTTTTTTCAGTCGGCCAGGTCTGAGAGGCATATGTCTGATTTTTGGGAGTTCCTATCCTTTTTTGACCTACATGACATTGGCTTCGTGGGAGTTCCATGGACCTTTGACAACAAGCAGAAAGGAGATAGGAGTGTTAAGGTCCGGCTGGACAGAGCGGTTGCACTGCCGGCTTGGTCTACTTTTTTCCCAGAGCACAGGTTGTGTCATGTTGCATCACCTCGGTCATACCACTGCACAATCCTCCTATCAGCGGACAAAACAAGCAACCACATGCCACTCCAACGGATCCGACGGTATGAAGTGACTCTCTCGCTGATGTCGTGGAGGTGGCTTGGTCACGTAGGGTCCCTTGTACGGATCTAGGGGTGTGGCTTCATCGCTGCAGTCGGTTATGAGTAGTCTACAGCTTTGGAGGAAAAACAATTTCAAATCCATCCCAAAAGAAATAGAGAAGAAATGAATACTGCTAGATGAACTGAGAGACCGGTCTGATGCTGCTAGTATTGCGGCTCGGTTTGCTTTAGAGAAGGAGATGGAAGGAGATGGATGAATTATTATACAGGGAGGAAATTATGTGGATGCAACGGTCGAGGATCGCATGGCTTAGGGAAGGTGGTCGCAACATAAAATATTTTCACCGGCGTGCCTCTTGGAGAAGACGGAAAAATAAAGTGCATCGCTTAAAACGCGAGAAAGGATCATGGACATGCGATAATGTGGAGATGAAGAGTACGGCTACAAGCTTCTTTCAGCAGCTGTATACCCATGAGGAGGCTATTAACCCAGAACCGGTAATCGAGGCCATGACTTCTTGCGTTGATGCTGACATGAATGAGAAGTTGTGCTCTCAGTTTTCGGAAAAAGAGATTAGTGACGCCCTGTTTCAAGTTGGTCCTCTCAAGGATCCCGTTCCGGATGGTTTCCCTGCTCGTTTCCTGCAGTGTAATTGGGATCTGTTGAAGGCGCTAAAGGACTTCAGGACGATCAGCCTCTGTAATGTTATATTTAAGATAGTCTCGAAGTGCTTGGTTAATCGTTTGTGGCCGTTTTTGCGGGACATTATTTCTCCCACTCAGAGTGTGTTCATCCCGGGTCGCCTTATTACAGATAACGCACTCATGCCGTTCGAGTGCATACATTCAATTCAGACAGGCTCGCCATCACTAAGGAATTTTTGCGTGTATAAATTGGACATGGCCAAAGCGTATGACCGCATGGATTGGAGGTTCTTGGAAGGAGTTTTAGCAAAACTAAGCTTTCATAGAAAATAGATTCGGTGGGTGATGGAGTGTGTTACCACTGTTCGATACACGGCTCGCTTTAACAGTCAAATGTTGGACCCCTTCACACCAACCCGTGGAATCCGCCAAGGTGATCCCCTTTCTCCGTATTTGTTCCTTTTTTATGTTGATGGTTTATCATGTTGTCGGATATATACCGAATAGGGGTATAGAAGATGGTAGACAAAAGAGCTGGACTACCAGGGTGGCCTGCAAGGTAATGGGCTTAGGTCCATTGGGCGGCCCAGTAGTCCAACGCGTAGAAGCCGGATTCTAGAAGAACCCGGATCACGGCCCGCGTGATCTGGCTTGGAGGAGAAGACGGATTCCTTACTTTCCAAGTTACAAGTTAAACGTAGTCTTCTAGGTTTCTGGTTCTGTAAGCCCTAATCCGGCTATTATATAAAGCCGGACGGGAGATAGATTTCATAAGCTCAATAAGTTCCTTTAGTTCCAAGGTTCTAGGTTCAAGCTCAAGCCTTACGCAACTCGCCGAGAAGTTCATCCTCGACGAGTAGCTAGATCTATTCCTTTACATTGTAACCTTATTATACGGGCTTTAGTCCCACATAGTGAGAAGTGCAGGAGTAGGTACGCCGTACTGTCGCGACGTACCGAACCTGGGTAAAATCCCGTGTTCTGTGTTACTACGCTATCCCGTTACCCCACGTCTCTACCGTAGTCTCATGGCACCCCAGTCTATGAAAACTACTACGATGTCTCGACAGTTGGTGCCCACCGTGGGGCAAACGACGTCAGGCGTGAAGTTCCGATCTGGGATATTAGGCGGAATCGGAAGATCGATCACTGTCGGAAGCTTGGAATTTGACGACGACGTCGGGTGCTTCCTCGACAACGGATCCTACATCCCGGCGCGAAACCACCTGGTAAGTGCCTGCGTTTTACCGATTGGATCTGCTAATATCTTTATCGGATTAACCGCAGAAGCAATGGGGTTTTGCGGTGAAAGCAATTATCTCCCACCCGCCCTATACCCAGTCGAAGACGACTATGATGCCGGATTTTGCTCAGATCGCCGACAAAACAGTGATACGCACTTTATCGGCATGGTGCAATCCGAGATCGCCGAAAACACGGATGACGGAAATCCCGTGCAAGAGGCAGACAACGATACACCCGTCACAGAGACGGAAGAACCAATACCCGTCACAGAGACGGAAGATCCGACATCCGTCAACCAGACGATGAACTCGGAAACAGAGTCCGTGCTTGCCGCCATTGAGGCGAGATTGGAGTCGGAAACCGGATCGGATAACTTCTCCGAAGACGAAGATGATGATGCCTTCGTAAGAAAAGTTAAATCCTTTCAAGAGGGGTTCCATGAAGTGCTAATGGCAAAACCAGCTGATACAACGGGTGCTGACAGCCAGGAAAGCCCTAAAACCCCTCCGCCAGCAGAGGAGAGGGAAGACGGAGAAACTTCTCCGATATTTCCTAATGTAAAGGAGATGGCAGAGGATGAACCTGTCAAAAAACCTCCCTCTTCCAAGAAAAAGCACCGTGCTTCTAAAAAACTCCAGTACAAACTCCGGAAGAAAAAGTCAGCTGATCTCGCTGATGAAAACCTGGAAGTTGGAGATATTAGTGGCACAAAGCCTACGGAAAAGAAATCTAAGGAAATCACTGCTCCGCCAATGACAGAACTGGAAGAGCAAGAACTATTACAAACTCCAGTGGGACCCAATGAACCCCCTGAGATGCTGGAAGCCAGGAGACAAGCTTTCCAACGGCAACAGCAACAACTGCTTAGATCTCGGCAACACCTCCAACAAACCCATAATGACATCAAAATCATGAAGGAAGAAATTGAGGAGTACGAGAGAAAGCACAGATCTGCCTTAAAACCTACAAGGTTACCCGGAATTGCAAAACCGGAAGAACTGCCGCCGAAAGAAAGGTTCTATAACCCATCTTGGCAAAAGCAGTTAAACGGCAAAGATGCTAAGGGCGAACCAATATACAAAACCGCAGCTGAAAACGCGGAAGCAGCGTTCGCCATCCTGAACAATGATCTGTACTCCAACGGGGAAAAACTCCAAGGGGTGTATGCTTTCCTAGGAAAAGCATTACAGCAGCAACAACGAGGACAAGAGCGATCAGGGAGGCTGCATGATAATTCCGCCCTCTGCAAAACTGTTACTTGCGCTGCTGGAGCACCTGGACCGGAAGAACCCGGAGATTCGGATAAAAAAGAGGATCCGAGAAAAGACAAGAAAAACCCCGACAACCGGGACGCAGCGTCTAGAACCGGACCTCATCTCCCGAAAGATGGATATAAACCACACGGTCGGGAAGACAAACACCGGAATGACGGCAAAATAATGCCACCTTCGAGAAACCCAGCTGAAAAAGCTGGAAGATACGATACACCTCACAGGCGTGAAAGATCTCGGACACCGCCCAAAGATAAGGAAAGGTACAGGAGCAGGACTCCACCTAATCCCAGAGGGCGTGACAACGGAAGAGATAGAGATAACCTCGGAAAAACGCGTCCGCGTAACAATGGAAAAGAAAGGAGCAGATCCCCTTCTGTCCATTCAGCCGGGAGATATTCTGCACATATTGACAGAGCAGAAAAGGATGATCTATACTTTGGTCCTAAGTGTTTTACTGACAGGATCCGAAGGATAACCCTGCATTCTAGCTTTGCCAAAGTTGGTCCAACCTACCAAAAATATACCGGCAGTACAAACCCGGATACCTGGCTTTCAGACTATTACACAGCCGTCCAGATCAACAACGGGACAGACCTGGAAGCTGTCAAGTTTCTTCCCCTAATGTTGCTAGACGGAGCCAGAGATTGGATTAATGGTTTACCATCAAGAACTGTCGACAGTTGGGATGATATGGCGAGGGTATTTACTCAGCATTTTCGAGGAACATACAAACGCCCAAATAGCATCAACCAGCTGAACCGTTGCACCCAATTTGAAGACGAACCATACGTGGATTTCATCTCCAGATGGACTGCAATGAAGAATAGTTGCTCTGGGGTAACTGACGTACAAGCAATGCATGCTTTCGTCAATGGCCTAAAACCCGGACTTGTACCGTTCATGGTTGGCTCTAAAAAGCACAAAGATCTCGGATCTATGCTTACAACCGCTAATGAGCATGCTGCAGCCGAAGACGATATCAGAGCAAGAGGAGGCAATATTGAGTCACTGATACTGGCCAAGAAAACACCTCGTTCTGATAAAAAAGGAACTCCGGAGTCAACGACAAAGCCCAAGGAGGTTAACTTAGCCTTTGGAGGAGAAAAAGGGAACAAGTGGAAAGGCCGCAGTCCGGATCCCATCAATTACACTCCTGAAGAATGGGAGAGAATTAAGTCGGAACCCTGCGTCCACCACTCTCAGTTTGGGAAACCAACCCACACGAACGCGCAATGCCGGCTAAACAAGCATATGAAAGGCAATGCAGGATCCGGAAGTAAAGGGAAGGGTTCCAAGAGGAAACCTGCCAAACAAAAGCCAGAAGCTGAAAAAGAAGACAGTGAATCGGACACTGATGACAAAATCCAGGAACAACAGCGAAAAGGAGAACCTAAATTTCCGAGAGTTGACGGAGAAGCAATGCTAACTTTCCTAGCAACCCCGTCAGCAAAGGTGGCCAAAAGGACACTTCGAGAAATAAACGCGGTTGTTCCTGCAACCCCAAAATTCTTGAAGTATTCTAACACACCGATAATCTGGGATCAGTCTGATCATCCCGGAAATATCCCTGAACCCGGCACACAAGCTCTTGTTGTAAGCCCTATTGTTCAAAACACTAGGCTAAGAAGAGTGCTGATGGACGGAGGATCCAGCATCAATATAATGTACCTGGATACACTGAAGCACTTGAAGATATCCGAGTCCCAGCTCAATTACAGCAATATACGCTTCCATGGCATCGTTCCTGGCAGGCAAGCACGATCCCTAGGAGAAATTTCCCTAGATGTCACCTTCGGAGATAAAGATCACTTCCGGCAGGAAAAAGTATCCTTCGAAGTTGTGCCGTTCGAGAGCGTGTATCACGCAATACTCGGACGTCCGGCTTTCGCCAAGTTTATGGCAAGATCTTGCTACATCTACAACAAGCTGAAGATGCCAGGACCCAAAGGAGGAGTAATCACCATTGCCGGTGATTTCAAGCTGGCAAACGAGTTGGAGAAGCAAAACGCCCTTTGCGCTCAAAGAGTTATAGCTCAGGAAGAACTGAAGGAGTTAGCCAAGGAGGTATCGCCGAAAGAAATGCCGGCAGGAAAAGAAACTCGGAAGCCAACAGATAGCTTCAAGGCATCCGAGAATACAAGACAGGTAATCCTAGATCCCAAAGATCCGACAAAATTCGTCGTTGTAGGGACTGGGATGACCGACAAATAGGAAGGCGAGCTCATCAAGTTCCTCCGTGAGAACTGGGACATTTTTGCTTGGTGTCCAGCTGACATGCCAGGCGTACCCAGGGAACTTGCTGAGCACCAACTCAAGGTTATTCCCGGATCAAAACCCGTCAAACAAGGTCTCCGTCGATTTGACGGAAGAAGACGGAAGGCTATTGGCAAGGAAATTATCCGGCTTTTAGCAACGGATTTCATCAAGGAGGTAATCCATACTGACTGGTCCGCAAATCCGGTATTAGTACCGAAGAAAGACACAACTGCCCTCAGAATGTGTATAGATTACACAGGATTGAACAAGTTATGTCCGAAAGATAGGTTTGCGCTGCCGCGAATCGATCAAATAATAGATGCCACTGCAGGCTCTGAGCTTTTGTGCTTTTTGGATGCATACTCCGGGTACCACCAAATACGCATGAAAAAGGAAGATCAAATCAAGACTTCTTTTATAACCCCATACGGGACGTATTACTATGTAACCATGCCTTTTGGCCTGAAGAACGCAGGTGCAACCTACCAGCGTTGCATGCAACGTTGTTTGCATAGTCAGATTGGAAAAAACGTCCATGTTTACGTGGACGATATTGCTGTCGTAACCAAGGAAAAAGATACACTCCTTGAGGATTTGCGAGAAACTTTCGAAAACTTGCGCACTTACAAGATGAAGTTGAATCCATCTAAGTGCGTATTCGGGGTTCCCTCAGGAAAACTTCTGGGTTTCATCGTTTCTCATAGAGGAATAGAAGTTAACCAGGAAAAGATGAAAGCAATCTCGAACATCTCAGAACATACGTATGAAAAAGATGTCCCAGAATTGCCGGGTTCCGCCACAGCCGTAAAAAGATTTCTTAGTTGGCTGGGGGCTAAAACCCTACCACTCTTCAAGCTGCTGAAAAGTTTCGATAAGGGCAAGTGGATTGCGGAAGCCTGGGAACACTTAGCAAGTTATGTCCCCTTCTGTACTTAGTTCAAATCTATGTAAACATCTTTTGAGATCATGAAATAAAGTTGTCGGAATGCTGTCATCCATTTTTATTATAAGTGCAAAGTGTTTCCGCCTCATCTATTTCCCAATGATCTTACAAATTTCTCAATGTTAACCCGAATTGTGCTTGCGTACTCGGCGTTACATAACTGAATGATTTTTCAGCCTTTTAACGGCTAAAGGAAACTTGAATTGCCTGCGTGCCCAAGTTTCACTTAAAACTTTCCTTGTTTCTCTAAGTCTTATCTGATCGTGCGTATGCTGGGTTACTGGAACTAGTTAGTAAAAATGCCTTTAGCATGATTCATGTTTTCGAGTTTCAAAACTGCTTGGTTCGTCCCCAGTTACTCGGCATAACGATTCATAATGCTATTTGAGCCATTTCAAACACTAAGGACAGTTAAAGCATACACACCAGAGAACTTAGAAGATAAAGGAGTGATAAAATTCAAACAACTTGCAAAGTAATTTCATAGTTTAAACTGCAAAAGACGGAATTTTCATTAATACATAAGAAGCATTACATTTTGGATTACAAATGAAAGAACAGTAATGCTCCTATTGTCTAAATTTTCTATCCAGGTTCCAGGTAACCCTTCAAGAATCCGACTCCTCCTCGCTGCTTTCTTCATCGGGAATTGGAGGAGCTTCTTCTTCTGGATAGTGGACGCCGACATTTACCATGGCGGCAATCTGAGTGGCGTGGCCCTTAACTTCACCAAAGATGGTGGATCGTTGCGCATCCGTGTATCCCTGAGGGACACCGGTGGCCACACGCCAGGATTTGGCACTAGGGTAGTGCATGCGCATAAGGCCTAAGGCCATACGCGCACCACCCCGTGCAGCGGAGCGGAGAACAGACTCCTTGGACTCCGCCACCTCCATGATGATACCCGGAAGTTTTTCAACCTCCGAGCATTCCCCAGATTTTTCGGGAAGAAACTTGCCTACTAGCTGCGTTGCAGCAGCCTTCATCAAGTTCCATGTCTCCCCGAAAGCTCGGATGCCTGCAGCCCGAGTGCCATCTGGGGTGTCTCCTGTTTGATCCGATAAAGCATACAAAAGGGTTAAGGAGACAAACAGAGAAAGCAAAACATGGAAAGATGAAGACAAGGGTAAAAAATTTACCGATGAGTTTATCGATCTCGGAAACTTCCTCCAGGCGAAGGTTCAGAGCTTCAGTCAAATCCTGGATGGTGGATTTGTCTTTCTCCGCCTGCTCGGAAGCCTTGGAGTTAGCCACTCCAAGGGCCAGATTGCTGGCTTCCAGGTCTTTTTAAGCCTTCACAAGATTCTTGTGAAGCTCAATGTTCTCATTGCGGAGAATCTCGGCGTTGCCGGAATCTTCCGTTGCTTGTTTAGCTTCAGCTAAAGCAGCTGAAAAGCAAGGGAAAATCCGAGTTGATCAATTTCCTCGGGAAAAAACTTAGACAAATTCTTAAATCGGAAATTTCAAAACGAAAAAGCCTACCTTTCGTTTCCGTCAAAGCGAGCTGAGACGATTCCAGCTCCGCCTCTCTCTCCTCAAGAATAGAAAGAAGACTTCGAACTTCTTTATTCTTGATAGTGAGCTTCCTGAAAACTTCAAGGTTTATGGCCTCGGAGGTTTGCTGAAACACAGCAAGGAAAAGTATGGTTAATAAAAACATCAAAGCAAAAAAGCATGCATTTTGTTTAATGCTTGGGGGCTAGAGTTACATACCTGGCTCATGCGTTGCAAACCTGCTAAGTTTTCCCGGAATTCTTTCGCGTATTCCGCGAAGTGATTTTCGGCCGCGTTCAAGCCGTCATTTATAGCCTTAAAATCCTTGTCAAAGGTGGGGATTTCCTCGTCGAAAGTCCGAGAAGATTTCCCCACCTCTGGAGCCGCCCTTTCCCTCGTGTCCGACTCGGACACAACGGGCTGGCTGGGCTCTGGGGGCTTGGTGGTGGTGGCGGCAGTAGGTTCTTCCGCCATTGTCTGCGGCGTATCCGGGGCGACGGCGGGAGATGGTTGGCTGCCTCGGTTGGAAGAAGCCCTGAGCTTCTTCAACTTTCTCGGCTTCAAGGTGGAGGGGGGCAAGCTAAAAACCAAAAACCCGGAAAAGGTTAAAACACCGAAGATGGACGAAAAAGATCCCATAAAAGAAAAAACCCAGAAGAAAATAACCTGGACGTGGCGACGGGGATTCCGTCAAGATCGATAATTTCATCCGAAGAAACTATCTTCTTGCGTTTGCGCCCACCAGTAGCGGCGGTACGCAGCGCATCCAGCTCGGCCTCGGAGGCTAACTCCGAGTCTGGAAGATCCACAAGCTGTTGGAAAAAACCAATCAGATTCGAAAGGTAGATTATCCAGGAAGTAAGATTATACCCAAATAACGGGAAAATTACCTTAGGAGCGGGGTTGTCGGCCGTGTACATTGGCCGACTCTCCGTGTATTGATCGCGCGAAGCGACCAACTGGTTGATGCGCCGCCTGAGCTCCTTTGCGGGCCAATCCTTGTCGGTTGTCCGCATTGGATCCTTGGCTCCTGTGTATTCACACAGGAGACGGCCTCCGTGGTTTGCTAATGGCTGAATCCGCCTATTCAGCCAGCAAAAGACCGTGTCCATACCGGTCAAAGGAGGTTTGGAGGAAGTGAGTTTGGCGATGCGCCTCTTGATCCTTAGCAGATCTGGAGGCAGAACCTGGACAGCCTCTGTAACCCAGTTATCCTGGGGAACAGCGGCGGAGTTCACAAAAGGTGGAACCCCGACGGCTTTTTTAGGAAAAGGCACGTCGGGGTGATAAAAGAAGGAACCCGTCCAGAATTTGACGGATTCCGAGGTTTTTATTTTGGGGAACCAATCCTCTCGGAATCTCCGAAGAGTAAAGGAAATGGTTCCGCAATTTGGGAGTGCGCCCTCCGAAGAGTTACGCTTAACCCCAAAGCAGTACAACCAAAAATCTAACCTAGGCTCTATTCCTAGGTAACCCTCGAATAAGGCCTGAAAGCCGGCCATATACAGAATGGAATTGGGAGGGAGATTATGAGGTTGGATGTTGTAGTGAGCTAGAACTTGGAGGAAGAAAGAAGAAGGGGGAAGCCCCATACCTCGTAGAAGGTGGGAGGCGAGAAGCACCCTTTCGCCCTCTTGCGGCGCGGGTTCGGTCTCCTCTTCCGGGAGCCGCCATTTCTTCTTCAAAACCAGGCCTTCCTTCTCCAAGTTGGGAAGAAGAGCCGGGGGAATACTGCAGGCAATCCAGTTGCCTGCAGTTTCCTCTTCTTCATCTCCTCCGGCGGTGGCGGCCTTCGCGGCGGCAAGCTGCTCGTCGAGGAGCTCTACCTTTTCCTCCGCCGTTTCGGGAGCGAACGGCGGGGTCGATGTGGTGTTTGGTCCCGCAGCATCTGTGGTGGCGGAGACGTTTCCTCCGCCCGCTGCGGACGCCGTAGCCTTTTCCAGCTCGCCGCCGGCGTGCTTGGGCGACCCAAGTTGGGGATCTAGATCGCTCAAGAGCTCGTCGACGGAAGCGCGAACTGGCGATGATTGCGGAGATGCCATCTTTCTCGGTGGTGTTGGAGCGCTCCGGCGTGCAAAGGGCTCGTCGGGGCAAGGAATCGTTCTCGCTCTCGAGCTCTCGTTCGCACCAATGGTGAAGGCAGTGAGGGAGTGAAGAAGGTTGATGAGGAGGACGAAGACGGCTATTTATAGCCTAAAAACCCTCTAGATACGCGCTAACGGCTCTTTTGACCGTTGGATGTTCGACGCGTGTCGCTCGCCGGAAAATCCGGGAAACGGAACGACAGAGGAATGATGGCTATCTCCTCGTTTCTCGTGAGAATCTGTCAGAGATACGTTGCAGGGTTTCCCGCGTGAAACCAAGCGGCGCTTACGTCAGTATGATTAAAGCGCTGATGTCACGTGTTCCTTTTCCGCGAAGGATCGCGAGAAGAAAAGCCGGATTTTCATAGTTCCGAGTTTTATGTTACCATCTCCTTCAAAAGGAAAGAAGAAAGAATCAAGACTGCTGAATCAAGTTTCCCGGACAAAATGTATTTAACGAAAGGCGGAGTTTCAGAGTTTTGATCCTTCCTGGGGGCTACTGTCGGATATATACCGAATAGGGGTATAGAAGATGGTAGACAAAAGAGCTGGACTACCAGGGTGGCCTGCAAGGTAATGGGCTTAGGTCCATTGGGCGGCCCAGTAGTCCAACGCGTAGAAGCCGGATTCTAGAAGAACCCGGATCACGGCCCGCGTGATCTGGCTTGGAGGAGAAGACGGATTCCTTACTTTCCAAGTTACAAGTTAAACGTAGTCTTCTAGGTTTCTGGTTCTGTAAGCCCTAATCCGGCTATTATATAAAGCCGGACGGGAGATAGATTTCATAAGCTCAATAAGTTCCTTTAGTTCCAAGGTTCAAGCTCAAGCCTTACGCAACTCGCCGAGAAGTTCATCCTCGACGAGTAGCTAGATCTATTCCTTTACATTGTAACCTTATTATACGGGCTTTAGTCCCACATAGTGAGAAGTGCAGGAGTAGGTACGCCGTACTGTCGCGACGTACCGAACCTGGGTAAAATCCCGTGTTCTGTGTTACTACGCTATCCCGTTACCCCACGTCTCTACCGTAGTCTCATGGCACCCCAGTCTATGAAAACTACTACGATGTCTCGACACATGTCTTATTTTCAAGGAAATAAAAAACCATTCATTGCGAGCTGCACATATGTCGGAGGGCCCCGGGGATTTCCCATCTATTGTTTGCGGATGACAGTCTCTTATTCTTTGAGGGGCCGGTGGATCAAGCTAATATTATTAAGGGGATTTTAAACCGGTATGAACAAGGTACTTGTCGGAGAAGTTGTTCTGTCAACGACAGGGTAGCTCCTAAAGGTTCGAACACTGGGGGCTAACCACGCTTTATCGCACCTCAGAAGGCTTCGGGAGGGGAGCGCTTGAAGGAAAATAATGGAGACACGGGGAGTTACCTAGGTTCAGGCCACCGTGATGGTGTAAAACCCTACTTATACTGGAGGCCGGCCCTCTCTCCCGCTCACTTGGCGGAAAAGGGAGTCCACAATGTGTCAAAGGAGTACACTGCAGCGCTCTGCCTCACAGGCTTTCACCGGTCGTCGAGGACGGTCGCCACCGTCCATGGCAGGGCAGTGGGGGCACTGCTGACGCTCCTTTCGTCTTGTAGTGGTGTAACGGTCTTCTTGCACCAAAGGGGAAAACCTTGGGCCGTGCTTTGGTGCGTGTAGCGTTGCTCTACGCTTTATACATGAGAATGGCAACTGCGGACAAAGTCGCTCTGTCCCTCTGTGGCGCCTTCGTCATCCTCGCGGAGTTCAGGACGTCACCCCTACATGGGTTACCTGCCAACGGGGGGGATCCCTGCTGGAGAAGAGCGTCGACAAAGCAGGGCTCCTCTCTAGTGATGCGCGATGGAATTCTCGAAGGAGGCTCCTCTCCAAGGGTCAACCTTAGTGAAAGCCGACCGGAGGCTTCCTTCGCTTGTGATTATTTGGTACGGGCTCCTCCCGTACCGGATGGACTGGGCCAACAGAAGGCCTAGGATACCCTGGTATCCGTAGGCCCGACAGTAGCCCCCGGGCCCAAGACGCACGCGTTAGGAGAAGGCGAAGCAGACTAGGCCCCCAAGCTGCGCAGCCAGCCGCACCACGTGGCACCACGGTTCGTGGGAGGACCCACAGCTTTTTCGCGTGGCGGAAACGTCTTGTTGCCATTACTGCTCTGGCCAGGCGGCGGAGAGTAGCTAGTGCCTTGGTGTCTGGTCACGTCCCCCCTTCCACCTTGGCGTTCAAGCCAACGAGGAGAGGGAATGGGCGCGGTGTCTTCCCTTTAGTTCGGCATAAATAGGTGGGGGCGACTTCCCCTTCCACTTCAACATCGTCTTCGCTCCCTTCCTCTCCCCATTCTTCACCTGTGGAGAGAAAAACAGAGCATGGCTCGCGGAGGGCGTGACAGAGGTTTCGCACTGAACTTCGGCGCTACCCCCGGCGGAGCTTGCGGCACGCTGCGGTGGTCGTGGACGAGCCGGAGGGATCTGCCACTCGAGCTGGGGCCAGCACTCTGGGCTAGCGCGGCCGCGACGGCCGTGCATCTCGTGGCGTGATGGGGAACTCCCTCCCCAGCCATGCTCTGCGGCCGCCTCCACCGCCACCTGAGGCTCCCTGACACCTTGGCCGAGTCCATCAAGCGCAACCCACCTCGCGGGTTCTGGCTCCAGGTGGTGGGCTGTATCAACAGGCCCTGGTGGGCATCGGCGGAGTTTTGCTCCGCCCTTCACTTATCGCTGGCGAGGGGGTGAAAAACCTTTGCCCACGCCCAGAGGCTGGAGGAGAGGCAGGTTCTCCACCTCCGCTTCGATGGAGTGGACCGCCTCTTCGTGAAGATCTTTGGGCGTCGTGACGAGCATGTGGAGTGCTGCATCGAGAGCGCGAGGAATGACGAGAGCGACGACGACGATGAAGATGATGTTGCTGAAGAGGAGGATGAAGAAGATACGTCAGCCGTCAAGGAGGAGAGCGACGAGTTGTACTCGTTGTACGACTGAGGGCCTTTGGGTGCTTTCGTCCAGACGGGGGGACTGACGATCCTGGTTAGTGAGCCTTCGTCTGGACTCCTCTTCTTAATCCTTCTCCTTGGTGCTTTCGTCCTTCCTCGATCAACCTCGCCTTGAAGCTGTGGTGAAGACAGGTTCGACCGAGGTTGGCCACAGTTTTTTGTTTCTTTGATGGTCGTGGAAGGGGGGTATCTCCTTCCAGGTTCTAGCCTCTTTTTGTCTTCGTGATGGATCTGCAGCATTTCCATGTACTTGGATGTATCTCATGCATGAAATATGAAGGAAGTGATTCTTTTGCCTATTATTTCGTGAACGAACTCTTTGGGGGATTAGCGAGGGGGAGTTTAAACTTAGCTCTGGGAGTTTTGGCGTCCTTGTTGTTCGTCCTTCTTGAGGTGTTCTTTCCTTCCTTGTGGAAGTTCCTGCTTGGTTGCTTCGGGAGATAGGTGTGTATTTCTGCAACAAGCGAGAGTGCGTGCCTTGTACCCTTCTCGTGGATACCTCGGGAGAAAGTCGGCACCAAGGACTTATGTGAGGTGTCGTGCACGGTAGCCACCCGTTTAGATAGATATCTATCGGGCGTCTCGGAGGCGGCATTATTTTCCGTCTTTCCTATTTTGTTCCTCCCGTTCTTTGTGATCATGGGGATTATTTCCACCTTTCGGAAGATGGGATCTTGTCTTGGACACTGCATCCTTATTGTCCGGGATTTTCTTGTCATTCTTGGGATCCTTCTTTTCCTTAGAATCGCCTGAATCTCCAGGTTCGCCAAGTCCAGGTGCTCCGGCGGCGCATGTGGCAGTTTTGCATAGGGCCGAGTCGTCATGCAACTTTTCTGATCTTGCATGTCCTTGTTGTTGCCATTGTAATGTTTTTCCTAAGAAAGCATACACTCCCTGAAGTTTTTCGTCATTGGAGTACAAATCGTCATTAAGGATGGCAAACGCGGCTTCCGCGTTTTCATCTACGGTTTTGTAGATGCGTTCGACCTTAGCGTTTACGTTGTTAACCTGTCTTTGCCAAGAAGGGTTTTGGAACCGTTCTTTTGCTGGCAGTATATCCGGCTTTGCAATTCCGGGTAATCTCGTGGGTTTTATCCCGGACATATTCCGCTATTCGAATTCTTCAATTTCCTCCTGCTTTGCTTTTACAGTAGCTTGGGCTTTGAGGAGGTTTTCTTGAGATCGGAATAGGTGTTGCTGCTGCCGCATAAGGGCTTGCCTTCTGGCTTCCAGCACTTCCGGTGGTTTGTGAGGTCCAACCGGGGTTTTGATCATATCGATCTTGTCATGTTCCGACATCTGGGGAACATGGATTTCTTTCTTTTTCTTCTCCGCAGGTGTGACTCCGCTTCCTCCTCCAACTTCCAGGTTTTGGTTGGCAATATCTGCCAACTTTTTCTTCTGGAGTTTATACTGGAGTTTCTTAGCAGTCTTCTTTTTCTTTTTGGAAGAAGGAGGTTTATTGCCAGTTTCTTCCTCTGTCGATTCTTTGACATCGGGGTAAGTTGGACTAGTTTTGCCCTCCTCTCTTTCGTCATTTGGCGGAGGTGTTTTGGAAGAAGCTCCCCTGCATAGATTTGACCTTTTTCTCGAAAGTGTCTTCATCTTCATCTTCGGAATCTATGTCTTCAGATCCGGGTTCCGACTCCAATCTTGCTTCTATGGCAGCTAACACAGAGTCGGCTTCCGAGTTCATCGTTTCACTGACGGGTGTCGGATCTTCCACTTGTTCAGTGGGATGATGTTTTTCTGCTTCTTCCACGGGATTAGTTTCTTCCGTGTTATCTGCTACCTCGGATTGCACCATACCAATAAAGTGAGATTTGATTGCAGGCATCTCCGGAAAGGCGGCAATTTTAGCACTGTTTTGGCGATTTGAGCAGAATCCGGTATTGTAGTTTTCCTCAATTGGGTAAGGGCGGGTGGGATAAATTTGCTTCCACCACAGAATCCCATTGCCTCTGCGGTTAATCCAATAAAAATATTTGTAAATCCGATTGGTAAAACGCAGACACTTACCAGGTAATTCCGTGCTGGCATGTACGATCCGTTGTCGAGGAAGCACCCGACATCGCCGTCGAGTTTCAAGCTTTCGACATTTATTGTACTGCCGATTCCGCCGAGTATTCCTGATCGAAACGTAACTCCTGACGCCGCTAGCCCCACGGTGGGCGCCAACTGTCGAGATATCATAGTAGAGTTCATAGACGGGGGTGCCATGAGACTATGGGTAGAGTCGTGGGGGGGGACGTGGTAGTACGATAAACGAGAGCACCAAGTTTACCCAAGTTCGGTACCACACAACTAGGCAGCATTCTTACTCCTGCAATCTCACTAAATCAGGGCTAAAACCTGAAGTATACAAAGTACAATGTGAGTATGGTTTTGCTAACTCGGCGAGGATCAACTTCTCGGCGACTTGGCTTCTAGCTAATTGTTCTTTATCTTCTCTCTCGTCCGGCTTTATATAGATAGCCGGATTAGGGCTTACATAAAGGAAACCTAGAAGACTACAGAAAGTATCTAACTTGGAAAAGAAGGAATCGGTCTTCTCCTCCAAGCCGTACCACTTTGGGCCATGGTCCGGGTTCTTCTAGAATCCGACTTGCTGCGCATCATCTTACTGGGCCGCCCAATGGACTGTGATCCATTACCAACAGGCCACCCTGGTAATCCGGCTCTTTAGGCCAATGCCGGACATACCCCTAATCGGTATTATATCCGACACGTACACTCAAGATTGTCCCTTATGAAGACACAGTTGAGTGTGGCGTTGTGCCTATGACCGTTTGTCATCTTCTTCTTGAACGACCTTGGCAATATGACAAGAGTACTATTCATGACGGGCGTACCAACCACTATAGCTTCAAGTGGAATAAAAAGACATTTGTGCTCCGCCCCATGTCTCCTAGCCAAGTGATCGCTGACAAAGCCAAGACCCTTGCACGTAAACAAGAAGAGCTCAAATCTCGTGAGATGAGTGGTGAGAGAGTGATCCACCTCAAAGAGAGTGAGAGCCACAAGCCAAACATGAGTGGAAAATTTTCGAGTGCTCCCAAAGGCCTTGCCTTACTTGCCACCAAAAGAGAGATGCCAGAGTTACGAGATGACCCATCCATCCTTCACTTTGTCCTCGTGTGCAAAGCAGAAGCACTGTAAAGTAACGCCATAACAAGCTTTCATCCGTCCTTGTTACCTTTGTTGCAGGAATTTGAGAACGTGTTTCCCGACAAACTACCACCGGTTCTACCTCCCCTACGTGGCATCGAGCACCTCATTGACCTCATTCCGGGTGCTCCTCTTCCGAACCGTGCTACGTACCGCACCAACCCCGAGGAGACTAAGGAGATCGAGCGACAAATACAAGGACTACTTGAGAAAGGTTTCATCCACGAATCTCTTAGCCCTTGTGCCATTCTGGTTATCCTTGTCCCTAAGCAAGATGATACTTCTCGCATGTGTATGGATTGTCATCCTATCAATGCTATCACCGTTAGATATAGACATCCCATCCCTAGGCTTGATTACATGCTTGATGAATTAAGTGGTGCTACTATGTTTTCCAAAATTGATCTTAAAAGTGGATGTCACCAAATTCGCATGAGCATAGGTGATGAATGGAAAACAACTTTCAAAACAAAACCTAGTTTGTATGAATGGCTTGTCATGCCCTTTAGTTTTTCGAATGCTCCTTCAACTTTCATGTGTCTTATGAATGAATTCTTGTGCCCTTTCATTGGAAAATTTGTTGAGGTTTATTTTTACGACATCCTTATCTATAACAAATCTTTGGAGGATCACCTTGATCATATTTCTCAAGTCTTGTTGGCTATTCGCAAAGCAGAACTTTTTGCCAATCTTTTCAAATGCAATTTTTGCACCAACAGGCTCGTTTTCTTGG
Source organism: Alopecurus myosuroides (assembly GCA_028641055.1). NCBI lineage: Eukaryota > Viridiplantae > Streptophyta > Magnoliopsida > Poales > Poaceae > Alopecurus > Alopecurus myosuroides. The sequence goes on from CM054058.1 coordinate 353,612,753, forward strand.
GATTTGTGATTTCTTCAAATGGAATTGAAGTCGACAACAAGGAAGTCAAGGAAATTAGGAATTGGCCTAACCCTACTTCCGTGGGTGAGATAAGGCGTTTTCATGGCCTTGCCGGTTTCTATCGCTTCTTCGTGAAGGATTTTTCCACAATTGCTTGCCCTTTAAATGAACTTACAAAGAAAAATGTACCATTTGTTTGGGGCAATGCTCAACAAAAAGATTTTCACACCCTCAAGAAATGTTTGACCGAAGCTCCTTTGCTTGTCTTGCCGGATTTTGAGAAAACCTTTGAGATTGAATGTGATGCTAGTGGACTAGGCATTGGTGGCATTCTTATGCAAAATGGACGTCCCGTTGCTTATCATAGTGAGAAATTAGATGGTGCTAGACTCAATTACCCAATTTATGACAAGGAACTATTTTCTTTGGTTAGAGTCTTAGAAGTTTGGCAACACTATCTTTGGCCTAAAGAATTTGTCATTCATTCTGATCATGAATCCTTAAAATATTTGAAAATTCAAGATAATTTGAACAAGAGACGTGCTAAATGGGTAGAATTCATAGAATCTTTTCCTTATGTCATTAAGTACAAGAAAGGTAAAGAGAATGTTGTAGCGGATGCTTTTTCTAGACAAGAGTGTCTTCTTACCCGCCTTGACATCAATGTGATTGGTTTGGATGAGATCAAAGACTTATACTTTTCCGATGTTTTCTTTGGGCCCATTTTTGAGAAATGCTTTCCCAATCGATATTTTGATGACTACTATCTTCACAGAGGGTTCTTGTTTAAGGCTAACAAATTGTGTATTCTCGAGTCCTCTCTTCGTTTGTTGTTATTGAAGGAATCACATGAAGGAGGTCTCATGGGACACTTTGGCCGGGACAAGATCTATGCCATGATCTCTAACCACTACTATTGGCCTAAGATGAGACACCAAGTTGAAAGACTCATCAAGTGATGTCCTACATGTCTCCGAGCTAAGTCTACTTCCAATCCTCATGGTCTTTACTTACCATAGCTTACATCACACGCACCTTGGAGTGACATTAGCATGGACTTTGTGTTAGGACTCCCACGCACTAAAACAAACATGGACTCCATCTTTGTCGTTGTTAATCGTTTCTCTAAGATGACACATTTTATTCCTTGCAATAGAACGGACGATGCTTCACATGCCGCAAATTTGTTTTTCAAGGAAATTGTGCATCTACATGGTGTGCCCATGTCAATTGTGTTGGATCAAGATGTCAAGTTCACATCATACTTTTGGAAGACTTTGATGGCCAATCTCGGGGTCAAGCTACTATTCTCCACCGCCTACCACCCACAAACGGATGGCCAAACCGAAGTGGTGAATCGCACACTATCTTCACTCCTACGGGTATTTATCAAGCCCAACCTCAAGAATTGGGAGGAATGCATCCCCCATACCGAGTTCACCTACAATTGAGCACTACACCAAGCTACTAAGAGAATCCCCTTCGAGATCGTCTACGGCTTCAACCCCAACACCGCTCTCGACATCCTACCATTGCCTCTACGCGAGCAAGTGAAAATGGACATTGACAAGCGCACTGACTACATCAAGAAGCTCCATGAGTCCACAAGAGCTACAATTGAGAAGCATTCCGAGTACCGAGCATCCATGATGAATAAGAACAAGAAGCCCACGGTGTTCCAATAAGGTGACCTCGTTTGGCTACACTTGTGCAAGGACTGTTTCCCACAAGAGCGCAACTCCAAGCTCAAGCCAAGAGGTGAGGGACCTTTCAAGATCATCAAGCGCATCCACAAAAACGCTTACAAGCTCGACTTACCGCAATCCAAGTACATCGTCCACAACTCCTTCAATATCAAGGATCTCTCTCCCTTCCATGGATATCCAAGTGATGAGGAAGACCACGAGTCGAGGTCGACTCTTTTTCAAGGGGGGAGATGATGCAGCACACCCCATTCCACCAAGCCCATCACCAAGTGTACCAATGACAAGATCACGAGCAAAGCCGATGCATGATAAGGTGAACTCAATCTTCTCTCTCTCTATGCTTCCGATGACTTGGTGAATGGTGCGCTGACTCAAGGAAATGCCCTATGTGTGCTCAGGTTTGATCCCACCATGGAGCCCCAAGACGATTCGCAAGAAGCTACCGAAGAAGTCCGAGAAGACGGTATCGAGAAAGAAGAAGAGACGAGGAAGAAAGGGAGAAAACTGGGGTCCCCACCTCAAACCCCGGCCAAGGCGGCTTCCAGGCCGGACCCCTCACAGAACAGGCTGGTCTCCACCCCGGGCTCGGGCCGGCCCCTTCGCGCGCCAGGCCGGGAGGCCACCCGAAGCTCCCGGCCTCCAAGCCGGTCTCGGACTGGCTCCCAGGCCGGCCTGCCTGCTCCTCCACCCCGGCCTCAGCCTAGCCTGCCCTCACCTCCACCCCGTCCTCAGGCCGGCGCGCCAGAAGATTAGGCCAGCCTCGCGAGCTCTTCCACCCCGGCCTCAAGGGCCGGCCAGGCTGGCCTCCTAGGCCGACTCCCCTGAAGACTACGCAAATGAGGGGAAATGCCTCTTTTCACCCCTCACCTACCCTCGTGGCTATTTAAGCAACCCCTCCGGCTAGATCTAGGGTTAGAGATGAATTGATAACTTTGAGCTTTGCTCGTGTATCCCTCTTGTGAGGCTACTCCTATGGTTGTACCTAGGACCGTATCAAGGCTACTCCTATGATGTGTATTTAGGATCCTATCAAGGCTACACTGGGTTACCTATCCTTTCCCCTTGGGAATCAGTTAGGAACTTTCCGATCTATCTCAACTAATCCTTGAGGTTCTGTTGGCGTGGTGGACCGGCCATGTGGTGTTGAAGCGATTTTCGATAAGGTGAGTTCGATTGGATCGATCGTCCCGTAGGAAGCCGTTGCGGATTAGTTGACGGGAGATTTGGGTCTTTAAGTTCTCCTAGTTATCCTCTTTGTTTGCCCTCGATTCCCACTCTCGTGTTCATTGTCTTCATCATTCGTTCTTCGTGTTCTTGGTCGGTTCGTGAAGATCGGACCACCCTAGAGGTTTACCCTCCATATCAGATTTGGTCCCTAACTGAATCCCAAGGGGAAGGATAGGTAACCCAATGAATTTTGATACGATCCTAGATACACATCATAGGAGTAGGATTGATACGGTCCTAGGTACAAACCATAGGAATAGCCTCACAAGAGGGGTACAAGAGCAAAGCTCAAATATCTAAATTCATCTCTAACCCTAGATCTAGTCCAAGGAGCTCCTTATATAGCCAATGGGGTAGGTGGGGGGCTAAAAGGGGGTTTTCCCCTTCATTTGTGTGTTGGCGGGGAGGCCGGCCTGGGAGGCCAGCGTGGGCGAGTGGAGGCCGGCCTGACGCTGCAGGCGAGCCGGCCCGAGGCCGGGCCCGTCTGTGTCGTCCAGCCTGGCGCTGCGGCTGAACCGGCCCGAGGCCGGGGTGCTCGGGAGGCCGGCCGTCCTAAGGCGCTGGGGAGCCGGCCCGAGGCCGGGGTGGGGACCGGTTACCTCGGCTGGGGGTCCGGCCTAGGGGCTGTGGCCTGGCCGGGCTCCCTGCCCTTCTCTCTCCTCCTCCTTCTCTTCTCCTTCTTCGATGCAGTCTTCTCTGACTTCTTCCATAGCTTCTTGGCCACCGTCTTGGACATGATTTTAAGCACGTTCTTGAGCATCTTGGGCTCTATGGTGGGATCAAACCTAGGCACGTAAAGGGGAAGTCCATGAGGTAGCACACCATTCACCAAGACACCGAAGGCATATAGAGATCCACTGGTAGAAAATAGGCCTTCCATACGCCCCCATTAGTCCCCAAAATAATCGAACTGCGACCAAAGGGGTCTTTAGTCGCGGTTCGGGAGGAGACCCGCGACCAACTGTCTGGGCCCAGCGCGCTCGGTCCACAGCTGGCGGACGGGAGGGGCTTTAGTCGCGGTTGGCCTGGCCAACCGGGACTAAAGGTCCTCAGGCTGGCACGAAGGCCTTTAGTCGCGGTTGGCCAGGCCAACCGGGACTAAAGGACCTTCCCTATATAGGACTCACCTCGCAGCACTTAGCCACATTTGGTGCCACTTCTATGCTTTTGGTTCACAAGGGGGTGGTGGGTTTGCTTTTGGTTCCTCCTATGCACACAAGGTGTTCGATGAAATGCCCGAGAGCATGAAACACACATGATATGAAGTGTACGAGCCACACTTGAGCTTTGTCATTTATTTTTCCTCCGCGATCGCGGTTAGCAACTTGAACCTTTCATGATTTGTATTATTTCTAGCTAGTTAGTTTAACAAATGCATGACGGTTAATTATATACTTTATATAATAATAATGCAGATGAATCGGCAATGGATGTACGGTAACCGACTCTCCGGCGAGTTCACTACGGGTTTGAAAGATTTCCTCATAGTGGCAAATGCGAACAAGCACCGAGGTTTTATTATCTATCCATATGCTGAATGTAAGAATCAGAAGGGTTACTCCTCCTCAAGAGTCGTTCACATGCACCTGCTTCGGCACGGTTTCATGCCAAGCTATAATTGTTGGACCAAGCATGGAGAAAGAGGGGTTAGAATGGAAGAAGATGAAGAAGGGGATGATATCGATGTCAACTATCATGAGGCTTTCGGTGATACTTTCATGGAGGATGATGCTGAAGGTGGGGAAGGGTTTGGTGAAGGTGAAGAAGAGGCACATGATGAGACCGCTGATGATCTTGGTCGGACCATTGCTGATGCACGGAGACGCTGCGAAACTGACAAGGAGAGGGAGAATTTGGATCGCATGTTAGAGAATCACACGAAGTCGCTGTACCCAGGATGCGATAATAGTCTGAAAAAGCTGGGCTGCACACTGGATTTGCTGAAATGGAAGGCATGTGAAGGTGTAGCTGACTCATCATTTGAAAATTTGCTGAAAATGTTGAAGAATATGTTTCCGAAGAATAACGAGTTGCCCGCCAGTACGTACGAAGCAAAGAAGGTTGTCTGCCCTCTAGGTTTAGAGGTTCTGAAGATACATGCATGCATTAACGACTGCATCCTCTACCGTGGTGAATATGAGAATTTGAATGAATGCCCTGTATGCACTGCATTGCGTTATAAGATCAGAGGCGATGACCCTGGTGACGATGTTGAGGGCGAGAAACCCAGGAAGAGGGTTCCCGCCAAGGTGATGTGGTATGCTCCTATAATAGCACGATTGAAACGTCTGTTCAGGAACAAAGAGCATGCCAAGTTGTTGCGATGGCACAAAGAGGACCGTAAGTCCGACGGGGAGTTCAGACACCCCGCTGATGGAACACAATGGAGAAAGATCGACAGAGAGTTCAAAGATTTTGCAGCTGACGCAAGGAACATAAGATTTGGTCTAAGTACTGATTGCATGAATCCTTTTGGCGAAGTTCATTATGGTGCCAGTGCTTATCCAAGGTCCGAAGCAACCCGGCAACGACATCGATGTGTACCTAAGGCCATTAGTTGATGAACTTTTGCAGTTGTGGAGCAGACCTGGTGTACGTGTGTGGGATGAGCACAAAGAAGAGGAATTTGACCTACGAGCGTTGCTTTTTGTAACCATCAACGATTGGCCTGCTCTCAGTAACCTGTCGGGACAGACAAATAAGGGATACAAAGCATGCACGTACTGCTTACATGAGACTGAAAGTGTATTTTTGGATAATTGTAGGAAGAACGTGTACCTGGGTCATCGTCGATTTCTTCCTCGAAATCATAACGTAAGAAAGAAAGGCAAGCATTTCAACGGCAAGGCAGATCACTGGCCGAATTCTGCGGAATGTACTGGTGCTGAGATATTTGATATGGTCAAGGATTTGAAAGTCATCTTTGGAAAGGGTCCTGGCGGACAATCAGTTCCGCTGGAAGTTGACGGGCACGCACCCATGTGGAAGAAGAAATCTATATTTTGGGAGCTACAGTATTGGAAAGTCCTAGATGTCCGCTCTGCAATCGACGTGATGCATGTTACGAAGAATATTTGCGTGAACCTGCTAAGCTTCTTGGGCGTGTATGGGAAGACAAATGATACAAAGGAAGCACGGCAGGACCAGAAACTTTTGAAAGACCCAGATGACCGGCATCCGGAATGGTTTCAAGGTCGTGCCAGCTACGCTCTTACCAAAGAAGAGAAGGTCATTTTTTTGAATGCCTGAGCAGTATGAAGGTCCCGTCTGGCTTCTCGTCGAATATAAAGGGAATAATAAACATGGCGGACAAAAAGTTCCAAAACCTGAAGTCTCACGACTGCCACGTGATTATGACGCAATTGCTTCCGATTGCTTTGAGGGGGCTCCTACCGGAAAATGTTCGAGTAGCCATTGTGAAGCTATGTGCATTCCTCAATGCAATCTCTCAGAAGGTAATCAGTCCAGAAGATCTACCACGGTTACAGAACGATGTGGTCCAATGTCTTGTCAGTTTCAAGTTGGTGTTCCCACCATCCTTCTTCAATATTATGACGCACCTCCTGGTCCACCTAGTCAAAAAGATTTCCATTCTCGGTCCTGTATTTCTACACAATATGTTCCCCTTTGAGAGGTTTATGGGAGTATTAAAGAAATATGTTCGTAACCATGCTAGGCCAGAAGGAAGCATCGTAAAGGGCTATGGAAATGAGGAGGTAATTGAGTTCTGTATTGACTATGTTCCTGACCTTAAGCCGATTGGTATTCCTCAATCGCGGCACGAGGGGAGACTAAGTGGAAAAGGCACGATCGGAAGGAAATCAACGATATGTATGGACGGTCATTCTATGACTGAAGCACACCACACAGTTCTGCAAAATTCGAGCTTGGTGGCTCTGTACTTCGAGCAACACAAGAATATTTTACGCTCGGACGACCCGGGGAAGCCTGAATCATGGATTAGAAAGGCCCACATGGAGACTTTCGGCAGTTGGTTGCGAAAACATTTAATGAATGACAATGATGTTGGAGATCAGCTGTACATGATGGCCAAGACACCATCTTCGACTATAAAGACTTTCCAAGGGTACGAGATTAATGGGAATATATTTTACACGATCTCCCAAGATAAAAAGAGCACCAACCAAAACAGTGGTGTCCGCTTTGATCCAGCAACCGAGAATGGGCAAAAGGTCACATATTATGGTTACATAGAGGAGATATGGGAACTTGACTATGGACCCTCCTTTAAGGTCCCTTTGTTCCGGTGCAAATGGTTCAAGCTAACAGGAGGTGGGGTAAAGGTGGACGAGCAATACGGAATGACAATGGTGTATTTCAACAATCTTGGTTACCTTGACGAACCATTCGTCCTAGCCAAAGATGTTGCTCAGGTTTTCTATTTGAAGGACATGAGTAGCAAACCGAGGAAACGGAAAGATAAGAAAACGATCAGTACATCATGCGATGATCCAAAGCGCCACATTGTTCTTTCAGGGAAAAGAAACATCGTGGGAGTGGAGGACAAGACAGACATGTCAGAAGATTATAATATGTTTGGTGAAATTCCGCCCTTCAAAGTGAACACTGACCCAAGCATTAAGTTAAATGATGAGTATGCTCCATGGATACGGCACAATCGTAAGAAAGCAGGGACACAAGGGAAGAATTGATGTGTAATAATTTATTGTACCAAACTTTGTTGAATGGATCATGTGAATTATATTATCTCTGGTGTGTTTAAGACTAACTCCTTTGCAAAATATTTGAGAAAACGAGTGGAAAACATGGAAAACAGAAGGTTACTTAAATGTCTCAAAACCTTGTGAGACAAAATATCTAATTTCATAACTTTTATTAAAAACAGAAAACAGACGCGCTAGCGCGCCGCAGTGTCGCCGGAATACAAATTCTTTTATTAAAAACAAAAAACAGATGAACACTACTCCTCGTCGTCGTCGTCGGGGAACTCGTCGGTGACCTCCTCCGGGTCATCGTCATCGTCGAACTCGTCGGTGACCTCCTCGTCATCGTCGTAGGTGCATGATGGTATGTCCGAGATAGGCCCCCACCTCGGATCGTCGGAGGCCCAGACTTCGTCGGCGTGGTAGGCCCGACGAAGCTCTTGCAGCGCCTTCGTCCTCGCCTCCCGAGCGGCATCTAACACGAGGTGGTGTTCGAGGTGGCGCTCCGCCCGCTCAGCCGCGCGGGTCTGCCGGAGCTCCTCGTCGGCGCTCTCCTCCCCCGGGTTGTCGCGGAAGACGCGGTCGTCCCTGGCGTCGACTAGGCCCTGAAACGCGCGGTGGCGGAGGTGGAGGTGGTCGGCGGCAGTGACGATCTGCGGCTTTGGCGTCCTGGCCTCCGCTTCCCAGACGGTGTGGCAGTCGTTGAAGTTCATCAGCGACCGCGGGCGGTTGAGGTGCCAGGCCGCCGCGTCCCAGGCGCGGGCGGCCTCCGCCGCCGTCGCAAAGGAGCCGAGGGGGATGCGATCGTCCCCCCATCGGATATCTGCGCTGAACATTTCGTTCTGCCGTGCTCGGACGCCGCGGAAGCCGGTGGTGTTGTTCCTCCTCGGAGGCATGGTGGAAGCGCGACGGTGCGTGGAGAGGAGTGGGCGCGTGGAGAGGAGAAGACGCGCTCGAGGCGCGGCAGTTTATACCGCGCCCTCCTGGCCACGGGTCACAACTCCCGCGCCACGCGTCACAACTCCCGCGCCACGCGCCACCCTAACACAACCAAGAAAATAGTTGCACATTACTACCCACTCCGAGCTCAAAGTGAACACTGACCCAAGCATGGATTGATGTGTTAAAGGGGGGGTGTAGAACAAAACAATCGATATCACCATCATACAGCCCTACCGTGGCTACTGGGTGCAATATGCATACCAAATGCACGGCAGGACGTATGATGGCGAATCCGGATGTTTTGTAATTGCTCGTTGAACTGAATATATGATGTATATATCAAACCTTAAAGGGGATGTAGAACAAAACAATCGGTATCGCCATCATACAGCCCCACCGTGGCTACTGGGTGCATATATGCATACCAAATGCACGGCAGGCCGTATGATGGCGAATCCGGATGTTTTGTATTTGGTCGATGAACTGACCGGTGTATGAAGGTGGGCTATATATAGGGTCCTCTGGCTCACAAAGTGTTGTGCTAGGGTTTTGATCCAACGGTTAAGAAACACCCTGATCCAACGGCTGACAACAGCTCGAAAGAAACACACCGTAGCCCTGATCGAACGGCTCACAACAATTCGAAAGAAACACACCCCGGATCCAACGACTCACAAGCGCTTGAAAGAAACACACGATCCGTGTGATTCTATCTGATTGGTCCAAACGAAACCGTAACCATTTCGTCCCGGTTGGTAAAACAGGCCGGGACTAAAGGGATGATCTGTTTCTCAACGAAACACAAACCATTTAGTCCCGGTTGGTGTCCCCAACTGGGACTAAAGGGATATGTTTTCTTCTCGCTATATATATGTATGCATTGCCACACCATTGGCATAAACACATACAAACTCACCACTCTCTCATGACTTCTACCGTACCCACTCTAACATTCATCCAGGCGGAGGCACTTTCCGCCTCAAACAACCCCTGCCCGCCCGGCTACAGCGTTCCCGCCGGTTGGATGCTGAGCGCCGGAGGAGTGCCGGTACCTCCTCTTCCTCAAGGTGTGGCGCGTCGGGCGGCCATCACGAACCACTACTACCACGAGCTGACGCCGGAGCAGCGGAGGAATCCCAGTTGGAATCCTGACTACCGCTCTACTTGGGACGCTTTCTTTATTAATCGGCGTGAGAGTGCGCTCGCCAAGTACGAGGAGAACGGCCCGCCTCCTTCGAACTTCAACGAGGCTGGTCGTCGGCTGTGGTGGGGCGGTAGACGGACTCTTCAGAGCGTCATGAACTACATCAGGGCTGGCGATCCCCCCGCCTGCGCTACCCTCACGCCCAGTCCTGGAGTCGTGACCCTCCGAGGGAGTGCAGAGCACCGTCCGACGATAGTGACGACGACGGCGGCGACTACGGCGACTACGAGTCGGAGTACTATAGGTCTAGGCAGGAGTATGACTAGCAGATATCAGATCCACAGTCTTGCAATTATGTAGATCATGTATGCTCTCCGTTTAGGTTTAGATCCACTCTTGCCACTATGTACTTCCTTTTTTATCACGCCATTATGTATATTTTAAAATGAAGTAGTTTTATTTTTCTGAATTTTCTGATATATTATTTGTATTTGTAAGATTTTAAAATGAATTAGTTTTATTTTTCTGAATTTTCTGATATATTATTTGTATTTGTAAGATTTTAAAATGAATTAGTTTTATTTTTCTGAATTTTCTGATATATTATTTGTATTTGTAAGATTTTAAAAAGAAAAGTATTTGAAAAACCAACTTTAGTCGCGGTTCGTGTCACCAACCGTGACTAAATGCTCTTTCCGCGCGGGAACAAAAACGCCGCGAAAAAACCTTTAGTCGCGGTTTGTGACACCAACCGCGACTAAAGGTACCCCTTTAGCCCCGGTTGGGGACACCAACCGCGACTAAAGGTCCGCGGATGGTACCCGGAGGGGACCTTTAGTCGCGGTTGGTGTCCCCAACCGGGACTAAAGGCTGACCCTATATATTCTCTGCCCCGAAATTTTTCTAAGGACCAACCGCATCTCCGCACTCCTCGTCTTCCTCGCGCCGATTCCGTCGTGCGCGTCGCCGACTCCGCCGTCGCCGTCGCCCGCGCCCTTCTCTCCACCGCGTCCGCCCTGCTCCGCCCCCGCTCCGCGCCGCCGTCTCTGGTAGGTTCCCCTGCGGGCCTCGCGCCGCCCTCGAACGGACCACGAACGAACACGAACGGACCACGAACGAACCCTCTCCGGTGAGGACGGCGACCACCGCGCGCCGGTGAGGACGACGGCGACCACCCGTCCAGCGACGCGAAAGTGACGTCACGCTGGCGTTTTTTTTTTGACACAGGGCGGTGGCTGCTGGCGCAGAGGGGCGCGGGCTGCTGGCGCAGTTGGGCTGGGCTGCTGCCCTTTTTTTTTCAGCACTCGTTTTTTTCTAAGTCAAAAAAAAAGTCATAATTTTTTTAATTAAATTCATTAAAATAATGAAAATAAGTTTTAATTCAATAAATTCAGAATATTAAGTGTAATATACCAAAATGACCAGGAAAGCAAATGCAACCTAGCTATGGGGTTCTCCAAGTCATTTGAGCAACTAATCTTGGACACACCTCTAAAGTATGGTTTTCCCCCTCCGGTGGTCATCGGTCTTCCACCCAAAACCCTAGCAATCTGTTTTCCCTCCTACGACAATATTTGCTAAGTCTCATTTCTACTAAAAAATCACCGTCAATACTAGTACTATTAAGTTGCAAAATTATTAGTACCAATATTTGCTCCTCCTCTATACCGTGCCCTTAATCTTATTTTTTAATTCCTTTATACTTAATTAATTTTTACTACATGCATGTCTTCAGGAGTGACATATGGTGGACGATAGAGACTTGGCGCTTAGGGATCAGGAGGCTGAAGGTTATATAATGGGCATCATAAACAACGAGATTCCTTATGTGCCGGGCCCTGAAGATGAGCAAGATGAGGATGCAGTCTCTTCTTTTCTGAACCTTGACGGTGAAGGAACGAACATTATCGATGATCAAGAAGGTGAAGGAACGGACATTGTCGACGGAGGTCAACCGTCGACAAACGACGATCTCAAATTGCATGTACCAACCACCTCCGGCGAGGTATCTATATACATTGATCCTCTCGTGATACAATGTGAATACATATGCATTAACGCGCGCGACTCTCTTTCTTATTTTAGCCCTCGGCCGGATCGAGTACGACAAAGCGTGGCAAATCCAAGGCGATGAAACAAGGAGAAACATATACCATCGAATTAGTCGGTGAAACCGGCAAGCCCCTACAACACACCACAAAGTTTATCAACCAATGCGGAGTCGTTGTTAGAGACAACGTCCCGATCACCGTCCAGGAATGGAAGGAGCCAAAGAAGGCACGTCTTGGTTTCAGTTTTGTCGACAAGAGAACAAAAAAAGATTGCTGGAGAAAGCTTATGGAACATTTCATTCTACCTCCGGAATACAACAAAGTCGATGAATTCGGTAACGAGGTTCCTGGTGGACGTGAGAGGAGGAGGCTAGTCAAAGAGTTCGCTCTTCAGAAGATGGCTGAAGCATTCCGGAACTTCAAGAAAAATTTAACCCGTGAATATGTCAACAAGGGCAAGACTCCGGATTTCAAAGGACAACATGAGAAATTGAAAGATGATTGGCCAGAATTTGTGAGGCAAAAGAAATCGGAGCATTTCAAGGAAATATCGAAAAAAATAAGGCTAATGCGGATAAGAAACAGTACCATCATGTTATGGGGCCAGGAGGATACCGCCTTTCGGCGCCTAAGTGGAGGAAGATGGAGGAGGGCCTGAGGGCGCGAGGAGTCCCTCTAGGTACATAGGGATGGGACGAAAGAGCCAAATGCTGGTGGTACGGGCATGGGGGGTCGCTAGACCCGGAGACAGGGGCGTGTGTTCATCGGCAGAAAAAGTTTGCTCCCACCCAAGCCCTTATTGACGCAATGACCGAAGCTCAACAAGGCTTGATCACGTTCAACAAAGAGAAAGACGCACTGACAAAAGCCCTCGGGAATCCTGAACACGGAGGACATGTACGAGGCAAAGGCAGAATGTCGTGGAAAGTAAGGTTTTCCCAGGACAATGGCCCGTACTGTTACAGAAGCCGTAAGAGAAAGACGGACCGGGGTGCAGATCTTTTGGCGAAGGTTGTATCGGAACTTAGTGAGTTGAAGCAGACCGTGCATGGACTTGTGAAAGAAAGATCGGCGCCTGCAGGGCCGCATGAAGATCATGCAGCAGATCTCGGAAGCCAGCAGCAGCGGAGAAGCAGCGTGGCTTCCACGGAGGCCCCGCCTGCAGGTGCTAATGCACCAATGATGGAGATTCGTGCACCGGAGCCTCACTACCCCGTGGATGATGAAAAAGGAGATGAAAGAATGTGATCTGCATTATCCCGTGGGGAACATTTCGAAGGTAGCTATCGGCAGTGCTTTACCCTGTACACCTGGAGCACTCCACCACAACAACCCCATTCCATATGGCTATGCTCGTGTCACAGTGGAAGACATAGTCCAAGTGTTTGAGGACCTGGAGATTGACATAGCTACACCCGAAGGGGAGAGAAGACTTGGAGATGTCAAGCGCCAGTTCATTCTATGGAAAAAGAAGTACATAGTGTTTCCAGGCGAGGCGCCAAGGCTACCAAGTCCACCCCCCTCCGATGGTGGTGGTGGTGGTGGTGGTGGTGGTGGTGGTGGTTCACCTACACCTCCTTCACGACATTCGACGCTGTCCCCCGATCCACAATCTCCGGCGGGTAAGCAGGCGCCGCCCCCCAATCCTCCTCCGGCGGGTAAGCAGCCGCCGCCCCCCATTCCTCCTCCGGCGAAGAAGCAGAAGCAAGCGGACAGCAAGGAAACCCGCTCCTGGAATATTAACCCGGAGCCTTATGTACCTAAGACCACACGGGTACCGGAGCCATCACTGAAGCCTATCCCCCCAAGGCCTTGGGAACTTAGTGAAGCTGAAACCAAATTGGCCGCGCATGCTGATTATGAGAAATGGAAGGCCCATCAGAAGGCTAGAAAGGAGCCTAAGCCCAAGGAAGTATACACTCCGAAGGCAAAGAAGTGGGCTACGGGTTTTTTGACGCAACCGTCCCAAGCCGAGCTGAATATGCCTGACGACTATGGAAGTGAACTTCGTAGGCAAGCAGAAATATTGAAGGAGGAGAAAGAAGAAAGGAAAAAAAAAGCGGGAAACAAGTTGACCAGCTCGGGATGCAAAATAAACAATCGATCCCCCCGCTCATAGTGAAAGCCGGTCCGGAACAGGACCCCGAGGTCATAGCAGCTGCGGCAGCAATTGGATTGACTGTAGCGAGTGCCATGAAAAATGCGTCCGAGATGAATTTGACTCTTCGTGCCTCGTTAGGCCTGGACGATGCGCCAGTAGGTGAGGTAGCATTACAATATGTGCCGAATGGGCCTCTCGTCGAGCCTACGCAGGAAAAGAGTCTGCCACCACAAATGCGAAATCTGCTACGTTGGTACAATAATTTCATATCATGGGCCGCCAAAGAATATGTTTATGCGGATGTTACAGAGCAGCATCACACCAAACGGTACTCTGTAACAGTTCATATGAGTGAATTGTTCCAGCTGTTCAATCTGCACGAGCTCGACAAATCTATCCTGAGTTGCTACGTTCTGTAAGTGATTTATTTCTACCTCATCTCGTTCTTCATTGCCTGCACTATATATATTGTCCTAACTATATTGTTGCGTACGCTATTATGCAGATTGAAGATTTGGGAATGCAAAATAATAAACATCCATGATGTTGGGTTCATTGACCCACAAATCATTAATGGACATGTGTTACAAAATCACCCCGAAGACGTGGAGAAAGACTTGTACAACTTTCTTACAAAGCATCAACTCAAAAGTCATATTCTATTTCCTTACCATTTTGGGTGAGTGTTTCTCTCTTGTGCCCATTCTCTTTTGTTTACTCCATGCATGGTATGTCTAATCGATAAGTTATGCATTACTGTGCATGTAACGTGTCCGCAGGTTCCACTGGCTTCTGCTAAAAATTGAACTTCACACCTCCACAGTTTTTATCATGTACTCTATGAATTCGGATTCAAAGCGTTGGGCCGACATGAGAAAAATGCTACAAAAGTAATTATTTTCAATCATTTGCGCTCTATATCGATCGGTCTCTTTTGTTCATTTCCTAATATGCAGTAGCTAATAACTCCCTTGTTCATTTAATTTTCTTTGCCATGTAGAGTTTGGAGACGGTTCTCAGGAGAAACTGTCAGTGAATTCAAACATCAGCTAGAATTTAGAAACTTAGTTAATGTGGATAAGCAGCCACCGGGGACCAATCTATGTGGATACTATGTTTGTGAGAACATCCGGAGAGAAACCTCTGAGAGGAAGATGGAGGATAGCGTGCGGAAGGCGACGGATAACTTGCGGAGGAAGCTTAGTCCAGAAGCTCGCTTCCGACTAATTCAAGAGGAATTAGCAGGATTTAACTTAGGCATGTCATCGATCCTAAAGGAGAACACTATACGTCCGACGACGACCAATTCAAGAGGAATTAGCAGGATTTTTCCTTATGCATCTCCGAGATTGAAACTTGTTCGAAGTTGTGTATGGTCATCCATCATAATTGTGTATGTAAACTTGTTCGAAGTTGTATATGGTCACCCGAGATTGAATATATATTACATATTCCTATTGAATTCTTCTTGTTTGAAATTTCATATGCATGTATATAGTAGCGTAGAATATATATGTGTACTGAAACTTCATCAAAATTAAATTAAACACAAAATAAAATATAAAAGAAATAAAACAAAGCAAATTAAAAAGAAACCAGGTTTAGGGGGGCTAAAACCCTAAACCTGCGGAGGACTCCTGGCGCCCACGTGGACGGGCCTTTAGTCCCGGTTCGTAAGAGTCGCGACTAAAGGGGGGCCTTTAGTCGCGCATATTTAGTCCCGGTTGCACGGCCGGGATTAATGGCCTTTGCGAACCGGGACTAAAGGCCTATTTTCTACCAGGCCGGACCCCTCACAGAACAGGCCGGCCTCCACCCCGGGCTCGGGCCGGCCCCTTCGCGCGCCAGGCCGGGAGGCCACCCGAAGCTCCCGGCCTCCATGCCGGCCTCAGGACGGCTCCCAGGCCGGCCTGCCTGCTCCTCCACCCCGGCCTCAGCCTAGCCTGCCCTCACCTCCACCCCGGCCTCAGGCCGGCGCGCCAGAATATGAGGCCAGCCTCGCGAGCTCTGCCACCCCGGCCTCAAGGGCCGGCCAGGCTGGCCTCCTAGGCCGACTCCCCTGAAGACTACGCAAATGAGGGGAAATGCCCCTTTTCACCCCTCACCTACCCTCGTGGCTATTTAAGCAACCCCTCCAGCTAGATCTAGGGTTAGAGATGAATTGATAACTTTGAGCTTTGCTCGTGTATCCCTCTTGTGAGGCTATTCCTATGGTTGTACCTAGGACCGTATCAAGGCTACTCCTATGATGTGTATTTAGGATTGTATCAAGGCTACACTGGGTTACCTATCCTTTCCCCTTGGGAATCAGTTAGAAACTTTCCGATCTATCTCAACTAATCCTTGAGGTTCTGTTGGCGTGGTGGACCGGCCATGTGGTGTTGAAGCGGTTTCCGATAAGGTGAGTTCGATTGGATCGATCGTCCCGTAGGCGGCCGTTGCGGATTAGTTGACGGGAGATTTGGGTCTTTAAGTTCTCCTAGTTATCCTCTTTGTTTGCCCTCGATTCCCCTCTCGTGTTCATTGTCTTCATCGTTCGTTCTTCGTGTTCTTGGTCGGTTCGTGAAGATCGGACCACCCTAGAGGTTTACCCTCCATATCAGATTTGGTCCCTAACTGAATCCCAAGGGGAAGGATAGGTAACCCGATGAATCTTGATAGATCCTAGATACACATCATAGGAGTAGGATTGATACGGTCCTAGGTACAAACCATAGGAGTAGCCTCACAAGAGGGGTACAAGAGCAAAGCTCAAATGTCTAAATTCATCTCTAACCCTAGATCTAGTCCAAGGAGCTCCTTATATAGCCAATGGGGTAGGTGAGGGGCTAAAAGGGGGTTTTCCCCTTCATTTGTGTGTTGGCGGGGAGGCCGGCCTGGGAGGCCAGCGTGGGCGAGTGGAGGCCGGCCTGACGCTGCAAGCGAGCCGGGCCCGTCTGTGTCGTCCAGCCTGGCGTTGCGGCTGAACCGGCCCGAGGCCGGGGTGCTCGGGAGGCCGGCCGGCCTAAGGCGCTGGGGAGCCGGCCCGAGGCCGGGGTGGGGACCGGTTACCTCGGCTGGGGGTCCGGCCTGGCCGGGCTCCCTGCCCTTCTCTCTCCTCCTCCTTCTCTTCTCCTTCTTCGATGCAGTCTTCTCTGACTTCTTCCATAGCTTCTTGGCCACTGTATTGGACATGATTTTAAGCACGTTCTTGAGCATCTTGGGCTCTATGGTGGGATCAAACCTAGACACGTAAAGGGGAAGTCCATGAGGTAGCACACCATTCACCAAGACACCGAAGGCATATAGAGAGAGGAGTGAGTTCACCTTGTCTAGTATCGATATCGGGCTCGGTGGAATGGGGTGTGCTTCATCACGTATAGTGGCCGGATTGCTAGTTTTATTTGCTCTTTTTCTCTAACGTACCACGTACCAAACAAAACATACCATCACGGCGTTAACACATATTATAGTATAGATAGATAGATAGATAGATAGATAGATAGATAGATAGATAGATAGATAGATAGATAGATAGATAGATATGATATAATATAGGTAAAGATAAGTCAAATCCCAATCCAAAAACACGTCCAAACATAAAAGTGAAGAGTTCACCTTGCAACATTTAGAGTTGGAAAATTAAAAAGATTTAGAGTTAAAAATAATAGGACTTAGAGATGCCAACCCCTAGCAACATTTTTTTTTTCAAAACAAAGGAAAATACAATGCCATTTTCATTAATTGAAAATAAGAGGTGGTCGATCGATTAGCAGGTAATCGACCGAAAACAGATACAAACACCCTCGCCCCGACCATCATGGAACATGATCATCGCGTGGGCGCACACGACCACCCTGCCTATCAAAAGCAGACCACGCACACCGCTGAAGACAAAGGTCGTCGTCGAGATTGTCCACGAGCGCCATCGTCATCACTCCACCGAGAGCGCCTACGACTTCACCGAAGAAGCCACACGACCAATATAGTCGCAAAACAGCTTCGACATCCAACCCTTTCTTCCCAACGAGCAAAACAAGCTTTCCCGGTATCTCCAGCTCCATGTATTCAACGAACGCGCAAATCTTTCAGCTTTCGTCATTGTCTCCATTAGAGGATCTCCAATAGGTGATGCAAAATAGGACATGAAAAACGTGTTCACGTAAAATGTATATCGCCAAAGCGTAGGTTTTTAAGGCACGAAAAACACCCATCTCCAACAAGTGATGTATTTTAGGGCACGACAAGTACAACAGTTGATCTAAAATAACATCCGAACGTTGCATTTCTTAGTCTAAAACTTAAATATTCAAACTACATTCCAACATTCAAACTAGATTTTAACCAACAAACTAAACATTCATTAAGCTAAAGAATTTCATATGCTATAATCCTACCATGCTACTTGATCATCCTACGGATAATCGAAATCTTAGGAGAAATCAGACTCCTCACTCGAGGTCCACTGGAAGGAGGAGGAATCCGAGTTCAAGTTGATCGTCGTCGATGGTCTAGCCTCGTCCTCCTTCTTAACCCTCACTATCGAGGGTCCAGCTTCATCGGAATTCTTCTCCCCCTTCACGTCATGGTTTCAGAAGAACTCCTGCTCGAACTACATGTACTGAGGATTCTCCTACGCAAACCTTGCCATTACCTCCTCACAGCTCTCCCGGATGTTCCCCCGCTGCTTGCGCCTCACCGGGTGGGTCTTGATCTTCTTTTTAATTGGTGGGCCCATGAACACCGCATCCTACAGAGAAGCGATGTCCGGGAAGTTGAGCTCCTCCCGAGGAACACCGAGCCTCTAACCAGCGATGTCGTATGACCAAGCGGTCATATTGGTTGTGTCGAATGTGTCTAGCCAATAGCACACATCATCGCGCTGCAGCTCGGCGGCGTATCGGCAGGACTCCCGCAATTGCATGCCCTTGAAGTTGGATTAGGCCTTCGGCTTCTTCGTCGGTGCCATGGCGCGAAGGGGGCAGGGGCACGGCCAGGGAAGGGCACGGTGAGGAGGGGTGGCGGCAGCGGGTTGAGGTGGCGGCAACGGATTGGTGGAGCACGGGCGGCGGCGGATTTTAGCTCGGAGGAGGCGGGACGACACGCGGGGGGGGGGGATCCGGCGAGGAGGACGTGCAGCGATGGCGGAATCAGCTGGAATCGTCATCGGCGGCGCAGGAAGTGGAGCGGCAGGTGGGCGGGACGTGTCACTTCATCGCAACTGTTGGCCCGTGGTTTTAGAGTATAGGGCATGGCCGGAGGTAATCTATATTTGGATCAGCCGTGCCCTATTTTACATCACAGTGTAAAAAAATATTGGTAAACAATACATATAGGGCAGCTCTTGGAGGCTGTTTTTTTGGCATTTTTACATAAAAACGGTTAAACGCTATTTTTGTTCACATATTGGAGATGCTCTTAGCACTATCAACTTCTTCATTCTGATGAATTCCTTTCAGTAGACGTAGAGCGGCATCATCAACATCTGAATGATGATTCTCCATCGCAACTCTGCAACAACCTATGTAGCTGGTTCATGTTCATCATGAACAATATTTAATAAACACACATGCATAAGGTGACTCAAGCAGATCCCTGTATACCAGCATCATCAACATTTGAATGATGATTCTCCATCGCAACTCGCTGCGATGCTTCCGCAACAGCATGTGTAGCTGGCTCATGTTCATCATGAAAAGTATTTAATAAACACACATGCATAAGGGGACTTGAGCGGATTCTTTTTGAAACCTGCTTTGTTGCGCGGTTTCAGATAGCCCAGCATACGGCAGACACAGACGTGATTTGTATATTTCAACTAGAAAACTGGCAGGATTTAAGGTATCCAACAGAAGTATTGGGAGAACGAACAATACCTCTTTGTTGCTCCAACTGCAGCTAAAAATTCATGGAAGAAGAAAGAGATTGAAGATCTCAAAGATTGGCGTTTCTTTCAGATTCTATTTTTTTTTATAAAGGGAAGTATATTAATATCGTGGAGATACAAATTACACCCGGCCTCTGCAACAACGCAATGGATGCACACAGCCGAAAGACAATAAAAAGAAGAAAATAAAAAAGAAAAGTCCCGCTACAGAGTTACAGTCCTCGCGGTATCAGCACAACCACCACCTAAACAACAGCTGATGTTCATCTCTTCGAAAACAACGTCTCCAAGAAGAACGGTGCCAGGCACAACCAATTAAGGTAAGACCTTGGGTTTTCACTCTGAAGATAATCCTCGCTCTCAAAACAACGGCTCCAAGAAGACCGGTGCCAGGCACAACCAATTAAGGCCAGACCTTGGGCTTTCACCCTAAAAGGTAGAACTTTGGACTTCACGCATGTTGTCGCCCCCTCTTACATACGGCTGCCACGAATCTTGTAACTTCAAGCCAGTTCCCCATCGATGCAAATACTCCGAACACCGTTGCTAGTCATCCAATCTCACCTTCGATGACTGAGCATTGTGACCGAATTCCACCGATCCAGCAATCTTCAGGCGTCGCCCATAGGAGTTCGCCGGCAAAGCCTTTCGGGTCGACACCCCGGCTTGATCAAAGAGAACCTACATCAGGATCTTCATCTTTGCGCGATGGGAAACCCAAGGACCACCTCCTTTATTCTGATGTCTCGCAGCCCCGACGCCGCGAAACGACTCCCAGCAGGGACATTTGCGGGAGGTTCCGCATCCGCCGCCACCGGGAGCCCTGTCGCCGACAGTCCCTAGCACCACCTCCTCCCGCCGCCAAAGACAGAGGAGGCCGCGCCGCCCGGGTGCCAAGCCGATGGCGCCGCCGCCGCCACGCGGCCGCCGCACCATGGCCGAGCCACCCCAGATCCCATCGGCGGCGCCACCCGGCCAGCGTCGGCTGCCCACGCAGACACAGCCACTAGCCGCCGCCAGAAGAAGAACCAGGGCCGCCGCCCCGGCGTCCGTGCAAGCCGTCCAGGGCCGACCAACGCATCTGGCCGGAGGTCTCCCGCCGCGTTTGTGCTGAGGAGGCGAGGACCCGCCGGCCGTCGTCCACCACGCGGAGTGTTGTGCCCCCGGTGGCTTCCTCCGGCGGCGGTGGGTGGAAGGGAAGGAGGGGTGTGGGGGCAGCGGCGGCTAGGGTTTCGCCCGTGCCGCCCCCTGGGAGCGACACGTGCGTGCATCTTTTTTTTGGGGGGGGGAGAATTTCACTTCCCCGGCCTCTGCACCAACTAGGGATGCACACAGCCATATATGCATGAGTATCAGGATTTATATCTTGGTTACAAACCAAGCCTGGACCTGGAAGGCCTGGTCCTCAGGTATAAATAGGAACCTAAATTCGTGCTCGTGAGGACTTGAACTTGGGTGTTGGGTTCGTACATCAACTCCCCCAACCAGTTGAGATACGCTCACTTCCCCAAAAAAATTGTAACCTCCCGTGTCTTTTTTTCAGAATCTATTTTGTAATCGCCGTAGTCACCTCATGTCTCTCTGCCATGTACTATTTGCTGCTATAAATATTTGTGGTATTGATTGTCAAAAAAAACATTCAAAGGATAGGTGAATAATTGTTCTCACAAAAATGGTATTTGGTGTTACCAACCCAAATACATTATATTATCCTTTGTGGCTATTACATCGTGTTAAATCTGCCAAAGCACCTTAATCTTTTGGGGGATCTTTGTCTTTCATAAGTGCTTGAAAAATCTGTCCACCTCATTACTGGATACAATGGTATATACATATTTCATAGTAAATTTTCCAGATTTGATTCATTTCCACCTGGGTTGCTCCGGCTTGTCATTTGTGTTGAACACACTTTGTATCACGTTTATGTAACTGCCCCACCTAGTTAGGTGTTAGTGCCTAGTATCTAGGATCTCCCATTGAGCTCATGCACTCATATAACTGTATCCGCTGTGACTCGTAATACATCAATTATTCATTCGTTATTCCACTTGGTATCAGAGCCTCGTGCTCGACCTCCACCTCTCCCCGCCGCCGAACCCCTCCTTCTTCTCTGGCGACGAACCGCCATGGCGGAACCCCCTTCCCCCGTCTCCCCTCTGGACTCCGATCCACACACACCAATTCCCTCTCCCTCAACCCTACCACGCCCCCTCCCAACCCCAACCCCACCCACTCCTCCCGATCGCCTCCACTTCGACGGCGTTGCTGCCCATCTTCCGGTGATCCCTGCAGCCAGCGCGCCGACTCCTCTCGTTTTTCCCTCCCAACTGCCACCTCCCTCCCCCACTCATCCCATCCTCCACGTCCACATCACCGACTACATAAAATTCTAGGTGAACGCATCCGGTGCGAACTTTTCCAAGTGGCGTCAGATCTTCAAATTCCTTCTCACCATGTACAAGGTCCTCGATCATGTCATCGAGGGAGCCGCTCCCGCCGATCCGGATGATACCTGGCTCGCCGTCGACATTCATCTGAGCCTTTGGTTCATGGCGACACTCACCGACGACCTCTACCGTCTAGTTCAAGGCCCCGACGGCTCGGCCTACACCACCTGGACACGGCTCCATCGCTTCTTCCTCGACCATCAATCCTCCCGCTACCTTTTTCTTAGCAAAATCTTCCGCAACACCCCGCGCGGCGACATGTCCATCGCCACCTATGCCAGCAAGCTCCAAGCCATCGCCGATGACCTAGATGCCATCGGGCGGCCCGTCGATGACCGCGATCTGACACTCCAATTCATTGATGGACTCGGCGATCGGTACAAACTTCAGACGGAGATCCTCAAGAGCGCGCTCCCGTCCTTCGCGGACGCCTGCTCCCGCCTGCAGCTCGCGGAGATATCTGCAGATCATGGCACCGCCCACGCCTACGCCGTGCACGGCGCAGATCGACCCCAGTCCAGCTCGGGGGGTGGGCGCGGCGGCGGATCACGCGTTCCCGGCGTCAGTCCGAACTACCGCGGCAAGAATCCCATCCCCGGCTTTTAGCACGGGGGGGTGCAGCAGCACGGGAGTGCATCTGGTGGCTACAGTCACGGTGGCCAGGCGGGCCGTGGGCGCGGCCTACCCACGCCACCTCGCGGGGGTGACCGCGGTGACCACGGCGGCCGCGGCGCAGGCGGCGCATCCCAGCAGCCCTGGATGGGCTACTTCGCCCCCGTGGGCGCCCCCTTCCCGCCGATTCGTGCGCCCTGGGTGCCGCCGAACGCCACCAGCGTCCTCGGCCCACGACCAGACTCGCACGCGCAGGTCTACAATGCGGCGCTCTCGGGCCCGGTGACGCCGTCCTCGCCTCTCTACTCCACACCGGCACCCGCCCCAACCGCGCCACCGTACTCCTACGATCATGCCGCTATGCTTCACGCCGCCACAAGCCATGGACAGCAACAGATGCCACCGCAGCCTGAATGGATCGTCGATTCCGGTGCCTCCTCCCACGTCACTGGTAAGACGGGTAATTTAAGCTCATCTCATTCCACCTTAGGCAGTCATTCTCAGTATATCACTGTTGGCAATGGTTCTCGACTCCCCGTTCTCGCTGTAGGGTCCGTCCAAATTTCATCACTCCCCCTAGTTCTCCAAAATGTTCTAGTATCCCCCAACATAGTCAAAAATCTTATCTCTGTCCGCAAATTTACTCGTGATAATTTTGTCTCCATTGAATTTGATCCATTTGGTTTTTCCGTGAAGGACCTAGCCACCAAGACAACTATTCATCGCTCCAATAGTGATGGTGATCTCTACCCCTTCTTCGGTACTCGGACACCTCCACACGCGGCCTTCATCACCACCACCGGAGAACTTTGGCATCAACGTCTCGGCCACCCCGGCAAAACATCCATGTCCCATTTTGTAACATCCCCAATTTTGCTAACAGAAGTGTGTGGTGTTGTGTTCATCTCATACATGCATGGCAACAAAAACTTAATCATGTTTTAACCAATTTAAATTTGGAATTTAAATGGTTTGAGAAAACCCCCACAAATAGTACTTATTTTGGTTTCCAAAATCTTTACTGAAAAATATTGCAAACACACCAAAGCAAAACATGGTTAGGTTGGAAATTATGTGAGCTTTCCAAAAATGTTTTTTGCCAAATTTTCTGTTTTCAAAAAGGCCCCCAAAACAGTTGTTTCTGTGCTGTTTTGAGATAGAAAAGGACCTCAATGGAATTTCATTGTTTCCTAGGGGGTTTTTGTAATTTGTTTTTTTTTCTGGCTTTCTTCAACCTCCGGACAGAAAGCAACAGCTGCGTGGCACCGCCACCTCCGTCGATTGCCACCTCCTGCTGGCTTTCCGCGGAGGGATAAGACGACAACGGAGACCTCGCGCCGCCTCCTTCACCTCCCCCTCAAAGTTCTGCTTTCCTCTGCCTCCCATGGAACCAAACCCTAGCCTCACGGTACCCGCAGCGCGCCGTCGATTCGAGCTCCGGCGAGCTCCGTGGAGTATCCAGGAAGCCCCGCCTCGTCCTCAGTAACCTCCCCGGTGAAGGAGTTGGCCTCGAGCGTTCGGAATCCCCGCCGCCAACTGCGTCTTCCCCGCCTCCGGCCGCCGCGTCCACGGCCGATTCCGGCTCCGTCGAGCCGTCTCCGGCCTCCCCGACCCCACCTTCATACTCCTGGTGAGCAGGGGCTCCTCCAGGACCCCTCCCCTTCTTCCCTACCCCTCTCCTCCTCCGTTGCCGCGTCGACCACCGCCGGCCGCCGCCGTCTCTGCTCGCCGCCGGTTGCTCCGGCGACCATTTGGTCCGCCGCTGGTATCCCTAGCTTCCCCTCCACCTCCTCTTCCTCTATGTGTATTTTGTTTCAAACATTGCGCGCGAAATCGATCGAATTCAATCCTATCTGTGAAGAACAGGGTAACGTGATGTCACAGTGACATCATCATGATGTCATTTCCCTGTTTTTCTCTTTTCCAGAAAATGATTAATAATTACAGAATATGAGTAATTTTGTAAAATCAATAACTAATGTTTTATAGATCAGAAAAATAAAGTAAAAATATGGTTGTGCTCAGAAAAATAAAATCTATCCAAATATGTACTTTTCATACATGTTTGACAACCTTTATTTTTGAACATTATTTAATATTGTTTAATCATTTAAAATGGAGAAAATAAGTTTCTATTCACCAAAATTAGAAAATTAAAAGTTATATACCAAATTGCTCAAAATGACAAATGCAATCTGTTTATGATGTTTTCAACCCTATTTGAGCTTTTAATATTGTACTCACTTCCAGAATCGCCCGAAGTACCCCTCCGGGGCCTATTTCGGACTAATTTCAGTAAAAATGCATAACTGACATGCGAACCCTAGCAAACCATTGAACATGTTTAGGGCTTTATTTCAGTGCATTAAACTGCTCATGCATACATATTGCGCATTGCATCGATGCCATGTGTTGATTGTTACTTCTCTTTCGGTGTTGTTTCCCCCTCGGTAGAACGTGACTCCGAAGAGAAGGCCATCAACTCCAATGACGAATACTTGATCTTAATCGACAAGTCAAGCACTTATTCCTGAAGACTTTTTCTGGTTTTCTTATAACCAAGGCAAGCATAACCTCTTATCTGCTCATATATGATTTCAAAGTGATTTGAATCTCGTACTTTGCATTCGGTTTCAAACTATTTGATGTCAGTAGATAGAGTTCTCCTATATACTGCATAACCTAGTTATCCTGATCCACTTCACCTAGCAGCTGTAGGTTTGTTTGTGCGCGCTTCGCTAAACCTTGTGAGTCTTGCTTAGCCATGCCTAGTTGATGAATCTGGTCAATGCGTGAATCTTCTATGTCAGGTGTTTATGGTTTGAATTACCTTTGATAACTTGACTAATCACGGCATGCATGTGAGGCCACAATGGGTTGTGGCGTTTTGTCCTATTCATGCCCCTAGGAGCGAGTTCTCGCCTTCGAGCCAAGACTGAGCGTACAGCCACACGTGGGCCGATGAACCCCGCCCGGCTGACTAACTTGTTTAACCTTATCCATGAGCCACGTAGTTTGAGCTTTCCATCTGCGTGTGTGTCGGAAAATGTTTTGGAGAAAACTAGGTCGTGACCGGGACAAGTGATGGACGTACACGGATCTTGTTCCCGACTCACAGAACAGGTGCCGTCAGGAGGTGGCCAACTCCCTGTTGACGGGGTGGCCCTGTTTGGGTTGACTCATGGATATGGTTCGACAAGGTAAAGGCCGGGAATCGACCACCCTCTGCCGGCACTTCCCGGACTAGTGCTAACCCTGGTGGCACTAAGAGTCGGTTGGTACGTGTGGGTAAAGTTGTACACCCCTGCAGGGTTAAATCTTTTCGAAAAGCCGTGTCTGCGGTTAAAGACGACTTGGTGACGGATTCTGTGATCATAGACAACTTAAACGGAATGACTAAAACTTGCTGATAACGATTGAAGGATGCCTCCTCGGAGATGCCGAGAGGGGTTACCTTGTAGCATGAGATAGTGTGGAACAACTGGAGGAGGTGATCTTTGAAGCACGAGGTGCTGAAATGACTTGGTGGATTAAAAGATGATGAAATCAGTAGTTGAGTAGCTTTCTCATCTGTTTTCAAAATACTCTATGAGACGTGCTGTTTCTTCCTCAACTTGGAAAACAAAGATGGCTTTACGCAAATAACCTTCATAAAATCTTCCTAAAGATAGCAGATATATAATAGGTTAACTAAGTCTTGTTGAGTACCTCCCGTACTCAGGTTTGCTTAATTTTGGTTCAGGAGAAGATCTCACATCGGTGGTGATTCAACATGGACATCGACGAGTAGTTCGGGGTTCCCAGGTAGCAGCCTGGAATCTATGGGCTGGGACGTCGCCTTATGTTGCGGCCTCTTAGGCCTTTTTGGTTCTTGTTGATTAGCAACATAATTTGCCTTCCGTTGTCTGATGTAATGTTGGGTCGTGTGACCTCTGTTTGTAAGCTATACTCTAGTAACACCTGTTTAATAAAGCTTCATGTTTAGAGTACTGCTTTGATCGGTTGTTGGTTTCGAGCTCATTGTTATACAGTTTTGGCTATGCCTGCATAGTTGTCGCAGTCGAGGGGTTGTGGAGCCGATGATCCATGTCCGAGCCCGCCTGTCGATTTGATCGGCCTGGGGCGAGGTAACCCCAGTAACCCTCGATTGTTGTTGCACTTTCTGGACACATAGCAGCTCTGTATAACTTTGGTCCCGTTCCTTCAGTTTCATCCGACTCGTGGACGCTTGGGTATGCATAATTGGTTATGACTAGCATGGATACAAGGAGTAGTAGACCGGGGATCCGGACTACGTGCCGATGAATCCGGTATGCCTGCCGTTGTTTGTTGCGGCCGGGGCTGGTAACCCTGAAGCCCTTGTGAGTCCATGGCTAGGAGCACATAACAGTATGTATATCTCTGGGTCCGGGGTCTGACAAGTCATGGTATCAGAGCAGGACTGCCTGTAGGAAAACCTTACTGCTTGGTCGATGTTGAGTCTAGTGTTTGTGAAAACTATTTGAAAACTCCAAATGGATTGTGAAAAACCTTCTTAGGATTCTTTTTACTCCTTATCTGGTATCGCTCTAACTCTGGGTCACCTTACCTGTTTTGATTTGAAAAGATTTTGTTATCTTCTAATCATTCAAAACCTAGGTGCCTTCTCTGGCAAGGACGTCTTTTAACCAAGTGGACCTAGTGTTAAAGTTTCTAGAGTCGTGTGTGTTCCATGTTCCGTTATCTCTTAATCTGGGAGATTTCCTTACCATTCTAATCTCTCAGAGTTGTGTGGGTTCCACATACTCCTGTTCTAAAGTTTCAAAATCCTGAACCTCGAGATTTCCTTCCATCTCGAATGTACCCTATATCCTCCACTCCAATTCTTCCGGAGCTGTGTGTCTTTTGAAAGACTTCCCGTGATTACTATTCGTAGTGTCCTTCAAGGAACTAAGATAGTAGTTATTCCTTTCTCAATGTTTTCAACCTTGGACTTGAACCGAAGGTCCCGGAATGTGCTGAATTGCGGTGAGTTGAGTCATGTGGTTTCATAACCAGGTGATGCTCATGCTACCAGTACAGGATGCTGACCTTTAACCCAAGTTCTTTTTCTTTGGATCCTGAAGAATTTGTTCTACCTCAGGATGGCTAGGTAATATCAATTCCAATAGCCATAGGCTTTCTTCTGGAACAAAAAAGGGATCACAACAAGAGTGATCATTGTGGCTTCCACATCTTTGCTCTTGGTTCAGCTATACCAACCTTTTTGCATGGGTTCTACACATGAGTATTGCCCCGTGCATCCAACGTGATCTCAGTATTTTCCAAGAGCACGTTCCTATTCTTTGCTTGCTTCCAAACCTCATCTACTGTTTGAAATATGGGTTGCATATGTGTGTTGGATTTTTCCAATGCATTTGCTCTTGTGATCCGTCAGAACGTTCCACCTTGGAATGTCGGGAGAAACAAACTCCAGTACCTCGTTCATCTCTAGGACCAGGTCAAAGTTTTGTAATCCACAGAATAAAGAAGTTTCATCAGCTTCCATTCTGTTCAGTTCCACCTTCGAGTATCGCTTTCTTTTGTATTAAGAGGTCTTGTTAAGTTTCATGGCCTTATTGATGAAGTGATGCTCTTACACATCTTCACTTCCCCTTCCTCTAAGCTCGAATGCTGGAGAATGAGGGGTATGTGCATTGGTGTGTGTTAGATATTCCTAGCAATTCTTGTTGCTTCAAAAAAATCTACGAAAACATCTATATCCTTCTTAGCACTATTGGTCACCCGGTCTCTATTTGAAGTTGACGGTGTTAACAAACCCTTTCATCCCAGTGTACCTTCTTGGGCAAAGAGTTAGGTTCATTCCGAAGCTCTCAAGATCATATCGGTTGCTTTGAAAAGCATGCCTCCTTTCGATTTTAAGACATACCGGTGGGTTGTGATATTCTGGTTGTCTTTCTAGAAGTGTCACCAGGTTTGTTACCTGACCGTGATGTCTAAATAAAGGGGTAGTTTGAACTACTCTTTTCTCCAAGAAACTCCGCTGGACACCCTGGACTAGTTGGTTGAGATTAAACAACAACTTGGAGAGTTGAAAGGCAAAAGCTCATCCTAACTTGTTCCGTTGGAATGAGATGTCTAGTTCTCATCCTGTTGAAACATGATAGTATCTCCTTAATGGACATGCTATCTTTCCACCCTTGATTTGAGTTGGGCTATCGTCAGATCAAGACAAGATCCAAGGACTATCTTTATGGTGTTTTCACTCATGGTGTTTCTCCCGAGTACACCTCATGTCCTTTAATCTGACCAATATTTTGCTTTGTTCATGTATCATATGAATCCCTCATATTGGAGTGTTGATAAGCGCGTTGTCGAGCCCATCGATGACATTCTTATTTATCCGAGTTGCACGAGGATCATGTTGAACACTTGGCACTAATGTTGGAAACTCTCGAGAACCATCTTTGTGTCCTCACGAAGTTGGGTTCCAGATGTTCGAAGTAACCTACTCTTGTTCATGTGCTTATGGTGAAAGTTGTCGCCGTGGATCCGAGTAGAGTTTTCTTGTTCCTTCGAGAACAATTCCAAGTCGGTCATGCATGTGTGGAGTATTCTTGAGATGGTTGGTTGTTACCTCCATTTACTTGAACAAGTTTGTACCCACACTAAGCCACTGACTGACCATTCGTGAAAGGGAAGAAGTCCAAGATCTTCATGATCTTTGTTACCATCTTTCCAACGATGACTCAGATGTGTTTCGTTGCATGTAAACCATGTAGGTGCAACCGTCTTCCACAAGTTGCTAATACATGAGTTCTACAACCTCGCTTACCTTTTTGAGCGTGGCATCGTAGTCCATATCTTGAGAATCCAACAAGTGTATCTCGTTGGTAACCGATGTAACCTCTATGATCAGATGTGCTGATTCTGAATCATCCTTCCACTAACCAGAGCTGAATCTCAAGCAGCAACTATGGTTGGTGTTTCCTTAGGAGTATTGAGTTAGGTCCATTTGAGAATCCGGCATGGTTGATGTGGTGGTTGATACAACTAGCCGGAAGGCCTAATGTCATATCTCCTTGTATCCATAAGAACAGCCACTCTTCGTAAGAATTCTGGTGTGGTTCATTCTAACAAGTTTTCTCTCACCTTCCTTCCGAACCAAAGTTTCCCTTTCACTTGATGACCTATAGAAGGCTTTTCAGGAGCCTACTGTCGGGTATCTAGAACATCAATGATATTTTGGAAGTTGATTCTTCCAATATCTCTCTGTAAAACCTCCAAACCTTTGTTTCAGTGTAAACAAGTTCATCAGAAGAACATATCTAGGTGTTTTTTTAACCACCAATGATTAGTTCCCTTTTTCAAGTTGTTTATACTTGAAGTTCTGCTCATCTCACACATTGTGTGAATTTGCCAGTCACTTCAGCCGTGGGATCTTAACTATGTGGTATATGTATTGTTACGTCAAATCCACCATAGAAAAGGGATTCCCTATTCTTTCTGGTGTTTCAATCCTCGTTGGTTAACCATCTTTATGGTGTGACCAAGAATTCCTCCTTCATTACGGTGTTCAACATCCTTTGGTTACTCATATTCTGTCGTGAAGTAACATCCTGACCTTTGACAAGGATTTCAAGAAAACTGTTATGGAATGGTAGAAAGTTCCATTATCTTCCGTGTCCACTCCGAAGAGTGAACATGATTTCGTATCAAATTCCCTCCGATGCACGATTACAGTGGTTTCTCGTGTTTTCCCTCGTCTACGGATATTACATTGTGATATTTAAGACCACCCTCTCCATCTTGGTTATCTGTTTGAAGAAACCTCGATGTCATAAGTTGTTCAACCTTTCTTTTCCAAAAGTATTTAAAGTCTTGTGCAAAGCTCATGTTCTAAATCCTTTCAAGAACCATCGTCCAAAAACATTGAAACCTTCTCTTATTCCGTCCGTTATCTTGATGTGTTTCATGCCTGTTAACTCAAAAGTTCTTTATGAACATCCTGTCATGAGTTACCCATGAGATACTCGATCTTCGTGAAGATCAGTTCCTAAGAGTTTCCCTCTTACCTAAGGTGTAGCCCCTGGTATCTTCACAAGTTCTACAGTTCAACCTATTCGAGAAAAGAACCGTAAGGTTCAAGAAGATCGTTCAAAACCGGTGTTCCTTCTTTCTTCTCCTTCGGGAATCTCGGGACGAGATTCTTGTAAGGGGGGTAGATTTGTAACATCCCCAATTTTGCTAACAGAAGTGTGTGGTGTTGTGTTCATCTCATACATGCATGGCAACAAAAACTTAATCATGTTTTAACCAATTTAAATTTGGAATTTAAATGGTTTGAGAAAAACCCCACAAATAGTACTTATTTTGGTTTCCAAAATCTTGTACTGAAAAATATTGCAAACACACCAAAGCAAAACATGGTTAGGTTGGAAATTCTGTGAGCTTTCTAAAAATGTTTTTTGCCAAATTTTCTGTTTTCAAAAAGGCCCCCAAAACAGTTGTTTCTGTGCTGTTTTGAGATAGAAAAGGACCTCAATGGAATTTCATTGTTTCCCAGGGGGTTTTTGTAATTTGTTTTTTTTTTTGGCTTTCTTCAACCTCCGGACAGAAAGCAACAGCTGCGTGGAACCGCCACCTCCGTCGATTGCCACCTCCTGCTGGCTTTCCGCGGAGGGATAAGACGACAACGGAGACCTCGCGCCGCCTCCTTCACCTCCCCCTCAAAGTTCTGTTTTCCTCTGCCTCCCATGGAACCAAACCCTAGCCTCACGGTACCCGCAGCGCGCCGTCGATTCGAGCTCCGGCGAGCTCCGTGGAGTATCCAGGAAGCCCCGCCTCGTCCTCAGTAACCTCGCCGGTGAAGGAGTTGGCCTCGAGCGTTCGGAATCCCCGCCGCCAACTGCGTCTTCCCCGCCTCCGGCCGCCGCGTCCACGGCCGATTCCGGCTCCGTCGAGCCGTCTCGGGCCTCCCCGACCCCACCTTCATACTCCTGGTGAGCAGGGGCTCCTCCAGGACCCCTCCCCTTCTTCCCTACCCCTCTCCTCCTCCGTTGCCGCGTCGACCACCGCCGGCCGCCGCCGTCTCTGCTCGCCGCCGGTTGCTCCGGCGACCATTTGGTCCGCCGCCGGTACCCCTAGTTTCCCCTCGACCTCCTCTTCCTCTATGTGTATTTTGTTTCAAACATTGCGCGCGAAATCGATCGAATTCAATCCTATCTGTGAAGAACAGGGTAACGTGATGTCACAGTGACATCATCATGATGTCATTTCCCTGTTTTTCTCTTTTCCAGAAAATGATTAATAATTACAGAATATGAGTAATTTTGTAAAATCAATAATTAATGTTTTATAGATCAGAAAAATAAAGCAAAAATATGGTTGTGCTCAGAAAAATAAAATCTATCCAAATATGTACTTTTCATACATGTTTGACAATCTTTATTTTTGAACATTATTTAATATTGTTTAATCATTTAAAATGGAGAAAATAAGTTTTTATTCACCAAAATTAGGAAATTAAAAGTTATATACCAAATTGCTCAAAATGACAAATGCAATCTGTTTATGATGTTTTCAACCCTATTTGAGCTTTTAATATTGTACTCACTTCCAGAATCGCCCGAAGTACCCCTCCGGGGCCTATTTCAGCCTAATTTCAGTAAAAATGCATAACTGACATGCGAACCCTAGCAAACCATTGAACATGTTTAGGGCTTTATTTCAGTGCATTAAACTGCTCATGCATACATATTGCGCATTGCATCGATGCCATGTGTTGATTGTTACTTCTCTTTCGGTGTTGTTTCCCCCTCGGTAGAACGTGACTCCGAAGAGAAGGCCATCAACTCCAATGACGAATACTTGATCTTAATCGACAAGTCAAGCACTTATTCCTGAAGACTTTTTCTGGTTTTCTTATAACCAAGGCAAGCATAACCTCTTATCTGCTCATATATGATTTCGAAGTGATTCGAGTCTCGTACTTTGCATTCGGTTCAAAACTATTTGATGTCAGTAGATAGAGTTCTCCTATATATTGCATAACCTAGATATCCTGATCCACTTCACCTAGCAGCTATAAGTTTGTTTGTGCGCGCTCCGCTAAACCTTGTGAGTCTTGCTTAGCCATGCCTAGTTGATGAATCTGGTCAATGCGTGAATCTACTATGTCAGTTGTTTATGATTTGATTTACTTTGATAACTTGACTAATCACGGCATGGATGTGAGGCCACAATGGGTTGTGGCGTTTTGTCCTGTTCATGCCCCTAGGAGCGATTTCTCGCCTTCGAGCCAAGACTGAGCGTACAGCCACACGTGGGCCGATGAACCCCGCCCGGCTGACTAACTTGTTTAACCTTATCCATGAGCCACGTAGTTTGAGCTTTCCATCTGCGTGTGAGTCGGAAAATGTTTTGGAGAAAACTAGGTCGTGACCGGGACAAGTGATGGACGTACACGGATCTTGTTCCCGACTCACAGAACAGGTGCCGTAAGGAGGTGACCAACTCCCTGTTGACGGGGTGGCCCTGTTTGGGTTGACTCATGGATATGGTTCGACAAGGTAAAGGCCGGGAATCGATCACCCTCTGCCGGCACTTCCCGGACTAGTGCTAACCCTGGTGGCACTAAGAGTCGGTTGGTACGTGTGGGTAAAGTTGTACACCCCTGCAGGGTTAAATCTTTTCGAAAAGCCGTGTCTGCGGTTAAAGACGACTTGGTGACGGATTCTGTGATCATAGACAACTTAAACGGAATGACTAAAACTTGCTGATAACGATTGAAGGATGCTTCCTCGGAGATGCCGAGAGGGGTTACCTTGTAGCATGAGATAGTGTGGAACAACTGGAGGAGGTGATCTTTGAAGCACGAGGTGCTGAAATGATTTGGTGGATTAAAAGATGATGATATCAGTAGTTGAGTAGCTTTCTCATCTGTTTTCAAAATACTCTATGAGACGTGCTGTTTCTTCCTCAACTTGGAAAACAAAGATGGCTTTACGCAAATAACCTTCATAAAATCTTCCTAAAGATAGCAGATATATAATAGGTTAACTAAGTCTTGTTGAGTACCTCCCGTACTCAGGTTTGCTTAATTTTGGTTCAGGAGAAGATCTCACATCGGTGGTGATTCAACATGGACATCGACGAGTGGTTTGGGGTTCCCAGGTAGCAGCCTGGAATCTATGGGCTGGGACATCGCCTTATGTTGCGGCCTCTTAGGCCTTTTTGGTTCTTGTTGATTAGCAACATAATTTGCCTTCCGTTGTCTGATGTAATGTTGGGTCGTGTGACCTCTGTTTGTAAGCTATACTCTAGTAACACCTGTTTAATAAAGCTTCATGTTTAGAGTACTGCTTTGATCGGTTGTTGGTTTCGAGCTCGTTGTTATACAGTTTTGGCTATGCCTGCATAGTTGTCGCAGTCGAGGGGTTGTGGAGCCGATGATCCATGTCCGAGCCCGCCTGTCGATTTGATCGGCCTGGGGCGAGGTAACCCCAGTAACCCTCGATTGTTGTTGCACTTTCTGGACACATAGCAGCTCTCTATAACTTTGGTCCCGTTTCTTTAGTTTCATCCGACTCGTGGACGCTTGGGTATGCATAATTGGTCATGACTAGCATGGATACAAGGAGTAGTAGACCGGGGATCCGGACTACGTGCCGATGAATCCGGTCTGCCTGCCGTTGTTTGTTGCGGCCGGGGCTGGTAACCCTGAAGCCCTTGTGAGTCCATGGCTAGGAGCACATAACAGTATGTATATCTCTGGGTCCGGGGTCTGACACATTTACCTTTAGATTCCCTCCCATCATGTAATAATGTAGCTTCTAGACCATCACCATTATGTGAATCTTGTCAATTAGGCCGCCAACCACGCCTCCCTTTTCCTACCTCTACATCCTCTACCTCCGCTGTTTTTCAAATAATTCATTGTGGCTTGTGGACATCTCCTGTACTCAGTTTCTCGGGCTACAAATATTATTTGGTTGTTTTGGATGATTTCTCTCACTTTTCATGGAATTTCCCTTTGCGCAACAAATCAGACACATGTGCCACTCTCCAACGGTTCTTTCAATTTGTTCTCACGCAGTTCCATGTTACAATCAAATGCATGCAAAGTGATAATGGTGGTGAATTTCTCACAAATGACTTGCGTGCTTTCTTCTCCAAAAATGGTGTTTCCTTTCGCCTTTCTTGCCCCCACACCTCACCCCAAAATGGCAAAGCCGAGCGTCTCTTACGAACCACCAACGATATCATCCGAACCCTCCTCCTACACGCAAAACTTCCACCACCATTTTGGGCCGAATGTCTACACACCGCCACCTATCTTCTCAACCTACGGCCATCCCGCGCTATCTCTCACAACACACCCTACTACCTCCTCTACGGCGTTCACCCAGACTATAGCCATCTCCGCGTGTTTGGATGCCTATGTTATCCCAACCTCTACGCCACCACAGATCACAAACTCTCACCCCGCTCAACTCGGTGTGTTTTTCTTGGCTATCCCCGTGAACATAAGGGCTACAGATGTTTAGATTTAACAGCCCGTAAAATTATTGTCTCTAGGCATGTTATTTTTTATGAGAGTACTTTCCCATATTTTTCTGCAGATCCCAGCCCTCCAGCCGCAGAAAATCCCAACGCCCCCACCACCCCTGCCATCCGTATCCGGCCTGCAACATCGTACTGGCCAGGTGCCGTCCCAGCCAACCCCACCCCGCCACATGTCCCCGTCGCAGCACCCAGCACCCCACCTGCCTCCCCTGCCACAGCACACAGCAACCCGCCACATCTCGCCTCGGGCCCCGTTCCCCACCAATCCACCATCACCCAACAACCCCGCACCCACCACCCGACAGCATCCCTCTCGATCCCCGTGCCCTCTGCTCAGGTTCCCTCCACCGCCCGCACGCACACACACGGCCCGCCCCACCCCACTCCAGACAGCACGCACACCCACACTCTGCCCACTACACCTCCCACCCACACTCGCACGAACCAATCACAGCCACTCCCGCCCAAAGCTGTCCCGGTAGCTCCACTCCATAACCCACACACTATGATCACTCGAGGTAAATCCGGATTTTTCATGCCAAAACAGAATTTCTCCCTCGTTTCTCATGCACCAAATATCTCACCCATACCTGCCACTT
The DNA here is from genome assembly GCA_028641055.1 of Alopecurus myosuroides. NCBI lineage: Eukaryota > Viridiplantae > Streptophyta > Magnoliopsida > Poales > Poaceae > Alopecurus > Alopecurus myosuroides. The sequence continues at coordinate 353,648,679 of CM054058.1, forward strand.
ATCGTTCAGCCCTAAAGGATCCAAATTGGCACAGTGCTATGCTTGATGAATTTACTGCACTAATGCGGAATGACACGTGGTCTTTAGTTTCTCGTCCTGCAGGTGTCAATGTGGTAACTGGCAAATGGATATTTCGACACAAATTCAACGCTGATGGCTCTCTTGCTCGTTACAAAGCACGGTGGGTGGTCCGTGGATTTACACAGCAGCATGGTGTGGACTACGATGAGACTTTCAGCCCTGTCGTCAAGCCAGCCACCATTCGCCTTGTTCTCAGTATTGTCACCTCTCACTCATGGCCAATTCATCAGATGGATGTGAAAAATGCCTTTCTCCATGGTGATCTCCAAGAAACGGTATACTGTGAACAACCCTCTGGTTTTCTTGACTCCACACACCCCACCCATGTATGCCATTTGCGCAAATCCTTGTATGGTCTCAAACAGGCGCCGCGCACTTGGTTTCATCGCTTTACCACTTTCATCACCTCCATTGGTTTTTCCGCATCCAAAAGTGACTCTTCCTTTTTCATTCTCAAGCATGGCTCTTCTCGTGCATTTTTGCTTTTATATGTTGATGACATCATTCTCACCGCCAACACCACCACTCTTCTCCACTCCGTTATTGATTCATTGAAGAAAGAGTTTTCCATGAGTGATCTTGGGGATATTCATCATTTTCTTGGCATCAATGTCCACCGTACACATGATGGTCTCTTTCTTTCCCAACAACAATATGCCTTAGAGATTTTAGAGAGAGCCAACATGCTAAATTGCAATCCCATTCCCACACCCATTGACACCAAACCGAAAACATCTGCTCTAGATGGTGCCCGTGTGAGTGATCCACATCTATATAGGAGCCTTGCGGGTGCTCTCCAATACCTCACAATCACGTGTCCAGATATCGCTTATGCCGTGCAACAAGTCTGTTTGTTCATGCATGACCCTCGCGAGTCACACTTTCAGCTTGTAAAGCGCATCCTACGCTACTTGAAAGGCACCTCACATTTCGGTTTGCAGATTTTTCGGTGCACTCCTCATGATCTTGTTGCATATTCAGATGCCGACTGGGCTGGTTGCCCTGACACCCGTAAATCCACCTCGGGCTTTTGTGTATTTCTTGGGAGCAACTTGATCTCTTGGTCTTCTCGTCGCCAGCAAACGGTGTCTCGTTCCAGTGCTGAAGCGGAGTACAGGGCAGTGGCCAACTGCATTGCTGAGTCTTGTTGGCTCCGCCAACTTCTCCACGAGCTACATCATCCTCCTACTCGAGCCACTGTTGTTTACTGTGACAACATCAGCGCCATGTACATGACCTCCAACCCGGTCCAACATCAACGAACGAAGCACATCGAGATCGATCTTCACTTTGTTCGTGACAGGGTGGCGCTTGGAGAAGCTAGAGTGCTTCATGTTCCTACGAGCTCTCGGTTTGCTGATGTTTTTACAAAAGGGCTACCCACTAGTGTGTTCCAAGATTTTCGTTCCAGTCTTAACGTCGCCGCAAGTGTCGTTCCGACTACGGGGGGCTGTTGAACACACTTTGTATCACGTTTATGTAACTGCCCCACCTAGTTAGGTGTTAGTGCCTAGTATCTAGGATCTCCCATTGAGCTCATGCACTCATATAACTGTATCCGCTGTGACTCGTAATACATCAATTATTCATTCGTTATTCCACTATTTGAAGCTACTCTCGCCAGCAGGTTTCGCATCCCTCTCAAATTATTTGGCGAATTCCCCATTAAGCCATCTTCTAAAGCTGAAGTTCCACCTCTCGGTCATAACATGCACGCTTCACATTATGTTCATCGCACATTTCAAGCCACGCATCAACCCAAAAATTAATTGCCCTGCCGTTGCAGAGCAGCATCATCCTGCCTTGGAATGTAAATTTGCCTCACGTGCAGCTTGTCTGACCAAAATGTAGTCTTTGATGCTTTATGTTTTATGTTGTTGTGTCAACACTCTTATTTTAGTATAGCGGTGGCTTTGGACGGAAAACGCATTTGAACCTCTTGCCTGTTTGCATACTTAACATAACATAGCAAGACCAATACAGATCTAACACCAATCAATTCATCAATAAATTTTGAGAAATGCGTAGAGCAATGGAGTCACTAAAATTTATACTTTAGTCTTGTTGTTGTCAAATTATGAATCAGGTAAGCACTGAGCTACGGGCAGACAGTTCACGTGCCTCCTCCAGTGCACCTCGCTCGTAAACTTGTGTGCAATGATTCTGTTTTGTTCCATAGAGCGCATCTTAAACATATGGAATACAGAAACCGAAGAAGTACATGGCCAGCTTTGGAACATTGCTCGACCCAAAATTATTGGGGAAGTAAACATAAACTGCCAAACTCAGTGTCCATTTCAACGATCTTAATGGAAGATGGTGAAGGCATCAAAGGAAAACAGGAATAGGTAAGAAAAGCTTATTGCGCAGGAGTAGCGCTGGACGGCGCCAGCTCCGGAGGGACCTCTCGGGTGACACCAAGCATGGAATCGTGCTCATCATCCTGGTCAGCAAACTTCTTGGGTAACACCTTCTCAAACTCAATCTTTTCCAAAGGCTTCGCATTCTCATCAGCATGTGCCTTGGCTAATTTGGAATAGTTGGCAGCCGATTCCGCAATAAAAGCGATCTCCTCGTCTGTGAGTTTCCTCAGAAATTTTGCAGGGTTTCCACCCCATACCTAAATTCAACACAGCAATTGGTGAGATAAAATCATGATTGTGCAGCATATTTCTATTTCATCCATGCATAAATGCATCACGTCTATTCAATTGCCAAAACAAAAGGAATAATGAAAGCACTCTGCAACATTTAGAAGAGTTAAAAGGGTTATTGTCTAAAGAAAATTAGGTTCTTCTCATGCTAATTAAGATTATTATAATAAAGAACTGACAGTTAATTAAAATAAGATAAGAAAACGTGTCTGAGATGGCCTAAATAAGAAACCAAACAAAAGTGATGTACCTCTCCGCAAGGGATCCTTGTGTTCTGTCTTACAAGGGCTCCAGCAGCAACCATCCCATGCTTTTCCACAACAACGCCATCTAACAGGGTTGCTCCCATACCAACAAAAGCTTCATCCTCAACAGTGCATCCTTGTAGTACAGCACTGTGTCCTGCAAAACATAGGTCGGAATACATATGTTACCAGAACATCAGTGAAACTGATACACGAGAATCAGTTTCATACATCGTAGTAATGAGCCATACAATGACACAAATGAGGGTTCTACATAGCAGACAACAGACTGGGGGCAGGTTGCTTTCAGCAGAATGAGCAAAATTACCAATATCAGTCTCAAATTTGAACAAGAATGTTTACTTATAATGCATACCCTCGGATAAATATATCTACCATGCCAACTCTACGAGGGCGAAACCAAGGTTTTGCACAAAAGTCCAATTTCCCGAACTGGTATTTGAAATTATGGGTTGGGTTGGAACAAAACATGAAACAGTGATATCTGTTGGGTATGTTTGTTTCCAGTCCAAAAAAGATCATTTTGCAGCAGCGCGCTAATACTAAAATATTTGAGGATACCAATGAAATTTAGTACCCTGATAAACACCAATCAATACCAAATATTGTAGTAGTGCGCTAAGACCCCAATAAGCAGACAATGAGCAATTGAAGAATTACGAGGATATGGAGTAAAATAATGGATTAAAGCAAGAATCAGAAGGTATATTTATATTTACCTACTGTGACATTGTCCCCGATGATGGTTGGAAAGACTTTCCCACTTAAATTAGATTTTGCCACATGCACAACAGAATTGTCCTGTATATTGGTCCCAGATCCAATTTGGACATTATTTGCATCACCTGAAAATAAGTATGTTAAGAAACTTGTAGGCAACACAGCTAACAACTGAAAAGGTCACAAACTCACAGTACAGTACTCCCTCTTTCCCCAAACATAAGGTTATTAGTTTTGTCTGAAGTCAAACTGTTTGAGGTTTGACCAAGTTTATAGAAAAAAATAATAACACCTATATCATCAAATAAGTACACATAAGGTGAGAGCCTGAGACTACTGGACAAGAAACGCAATACGGCAGGATTACTTTGAAGTTCATTTTGGAATAGTCGAATCTGAAGATGCGCGCAATTTTGAAGAACGCGTTGATTTAGCAAAGAAGATCAAAATGATGTTCACTGGGATGACAAGCACAAACCTCTTAAGACACATCCATACCAAATTGAAGACCCTTGTCCAACTTGAACATCACCGATGAGGGATGCACTTGGAGCAACAAATGCCTCTCTGTGAACATAAGGGGCTTTATCAAAGATGTTCATAAGTGCGCGATGCCTTGAAACTGGAAAGGACCAAAATAAATTAAGTCAGCATTTTGATGTGATTAGTTTTCACAACAGCACAAACAATTATTATAGCGCCTATGTCAACATACAATGAGTGAACAATAACTAGATCAAGTGCATAACATAAGCAGAATCTTGCCAATATGGATATGGATGCAGAAGATCAGGTGATCGAAAAGTCTGTGAGTTAAAACCACATACCAGCTACAGAAAGCTAACATGCAGAAGAAAAAACTTACAGAGGATACCTTATACACAATAAGCAAGAAACATAGTGCCCCAAAAAAATTGGTCTTTGCTTGGATGGTTGCCAAAAACAAATTGGCAATGCCGATGGCCAACTCACGCGTAACCAAAAGCTCAACCAAAATTTTGGCTAACCAAATATTTGGTAGGGCAAGCTTAGGCTGGACCAAACATATCCTAAGTAAATGCCATTTTTGTACTGAAATGTGACATGCTTAGATACCAACCAGGAAACATGGACCAAAATGCTAACACAACATTATTAAGCACAAATACAAAAAATATCCAGCAGAAAACAACAGCACAATATCATCAGATATGCAAATAAAGGGTGAAAAGTATCAGATACAGATCCAAGTATAATGAAACCAGGTAGGGAAGAAAGGTGCAGAACCCATAAGTGTTAAACTAAAATTTGAATCACTGTCAGGAGCACTAGTTTAATGAGCAGGACAAAGTACTGCAGCAAAATGCACATTCGCCCATTTGCATAAAACACCACCCTTAAGAAATACATAAACAATCACCATATCTTCTGCATTTTGGATTCACTTAAGCAAATAATCCACATAGACCGGCTTACTGACAAAACAGGACTAGCTACATATACGATCCTGGCTTGATATGGTGGCAACAGTGTTGCCGTGGCTCATGGCTAAGGTAAGAGATTGGCACAGATGAGCAGTGTATCCAGGGAACTACCGTGCAACAGAGAGACTACTTCTGCAAGCCACATCAGAAGCCACCACAGCTAGCCACCTTTTTGACACATTGGCTGCGAGTGGGGGCTGTAAGCAAGTCAAACAAAAAACTAGATTGCCAAAGATTTGTATTATGCGGAAGATAGCTGAAGAGTTTGCGTTTGCTAAATGAGGATAATATAGGTGATGTATTGTGTAATTTACTCAAAGAGCTAATATTTTTTAAGCAAAACTCTGCCTTCACGGTAGAGTATTATGTTTTTATAGAATTATGAGATCAACATCTTATGAAAGCAAACTAACAATATCCTTTTCTATTTGAATTGTGACATAAAATAACTGAAACAAGCAAGCCACGGTAGCATCAAAATATTGCAACTGCCTAGGGGTTTCTTGACCAACGATTACTCTGTTAAGGCGCCGATTGGATTGCTTTATATTATGCCAAAACGGCCGCATTTCCCGGATCCGAGAATTTTTCCGACCCAGTCTAGTAAAAGCACTTGGTTGACTGTTTATTTTCCCTGAACGTCCCAGTTTTGGTCTGTTTCCCACAGGAAACTTCACGGGCCGGTTGAGGTCCATTTTTTTAACCTCCGTACCGCTGTGCACAAGGAAAACACCCCGCTGATTGTTATGACCGCAAAAATCGACAGAGTTCCCAAGCGGGGCCTAATATGTGGTTTAGCCGTTTAGGTGATGCAAAATCACAAAAATAAGTACTTTTGAATAAAAACTAATGGCACTAATTTTATGTCGCATAAATTGCATCCCAATGGAGTAACTGTTGGCCAAAGCCGTGTCTTAACCAATCAAAACACACCGTACATTTCAAATTGAGGGAGTGAAGGATCAAACACTAAATGGGGTACAATATTCTGTAGCGATGGTAACGAAACTGGAGCTATTAAATTTGGCTTCCTGTTCTTAGTGAGCACTAATCCATAGATGAAACCATTATTGGTATCTCTAGAACTTTTAGATTTTAGTTATATGGAAATAGCATCATGTAAAACCTCAAACCCATCCATGCATGACCCACTATCCGTACAGCTAAAAGTAAATTTTACCCCTAGCAATATAAGCTTCTGAAACAAAGAAACAGACAAACTGACACAAAAGGATCATAAAACTCTGACCACTATCACATATTTTTCCTAAACTGTCCTTAACCGTCCAATAGAGAACAGGTCATCGACCTGTTGGCAAGCTGCCCACCCAGGTTCGAGCCTTCGGCTTGACCGGTGCTCACGTGGATTTCTTCCTATCAAAACAATGCCATCGGGTGCTAGAGCCTGAGATGGTCCAGTATTCCTTAACCGTCCAATATAACCGAGTACGATGGCATAACAACTCAAAACCCTGAGCATACCCCAGCCTAAATAGTGGGGCACATAACCCTAACATTTCCTAAACCGTCCTTAACCCTAGGCGGCAATCCTAATTTCCTCACTCCTTTTGGGACAGCACTAGAAGACCAAATCTAGCCGATGCTCGGAATATGTGCAAAAAATCGACGAGGACGGCGAGAAAGGGAGGGCTATTCGTGGCGAAGGAAGGTGTTGGTTCTTACTCTGCTCGTGGAAAAAGTAGTTGCCCTGGAGGCGGCAGCCGAGGCGGTCGAGGGCCTGGCCGGTCTCCCGGATCCAGAACCCCACCGCGTAAAACGCCTTCGCCATCTCTCTGGGCGGCGGCGGACAAATCGCAGAACGGCGACTGCTGAGGCGCGGAGGCGGCGGTAGCCTTGCGTTTGTTGGCTCCTGGCCTTGGGAGATCTCGAGGAGAGGGGACAGGGGAGCTGAGCTGAGGGGATCGCGACGAGAGACTGGGGACTGGGCCGAGTGGCACTTCTTCGTCTGCTCCCCGAATAGACCGTTCTGTCTCTCCCTCCAAAGTGCTCGTATCTTTGGGCTGGGCTCTGTTCAAGTTCTAGCTAGCCAGGAGAGGTATAGGGATTGTTTGGTTGCTCATAATCAGCCCATACAAGACTGACGATTTTTTTTATATAGGGCTTTATATTACTTATTAATTAACGAGCAAAGAGCCCGTATTGCTACGGGTTGATTAAACTTACACACATTGACATTATAATTTTAATCTATGTGATGCTCACTACAAACATATATTTCCAAGAAAACTTCATAATTGCTTATCTTAAAGTAACTTTATACTTTGTCATAAAGATGGCCAAAAGTTAATGTATCTAACACTAAATCCATCTTTGTGACAATTAATTTGAGACGGATGAAGTACATTAAACTATTATCCAAGACAACAATTTTGGAATATTGGTGATATCAAGATCACAAAACCTATGTTTGAACTTCTACAAGAAGCTTGCACTTGATAGGTTTGTTAAGCTAATATCGAGGGACGGTTTGCTAAATTAACATAACACACCTCTAAATAATCCAGATGAAAAGGAATCTAAATTTCTGGTAAATTATAAACTTCTAACTGGACCAATTTAGATGTCGCCAATATAGAAAAAAAAATCTTCACTCTTGTGTTCACTGCCACAATAAGTTTTCCACTGTTATTCAAAAGGGGTAAACATCACCATGGCCTCGATTTTTTTATAAATATGACCCTCTGCCGAACGCGTTTGTCAAAAATGACCCCCTTCCAATTCTTTTGCCAAAAATGGCCTGGCAGAAAGGCGACACGTGCCCCTTTCCGCCGTATGGGGAGGTGGGAGGCTCTTACAGCCTTGCGGACTGGCTGGAGCGTCTTACAGCCAAAGGGCGAGGCGGGAGGTGGAGGGGGCCATGCTCTCTGCCGATGGGAGGGGGTGGTCGACGTGGCATGCTCTCTTCCAGCCATAGGAAAAGGCGGGAGGTGGTGAGCCCGCGGCGGGAATCCCTTCCGCTAGAGCCTTTGGCGTTATGTACTGTGGCGGCACGACCCCGCCTGCACGCGCTGATGGCGCTAATTCAGAGGAGGAAGGCACAGATTTGCACGCTGCTTTCTGTCCCCTTACCCAATGAAAGTGTTGTAAGGCGTTGATTTCTATCCCTGTTGTAGACCACCGAAAGTGGATATTTGTTGTATGTGATCACCGAAAGAATCAGATTCGCTGCTCCGGCTTGATACGTCCCAACCATATCGACAATTATTCTAAGATGGAGGGAGTATAATTTTTGATGTTCCATGCTCGTTTTCTACATGTTTTTCCTATGGTTTTCTTTATTTTCTATTATTTGTTGCACTAATCTATTAACAAGATGCCCAGTGCAACTTCTTGTTTATTTATCGCTGCACTGCAGAAATAGGTCAAAAATCAAAGTGCTCGGAACGAGCTGAAAATTTTCGTGGATTTTTTATTCCCTGAAAAACTCCAGAAGACAGAAGGGCAGCCCAAGGTGGGGCCCACGTTACCCGGGGGGCACCAGCCGCGACCACCCCCCCCCCCCCCCGTCACGCTTGAAGGTCACTTGGGTGACCCCGACACCACCTCGCGTCGCCCTCTTCGCTTATAAATTCACCTGTGACGTAAAAACAGAGGAACAGTCGATGATTTTTCCAGAAACGCATCCGAGCTCTGCCGCCATCGAAACCCCTAATTCGGGGGACATAAGTTCCTGTTCTGACACCCTACCGGGACGAGGAAGTGACGATGTCAGGATGCCTGATGAAGAGTCCATGGCTAAGCCTAGCGGTGGGAATGTTGCCAATTCCCTGTATCTCACCTTCAGGATCCAGCAGAGTGAGGGTATCACATGTTACCCCTCTAAGAGCTCGCATACATACATCTGTCAAAATCCTGCAGCGCTTTGCCCTCCAGGACTAGGCACCGCAGGTTTGCGATTCAGGTGGAGAAGTCCCAACACATGGGAAAGAGAGGGAGAGAGATTAGGGCTAGGTCTAATCGAGAGAGATAGTCATCATCTCCTAGTTAGAAGAGGCCCTAAACCAATTAGAGGGTCTCTAATCAAAAGCTCTAATTCAATTAGAGATGTTCTTATTAGACCCTCTAATCCAATTATAGAGGTTCTAATCTAATTAGAGATCTCTAATCCAGAGAGAGAGAGAGAATTGCCCAAAGGCTAATTGTGTGTCTAAACAATGAGGGAGGGAGGGGATTATATAGTGTCACAAGGGAGGACACTTGCCTTGCGGGGGAGGTAGGTTTCCCTCTCCCTCCCTTGGCTGCACCAATCCTCCTAGAGGATTTTGGATTGGAATCCCACATGGAATCCAATCCCCCTCCCCCTTTTCCCCACTTTTTCACCTCATTTATTTCTCAAATAAATTAGGAAAAATTATCAAGGAAAGTAGTGCACCTAAAATTAGGGTGTGATCATACGAGGAAATCTCCCCCCTCCCCCCCCCCTCCGGCACTGCCCCTTATATGGAAAGTCCTCCAGAACTCTTCCAGAACCCCGTGACCCCTATAGATAAAATCATCAGCCTCATCTAATGATGTCAAAAACATATTTCCGACACCCCGGGACATGTCATATCCTTCGTTATATCTAATATAACACTCTGCCTTACACTGACATTATTTCTATTTTATGGTAACTTTCCCGAAATGACTCTAATTGACATCGAACTTGTTTATGTGATATCGTAATGACATCGAACATTACATATTGATGTTAGACACATATTTCTAACATACCTAGAAATCTCATGTCCTCTGTAATCTCTCTCCATGTCGGAATTACCCGAATGATACCCTATTGTCCTCCGGACCATCCAATGCAAACAACAGACTTTGACGCCTTAAGTGTGTGTGACCCCTATAGATTCGATAACTATTAGACATGATTGGAAAACCATTTTCATGATAAATAATAAACATCGGGACCGTGGACGTCCATATTGATTCCTACAAGTTATATGAAGAGAACTGTTGAACCTGTTGGTTGTTAAGTAAGTTTCGATTACTTCGTGATGCCAATCAATACCTCGGGACAAGATAAATGATAAGACCTTGATTAAACTCTTTAATCATATTATGACATTATTCCCGATATTTGGTATAATTCCTTTTACTCGGTGTCGTGACATATTATCCACATGACTAGTGTCATGTCCTTATCTGCGCAGACTTATTTACTGATACTATTTCACCAAGTGGGTCCTAGATGTATCTCTCCATTAACTAGAGGAGTAATTCCTAATATTGAACTATCACAATGAATGAATGCTTTCATGACCACCCAATGTCAGCCTTTTTGATCACCCAGTTTATAGTACAATACTTGACTATACCAAAATGATCCTTACGGTAAACACCATTGAATATTCTCATGGTCTAAGGAAGCAAACAAGACAACCATTTTATGATGATACTATTTAGCAAAACTAATCTCGTAATATCTCAACTACTTGGGTCTACTCAGCCACAATGTTGAAACAACATTATGTTCCCATTAATATTGTCATAATAAATGTCCATGACCAGGAAAACATGGTCATCTAATATTAATGAGTTTGTCTGTGAGACATGGAAAATGGTTATAGCGGTGTGTTTATGTATTTACATGTGCTTATGGGTTTTCCTCTGAATCTCACATTCAGTGACCATAGCAGTTATAGCATAAAACATAATACATTAATCATGAAACCGATGTATTTCATTATCTCTTGGGCATACATCCAACACTATATCTACATATTCACCGAGCCAAAAGTTTGATTCCCCCTCCCTTCCCATTTGGTAACTTTTAATCTCTTTTGTACTTTGCAACATAGAGAAACCCTAGTGCTTAGGAGCCTCCACCTTGTTTCAAGAAGCTTCGGATTTGTTGAGAGCCACCAATTAAGTTGTGGAGACAGCCTCAACCTTGTATAAGGTTTGGTCAACGCCTTCAAGAGGACCCCATAGTGGAAACGAGCATCTCCATCGCCGGAGAAGCTCAAGGAAAATAGGGTGCGCACCTCCGCGCTATTGGAGTGCCTAGGTGGCTCCTCACCCCTCCAACGTAGATGTACTTACCTTGGGAAGGAACTACGGGAAACATATCCTTATCTCCGTGTTTACACTTGTTGTTTATCTCGTACCTTTACTATTGGTTTCGTTACATACTTTGTTCTCTACCACATAGGTTGTTCACCTAGTTGCACGTCTAGGCATCGGAGCCTCGTCTCTTATAAATGGCTTAACCACCTAAGAGAGTATGGTCATCTTGGACCCTCCTCCCTCTCCGTAGGTCTTGGCCGAATCTATAGGTAACCTTGAGTCAACAATTGGATCCATCCAAACTGAGCATGCTAATGTTACCTCTAGTTTCAAGTCGGACTTATCCGAGATGAAGGATTTGATGTGATCTTTGATGGGTAAGCCTAAGTATAAAAAGTAACCTTCCGCCGGTGATACCGTTGTTGGAGAAACCGAGGAAATCCCCGATGCCTCTGACACGGTAGATGAAAACATTAGCCGAGCCAAAGCACAAGCCGCGGCTAAGGCGAGTGGCATGAAAGGTAACTCGTACTCCAAGTCTTCTGAGGCTAATGACTCCGGATCTAATTCAAAACTTCCACCATGATACATTGCAAGTGTATCTATAATTTTCTATTCTCCATGCTTGTTTTCTACCCAATACCTTTTGTTTTCCACATGTTTTCCTTCTTTTTCCAGATGTTTCATAGACTAACCTATTAACAAGATGCCCCATGCCACTTATTGTTTTATGTTGTTTTTCTGTTTCAGAGAAGCTCTCAAAGAAATATTCTCGGAAAGGGTTGAAAATCTACGAAGATGGAGTCCAAAGAAGAGCCGAAGAGGGGCCAGGGGGGCCCTAGGGGGTGTCAGGTGTGGCCCCACCCTAGGACGCGCCTGGTGGGCCCATGGCTGCCCTGGCCATCGCCTCTCGTCGCCTCTTCACCTATAAATTTCCCCTAACCCTAAAACGTTCGGGGACAGAGTTATTTTCCACGAAACATACAGAGAGGCACTGTAACCTCGAAAGTCCAATCTAGGGCTTGTGCAGCCATGTTCCGGAACCCTGCCGGAGGGGGGAATCATCATCGGAGGCCTCTTCATCGCCATGATCGCCTCCACACAGATGTGTGAGTAGTTCATCTCGGGACTACGGGTCCATAGCAGTAGCTTGATGGTTGTTCTCTCCCTTATGCCTCCATGTTTAGAGTCTCGTGAGCTGCCTCACATGATCTAGACCACCGTTACGTAATTGTGCATTTTGTGTTTGCTGGGATCCGATGAACCATAAGATTATGATTATTTTGTTCATGTCAATCTGAGATGCTTCACTTATATTTGTAGACAGTTTTAAAGTTGTCTCATAATGATCTCTGGTGTTTATGATTACCTTGGCCACGTAGTTGTTTTCAGCTCCAAGAGAGGGTTTATATGCTTGATAGTGGGTTCATGCGTCCCTTACATCTATGTTTGAGTGACAGAAACGTGACGGATGGGGGATGTGATGTTTCTACTAGGGAGAAAATAGCGGTGCTCTTGTCTACGAACGAGGACCATTGCTTACATTTCATATTTTTCTTAATGTATTTGTCTGTTGCACACAAAGCAATCACTTTGTTGTTGCAACTTAATACCAGAGAGATTTGCTGGATAACTTTCTTGAGGTGAAATTTTAGATATGGATGCATGCTGGATAGAGGTCCATATGCCCTGACGTAATGCCTACAATGTTAGAACCCGTGAACTATATCTCTTCATAATAGTATTGTTATAAGTTAATGATTTGTCAATTGCCCAGCTGTAATTTGTTCACCCAGCATGTTTGTTTTCTTTGGAGAGACACCACTAGTAAAATTATAGCCCCCGGTCCTATTTTTCTCATTATTGCAACTTTCTTTCAAGCACTTTCGCCATTGTTTCCTTGCTATTCTTTTTTTACTTTTATTACTTTTCAATACTCTATATGTTTAATTCTCTAGTTCTCAGCAAGACGGAAAGATTCACAATCTTCTCGAAAGTTGGGGACAAGAGAGAGTTTGTGTTTTGTGTGCAAGTCCACGTTTATTGATCCCGCGTGCAATACGCAACCTTCTCCAAGACTTCAAAGTCCTACTGGATTGATAACCCCGGTTCCTTAATTGAGGGAAAATTTCCGCTAGACTACATCATACCTTCCACTTGGGGTTACCCAACGAGCATGTGATCACGTCTGCATCACACCACCATTCAATTATGACTCGGTTCATCCTATTGTTTCCATGCCACACATTCACAATGTTATACCACCTCGCATGCTTAACACTAGTGAATTTTCTAATTGGAAGTTCGATATGTAGTCTCGTATTTCTGGATCATGCACCTCATTATGGACAAGTATTTCTCATGGATTTCACCCTAATGATCCAAGCAATTTGACTCCAAGAAAAGACACTGAGTCTCAATTGAAAGTGCAATATGGTCAACTAGAGGAGGGGAGGGGTGAATAGGTTGACTACCAAATTTTCTTCTTTTCCTTTTTAGTTTGGGCTAAACAAGTAATACAAGGTTGTCTAGATGTGCAACTGAAGGGTACGTTGCATAGAAAATAAATATTTCCTACGCGAGGTACACCCGAAGGGCCAAGATCTAATCTAGAAGATGAAAGGCAACTGGAGAAAGAGTCTTTAGGAAAACAGACCCTCGAAGACTTTAAACGTTACGAGATCAAATCTTGTTGATGGCGTAGCCGTACTCACGCCGATCTCAAAGGCCGAGCAGATGTGCACCGCAATCCGGCGGTGCCTCCATGATCGGTCACACGTACATCTCAATGACGACCTTCGTTCCCTCGATCCTGCGGGGCAGCGGAAGTAGAGGATCCCCCGGAACTCCAGCAGCACGACGGCGTGGTGTGCTGAAGAATCCCACGGTCAGCGCTTCGCCAAGTAAATGACCATGGAATGGAGCAGCGGGTGGAGAGAAAAGAGGTGGGACAAGTGTGTGGAGGAGGGAGAGCTCTCACCCTCCTTTTATAGGGGAGGGGAGGCATCCCAAGGGGGCTGCGGCCAGCCCATGGTGGTGCACCAACCTATTCCCTCTTCATGTAAGTGGACACTCCACTCACACCCACTCATGCTCCACTTAATCTCCACTAACAAATCTCAAAGATTTTTCTTTAATAAATAAATAAAACATTTTTATTTCTTCATTTCAGCATTTGTTTATTCTATTAACAAACATTTGCATATAGCACCTCGAATCATTTGTTAATTCTATTAACAACCATTCGATGGAAAATCCCTTCAACTATTTCAAATTTACCTGAAACAATTCCGGTGATGTCCAAACTATTCTCCGATATTCCGTATCCTCTCAAATGCGTCAGCGAACCTTAAGTGTGTCACCCTGCAGTTCGCGAATAATACAGAAATGATCGAGACACCTCTTCGATCAATAATCAACAGCGGGATCTGGAGATCCTTGATGACTCCTATATATTCAACGATGAATCTTGTGATCGTGTGAACCATCAACGTCGTAACTAGTTACTTTTGTCTCGTGATATTTTACTTTTCCGAGATTGGATTATCGGTATCAACCATACCATGTTCGATCTCGTTACCAACAAGTACTCTTTTACTCGTTCTGTCAATGTGATATCACCGAGAGGGCCCAGAGTATATGTCCGTCATTTTGGATGGACAAATCCCACTCTTGATCCATGAGCTCAACTAATACTTTCCGAATACCCAACGACACATTTATAGTCACCCTGTTACGCGTGACGTTTGATGACATCAAAGCACCCTTCCGGTATTAGTGATTGACATGATCTCATGGTCTAAGGAATAAGGTTACTTTGTATGCAAGATATAACAATATAAACTAAATGACTTGATCGTATTGTTATACTTAATTTAGGTCTATGTTCATCACATCATTCTCCTAATGACATGACCCCGTTATTAACAACATCCAATGTTCATGATCAGGAAACCTTGATCATCAGTTAATCAACGAGCTAGTTAAACGAGAAGCGTTACTAGGAACCATTGTTTGTTTATTAGACACACATGTATCAACGTTTCCGGTTAATACAATTCTAGCACGAGAAATAAACATTTATCATAAATAAGGAATAAGATAATAACTACTTTATTATTGCCTCTCGGGCATATTCCCTTCAGTCTCCCACTTGCATTAGAGTCAATAATCTAGTCTATAAGTACTTAACACATATGGCGTTCCTCTGTTATTACCATGTTTCGCATGTGGTAAACTTCATCAAAAGATTTGAACTGTTCAGGTCCTACCGTATTTGCAAGTCTTTGCGTCTATACGCATCACTCATTCTC
This sequence comes from Alopecurus myosuroides, assembly GCA_028641055.1. NCBI lineage: Eukaryota > Viridiplantae > Streptophyta > Magnoliopsida > Poales > Poaceae > Alopecurus > Alopecurus myosuroides. The sequence continues at coordinate 353,664,197 of CM054058.1, forward strand.
TAATGAGATGACTTTGTATATATTTGGCCGGTGAGACCTTATTTCCTCGGCTTAAACTAATGTTACTAACATTGTGAAATGTAGCTTCATAGTGTCAGCATTCTTGGAAATACACCAAGTTCAATGAAGAACTCCTTGACACAAAATACTCATATTATTTGTTGTCAACACAACAATATACTTAGCCTTTGTTGTAGTACCCGTCACAATACTTTAATTTTGAAACTCATTCAAATCCAGCATGGAACTTTCTTCCACCCTATTGTGCTACCTTTCATCACATGTTTTAATTAAGTTAAAATTACTTGAATAGATGACAATACTATTAGTGTACCATATTACAACGAATATTTTATAATTACTACATAGGAAAACTTATCCTTAGCATTTCAAAAAATGGCATACGGATCTCTCCCATTGTTGACTAATCATCATATGAATTATCCTGCTATAACATTCTATAGCATAGGACTCGTCTGGTTGTGTACATAGCATGGAACACATGACTCAGAAATCTCAATTTCAATTATGCTCATCATGTTTCAAAACACTTGAATATTGATCAATTCTTTTCCATGTGGCAAGAACTCCTTCTTGTCATTTCGGTATTGACTTACTTCATTATTTCATCTATGTAATTTGGCTTCAATCATATCAGGCGGTTCAATCCATATCTTATAGATATCGATGACCAATATCTCCTAAGCCTTTCATCAATATGAAAATCATAATCGTGTTAATTTAAAATACATATTTCCAGTCAACCATATGTCATCTACATAAAGCATTAGAAATATTTCTTAGCGCTCCCACTTAATTTCTTGTAACTCTACAGGCATCTTTCTTGTTAATGATGGAATCAAACTGTTTTGATAACTACATTAAATTAAACATTCCAACTTCGTTATGCTCACTTCACCATTGAAGTTTGCATACCTGTCCGGCAACCTTTTGAATTTTACAAAACTCTCAGACTGTGTCAAGTACACATCCTCGATCAAACTTCCTAGAGCGGAGAGTTGGTTTTGTTATTAAACTGCCATATCATAATATGTAACTTTTGCTAGAACTATCCGCAAAGACTAAAGCATCAGTGCGGAAGATCAAAATCTTGTCGTAGTCAACTCTTTGAACTTCGTCAAAAACATATTTTCGACAAGCACAACTTTCAAAGGATGTAAAAAATCTATGTCTTTGTTGCTATATAGATCCGTTTGCTATCGTTTGGCATCATGCCTATCGAGTCACATACTTGATATTCATACAGGGATACTATCACGGATATAATGACTCATAGCCGATTTTACGAAGTCAGGGCTCATCATTTGCTTCCTTTATAAGTTCTAGCTCCTTTGTTGTCAAAACAACATTTTACTCTTAAACCACAAGTTGGTCTAAGTACAAAGTTTTAGGACTTTTGTGGTTCAGTTCGCAAACTCATTCGAATTAACTACAACACATGTAGTGTCTTCTAGTTTGTCAAAATAGGAAACTCCAGAACAACTTCCAATGTTGCGCTACTCTTGACATGGTAATGAAGATTCTCTAATCTCGTTGAGTTTGTACTGTCCTCTCACTCACTGTCAAGTTCAGCATCAGAGAAAGATATACTATTAGGATCTTTTGCAGGTTCCGGAGATTCTACAACAGTTTTATGTTTTTTTTCTTAGAAGGAGTATTATTGTTTTTAGGTTGTTGAGAATCTTGTTCAATTCTTTTAGGATGTCCCTCAGTATACAAAGGATCCTGAGTAGAAACACCACTTCGAGTGATTATTCCATAAACATGTTTTTCTCTAGAAGCATTAGCTAGCAAATCTTTTTGCACCTTAGTGAGTTGATCAATTTGAGTTTTAACCATATTAAAATGTTTAACAAGCATTTTAACATCATTAGAAGTTCTCTCAGTAATGCGCGCAAATTATCAATAGCTCTAGAATTTTCCATTAGATGATTTTGCACTCTCATATTAAAGTTATCTTGCTTAACAACATAATTATAAAATTCATCTAAGCATTATTCAGGTGGTTTAGAATAGGGATATCTCTATTATCAAAATATTGGAGAGAGTGTACCTCAACTGTGGATGGATGAGGAATTGGCTTACATAATTCTTCTATAGGTGGTAGATTATTCACATCTTCAGATTTAATACCCTTCTCTTTATGAGATTTCTTGGCTTCCCTCGTCACTTCATAATTTGATTCAACCATTCCCCTCTTCTTCGGTGTTGGTGTTGGTTCAGGTTTAGTCCAATCATCATGATTCTTGCTTATATTAGCCAATAATTCCTCAGCTTCTGCTGGAGTTCTTTTCCCGAAAACACAACCAGCACAACTATCCAGGTATGTCCTAGATTCAACAGTTAGTCCATTATAAAATATATCTAGGAGTTCATTTTTAGGTAATTGATGTCAAGGGCTAGCTCTTAGTAAAGAACAAATCTTGACCAAGATTCAGGCATTTTCTCTCCTTCAATTTGCTTAAAGTTAAAGATTCTTTGCAAAGCAGCATGTTGAGCACTAACAGAAAAATATTTTTGAAGGAAAGCATTAACCAACCCAATAGGACTATCAATAGATCCATATGGAAAATTATTAAACCAAGTTTTAGGTTCATCTTTCAATGAAAATTTCACACCCCGGTTTTTGGACCACTTGTAATGTAGCTAAGGAAGGCAAATTTGTGGGCCAACAATTTTTTTATAATGCATTGACGTAAACCAACATATGTATGAGACCATGCGTATCTATGCAATGCAAGCAACATTTTCTTCTAAAACAAATATCAATTTTTATCTGATGATTACTTTTGTCTCTGTGATGTTTTCATTTGATGCTTTAAATAATTTTTTATTTCAAGTATTGTATCAAGGTTGATTTCAACCTAATAATATTATTTGGCTTTGTTTGGATCAAGAAAACAAAATGGCAATAGAAAATTTGGATGTTTTCATTTGATGTTTCTGTTTGGAATTACCTCAGAAAAACTAGCCAAGTATCAATATCTAGCACTTGTTTTCAATATGTTAGAGAATCCCATTTTATGTTTTCTTGGCATGAATGTGTTCTCTGATATATGGACTACAAATCTATGAGCTTGGTTTGATTTATGGAATGTGAAAACAATCAATTTCATGCTTGTTTTTTTTTGAATAAAAATAAGACATAAAAACAGAGATTTTAGAAAACAGAGAAAAATAGAAACTAGCCCCTTTTCCACTCTGTTTTCAAAGCCTTCCACTATTCCAAAATTATTTCCAAAAGATGTTTCTGAAAGTACAAATCATGCTTAACAATATCCAAGTTAGAAAACAAAATTTGGAATCCATTTGATCCTTGAAAACAAAATGAACATTTTGAGGTTTTTGTCTGTTTCCACACTTAGCGATTTTGGCTAAGTCATTTAACTGAATTTTTCTGAAATTGTTATTTGAAAAAGAATTGAGTGGATGAATTTGATTGTTTTTGTGCGAATTGGACAATGAGGTTTTGCCAAACCTATAGACCTATGTATCTACTCCCTAATCCATGCCTTTGATCCTTTTAGAGTTGACCAGAGAGGGAGAGAAAGAAGTGAGAACAGGAGGGGGACAAAAGGAGAGAATTGAGGGGGAGGGGAAGCCGCGTGCACTATGGCCACGCCACGCCACCACCGCACCTCTCCTTGACGCTTTGAGCAGTGTCGCGCCCCCTAGACATTGTAGGCGACCGTTTGCACGTTGAGCACGCGCCCGTGCTCACCGCGGCATGGCCGAGAGCGAAGCCACGACCCCGACCACAGCGCCACGCCTATAAATCATCCCGCACGCCACCACGTTGCCACGACACTCCACTCACCCACCGCACGCACCCCCACCCGAGATATCGAGCCCGTAAGCTCCCAGTGAGCTCCATGGGGTAGATTTTTGTCGCCGGCCACCGAGCACCACCCGAGAAGGTGCAGCTCGCCTCGAGCAAAACCACCACCCCATTTCTTCTCCGTCGTGCTCCCCGTAACCCATAGACTCGCCCTGACCCTCTCCCTAGCTCGATCGCTTGCAGGACAGACGCCGCCGTCGTCGGAGCTGCCGTGGCCGAGCTGCTTCACGCTGCCGACTGGGGCCGCCTCGCTTGCTGCCACCTGCGCCCCTCCACTGCACCGAGCCCGTGCGATATTCACGACACATAGCCACGGCTCTGCAACCCCCTAGGGTGAGCAATCGCGCGTCCATACCCGCCGTCGTGTTTCCGGTGAGAGAGAGAGAGAGAGAGAGAGAGAGAGAGAGAGAGGAGAACACGATCTACGGCTCCGTTTGAACCATGCACTTTGCCGTGCAGCGCAGCGAGCGCGAGTGCGCTTGGGCCACGTTGAGCGCTAGGGCCGAGTGGGTTAGATCCAGCCCGTGCGCTTCGATTTTTATTTCCTTTTAAAAATAACAGAAAACTTGAGCTTAGCTTTTGGCCTAGTACAAATAGAAATAGTGGTAATTAATTCAAACAAAAAATCATTGCACTAGCTTAACATTTTCTAAACCACATCCAAGTTGTAGATCTAGTTTTTGTGCAATATTTTTGTTGTAGTAATTAAAATGCCAGAGACTGTCTGTTAATCCATTTTGTGCATAACTTTAAAAATATGAATCCAAATTGGTCAAACTAAATTGTTATGAGTAGCTCTTGAGTAGATCTATCAGTAGCGCTTGGCCTTGTATCAAGAAGAGCTTCATATTGAAAATGCCATCCTTTTTTGGTAAATGTCCAGTAGGCTTTTCTAAGATTTTTGTAGAGTGTTTAATAATAATTTTTGATGTGGATCCAATTGGATGAGCTTGCACATGTTTAGATCTATGTAACCCTAGATTGGTGTAATTTTCAGAGCTCTATAATAATTATGGCATGCATTTCTAGGTTTAGCACTTTTCTGTTATTATTACATCTTGTGCAAATAGTTTTATATAAATGTTTGTGTTTTAGAATCTTGTTTTCTACAATGTGTAGATGTGTTGCTCTCTGTTAAAATTTTATTTTCTTACATTACTATCATGTTAGGAGTTTTGATCTTGTTTGAAAACAAATAGAAAGAGGGAATAGTCTAGTATTGTTTTCTAGTATGTATATTGAATAGAAATTATGAGCAATGTATTGTTAGGTTTAGTACCTCTATTTTTTATATTGATATGTTGAGTACAGTACCATTTTGGTACTGATTTTAGAATGTTATCACCTTTGTTAGCTTGCACTTTATTTTGCAGAGAAGCATGAGTAGCATTGTTTGATTTATTGCACTCTATTATTTTCACTAGTGTGAATAATTTTTTGAGGATTTTTTGGTGGAATATCCTTTTCCACAAGTGTAACCAGTGGCATTTTTGACCTCTAAATGCCTTGGTAGGCTAGTGGAACACCCACTGGTGCCATTGCATTTTGGTGAGAAATAACATTTCTCCGCCATAGATATGTTAGCTATTAATCTTGTTATTTTTGTGTGTACTTGTGGAATGTTATTTTTGGAAAATTGAGTGATGTTTTTTTTGTGCAATGCTTTATGTATGTATTACTTAGTACCATTGTTTTCCTTAGTTGGTTCTGATTGTGTGTCTTTCATTTCATTTATCGACGTTAGAAAACGAGGAGGAAGTGATTGGTGAAGAAGGATATTATCACTCTTGCTATTTTCAAGAGAAAGACTTGAACTCATACCAAGGAAAGCCATCCTAAAGCTTGCTGTTATTACATTTATCATTATCTATCATGCATGTTTTACTTCTGAAGTTACAAAAATATGGTTACCAAAACTATTTTTGTATGGCTATTATTACTCTTAATATTATATTTATATATCACATTGCCAATAGTCAAACTTGGTGTTACCAAGCCCTTAGCCACCATACGGTATATAAATATCACCAATATTAATAATCTTGAAGTCCCTAAGCGGACACTCTAAAATGTGCTTTTGTAAACAAATGCTTCATGAAAAGTCCTCGGTGGAAAGGCGGGACCTTGTTCGCCAGAGGAGGTAAAGAGAAAGGTTTTTGAAATGATTTACAAAAGACACATAACCTAGTCTTTGCTAGATAACCAAGACTTACTACCACTCTACCTCCATATGGGCAAAAGGCCTATCTAGAAAGTTGTTCTTGTTATTGTGTGTTCTATCCCAAATTATATAGAGAATGTGATTCTCTGAACCGAAATGTCGCTAGGTGGGAGATACGGGACATGTAAAGTGTGGGATTAATTTTCCCTCCGGATGTAATAGTTGGGTCTCCTATCATGGCTGTGTGCGACACGGTGCCGGGGAGAATAAACCCAGTTGAAGGGATGGTCATATACTAGTTTGACCATAGTGGAAAGTTAGGATCAATTATCTGATGTTCTCATACTGTTGTGAACAGTCCATGGGTGATTCATGGCAGGTAATTTGGATCTTTTGGATGGTGTACACCTCTACAGAGTAAATCTATTTAGAATAGTCGAGTCCTCGGATATGGACAGTTGAATGGCCATGTAACTAGTATTGTGTCAATGTTTTCAAAAGGAGATTTATGAAAAGGACTTGTACCTGTGAGGTACTGGAAAAGTGAATTTTGTACCCGCGAGGTACGGATGAGGAAAATCTGGGAGTTATTCTACAAGAATTTTTGCAAAGAAAAACTTTCTCTTCTAAAACAAAGTTTTATAATATCTCTTGCACATGCAATATCTACAAGAGGAAGAAAACTATATTATTTTCTTTTGAAGTATCTTCTTCAACAAAGATATATAGATGTCAAATCAACTATGATGTATCTTTCATCCATCATGGGTAGTGAACCCTATGTATAGCCTACCTGTAACATCCCTGATTTTTGGAAAATGCAAAAATCACAAAAATTTGAAACATTTTGTTTTCTATTAATGCAATCCATAAAAAACCAAATGAAACTCAAACACAAAGTAAACATTATTTGTTTTCCAAAGGCTACTGGATTATAATCCAATTTTGCTAGTGTTTTCCAAAACCCTAAGATTTGTTTTCACCATCTTTAATGTTTTAATTGAGCTTGAAAATAGTTCTGTGACCACATTATTGTCTTATTAAACCTTAATAATGTTAAATTGTTGTACTAGCTATATGTTTTCTAAATGTTTCTTCGACCCCTAGTTATTGATAATATTTATTTCTCCAACTATTTACCTATTGAAAATATACAAAGACAAAATTCAACTATATCACTTTTCAACTAATAATCTAGTAACAAAATGGACTTCACAAACTCCATTTTGAGAAAAGGACTTGTAATAAACATGTTTTCAAATAGTTAAGTATCAATTTTCTATCTTAATAATTACTCACTATAGTTTTCTCCATTATAAAAATGACATAAGTTGCTATTAGGGTTTACCCCTATTTCAAAATATAAAATTGTGAAAATAAGATGTAACGACTTTCAAAATACGTTTTCAACATTTAGTACGTCAGTGAAATTTTATTTGACCAGTAACTATATTTTATAATTTTCTAAATTAAAAATCACATTAAGCAACTATTAGGGAATTATTCAAATTTCCAAAATTCAAAAATAAAAATATGTTGAATTGTCTAAAAAAATGGTGTTGTTGGAAATTATTTGAAATTTTAAGAATTTAGATTTTTGTCTCATGTCATTTGGATAATTAAAATAGAAGTTATTAAATATTTGATTAAACAGAAATAAAAAAGAAAAATTGGATGTCGTCATCCATGACGTTATCGTCTTCTTCCTCTGTTTGGAAACCACGGCAATCTCGGCCGGATTCTTCGCTCGTCAATTTCTCGCCATTAAGGCCACGGTTTCCTCCTCCCTCTGTGCCTATAAAACGCCCCCGACTCCCTCCGTGTTTCCCCTCTCCCATCTCCCTGTATCTCGCCACGAGGCTGCATAAATTGCTCACCGGAGTTCTTCCCTCCCGCCGTCTCCTTCTCTCGATCCCGGCCATGATAGAAGGTATTCTCCGCCCCCGTTCTGTCCATTCAAGTCATAGTGATCGTGCGCATCTCACTGTTGATTTTTTCGCGTTTTTGGTACAGCAGATCGACGCCACCGTGCACGACTACGTCCCGCCGGAATCTGCCCCGTCCCCGTCAATGTCACGGCGCCTTTCAGGGAAACTAGAGACCCTGCCTTCCCCTCCATTCGACTCGCCGTGTCGCGAAGCACCTCGACGTCTGCTTCCCGACGCTAGAGCACCACCGATCACTGTCGCCATCGACTTTCTGCACCTCCGACCGCCGCGTATCCATTTCTGGTGACCTCCCGCGCTGCCAGGTACGAACGCTAACTTCTGGACCGTAGGATCTAGATCTGATGACCCCTCTTAAACCACTTATGCGAAGAGGTACCAGCCAATAAGAAAGCGCCAAGCCAGCCGCGCGTTAATTTGTTATCCTTCGCTCGGTGCAGCGCGTAGCCGGCCCAAGCCCACTTCCGGTCCATCGCCCTGCGCGGAAAATAGTAGATCTCAGCCTAGCCTGTCTCTGAAATTATTTCCGAATAAAAATTAGAATGACATTTTTGCAGAAAAGCCCCTAGAAACTAGATATATCATAACTTTTAATCCATAAGCCCAAATTTAACAAACTTAAACTTTTTGAAATCAGCACAACATGTAGAAACTTTTGGCATTGGCCAAAATTAATTTTAACCATTTAAAATTGGTTCAAATTTAAATATACTTGTTTGATGAATTTTGGCATAATTCAAATTCTACAAATCTAAAAATTGCAAATAAATATATTTTGAAACCTTAGCATGTGTACATTCATACCCTCTGTCCCAAAATAATTTTTGAACAAGTTAAATTTGAATTTAGAATTAAGTTGTCTATTTGAGTATTTTTGACATATATTTAATTCTATAAATGTTTTCAATATAGTTCCTTTTGCAAATTTGTTCCATTTGGTAACTTTAAACCAGAGACCTCATTTCCCAACCATTTTAGACACCCTTGTACCATGACCATGTGATTTTGACCAAAAACCCAACATAGTAATTCATCCATTTTACCATGTCTTAGAATTTGTTTCTACCCCCGTTACCTTTGTTGTTATGGATATTTTGGAACCAATACCAAGTCCCTAATACGTGTCAATCACATACAAGACCAAGTAGTGAACCTTAGACACTAGTACCTTGTTTTATATCTACTTCTCCACTCCCCCATTCTTGCTTCAAGAATTCACCAAGTCAACAAAATGGAGATCAAGACTCACGCACAAGAAGGAAACTTCAATTATCAACTTGGTGGAAACATGAAGAGCTATGAGGAATATCATTGAAGAAATTGAAGGAAGGACTTAGACTCCACAACAACTAGAAGAAACTCAATGAAGTACAATTGTATGGAGAAATCAAGGAGAAGGTATCTTCCTGTCTCTTTCTATCCTTTCTATTTCTTTCTTTTCAAATTGACTTAGTGGTAGTTGTGCCCATCCCACCTTGGACCAACTAGTGATTAGCCATGAAGAATCCACCAAGACTAAGAGAAGAATCTATCAAAGTAAAAAGACTAGAATAGAAGCACATAGATACTAGATAATATTGAAATATCAACACTAAGTGGTATTCCTCATGTACACACATTTTAGGATTGTGAAGTGCCAAAGGAATATTACTCTCCCAAAATGGGATAGTCCATTAATCAATCAAAAGAGTCAAATAAGATACAAAAAAGATGCAATTAGGCTCAAAGCAAACTCATACATACATGTTGTGCGAACCGACAAACACATACTAGATTACTCAAGGATAAGTAAGTAGTAAGCAAAACATATACACAATACAAGCAAGGTACAAAACCAATACATGCAAAGGGGCAAGCAACTTTCAATGTATATATATATAATGTAAATACAAGTTACCGCAAGAAGGAGCATGGAATATGAGATAGAGACATGATAATCCAAATGACTTGGCTTAAGGAAAATATACGTGATGAAGATCCCTTAATTCTTCATGATATAGCCAAGTATCCAATGCCCTCAAATAACACCTATTGATAAAGTTTGATCTTGTTGGTCCCCAACCAAGTTGGGTCCTAAGAGGTTAGTCACAATAGGCTTGGCAACCCAAATGGTTCTTTTCTTGAACCACTTTGAGTACCAACTTATTTGGCAAACACATTGCCCACATTATCCTTTTGAATGGAATACACATAGTCAATTGTGATAGGGTTGGATAATGTACCATTAGTGCATGAAGAAGAAAGATGTCCCTTTTCATGGCATAAATAGCAACAACGACTCCTTCCACTCTTTTTGGTTGATTTATCAACTTGAGGAGCATTAGCTTGAGTCTTCTTGGGAAGAGGCCTTTATTCAACTTGAGGTTGAGATTGAGGATGGACTTGTGGCTGCTTCCCTTGTTGCTTCTCACTAAGATGCTTCTTATTCAAAGGGAATGATCTAACATGATGCCCTTCAACCTTGCACTTGAAGCAACCAATCTTGGCCAAATTATTGACTTGTCCATGGCCCTTCATCTTGTCTACCTTCGACTTGTTCTTGTGATTGGAAATAAATCCAAGTCCTCTCTTGTCACTGGGGGATTTTTTGACACTCAACATATTGTCAAGTGTAGACTTCCCTTTATGACACTTCTCCAAGTCTTTCTTCAATGAAGTGACTTGGGCCTTGAGCTCTTTACATGGTTAGTATCAACACAAGAGCTAGAGGAAGTAGATGCACCATTATTAGAGCAACAAGGCAAGGAAAGAAATTCATCACAAGATGTGAAAACATTATGAGAGGATGAATTATTAGTACTAGCACAAGGCAATATAGAATTTAGAGTAGAGATTGTGCCTGTGTCCACATGAGGCTCACAAAATGTTACCTTAGTTAAAATAGCCTCATGAGATAATTTTAGCCTCTCATGGGAGACTGGAATATCCTCATGAGATCTTGATAGCTTTTCATGAGTTTCTTCCAATTTCCCATAATTACTAGTTAGCAACTCAAGTTGAGCTCGTAGCTCAACATTCTCCTTTAATATGTATGCTTCGCAAGAAATAGAGTTAGTAGCACAAGAATCATCATTTTTAGCTTTGAGGTCATTAGCAAGAGCAAGAGATAATTCATTGTCCTTTCTAAGCTTCGAAACGCTTATAACAGAGGTTTCTTCTAGACTAAATAGTTTCTCTTCAAGAGAAGATCTAAGGGAACGCTCTTTCTCAAAATCCTTTTCAAGCTCTTTGTCCTTGATAGAATGACCACCACTATAACTTTCCAAAGTCATGATGATATACTCCTTTTCATCTATGAGAGAGTTAGCCTCATTAAGTTGTTCTAGGAGAGCATTCACATTTTTCTTGGTCTCACTATCAAGGATAGCTAACCACAAAGCTATCCACTCATCTCTATCATCATGAGATATATTGGGGTTCAAAGTAGAATCTACCTTTGAATCCTTGGCCATGAGGCAAAAAGTGGTAGATGTTGATAGATCATTACTTGAGGCACCACTCAAGTCGACATCTTGTTCCATAGAGAGTTGGGTTTCCTTTACATTGTTATCCATACAAATACTAGAGGAAACACACTCATTTTTATCATGGTAACAAGACAAAGCAAGCATATCATCATGAGATTTAGTCAACCAATGTCGACATGATAAGCAAAGACTATCAACACAAGGATGTAAAATATTTTTTGTGCTAGATGTGTTTAAGTCCATATATGAAGCATTGCAATAATATAAAGATGAATGATCATCAATAATAATCTCACCATCATTATTGCAAAACCTATCACTACTCACCATCTCATTAGTTTGTGGCTAACCGCATGTTGGTGAAGTAGAGGAAGTTGATAACTCATCACGACCGGAGATGGAGGGAGAGCAATCATCCTCAATAATATTGGACACTCCATATTTATCTTGAAGCTTTGTCCATACGTCATGAGCATTCCGAAGAGGAAAGAGTGGCTTAATAACTACAAGGATCACAAGAAGGAAAAGCGCATTAATAGCAAGAGAATTTAGAGATAAGTTTTTATCTTCCTCTAAAGTTGGATTTTGAGGATCCTTTGGAGGATAAAAAGCCATCTCTACGATTTGCTCTATATGTGGGTCCATGACCCGAAAATAAATGAGCATGCAAAATTTCCAAATATCATAGTTTGTGCCATCGAAATGAAATGCGGGATCGTGCACTAATTCACTAAGTGACATCATTACTCTCAAGGCGGTGAAGCCTAACAATGAGAGCCCTTGCTCTGGTACCAATTGAAAGTACAAGGACGCCCCCTAGGCGGGGTGAATAGGCGCTTTAAAATAATTACGGTTTAGGCTTGAGTAAATGCGGAATATAACTAGCGTTTAATTTATCAAGCACAAAACCTATACAAGCTAGGTTTACCTATGTGCACCAACAAATTATGCTAAGCAAGATATACAACTATGTGATATCAAGATAAATGACTTCAAGAACGATGGCTATCACAAAGGTAAATGCATAAGTAACGAGCTAAAGTATAGAAATAACCGAAGCACAAGGAGACACCAATGTGATTACTGAAGTTCCTTACCAAGGGAAGTACGTCTTTGTTGGAGAGGTGGGGAGCCACCTGGGCGCTCCTCGATAGCACGGATGTGCACACCTTATTCTCCTTGAGCTTCTCCGGTGAGGGAGATGCTCGTTTCCACTATGAGGTCGACTTGAAGGTGTTGACCAAACCTTACACGGGGTTGAGGATATCTCCATAACTCAATTGGAGTATCTCAATGAAGCTTCTTGCAACAAGGTGGAAGCCCCAAGCACTAACCGTCTAGGGTTCTCAATACACCCAAGAGGAACAATCTCTCCGGTGACCAAGCATCCAAGAGTAACAAGCTCACAAACTTCTCTTTCACGAATCCCATGGGGAACTCAATTCGATGCACCTAATGCAATGGAAAGAACACACAAAGTGGTCAAGAACTTCTCTCCCAAATACAACCAAATCAACTAATGCTATGGAGGGAGGAAGGAGGAAGAACAAGGAAAACAACAAATGAATACCAAAGATCTAGATCTAATAGTTTCCCCTCACAAAGAGGAGGGATTGATTGGTGGAGTTGTAGATCTAGATCTCCTATCTATTTTCCCTCAAGTGGAAGCAAGAATCGTTGGAGGGAATAAGAGATAGAAAGCTTTTGGAGATCAACAATGGAGGTCAAACTTGCCCAAAGAGTTGGGAAACCATTGGGGAAGAAAGCCCCTTAAATAGGTCACCCAAATATCCAACCGTTAAGACCAAAATCGCGCAGGGGAGGTACTACCGGTGAAACCACCGGTACTACCGCCCCAGGCAGCGGTACTGCCGGTGGTTGTACCGGTAGTACCGTCACGGGCATCCGGAAGGGGTTTCCGGCGGTACCGGCACCGGTACTACCGGTGGAGGGAAAAACTGCAGAACGCCCGATACGAAAACGGTCGTAACTTTTGCATCCAGACTCCATTTTTGATGTTCTTGGGCTCGTTAAAATCGCAACGACAATAACTAAAAGAATATGCAAATAAAAATCATAGTATAAAATATGAAGATAAAACCAAATGATGAAAGGTTTGACCTACCTATAAACGACAACCAGTAGAAACCTCCAACATAAAAAACGCGATAAGTTTTTCATACAAAATCTATTTTTGATGAACTTGAGCTTGACATGAAGAACATGACAAGGTCTAAAACCTCACATGGAGAAAACCCAAATAAGAACCAAGAAGGATGATGCCAAGTATGCAAAGGTTTGAACTCTCTACGATAGATACGATCAAGATATGCATTCAAGAGCCCCTCTTGATAGTACGGTAATCTATCCTATAATCCGGTATCCCAACTAGAATAATGAGACCAGTAAAATAGAAACCCTATCTAAGTCATACCTTTGCCTTGCGCAATCCAATTGAGCTATATGATGACGGTCTTAATCACCTCAAGTTGGATCACCTTTCTTGATTGCGCTTCGCTTCGTGAAGACTTGTAAACTCCCCCATAAGCTAATATGAGAGAGGTTATCACATGACCATAATATCCATATGGGTGGCACACTTTGCACACCTACTTGATCAACCAATTATCTTCTCTTTATTCATTATGATGATGTCTTGAAGTTAAACATGAATGTTCACACAGTCTCCTTCTTCGAGACATGCTTGTAATATGGTCAACAATAGTATGACAATTCTTCTTCCTGATCATATAAATATATTCATTATAAGTGATGATCTTGATAGCATCCAACCTTGAATCCAACACATGGAGTTCAAATAATGCCAATGGACAAACCCGTAAGAATGTCTCAATGCAAACATTAGTCCATAAGGATTGTTATTAATGACCAAAACCATACACGGGGGAACCATGCACTTTCACTCGCTCCACGGCCGCGCCATCTCCCTCCGTGTTGACTCCTCTTCCGGGCAAGCAGGCTCCTTCCCAACCTTCACGTGATTCCTATGCCATCCATTTCGTCGCCATTAGCCTTCGGGGATCCTGTAGTCCTCGTCCTCTGCAAATCATGGACTGCATCGTGTCTGCTCGACCTCCTCTTGCTCCGCCCGTGCTGACTCCTTGAGCCACGACGGCCACAGCCCCACGTCATCTGGCCGGAGCCGTGGACCTCTTCTGCTCCAAACCCTCCCTCACAAGCATCTTGCTCTGTTTGGCCGATTCCATCACAACACCAACTCAGTTGTTGTGTTGTTCCGGTTACATCAGCAGCACACACGATCTCCTCCGCCCCTTGTGCATACATGTTTCTTGACCCACTCTCTTCAACGCGCGGAAAGTGTTCGAGAGAATATCAACAAGGCCCAACATGGAAGGTGTATGTGTCTTCGGTGCACAAGACCATCGGTTCCATGAAAACGCCAAAATCTTCGGAGGAAATGGACGCCAAGTTCCACCCCGAGCCGTACCGCGTCGCCAAGATCTTCCCCGACAATAGCCACAACGTGACCGTCTACACCGTCGCACTTGCATATATTTACCGTGTCCGCTTTGTGTTGGCCGTCTTCGTGCATGTCGTGAACTCGAAAACTAGAAACCGGAAAGATCGCCACCGACCTTGAAGACCAAACGACTACTATGGATCCGGAAAACCGAGAATGCCTTATTCCAGTTCTTCCACGACATCGACTACTTCCTCTACAATTACTACTTAGACTACTTCCTCAACATCGACTACTTCCTCCTCGCACCGACGTTATCCGAAGATCCTCTTTCCAACGTGCGAACCCAACCCCCAACTCTATACCTATATGCCCTATTTTCTATAAAATTCCATCTATTTTGTTCATATCAAATCTTGCATCATATTGCATTGCATTTTTGTGGGTTATGGTTTGTTAGCAAATTCACCTAATAACTAAATATGGAATGTGTCAGGATGTGACTATAATATATTGTCCCTGTTCCATTTAAAATTATGTAGCTCATCTATATCTTGTCTCGCCATGTTAACTCAACATTTAATCTTGATGGGTAGATAAATAACTCGAACCTCCTAAATTAAATGTTGGGCTTCCGGCTCAACTTAAATTGGCTAAGTTACATCTTCTTATGCATCTCGCATGCCATGCATATAAAATAGAATCATGCTGGATATTTTGCCCTAGAAGTAATTGTTGCACACAGTGTTTCTTCTAGCACTTTCTTCTTCCCGGTTAGGACATTGAAACGATGTGAGCAACGACAAGTTCTGCTTCCTCTACAGCTGGAATAACAGGCAAGCTTCACTCAATTGCTATTGATGTTTGAAGATTCCTCATTTCTACCTATGCTTGTCGTTGTCTATTATGCTAGTCTTGTATTACGATTCTTGGTTGCGATCCCATCCACATATCTATCTTGCAGCCACAACATAATTTTTCCTCCACATCCTATTACCTTGTTGTTTGTGTAGCTTGTTGGCCTTGCGAGTCGTAGTGCCTGCTTAGCTTCATTGGCGAGTTTGGTTTCCTTGTTAGCTGACTAGTATGATAGGTTGGTTCAACTTAATTAAATTATCTTAATGTTTGGGGTAATAATAAATTTTGAATTCGAGTTAAGACACCGGCCGGAGGCCCCTCGAGGCTTTCGGTCCCTCTGGTGTCGCCTTAGAAAAAGGTTCTTCTCCGCTGATCCAAACATGAGCGCGCTAACCACATCGTGGGAGGTATGGGACTCCCCGCAATCTATTAGCCCCGCTGCACTCTTGTCCAGGATGCCACAACATAGTTCGGACTTTCCATTTGGCGTATGCACATCACCGGTTCTACATATATGATGGAAACAAAATTGAGGATGATGATGGTATGTTATCGATGTGCGTACAATTATATAGGTTTTCGCGGTATGATGTGAAGAGGATAGTTCCAGTTGGAAGCATTGGTCGGACTCTCGATGCGGTTCCAACCTAGCTAGGTGGATCCCTGAACTTGTTTGTGGTGAGGTGAAGTGTTGTGACGACAGTCTCGCGACAGTTTGGTGTGTGTGTGTGGCTACAGTTGTTCATCCATGTAGGGTTAAATCTTTTCGAAAAGGCGTATCGTCCGCGCTTATGTGACGATCTTGGAGAAAGTGCTAGCTAACAAGACTCAGATAACTTACACCTAAAAACAATTGTTAACCTATGCTATAACGAGATCACTATTTCAACTGTTTCAACAGGTGTGCGTTTTCCTCGGGTTACCTCCTGACATTGGTTGTGGGGGGTAAATCCTAGATGGTTTGTTCTTGGTGAGTAGTTGTAGTTGGTTTTGTCACGCTCTCTCGTCCCTTTCTAATAGACTGAAGCTAGCGTGTCTATATAAGTTGTTAGTGTTGCTTGCCGCTTCAACCACTAAGCCCTTCTCCCGGAATTCAAAGCATTGATAGCTCATGTAGTGTTTGGCATACTTACTAGTCTGCATATCTTGCCAATACTTTGCCATACTGATCCCTTTGGGGCTACATATTCCAAAATGCAGCCGACATGTTTGAAGTTTGATGCCCTTAGCTTGGGAATCCCTCTCGCTTGGCCTGGGAAGGGATTAGACGACATCGTTTATCTTCAGGACTCTTAGTCCCATTTGTATCTTATCTGTAGTCGGTTACTATTTTGTTTTCCGCTGTTATTTGAATCTTTGTATTGTATCAGTTGTATTCTTGACTCGTTGGAGTCATGTTGTATATATATCTTCTGTTGTTGTTGCGGATTGTTCGTGAACCGTTGTAACGATTACCAAAACTTGACAACCCGGGAACAGTATTATGTGGATTCTAACGGGAACGCTGAAATCCCCATAGTACCCAATTCAGGGGTGTCACAGCGGCTATTAGCATATTTATCGCCAGGCTAGGCGAGAAGGCCCTGCTTTTCTTCAAATTATTGAAAAACAGATACATTCGAATGGATGCCTGAGGCAAATAAAGCATTCAAAGATCTCAAGAGGACACTCTCAAGCAAGAAGATCCTTGCTCACCCTAGGAGAAGGAGCCGCTATATTTATACCTAGCCACCACCAATCATATGGTCAGCACAATACTCGTGGTAGAATGACCCAAGGAAAATAAAACACATGGGGTGTAGTGACCCATATACTACCTCAGCGAGGTACTCTCACCATGCAAACAGCGGTAGCCTCACTATCGGAAGCTGGCGTATGGAGTTGTCTTCATAGCTCGCGAACTCAAACACTAATTCCAAGAACATACGGTGACAGTGCTCAACGACGCATCACTTGGAAGCATCATCAACAATTCTATGGCTTCCGGACGAGTCGCCAAACATAGCATTCAGTTGGGAGCCTAGGACATCGTATACAAAGGACGCGACTGTCACAGATAGTCGCGGACTTTCTATCATAATGGACGGAGATCCAAACCCTGAGTCCTTTAGAATATTCCAGATCATGGATCATGTACATCGATGGATCAAAGAGAAATGAAGAAACATGTGCTGGAGTCGTGTTGATATGACCCAAAGGAGACAAACCTCATTACGTCTTGTAGCTCAACTTCCCAGAAGGTGACAAAGCATCCAACAATGACGTTGAGTACAAGGCACTCCTACATGGGATGAAAATGGCCATAGCTTGTGGAGCTACTTGACTCATGATATACGGCGACTCCAATCTCATTGTACAACAAACAATGAAAGAGTGTGATGCAATCTTGGAGAACATGATAGCATACCAAGATATGTACAACCTGATCGAAGGAAGCTTCAACGGTTGCGAGATACGACACATCACAAGGTCAAGCAACGACGAAGCCTACATATTAGCAAAGATTGGATCAACCAAGGCGCCAATACCCTCGGGAATTTACTCGAAGAAAATATACAAAAAGTCTGTCAAAGTCAAAAAACTTGTCGAGTCACCTGAAGTAGGACCTCCAGGAGATAGAGGGTCCAGTACTCTCATCGCAACAATACGCCAAGTCTTGGAGCAAGTATACCTGATAGAGCCAGTATGCACGTAGAAATATCTGGACTACTTGCTTCACAGGCATCTTCTAGAGAACAAATCTGAAGCACGGCCGATCGCAAGGCGCAATAAATCCTTCACGGTGGTCAACGGAGAACTATACAAGAAAAGTATCTCGGGAACCCTTCAGAGGTGCATCGCACCCGAAGACGGAAATAAAATTATGTGAGATATACATCAAGGAGACTGCGTACATCATGCTAGCTGGAGAGCTATCATAGAAAAATCTTATTGGGCAGGATTTTACTGGCTTACAGCAGCCAAAGATGCATAAGATCTGGTGGAAAGATGCGAAGCCTGCCAATAATTTGCACCAAAACCCCATATGCTAGCTATAGAACTCAATGTGATCCACCTGTCTTGGCCATTTTCTAAATGGGGACTCGACATGGTAGGACCACTTCGCAAGTCAACGCCAGGAGGCTACACTAACCTCCTAGTCGTAGTAGGCAAATTTACAAAGTGGATAGAAACAGTACCAGTAACATCTCAAGCCGCCAAATGTGCTGTGAAATTTATCAACTCCATCGTCTGCAGATACGGTGTTCCTCACAACATCATCACAGATAATGGCTCCAACTTCATCGTGGCAGAAACACAAACATTCTACAAAGAATAAGGCATCACCCTCAATTTCGCATTTGTAGCACATCCACAGACAAACATACAAGTCGAAAGAGCCAACGGGTTAGTTTTGGCTGGCCTCAAGAAATGCTTGTTGACTTGCCTAAACAGGACAGCAGTGCACTTGGCAGAGGAGCTCCCCTCGGTACTGTGGAGTTTACGTACAACTCCAAATCGAGCAACACAGAATACACCATTTTTCATGGTCTACGGTGCAGAAACAGTATTACCTACAGACGTTTGCTTCAGCGCTCCACGAGTCGTCACATACAATAAAGAACCTTCGACCGCTGCTCTCGCCCAAGATATGGACACACTCGATGAGGCACGAGACATTTCTCTCGCTAGATCTGTTGTATACCAGCGCACACTACGAAACTATCACATTCAACGAATCTGTGGCAGGTCCTTCGTCGAAGGAGACCTAGTGTTGCTTTTGGAGCAGAAAAGCCATCACAAACTCTCCCCCTTGGGAGGGACCTTACATTGTACACGAAGTTATTCGAGGTGGTGCATACCGCTTGAAGGACCCAGAGACTGTGGTCGTCTACTCGAACCCTTGGAACATTTTGCAACTATGAAAGTTCTACAATAGGAAATTATATTTTATGTAATAAGGCTATTCAGCCATCAGTTTAACTCGACAATACAATACATGGCTTTTCAGCCATCAATATACTGAACCTTCGGTTCCTCTTCAATTGTTTTTCTCGACTCAATTCCTTATACATGCTAAAGGTTACACCCCAATGCATGGGGGCTACGCCACACTAGCATAAAAAAATAACATTGCATTCAAAACACACTCAAATATTAACAAGGTTTAAAACACCTTACAATTTACAACACAAAGTTACGAGTAATACACTCGCGAAATAAGATCTACAAAATTACAACTACCGACGACTCGCGCCTTCTCGAAGCAGCCGATCAGTCTCAGGTTCAGTCAACGAGACTACGCACTTAGCTGCAGCCCTTACTGTTTCATAGTGGGGGCTGAATTCCACCGATCCCCTCTGTGAAGGCAGCAATCGAGCAACACCATTGAATTCCAAAGAGAGATGCCAAACCCGCACGAAAGCTAAGGCAACTTGAGCACCACCGATCAACTGCTGGCGCACACACTCTTTGACATTTTCAACACGCCGAAACTTCCGCAATAGGGGCACTCAAACCTTTGGGATTAGCATCCAACGGGTGCATAGTCCTGTAAACGGAAGAAAGAGTCTCATGGCAGGACTCGATAAACATTGAACTTGTCGAACTCGATACTGCAAGGTTGCCATTACAAAGCCTCTGCCTCTATCAAACTAGAAGTTACAAGCATGGATATTGGAACTCCCGGGCTTAGATATGATCCGAGTGTTCACCCCCTGTCTTTCTAGTTTCATGTTAGGCTAAATACCTACAGCAGAACCAAATTTGGCATACGAACTCGAAGAAATAGCAAAAACGCTCGGGGGGCTCCAACCACACTTACAGACTAGGTACATTGTGGTATCCGCCAATTCCTCCATAAGGAATTGTCCGCGTTCAACCGCAAGTTTTTGCTTCGACTTGGCCACGTCTACAACACCTTGCAAAATCTTCAGCTTCTGCTCGCCATCAGCAATTCGACAACGCAAGGCAGCAGTAGCACTCGCGTCAACCAGAGTAGTCACAAGAGCAGAAGCAGGAGCACTCGAAGAACCAGGACCTCCTGCAGTTACCCGACAAAAAAAAGTGCATCTACTGAGTCATGCGGCTCAAGCACTCGACGACATTTTTCTCACAAAACTTCGACTCGTGCTCAGGGGCTACTCCCATCGGGAGAGCGCAAAGCAAAAGACACGAGGTCTAAAAGCAAAACAAGATTCATACTTCACAAGAAAAACAAGTACTTAGCCAAATGGAAAGTTAATTACAAACATCTCGAAAGAAATTAAAACCTGGAGGCAACTAATTAGATCGGACAACATCCTAACCAGCTTCTTAGCATGAGCGGAAAAAGGTTTGAGAGCTACCTTTTTGCGCTTGGGTCCTTGGGGACGTCTTAGTACGCCATATCGAGATCTCCATCTATGCCACTCGCCAAGGCCATCTGAATAACATCTTTCGCACCGTACTCCATCCAGACCAGCGCGTACTCGCGAAGAGGATCAACCTCTTCAAGGAAAGCCTTCACTAGGACATCCGCAGTTGCAGGTACCTCTTTCCCTGCGAAGAGTTTCTGGTACAACGGAGTTAGGGCCCGAACATTTTCCTTGATGACAGACTCCGCCTTCTCGCCATGCTCCTTAAGCTGGTTGATGGCATCCAAAAAAGCATCGAGTCGAACCTGGCGGGAATTGCCAGAGGAACTCCGAGTGCACCTGCAAGATTCAAGATTAAAGAAAATCGAATCACCTACAACGTCAAATTTCCGAGTACAAAACTCTTCGAGTTGATTACCTGAAAGAGCTTCCGCTATAGGAAGGAGAAAGCTGGTCAGCTCATCATCATGAACTTGGCCTTTCTCCTTATCTTTTTTCAGCGTAGCCTTCGCCTGCGCAAGTTGCTCGAAAGACTCCTTCTGAACAAATTCCAGTTTCACCTCGAGGTCCTTGACTCGACAAAAAGTATCCGCCCTCTCCGTGTTGGCTTGGGCAACCTCATCTAGAAAAAACAAGGACACGGTCAAACAAATAAAACTGTAGAAGAACGCTACTCGCAAGGTTTCTAGAAATTACCATTCGAAGCCTTGAGTTCCTAGAGAAGTTGGTCGCGCTCTCGATGAAGAATGTCACAATCAGCTTCAGCGACTACGAGGCGGCGCCCAAATCCTGCGAGGGCATAAAAGACGGCCTGCGAGCAAACACTCAGAGTAAGAAAAGACCTTTGAGTCTATGCCCAATTATAAATAATCACACATAGACTCAGGGGCTACTCCCATCGGAAGCACTGCCGTGCACCCTTTTTTTTTGAAGAAACAACATTCGAAGAAAAACTCGAGACCGTGATTACCTTGGCACCCGGAGTAGACAACAAATCCTCAGAGCTGCCCGTGGCCTCGAACCACGTTTGCAGATCTGGCGTAGCAGCGACCTTTCACTTCTCGCCCTCAAGAATAGGCGAGTCCTTGCTTGGACTCGCTGCTTTCCTCTCTAGGATTGAAGCTTTTTCAACTTCTGCAGCGCCTCCCTTCAGCTTATAAGACTGAGCTGAAGCAACAAATTGATCCTTGCTTACCATAACACATCTAGCGGGAACACAAGAACTAAGAAATGTTGAGGAGAAACTCTAGAGGAAGCAGCATAATAAAAATAAAGGCAGAAAACTTACTCATCATCATCCTCGTCAAGAGCATCCAGGTCCCAAGGAACATCCATCCGAGATTTCTTAGGCAGCAGAGAAAGCGTCTTCACGGGAGGCGCAATCTGCACCGTCTTCGGATCAATATTCTCAGGGTGCATCTTGACTAGGCGAAGTGTCTTTGGAGGTCACTGATGACCCACAAGTATAGGGGGTGTATCGTAGTACTTTCTATAAATAAGAGTGTCGAACCCAACGAGGAGCAGAAGGTGTTGACAAACAGTTTCGATGAAGGAATAACTGTAAATACTGAAAAATAGATTTGTAGGGGTTTTTTATATTGCAGATAAATAAAGTGCGAGTAAATAAAATGCAGTAGTAATAACTGCAGCAAGTGGCCCAATCCTTTCTTCAAAAAAGGACAAGCCGGTGGGTTTACTTATGATTAACAAACGTTCTCGAGGACACACGGGAGGTTTCTGTCAAGTGGTTTTGTTCCATGCAGCTGAATAATGTTAGGTGTTTTGATAAGTGTTGTGTGGGTGAACCTATGCTAATGTACCGTCCCATCCAAGACTAATACATACTTGTGATTATACCCCTGGCAAGCATCCACAACTACAAGAAAGTAATTAAGAAATAAATCTAACCACAACTTTAAACTCCGGGATCCTACGCTCCCTCGTGTAATGGTTTCCTAACGGGGGTTTAGGTTTCTGTCACTCTGGCAACCCCACGATTAGTAGCCAAATACACGATGCATTCCCCTAGGCCCATAAATGGTGAAGTATCATGTAGTCAATGTTCACATGACACCACTAGGAGAATAAAACCACAACTTAAATACTCCCTCCAGTCTGTTTTAATTGTCGCAGAGAACCTACTGCAGCAGTACAAAGTCGTGTATAACTTCCGACACAATTTTCGGATCGGAGGGAGTATCAAACATTAAATATTATTCAACATTACTTCACTACTAAAAACTTGACTTCTCCCATGTCCTCGAGAACAACACGAACTACTCACAAGACATCATATGGATCATAATCATAGGTGATATAATGGATGATAACAATCTGGTCATAAAGTGCAAACACCGATAAATCTCACAAGCATCAACTACTAATAAGTAATCCACACCGGGAGAAAGTTCTAATGCAAAATAACGATAGAGGCCCTTAATTGTTACAACGGGATGACGGTGGATGATGAGGGTGATGGTGCTGGTGGTGATGACGACGATGATGATGATCTTGAGGATGACCATAGCGATGACGGTGACGATGGCGATGATTTCCCCTCTCCGGAGAGGAATTTCCCCGGCAGATTTCTCCCTGCCAGAGAGATTTTCTCTCTCGGGTGTTTTCCGCCCCGCGGCGGCAGCGGAATAATTCTTCGAAGATGGAATGAGCCTTAGGGTTCCCTGGGGATCAAGCACGCCAAAGATGAACCCTAGAGGTGGGCCAGGGTGGCCACACCCCTAGGTGGCACGGCCAGGGGGCGCGCCACCCCTAGGTGTGTGCCCCTGGTGGCCCCCTCTGGCTCTCCTCCAGGCTGGGTTCCTCCTCTGAACTTTTAGGAACCCCCGGATGTCCCCCTTCTTCTTCTGATCTTCTGAAATATGGTATCTCGACGGTGCTTTTTTCCATCAGATTTATGGTCTCGGTGTTTATTCTCCAAAAATTATAAAACATGCAAAATAAGATAAAATAACATAAGGGATGCATCATAACATGAAATATATCAATGAATAACAGAAAGTTATGATATAAAATAGTGATGCAAAATGGACGTATCAACCCCCCCTCCCCCAGCTTAGACCTCGCTTGTCCCCAAGCGAAACTAAACTCAGCAAACATGACCACAGGTTTATGGAGTGAAGAGTCGATAAATAAAATACGGACAAGAAGCATCACATTTACCTATGCACCAATCATTACAGACAACAACTTCCTCTCATATAACTTAACTTGAAACAAGTAAAGGGAGTCACAAACAAATATGCAAAAGAGAGAATCAAAATTGGTGATGGAAAACTTCGTTCTTGGTCAGAGAACATTTAATGAAATTATACTTATCTGAGGTGAAGTCTTTAGAACAAGGTTAATAGTGTAGGGCTTAACATGCTTAATTATAACAACTCTTTTATAGTGATTCATAGCTTTCAAAGTAATATTCATTCAGATAATAAAGCATGCGCTAAACAAAGAAGGATAGAAAACATGATTGAATAAATCAACATATAGATGATGAGATCACAACAACTCAAATGCTTGCTGGAGACAGAAGGAAATGGGTTTACTGACTCAACATAAATGTAAAAGATAGGCCCTTCGCAGAGGGAAGCATTGACCACTCATGTGCTAGAGGTTTTATTTTAATAAACAGATGTATAAAATGCATGACACTCCTCCCAACCATCTTACACAAACCATGGTTAACCGAATCCTCGGGTGCCTTCCAACAATCACAAACCGTGGAGGAGTGTCTAAATTTTGAGAGGTGTATATTTATGTCAACGAATGGCAAACAGAAAATACAGTACGGCACAAGCCAACTAGACTCACAAGAGCGACTCCCATAGAAGGACGCAACTGGTATAGAAGGCCATCCCTCTTTCTCTTTTGTTTACACAATTATGCTTTGACTGATAAATCAAGGGCAAAAAGAGTGAAGAGAATTTGTATTATTATTTGGGGCTGAGAACCCTGCTGCCAGCTCTTCTAGCATTTGGATAAGCGGATTAATCCGCTAGTCCAGGTGTGTGAGTCCAATCAACAAGTGAGATAAAGATTCTCTATTTGCATCCTCATGAGCTAAAACAGGAACACAAAACTGTAGTAATTTGAAAGTTTTAAAAGTAGCACATGAGCAATTTACTTGGACTGGCGGTGAAATACCACATGTAGCTAGGTATGGTGGACACAATGGGAAAAGTTCTGGGGTTTAAGGTTTGGATGCACGAGAAGCATTCCCTCTCAGTACAGGGTTATTGGCTAGCAAGGCTGGGTAGCAAGCATAAGAGTGGAAGGAAAACAAACAAATATACATATGATGAAACCAATCATGCAATCTTCATTGAAAGCACAAGCGATCTTAACTTGTGAATACTAAGTTTATGAGCTAATAAGCAAATTCCTCTTTCTTATACTAGCAACTCAAATTATTATTTCTGCTGACCCAAGCTAAGTTTGCCAAAACCAACTAGATTAACTTGATGATCTCTAGAGTGATACCAAATACTAATAGCAAGCTCAACCATATGACAGAAGTTGAAAACTGAAATAATGTGCATAGAAAGTAAATGATGAAACTTCTCATTAATATTTCAAACCGACAACTCACACCAACGGATACAACGATAACCAACTAGGGAGAGACACTTCCATACTGCAAACCATCCTATATGATAACCTCTCTACTCATGATATGATTCTACTGAAAAGGTAAAAAGATGAAAGATAGTGATGTGATACCGCGGCACTCCCCCCAAGCTTGGAACAAGCCGAGGGGATGCCAAAACCAATGAAGAATCAATTCTTCGGTGGTGATGAAGGTGGAATCACTTGGAGAGGAGTCATAAAGCCTTTGATGATACAATGAAGCTCAATGTTTTCCGCTTCCAGAATTGCTACCTCGGCCTTGAGAATACGATATTGTTCGCAGAATTGATCGGCAACCCGGTGTGCTTCAGCTATCATAGGAAACATATTGGGGTCTCGATCCTGAGGCACGGTCCCCTGCACATTATGAGAGTAGCGACGCTGAGGGTTAATGATCCCACAAAGGTGGGGTTTCTTGTTGGTGTTGGTGCAGCCCTCCGGATCTCTTCCCTCAAACTTAACCATGTCTTCCCTTCTTGCATCTATCTCTTCCTCCGTCGTCCGTCCCGCGAAAGCACCCTCGTGGATGTCTTGCTGGATTTGTCGAAGACGTGCGGCGTAATCCTCAATGCTAGAGTTGAAAGAGGACATCGTGACCTAGAAACTCCGAACTCCTGCAAGGAAAACAGCTTGAAAATGAAACACGACGAGAAAGCGATATACAGACCTCGGGGGGGGGGGGGTCCGGTGGATTATATAGCAAAAAGTTTCATAACGAAAGGAAAGTCCAGGTTGAAAACGAGTCGGAGAGGAGCTCCGGGGCGCCCACACCATGGGCTGGCGTAGCCAGAGGTGGGCCCGCGCCACCCTATGGTGCGAAGCCTCCGAGATCCGTCTCCCTCTCGTTCCTAGCTCATAATTTTTCACATTTTCTAAAAACAGTAAAAATACAAGTTGAAAGATGTTTCGTGAACATTTTCTTACCAAAACTGATACCTATTAAAAAACTGACTCTGCAGTTTCTGAAATATGCTTCTTAATGAATTCCTCCGGGATCATGGCTCGAATACAATCAACATTTTCATTATAAGGATCTCCAGAAGTATAATGCTTGAGTCTTTGGCCATTCACCACTTGTGAGGAGTTTTCTTCAAGGGAAACAATTTTAATTGCCCCCGAACGATATACCTCTTCGATAACAAAAGGTCCTTCCCATCTCGAGAGTAATTTTACTGCAAAAAATCTGAGACGAGACCTATACAATAGCACTTTCTCACCAACATGAAATTCTCTTTTAATAATTCTCTTATCATGCCACCTTTTAACTTTCTCTTTAAAGAGCTTAGCATTTTCATATGCTTCACTCCTCCATTCATCTAAAGAACTTAAGTCAAGCAACCTTTTATCACCGACAAGTTTAAAATCTCCATTTAGGTCTTTCACTGCCCAATAAGCTTTGTGTTCTAATTCTAGGGGCAAGTGACAAGCTTTTTCATAAACCATTTTATAAGGAGACATGCCCATGGGATTTTTCTAAGCAGTCCTATAAGCCCACAGAGCATCATTTAATTTCTCAGCCCAATTTTTTCTAGATTTGTTAACAGTCTTTTGCAAGATAGATTGGATTTCGCTATTTGATAATTCTACTTGCCCACTAGTTTGAGGATGATAGGGCGAGGCAATTCTATGATTAACATCATATTTAGCAAGATTTTTTCTAAAACCACCATGAATAAAATGAGAACCCCCATCAGTCATAAGATATCTAGGTACACCAAACCTAGGGAAAATGATGTCTTTAAGCATTTTTATTGAGGTTTCACCATCAGTACTCTTAGTAGGTATAGCTTCCACCCATTTAGTAACATAATAAACAACAAGAATAATATGAGTGTAGCCTTTTGAAGGAGGGAAAGGACCCATAAAGTCAAAACCCCAACAATCAAACGGTTCAATAACAAGAGAATAATTCATAGGCATTTCATTACGTCTAGAAATATTTCCAACCCTTTGACATTGATCACAAGATAAAACAAACTTTCTAGCATCTTTAAAGAGAGTAGGCCAATAAAAACCTGATTGTAGAACCTTATGTGCAGTTCTATCTCCAGCGTGATGTCCTCCATAAGCACTACTATGATATTTTCTCAATATCTCTTGTTGTGCATTTTCAGGAACACATCTTCTCATAATAGCATCAACACCTTCTTTATATAAGTGTGGGTCATCCCAAAAATAATGCCTGAAATCATAGAGGAATTTTCTTCTTTGCTGAGCTGTAAAGGTAGGAAACAAATACTTCGAAACAATAAAGTTAGCATAATCAGCATACCATGGACTCTCTTGAGAGCTCACTTTTATTGCAGCCAAATGTTCATTAGGAAAACTATCATTAATAGGAATAGGGTCATCAGAGATATTTTCTAATCTAGACAAATTATCAGCACCATGATTTTCAGCACCCTTCCTATCCGCAATATGTAAATAAAACTCTTGTAAGAGAAGCACCCATCTAATAAGCCTAGGCTTAGCATCTTTATTTTCCATAAGGTACTTAATAGCAACATGACCAGTATGAATAGTAACTTTAGAATCAACAATATAATGCCTAAATTTATCACAGGCAAAAACTACAGCTAGGAATTCTTTCTCGGTAGTAGCATAATTCTTTTGAACAGCATCAACATTTTTACTAGCATAATGAATAACATTTAACTTCTTATCTACCCGCTGTCCAAGAACAGCACCTACAGCATAATCACTAGCATACACATAATTTCAAATGGTAAATTCCAATCAGGTGGTTGAACAATAGGGGCAGAAATTAAAGCCTTCTTTAAAATTTTAAAAGCTTCTTTACAATCTTCATCAAAAACAAAAGGTACATCTTTTTGAAGAAGATTGGTAAGAGGTTTTGTTATTTTAGAGAAATCTTTAATAAACCTTCTATAAAAACCAGCATGACCAAGAATACTACGAATACCTTTAACATCCCTAGGACAGGGTGTCGTGGGATAATCACGGCAGACGTTACCGGGGGTAACTGTTCTTGGGGCAAGACGACACAGGCGTTTGGGAGAGGGTTTAGCTCAGAGGAAAACATGATGCAACTCGATCTGGTATCCGGCAATCAAAGTCGCCGAGTCTCCGATCTTGATATAACAGCTCAACTTTAGGGTTACACTAGATGCTCGATACCAAGCGATATTGCTAGGGTTCTTAGATCTCTGTCTAAACTAGACCTAGGGGTCGGTTTATAAAGCGCCCGTACCCCCCTTGGCCCTATTCTCCAAGGCACAGCTTGAATCCTATCCGGACACCGCTTACAAACCCTAACCTTCATTACCGTAACCCACAATCCGGGTTACGAGGCCTACAAACTTTGGGCCTTCCAGAAGCTTCATTATCCTTAACCATATTGCGCGCCGTGTTCCTTGGGCCGGGTTACGCCTTGGAGTTGTCCTACCGGGTTATTATCCCCCCATCAGTAGTCCCCAGAATAGCTTGAGCTTCACGGATCCTCCTTGAAGCGCTCGCTATTCCCTGCAAAGATACCAAACACACAGACATATGGAGGCCGGGTTAAGATGCTTTGATAGACAGCTAGGCCTTACTCCATGGTGGCCATATAGTAACCCGGCTTTTCCCCCAAATACTTTGGTTTGACTTTCCAGGTCTAAACCCTAATAAAAATGCCAAGATTCCATACTCGATAATTGACCCTGATATCATGGGGTAGATCTCCTTCTCTTTTTTGTCCAGATACTTTGCTCAATTCCAGGCGCATATCTCGCAGAATCCGCGCAGATAGCCATTACCCCACAATTTCCGGCTTCCGGCCGTTGGGATAAACTCTCCCTCGCTTTATAAATAGTGCTCCGAGGGTAACCTAAAACCCATCGCTCCACTTCAGTTCCCCCTTTCCTTCCTTGCTCCTTACGCCCTTGCAGCACCACCGCAAGAAGTTCGCGCTTGCCATCGAAGCAAAGCCGCCGCCGGCCGCGTTCGCCCTCGAGCCATTCCGCGCCGCCGCCAAGCTTCACCGCCGCGCCTTCGTTCCACTCGCCAAGAGTTGCAAAGGAGCATTCGAGCCACGCCGTTCGCCTCCGTCGCGCTAGACTCCAATATCTCCAGTAAGCCCCTTGCACTTGTTTAGTTTAGCCCCGCAATTTTTCAATTCATCCATGACTGGATCTAGGTCAACCCGTGAGTCGTTCTTCCGATTGCATCAAATTAGATCGATTCGATGCTCGCCAACTCCTTTAACCACCTGCTGGATAGTTACAACTCATCCTCCTATCATTACTAATCACCAAATCCCCCGTAAAATCGCTCGCAAATTTTCCCATCTAGATCCATTCCTCCTTGATTTTCCGCTCATTGCATTAACACCCGGAAAATCCTCCTTTTCCAGCTATTCGCTTGCAGTAGATACATGGGCAACCATCCATCTTCCCCAAACGCTTTTCCATACGTAAGTGACCAATAATCTGTACAGTTATATTTAACACCCGGATACCCGGTAACCTCCACCTCACAACGTGATACCCGGATAGTTCTTAGCTTCATGCCTTCTTGATACCTTATACTCGGATAATCCAACACCTCCGAGTCTTATTTCCTATGCCTCTTTTCTTGTGTTTTGCAGGTTGATCCCATGGCTCCCAAACGGCAAGGAAAACAGCCGACTCAGGCAAGGACTACCCAAACCATATCCGCCAACTGGGGGCGTTCCACAGCTACAAAGGCCAAGTTGGACGAGCTAGCCGAATTAGGAATTCTCCCTTCTCAGAAGGACATTCACTGGAGAGCGTCGGGCAACGAGACCCGGCCCACACCCGCCGATAACGAGGTAATCTGCTTCGTAGAGCACATGATCCGGGGATTCCGTCCTCCGGGTCACCCTTTCTTTAGGGAGGTCTTAAGCCATTATGGTCTCCGGGTGTTCGACATAGGGCCTAACTCTATGTTGAACATTACCCACTTCATCGTTCTATCCGAGTCGTACTTGTGCATGCCGCCGAGTTTGACTCTCTTCATCGAACTATTCCAATGTAAGCCGTGCCGCGAAAGTGGTGACGGAGCGCTTCTTACCTGCGGCGGGGTATCCATCCAACGCCGCAAGAATTCACCGATGCCAACCCTCAATTTAAACTCCCACGTCAAACATTGGCAGCTGTCTTTCTTTTATTGCCACGATACCTCCCCAGACAGCGAAAAGAAACTGCCGGGATACTCGGAGAGCCTCCTCAAACCTTCCGAGTCTTTCAATGCCTTTGCACCAGACTCAGACAGGGAGGCAATCCTTCCCTCGTTAGCCAAGATAGCCATCCTCTCAGCCCAAGGCCTCCTCGGGCTCAATTTAATAAAAACATGGGTTGATTTTCGGATCCAACCCAACTCCATCCGCACCAAATTGATGTGCGAGTATTCGGGGCACACCACAGATGCACTCCGATACTCCACCAAGAGCTTTGCGACCGGCGATACCAACAAGACCATCAAGGGCTTCTTGACAGAGAAGCTAGAGGTGATAAAGGGCATCACCGGGTTACCCCCATTTACTCGGGAAAACCCGGCTCCAGCGGTAATATCCGATATTCATAACTTATTTCCACATTTTGACTTGATACAGCTTCTAACCCTTAGTCTCATTCTTTTGTCCTAGGCTGATGACCCTTTCTGGAGAGTTGAACCCTCCCCCCCTTCCAGAGACCCGGAGGAAGAGGACGAGCTGGCCGATGATAGTGAAGGTATTTACACAGAACTTGTATCATCTTTACTTGCGTCATTTTCCTCCCTTTTAACTTTTTCCACGAACACACACCTGGTTCGCAGGGCTGGAGGACGAAGGTGAGACCAACGAGGATGACCCGGAGGCAACCGAGTCTGATCAAGAAGCAACAGTTGGAGCCAAAAGAAAGGTCAGAGGGGCAGTGTCCAAGGTTCCTTTTTCCTCGTTATCCTCTGAACCTTACTCCTTTGACGCCATGCGACGACTTAACCATCAATTATCAAATTCGTCGTGCTTGAAGGATTCTCTCCCAGCCAAGCGCAGAGTAACTCGGAGCTCCCCGGGTGAAGATCCCCTTAACCCGGGCATCTCTACCCCCTCGGTCCATCGTGCCAGTGCTCCTCCGTCTCGTCCTTCCGACTCTCCTCAACGCCACCCTTCTCCTAACCATCCACGTGCCGGGCAATTCCGGGTTCCGTTAGTGGTCCCTGTGACGACTTCATCTGCTTCCAGCGGCGAGCTCCCGCCGGACTATACCGTGAACGCCGGGTAAGTTTTTGCTATATGATTTCCTTTGACGTCTGACAAGTTTCCACTCAAGTCATCGTCACCACTGATAACTGCTTCTTCTTATCTTTC
Source organism: Alopecurus myosuroides (assembly GCA_028641055.1). NCBI lineage: Eukaryota > Viridiplantae > Streptophyta > Magnoliopsida > Poales > Poaceae > Alopecurus > Alopecurus myosuroides. The sequence continues at coordinate 353,696,220 of CM054058.1, forward strand.
TTTCAGCACTCAAGTCACCGCCAGTGACCCGGAAAACGTAGAGACGGATAACCATCGGGCAGAGAAGCCGACTGAGAACGTAGACGCCGCGACTGGCGGTGATACGGAGAATAACCAGGAACAAGGCCCTCTGAACAATCCGCCTCCCCGAGCCGCCGGATCTCCTTCCTCATCGGAACCAGTGGACGAGGAGATCGAGGTTCTGGATACAAGGATGGGTTCTCCCAACCCGGGTACTCAAACTGTCCGGGTCTCGACCCCAAGGGCGGGGAGAGCTCCCCCACCAGGCGACCAGGCTGCCGGCTCTTCCGGTACTCGACCCGAGGAACTGACGTTTGCCCAGATGCTGGAAACCCTGCGCACTTTAAGGGCCAATGAAGAAAACATCTTGGGGGCTTTAATAGCCAAACACGAGGTAAATCCGACTGACATTGCTTGTGCCCTTATCCAGTCCCCAAGTTCCGAGTGAATTGATTCATAATTTGCTTGGGACTTTATTATACAAGCGACTGATACTTGCCCCTCTACCCGACTAATCCTTGTTTGCATCCATGCAGTCTTTCATGACTCAATCTGAGGAGAAACTGGCAGACGCCACCAAGCTCATTCAAAAGGAGGTGGCTTTGCGTGAAGCAGCCGAGGCTGAGGCCAGGAGGAATAGGATGATAATGAGGAAGTATAGGAAAAGGGCTCACAAAGCAGAAGATGACCTAACAAGCCTTTCTGTCCAAATTTCTGACACATATCGTGCTTTACTTGGTACGTTTCCTCCTCTAGGTTTATCCTTTTGATAGATAGCAAGAGCTTTCCCGACTTATGTTTCCATTTTTTCAGGCCCGGACGAAGCCATGCCGGATGAGGATGACATTGCCAGGCTGAAAACTATGAAGAGCGTTATCCGGCAGCTATGTGCCGGAACCAAATGGATCCTTCAGGAATTACGGTGGCCGGGTAAAGGACATGTTGACCTGAAGAGGATGCTAGATGCCTTCTCCACTATTCCTGAGTGGATTTGGCACTGGAAACGCTCGTCTTGCCGGGTTGGAGTAACCCGGGGGCTTGCACTTGCCAAGGCTTATTTCCCCAAGCTCAAGCTAGTGAAGCTTATGGGCGGCTTCCCAGAGTTCAAGCTTGATGGGTCCAAGTTCTCGGTGAAGGATTTTCAGGCTGTCCAGAAGGAGGTCCGTTACCCGGCCAGCGTGATCGCTGACGACCTGGATGTTAATATCCTTGTTCCAGCATATGATGCTGCTGGTGAAGCGATTAAGTCGGATCTTCCCGAGCCGTATGATATGCTGGCTCGGTGGAAGGAGGAAGCTGCTGCGTTGAGGACGGAGGCTGCCAAGAAGCAGGCTGAAGCCGGCTCTGCCCCCGCTACCTCAACACCAGTCGTTCCACCTCCTGCGCGGGCTGGTACTACTGATCCGGGTGCTGCTGCTACCACCAATGATGGCAAGGGAAAGGCCAAGATGAACGCCGAGTGATATCTGATCTCTAATGCCTCTTCTTATGCACCGGTCGGCCAACGTGCTGTTTAAACAATTATATTTTGGGTGGTGCGCCTGTGCACCTTTGATATCTTTTCACCAGGATTTTGTAATGCACGCTAAGGTCTTGATATACTCTATGCCTCTTCCGGCCTTTTTAAATTTATCCATTCTTGAGCTCGTCTGTTCTCGATATCCGGCTTTCTTTATTGTTCCTTTTGTGAAACTTGATTTCCGGGTCTCATGGGTGTTGACAAGCGGATTGGCTTCTAAGTCCCCAAGTCCCCAAGACTCGGATATTTGGGTTTTTTGGAATTCTAACAAGTAAGCAATTTTTTTTTCTTTTCAAGATTTCAAGTCACCCGGACCCGGATCTCCAAGTCTAGGACACTTGATCTTGAAAGGAGAACGAATTGCCTACTGCTAAATTCACAGAGATCCCTGAGTCGTTTCACATAGGATTTGAAGTTATGCTTAATAATCGTTGAGTTTCCAGCTGTTTAGCCTTGTACTCTGCATAACTTGTGGTTTAGATGACCCTTTTGACTATCTTGTACTGTAAGCCGGCTTTCGCGTGGATACCATGTTGTTACATCTATACGAAAACGTGGCCAGTCAAGCCCCGTCGGGTTTCATGGCTGACTGTAATCGTAAGCGAACAAATCATGCCACTTTAGTGCGAGTCACATCGAGCTTAAGTAAGAATAGCCAAGAAATTTGGACTTTGTCCGGTTATAAGATTGTAGCCGTACTCGTTTGCAAGTAATCGGCCCTTATAACTCATAGGCATCATGGCCGGGTCTTTGAGTTCGTAACTGTGCTATTCAAGCGACCAGCCCCCAAGACCTAGATATACGTATCATACTGAGAGTACAGAACCTGATAATAACCATCTCTTTTCTTGATAATCACCTCTTTACTTGATATGAAAAAAATCTAGGTCAGCAAGCCGCCTCATTAAAAACCCGTCCAGTCCCCAAGGGTACCCTGGATAGGAAAAGAGTACGTCTGAAAACCTGCTGCCTGTTACATCGTTCAATTCCATATGCCAACACAATTTTTGCTAAGTATAATATGGACGTAGCTGAGCCACGTTCCATGGTCTGTCTCTTTCTTGCATAGATGAAGTGGTACGAGCGGTGTCATTAACTGTGGTCGACTCTTCCCTTGCATCTATCAAGTAATATGACCCATTATGCAAATTCCGGCTTATGATAAACGGTCCTTCCCAGGGTGGTGATAACTTGTGCTTTCCTTCGTTCGACTGCACCAGGCGCAGAACCAGGTCTCCTTCCTGGAAGACCCGGGTTTTCACGTGCCGGCTATGATACCTTCGTAAATCCTGCTGATATATGGCTGATCTTTCCAGGGCTTACTCCCTTTGCTCTTCTAACATATCCACGGCATCTTGCCGGGTTTTCTCATTCTTCACTTCGACGTATGCTGATACTCGTGGTGAATCATGAATAATATCACTCGGTAGTACTGCCTCCGCGCCATAGACCATGAAGAAGGGTGTCATCTGAGTAGATCTATTAGGCGTAGTATTGATACCCCAAACCACAGAAGGGAGTTCTTCGACCCATGCGCCAGCTGCCCTGATACAGGGGACTCGTAATCGTGGTTTTAATCCGCGAAGCAATTCTTGGTTTGCCCTCTCCACTTGTCCATTGGCCTGCGGATGAGCCACTGATGCGACATCAAGCCGGATTCCATTGTTGCCACAGAACTTCTCCATCTCACCAAGGGACATGTTGGTTCCATTGTCGGTAATTATGCTGTGGGGATACCCGAACCGGTAGATAATCCTTTTCAGGAACTTGACTGCTGTGGCTGATTCACAATTAGTAACTGGCATAACCTCAACCCACTTGGTAAACTTATCAATAGCCACCAGAAGATGTGTCTTCTTGCATGGTGACATATGAAAGGGGCCAACCATGTCCATACCCCAAACAGCGAACGGCCAAGTTAACGGGATTGTCCGCAACTCCATAGCCGGCACATGGGTTTGGCGAGCGTACCTTTGACATCCGTCACATCTTGCTACCAATCGTTCCGCATCTGCTAGAGCCGTGAGCCAGAAAAATCCGTGTCGATAAGCTTTAGCCACGAGAGATCTTGTGGATGCATGATGTCCACAGTCGCCTTCATGGATTTCCTTGAGAATCTGCCGGCCTTCTTCTGGCGCTACGCAGCGCAAAAAGACCCCTGATGCGCTTCTCTTATATAATTCCCCATTGATGATAGAATATCCCTTCGCTCGCCTCAAAATTTTCCTTGCTAATACCTCCTGCTGTGGTAACTCGCCTCGCGATAGGTAGGCCAAAAACGGTTCTGTCCATTCGGGAATAGTACGTACAGTGGCCACAAGTCCTGAATCCGGGTCTTGATTTGCCAACTCCTCCTCTGACTCGGTTTTAACTGATGGTCGCCACAATTCGTCCAGGAAAACGTTAGGTGGAACCGGCTCTCTGCGCGAGCCGAGTCTAGCGAGTGCGTCGGCTGCCTCATTCTTTCTTCTGTCTATATGCTCCACCTCATACCCGGAAAAACATCCTGCAACCCTATCAACTTCCCTGCGGTATGCTGCCATAGTTGCGTCCTTTCTATCCCAAGTTCCTAACACCTGCTGTACCACAAGGTCCGAATCTCCGAAACACCGTATCCTCTTGACGTTCATCTCCTTGGCTGCCCTTAAACCGTGCAATAGGGCCTCATACTCGGCCACGTTGTTGGAACAGTCAAAGTGAATTTGTAGTACGTAACTTAATTTATCTCCTTTGGGTGACGTTAGCACCACTCCAGCTCCTAATCCCTCGTATTGCTTAGATCCATCGAAGTGCATGATCCATGACTCGGAATTTGGAACCGTTGTAGTCATGCCTGTATGTGTCCAGTCGTTAACGAAATCAATTAAAGCTTGAGATTTGATTGCTGACCTGGGTTCGTAGTTGATGTGATAATCCCCCATCTCTATCGCCCATTTGGCTATTCTTCCCGTCGCGTCCGAGTTTCTGATGATATCCGACATTGATATTGAACTAACCACTGTTATGGGGTGTTCTTGGAAATACGGCTTCAATTTCCGGCTAGCCATAAAGACCCCGAACACCAACTTTTGCCAATGCGGATAGCGCTGCTTTGCTTCTGATAATACCTCGCTGACGTAATAAACCGGTCTCTGGACCGGGTAACCCTTCCCATCCTCTTTGCGCTCCACCACAACTACTGCGCTGACGACTCGGGGGCCGGCTGCCACGTATAGCAACATAGGTTCTTTAGGACCCGGTGCCGCTAGTACTGGTGCTTCAGATAACTGCTTCTTTAGTGCCTCAAACGCCTCATCCGCCTCTTGATCCCATACGAATTTATCTAATTTCCTCAAGAGCCGGTACAAGGGTATTGCTTTTTCTCCGAGCCTGGATATGAATCGGCTCAAGGCTGCTACGCAGCCCGTGAGCTTTTGAACATGCTTCAAATTTTCCGGTTTTTTCAGACTCTGGATGGCCTTGATTTTATCCAGGTTTGCCTCGATTCCTCTCTCGGAAACGATAAAGCCGAGTAATTTCCCGGCTGGAACTCCGAACACGCACTTTGTCGGGTTAAGCTTCATCTGGTACCTCCTCAAGTTTTTGAACGTCTCCTTTAGATCATCGATAAATGTCTCCGCCTTCCTGGTCTTGATGACCACATCATCCACATAGGCATGGACGTTGCGTCCAATTTGGTCCTCGAAGCACTTTTGAATACACCGTTGGTAAGTTGCGCCGGCGTTCTTCAATCCAAATGTCATAGTTTTATAACAGAAGGCCCCAAAAGGGGTTATGAATGATGTTTTCTCCCAATCCTCCCTCTTGAGGTTAATCTGATGATACCCGGAATATGCGTCCAGAAAGCATAATAGATCGCTTCCAGCTACTGCGTCTATAATCTGATCTATCCTTGGTAGCGCGAACGGATCCTTTGGGCAATGTTTGTTGAGACTCGTAAAATCAATGCACATCCTCCACTCATTGGTCTTTTTCATCACTAGAACTGGGTTTGCCAACCAATCCGGGTGAAATACTTCCATGATAAAGCCGGCTGCCAATAGCCGAGCGATCTCTTCGCCTATAGCCTTCCTTCTTTCCTCATTCATTTTCCTCAAACCCTGCTTCACGGGCCTGGACTTGGGATCTACATGCAAACTGTGCTCGGCCAGCTCTGTAGGGATACCCGGCATGTCGCTAGGTGTCCAGGCGAACACGTCTGCATTTGAACGAATAAACTCCACAAGTGCCTTCTCCTGCTCTTTTTCCAAATTGGACCCTATGGTAAATTGCTTAGTGGAATCACCTTCGACAAAATCTACCTTCTTGGTGTCTTGTGCTGCCTTGAATTTTGCTCTCTCGTCCTCAGTATTCGGCTTTTTCAAGGTTGTTCTATCATCCGGATTTACTTGAGACCGGTAATATTCGAGTTCTTCCTTTCTGCACGCTTGCTCGGCCATTACTGAATCTCCTTCATCACACTCAGCCGCTATATCCCGGTTCCCATGTATGGTGATAGTCCGTTTAGGACCCGGGATCTTTAGCTGCAAATACACATAACACGGCCTAGCCATGAATTTAGCATAAGCCGGTCTTCCAAACAGCGCGTGATAAGGACTGCGCAATTTGACCACCTCGAACGTGAGCCACTCAACTCGATAATTATCCGCCGATTCTCCGAAAGCAACCTCCAAGGTGATCTTTCCCTCGGGGCTCGCCGAGTGACCCGGCACGATCCCATGGAAGACCGTCGAACTTTTCTGTAACTGGGACTCTTTGAGACTCATCCGTAGGAAGGTTTCCCAATAAAGGATGTTGATACTACTTCCACCGTCCATCAGGACCCTTTTCAGTTCGTAACCATTAACCTGTGGAGCAACCACCAATGCCAAGACTCCTGGACGCTCTACTCTTTCCGGATGATCTCTTCTACTCCACGTTACCTCTTGTTCCGCCCATCTAAGGTATCCGGGCGCAGCCGAGGAAACCGAATTTACTGCTTGCTTTAATGTCTCTTTGTTCCTGCTAGAAGTTCCTGTAGTATGCACATGATATTGTCCCTTTAAATCAGGCGTACGTACCATACCGATGAAGATGTTGATCCGGCCGATCGTCACCGTAGATCCGGACTCGAGGTGATCCGACTCTGGCCCCCAGCCGGAATCGTCCACCATCTTTCCTCCTTTGTGGTCGATGTAGATCTCGCCGACGACAAGATTCTCCATGTTCTTCCGAGCTTCTCCCGTGATGTAAACACCTTTGGACGCAGGCCCCACGGTGGGCGCCAACTGTCGTCGGATAATCACGGCAGACGTTACCGGGGGTAACTGTTCTTGGGGCAAGACGACACAGGCGTTTGGGAGAGGGTTTAGCTCAGAGGAAAACATGATGCAACTCGATCTGGTATCCGGCAATCAAAGTCGCCGAGTCTCCGATCTTGATATAACAGCTCAACTTTAGGGTTACACTAGATGCTCGATACCAAGCGATATTGCTAGGGTTCTTAGATCTCTGTCTAAACTAGACCTAGGGGTCGGTTTATAAAGCGCCCGTACCCCCCTTGGCCCTATTCTCCAAGGCACAGCTTGAATCCTATCCGGACACCGCTTACAAACCCTAACCTTCATTACCGTAACCCACAATCCGGGTTACGAGGCCTACAAACTTTGGGACTTCCAGAAGCTTCATTATCCTTAACCATATTGCGCGCCGTGTTCCTTGGGCCGGGTTACGCCTTGGAGTTGGCCTACCGGGTTATTATCCCCCATCACAGGGCATTTTCCCAGTGGCTTCAACTTTAGCTCTATCAACTTCAATACCTCTTTCAGAAATTTTATGTCCAAGAAAAATTCCTTCACTAACCAAAAATGGAATTTCTCCCAATTAAGAACAAGATTAGTCTCCTCACATCTCTGCAAAACTTTATCAATCTGCAAACAATTATCAAAAGAAGTTCCATAGACGGAGAAATCGTCCATGAAGACTTCCACAATTTCTTCACAAAAACCATGAAAGATAGCAGACATGCATCTTTGAAAAGTAGCAGGAGCATTACATAAACCAAAAGGCATACGTCTATAAGCATAGGTTCCAAAAGGACAAGTGAAAGTTGTTTTCTCTTGATCAGGCTTTCTAACAGCAATTTGAGAGAACCTAGAATAACCATTAAGAAAGCAGAAATGAGTTTTCTTAGACAACCTTTCTAACATTTGATCAATAAAAGGCAAAGGATAGTGATCTTTCTTAGTAACTTTGTTAACCTTCCTAAAATCAATGCACATCCTATAACCAACCACTACTCTTTGAGGGATAAGTTCATTATTTTCATTTGGCACAACAGTCATCCCTCCTTTCTTAGGGACACAATGCACATGACTATCCCATCTACTATCAGCAATAGGATAAATAATTCCAGCATCAAGGAGTTTTAATACCTCATTTCTTACCACATCCTTCATCTTAGGATTTAAATGGCGTTGATGATCAACAACTGGCTTTGCATCAGGTTCAATATTAATAGCATGATGACATATAGTAGGAGAAATCCCCTTCAAATCATCAAGAGTATAACCAATAGCACCTCTATGTTTCTTCAATATTCCCAATAATCTCTCCTCTTCTTCACCAGAAAGTTTAGAACTAATATAATTTCTTATCATCAATATGATCATATTTAAGATTGTCAGGCAAGGGTTTTAAATCAAAAAAGGATCCTCCTTGGGTGGTAAAGTGGTACCCAAGTCTTCCACCGGTAAATTATGTTTTAGCATCACTGGTCGATGTAAGAAAATCTCGTCAATTTCATTCCTTTCTTCCCTAAAGACATCACTTTCGTGGTCTTCCATGTATTGCTGCAAAGGATTGTTAGGAGCAAGAGCAATATCAACCAATTGTTCAACTCTATAATTCTCATTAGGTAATTCAGCTTCATAAGGTGCTTTAGCAAATTGGGAGAAATTAAATTCATAAGACTCTCCATCAAACTTTGTAAGAATTTTCTCCTTTTTACAATCAATAACAACACCATAAGTGTTTAAGAAAGGTCTACCAAATATAATAGGACAAGTATCACTAGCATAAGTGCCTAGTACTAGAAAATCAGCAGGATACTTAGTTTTACCACATAAGACCTCCACATCTCTAACAATACCAATTGGAGAAATAGTTTCCCTATTAGCAAGTTGAATAATCACATCAATGTCTTCAAGTTCATAAGAACCAATTTCATGCATGATTTCTTTATAAAGCTCATAAGGAATAGCACTAGAACTAGCACCAATATCACACAAACCATAATAGCAATGATCACCTATCCTAACAGATAGCACAGGAACACTAGGTTTCCTAGATTTACTAGGATGATAGACAATGTTAGAAGCATCTTCACAAAATATAATGTGTCCCTCTTCTACATTTTCAGAAATAAGGTCCTTTACTATTGCTACTATAGGTTCTACAGTTATTTGTTCCTCGGGTTCTACAGGTTTCCTTGCACTTTTATTAACCAAGCTAGCTAACATAGAATGTTCTTTTACCTTAGCAGGAAAAGGCATTTTCTCAATATAAGGTTCAGGCACAATAGAATCAATAGTATGGACTTGTATATCTCTAGCAGGAACACAATTAACAGTATCTTTATAAGGAGCATGGTACTTGTCCCATTCCTTTTTAGGAATATCAAAATAAGAAGCAAAAGCCTTATATAAGTTTGCAACAACTTGAGAATCAAGACCATATACAGTACTACATTATGAAAATCATCGGATGACATAAATGTTTTAATGCATTCATAATTATAATTTATTCCTGACTTTCTACCTTTGTAATTCTCCCATCCTTTAGTTTTTTCTTGAATACGGTCAAGAAGATCCCATTTAGCTTCATCTTTCATACGTGTAAATGATCCAGAGCAAGAAGCATCTAATAAATCCTTATCATGAAGAGAAAGCCTTGCATAGAAATTATTAATAACAATATTAATGGGGAGCTCATGAACGGGGCATTTGAGCATTAGTAACTTCAATATCCCCCATGCTTGGGCAATACTCTCTCTGTCACGAGGCCAAAAATTATATATATAATTCCGATCTCTATGAATTTCATTGGGAGGATAGAATTTAGAATAAAAGAGAGGCATAATTTCCTCCCATCCAATAGTTTGGCTATTTTTCAGCAGTTTGAACCATTCAGAGGCTCGGCCTGTCAATGATATAGATAATAATTTCCTCTTCACTTGGCTCCTTGTAATACCTGCACACTTGAACAACTCGCATAATTCATGTAAAAAGAACAAATGATCACCAGGATGGACAGTTCCATCACCTGAATAGGAGTTATCCCTAACATGTTTAACAATCTTTATAGGTATTTTATAAGGATCCAAATCATCAGGCAGTGGGTCACTTACTACCCTAGCAGTGATAGCAGTGCCCACAAATAAGGACTCAAAAGGAGACCCAAACATAGTGTAATAAAGCAGTAGACAGTAATAAAAAAAACACTTACAACAGAAGCTTCCTTTATCAATTCCACTTCCCAATAGCGCTTTACTCCCCAGCAACGGCGCCAGAAAATAGTCTTGATGACCCACAAGTATAGGGGGTGTATTGTAGTACTTTCGATAAATAAGAGTGTAGAACCCAACGAGGAGCAGAAGGTGTTGACAAGCAGTTTCGATGAAGGAATAACTGTAAATACTGGAAAATAGATTTGTAGGGTTTTTTGATATTGCAGATAAATAAAGTGCGAGTAAATAAAATGTAGTAGTAATAATTGCAGCAAGTGGCCCAATCCTTTCTTCAGGAAAAGGACAAGACGGTGGGTTTACTTATGATTAACAAACGTTCTCGAGGACACACGGGAGGTTTCTGTCAAGTGCTTTTGTTCCATGCAGCTGAATAATGTTAGGTGTTTTGATAAGTGGTGTGTGGGTGAAACTATGATAATGTACCGTCCCATCCAAGACTAATACATACTTGTGATTATACCCCTTGCAAGCATCCGTAACTACAAGAAAGTATTTAAGAAATACATCTAACCACAACTTTAAACTCCGGGATCCTACGCTCCCTCGTGTAATGGTTTCCTAACGGGGGTTTAGGTTTCTGTCACTCCGGCAAACCCACAATTAGTAGCCAAATACATGATGCATTCCCCTAGGCCCATAAATGGTGAAGTATCATGTAGTCGACGTTCACATGACACCACTAGGAGAATAACACCACAACTTAAATATCAAACATTAAATATTATTCAACATTACTTCACTACTAACAACTTTACTTCTCCCATGTCCTCAAGAACAACATGAAATACTCACAATACATCATATGGATCATAATAAGAGGTGATATAATGGATGATAACAATCTGGTCATAAAGTGCAAACACCGATAAATCTCACAAGCATCAACTACTAACAAGTAATCCACACCGGGAGAGAGATCTAATGCAAAACAACGATAGAGGTCCTTAATTGTTACAGCGGGATGGCGGTGGATGATGATGGTGATGGTGCTGGTGGTGATGACGATGATGATGACGATCTTGATGATGCCCGGAGCGATGACGGTGACGATGGCGATGATTTCCCCTCTCGGGAGAGGAATTTCCCCAACAGATTTCTCACTACCAGAGAGCTTTTCTATCTCGGGTGTTTTCCGCCCCGCGGGGGCGGCGGAATAATTCTTCGAAGATGGAATGAGGCTTAGGGTTCCCTGGGGGCCAAGCACGCCAAAGATGACCCCCAGAGGTGGGCTACAGTGGCCACACCCCTAGGTGGCACGGCCAGGGGGCACGCCACCCCTAGGTGTGGGCCCTTGGTGGCCCCCCTCTGGCTCTCCTTCAGGCTGGGTTCCTCCTATGAACTTTTAGGAACCCCCAGATGTCCCCCTTCTTCTTCTGATCTTCTGAAATATGGTATCTCGAGGTGCTTTTTCCATCAGATTTATGGTCCCGGTGTTTATTCTCCAAAAATTATAAAATATGCAAAATAAGATAAAATAGCATAAGGGATGCATCATAACATGAAATATATCGATGAATAACAGAAAGTTATGATATAAAACAATGATGCAAAATGGACGTATCAGTCACCTCCTCGTCTTCGCCTCTCTCGCGCTTGTGGTTCGTGCAAATAATACTCTCCGTCTCCTCTTCCTCCTGCTCGAACCTTTCCTCACTAGTGTCCGTGGCTGCTAGGCTGCTCGCTAGATGCTTGGAAGAAGCACCCTCCTCGGGAAGTGGGGGGTAGTAAGTCTCAAAATCCTGGTTATACAAGAAAGTACAATCATCACACAAAGATCCGCAAAAAGTTATTATGGAGATGGAATATTACCCAAAGAAGTTACCTTGGTCGGAGGGTGCTCGGATTCGAAGGGCATCATGGGAAACACCTTGGTCGCAGTATCGTCCTTAAGGCTGATGATGTCGCGGATCCTGGTGTCAAACTCATCCTTCGAGAGCTCATCCTTGCGAATCTTGCCCAGGTCCGAAGGACCCGAAATACTCCCACATAGGGCTAAGAAGATTTTGGAGTGGATGCACTCGATGCAAAATGAAGACGGAAGCCGGATGCACACCCGTGATGCAAGGCCCCTTCTCCTTCTTGAGAAGACTCATGATCTGCTCCATCAGAGGTTCCGTCATCTTGATTTCCTCCTACATCAACCCATGGCGCCAGGAATTCCTCTTCCTCAAGACGGCGTGCAGGTTGAACGCCGACACTTCATTTGTGTCAGTGTCCCTAACGTAGAACCATCGTCTCCGCTAGTTTTTGGCGGACTCGACGAACTTCATCTCGAAGTAGTCGACACCACCCCTGGCCTAGATCCCGAAGCCGCCCGTGGTGTAGGGTTCCCCGGGTCCGTCCTGACCCAGAGGGACCTTCTCCCTGTGCGTCTTCACGAAGAAAATCCGCTTCCACAACCCCTAGTGCGGGAAAATGCCAAGGAAGCACTCGCACAAAATGATGAAGAGTTCAAAGAATGGGGTGGAGAGGAAACGAGATCCTACACGAAACGTGCTCGACAAAAACCACCCACTCGTTACCTTGGGAGCAGGGAAGATCCTCATCTTTCCCGGGCTTGTGCGCATGCCCGAAATCCACTGGAGGCAACTGTCCATCTCTCTGCATCACCTGTAGAGTCTTGGCAGCAACGTTCGAGGCGCGCCATTCCCCGCTTCGTTTTCTTCAGAGCCGAAGAGCCCGCGCCTCCGCTCTTCGCCGCCGTTGCCACATGTCTCCCTATAGCAGGACCAGCCATAAACTTTTCTCTGGAGGACATAACAATGGAGGAAGAGCGCTAGGAATAGGGAGATTTGCGAAGGAAAGAAACAATTCCTCCCGCGGGCTACCTTTTATACTGCGGCCGGAGCCGTTGGTCTCTCCAAAAAAGTTCACGTGGCACTGAGTGAAAATTATGCATGATTATCGGGTGGCCATAGGAAACGAAGGGTCGGGTGTGGTTACTTAGGCACGATTATCAAGGCAACCATGCACACTTATTGCGCCACTGAGTGAAAATTATGGCGCATGACGGTCTAGTTCTAATCAAAAGCTAACAAGGAGGGCCCACCATGTCACATCTCGCCTCTGCCACTTCTCGTCACGTCCCATTGGGAGCATACGAGTGTGTCATGACGTCATACAAACATCAGCTAACAGACTCATTTTTCTACGAGTTCAAAAACAGAAGGACACTCGCCTCGTTTACCAACAAAATGTTGCAGCTCTAGTACACGAAGAGGCACTCACCTTGATCACCGCTGAAGACATCGTGATTCTAATACTCGTTGCAACACATAATATCTCGACTCCCCGGGTCGTACTGCCACTGAGGCACGCCTGGATGCCGCATTTTACAAACATGAAGGTAAGACCCAAGGATACGTATTTTGGGTCTAGGAATCTCACTCATGTTGCATTCTCTGGTAATTTCCGTGCTGACAGTACGATGAAAAATCCTGGCAGACGCGCTGGGTACTCGTTCAAAGGTTAGACTCGACTCGGCAAGTCCTCTGCGGAACGAGTCGAAGTTATCAACCATCCGGGTTCGAGCCAGGGGACTCGAATCTGAGTAGGTCAACACTATATTTGCCCGAGTGCAATTAATTGGTCCCGATCCGTCGAGTGAACCGGTCGGTTGTACCGCATCCCTTTGCAAACTGCTAAAGACAACAGATCTTGTGACTCCATACGCGGGTCCTCATAATAGGATTCGCACATGCTCGAAAATTCCATCGATCACCGAGTCATAGTGTATCAGACGTGTGTCATCATGAAAAGCTTCGAGTCCTCCATGGTGCTGAGTCTCTACACGACTCCTAGGAGTCAAGTAGACACTCGGGGGGCTACTGATGTAGGGATACTTAACGATTCCTCCAGATGGGGCTACCGGGTCCTGATTCGTACAGAAGGCCCAGTTGGAGTCCATCTACGCTTCAACATGCGGCACAAGACGTAAGATACAACTGACATAGTCACAGTTTATAACCTACCCGGGTGGGGATTCGATACCCAGACTCCTATGTGAAGGTTGGGAGAACCCCCTGGGTAGGCCATTGCTGATTCTACCAACCATAGTCTTTGACCTGCGTGAGATCCAATCTCTCCGCCGCAGCCATTGTAGCACTCATTGTAATCACCATCAATACAGAAGAGCAGGATTAATGATTTTACCTCTACGAGGGTCTCGAACCTGGGTAAATCGTACCCCATGTTAACTGTCGAGTCCACCAGCGTGCAACCGTCTCCTATCCTCAAACCCGCAGTATGTCACTCGGGGACCGACACCCAACTTTCCGAGAAGGTTGTCAATCTTTCCGTCTTGCTGAAAACTAGAGAATTAACTGTATTGAATTGTTGGAGAATATCTATCTATACTTCTTATAAAGCAAAACCCCACTAACATTCATTTATGATTTTTCTATCTCAACATGCAAGCTATCCACATCATCCATTCTCCTAGCCAATCAATTGTCCATGTCATCTTCACTAATATTTATTAATCACCACATCAAATTACACATCACTAATTTCTTAAATCATCTAATTATGTACATTAACAATTTAAAAAATATATAGTATGATCAATTTAATTTTGCATATTCATTTGGGAAAAAATAATGTATCACATCTCTTATAATTTTTTTTGTTTACACATGATCTATTTCTTAAATCATCCAATTATTCAAATTAATAATTTAATATATATATTATGATCAATTGTAGTTTCTAAAGTGATCCCCGCGGCAACGCACGGGGTATCCTTCTAGTTAAATGAAAACAGAACAACAAGAAAGTGATGATGAAAAGCAAGTAAATGAGGTAGTAATGAGTGAGGAAAATAGGACCGGGGGCTGTAGCTTCACTAGTGGTGTCTCTCCTAAGAACAATAAACATGCTGGGTAAACACATTACAGCTGGGAAACCGACAAATCATGAATATATAACAATACTATTACGACGGAATATAGTTCATAGGTTCTAACATTGTAGGCATTACGTCATGATAAATAGACCGTCATCCGACAACATCTATTACTAAAAGTCCATATTGAGACATCAATGCAGAAAATCTCGCTGGTATTAAGTTGCAGCAACGAAATGATTGCTTGTGTGCAACAGACAAATACACTAAGAACAACACGTAATGTAAGCAATAATCCGTAGACAAGAACACCGTTGTTTTCTCCCGGAAACAACACATCATTCATCCGTTAAATTTCTATCACTCGAGAACATATGTAAAAGAGGCATAAACCCACTATCTAGCATATAAACCCTCTCTTGAAGGTGCATACAATAACTTGGCCAAGACAATCATACATGCCGAAGAACATTGCAAGATAAGATTAAAACTCTCTAAAAATATAAACAACTCAATATGACATGAACGAAATAATCATAATTTCATGATTCATCGGATTCCAACAATCACAACATGTTTAAAAGGGGAGCCAGTCACTCCAATGACCATTGGGGCGTCGATCTGTAAGGGTTATGTCTCGATCTTAAATAAAAGTGTAACAACAACCATAACTCATACACTATGTTGTGTAAACCTTCGGGTACTCCCCAACTACTAAGATTATTTTCCAAGTTTCTCTCACCGGTATGGTCCCGTTAATTTGGAATATGATTTTTCTTAATTCTAATGACTAGAGTTAGTACTTTGAACAGTTCTGACTAGAAGAGCTTGTGGGTAGCATCAAACCTATTATCTCTCTCTATATATATCCTTTCTAATACTGCTCGCAATGTTGAACTTTCACACCCCTTCCTCTTGGATATTTTCCTCTTCGGTTGAAGCTGTGTCACCTATGGCGGCAAAATATAACAAGAGGCCAAAGGTTACTAGGTTTGATCAATGTATAGCATAAAATTTAGCATCCACAATATTGCATAAAGTTATTTTTTTAATGTATTTAATGACGAATCTATTGATATTGATATGATATTTTAGATGTTTGTATTTTTGTGTGAAATTGATCAAACTTAGAAGACACTTACTTTTGACTAAATTTACGAAGATCACAATGGAAGCAAGCTCTATTTGGTTGGACAAGATCAGTCGCTCAAAAAACTGGGCACTAACAACGTAAAACTACAGCCGTACCTTCATGGTTTCGATTATGTTCACGAGTTGATGCCTCTCTAACAGCTCTCTAAATGATCGTCTTGTCATCCACACGACCACACAAGAGGTTGGAGAAGCTCGAGTTGTAGGCCTTGTGGTGCTTCATTGAGCTCTGCATTTGTGATGGTCAGCTCTGAGGTGCTTCACCGGGTCTCAGCTTTGTGCGCGGGAAAAAGGAGATGTTTTTTGGTGACTGCGTGGACAAGTTGAACATAGACCGTCTCCATCCATGGACCAACAGAACGGAGTGAAGAGCCCTCTTGTTGTGACGTTTTCTAGCTGTATATTTTTGTTGCCTGGCTGTGTTTAATTTCAGGCTTCTTTTTGTACTCCAGTAGAACATGGCATCGTGAAAAAGTGCAGTTCCGCTTGTTCACAAGGCACCAAAGGAGTCATGGGACGCCGTGAGCGGCCGCGGTATCTAGGTAGCAAACCTAATCTCTTCAACTGGCATCTTCCCTGGCACCGTAGAATATTCCTCTCACAGCCGTCGGAACGAGTCCGTCTACGTGTGCTCTAAAACTGTAAGCCGACATGATCCATATCCGTTATAACATTCATAAAGGGAAAAGTGTCTGTTCAAATAAATAAAAATGGAAAAGTGACAATTGATTCGAGTATGGAAAAATGATCTGACCAATTTCTTCTACGGAAAGTAAAGCCTGGACATAAAAACATTTCGTCACTGTCGAGGCAATCTGCTCTCATCTTGCTGTTCCAAAGTGGCCGGCGGCACGTGACATCACCCAGTTGCATTTGCAGACAATGGAAGAAGATCACCAAATTCCGTTTCCCACTTCCCAGTCCCCCCTGCTCGAATATTATAAATTTCCCTCCAAAATCATCGCAATTTCCTCCATGCCAAGAATCCCTCTCGACGAAAGAGGAAAGCGTCCGCATCAAACGACATGTGGTGGAGGTGGCTGCTGCTTCTGCTCGCGGCGGCCGTCGCGGCGGCTGAGCCGGCGTCGACGCTGGCTGGCCCGTCGCGGCCGGTGACGGTGCCGCTGCGGGAAGACAGGGGCCACGCGGAGGACCTGCCGGACACGGACCCCCGGGTGCAGCGCCGGGTCACGGGCTGGGCCCCAGAGCAGATCACCGTCGCGCTCTCCGCCGCGCCCACCTCCGCCTGGGTCTCCTGGATCACCGGTACGCAACTCACTGAACTCTAGTAATTCCTGGAATCTGTTGTTGCATGGCATTTGACTTGTTGCTTCCGCAGGGGATTTCCAGATGGGCGGCGCCGTCAAGCCGCTGGATCCCGGCACGGTCGGTAGCGTCGTGCGCTACGGGCTCGCCGCCGACTCCATGGTCCGCGAGGCCACCGGCGACGCGCTCGTGTACAGCCAGCTCTACCCCTTCGAGGGCCTCCAGAACTACACCTCCGGCATCATCCACCACGTCCGCCTCCAAGGTGACAAACAAACACCTGCTGTCTCTGTCGTTCCCCATCTCCACAATGCCTGCACACACCAATGAGCTAGCTGCAACTGCAACATAAACAAACCTGCAGGGCTTGAGCCTGGGACGAAGTACTACTACCAGTGCGGCGACCCGGCCATCCCGGGGGCGATGAGCGGCGTCCACGCGTTCCGGACGATGCCGGCCGTGGGGCCGCGGAGCTACCCAGGGAGGATCGCGGTGGTCGGGGATCTTGGGCTGACGTACAACACCACCTCGACCGTGGAGCACATGGCGAGCAACCAGCCGGACCTTGTCCTCCTCGTCGGCGACGTGAGCTACGCCAACCTGTACCTGACCAACGGCACCGGAACAGACTGCTACTCCTGCTCCTTCGCCAAGTCCACGCCCATCCACGAGACGTACCAGCCGCGCTGGGATTACTGGGGAAGGTACATGGAGCCCGTCACGTCCACCACTCCCATGATGGTCGTCGAAGGGAACCATGAGATAGAGCCGCAGATCGGGAACAAGACGTTCGCGGCCTACAGCGCGCGGTTCGCCTTCCCGTCGCAGGAGAGTGGATCCTTCTCCCCGTTCTACTACTCCTTCGACGTTGGGGGAATCCATTTCGTCATGCTCGCGGCCTATGCCGACTACAGTAAATCAGGTAACACACCTCAATCTGACACTGGCAGTAAGAAATTCAGTTCTGAGCTGAGTTAGTATTGTCGTACAGTAGTATTTTGATTACGAAGACTTGTAAAAACTGTTTCTTTACACAACAAATCAACTCAGGGGAGCAATACAGATGGTTGGAGAAGGACCTGGCAAAGGTGGACAGATCAGTGACCCCTTGGCTGGTCGCCGGCTGGCACGCGCCATGGTACAGCACCTACAAGGCTCACTACAGGGAAGCAGAGTGCATGAGAGTGGCGATGGAGGAGCTCCTCTACTCCTACGGCCTCGACATCGCCTTCACCGGCCATGTAACGCCTTAGTCTGACGCTGACTGAATTATCTCTGAACACTTATACGGAGTAGTACGATAGTTGAGAGTGACCTGTCTGAACTATGTCAGGTGCACGCATACGAGCGTTCCAACCGGGTGTTCAACTACACCCTGGACCCGTGCGGCGCCGTGCACATCTCGGTGGGCGACGGCGGCAACCGCGAGAAGATGGCCACCACCCACGCCGACGAGCCGGGCCGCTGCCCCAACCCGTTGTCCACACCTGACCCCTTCATGGGCGGTTTCTGCGCCTTCAACTTCACGTCCGGCCCGGCCGCCGGTAGCTTCTGCTGGGACCGGCAACCGGAGTACAGCGCCTACCGAGAGAGCAGCTTCGGCCATGGTATTCTTGAGGTGAGCCACGTGGTACTCAATAGAAGAACAGAGAAGAGAGGACTAGAGCTAACACAAATTCTGACCAAACTAGATGCATACATGACTGAACGAGAATGAATTTGTTTCTGTGTGCAGGTGAAGAACGAGACGCACGCTCTGTGGAGCTGGCACAGGAACCAGGATATGTACCGAGGTGTCGGAGATGAGATTTACATCGTCCGGGAGCCAGACAGGTGCTTGCTCAAATCGAGCAGACCGGCGTACTGTTGATCAGGCACTAAACATGTTCGCATGTACTTACACCCTAGCTCTTAAGTGCTACAGTAGCTGCTATGTACTCCGATTTGTCATCGAAGCGAATTCTCTATTGTGTGGCGAGCTCTGATGAGATAATAAGACAGGTTCGTACATTTTTTTTAATAATTATAGTTTGCAAGAGTTAGATCTCTCAGGGCGTTTGTTTGGCCGGTCTAGTGACCATGATAATCCAATAGTATGAAATAAATACTGGACAGGATTGTGACGAGCCCCAAGCGGGCTTTACATTTTTCCTCTTTTGTCAATGCTGTGCAAAATGTTATTTTTTGGATGATCCAAATTCACTTATGTTGATAAAACGCCGAACTTCTCACGAGTAGAGCGGAGAGTCTCGAGTCTGAAGTTGGCCCAGCGTGTTTGCACGACGACCCTGGCCTGTACGAAGAGGGTGTGCGGGGCTCTGCCCCACGGTACGGTACACGTTGTTACCGAGTTGGAGTAAGATTCGTTCTTACCGACCTAGTTAGGTCATTACTGACCTAGTTAGGTCAGGACCATCTATTATACCTCAGTGCCTTGGATGATCGGTGGTGGGGATTAAAAGGATACTGACGAACCCTCTTCAGGATACTGACGAACCCTGAAGAGGTATAGTATTTACTTTCTTGAAAAGGGGAATTTTGTTGCTCTCCTAACCTCTGTACGAAGACGATGAGCGCGGGGTTGATTATTACAAAGTTTTGGAACGAAACAGTAAATTTAGAATTCTACTACTATGTACCCCATAAGTGTCCACGATGGGAAGAACGAGAAATCAAAATACATGTACCGACAATTATATCAGGAAAACATAGAAAAACTAATCAAGAGATTCAAGCATATAAAAAGGGTAGCCATCAAGATATATCGATCATAATCATGTCAACAAATCTTATGATTCTACATGAATAAGGATTACAATCATGCTGGATAGCTCATGGGATCCAAAATATTGGAGACTACACATACTTCATGCATAGTACATGTGTTTTTAAGGAGGAGGAAACATGGCGGTCCTGACATTTTGGGGGCCCAGGGCGTAAGTAGAAGTATGGGCCCCTTAGTACAAAAATCATAGTAATAGTAAATATATGTGCATATAGGTCAGTTAATACGCGTCAAAAAAGAATAACAATATCAAACAATTCATACACATTGTGTTTTATTCACGAGTATATTATGTTAGAAGTTTCTTGCAATTGGCTACATGCAAATTTGTTTATGATGGTACAACAATATTGCTATTACGGATTATTAGGTGACTCGGACTAGAACCATGTCACTGTGGCAGCCAGTGGACGTAAGAGCATGTACAATGGAGGCAGTGGAATGGTACCGCCTCATGAAATCCACGTAGGAAAGAAGACATGAAGCAGTAGTATGAAGAAAAAATCTCCAACGCATTGATCTGAGACTACCACCTCGCTGGGTCCCACCTCTCTTATTCCATTCCAAGATTCCTTTCTTCCCCATTTACATCATCTTTCTCCACGGTCCGACCTCCTTCCTCACATTTTCCCCTCTCTCTCTTCCCTTTTTTCTCTCTCTCCTATCTTTCTCTCCCGAGGATACTGCCTTCTCTGCAGGCCACTCGGACACACTACGAGGCCACTGCTTTGATAGTCCGAGCCTAGTTGGCATGCGGGGTGATGGGTTGAGGCGAAGCGTTGGCCATGCCCTAATAAGGTCTCCACTCGATGTCTTGGGTCCTCTCGCCTCTCGGTATGGTCGCATGAGGGTCGACAGGATGGTCGTATCAATGGAAATGGAATGGTCGAACGGTTCTATGAATGGCACACACCGGATGAAAATTTGACTCAGTACTTGGGATGAAAATTTGACTCAGTACTTGGTCTTGACTTCATATATTTTTTACTTTTTCCGAAATACTACCTAATATTTTTTTGGGGGGGTTCAATTCAGACAAGTTGATTGTTGCCACACAAATGCCTACCGCACCTCCCAATGGACACTTGACCGTCAATCCTTTAGCTTCCGCGTCATCACACTAGAATTGGTTATTCCATATTTCGTAAAAATTAGAGCAACGTTGTGATGTCCATGGATCGGATACTATGCGGATTTCAACGTTCCCACCGAAATCCACATAATACCAACCCTGGGTTGTCAATTTGTGGTACCATTACAACAGTTCACGAATAATCCACAACGGCAACAGAAGAGATATATACAACACGATTCCAACGAGTCAAGAATACAGCTGGTACAATACAAAGATCCAAATAACAACGGAAAACGAAATAGTATCCGACTACGGATAATATACAAATGGGACTAAGAGTCCTGAAGATAACCGATAGTGTCCAATCTCTGCCCAGACCAGGAGGGATTCCCAAACTAACATCGTCATACTTGAAACCTGTTGATTGCATTGTGAATACAGCCCCGAATCATGGCGTCAGTACTTTGAATGTACCAACAAGCGGAAAGTAATAGTCACAAGATACCAGTGCAACCAGTCATCACAAGATACAAAGATTTAGGATACAAAGGAAGAAGTTGTTGTAATGAAGCGACAACGAGCAGCACTAAGCAATCTACAGAGACATGCTACAACTCTCGTCTATTAGAAAGGGATGAGACAGCGTGACGAAACAAACTACGACTACTCACCAAAAATAATACTCATCCATGGTTAACCTCCCTCAACAAAGTGCCAGGAAGTAACCCGAGGAAAACTCACACATGTTGATTAAGATGACATTCATTTTTATGGTGGAGGTAGTCTATATTACTAGTCAAGTTATCATCGTTAAGTGTAACTTGTCTGAGTACTTGTTAGCCAGCACTTTCACCAAGTTACCACATAACCACAGACAACACGGACTTCTCGAGAAGATTTATCCCTGCATGGTGCACTACAGTACCCGTACACACTCAAGCCACCACCTATTTCTCAGCTTGGCTTGACACGACTCATTCCTTCTCTACAACCCATCCTAGGAGCCACGGAGCTATAAGGTCCCGGCCAGTCCGACCTAACCTAAGTGCAAGGGTGTATCACACCCCCCGGCACCACAGGCCTCGCCCTATATGTATGAGTCACCATCTTCCACGGGGTAACAATCCGTTCATGCACAACATATTTCATGCTTATGAGCAAATGGAACACCCGAACTAAGTGTGGATCTTCGGACAAGCTGCAAATCAGGTCTAAGTCGAGGGGGGTCCCATACTATCTTCCGGATGCGGTTAGCACGCTCATCATGGATCAGTGGACAAGACCCTTTTCCTAAATTCAACACTAGCAGGCCAAACCACGCCGGGCCTCCTGCCGGTGTCTTATCATCAAAATATTATTACCCCAAGCATGAACATGATGTTGATTAAGTTGAACCCACTAACAACTAAACAAGTGACAATAAGACGGACAACAGGACGCGAGCGCATAGCCCTAAGCAAGCAACTACGACGCATCGGCCAACAAGTAAACAAGCAACGGTTAATAGGAAGTGGAGGGAAGGCTATATCATGGCTGCAAGGTGAACATATCATAGGACCGAGACACCAACATCGAATAATAAGGTTAGAATAAAGACAACGGAAAGCATCAGTAACAAGTGAGGAACGGTAGCCATAGGTAGCAAGTGAGTAAAGCTTGCCTGGAATCCAGGTTGTAGAGGAAGCAGAACTTGTCGTTGCTCACATTATCTCAACGGCCTATCCGAGAAGAAGAGAAGCACTAGAAGAAACACGGGATGTATCAATTACTACTACGGCAAAAAAATTCAGCATGACCTATTATATATGCATGACATGCCAAATGCAAAAGAAGATGCAACTTAGTCAATAATAAGTGGAAAGGGTTCAAGTTATTTTATCTACCCGTCAATATTAAATGTTGAATTAACATGGCGAGATAAGATAAAGATGAGCTACACCAATTTAAATGGAATAGGGACAACATACAGTAACATCCCTTTCATCCCCTTACACACGGAGAGATATCGTTCGTCGTCAACACAAGTGCGCAAGTGTCTTATTATGAACACGCCTCGGGAGTTAGAACCACAACCTTCACCTTTAGATCTAATTTCCGGTCCCTCGCCTAGGTCATGGCTCATGAGTTGTGTGATATTAAATGATTTCGTCTATTATTCCATATAGGAAGTTTGTTTGATTTTGATGTCGCTCATAAGATGACGGCGATGTTTTCTTGAATAAATTCGCCATAGCTCTAATCCCGTCGCCATGGGGCTTGGTTATGCGTTGATGAGGAGTTTGCGGTTTTTTCCTTCTCGGTCTTCATGGCCGGAAGGTTGATTCTTTTTGTCCTTCACGGTCTTCATGGACGAAAGGTTGATTCTTGTTGTTGTGTGTTGACGTGGCTCCATTCACACTATCATCGACAACATCGTCTTCAACAATCGTGTCTTCAAGTGTTTTCCCTCTCTATGTAATAGTACCATATAAAGATGCTCCATAATAGAATTGCATGTGGCACGACGGCAATACCAACATGTTGTAACACCACCATGATAATAAGGAAAAAGCCGAATGAATTATTTTGCAGCATTAAGCGAATCCACTTGTCAACGTGACCAATCCGTTGTCGACGGACGTCCTCGTCTATCCAGTGTGAGTGTTGGACGATTCCTTGCACGCTTTCTTCTGTATCAGGTCAGAATGTAGCATCGTGAACCGTGGAAATCCAGGCCAGAGTCAGAAAGGAGTACGGAGTACCCAGACGAGACCGGCTAGTGCGAAACACACCGAATCGCCCGATGGATTTTTGGTAGAGATCTCCCAAGCCACCCCAAGCGCATGTCGGTAGCAGAAGCTCGAGCCCGGGTCCCGATGCTCCATCGACGGCCTGGACGCCTCTCGTGTCACGATGCCCCCCTTGGCCGCCCCGCCTGGTGGTGTGGGCCACCCCTGGACCCCCTCGGACTCCCCTTTCGACTACATATGGCCCGTAAATCTAAAACGCGCGGGGCGGGAGGGGGTCGTCATATTCCAAAGAAACACAACAGAGCGCTGCCGTCACCCCGAACCTCGATTCGGGGATCGAAGTTTCTGTTCTGGCGTCCTGCCGGGACGGGGATTCGAAGGAGGTCATCGCCATCGACACTGTCACCTCTTCTCCATCAACCATCCATGATTCCCCCGTCCATGTGTGAGTAAACACCGCTGTAGGCTGAGAGGGATGAAAGGGATTGGATGAGATTGATCATGTAATAATGCCAGATTGTTAGGCCATAGTGCATAGTATCCATTGTTAGTGTTTTCTACCGTTGTTGCAACTTGTTATGCTTAATGCTTGTCACTAGGGCCCGAGTGCCATGATCTCATATCTGAACATGTTATTGTTTCATGAGTATAATTATGTTTCTTGATCATATTTGCAAGTTGTTTACGCATGTCATTGTCCGGAACTCGAGGCCCCAAAGTGATAGAAATTGGGACAAATGGAGGGGATGGTTGTGATATGAGGATCATGTGTGTTCACAGAGTGTTAATGCTTTCTACGGTGCTTTATTAAAAGGAGAATCTTAATTACCAGTTGTTTCCCTAGAGGCCCCGCTGCCACGAGCTGGTAGGACAAAAGATGTTGTGCAAATTTCTCATTGCGAGCACGTACGACTATATTGGAACACATGACTATGGTTTGCCTACATGTTTGATGCTTTATATGATTACCTGGAATGCCTGTGTTAGATTATTACATGACCTATGTTATTCATGCAACGCCCGTCCATCCATTCCCTCTATGCCTACGGTACTTCCCATCCTTCTGTTTTCCGCGATTGCTACTGCTGTTATTTTATTTCTACTGCTGCTATAAAACAGTTACCACTGATAAATTGTAGCGATCAAGTCTACTTTCAGGTGCAGCTGAATTGACAACTCAGTTGTTAACGCATATAAATATTCTTTGACTCCCATTGTGTCGAATCAATAAATTTGGGTTTTACTTCCCTCGAAGACTGTTGCGATCCCCTATACTTGTGGGTCATCAAGCGCCGCTTCTTTGCCCTCTTGGGCTTGATCTCCACTTAGGCCAAAAGGCTAATCTTGGGGGGAGGTATGCCGACATCAAACTCATTTACATATCATGTTTCTGTTGGTTCTTTGTATATCCATGTTTTCCATTTCTTTCTTTCCTTTGGTTTTATTTGTTTAGTTCTTGTTTTCCAAAACGCAAAAAAGCCAAAAAATTCTGTTTCTTCTCTTTATTTGTTTCTTTAGTTTATTTCATTGGTTTTTTTTGTTTTCTATTTCAGTTTTCTATTCAAAAATCCAAAAAGATTTTTCTTTCTTTGCATGATTCTTTCTGTTCTTGTTCTTGTTCTAAATTCGAAAAGCCAAACATATTTGTTGTTCTTGTTTGGTTTTGTAAAGTTTGCTGCATAGTTCAATGGTCTTACGTGTCTCAATTGAAGTTTGGTTATTATTTCATATCATTCATTCCACACAAGTGAAGAGCATTAATGACGATTCACGACAATTCAAGTTGTGGTGAGAGGCTGGTATGAACTCTATTTGTTTTCAGTTTTGTACATATACTTTATACTTCAGGCTGTAAGTGGTCACGGGCCGTCCACGGCGCCGCCAGCCCAAGCCCACTTAATTGATTAAGTGGTCGCCCACGGACAGAGATAGGAATGGTGGACAATCGCGGCGCGACCGCTACCACCGCCGGCCGCCTCGGCTTCGTATCAACTACGGAGACCTGCCTCCATGGCGATGGCAGCGGGTGCCATGCCCGGAGGAAACACCCCGCCGTCGCCTCTCCGTACCCCGTCCCACCCCGCCGTTTCCCTTCTCTGGCCGCTTCCCCATCTCCGGCCGCTTTCCCCGTCAACAGCGGCATCATGCCCTCGGCCACGACGGAGCAAGGGGACCCGGCGTCCGGCGGTTTGGGGAAAGATCTGGTGTCCGACGACCCTACTCAGCCTTCATCCAAGAAGGTAACCCTGCTCTTCCCTCCTCTTCTTCCTCTCAAGATTTCTTCCATCGGGGCCGTCAGGTGGGCAATACGGGGTCAGCGACAATGGTCGGCTCCGTGTGAGCGGGAGCATCGCCGCGGGCAAGGATGGACTTGGATAGAGAGCCACTGCAAAGTAGTGACAGCAGCAGCGAACTCAGTACAAGGGAGTTCGACTGTACCAGGCATGGTATTCCCAGTTTCAGTCACAGCAGCAGCGAACTCAATACAAGGAACTCAGACTTGTCCATATTAATTCCCAGCTACACATCTCCGTCCAGGACCATACAGCCTGTACATCAAAATTTATTTGCTTATTTAGATATGGACGGGGATCAATTGGATTTGCTAACTATACATATAATGATTGAGTAGTCAGAATTATAAGAACCGGTACAGTTGCTAGTTAACAGTTTGTCATCCATCCAACTACTGGGATGGCACTAATAACAGGATAAATGCATCCATCTCTCCGCAAGATAAAAACATGCATGTAGAGTTGTATACACAATGAGATGGATCCTTTATCAGCTGTGCCTCTCCATGGACATTAAAATAATTCTTACAGTGAGGTGACTAGTAAATTAGGAGTTGCACGTGGCTATGTTTACTGTCGTGAATCAGGACCTATATGTACAATTGTATAGTACAAAAGTTCACAGATTTCAATTTACACCTATGTACACAATTATACAGTAAAACATTACACATAAATTTCAATGTGCACTCATATATACCATTATACAGTACAGCAGGACACATAAATTTTAATCTGCACTTAGCTAATGCCGATACAGTAGGACCTTCTCATCTAATACGCACCCTGCTTATAAAGCATTAACATACTTGCGTTTTCTCTCTTTGTAACCTTGTAGATTGGACCTGTCTTGTTTGGAACCATGCCGTGTTTATTGGTCAATTGATACTGCAATGGATGGATGTAGCTGTTGGTGGTTTCTTTTCTTATTGTTAAATTGGAAACATGTTGATAATAGCTAGACATTGAGATAGAAATGCACAAGTGGGTACTCTGTCTGATTGAGAGCAGAGCTTTGGAGGATGATATTTCTGCAGGTTTTTGTTTCCATTTCGTTCTTACCTGCTGCTGCCAAGATTTTCTTGGAGTATGTTGATCTTGGTAGTTCTTGTTCATAGTGCACACTTAGACATTGAGAAATGCAGAAGAGGTTGCTCTGTCTGAGAGTAGAGCGCCTAGAAGAATGATGTATCTGGAGGTTTTCATTTTGCTTCCTTCTTATTGTCAAGTGATTTTTGGTTCAGTCGTCTATAACCTGGTTCATACCTACAAACTGTGGATCTGAATATACCTACTTCAAAATGAGTACCAACCAGTTCCTTTTACACAAATCTCTTTTGATAATTCTTATGTGTTCACGATGATTTTCTTATAGCTGTAGTCTTATAGCTCTCATGGTTCTCTCCTAATGTGTTGTCTGTACTCATGTTCCGATCTCTAGGTAGACGACCTCCGACCATGCCACCATGCCTCAGCTTCCGGCGAGAAGTCGACACCGACCCGTCTCGCCACTGCCTAGCACCGTGGCCATGACGAGCCAGTGCACCACCAATCGAGGCTAGAAGCGGCAGCGGCCGAGAAAACCCTGGACGTGGAGGCCCAGGGCGGTGTGCAGAGTTATGTTATATTCATCCGTTGTCAAGTTTGTACGAGAGTGTATTAGCGTGATGCACGTAGGAACTGATGTATTGGTGTGTATTAGTGCTTAAGGTCTCATCCCATTTGGAGATGACGCCGTGTACTTCTAGTATGCACTAGTATGATGAAGTGGGACTAAATGGGCAAGTGGACGCCACTTAACAACAACCAATTTAAGTGGACATAAGCGGCGTGCCGTTTAATCTACACGGGCAGAAGTGGACTGCTGGTGGGCGAACACGGCCATGCCCACTTACAGACTGACATATACTCATCCATGTGGACATGCTTAGTTTGTTCGTGTAAGGTGTATGTTATTTAATGAATGCTTAGTAGTTCGTGCTCTCTTATGATTAGTTCCAACTTACTAATAGTAGAAAGCATATTGTATAAATGTTTGCTCGCATTGTTTTATTCATAGAAGGGTATGACATTGTGGTATCTTCCTCTGAACGTTTCACTTGAATTGACTTGGCACATGCTCACGCATGCTAAGACTGAAAACAAAAAGTCAATTAAGCCTCGACGATTTATTTTGTCTCGGAGTATTTATATCGCTTTTATGCCCCCGTTAATTTTATTTTGTCGCAAGCATGATTATGACGGTTATTGCTCTCTTGATTGTCGCTCCCGGCCTATCGCTAGCCTTCACTTGTACTGAGTATGAGCTCTGCTTGTGCATCCAACTCCAAAAAACCAAAGTTTTCCAAATGTATCCACCATACCTGCCTATATGTGGTATTTCACCGCCACTCCAAGTAAATTTTCATGTGCTACCTTTAAAACCTTCAAAATACTTCTTACTTTGTGACAATGTTTTAGCTCATGACGAAGTAGTAATTGGGTTTGTTATCTTCCATATTGATACGTCATAAACATATCCCTAATTTATGATGCTCCATGATGATATTATTGCAATTACTACATGTTTTCTCCCTTATTTATGTCATTTTTATCGATTTTCCGGACTAACCTATTAACAAGATGCCACAGAGCCAGTTCCCTGTTTTCTGCTTTTTTTTAGTTTCAGAAAAGTTGTTGTGGAAATATTCTCGGAATTGGAAAATTCGAAACTCGGAAGTCCTATTTCCCCCGGAAACATCCAGAAGACCGAAGAGGGGCAGCAGGGGGGCCACCATAGGGTGGCGTGGCCCCCTGGCCGCGCCAGCTATGGGTGTGGGGCCCTCCAGCCTCCACCGCCTTTGCCCTTTCGCCTATTTCAGCCCCCGGATGGAAAACCCTAAACACCTGATCAAAATCCCCGAAAAATTTCCGCAGCCGCCGTCACCGTCAACCCAGATCAGGGGGGTTCTGAAGCTGGTTCCAGCACCCTGCCGGAAAGGATATCATCACCGGAGGCTTCTACATCACCATGCCTGCCTCCGGAGTGATGCGTGAGTAGTTCATCCTTGGACTACGGGTTCGTAGCTGTAGCTAGATGGTTGTCTTCTCCTCATATGCCTCCATGTTTGAATGGGTCGTTGCATAGAAAACAAAAAATTTCCTATGCGAGAGACACCCGAAAGGCCAAGATCTGATCTAGGAGACGAAGTGCAACGGGCAAAGAGAGGGTTAAGGAGAACACATACCCTCGAAGACACAAAGTGTTACGAGATCAAATCTCGTTGTTGGCGTAGTCGTACTCACACCGATCCTGATAGCGAGAAGATGTGCACCGCAATTCGGCGGTGCCTCCGTGATCGGTCACACGTACGGTTGATGACGACCTCTGTTCCCTCGATCCAGCGGGGCGCGGAAGTAGAGGATCCCTCGGAACTCCAGCAGCACGACGGCGTGGTGGTGGTGAAGAATCCCAAGGTCAGGGCTTCGCCAAGCCGGAAACCATGGAATGGAGCAGCGGGTGGAGAGGAAATGAGGTGGGCAAGTGTGTGTAAGAAGAGGAGCTCTCACTCTTCTTTTATAGGGGAGGGGGAGGCAGCCCAAGAGGGGGTGCGGCCATCCATGGTGGTGCCCCCACCTCTTCCCTCTTCATGTGAGTGTAAGCCCCACTCACATCCACTCATTTTCCCTTAAAACTCCACTTAGAAAATCCAAGAGTTTTTCTTTAATAAATAAGTAAAATATTTTTATTTCTTTATTTCAGCATTTGTTAATTCTATTAAAAAACTTTTGCATATAGCACCTCGAATCATTTGTTAATTCTATTAACAACCATTCGACAAAAAACCCCTTGAACTATTTCAATTTTCCCCGAAACAATTTCGGTGCTTCCCAAAATATTCTTCGATATTCCGTATCCTCTCAAACGCATCATCGAACCTTAAGTGTGTCACCCTACGGTTTGTGAATAAGATAGACATGATCGAGACTCCTCTCCGATCAATAATCAACATCGGGATCTGGAGATCCGTGATGACTCCTATATATTCAACGATGACTCTCGTGATCGTGTGAACCAACAACGTCGTGAACTATTCCCTTTGTCTCGCGATATTTTACTTGTCCGAGATTCGATCATTGGTATCAACCATACCTTGTTCAATCTCGTTACCGACAAGTACTTTTTTCTCGTTCCCATGATATAACATCCTCGTGATCATATCACGTGCTTGCAAGCGGTGTCGATGTGATATCATCGAGAGGGCCCAGAGTATATCTCTCCGTCATTTTGGATGGACAAATCCCACTCTTGATCCATGATCCTCAACTAATACTTTCTGAATACCTAACGACACCTTTATAGTCACCCTGTTACGGTGTGACGTTTGATGACATCAAAGCACCCTTCCGGTATCAGTGATTGACATGATCTCATGGTCTAAGGAATAAGTTACTTCGTATGTTTGATATAACAATGTAAACTTAATGACTTGATCGCATTGCTATATTCACTATGGGTATATGTTCATCACATCATTCTTCTAATGACATGACCCCGTTATCAACAACATCCAATGTTCATGATCAGGAAACCTTGATCATCTATTAATCAACGAGCTAGTTAAAAGAGAGGCTTTACTAGGAACCATTGTTTGTTTATTAAACACACATGTATCAACGTTTCCGGTTAATCAAATTCTAGCATGAGAATTCATCATAAACAAGGAATAAGATAATAACCATTTTATTATTGCCTCTCGGGCATATTCCCTTCAGTCTCCCACTTGCACTAGAGTCAATAATGTAGGCTGTAAGCACTTTAACTCATATGGCGTTCCAGTGTTATTACCATGCTTAGAATGTGGTAAACATCATCAAAAAGATCTGAACTGTTCAGGTCCTATTGTATTTGCATGTTCTTTGCGTCTACACGTATCACGCATTCTCTAATGAGATGGCTTTGTATGTATATGGTCAATCGGTGAAACCTTCATTCCTCAGCTTAAACCGATGTCACTAACATTGTGAAAATGTAGCTTCATAGTGTAACCATTCTTGGAAATTCACCAAGTTCCGGTGATACCTTAATTCCTCAGCTTAAACTAATGTTACTAACATTGTGAAAATCTAGCTTCATAGTGTCAGCATTCTTGGAAATTCACCAAGTTCAATAAAGAACTCCTTGACACAAAATACGCTTATTATCAGTTGTCAACACAACGATATACTTTAGCCTTTGTTGTAGTATCTGTCACAATATTTTAATTTTGAAACTCTTTCAAATCCAGCATGGAACTTTCTTCCAGCCTATTGTGCTACCATTCATCACGTATTTTAATTGAGATAAAATTACTTGAATAAATGACAAGACTATTAGTGTAACATATTACAACTAATATTTTGTCATTACTACATAGGAAAACATATCCTTAGCATTTCTAAAATGACACAAGGATCTCTCCCACCGTTGTCTAATCATAATATGAATTATCCTGCTATAACATTTTATAGCATAGGATTCATCTGGTTGTGTACATAGAATGGAAACATGACTTAGAATCTCAATTTCAATGATGCTCATCATGTGTCAAAACACTTGAATCTTGCTCAATTATTTTCCATGTGACAAGAACTCTTTCTGGTCATTTCGATATTGACTTACTTCAATATTTTATCTATGTAATTTGCCTTCAATCATACCAGGCGCTTCAATCCATCTATTATAGATATCGATGCCAATATCTTCTAAGCCTTTTATCAATATGAAAATCTTAAACCTGTTAATTTAAAATGCACCATATGTCATCTACATAAAGTATTGGAAATATGTCATAGCGCTCCCACTTAATTTCTTGTAACTCTGCAAGCATCTTTATCGTTCATGATGGAATCAAACTCTTTTGATAACTTCATTAAGGTAAAGATTTCAACTTCGTTATGCTCACTTCAACCATTCAAGTGTGCACACCTTTCCAGCAACCTTTTGAATTTTACAAAACTCTCAGACTGTGTCAATTACACATCCTCGATCAAACTTCCTTTAGAGGAGAGTTGGTTTTGTTATTCAACTGCCATATCATAATATGTAACTTTTGCTAGAACTATCCGCAAAGACTAAAGCATGACTATTGAAGATCAAAATCTTGTAGTAGTCAACTCTTTGAACTTCGTCGAAAACAACTTTTCGACAAGTACAACTTTCAAAGGATGTAAAAATCCATGTCTTTATTGCTATAAAGACCCTTTTGCTATTGTTAGGCATCAAGCCTATCGAAAGGACTACCACGTCACATACTTGATATTCATACACGGATACTATGGCGGATATAATGACTCATAGTGAATTTTACGAAGTCAGAGCCCATCATTTGCTTCCTTTATAAGGTCCAGATCCTTTTGTTGTCAAAACAATACTTTACTCTTAAACCATAAGTTGGCCTAAGTACAAAGTTTTAGGACTTTTGTGGTTCAGTACGCAAACTCATCCGAAGTATCTACAACACATGTAGTGTCTTCTACTTTGTCAAAATAGCAAACCCCGGAACAACTTCCAGTGCTACGCTACTCTTGACATGATAACAAAGATTCTGTAATCTCGTTGAGTTTGTACTGTGCTCCCACTCACTTGTTTCGCAAGAACTACTTTCTCGAGAAATCAACCCTTCCTTACAAACAACATTTTTCTTTTGGTTTGGTGATAGGAGAAATACCCAATGTTTTATTTGGGATAACCTCATAAACATATATTTATCCTATTTTGGTTGTAAATATTTTACACATGCTATGCATACCAAAACTTAAGAAAATGACAATTCGGGTCACTACCCAAACCATATCTTATATGTTGTCAATTTCAACGGATCATTATGGTGCTCTTTTCAGTATAAAAGCGGTTGTCCTTAATGTATAAAGTACAAAATTATAATGGCAATTTTATTAATCTTACCATGTCCAACAAGGTTTGATTTTGTTTCTTGAATACTCCAAACTAAAGTTGGGTATTCGAGAAGTATAAGTTGTAGAACAGTTCTGCAACTTCTCAGATGTTTTGCTAAACTTGTAACTCAAACTTTATCCTTTATGATCCAATCATAAATAATTGATTATATTGTTACATTGATTTTTACTTCATATTAACAACTATTTGAAACCAATTCAAAAGTCAAACTCCGTTTTCTTTAAATAGATATACTCACATATCTACTCAAATCATCGACAGAATTTTATGAAAGAAAAATTAATCCACCATACATGACTACACATAATGGACTATATACATCAATATGTATAATATCCACTAAATTAGTCGTCCATTCTAGTTTGGCCTATGAACGTAATTTTAGTCATCTTTTGGAAGAGGTCTCACAAGCGTCAATTTATTCAAAAACAAAATGACTCCGGAAGTCCATCAATATGGAGTTCCTTCATGTTTTCCTTTCCTATATGAACTAAAATGGTGGTGTCACCGTTTAAGTGAAAATCTTTTACGTCTTGCAACGTTTAGCATTTAGTTTTATAGATGTTTACTTTACCAACATGATTTATATTAACATATCCATCAATTATGGAATATGGTCATAGTTTGAACAATCTCATTTGTTCTCACAAAAGAATAGAACAAAACAACAACTTATTAAGTTCTTAAAATAAATCTTGAATGTTTGGTTCGATACGACAATGAACACAATAACACTTTATTTATGTTCTTCTCATAATCGATTCCACATCTATTGCTAGTTCCTTTTAGGCCCGTGTATTTCTTGCATTGCGTTGCTTTGTATGACAACTCATACCAACCAATGTGGTATCAAAATACCCAAAAAATACTTTGTTAACTAGTAATACATCTATAACTTGTATATCAAGCATATACTCCTTAGCTGGACTTTTCCAGTTATCTTCTTTTTCTGCCATATATCTTTTTGTAATTCTATTTTCAATATTCCCTTTCCTTTATAGAAGAATCATTCAAAATCAAACAATGCTAGTCGTACTAGCTCATTTTCTTTGGCGTGTTAGTCATATACTGTCACCCGTTGAGTCATACTTTGAGTTTTTTGTTCTACTAATATCACCATATTAATAGTATTCTTCTAGATTCCACTCTTAGCAATCTCCAAGTAAGGTAAACGACTTTACCCATACTTTTAATTCATCCCATCATAACAATTTTATGATTAAGCTACTATAGCTCGAAGGAAGGAATTTAGAGGATTTTTTTTAGCGCCCAACTTCTTGGAATATTCAAACGCCTAGCGTTTTCAATCATTGCATATATTCAAATAATATAAGCAAACATTGTCACGCTAAATTATACTCAGTCATGTTGCCACAAATAAGTTTCTAGATATCAATATATCTTTCACTTGATTGTTTCTGAAAACAACTCTTTTCAGTTCCAAAATCACCTTGATCAACAAAAAATTCTTTTGAAGATAAAGTAATATGGAAGCAACCATGACTCTAGATTCTAAGTAGGAATTGGTTGCTCTTTAGATCAATCAATCATTAACCATATGGAGTTAGGTAGGAAATACCAGAAATCTACAATAGGACTCAATTTTAAATTTCACTAATACGGTATCAATCTTAAATGGTCTTTACCAGATCATAACAGTTGTATCTCAATCAACAATCTAAGTGTAAGGTAGTTTTGTGGATGCCAATTAATACTACAATTTGTGCAAATTCACTTTGATTGGTTGTTTATGATATATAAGTTCAAGTTAATTCAAAATTATGCCATGAACTCCCACTCAAAAACAACATCCCCCTTAGTTGTTTTTAGTGATTACATGAACCAAATTCACTACACCAAAACCGATCATGACGTGAGAAGATGTAGCTTCAAAGGCGGACATCGACATGTTCATCATATCATCCATATGACTCATGCTTTACCTTTCGGTTACGTGTTCCGAGGCCATGTCTGTACGTGCTAGGCTCGCCAAGTAGAACCGTAGTATTGGGTGTGTTTCAAGGCCATGTCTGTACATGCTAGGCTTGAAAACACCCGTAGTATGCGAACGTTGAGTCTATCACACCCGATCATCATGTGGTGTCTCGAAACGACGAACTTTCTTAACGGTGCATACTTAAGGAAAAACACATTATTATCTTGATATTAAGTGAGAGGGATCATATTATAATGCTACCGTCACTATCTAAGCAAAATAAGATGCATAAAAGGATTAACATCACATGTATGGATAACGTGATATGATATGGTCCTTCTTGCACTTGATCTTCATCATGTGCATTATGGTATGATCTCCATCATTCCACCGGCGTGGTACCAAGTACCATGGCACCCAAATCTTGATTGTCCATCAATAATAAGACAGCCATACGGATACCTTCCGGTATATCAAAAATTTACAAAAAAAGAGATCAAATCATAATAAAATTTGTAACATTGACCATATCACATCACATGCCCAGCAAAAACTAGTTAGACGTTTCTAATTTTTTTTTGCATATTTTACGTGGCCTAGGGCTTTCGAGGATAGAACCGTTCAAACCTACAAACATCAAACACAACGTTGATAAGCACATTTTAAACAACCCTTCGTAGATTAGATCTTAACTATAGTAGGAGAAACATACACCCGCAATCCACTTATGCAATACAAGTTGCATGCCAGTTGTGGAACAAGTCTCATGTACGTGGACATGTAAGGTTAGTCCGGGCCGCTTCATCGCACTATGCCACTAAGATCATAAAATATTCAAGGAGGTAATAACATGATCATCAACGCCCACATACACCTATGTGTTCTACCCGTACAAAACATCTACGCATAGATCCGGCTCTGATACCACCGAAGAGGTCGTTGCATAGAAAACAAAAAAAAATCCTACGCGAGAGACACCCGAAATACCAAGATCTGATCTAGGAGGCGAAGTGCAACGGGCAAAGAGAGGGTTAAGGAGAACACATACCCTCGAATATATAAAGCGTTACGAGATCAAATCTCGTTGTTGGCATAGTCGTACTCACACCGATCCCGATAGAGAGAAGATGTGCACCGCAATCCGGCGGTGCCTCCGTGATCGGTCACACGTACGGTTGATGACGACCTATGTTCCCTCGATCCAGCGGGGCCTGGAAGTAGAGGATCCCTCGGAACCCCGGCAGCACGACGTCGTGGTGGTGGTGAAGAATCCCACGGTCAGGGCTTCGCCAAGCCGGAAACCATGGAATGAAGCAGCGGGTGGAGAGGAAATGAGGTGGGCAAGTGTGTGTGAGAAGAGGATCTCTCGCCCTCCTTTTATAGGGGAGGGGGAGGCAGCCCAAGAGGGGGTGCGGCCAGCCATGGTGGTGCCCTCACCTCTTCCCTCTTCATGTGAGTGGAAGCCCCACTCACATCCACTCATTTCCCCTTAAAACTCCACTTAGACAATCCAAGAGTTTTTCTTTAATAAATAAATAAAACATTTTTATTTCTTTATTTCAACATTTGTTAATTCTATTAACAAACTTTTGCATATAGAACCTCGAATCATTTGTTAATTCTATTAACAACCATTCGACGAAAAACCCCTTGAACTATTTCAATTTCCCCCGAAACAATTTCGGTGCTGCCCAAAATATTCTTCGATATTCCGTATCCTCTCAAACGCGTCATCGAACCTTAAGTGTGTCGCCCTACGGTTCGTGAATAAGATAGACATGATCGATACTCCTCTCTGATCAATAATCAACAGCGGGATCTGGAGATCCGTGATGACTCCTATATATTCAATGATGACTCTCGTGATCGTGTGAACCAACAACGTCGTGAACTATTCCCTTTATCTCGCGATATTTTACTTGTCCGAGATTCGATCATTGGTATCAACCATACCTTGTTCAATATCGTTACTGACAAGTACTCTTTTCTCGTTCCCATGATATAACATCCTTGTGATCATATCACGTGCTTGCAAGCGGTGTCGATGTGATATCACCGAGAGGGCCAGGAGTATATCTCTCCGTCATTTTGGATGGACAAATCCCACTCTTGATCCATGATCCTCAACTAATACTTTCTGAATACCTAACGACGCCTTTATAGTCACCCTGTTATGGGGTGACGTTTGATGACATCAAAGCATCCTTCCAGTATCAGTGATTGACATGATCTCATGGTCTAACGAATAAGTTACTTCGTATGTTTGATATAACAATGTAAACTTAATGACTTGATCGCATTGCTATATTCACTATGGGTATATGTTCATCACATCATTCTTCTAATGACATGGCCCCATTATTAACAACGTCCAATGTTCATGATCAGGAAACCGAGCTAGTTAAAAGAGAGGCTTTACTAGGAACCATTGTTTGTTCATTAAACACATATGTATCAACGTTTTAGGTTAATACAATTCTAGCATGAGAAATAAACATTCATCATAAACAAGGAATAAGATAATAACTATTTTATTATTGCCTCTCGGGCATATTCCCTTCAATGTTTAGATCTCGTGAGCTGCCTATCATGATCGAGATTGATCTTATGTAATTCTCTGTGCTGTGTTTGCTGGGATCCGATGAATATTGACCTTATGCCAAGTTGATTATACTCTTTATTTGCATATGTTATTTGTGATCTTGCATGCTCTCCGTTGCTAGTGGTTATTCTGGCCAAGTAGTTGCTAGTGACTCCAAGAGGAAGTATTTATGCTCGATAGTGGGTTTATGCCTCCTGAAACGTGAAGGGGGAGGATGTGATGTTGCCATTAGGGTGAAAACAACGGTGAGAGTGCCCGCATGCATAATCATTGCTTACATTACACACTTCGTTTAATGCAATTATCTGTTTCTTGTAACTTAATACCTAAGGGGGGTCGGATGATAACTCGAGGGTGGATTATTAGTCATAGATGCAGATGGATGTCGGTCTACGTATCTTGTTGTAATGCCCGCACTAAATAGCATAGTAATCTTCATGTCATATTGTGCACTACGGTGCAACCTTCTATTTGTCAATTGCCCAGCTGTAATTTGTTCACCCAACATGCTATCTTTTATGGAGAGACACCACTAGTGAAACTATGAACCCCGGTCTA
Source organism: Alopecurus myosuroides (assembly GCA_028641055.1). Lineage (NCBI taxonomy): Eukaryota > Viridiplantae > Streptophyta > Magnoliopsida > Poales > Poaceae > Alopecurus > Alopecurus myosuroides. Next base: position 353,734,443 of record CM054058.1, read on the forward strand.
TTTTTCCACACTGTTAAACAAACCACAACAATTTCCTGCTTTCTTTACTTACTGCAAGCATACACTATTTTCCACACTATACGTCTAATCTTTGTATTCAGCAAGACCGATGAGATTGGCAACCTCACTGTACCGTTGGGGCAAAGTATTTTTGTTGTGTTGTGTGCAGGTTCCACGTTGTTGTTGACACTGGTGAAGCGATAGCACCACCGTCAGTGCCATCAACCTTCCGAAGATTCTCTTTGTCCTACTGGATTGATAACCCTGATTCTTAACTAAGGGGAAAACTCCTACCGCTGTGCTCATCACACCCTCCTCTTGGGGTTCCCAACAACACATAGCACATATTAATTAAGTACCCCGGCTTGCATGCTTCATCTGCTCGTCACTAATTTTGCAAAGAGCTGGTTAGACCATTATAACATCAAAAGATAAACAAATAAATAGGCACTCATCCATGGTATGGGATTGTTGGCAGGCACCCGAGGATTCGGTTAGCCATGGTTTGCGAAAGCAAGGTGGGGAGGAGAGTCATACTATATAAAGAGCATGTTATAAATGCTTAATATAAATAACTCGGAACCGATCTCAACTTGTTTAGTATGGAAGATAATAAGAACTCTATTACCATTCGTTGACATGAACAATCACCTCTCAAAATCATTTTACTTCTGTTATTAATAAAATAAAAAGCTCTAGCATATGTTAACCCTGCTTCCCTCTACGAAGAGCCTTTCTTTTACTTTTATGTTGAGTATTCACCTTCTAACTTTATGCACCTTCTCGAGAGGATTGCTGTCATTCTTAGTGTAACGTGCTTGTCCCACGATACGATTAATTGTGGTATATCTTTGATGCTTTTATCTTTGATATCTTTACTTCCAGTCTTCACTTGAACCTCAGAGGTGCCCTGGAATTCATGTTTTGCTCCACTATTAAGGGCAAGCGAGATACCACTTTATCATATCTTATTATGAACATTGCAATCCCCGAATTGATATATTTCATGTTGTGTATTATTAGTGTGTTGGAATCTTTTCATAGTTTGCACAACTATAAGGTGACCTTATTTTGCATACTTCTTATTATGAACTTCCTAACCACTTGATCATATAGGGAGAATATTTACATCATATGAAGCAAATATGTCTGTAAAAGTTCTTTTATCGCACTCAGTTGTTAACTAAATTGCTTGAGGACAAGCAATAAGATAAGCTTGAGGGAGTTGATACGTCCAAACTGTATCTACTTTTCTGAACACTTTTACTGTTGTTTACCTCTAACCTTGTGCGTTTTGGATGCAACTAACACGGAATAACGCTGTTTTCAGTACAATTTCCTTGCTGTCTCATTTTTGTGCAGAAAAACAACTTTCAGGAAATTGTCCAGAAAAGATCCCGAAGTCCTTATTTTACCCGAAGACCCCCGGAGCCACAAGAAGAGCCGGAGGGGGGCGAGGAGGGGCCCACACCATAGGGTGGCGCGACCCCACCTTGGCCGCCCCACCAGGTGGTGTGGCCACCTCAGCCACCCCCTCGGGATCCTCTTTCGACTACATAACCCCCGTGACCTAAAAACTGAGGGGGTTCGTCATATTCCAGAGAAACACACCAGAATGCAGCCGCCACCTCGAAACCCAATTCGTGGATCAGAAGTTCCTGTTCTGACACCCTGCCGGGACGGGGATTCGGAGGATATCATCACCACCACTTCTCCATCAACCATCCATGATTCTCCCATCCATGTGTGAGTAATCCCCGCTGTAGACTGAGAGTGATGGTAGGGATTGGATGAGACCCATCATGTAATAATGCCAGATTGTTAGGGCATAATGCCTAGTATCCGCTGTTAGTGCTATATATCTTTGTTGCAACTTGTTATGCTTAATGCTTGTCACTAGGGTCCGACTGCCATGATCTCAGATGTGAACATGTTATTGCTTCATGAAGATAATTACATTTTTCATCTTACTTGCAAGTTGTTTACACATGCTGTTGTTCGGAACCCGAGGTCCCAAAGTGACAGAAATTGGGATAACCGGAGGGGATGACTGCGATGTGAGGTTCACATGTGTTCATGGAGTATTAATGCTTTGCTCCAGTGCTTTATTAAAAGGAGCATCTTAATTACCATTAGTTTTCCTTGATACCCCGCTGCAAACGGGCTGGTAGGACAAAGTGTGCAAGTTTCTCATTGCGACCACGTACGACTAAATTGGAACACATGTCTATGGTTACCTAGTATTTGGGTGCTTTCTTATTATCTATCTGCAACGCCCATGTTTTGATTATTATATGAGCTATCTTATCCATACAACACCCGTTAATCTATTCCCTATGTCTACAATATTTTAATTCTACTATTTTCTACAATTGCTACCGTTGTTTCTATATTATTCCTGCTGTTATTTTACTACTGCTACTGCTATAAAACTGTTACCATGATAAACTGTTGCGAGCAAGTCTACTTCCTGGTGCAACTGAATTGACAACTCATCTGTTAAGTCTTATAAATATTATTTCCCCCCTTGTGTCGAATCAATAAATTTGGGTTTTGCTTCACTCGAAGACTGTTGCGATCCCCTATACTTGTGGGTCATCAACCACCTCGTGTTAGTCTTCTCCTCCCTGGTGATGGCCATCTTCTCCTTGGCGATAGTGTGGGCGTTGGCGTCGGTGATGCACTGCTCACTCGCTGCTTGCACCCTCTCAGCCGCTGGTGCTCGTGCCTTCGCCGCCTTGGCTTTCTGTTGCCATTGGGACGTCCGGTTGATGCCGCCGGGTTCGACGCATCAGGGTCGTACACGCCGTCCTCGGTTTTGAAGAGCGCGATGCGGATCTCCGTCCACTTCTCGCAAGAGTCGATCTTGGGGAATACGTGGAGGAACTTGAACTCGAGATCGTTGTTGTCCCTGCGGTACATGTTGAACATGCGCACCACCTGCACAAGGACACCCGACGATCGGCGAAAGAACAATGATGAAACCAATTTCTGGGCGAATTTGTACCTATTGCTCGACGTTCGCACCGCTTGGTGTGCAATTGTGGACCTCCTCCTGAATGTCATGCCACTTGTTGCACGCTTGCTGGATGATGGTCCAGTGGTTTGCCATAGCTTTCTCGCCGCGTTCAGTTTATTTTTGCACGGAGGCGTGCAACAAGGCGGCCGATTGCGGAACCCCTCCGGGAGCAAATATCGGATTTTTTCTATGTTCTTTTTTTTTCATTTTTTTTGTTCAATATTTTTTGTTTTTTCTTTTCTATTTATTTTTGTTCTTTTTTTCAGATTTTTTTACTGAAAAGGGGTAGATTGTTAAATGGGTCGGCCCAAGAGTGCCGTCCTACAGGCGGCGAGATCGAAGTGCGCCTTGAGCGGTATTTAGGAGCCCCTCTTAGGCCTAGCATACCATTTACACATATGCAGGCTCTCAGCGGAGCATCTTCGTGGAAGCCCAGTTCAGAACCCAAAGAAACCCAAAACCTCGCTCCACGCCTCGGCCCACTGCCCTCTCTCTCTCTATCGACTCCGTCCATCTCCACCACCACCGCCACGGCGTCGCCCCCAAGTCTCCAACCCAATGGCGTTGCCTCGCCGCCGCTCCCTCCCGCTCCCCCTCCTCCTCCTCTTCTTCCCCATCTGCCTATCCGTCTTCCTCCTCCTCCGCCGCTCCTCCTACCCCGCGCCTCTGCTCCCCATCACTGGCCCCGCTCCGGATCCCCGCCGGTTCTCCCTCCTCATCAAGCTCCTCGCCTACGACCGCCCCGCCCCTCTCCTCCGCTGCCTCCGTTCCCTCGCGGCCGCCGACTACGAAGGCGACCGCGTCGCGCTGCACGTTCTGCTCGACCACCGCCCGCCCAATTCGTCCGCCGCACTCATCGCCGCGTCCCACGATATTCTCAACACAGTAGACACCTTCCGCTGGCCGCACGGGGAGAAGCGCATCCACTACCGCGCAGCTAATGCGGGTCTCCAGGCGCAATGGATCGAGGCGTGGTGGCCCGGCTCGGACGACGAGTTCGCCTTTGTCGTTGAGGATGACCTCGAGGTCTCACCGCTCTATTACAGGTTTCTAAAGCGGGTGGTCATGAGGTACTACTACGACAGGGAGAACTACAGTCCTTACGTCTTCGGCGCGTCACTGCAGCGCCCCCGGTTTGTCGCAGGTGAGAGCTTAGTAAGCAGTGTGAATGTTTGCTGCCCTTCTGGCTTAGTTAGAAAGAAGTGATCCTCGAATGCACGTTGTGTTGCGCAAATGTGGTTGCTAAGCTACGTATACCATCTTGTGGCTTAATGCATTCGTGTAAATGTGCACTTCTCTTTGGTCTTTGTTATAGTGTTAGGAACTTAGGATTGGTTAGAAGACTATTAGGTGGGAGTGTTTTACGTTGTTGTGATCTTCCTTTTTCTGCGGCGATGCGTTTTCGCGATCTATGTGGATTCTGGGAGCTCCCGGATCAAGGAGGGGTTTCGGGCATTATGAAGCTCATTGCCTTATTGGACTTTGTGATGCTAAATTTGTGGACACCATACCAGTTAGTGCTTGCTAGAGTTTAGAAAACAATTAAGATAGATAAGGTGAACTGGATGAGACCCTGCCATTTTTAGGTTCTGCTGTCATCTCGTGTATCGGCTACTGGCAACTTATCAGTTTCTTCATTAGTCCATTCACGAGCTGGCCTTTAGACATTGATTCAGATTTTTCTTGAATAGTTTGAGCTAATGGGCTCTTTTCTGACTGGTAAAAGATAGAATGTCTTCTAAGTTGCTATAGCCCCTGTGTAATTGGCTTGGTAGCTGAAGTGTATAGGAGTTTTTTGGGATTTCCTGAACCCCATTTTTGTGGTTTTCTTTCTTTTGAGACCTTCCTTTTGTATGTATCTTTGGTTCTTAGTTTCCCAAGAAAGTGCTAGGACTAATTTCTTCTGTTATTGTTGTTTCATTTGTTTTGGATCACTATAGTCGGGCCTCATATTGTGAAGGTTTGGCTAGGGAGTAAGTAGATGCGATCATTGTCCCTAGAGCCACTTTGTCATTTGTACTAGGTGAAGGTCTGGACACTGGGGATGGGGCACTCGCCCTCATCTAGCTGTCTTGGCTACCTAATCCCTGGCGTGACTTACCAATCGGTTACACCAGTTATTGTGATTAGTAATGGTCTTTCTCCATCTGTAAAGCTGGACGCTAGGTGTTATAACTGTCCAATGTCGGATTATGTGGGAAGCCATAAAATTTCTTAGGGAATGTAAATAGCAGTTAAACCTTTAGATGAACTTACAGTAGTTATTGTTTCCTTACTGCTCTATAATTATTCCTGTTTATAATCAAATTGCTATGATTTTGAATGAAACTTGCACCGAGTGTAAGTTATCGAACTAGTTCTTTGTGCTGTATATTGGATGAGGAGGATTGGTTAGAGCTTCATTTAAACTACTCCCTCCGGTTCGCTAAAACTGTCGTGGAAATTATACTGGGTAGTACATTTTTTGAACAGGAGTCCCGACAATTATTTCGGATCGGAGGTAGTAGCATTATCAACCATGCTGTACTGTGGGTTTGTTTGATGATACTTTCTTGTATTAACATTAATAAATGCATTATAAGACTATTTATAATCTCCAAATGGTGTCATACAGGTGTGCCATTTCATCAAATTAAGTTACATTTTTCGAAGTAAAAGTTGTCTAATCAAAACATATGTTTCATCTAATGGTTATACTGTGTTATAGCTTAATTTGGACTAGGCATTACAAGTCGATTGAGATAAGGAAGACTTAAACCAAATCCTGACCCAAATCCCCACAGCTGAACAGGGACAACTGTTGCTTTCATACATTAGTTACTACACTAAGTACTGAGAGTGACTCAGATATTAACTAGTTGATTTTTAACTAAATAGGTAAACATGGAAACAAGATACAGGTGGACAGTGAAACTAGACTATTCTTGTACCAGATGGTTGGTACATGGGGCCAACTTCTGTTCCCCAAACCATGGAAAGAATTTCGATTATGGTATGATGAACAGAAAGCGAAAGGATTCAAACCTATTCTCCAAGGCATGGTAAACTCTCTTCTTAATTGAATTACAGTGTGCTTCTTCAGTTTATGCATTACATAAATATCTACTAACTTATGTATATATGTTTATATATAAAAGATTAGTTTCATTAGGATTATTTTGATGTGTATGTCCTGTTGGATTTGTTAGCTTGTTAGTAACTTTTGTTGCACTCTCATCCTCTGCAGAAAACCACAGGATGGTACAAAAAGATGGGTGAGAGAATATGGACCCCTTGGTTCATTAAATTTGTCCACTCACGTGGATACTTCAACATCTGCACAAACTTCCTGAAGGAAAGGGCCCTCAGCATCTCTCATAGGGATGCAGGTGTCAACTATGGAAGAAGTGTTGGACCAGATTCAACACTGTTAGATGGGAATAATCTCGATTTCAATATGTGGCAATTTCAGCCTCTCAAAGAGCTAAGTTGGTATGATTTCTGCTTTGCTGAAATTCTTCCAGGAAGGTCTGTTAGGAAATTTAGTGAACTTGGTTCTGTGCTCAAGTCTGTGCAACTAGAAAATGATGTTATACTCATAAGCTTGTACTCGGTGGAACAGAAGATTGTGAGAAATCTCATTTGCCATCTTGAGAAGGCAGGCACACGTAATTACATTTTCCTTGGTGACAATTCAGAGTTTCTGGATGATCTTGCTCATAGAGGGCATGCTGTCATTGATGCTACTGAATTGCTACGGAGCATCAAAATGAGTAGTTCTTTGAGTTCTGATGTTTCGGTTAAGGAAATATTGACTAAAGCTTATGTGATACAATATTGCTTGGATCTGGGTTACAGTCTATGGGTACTAGATGCAAATATGATTTCACTTAGCAGTAAGTTGGCCAAGCCATCAGATCAATCAATTGACTTGTTTACCGCAGAGTCTGTGGAATTGATGTTTATAAGAAGCTCACAAGGCTCTATAAAAACATGGAATGAGTATATCATACCGAAACTAGCAGATAGTTTGGTGTCCCCAAATAGTGATTTTGCTGCTTCCTTGAAACAGATGAGTTTTGTTCACATACTTACTGAAGTGCTGGAAAACAATGGTGGTGTGAGACTGGGGAAACTGAGTACGGGGATAATGGCTATGGAATTAGGGCCTAACACTTCGAACAGATCCCTGTCAGATGGTCAAAGTAAAATGCTTTTCTGGTCTCACAATATGGCTTTAGAGTCGGTTCAGAGGCAACTCCAAAATGTGAATTTGTGGTTGCTTGACTCAGATTCATCTTGCAGTGCTGTTGTTTGTAGCCAAAAGCAGAAGTAGCCTTTGTTGTCTGGTGCATGTTTGTTTGTTAACATTGACCTCGTTAACGGATCCAAGGTATTATCAAGTATTTATTAAAACTGGACCTGCCCCAGCACCTATCCAAGAAATCTTGGTAGCAATTTATGTTGGGATGCATCGGCCATTTCTTTGTGATATTTGTGGCCTTAATTATCTTCAGAACTCTGCAATATTTCCTGATGTTGATTACTGCTGGTCTTAGGAGACACATATATTCAGTACTTATGAAGTCTTGAGGTGTTGATCATTCTGATTGTTTGGTGAATTTGAAGTATTCAGTTAGCTATGCTGCTAGTTTCCGTTCAGGTGGGGCAGTTGAATGTTTCCTGGTGTGCTCTGTGTGAATACTAGCATCTCAACTAGTACAATCCTTACAGGCCTCGGACTTTGGAGACTGAACTTGGTATGATTCTCATGTCCCAAGTAACATCTAACTCTCTTCAAATTCTGCAGCAACAATGTTTTCTGTATTTCAAGTTGTGGACAGCTGCAACGAGAAATACTGTCAGAGATTTGCGGGTGCATGTTTTATTTTTCTCAGCATGACTAGCTTGCCTAAAGCCTTACAAACTTTTCTGGCCACTTGCAACCGAAACAGATGTAGAAAGTGTGTATCTGAAGACAGGCTAGCAGATGCGGTTGGTGGTGCAGACACGATATCAGCAAGGTGGAGTAAGGATATTCAACTATAAAGTGGTTAGACTAATTTTACTGGCTGATATGATGAGCATGCATCATGGATCGGAAGAGACTTGCCAACTACTGTTAAAAATTAAAAATTGCTAGTAGCACAATGTTGTTCCACTTGTATTAGGTAGGATTACCTGTCACTGGATCCAACTTGGAATGCAAGCTAAGCATGTAGGTCTGACAAAGCGGAGCATGGATGATGACATCCAAATTGTTCCTTGTGCATCTTCGCATATAGCAACTTAAAGATCTGTATATCGACGTACCATTACAGGCTGAGATGGCCACATGAGTGTGATGTGTGCTGTGCATGCTACCTTATTCCCACGGATGGATTAAAATTGTAGTCAACCAACAGCTCAATCATGACAGGTAGCCAACCCTTGGTTTTCTTTGTTTGCTTATTGCATCGCCCATGTGTGGTAGCAGCATCTACACACACTGATAGCATTGAGAAGTGGCAAGCACCTACTGTGGCCTCATTAGGATCTCATTTGGACCAGCCTGTAGGTTATCGTCGACTATAACAGTTAAGCATGTTTGTTAAAGACAGCCATTTTGCTACCCATTTTTTCTTTTTACCTTGAAACTCGTAAAGTGATCCCATCACCTTTAATATTAGTCGTAATTGTTATTGTTGTAAACAGATGCTTTTTTTTTTCAGAACTTTTATTATTATAATAAGGAAAACAGCTGTCTGCTTGGTCATGTGAAAGGACATGGCAACTAATTAGGTCTACCAAACAATAAAAAGATGCATGAAATCTGCTTATGCAAGTCTTAATCACGCCACACCTTAGAACTATGGTGATGCCCTTGGCCTGTTATGAGAGTCGGGTCTGAGCATAGGAACGGTGGCGACTCGCCAATAGCCCTTGGACTTGGAGAACAGGAACTGCGATAGATGTGCAACCAAACCAATGTGTATGCACCATCTCACTTAATTTTTGGCCCTTCATAGCATAATCGGGACTGAAATCAATAATCGCTATTGTTCAGCCAGCTGGGTAATGGCGTAATGCTCGTTACCCTGAACTAAAACGAGTACCAGGGCCACGACAAGGCAGGCATTGCGCTATCGACGTAGCGGTAAGCAGTACCGAGTGGGACACCGGAGAGTTAAGAAACACTATCGGGACTGTCGGCAGGCAGGCTGTGCCGCAATCGCGACGCGACCGGCAGGTGAAGTCGCTCCTTTCAACCGGGTGCCGATCAGAGCATTTCCCTCCACGGATTAATTGCGACCCCTTTTTCCCAACCACGGCTCAGTGCTCACATGTTTCTCTCCGGCCGATGAACCGGCGGCAGTAGAACGTGAGAGTCCCGTAGCTGCTCCAGTCGCCATGCCATGCATCACATGGTGGTACAGTACTGAAGCTCTGATGGAATCCAGGATCCTATGTTTGGGGCACTGTTCCTTCCCGATGTCCTGGTCGTGTAGCTGGTGTCTGTCAGGGTGCAAGCCAAGTGAAGAAGAAGCGGCGGATCTAACCTTCGACCAGTGATTGAGGATTCGTTTACACGGGTCCCCCCGCTGCTATGTCAATTACCCGTCAGTATAACAGTGCACCGCTACACATAGGCAGATGAGAAAAAAAAAGGGTTAGCTATGCATTATTGACCATGGACGGTACAGCGACTAACCGGAAGCTAACAGGGCATCTCGTTCGGGCACGGGATGACGGGATGACGGACCATCCGCATCCTCTTCCCAAGAGACGCGCGGTGAGGTGTAGAGATGAGATGCAGATGCAAATCGCCCACCAACAGTAGCAGCGATGCATGCATGTGAAGCGCTCGTGGCCTACTTGCCACCGCAGCTATTTTTGCACCCCGAGTTCACGGATAAAGCCTGTGAGATGGCACATGCGTAGAGATCGGAGGAGAGAAGAAGAAGAAGAAGAAGATACGCCCGATCGAGCTAACCAACACGCAAAGGCAGGCCAAGACAGTGAGTACTAGTGACACGTTGCCACGCACTGTGTTGTGTTTGGGCAGGACGGGATCTTGGCTTCTACCGCGGGCGCCAGCAGGGATGGCTTGTGATGATGTCTGCGAGTGAAGCGTGACTCTCCCAGTCCCGGCGATGCATTATAGGGGTCGAGAATAACCCAGCCACCCCAGCATCCCCTGATCTGGATCTCATGCCATTGGTTTTTTGAGCCACCAATGATATGTTATTACTGGTCAGTACCACCCTGGCCGGCTACAATTTTAGTAGGAGGGACTCGCCTAACAAGCTACGTTATGTATATACGCGTGTTACATCAATTTTTCGGTTAAGCGTAAAATGTGTCAACTCTACCTTCTTTTACTCCCTCCGATCCATATTAATAGGTGCTGAAGTGGATGTATTTAGACATGTTTTATTGCTAGATACATCCACTTCAGGACCTATTAATATGGATCGGAGGGAGTACAAAGAATGAACTTGCTTTCACATTTCTCATCTTCATCTTGGCGGTAACAAAAATACAAAATGAAGCGGATATAATGAGATTGAGGTCCTAAAGTTTTGATGGCCATCCTTCCATTGCACACATGGTGGTTACGTGCTACTAACAAGTAAGATCAAGAGTGCATGTAGCCATGTAGTAGCACTAGTTGTTAGTGTTTGTATTCATCTGACAGCGGATGACAATGTCGCGGGCCGGACGCCGGCTGATAACAAAAACTTAAGCTATATGGTCAAATCTGCTCCTTGACTAGAATGATTAAGCCAAATGGATGCCGGAGCTTCTGCTCTACCCCGCATAAATCGCCAACTTTGTCACTCCAGTGTGCAAGGGGAACTGACAAATCCACCCTCCTCTTCGACTTGGTAAACCGTCCACTTTCTCAAAGGAAATTTCTATGCAGGTTATTGTGTAAATTTTCTGTATCTATAAAGTTGTTCCTATAATCATTTGATGTTTGCCAAATGTCCACGTCATAACCCATGTCATCCGCAAGATCATGCATGTACAAATTTGTATGGCAAAATACGTGAAAACTTAGAGCATCTCGAGCCGTTCGGCCACCAAGGACATTTCCGGCAGAAAATATTGCCGCTTGGGGCTCTTCGGCGCTATTTTTCGGCCGAGGGCAACGGTTCCAACCGCGAAACATGTCCCAAACCCCCTAGTTTTCGCCCAAATTCGGCGTTTTTGCCCAAATTCGGCACCCAATTTCGGCATACATTCAGCATAGCATGATTTTTTTTAACCAAATTCGGCATAACAAGACTTTTTAACCAAATTCGGCATAATTTCAGCGCAAATTCGATAGAACATATTTTTTACCACAAAATTTGTCACACAAAACAATACATATGAAATATTTCAAGAAACAAGATCATAACACTACGACGATACCTGCAATCTCAGTCAGTTACCGTGCATGGCCTGTGGCGGTTTCTCCACATGATTCAGAGCATAAGTTGTTGATAATCAGACCTATCAGAACTGTTTTCACGGACCGGCTGGGAAACGCACCCCTCACACGGTTTCTAAAACGGGTTGTCTCCGATATTTTGTTAATTGGAAGCAGACACATAAAATGGCCCTCGCATAAGGCAGAGGCGGTTCGTTTTAACGGACGACTCTACGAGCTACAGGACGCCCGGGTTTCTACACATGGCGCCCGTATAAAAATAGAGAGCCAGTTTGAATAAAAAACTGACTCGACCTGACTAGCAGCGTTTTGAGTTGCAGCCGGCTGGTCAACAGATGGAGACTTTGAACAATTTCCGAAGGGCGTCATTTTAATGTTACGGTTATCACTAAGTCGGGTTTTTTATCCGGCTCTATTTTTGTTCAGGCGGACTAGAGTTATTCAAAAATTCGTGCAATGCTCCGGATGGGGCAAATAAATGGCAGATTAGTACATATATTGAAAATTTAGCAGAAATGCATTCCAATACATGATGACTACATAAAATAAAGAACTTCTAAACATGATAGATAATGTAATATATACTACTAGTCGAGATATCTCGGAGGATTGATCTTCGTCACTTCTGCTCTAGATCATCCTGAACAAAATATTAACAGTCTTCACAGTCATCGAAAATACATATGGATGTTATTATTGAACCTTATGAAGCAGAAAATGACGACTGATCCAATTCGAATGCCAGTTTTGGTAGCAAATTCATTACATATTTACTTCTCGAGGGGAAATCTGACTATTTCATCTTCATACCATTTTCTAAAGACAAGATTCAACGGTTCCATCAATAAACAGAGTCGACCTGATGAGGGGATATTGTAGTGTTGGTGAAAACCACTTCTAATTTTCTGCAAAAATGTGGCAAGAGAATTAGTACTCACGTTGCACATAGGATTCTAATATGTGAAATGACAGTTTTTTTTTGTAGATTTATTACTTACAAGTATACTACACCCAATGTTCTTATCCGTGAGTTTATGGACAAGAAGAGAGCCGACTCGTTCATAGTGATTTCGGGAAAAAGCAACAACTCTGCCTATTTGTGAAGGAGATAGTGCAGAATTAAGAATGTCGGAAAGTCCTACAGATTTAACGTGAAACCACCACATTTTCGGTTAATAGCATTGTAGTATATATACGAGGTTCAAATATATGATAAAACTAGCTAATTACAACAAACATCAATTATAGATCAGGTATTGAGATTGTTTGTTATGTTACCTTGTATGGAAAGAGGATAACGGATCGTGTTTACTTGGTCGTCTGCAATGTACATTTACGTTTAGTAGAATATATATGTGCCAATCACATATACATGTCAAAAGATATAATTAACCCCGTAGATAGATGCGCTACGTTATTTATGACCTGACTCATCGACCATCATCTTCTTTTTATTGTTGGTGTCAAATATAGTAGCGCTGAAAGTTTCATGGTCACTATCCAAATTTAGCACTATCTGATCGTCCTCGTTGTATAAACAGTAGTGCTCGATAAAGTCGTCCCGGTCTCCACCTTTTATTTGTGTTCTTTTTTCTTCTTTGTTGAGATCAAGTTCATACGGAAAGTCATCTCGGGTCACAACTTTAATCTTGCCACCAGTACTCATTTCATTAAACTGTTTCCCGACATAGCAAGGAACAAACTACAACAAATATTCATCTTAGCAATATTCTTTATCGTAGAAACTAGAACTAAAAGAAAGTACAAGACACATGTTGAACTAGTCTTCAACAATATGAAGGGTGAAAAGAATTATTATCTTTCTTACGCATCCTAAACTATCCTTTATTTATACCAACACCATGTGATCCACATAGGCCAAGTAGTATACAAAAATCATAAATGATTGTTATATGATCTAGGGGCATGAACAAATTAAGACAACATGCACATACATAAAATGACTAGTAATGCATTGTTTTTTAGGTATTTTATTGCAATTAGCAAAACCATGTGCATGAATGATATAATACACACACATGCCATGTAATCTTGAAACCCCATATGTATGGTTAGCAACAAAAACTGGCTTTGTTTGTTCTTCATTCTGCATGACCCTTCGGTGTTGAGGCGCACTCGGCAACGAGTCTAAGATAATAACACATTGGAATACTTTATAGATCGAGCCACACCGACTTAGAGCGAAAAAATTACTTACCATTTCTCGATGAAGAGAATGGACGCTGGCCAGGGGCAGATGGGAACTGCGTGCATTGATGGAGGGGGTTAAAATAGGGTTTGGGGGATTGCGGTTCCAGGAAGGGGATAGTTGGCGCGAGGGATAGATGCAGAGAGTTTGGGGGAGGGGGAACATGTTGGGGGTGGCGTCATAGCACGCCGGAGCTTCGGTGCTCCGACAAAAGGGGGTTGCGCTGTGGCTGTGGGGTGGAGGAGGAGGGCATCGGTGGAGATGGAAAAGGTCATGGTGAAAATTAGAAATGTGTGAATGTAAAATTCAAGTGGGAATACGAGTTGGGGTTCAAAATGGTCGAGAATGAAACTCCCTGCCAAAACAAAATAGTTGGACCATCCAGACAAAATTTCGAACCGTCCAATCCTACGTGAACTTGTGGAATCTAATTTCATGCAGATTGGAAACATGGAAAATCATAGAGATCATATTAAACTAGAATATGGCTAGAGATTAAAATAAACTATATCAAAAAATTACTAAGAAAATATACCAAAGTAAAGAAAGTCATTTGATGGATTAGTCGAGCACTTAGCTAGATTACAAAATTTCGAACATAACATAGACCAAACTAAGGGCAGTCTTTGTTCGTCTAGTCGAGGAAGACCACGAGCTCCTCCACGGACCTGCACAAGGCGGCCTTGGTGCCCGGCCAGAATGGATCTTTTCTAGGCTCAGCCTGAGGAGGCGCAGGCAGCGGCGGAAGCTACTAGATCTCCTTCATCTTATATGTATCCTTCTCGATCGATGGAGTTGGAGGTGTCGAAGACCTGGGGCTCTGGCTTGACGGCTGTCTCAAGCGACACACGCGTTAGTTTTTCCAGGCCATCTAATTAGAGCACTTCTAATTGGTTTAGAGATCTTCTAATTAGGATTAGAGTCTCCTCTAATTTTATTATAGCTTCCTCTAATTAGATTAGAACTTCTTCTAATTAGGCTAAGGTGATCCACTCCCAATTAGACCTAACTTCTAATTACTCTCTTTTATGTGTTGAGAACCCCACCTTCATATACATCTGCAACGTCAAGTCCTATATGGTGAAGCGCTGCAGAATTTTCCCCGGCGTATATGTGCATACTCTCAGAGGGGTAACACGTGAGATCCTAAGTCTGCTGGATCACGATGCTGGATACGGTGAGTCGGCAACATCCTCACACACAGGCTTGTGTGTGAAGATCTTCTACACGCTTCATCGACATCGTCATCAACAGATCTTCCACTTTAACGGTGTTCGGTACACGATCTCGAAACTAGATCTTGGAATTTATATTCACTTATATCCACATAGAAACATCTTGGAGGTTGCGTAGTAGTTTGGCGAAAATTTTAAATTCCCATTGTGCAACCCATCATTGTCCTCTTTCTCCTTACGCTCAAGTGGAGGAGGAGGAAGCGCCCCTTTGTCTTTATTTCCTAGCTCCCTCTCCACTCTGATCTTGTATCCTTCCAAGTTCACAAAAATTACATTGTGGCTTTTGAGATTCACAGGAGACCAGCACCCAAATTTCATGCAAACTGGAGCATCCACATCCGCCAACGTAGAGACATCCACCTCTAGCGGGCTACTCAACTCGAGGGTAGATCCCAGAAGCAAGTGATCCTCCCTTAGCGGCTCGGGCATGTCAAAGAGTTTAACCCAAACCACCTCCAGCGACTCCACCGCCCTCGGTTCACCCACCATCTCGGAGACAACTGTGGGGAACTCCGTGATAGGCAGAACGAGATCCCCGCCGCAGGTAGCCATTCGAAGCAATTCCTTGGAGGGGAACACTAAAGAGAACTCTAAGTCCCTAATAGGTTTCACCTTTCAGTCCCAGCCTTCATCGACCAACTCCTTTAACTCCTCTTCCACTTCTTCCACTGAAAAATTCCCCTTTTTCTACCCTCACCATGGTTGCGTTGGCGTAGGTCGGGCGAGCTTGTCCTCCGGCACCGATACAATGAAGAATTTGCGGTTTTCCTCTCCAAAACCATCCCACAAAGGCATCCTACCTCTCATCCCCCACAGAGCACGTCGAGGTGAGGTGACCCTTGGCCTCGCAGCTGATGCAGAACTGCTCCTCTGTGCAAGCCGCTTGAAAGTGCCCAGTCAGCCCACACTTGAAATACGTGATCTTGGAAGCACCCGTCGCGCCCCCTGGAGCCCTCCCAAGTGGCGTCAATTTTGGGTTGGATGGCGCCGCCCCCCTTGGCTACCGGCGGTCCGCATCCCTCCCTGAATCACTCCCCCGCCCTTGAGGAGGGATCTGGATATTGGCACGTAGGCGCTCCTCCTCCCTTATATATTCTTGCGTGCGTCTTGCATCTGCCTATTCTCTGTCACGTCGCTCACGATGCCCCGCCTACTTGTCATGGTTGAGCCGCTACCTCAGATCTCCCTCCCACGAGCACGCACATCCCAACGCCCCACCTCCTCGAAGGACCTCTTGCCCCTCCGCTCTTGGTTGTGCCAGTCCCTGTCCATAGTGACAAGGGAGGGCCGGACCGCACCCCTGAAGGTGGAAAGGGGAGAGAAGAGAACTTTGGCTCGGAATCTGTGGTGGCGGAGATCTTTAGCGGAAGATGGAAACCCTAAGTGAGGCGCTAGGGTTCCACGAGGCAACCAGAGCTAGTTATTTAGTGGGTGCTCCCCGACCCTCCCCTCCTGGGCTAATCTAGTCCTCATATCATGAAATCTATTGTTGTGAGGGAGGCATTGGTGTGTGCCTTGCGACTATCTTCAGGTTATAAATTATCTTCCTGACAATTCAAGCCAGAATATATCTAGGTTATTGAAGAGATCAAAACCCGAGGAAGAAAAATTGAGCAGATTCAGTTTGTACCTAAAGGAATAAGAGAGAATGGAGATGATCATGTTATTGCGAGATACTCCCTGAGTCTCGATGTAGGCCGCCATGTGTGGCTCCAAAATGTAGCTACTGGCCTTTGTATCCCTGCTTCTATAAATTCTGAATAAAGTGTGAGGTACTTACTACTAAAAAAATGATATGCTAGGAATGATCCTAAGAGAATCTCCAGTCACCTCTCCCCAAGGCGCCCCAATCCATTGTTTTGGCGCCGGCAGTTCCAAAATTTTCCACTCGCCCCCCAGGAGGCGAAAAACCATCAGATTGTGCCAAAAAGAAAAAATCGGCGTTCCTAGGACGCACGTAGCGCCCCGGGGGTCACCTGGGAGGGCAAAATCACCGCGTGGGCCAGCCCTTTCAGGAAAACGGCTTTTCCCCGCCGATTCAGCCACCAACACGCATAACGAGAGGCATTCGCCTAGCCAACCATGCCGAACTCGGCACCACCCCTCCGGCCGCCTCCGCTATTTCACCACTAGTAGGACCTCCTGCCGCCGCAAAAACACAGCGTCCCTGCTCCGCCGCGCCCCTTCTTTCCCTTTCTAGGCGAGCCCGCTCGGCGAAAAGGGGTAGCTGCCGATAGCCCCCAATGCCTGTGAGGTGTTCAGCCATTTTCTTCTTCGGAGATGGACTCCGACGATGAGGAGCTGATCACCGCACTGCTGGCGGAGGAGGCGGACATTGGAGGCAACGATGAGGAACACCTGATGATGCTCGCCGCGCTGGCCGGGCTGATCGCGGAGAATACAAATCCGCGGCAAGGTGGATCGGCGCCTGCCTAGCAAAAGGGCAAGGCAATATAGAGGGCGGAGAGATATTGCATCTTTATGCCGACAAGTTCGCCGACAACCCAATCCATTGCCTAACCCAAACCCTAGTTCAGCCGCCGATGACGGCGGTGCTGGTGGCACCCTACCGCCAAGGCGAAGGGAGGAGATCGTGCACCATCACCTCTTTGCGTGGAGAGGTACGGTCTCGGTGGGCGCGGCGCCGCCACCTGAGCGCGGGGCAGGGCGGGGCAAGGTCATGAGGTGGATATCGGAGGGGGCTATTGTCACATCCCAATTTTGGAATACATGTTAACATAGTTGTTTTGCTAATTGCTTGACTAATAAACCTTGGTTGTGTTTGTTTGTGGTTGTTTAAGTGCAACCAAACAAACTAATTATATAAACTTGCAAACTTAAAAGGATAGCAAAGCAGTGAACTAAAAATATTCAACATATTGTTCCAGGGATAAAACTATTCAACATATTGTTCCAATGACTTTGGCAATATTTTCTAAAGTAAATATTGATCAAAGAGTTTTCCAAACACATCTTATAAATCTCATACTTGTTGAATATTATTCCAAGACCCAAATTAAGAAAGATGAAACACTTAATAAATTTCCATAGATGATTATCAGAAAAAGAGGCATTCTTAAATGCTTCACCAAAATATTATCAAATGTTTTTCCAACCTTGCAAGATTAAAAACAATAGTATTAGAGAGCATTGAATTGCTATCTCTAGTCACATAAATAATTTGGCAAAGCATTGTTAAAGAAAAGCCTAGTGCTTTATTAAATAGAAATTCCAATACTTCTAGAAACAGAAAACTAAAACAAGTTACTATTGGAGACTTTCCTCAAATGATCTGAAATTCATACCATTGCTTCCTTATATCAAATAAGGAACACACACAAGAGGAGACCAAAAATTGAATCCATTAAAGCCCTGAAAACATGATTTTTCTCCACAGCAACATTTGGGATTTTGAACAAGTTTGTTCTACAAACTTTTTCCAAATGCCATGAAATAAATACCACTTGCTCTATATCATAAATAAGGATGAAAACCAAAAGGAAACAAGTTTTTGAATTGTTTAAGTTTCCAAAAACCCCTGTTTTCTTCACAGCACCTTTTTGAAATTTGAACAAGTTTGTTCTATGAAGTAACTCTAAATGACTTGAAATTTCTACCACATAAGTAACACATCAAATAAGGAATGTGTGCCAAAAATTATCATTTTTGGAAGCTCCTAAGTAGTCTAATAAATTCAATGTCCATTTATGTAAGAATTCAAATTTGAACAACTTTGAATTATCAAGTTTAGGCAAATGAGCCAATTTTCATATATGTTGTGTATCTCAACTAATTAGAATTTTGGGCAAAAGGATTTAAAATTTAAACTTTGTTTGCCTAGGGAAAACATCCATTTTCTGAGAGTACAGGGACCTACTTGTAATTTCCCAGGGACTTAAATGTAAGCTGAGTCACATGGTCATCTTCTTCTTCCTGTAGATGACGAAATGGAGGGCATGGCTGCCCATGCCTTCTTTGCTTCGACTAGAAGGTTGCTAGCTAGATAAAAGACCTCAAGTACCTCTCTACCTGCCCCTCTCTCTCTCCCCCCTCGAGCACACCCTCTCTGCTCAGAAAATATCCAACCCCAAACCCTAGGCCGAAATGGCCGCCGTCGATTCGGCCGTTAGAGAGCACGCCGCCGGCAGCCGTTGGTACCAGCAGCTCCGCCTCGTCGTGGTGATGCTCCTTGCAAAAGGAATCGGGCCAAGGCGACTCGAGGAGGCCGCGCCATCTCCATCTTCCCCGAGCCCGACGGCGACTCCGGCGAGCGATTCCCGCCGCGTCGAGCCCCCTCCGACCTCACCGAGCCCTCCGTTGCGGTCGTGGTGAGCACGCGGTCCTCCGCCGCCCTTTTCCCCTCTCCCTCTCCTCGTATTTCGTCGCCGCACCCTCTTCCTCTCCGGGCCGCCGCACGCCGTCGACGCCGGCCGTGCTCCGGTTGCTCCCGGGAAACGAAACCTCGCTAGGAAGGTCCCCCTCATCGTATGAGACGCACGGGTGCTTTTTAATCGGAATATGGTGCACGGATTCACCGGTTGGCAGCTCACCGGAGCTCTCCCGCCGGCGGGGTGAGGTCAGGCTCGCGTCAGCCACCTTGGCCCGCGCGTGGGAGATCAAACCTGCGGGTGGGGCCGCAGATCTGCCGCGTGGCTGCCCGCGTGGCAGCTGGCCCGCGAGTCAGCGACTCGGGCTTGCTCCCTCCGCGGGTAGCAGTAGATCCAGGCCGGCCCAGCCCGTGGATCTGGCCCAACTGTGATGTTTTTCCATTTTAATTTTACAGAGAAAGTGCATGGTTACTTTTGGCTCAAAAAGGAAACTTAAAATATGATTTTGGCCAAACCAAAATTCACATATGTAAAGCAACTAAATCTAAACCACCTCCAACTTGTAGATCTACATTTGGATGGATAGATTTGAAATGAAAAATGATTTGGCAACAGGTACCAGAAACACCAAAATGAGCACCATTTTTATTTTACAACTCAGAATGAAGTGAGGCCAATTGCATTGGAAAGACCTTGAAATTTCCTAACAGGAGCATTTAACCTCGTTTCCAAATTCATTGTATTTTTGAAATGGCATGCAATTTGGTAAAACACCAGAGAGCACTTTGGTGATTTTTATAAATTAATTAAAAATGATTTTTGATGCAAACTCAACTTGTATGGTCTTGTATATGTTTAGGGCTATCCAAACCTAGAAGGGTTTAATTTTTAGAGCATCCTAGAAAATTTGGTGGACAGATCTTTGTTTGGCATATTTCTGCCATTTTGGCATTTTAGCTAATTAATTGTTGTGATTATATTTTTGTGTTGCATTATTGTTTTCTAGCATGTAAAAGTTGTGTGAACTTGTTTTCTAAGTGTTACTTAGATATTTTAGCATGTTAGAATGTGTGGACTTGAGTGGAGAAGAAATATGATATTTGTTAGTAGCATTTGATTATTCTCTAGTAATACTTGCATAACATTTTTGAGTGATGAATTCATGTGCAAAGCACTTGGATTTTTTGAGTGTATCCAGTACCATGTTGGTACTTAGTTTGTGTTGTTATCACCTCTGCTAGAGTGCATTTGAATTGGTAGAAAAGCACGAGTAGCTTAATCATTACTATGAGAATGGTTATGGAAAAATTCCCTCATGTGTGGAATTTTGACATAATCATTTGTGGTTTTGTGACCACATATTTTTGGGTTGTATCCATAGGTCCAGTAGCATTTTGATAAGGTTGTTATGAGTACTTGACACCTAAAGTTTTCACATGTGTGAAAACAATAGCATGAGTATCATTACCTTGCTTATTTTAGCACCCTGTTATTTTCTGCTAGTATTGTTATTGCACTAGAAGCTTGTTTAGTCTTTTGTTAAATTTTTAGCAAGTGGACCAGAGGCATTGTGACCTCTTAATGCTTTGATATGCTAGTGGAACACCCACTGGTTTCATTGCATTGTTGGTGGAAACATTATTTCCCCCACACTAGATGTGTTTCTTTTATATATGTTTTGAGTAGATCTTTAAATGCTTTTTAGGCTTATTGCTAGATTAATTCTCATGACACTAGTACCATTTAGGTACTGTTATTTTGGTTATAGAACCTCTAAATACTTGGTGCTTGTTTTTGAAATAGGTTTAAAATAGAAATGCTTAAGGACTAGATTTCACACTAGGATATTCATGTATGCTTTTTGTCTTGTTTTCCCTTAGGGAAAAATATGAATCTTTGGTGTGGAAACCAGAGGATGGAATGTCCTTTTGGAATTATTATCTTAGGGTTTTCACCTCTGATAGGTTTCCTCTTAAGTAGCATAAAAGCATGAATAACACTTGGATGACTAGGAATTAATCTCCTCACATGTGTAGCATTTTAAGCATAGTTTTTCCTTGTTTCCTAGCTATGTTTTTTTTATGTTATTTTGTGGAATCCAGTAGCATTTATGGTACTGGTTAGAGGAGTATTTTTGCCTCTGCTAGCTTTCACACTTGTGCATAAAATTAACTAGTGTAGCCTAAACTAGTCTAGTATTTTTCCTAAATTTTCTACTAGTATGAGTAGGAGTTTTTGTGTGCTTGTTTGTTTGTTTTGAGCACTTTTATAAAAGTGACCAGAGGCTTATTAACCTCTTGGTGAGCATATTTGCTAGTGGAACACCCACTGGTATGTTTGCCTCATGGTGGAAAAATAGGTTTGACTTGTTGTCATGAGCTTATTTCACCACTTGAGTAATTTAGCAAATTATGTGTGCTAGCCATAGAGATTGTTGTGGGAATTTTTAGACATCAAAATGTGTTTTATGTGACACCCTACTGTCTAGTAACATGTGCTTTACCCCACTGGTCCATGGTGTTCTTAACTAAAAATCATTGAATTGGCCACACATAAACACTAGAAAAAAAAGCAGACTTTTCAACTATAGTTTTTATGCCAATTTTTCTTAAGGGAAAAATTGAGAACTTGGGTGGTACTTCTTGATTGCTTTGCTGTATGTATTACTTGTAGCCTTGTTTGTCTTGTTTGGTTCTGAATGTGTGTCCTTTATTCTCTTTTTACGGCGTTAGAAAACGAAGAGGAAGGAAGTGTCGGGAAGCTCTGTTTCAAGTTCCAGTCACTCCAACAACCAGGGACACAAAGAGATACCAGGCAAGCCATCCTGATTGCTTGCTGATACAATACTTACCATTATCTATCATGCATGTTTTACCTCTGAAGTTTTACCAAAACTTGATTATCAAAACTATTTTTGATGTGGAAATTACTACTATACTATAATATAGGTTACTATCATGCCAATAGTTAAACTTGGTAATACCAAGCCCATAGGCCACCATATGGTATTTATTACCATCAAATATACTAGTCCCTAAGTGGACACCCTAAAATTGTGATTCTACAAAACAAAGGCTTTACGGAAAAACCCGGAGAAAAGGCGGATCCTTGTTCTCCGGAGGAATGTGGAAGTGGTCATTTTTGAGAAGTGGTGTTTTTCAAAAATGACACATAACCTAGTCTTCGCCGGACAACCTTTACCGTACTGCCACCCTACCCCAACATGGGCACGGGGCTTAACTTGAAGTTTGTTCTTATTAGTGTGTGCTATCTCACTTGCTATAAGGGGCGTCGTACCCTCGAACCGAATGTCGTCAAAACTCCCAATGTTGAGGCATATAAAGTGTGGGATTAATTTTCCCTCCGGATGCATTCATTGAGGCTCCTGGCTAGGCAGGGTGGGACTTGATGCCGGGGAGAACAACCTCAATCGAGAGATAGGCATATTCTAGCTTGAACATAGTGGATGGTTATGATCAGATACCTGATGTTTACATACTGTTGTTACAGTCCGTGATTGTTCACGGGAGGTGTACTGGATCTGGTGGATGTGTACACCTCTGCAGAGTATAACTTTTTCGAAGAAGCCGCGTCCTCGGATATGGACAGTTGAATGGCCATGTAGCTAGCATTGTGTCAATGTTTTTCAAAAAGAGTTTTTGAAAAGGAATTGTATTTGTGAAATACTGGAAGTGTTGAACTTGTGAAGTTCGGAAAGGAATGGAAACTTATACCGTGGAGGTATCGTCGATGATGAAAAGCCAGATGATGTGATACAAAACAAAATGTTTTGCAAAGAAAACCTTTTGTACTCTAAGCAAGAATTCTGGAAACTGATTCCAAGAAGTTTTGCAAAGAGAAAAACCTTCTTTAACAAAACTTAACGAAACCTCTTGTACATGTGATATCTACAAGAGAAATAAAACTAGATTATTTTCTTTTGAAGTATCTTCTTCAACGAAGATACAGATTAACCTAACTGCAACTGTGGTGTCATCATATATGAACACCATTGATAGTGAACCATATTTATAGCCTACCTATTCCAACATATAAGCATACTTGCATGTTGGTAAGTGACATGATGGATGTCTTGCTGAGTACATTCAAATGTACTCATTATGGTTTCGCCCCTGGTATCTACTTATCAGATTTGGAGAAGGAGCCTCCAAAGGATATCTATGAAGAGGAGTACGGAGTTGACGGCTTTGCGAACTAGGATTGTCTCCGGGTCAGCAGCCTGTAGGTTAAGGCGTGACTTGGGCTCAACTACGTTATGTTTTAATTGTCTTCCGCTGTGTTGGTTAAGTTGCCTGCCCTTTGTGGTAGTTGCGTTAAACTTGATCATGTGATCTTTTATGTAATACCTTTATGTATTCGTGTAATGGATGATGTATTTCTGTGCGCCAACTTTGTATGTTGTTCACGACTGATCTTTCTGGGATCGTGAATGTATGCATACGTAGGGTTTCAGACTGCCGGTCTGGGGTCCTTACAGAGTTGGTATCAGAGCCATCCTGACCTTAGGAGACCTTAGTTAGCATGGACGTCAGATAGGAAAGAAAAGTATTTTGGAGTAAAAACCTATTTACTATCTACATTATTTTTATCTAAGGGAATTTTAGTATATTTTCCCCTCCTTATTATCTTTTCAAAAGATTATAAATGCATATCAAGGGCGTCCTGGAACAGTGGTTCGAAGGGCGGGCCTTACAGAGTTAGTATCTCTCTCGGTTAAGAGTCTATTTCTTACTTGTTTGCAACTGCTCCGCTCTGTTTTTGAAACATCTCTCGTCTTGGAAGTTTTCTGTCCAGAAAATAGTTGGAGTTTCAAAAACAGATTGTTGCATAAAGTTTTATCAAAACTTTACTTCTATTATCTTGTTTCCATACAAAAACTTTTATACTTGCCGATGTCCCGAGAGACCAAAATAATTGCCTAGCTCTACAGTTTTGATGGTCAGAAGTAGATATAGTTCTTCAGCCACTTCTAGGATTTTTGGATCATCCCCCGACGTAGCTCCAATGGAGCCTTGCTTGTGTGTTTTGGCTTGCTTATGTGTGTCCGTAGGACTTTGTGCTATTGTGTGGTGTAGAATTTGGTTCATCTAGGCTTCTATATGTTTGTGGGGTGCTCAAAATTTGCAGATTTGTGATTGCCCCGCTCTTGTTTTTGAATCGCCTCTTGTTACGTTTTTGCAAGCAAAAATGTTTGTATAGCATTCAAAAACAAGAATTTGTTGCTTAGACTTATACTTATTTTCGCTTCATAATGCGACCCGTCGTGAACCACCACCATTTCCCCACCATCAATAAAAGCACCATTGGACCTAATAATAGAGGACCATCGAGCCACACGAGCTGATAACATTGCTACCAGTGATGCACTTCAACATATAAAGCTCCAACAACGACAACCTTCATAGAAGAAAAGGCATGAAGAAAACCAACCTATACTGACCAAAACCTCTATGTTTTGCCTGTTTGCAAAAGACTCTTTTTACCATGTTGGCTAAACATTGCACCTTATTATGTCCCCTTTTAAAAGACCAAACTAGAGAAATCCCCTTTTAAAAAGTTATATACCTCCCTCCTCTAGAGAAAGGTGCAAAGGAAGTCTACACACGCCATGATGCGCAACCCCCTAAAAAGCCAATCAAAAGAGCACAATTCAATATTCGACGTACGATGACGCTAGTCGTATCTTGTCGGATAAACATTATTTAATAGAAATCTAACAAGACTAACATGCTTTGTATAATCTTAGGTTGACACCTAACCAAAGCATGAGAACTACTGACAACTCTTTCTAAACCAAGGAATTAAGTGACTTACGACACTTTTTAATCTAGTTGGTAAAAAGGAGAAGTCACGAGAAAATAAGATGATGACTTATTCGTTTACTAGTCAATAGAATATCATGTGTATCTACTTTGGAAACCAAATTTTTAATAAGACATTGTAGTTACTATGAAATCCGGGGTTTAGAAATTAAGTGAACGATGGAATGGTTATAATAGATCTGGAAAACAACAGTTTTCCTGCTTTTGTTTCTTTGTGTGCTCTTGATTGAAATAAATTTGTGTTTTATTCAATCTTGCTTCCTAACTTATATGGAGTTGTTAGGACTTGTTATTATGTTGTTTTATCACAATAAATCTACCCTAGAAAGTGTGTGCATGATTGGAAACTCGAATAAAAATGAAATAGCATTTGTTACCTTCTAGTTTATTAATTGGAAGTATTGTGAGAACTAGATCTGTGTATACTTTCTTAGTAAATTTTGTGCTATGTTTCTTTGAGTCCAGTACCATTTAGGTACTGTTATTTTGATACTTGTAACTACGTTAGCTTGCATGTTCCTTAATAGTAATGCATGTGTAAGCATTGCTATCAATGTGCGCTAGTATTGCTCCACTAGATTAAATAGCATTATATTTTTATCTGGTATGCAAAGTTTTTCATGAGTAATCAGAGGCTTAGTACCTATTTTTACTTGGTATTAGTAGGCCATAGCCCACTGGTCCTATTGCATTTTGGCTTGAGGATGAAAATCCCCAACCATACACATGTGTGAAAATAGCATGTGTCACTATGTGATTGATTTCTATTTTCCACCATGGAAAATATAATTGTTTCTTTTCACTTATGCAAGTGAGAAGTTTATTTCTTATTGTAAATACTAATATGTTTAGGTGTGATCCTTTTGTTAGCATAATATTCCTTAGGGGTATCATGTTAAGAAATGTTTCACTATCGTGTGCTAAAATTAAATTGTTCGCAAATCAAATAAATTCCTCTTGATTGGTAGGTTGTTTGTGAATAATTTTAAATTGAGTGTATGGATTTTTGAAGAGGTTTAGATAACTTTTCATTAATTGCATATCTACTGGTTGTGTGAGTTATACCTTGCTTGTTTTGCTAGTAATTGATTAAAGAAAACAGAAATCTGCTAGAAGAAATTTCTGCATGCTTAATGGTTGATTCATAAAATTACTTTGGTGTTTGTGCTTACTAACATGAGTAAGTTTTGTGTACTGTTATTAGGTACATTTATGTTCATGACTTGCTTGTTTAAGTTTAAACATCATGATAGCATTGTTTGATTCTCTAGAGTGAAAATAGTTCCACCACTAGAAAATGGTGATTTTTGCTCTAGTATTACCTCTTTTTATTTTATGAGTATATGTGTTGATATAGCATGTTTAGGAAGTTATTAATTCTGTTATCATGCCATGAATTATTTAGTTGCATGTTCTATGGTTATAGGATATGATTATCTCTTATAACATGCTGGTGTAGATTTTTCATACTGGTGTGTTATGGGTGCAGTCCTGTTTTTCTTTATGCCTGTGTAATAGGAGTTTTACCTTGTGTAAAGATGGTGTTTTAGAGTATCTTTATGATTAGATTCATTGGTTTTTAGCTACTGGTTGTTTGCTAATTGTTCATGATTGATGGATTCCAAAACCTCTGATAAACAATAACCTAGTGAATAAATAGTCTATTCATCTATGGTGTTGTTTGCTTGCTTATTGGATTTTTGTTGAAATGTTTTACCTTAGCATGAGTTTATACTTGTGTTATGATTATTCTTAAGAGTATCTTATGAAAGTAAAACATTCAACTAAAATCATGAACACATTAAGTGATAGTTGCTTGTGGTGAGTAATACCCACTGCCATGGGTATTATTCTGTCTGTTTATTTTACCATAGCAACCTAACCTTTGCACCCACAAGCTATATTTTTTAGCTTATTATGTACCATGTTAGGTGAGTGGTACACCACTCCAGGTGTGGTATGCAAGATGTGGGATTTAGCTAGGAACTCATGTAAATAATTGACGGTACTTTTCCAGGTAGTTCTGCACTAAAAGGAACTAGTTGGCAGTAGTGACGTTATCAGAAATTTTTTTAAATTTGGTGGTTGAGTAAATTGATAGCTAGAGAAAATTTTAAACTAAATTTGCTAATTTAGGGATGTACCCCACCTCCCAAGAAAAGTCAAAGGGGGGAAGCACCTGCACTCCAACACTAACTTTGTATTGGTTGGCCCTCCCTTAGTCCTCGCTTGTGAATCTCGGGGACGAGATTCTTTTTAAGGGGGGAAGACCTGTCACATCCCAATTTTGGAATACATGTTAACATAGTTGTTTTGCTAATTGCTTGACTAATAAACCTTGGTTGTGTTTGTTTGTGGTTGTTTAAGTGCAACCAAACAAACTAATTATATAAACTTGCAAACTTAAAAGGATAGCAAAGCAGTGAACTAAAAATATTCAACATATTGTTCCAGGGATAAAACTATTCAACATATTGTTCCAATGACTTTGGCAATATTTTCTAAAGTAAATATTGATCAAAGAGTTTTCCAAACACATCTTATAAATCTCATACTTGTTGAATATTATTCCAAGACCCAAATTAAGAAAGATGAAACACTTAATAAATTTCCATAGATGATTATCAGAAAAAGAGGCATTCTTAAATGCTTCACCAAAATATTATCAAATGTTTTTCCAACCTTGCAAGATTAAAAACAATAGTATTAGAGAGCATTGAATTGCTATCTCTAGTCACATAAATAATTTGGCAAAGCATTGTTAAAGAAAAGCCTAGTGCTTTATTAAATAGAAATTCCAATACTTCCAGAAACAGAAAACTAAAACAAGTTACTATTGGAAACTTTCCTCAAATGATTTGAAATTCATACCATTGCTTCCTTATATCAAATAAGGAACACACACAAGAGGAGACCAAAAATTGAATCCATTAAAGGCCTGAAAACATGGTTTTTCTCCACAGCAACAATTGGGATTTTGAACAAGTTTGTTCTACAAACTGTTTCCAAATGCCATGAAATAAATACCACATTCTCTATATCATAAATGAGGATGAAAACCAAAAGGAAACAAGTTTTTGAATTGTTTAAGTTGCCAAAAACCCCTGTTTTCTTCACAGCACCTTTTAGAAATTTGAACAAGTTTGTTCTATAAAGTAACTCAAAATGACTTGAATTTTCTACCACATAAGGAACACATCAAATAAGGAATGTGTGCCAAAAATTATCATTTTTGGAAGCTCCTAAGTAGTCAAATAAATTCAATGTCCATTTCTGTAAGATTTCAAATTTGAACAACTTTGAGTTATCAAGTTTAGGCAAATGAGCCAATTTTCATATATGTTGTGCATCTCAACTAATAAGAATTTTGGGCAAAAGGATTTCAAATTTTGACTTGGTTTGCTTAGGGAAAACATCCATTTTCAGAGAGTACAGGGACCTACTTGTAATTTCCCAGGGACTTAAATGTAAGCTGAGTCACATGGTCATCTTCTTCTTCCTGTAGATGACGAAATGGAGGGCATGGCTGCCCATGCCTTCTTTGCTTCGACTAGAAGGTTGCTAGCTAGATAAAAGACCTCAAGTACCTCTCTACCTGCCCCTCTCTCTCTCCCCCCTCGAGCACACCCTCTCTGCTCAGAAAATATCCAACCCCAAACCCTAGGCCGAAATGGCCGCCGTCGATTCGGCCGTTAGAGAGCACGCCGCCGGCAGCCGTTGGTACCAGCAGCTCCGCCTCGTCGTGGTGATGCTCCTTGCAAAAGGAATCGGGCCAAGGCGACTCGAGGAGGCCGCGCCATCTCCATCTTCCCCGAGCCCGACGGCGACTCCGGCGAGCGATTCCCGCCGCGTCGAGCCCCCTCCGACCTCACCGAGCCCTCCGTTGCGGTCGTGGTGAGCACGCGGTCCTCCGCCGCCCTTTTCCCCTCTCCCTCTCCTCGTATTTCGTCGCCGCACCCTCTTCCTCTCCGGGCCGCCGCACGCCGTCGACGCCGGCCGTGCTCCGGTTGCTCCCGGGAAACGAAACCTCGCTAGGAAGGTCCCCCTCATCGTATGAGACGCACGGGTGCTTTTTAATCGGAATATGGTGCACGGATTCACCGGTTGGCAGCTCACCGGAGCTCTCCCGCCGGCGGGGTGAGGTCAGGCTCGCGTCAGCCACCTTGGCCCGCGCGTGGGAGATCAAACCTGCGGGTGGGGCCGCAGATCTGCCGCGTGGCTGCCCGCGTGGCAGCTGGCCCGCGAGTCAGCGACTCGGGCTTGCTCCCTCCGCGGTAGCAGTAGATCCCGGCCGGCCCAGCCCGTGGATCTGGCCCAACTGTGATGTTTTTCCATTTTAATTTTACAGAGAAAGTGCATGGTTACTTTTGGCTCAAAAAGGAAACTTAAAATATGATTTTGGCCAAACCAAAATTCACAGATGTAAAGCAACTAAATCTAAACCACCTCCAACTTGTAGATCTACATTTGGATGGATAGATTTGAAATGAAAAATGATTTGGCAACAGGTACCAGAAACACCAAAATGAGCACCATTTTTATTTTACAACTCAGAATGAAGTGAGGCCAATTGCATTGGAAAGACCTTGAAATTTCCTAACAGGAGCATTTAACCTCGTTTCCAAATTCATTGTATTTTTGAAATGGCATGCAATTTGGTAAAACACCAGAGAGCACTTTGGTGATTTTTATAAATTAATTAAAAATGATTTTTGATGCAAACTCAATTGTATGGTCTTGTATATGTTTAGGGCTATCCAAACCTAGAAGGGTTTAATTTTTAGAGCATCCTAGAAAATTTGGTGGACAGATCTTTGTTTGGCATATTTCTGCCATTTTGGCATTTTAGCTAATTAATTGTTGTGATTATATTTTTGTGTTGCATTATTGTTTTCTAGCATGTAAAAGTTGTGTGAACTTGTTTTCTAAGTGTTACTTAGATATTTTAGCATGTTAGAATGTGTGGACTTGAGTGGAGAAGAAATATGATATTTGTTAGTAGCATTTGATTATTCTCTAGTAATACTTGCATAACATTTTTGAGTGATGAATTCATGTGCAAAGCACTTGGATTTTTTGAGTGTATCCAGTACCATGTTGGTACTTAGTTTGTGTTGTTATCACCTCTGCTAGAGTGCATTTGAATTGGTAGAAAAGCACGAGTAGCTTAATCATTACTATGAGAATGGTTATGGAAAAATTCCCTCATGTGTGGAATTTTGACATAATCATTTGTGGTTTTGTGACCACATATTTTTGGGTTGTATCCATAGGTCCAGTAGCATTTTGATAAGGTTGTTATGAGTACTTGACACCTAAAGTTTTCACATGTGTGAAAACAATAGCATGAGTATCATTACCTTGCTTATTTTAGCACCCTGTTATTTTCTGCTAGTATTGTTATTGCACTAGAAGCTTGTTTAGTCTTTTGTTAAATTTTTAGCAAGTGGACCAGAGGCATTGTGACCTCTTAATGCTTTGATATTCTAGTGGAACACCCACTGGTTTCATTGCATTGTTGGTGGAAACATTATTTCCCCCACACTAGATGTGTTTCTTTT
Organism: Alopecurus myosuroides; assembly: GCA_028641055.1. Lineage (NCBI taxonomy): Eukaryota > Viridiplantae > Streptophyta > Magnoliopsida > Poales > Poaceae > Alopecurus > Alopecurus myosuroides. The sequence goes on from CM054058.1 coordinate 353,765,036, forward strand.
ATATATGTTTTGAGTAGATCTTTAAATGCTTTTTAGGCTTATTGCTAGATTAATTCTCATGACACTAGTACCATTTAGGTACTGTTATTTTGGTTATAGAACCTCTAAATACTTGGTGCTTGTTTTTGAAATAGGTTTAAAATAGAAATGCTTAAGGACTAGATTTCACACTAGGATATTCATGTATGCTTTTTGTCTTGTTTTCCCTTAGGGAAAAATATGAATCTTTGGTGTGGAAACCAGAGGATGGAATGTCCTTTTGGAATTATTATCTTAGGGTTTTCACCTCTGATAGGTTTCCTCTTAAGTAGCATAAAAGCATGAATAACACTTGGATGACTAGGAATTAATCTCCTCACATGTGTAGCATTTTAAGCATAGTTTTTCCTTGTTTCCTAGCTATGTTTTTTTTTATGTTATTTTGTGGAATCCAGTAGCATTTATGGTACTGGTTAGAGGAGTATTTTTGCCTCTGCTAGCTTTCACACTTGTGCATAAAATTAACTAGTGTAGCCTAAACTAGTCTAGTATTTTTCCTAAATTTTCTACTAGTATGAGTAGGAGTTTTTGTGTGCTTGTTTGTTTGTTTTGAGCACTTTTATAAAAGTGACCAGAGGCTTATTAACCTCTTGGTGAGCATATTTGCTAGTGGAACACCCACTGGTATGTTTGCCTCATGGTGGAAAAATAGGTTTGACTTGTTGTCATGAGCTTATTTCACCACTTGAGTAATTTAGCAAATTATGTGTGCTAGCCATAGAGATTGTTGTGGGAATTTTTAGACATCAAAATGTGTTTTATGTGACACCCTACTGTCTAGTAACATGTGCTTTACCCCACTGGTCCATGGTGTTCTTAACTAAAAATCATTGAATTGGCCACACATAAACACTAGAAAAAAAAAAAGCAGACTTTTCAACTATAGTTTTTATGCCAATTTTTCTTAAGGGAAAAATTGAGAACTTGGGTGGTACTTCTTGATTGTTTGCTGTATGTATTACTTGTAGCCTTGTTTGTCTTGTTTGGTTCTGAATGTGTGTCCTTTATTCTCTTTTTACGGCGTTAGAAAACGAAGAGGAAGGAAGTGTCGGGAAGCTCTGTTTCAAGTTCCAGTCACTCCAACAACCAGGGACACAAAGAGATACCAGGCAAGCCATCCTGATTGCTTGCTGATACAATACTTACCATTATCTATCATGCATGTTTTACCTCTGAAGTTTTACCAAAACTTGATTATCAAAACTATTTTTGATGTGGAAATTACTACTATACTATAATATAGGTTACTATCATGCCAATAGTTAAACTTGGTAATACCAAGCCCATAGGCCACCATATGGTATTTATTACCATCAAATATACTAGTCCCTAAGTGGACACCCTAAAATTGTGATTCTACAAAACAAAGGCTTTACGGAAAAACCCGGAGAAAAGGCGGATCCTTGTTCTCCGGAGGAATGTGGAAGTGGTCATTTTTGAGAAAGTGGTGTTTTTCAAAAATGACACATAACCTAGTCTTCGCCGGACAACCTTTACCGTACTGCCACCCTACCCCAACATGGGCACGGGGCTTAACTTGAAGTTTGTTCTTATTAGTGTGTGCTATCTCACTTGCTATAAGGGGCGTCGTACCCTCGAACCGAATGTCGTCAAAACTCCCAATGTTGAGGCATATAAAGTGTGGGATTAATTTTCCCTCCGGATGCATTCATTGAGGCTCCTGGCTAGGCAGGGTGGGACTTGATGCCGGGGAGAACAACCTCAATCGAGAGATAGGCATATTCTAGCTTGAACATAGTGGATGGTTATGATCAGATACCTGATGTTTACATACTGTTGTTACAGTCCGTGATTGTTCACGGGAGGTGTACTGGATCTGGTGGATGTGTACACCTCTGCAGAGTATAACTTTTTCGAAGAAGCCGCGTCCTCGGATATGGACAGTTGAATGGCCATGTAGCTAGCATTGTGTCAATGTTTTTCAAAAAGAGTTTTTGAAAAGGAATTGTATTTGTGAAATACTGGAAGTGTTGAACTTGTGAAGTTCGGAAAGGAATGGAAACTTATACCGTGGAGGTATCGTCGATGATGAAAAGCCAGATGATGTGATACAAAACAAAATGTTTTGCAAAGAAAACCTTTTGTACTCTAAGCAAGAATTCTGGAAACTGATTCCAAGAAGTTTTGCAAAGAGAAAAACCTTCTTTAACAAAACTTAACGAAACCTCTTGTACATGTGATATCTACAAGAGAAATAAAACTAGATTATTTTCTTTTGAAGTATCTTCTTCAACGAAGATACAGATTAACCTAACTGCAACTGTGGTGTCATCATATATGAACACCATTGATAGTGAACCATATTTATAGCCTACCTATTCCAACATATAAGCATACTTGCATGTTGGTAAGTGACATGATGGATGTCTTGCTGAGTACATTCAAATGTACTCATTATGGTTTCGCCCCTGGTATCTACTTATCAGATTTGGAGAAGGAGCCTCCAAAGGATATCTATGAAGAGGAGTACGGAGTTGACGGCTTTGCGAACTAGGATTGTCTCCGGGTCAGCAGCCTGTAGGTTAAGGCGTGACTTGGGCTCAACTACGTTATGTTTTAATTGTCTTCCGCTGTGATGGTTAAGTTGCCTGCCTTTGTGGTAGTTGCGTTAAACTTGATCATGTGATCTTTTATGTAATACCTTTATGTATTCGTGTAATGGATGATGTATTTCTGTGCGCCAACTTTGTATGTTGTTCACGACTGATCTTTCTGGGATCGTGAATGTATGCATACGTAGGGTTTCAGACTGCCGGTCTGGGGTCCTTACAGCTATGCGGCGGCGCCATGGTTGGAACCGACGGCGGCGGGCGGGTCTATTCCGGGCTTGACTAGGCCCTGTGGGTGATACGTCATACACGTATCCATATTTTCTGATGTTCCATGTTGTTTTCATGCCATATGCTACATGTTTTCCTTACACTTTATGTCATTTTTATCGATTTCCCGGGACTAACCTATTAACATGATGCCAACAGAGCCAGTTCATGTTTTCTGTTGTTTTTTGTTTCAGAAAAGTTGTTCTGGAATATTCTCGGAATTGGAAAATTCAAAGCCCGAAAGTATTAGAATTCACGAAGGTTCCACGGAGTCCTGAAGTGGCCCGGAGGGGGGCCACACCATAGGGCGGTGCGCCCCCCCGGTCGCGCCTGGGGGTGGTGGGGACCCCTCGGGCGCCCACCGCCATCGCTCTTTCGCCTATATTACCCCCTCAGATAGTTAACCCTAAAAAGATGCCGCTTTTCCATAAAAACACCCGAGGCCGCTGTCATTGTCAACCCGAGATCGGGAGGGTTCTAGAATTCTCCCCGACACCCTGCCGGGAGGGAAAATCACCACCGGATGGGTCTACACCACCATGCCCGCCTCCGCACTGATGTGTGAGTAGTTCATCCTTGGACTACGAGTCAATAGCAGTAGCTATATAGCAGTAGTTCATCCTTGGGTTAACCTGATGAGAGGCATAAATAGGCGAGAGTGCAACGTCAGTGGGCGTCCAGGGGGCCCACACCACCCCTTGGCGCGGCCAGAGGAGGGGCACGCCGCCTCATGGTGTGGGTCTCCTGAGGCCCCCCTCCGGGTCTCCTCTAGACTCCGTGTACCTGACAACTTTCTAATACTATGGGATTTCGTTTCGTCCAATTCCGAGAATATTTCGAGAACAACTTTTCTGAAACAAAAAACAACAGAAAACATGAAATGGCTCTATGGCATCTTGTCAATAGGTTAGTCCGAGAAAATCCATAAAAATTACATAAAGTGTATAAGAAACATGTAGCATATGACATGAAAACAACATGGAACATAAGAAATTATGGATACGTTTGAGACGTATCAAGCATCCCCAAGCTTAGTTCCTAATCGTCCTCGAGTAGGTAAACGATAAAACCAAATAATTTCTCAGATGACATGCTACCAACATAAACTTTATAATCATAATGTAAAGCATGTAAACTAAGATCAAATCAATAAAGGTTGTGGTTTATAGTTGATATCAAAATAGAGTAATGTATAAACCATTAGGAAGAGCAAATTAAAACTTTTCAACGAATCAATACTAAAAGATAATCCACTGTGCAAAGTATATTAAAGATGATTCAAGCTTCAAGTACAACAATATAATCATCCTAAGCATCCAACTCTCACAACAACTCCTGTTAGGATCAAGTCAAGTTACAACAATATGCACGTGGAAAAATCATCAAACTATTTGGGCACTCAAAACAAGCAAGCGTTCTGTATTGGTTCCTGGCACCAGGATGTTATGGCTAAAATAACATTATGGGGGGGGGGGGTTTGGAAGGTAAATGGAAGAAAGTCTCACACAGCTGAAAGTGATCATTTGACAAGAGGAAGTATTATAATCGAAAATATGCAAGGAGTAGTGATTGCAACGCAACGGATGCCCATAGAGCTATAAGTGTATGAAAGCTCTCCAATGGAACTAGTGGGGGTGCATCCAACTTGCTTGCTCACGAAAACCTAGAGCACTTTTGAGGAGTCTCATCATTGGAATATACAAGCCAAGTTCTATAATGTAAGTTCCCCACATAGTTATGCAAGTCATAAAATGAAAACTCTCTCCAAACTGAAGTATTGGTGCTACATTAGCACAAGTGTGGAATAAATGATAGTAGTGCTGCCCCCTCTCTCTTTATTATCTCTCTTTTGCCCTCTTTCTCTATTTTTTACTTTTATTTTATATATATATATCCTCACTGGTAGGGGCAACACTCTATTTTACAATGAATCATTACACTTTTAGTGCCAGAAAACCGCAACTTAAAACTCACAAGTTAAAAGATTACATCTAGAAATTTGATCATACAGGGCATAATGAAAATCACTCCAAGAGGGTTCATGGCAGTGACAAGTCACTGTTGGCTACCCTAACCGTAGCGCGTAACAAAAATCCATTACGATTGTTATCAGCAGAGGAAGTCATATACCATTATACTATCAACTGGATTTTCGAGTGTGGCACAGTTTCAAGACCTTAGAACAACCATTAATTGTTTTTACTTTACTAGACCAGCAGGTTTACCACTAAGCATATAAATATATCAAAATAACAGCAAATAATCAAGTGAAACAGTTTAATGATCTACAAGAGTATGCAAGTCTTTTCCAACATACCATCTACCGCACGTAGCATTTTCTATTTCCATCAAACACCAAACGATATATATTTCAACACAAACTCTCCAACTAATATAGCAATGAAACAAGATAGTGCTAACATAATTCTACTAGAACTAACAGCTCTGAATAAGAGATGCATGGCAACACAGAGCTAAAAGGATTTCCAGCAGCTAGAAGAAAAACTAAGAATACGAGCAAGTATTCACATGAAAAAGTGGAGCGTGTCTCTCTCCCACACAAAGAATACTGGGTTCCAACTATATTTATTGCAGCAAGGAAAATAAAAGAAAACAAAACAAAAAACAAACACATGCTCCAAGTAAAGTGCATATGATGTGACTGATGGTGCAAGAGTTACGGTGATGCTTGCTTGTTGGGAGACTCCAAGTACAGAGTGTAAAGAGTGTAGCGACAAGTTTTCCCTCGGAAAGAAACCAAGGATTACTAGACCTGTAGGAGAAAGAAATAACTTCCGGAGGTTGATGCAGCTGATGTGGTAGGATGCACTACCGGTTCAGAAGCAACGTGGAACCTACGCAACACAATCAAATCACTTTTTCCCAGCGAAGCAATGAGGTTGTCAATCTCACCAGTTTTGCTGAAAACAAAGAGGTTAAACGTATGGTGTGGAAAAAATTACTTGTTTGAAGTAGATGAAAAGAGAACAGTGATGGCAGTAGGAAAACAGTAGGAACAATATGAAAATAGTGATCGTAGTGGTTGTATTATCAGTATAGAGGAAATAGACCGGGGTCCACAGTCACTAGTGGTGTATCTCCAGAACAGATAGATAGCATGTTGGGTAAACAAATTACAGCTGGGCAATCGACAGATATAAAGGCTGCATCGTAGTGCATATGCATGACATGATGATTACTATGTGATTCATGCGGGCATTACCTCAAGTTACATAGACCGTCATCCAACTGCATCTATGACTAATAATCCACCCTTAGAGTGTCATCCGAGCAAAGCATGGGTATTAAGTTGCAAGCAACAGAAGATTGCATTAATAAAAGTGTGTAATGTAAACAATAAAACCATCCTTAGACAAAGCATTGTTGTTTTATCCCCAATGGCAACAACACAACCCCCACCCATTTACGTTTCTATCACTCGAGCGTGAGTGAAAGGGATACATGAACCCACTATCGAGCATAAATACTCCCTCTTGGAGTTACAAGCATCTACATGGCTAGAGCATCTACTAGCAACGGAGAGCATACAAGATCATAAATAACATACACATGAAAAGAACATGATAGATTGATAATCATTGGAAATAACATTCAATATTCATCGGATCCCAGCAAAGACAATATGTAGCATTACAATAAGATGATCTTTATCATGTTAGGCGGCTCACAAGATCTAAACATGAGGCATAAAGAGGAGAGAACAACCATATAGCTACTGCTATTGACTCGTAGTCTAAGGATGAACTACTCACGCATCATTCCGGAGGCGGGCATGGTTGTGTAGAGCCCTCCGGTGATGATTACCCCTCCCGGGAGGGTGCCGGGGAGAGCTTCAGAACCCTACCGAACTAGGGTTGACGATGACGGCGGCTGTGAATGTTTTTGGTGGAAAAGGCTCGTGTATTTATGGTTAACCTCTCGAGATTTATAAATAGGCGAGAGGGAAACGTCGGTGGGTGGCCAGGGGGCCCAAACCACCCCCAAGAATGGCCAGAGGGAGGGTGCGCCGCCCTATGTTGTGGGGCCCTATGGCCCCCCTCCGGTTCCCCTCCGGACTCCGTGTGCGCGACAAATTTCTAAGACTTTCGGGCTTCGAATCGTTCAATTCCAAGAATATTTCCAGAACAACTTTTCTGAAACTAAAAATAATAGAAAACATGAACTGTCTGTGTGGCATCATGTCAATAGGTTAGTCCTAGAAAATCGATAAAAAGGCATAAAGTGTAAAGGAAGCATGTAGCATGTAGTATGAAAACAACATGGAACATCATAAATTATGGATATGTTTATGACGTATGAACGTCCCCAAGCTTAGTTCCAACTCGTCCTCGAGTAGGTAAACGATAAAAACAAATAAATTCTGGGGTGACATGCTACCAACATAAGCTTGATCATCATAAAGTAAAAACGTATGTACGCTGAGATCATAGTACTTTAAACACAGGCATGATAGATGAAATTCTAACAATGAAACTTAGCAATTAATTTGCATAATGAAAAGTACCACAAATAAAAGATCATGAATAATAATGCACTTGAAAGTTATACGTTTGTTTCGAGCATAAAGAAAACATATCAAAGTGGTATTTCGCTTGTCCTTAAGAGTGGGGAAAAAGATAAATGCGAGGACACCTTCAAAGTTCAAGAGAATGACTAGAACATATAATTTGAGAGCAAGTAATAACACATCATGAATCAATTAATAATAATTTTTGGGACCAATGCACATTAAACTCAGAATGGAAACTACGCTCTCTCAATAGTGCATAAAGTTAGAAGATGGAGACTAAACATAAAAGTAGAAGAAAGGCCCTTCGCAGAGGGAAACAGGGATTAACTCATGTGCTAGAGATTTTTATTTTATAAATAGAGGTATTGAAAATATTTTTTTTAGAGAGGTGTATGCTTATGTCAACGAATGGTAAACAGAAAATCCAGTACGTCAAAAGCCTACTAGACTTCACAAGAGCATCTCTCAGTGAAGGATGCATCTGGTATAGAAGGTCATCCCTATTTCTCTTTTGTTTACGCAATTATGTTTTGACTGATAAATGAGGGGCAAAATAGTGAAGAAAATTTATAGTGACAAATTTTGGGGATGGGCACCCCGCTACCAGCTCTTCTATCATTTGGATAAGAGGATAAAGCCACTAGTCCAGGAGTATAAAGTCTAATCAATAAGTGAGATAAAGATTCTCTATTTATGTCCTCATGAGCTAAAACAGGGGCACAAAACAGGAATAATTTTGAAAGTATTAAAGTTAGCACAGGAGAAATTTACTTGGAGTAGCGGTTAAATACCACATGTAGGTAGGTATGGTGGATACTTTTGGGAAACTTTGGGTTTTGGGAGGTGGGTGCACGAGTAGAGCTCATACTCGGTACAGGTGCAGTCTAGCAAAAGACTGGGAGCAACAAATCAAGAGAGCAATAATGGCCATAATCATGCATCGCGACAAAAACATTATTAACCAAAGCATAAAGGGTATTACAAGTAAAAAAGACTAAATGATCATAGAGGCTATAAGTGAGTAAGTGACTGGTTTGTAGTCATAAACATGGTGTAAGCATGCGCCAAGTCAATCAAATAAAGCATTCGAAGAAGAACACCACAAATTCATGCTTCAATATGATAAAAACAACTCATGATTCTTTCAATGGCACACTACGCACTCTGAGATATTTGAGACAAGTCATTCTACAATAGCAACTAATAATCATAGAATTAAAATAACATCTAGCATGACATGAAAAAGTCTAGCCACAGTCTATACAAGCTTCTTTTTGCTCTATTATAAGCACGAAAATTGTACTACTTCTTTCCAGCATTAATCATTTTATACTAAAAAAACTCTCCAAGAGATATAGCACTGTAATAAGATAGTACTAACATAACTCTACTAGAACTAACAGCTCTGAATAAGATATGCAGGAAAAACAAGAGCTAAAAGGATTTGCAACATCTAGAAGAAAAACTAAGAATACAAGCATGGAAGAAAACGAGTATTCGTATGCAAAAAGTGGAGCATGTCTCTCTCCCGCACAAAGAATGACGTGTTCTGACTATTTATTGCAGCAAAGAAAACAAAAGAAAACGAACAAAAACAAACACACGCTCCAAGTAAAATGCATATGATGTGAACGAATAAAAATATAGCTTCACTAGAAGTGGCCTGGTAACTTGTTGATCAAGAAGATTGAGTATTCTTAGAATTTGCTGGGATGAACCATGGGGGCATACCCAATCTTTTTATTTGCACTCTTCTTGATCACATTATATCACCCACTTCTCTTGACCCTTGAAAACTTCCTTCACACCACACTCAATGTAATTCGCATTAGGGAGTTAGTGCACAATCAATAATTCACATTTTCTGCATGGACACAAGCGTTATTGGTACTTTAAAACATTAGCTAGAGCCCCTAATGTTTTGTGAAGCAAAGAAATCCACTCGACATAGTAAAAGAGAGAATGCAAGAAAAAGGCAGAATCTGTCAAAACCAGAATAGTCTGTAAAGATAAAAAAAATCGGGGCACTTATGTTGCTAAAAAAAGACGTAATCTAGAAAAGTTTTGGAATTAGATGAGGACGAAGCACGAAAATTTGCATGTCATTTTTATCTTTCTGTGAATTATGCAATTTTTTACGGTGGACGGCAGAAATCTGTTTCCTACGCAGAAATCCAAAACCAACATCAACTTTCACTAGATACTTTACTTGGCACAACAAATACGAGAAAATAAATATATAAAGGAGTTGCTACAGAAGTATACAACACCTTGACTCAAAGAAAACAGATAAAAACAAAGCAAAAAATAAAACCATGGGTTATCTCCCAATAAGTGCTTTTGTTTAACGCCTTTTAGCTATAATCAAGTATTTTCAAGTGAAGAAGCATAAAAAAACCAAGTATAAAACAAATTTAAGTCTAACCCACTTCCTATGCATATGAATCTTGTAAAGAAATAAGTTGAAGAAACTCAAACTAGAAATCATGGGAAGGTAGAACAATAGCAATTTTAAAACTTTCAACAAAAAGAGAGGTGTATTAGTAACATGAAAATTCCTACAACCATATTTTCCTCTATCATAATAATTTTCAGTGGCATCATGAAGAAACTAAACAACATAATTATCACATAAAGCATGTTTGTCATGGTATAAAATCACACAGTTCATATCAAGCTCTAAACCAGTGGGATCAAAATTTAAAATGAGCTTCTCATTTTCCCCACTTTTAGCAATATTAAAACAAGATGATTGATCACTCATAAAAGGTATGGGACACATTATAGCAATAATATTTTCAGTAGCATTATAATTTATAGCATCAAGTAACATAGGACCATTATCTAGAGCATTATCATATAAACTGTCTAAACAAATTTCCTCATTATCATGCATATCAATAGTTGGAATAAATAGAGGATTATCATAAGATTTATCGAAGTAGCATGGATTGCAATAAAACAAGGTATTAGATAAGTAATTACTATCATTGGGAGGTAGAACATGGGGTCCATTCTTCCTCCTCTTGATCATAACTCTCCTCCTCTTTTCCATCCAATGAGTTTCCAGATTCAGCAATTTCTTCTTCCATAGGCTCTTGCAAGGCATTAGTCTCTTCCTTAGGCGGAGAGCATCTATAAATATATTTGATAATATAGACATTTCCTTCCTTGTAATTATAAAAAAAATCAAGTATATCATAAATCTCATATTTATATGGTGCATCATCAATATTTTCAAGCAAATAAGCAATTTCGAATGCACCCTTCCAAGCAATAAATTCTTCAATTTATTCCACAGCATAAAAGTCATAATTTCCCTTAACATAAGAAGATATGGTAACATTATCATTATACTCACATTGAAAAGGGAGGTGTTTATACCTCCTACAGAAATAAGATTTATCAAAGCAATAAGTAACATTATAAGTAGAGCACAAGTGTCGAGACTTCGTAGTTAGGATCATGGACGGGGGTGCCATAAGCCTACTGGTAGAACCATGAGTGGAAGCGTGAGAGTTCTCGAAACGAGGACACGATTTACCCAGGTAGCCCCCAAGGAGAATTAAGACTTCATCTTGTCGTCCTTTATAGATTTGTATTCTTTTCATAAAAGTCGGTGTTTTGTGTTGAATCTTCGTTCATCAAAAACTTCTAATGCCAAACGCAGATTTTCCGAAATTCGGCATTTCTTCCATGAATCTTCATAGAGAAAGAACTTGCAACATAAGCTATGAAATCGTGCTTACGTCACGAACGCTTGGTTTCAGTTACAAGTCTGAAACCATATCTCTGACAGATTTTGCGCGAGAAGCGAGGAGATAGCCACTATCACCGCGGCTCCTCGTTTCCCGGGTTTCTCAGCACAACACGCGTCAATCATCCAACGGCTAAAATAGCCTTTGAGACGAATCTTGGCGCAAAATAGCTATAAATGGCCTGCCTCGAGCCGTCCAGTTCACCTTCTTCTTCCTCATTTTCCCTCGAGCACTTCAGAGCATAGTGCACCGGTGAATCTAGAGAGAGAGAGAGAGAGAGTAACCGAGCACTTCACCAGAACTCACCATCAGCGGCCGGAGTTCTGCCTCGCGACTGTGCCGCCGGGAAATGGCATCCGACAACACCTCGCCTCTACACGAGACCATGACCGTCCTCGAGCCGACGACAGAAACACTCACTCCTCCTGCTCCTACGGTTCCTCCAAGCATCTCCACAGGTGCGCCAGAGTTTTCTGGGACCGCATCGGTGGGCGGAGACGCTGTCCCCGTGGCCGGAACCATGCCACCGCCGTCTTCCGCTCCCCTTCCTCCTCACACCTCCGAATCTGGGGAGGGGGGATCTTCTGCCCACGACGGCGACACCGCGATGGACGTCACGGACACCGAAAGCTAGGAAGAAGAAGTTGGAGACTCCGGCAATTGGAGCCAGTGCAACACTGCGCTGGCTCTAATGCGGAGTTTGGAGAATGATGGATTCATCGTCAAGGACAAATGGCGGATTGATGATGAAGACATGGAGCCCTCGCCGAAATATGGAGAAAGGGTAATCCTTGCCTCCCATGTCCTTAGAGGTATGGCTTCCCCCTTCTGCCTTTTTCCTCCAGGTGTTGAATCACTATGGGGTTCAGCCCCATAACCTTCCTCCTAACTCCAACCTCTACATAGCCGGGTTTCGGGCTCTCTTTGAGGGATAATTAGGAATAGAACCCAGGCTAGATTTCTTCCTGTATTGCTTGAATGTGAAGCAAAACACATCTGACGGTGTTCCCCCCGCCCGCGGGACCGTTTCATTTAGCCTACGTAGGTCTAGATACAAATGGTTCCCAAAAATCAAACTTCCCAGTCCGTCAAATTCTGGACGGGCTTGTTCTTTTATAATCCGGATGTTCCGTTTCCTGGAAAGAAGACGAGCATTCCAGCATTTGAGAATTCCGCCGCCACTCCTAGAAACAACTGGGCGTTGGACGTAGTCCAGGTCCTTCCTCTGGACCTACTTCGGATCAAGAGGCGAATCTCGAAACTCGTCGTCTCCTCTCCTCCTCTGACTGGCATGGACATAGTCCTTTGCTGGCTCGGAAGGAGAATTCAACCCCTTGCTTTTCATGGCGGTCGTCTCCTTTGTGATTATACGGGGCCGGACGATGCGATGAGAGTGACAAAGACGACACTGACCAAGAAGGATTTCAGGAAGCGCGTAAATCATTTGGTGGCAACACGCGACCAATATGAAGAAAGCCTTCCAATGTTCAAGGTCGAACATCCTCCTCCGAAGGTATGAATTTTTATGCTATCTTTTGGGAAGGTTTCTATGATTTCCTTTTCATGGATGTTTTTCTTAGCAACTTATCCGAGTTTCTTTTTTGGAAGCTTGAGACTCTTACGGAGGAGGCAGAACTGAAAGCCCGCTTTATTGCGGCTGGTGGATGCAAAAGGAAGAAGATTCCTGCGTCCTCCGACGTAATAGATCTTGGCGGAGTAGCCGTCGCCACCTCCAGGTAATGACTCGGATTTTTCTTTTGCATACTTTCCTTATTTATGCACGAATATTTTTCTCGGATTTTAAGTCTTGGGATTTCTTTCCCGTTTAGCCTTGCTCCCGTTCTGTTGAAGGGAAAAGGCAGGAAGAAACATAAGGTTTCCGCTCTTAGGGGGCCTAAGCCTTCCCCTGCTACTGCCCCTGACATGCCAATGGTAGGGGGCGAAGAACACTCGGCTCCTCAAGAAGAGTCCAATTTCCCTCTTCCGAGCCAGGCCAGCCAGCCCGATGCGCCTACTACAGACGCGCGGGAAAGGGCGGTGCACTTTGAATAAGGAGGCCCCTCCCTAGTCGAGCCAATCGAGCAAGTTCTGCAATTTGACGATAAGTTTAAGGTAAAGCAGGAGGCCTCCTTTGATGCACATGGGTATATGCATCCGTGGGCAAAAAAGCAGTTTGCCCGAGTCCCCTTGATTCATCCATGGCCAAAAGGCGGATTAGTTATTCGGAATAATTACACCTTCTCGCCTTGGTAGGTTATCCAAGACGGAATCCACCATATGGGGGTTTCTTTCTCGGAATACGCCAAGTATTTCACGAAAATGCTGAGCAGTTTGCAAAGGATTAGCCATGTATTATCCCTATCCCCGAAGTATTAAGACAAAAGAATTCTTTTTGTTTTAATACTTTTCATCTTGCCTTCTCGTTGTTTTAACAAGTCTTCTCCTTTGTATGTATTCAGCAAACTGCTAAACCCATTAAAAAGGAAGTCTTTGATGAACTTACCATAAAAAACCAAGAGGTGAAATCCCTTCTTGGTATTCTTAATGAGAAAGACTCGGAAATCTCTGAGATTCAGAACCAACTGAAGGAGAATGACGGTAAGCATCTTATTCTTTCTTTGTATTTTGATTCTGACCTTGAAAATTTCCCCTTAAGTACTTTTCGCGTTAACTTTTTGTGTTCTTTTCTTTTTAGCCTCTTTTGCCAAAGCTAAGCAGATTGCTGAAGATGCTGGGAATGCCCAGAACCTTCGTAAGGAAAACTTGGAGCTTAACAAGATCAATGTGAAGCTTCAGAAAGATTCAGAGGAAAGCCAGTTGGCTTTGGGCTTATCCGAGTCTTAGGCTTCGTCGCAAACCAAGAAAGATAGGAGGAACATCTAGGATCTTGAATCTTCTCTTCACCAACGACTTGTAGAAGTCACTGAGATGGACAAGATTCATGGTAGGCTTTTTTTGATCCTTTACCAGGTTTTCCTTTCGTTTTACCGAATGTATTCTTTTTTTGCTTCTGGATTTCTCATACTTTCTCTTCTATTTTTTTTGTAATAGAAGGAAATCCTCTCATCTCTAGGATTGACCGCATCCGAGCTTTTGGGACCTTCGTCACCGAGTTAAAGAACGCCAGAATGCTACTTATCAGCAACTGGATTCCAAAAAAAAGGACGAGTTCTCAGAAGCAGGCCGGCTTTCGGAAGCATTCGCGGAGGTGATCATCCATCGCGAGAATTGGATGAAGTCTGACGCTCGTGGTGGAGTGCGCATGGCCATAGGGCTTATGAAAATGCACTATACCACTGTGAAGTCCTAGCGCATTGCCACCGGTATTCCTCAAGGATATACCGAAGCGCTGGGGGAGGAAATCTTCAACCCCATCAAGGAGCATGCTTCTAAAATAGCTCGGATGGTCTCTACATCGACATTCTACCTGGCGGAAGAAATTCCGTCTACTCTGGAGAATCCGAGTGAGAATGACGATGACGACTTCATGGATGCCGCTCGAGTCCTGCGAAGCCAGAATCCAATAGGATGCATTACTTATTCTTGTGATGCAAAACTCATGTTGTAATGCATTTTGTATTTTGTATAAACAATGCTATCCTTTTGCAGTAAAGATTCAACGTTGCAAATTTGAAATCTTTAACTCCTTTTCTTCTAAGTTCTCTGGTTTGTATGCTTTGACTTTCTTTAGTGTTTAAGCGATTCCAAAAGTATGCAATCTTCACGCCAAGTGACCAGGTTAAGTAACCAATCAACCAAAACTCGGAATCATGGATTATACTTTGGAACTTTACTTACTAGATCGAGTGACCCAACAACACAGACAATCAGATAATACTTAGGAATAATAAGGAGTTTGAAAAAATGAACTCCAGGCACGCAGGCACAATCTGGTGTTTTGTAGCCTACTTAGGCCAAAAGAATTCATATTTATAACTCCAAGCTCACTGGCACAATTCAGGTTGACACTGAAGCAAATTTAAAGATCATTGGTAAATAGAAAAGACTGAACATGCTTTGAATAGTAAAAGACAAGAAAACTATATGCATGCATTTCCGACAACTTTATTTCATGATCTGAATAATGTTTACATAGAATTAAACTAAGTATAGAAGGGACGTAACTGCTGGATGCTCCAAGGCCTGTTTGTTTCTCCTTGTTCTACATCTATGCTTCTTTCCCTCTTGCGATTTGGATTTTTCAGGTCATCTTCTGTATCCCGATCTATAAGTTAGTATGACCCATTTTTCATAGCTTTGCTAATGACAAACGGTCCTTCCCAGATTGTGGCTAACTTGTGCTTTCTATCGTGTACCAATCTTAGCACTAAATCACCTTCTTTGAAAGATCGATGTTTGATTTTACGGCTATGATATCGCTGTAAACCCTGTTGATAAACGGCAGATCTTTGCAACACAAGTTCTCACTTCTCTTCTAAAATATCGACGACATCCTGACGCACACTTTTGGCATCCGACTCATCGTATGCCTGCACTCTTTGGCTATCATGGATCATGTCCATTGGAAGCACTGCTTCTACACCATAGACCAATGAAAAATGCGTCGTTCGAATGCTCCAAAGCATGGAAGGCAATTCTTCTACCCATGCTCCAGCTGCTCTATGAAGAGGAGTTTTGAGTCTTGGCCGTATTCATTGCAAGATCGAACTAGTCATTCGTTCAACCTGACCATTGGATTTTGGGTGCGCTACAGATGCAAGACATAGGCGAATTCCCGTTTGCCGGCAATATTTTGCCAGCTCTCCAATTGCAAAGTTTGTTCCGTTGTCCGTGATTATACTATGTGGGACGCCATATCGCATGACAATGTCAATGACGAAATTTCTGGCAGTCGCATCGTCAAGTTCTTTTTATGGGTTTAGACTCCACCCACTTGGTATACTTATCTACTTCAACGAGTATATGTGTGAGCCCGCCTCTTGCAGTTTTGAATGGCCCCATCATATCTAGCCCCTAGACCGCGAACGACCATGTTATGGGGATAGTCTTGAGCGCTTGAGCCAGCATATTTGTCTGCTTGGCGTAATACTGATATCCGACACATGTATTAACTATGTGCTTTGCGTCTATCTTGGCTGTAAGCCAAAAAACCCGGCACATAATGCTTTCTTAACTATGCTTTTTGATTGAGCATGATGTCCGCAATCTCCGGCATGAATTTCTTGCAGAATTTGTCGTCCTTCTTCTGGTGAAATACATCGCTGAAAAATTCCGATAGTGTTGCGTTTATACATGCAACCATTGATTATCGCGTATCCTTTGCATCGACGTTTTATCTGCCTTTGCAAGACTTCGTTTGCTCCGTCCGGGAACTTCTGATCAACTAAGAAGTTCAAATATGGAATTGTCCAATCCGGATTAACAAGCAAAACTTCTATTGACTCGGAAACTAGGGGATAATCGACATCTCCGTCTTTTATTGATCGTTCATACAAATGCTGGACCAATACACCAGGTGGCAATGTTTTCACCCTTTTCGAGCCCATTCGGGATAGAGCATCCGCGTTCCAGTTTTCTTCCCTTTTGACATGATTTACCTCAAATCCTAGGAAGCAAATGACAAACTCGTCGACTGTTCTCCGATATTCGGCCATTATAGGGCTTTTAACATACCATGTTTGGTTAAGCTAGTGGTGTACTAGATCCGAGTCTCCGTAACAAAGTATGCGTTTGACGCCTATTTCCTTTGCAATATGTAAGCCTTGAAGCAATGCTTCGTATTCTGCCACATTGTTGCTGGAGTTGAAGTGAATTTGTAATACATACTCCATTGTGTCGCCTTTTGAATATTTAAGCATCACGCCTGCACCAGCACCTTTCTTCATTTTGGATCCATCAAAATGCATTATCCAATATTCCGACTCTGGCATTGGTGTGTTTTCCAGGGCTTCTGTCCAATCGGCGACAAAATCTGCCAACTCCTCGGATTTAATAGACGTTCGAGGTTGGTACTTAATATTGAACGCAGCGAGCTCAATGCCCCACTTGGCTACTCTGCCGGTCCATTGTTATTGAATGTCCTTGGAAATAATGACAGAATTTTTGAGATGCGAAAAATACGCCATATGCCAGCTTTTGATAATGTGGATACCTTTGTTTTCATTCCGAGAATACCTAGCTGGCATAGTACACCGGGTGTTGATCTGGAATACTTTGTTCGTCTTTCCGTCTTTCCACGATTATTACTGCACTTATAACTCTGTTAGTTGCTGTAAGTTATAGTAACATGGGTTATTCGTCTTTTGGGGATGCCAAAATCAGAGCTTTCATCAAGGTTTCTTTTAACTCGGTTAATGCTTTGTCTGCCTCTTCTGTCCACTCGAATTTGTCGGATTCCTTCAACAAGTTGTATAATGGCAGAGCCTTGTCACCAAGCCGGCTTATGAATCTGATTACATCGTCTGCATAACCCTTCAATCTTTCAACGTCTTTTAGACACGTAGGTCCTTTGATGTTCAAGATTGCCTTGATCTTTTCCGGGTTTACTTCTATTCCTTTGTGAGAAACGATAAAACCTAGAAGTTTTCCCGAGGGAACCCTGAATATGCACTTTAATATATTTAACTTCATTTTGTAAGTGCGGATATTATCGAAGGTTTCTCGTAGATCTTTAAAGAGCGTATGCTTTTCCTTGGAAACAACATCAATATCATCCATGTAAACATGGATGTTTTTACCTATTTGATCATGCAAGCATCTTTGCATGCAAC
Source organism: Alopecurus myosuroides (assembly GCA_028641055.1). NCBI lineage: Eukaryota > Viridiplantae > Streptophyta > Magnoliopsida > Poales > Poaceae > Alopecurus > Alopecurus myosuroides. Next base: position 353,782,935 of record CM054058.1, read on the forward strand.
GCTGGTATGTGGCTCAATCATTCTTCAGGCCAAAAGGCATGGTTATGTAGTAATATGTTCCATAGAGGGTTATGAAAGAGGTTTTTATTTGGTCTTCTTCTTTCATGAGTATCTGATGACATCCGGAATAAGCGTCCAAAAAGCCTAAAATCTCATAGCCAACAGTGGCATATATTATTTGCTCGATTCACGGTAATGCAAATCTATCTTTATTGCACAACTTGTTCAGACTGGTATAATCTATACACATCCTAAGAATAATAGTATCCTTCTCCGGGACTAATACTGGATTCGTAGACCAATCAGTATGTATGACTTCCCGGATAAAATTAGCTGCTAAAAGCCGGATAATTTCTTTACCAATAACCTTCCACCTTCTTCCCTCAAAATGACAGAGGCCTTGTTTGACAGGATTTGATCCTGGAATAACCTTCAATTGGTGCTCAACAAGTTACGTGGGTACGCCTGGCATATCATCTGGACACCAGGCGAAAATTTCCCAGTTCTCACGGAGAAACATGATGAGCGCCCTTTCCTATTTGTTGGTCATTCTTGTTCCCACGATGATGTATTTCGTTGGGTCTTTGGGATCCAGCATGATTTTCTTTGTATTCTCAGATGCTTTGAAGCTGCCAGCCAACTTTTGGCTTTCTTTTCCTGCAGGCATCTCTGTCGGCAAAACCTCTTTAGCCAGCTCCTTCAGCTCTTCCTTTTCTATTGCATGTTCTGCACAAAGGGTGTTTCCTCGCTCCAGCTCATTTGCTAGCTTGAAATCTCCTTCAATGGTGATTACTCCACCTTTTGGCCCTGACAATTTAAGATTGTTGTAAATGTAGCACGATCTTGCCTTGAATTTGGCGGAAGCCGAACGTCCGAGTATTGCATGGTATACACTTTCGAACGATAGTACTTCAAAATAAATTGTCTCCAGGCGAAAGTGTTTTGCCTTTCCGAAGGTTACTTCTTGGGAAATTTCTCCTAAGGATTGTTCTTGCCTGCTAGGAACAATGTCGTGAAAACGCACATTGCTATGCCTGAGCTGGGTTTTTGAGATATGCATTTTTTCCAAAGTACTCAAGTACACGATATTGATGCTTGATCCTTCGTCCATCAACACCATTTTGAGCCTAGTGTTTTGAACAATAGGGCTTACGACCAACGAGTGTGTGCCGGGTGCCGGGATATTATCGAGACGATCTGACTGATCCCAAGTAATTGGCATCTTCAAATACTTCAAGTACTTTGGGGTTGGAGGCACGACCGTGTTGATTTCTCGCAGCATTCGTTTTGCATGTTTTGCTGATGGAGTCGCAAGGAAAGTTATGTTACATTCTCCTTCGACTCTCGGGATATTGGGTTCGCCTTTCCGTTGATGTTCCTGGATTTTGTCATTAGTATCAGAATCGCTTCGTCTTTGTCAGCTACCGTCTTTTGCTTGTTGAACTTCCCTTTGGAATTCTTTCCTCTGTTCCCGGATCTTGTTGCCTTTCATGTGCTTATTAAGGCGGCATTGCGCGTTTGTATGGGCAGGCTTCCCAAATCGCGAATGGTGGACACATGATTCTGACTTAATTTTTTCCCACTCTTCCTTGGAGTAGGAGATAGGCTCTCTGATTTATGTGCTCTTGCCCTTCCATCTTCTGCCGTTATCCTTTCCAAAGGCTATATTTACTTCTTTGGGTTTTGGTTGTGCTTCTGGAGTAGTCTTGTTTTCAGAACGAGAAGCCTTCTTGGCTTGAACCAAAGCATCTATATTTCCTCCTCTCGGTCTAACATCGTCTTCAGCTGCTGCATGCTCATTGGCGGTCGTGAGCATAGAATCTAAGTCCTTGTGCTCTTTTGAACCAACAATGAATGGTACCAGACCGGGTTTTAGGCCATTGATGAAAGCATGCATCGCTTGTACATCACTTAATCCAGAGCAACTATTCTTCACTGCTGTCCAGCGTGTGATAAAGTTGACATAGAACTCATCCTCATATTGGACAGAATGGTTCAGCTGGTTGATGCTCTTGGGGCGTTTATACGTACCCTGGAAGTGTTGAGCGAAAACTCTAGCCATATCCCTCATCTGAACCCCAATCACCACGACATGAATCCTTGGAGGAGCCAGTAATGCTGTCGCTTGTGCCGAATGCTGCAATGGTGTCGTGATGAACTTAATTTGAATAGTTGTGCTACTAGCTAATGTTCTGGTTTGGACAACTAGTATATGTAAGAACTTTATTAGTATTGTGGAAGAATTCCTCGTGTGTGTAAATTTTTTAGTACTATATATGTAGTACTTCTATGTTATGTTGCTTTAGCCGATCATGTTTTTAGGATGCCCTAATATTGTATATACTTAGTTAATAAGTGGATGTGTCACGTCATTTAGTACTCGATCATGCCCAATAAGCCAATCCTTGTCAAAAACTCGTTATCTAATGGATCAAAGGTTTTTTAATCTTCATTTAAATATAGTCGAAAATAAAGAACTAATGTAGAATGCAAACCTTTTCGATTAGTAGATGATTACATTTGAAAAACCTTCAATTTATGGGACAACATGCGACAATTGGCAGTTATAGCCCTTTGTACCCTAATTAACACATAGACCCTCAATTTTTAAAAATTCACATCCAAACCTAACATCTGCGCGCCTAAATTACGACCACTAACAGCCGCGCGCGCGCTATAATCTCGAATCAGTCTCACACGGGGTCCCACTCGTCAGCGTCACAGGCGCGCGCGCGCTAAATCTTCACCGAAACAGCCTCACACGGGATCCTACTCGTCAGCGTCATAGGCCTACGCGCTCCCTCGCCCACTCTCGGCTACTTCCCCACTGAAAAGGATAACTCTGGCCCCCTCCCAAAAAAAACCCAGTGCCTCCACTTTGCCCACTGGGCGGCGGCTATCACGGCGGCGCCCTCCCTAGCTTCCCCGTCCTCACCGACGTCCTCAACCAATGACTGGTAAGTGCTGGTTGCCTCCCTTCCCTTCCTCAACAAAACGATTCAATCTAGGTTAATGGCGGCAGATCTAGGTTAGATACCGGCGGATGTAGGTTAGATGCCGGCGGCCACCGTCATTGACGTGTTTTAGGTCACCACCAGCCATGGATTTAGCTCACGCTACCGTCACAGGTATCTCGAAGATCGCTTCCTCCACCCAGATGGAGATCCACCGGAACAAGGCCTTGGAGCTCGCAAGGCCCCCTGTTCTTCAGATCCCCAAGGTAAATACTAGCATATAAATTAGTATCTCCTTTCGCCTTCGTAGCTACTTGTTTGATTTTTCTTCTTTCCATATTTGGTTGTAGCACTCTAGTCGAGGCTGTAGCTTCTGCACCATGTATCCTTATCCTTATGAAACTCGTAACTGGATGGAGATTCATAACAGTAAAATTCCAACTCAGGAGGTAAATGTTCTACGATCTCATTAATTTTGTTTTGTGCTTATTAGTATGAGGCTACTTTTCTTCTTTTCCATTGCTAAACATCTGTGCTTGATACATGTGCCAATAATTAAAGTGTGCACTCGGTCTTGATGAGATCATCGAGCATTTACCTAGTGTTATGTACAACCACATTGGTTCTGCATCTTCCTTGGTAAAATGTTCAATGATCTCATTAATTTTTTTGTGTGCTTATTAGTATGATGCTACTTTTCTTGTTTTCCATTGCTAAACATCTGTGTTTGATACATGTGTCAATGATTAAACTGTGCGCCCGATCTTGATGAGATCATCGAGCATTTTACCTAGTGTTATGTACAACCACATTGGTTCTGCATCTTTCTTGGTAAAATGTTCGATGATCTCATTAATTTTGTTTTGTGCTTATTAGTATGAGGCTACTTTTCTTGTTGTCCATTGCTAAATATCTGTGCTTTATACGTGTGCCAATGATTAAACTGTGCAATCGATCTTGATGAGATCATTGAGCATTTTACCTAGTGTTATGTACAACCACATTGATTCTGCATCTTCCTTGGTAAAATGTTCGATGATCTCATTAATTTTGTTTTGTGCTTATTATTACGAGGCTACTTTTCTTGTTTTCCATTGCTAAACATCTGTGCTTGATACATGTGCCAATGATTAAATTGTGCACACGATCTTGATGAGATCATCGAGAATTTTACCTAGTGTTGTGTACAACCACATTGGTTTTTGCATCTTCCTTGGTAAAATGTTCCACGATCTCATTAATTTTGTTTTGTGCTTATTAGTATGAGGCTACTTTTCTTGCTTTTCATTGCTAAACATTTGTGCTTTATACGTGTGCCAATGATTAAACTGTCTCTGCCAATGATTAATATGCAGCAATGTGTCTAGCAGTTTGGCTACTATAGCAAATAGCATGCAGAACAAGTTCAGTTGTGCCTCATTTTACTATAGTAGGTAAATCTGTCAGAATTGTTGCGTGTCATTTGTATGTACCATGATTGGCAATAAGGATCACTATTACACTTTTACTTGTTTTGTTGCATGTGCCGATGATTAGACTATGGTGATGGTTTGCCTTGTAGTTGATGATGTGCTAAACATGTATGATGCCTTTTTTTTGTAGGGTTTGCGAACCTGTGGTTGTGGCTTCAGAATGGATGGATCAATGGGAGAAGTGTTGTGGAACAATTGCATGTGCGTTTTGAGAGCATTGACGTGGAACGTGTGGATGTGCCCTTAGAATGGATTGGTGACAAGGAAAAGTGACGTGGAACCTGTGGATGTGCCTTCGGAATGGGTGGATCAGTAGGAAAAAGTGACGTGAACCGTATCGATGAGAAACTATTTAGTTTATGATGTGCACCTGTTTAGATGCTGAGGTGCACCTGTTGTGATGTGAACCCTATCGATGACATGAAACTATTAAGTTAATGATGTGAGCGTCTTGTGATGATGGCGGTAACCTTTGTGATGCTGGTGTGAACTGGTGTTAATTCTAGTTATTATAAATCTCCTTGTTCTGATGATGGCGGGTAACCTTTGTGATGCTGGTGTGAACTGGTGAACTGACAGTAGGGCCCGTGCAAAAAAACGTTAGGAACAACCGCGAGAGAGCGCGGTCGTTGCCGGTCAAAGCAGTCAAACCTGGCAGGATGTGTGGGTCCGATGAAAATTCGCGACGTTTTACGTGAGCAAGCCAATTTCGTCGAAGGCAACTGGGCTCTTAGTGGGCTACTGGGCCGGAGACGAAAATCTGCGACGTAAAAGTAGCAAAAAGTCAGGCAAAACCAGTCTGCGACGGACCAAACAAATACGTCGAGAGCAAACTCCACTTTTCAGCCATTCGCGACGGAAACACTCGACGTTATCAAAATGTGCCACTCAAAATGTTCTGGATCGCGTGGATTTGGTAGTGAGAGAGCATATAAGATCATAAATAACATACACACGAAAAGAACATGATAGATTGATAATCATTGGTCATATCATTCAATATTCATCGGAACCCAGCAAACACAACATGTAGCATTACAGTAACATGATCTTGATCATGTCAAGAAGCTCACAAGATCTAAACATGAGGCATAAAGAAGAGAGAACAACCATCTAGCTACTGCTATGGAACCGTAGTCCAAGGATGAACTACGCACACATCATTCCGGAGGCGGGCATGGTGGTGTAGAACCCTCCGGTGATGATTCCCCCTCCCGGTAGGGTGCCGGGGTCCAGAACCCTACCAAACTAGGGTTGAGGATGACGGAGGCTGCGTATGTTTTTGGTGGAAAAAGCTCGTGTATTTAGGGTTAACCTTCCGAGAGGTATATATAGGCGAGTGGGCAACGTCGATGGGCGGCCAGGGGTCCCACACCACCCCCGAGCGCGACCAGAGGGGGGGGGGCGTTGCTCTATGGTGTGGGGACCCTGTGGCCCCCTCGGCCCCCCTCCGACTTGGTGTGCGCGACAGATTTCTAAGACTTCCGGGCTTTGAATCGTCCAATTCCGAGAATATTTCCAGAACAACTTTTCTGAAACTAAAAACAACAGGTAAATAGGTTAGTCCCAGAAAATCGATAAAAAGGAATAAAGTGTAAACGAAACATGTAGCATATAGTATGAAAACAACATGGAACATCAAAAATTATGGATACGTTTATGACGTATCAGTGACCTAATAAAAATATAGTTTCACTAGAAGTGACCTAATAAATTGTTGAGGAAGAAGGGGATGCCTTGGGCATCCCCAAGCTTAGACGCTTGAGTCTTCTTAGAATTTGCTGGGATAAACCACGGGGGCTTCCCCAAGCTTTGGCGTTGCACTCTTCTTGATCACATCATATCACCCTCTTCTCTTGACCCTTGAAAACTTCCTTCACACCAAAACTCAATGTAATTCTCATCAGAGGGTTAGTGTACAATAAAAAAATTCACATGTTCTCCATGGACACAAGCATTATTAATAGTTTTTAAACATTATCTACATCCACTAATGATTTGTGGAGCAAAGAAATCCCCTCAACGTAGTAAAAGAGAGAATACAAGTAAAAAGGCAGAATCTTTCAAAACCAGAACAATCTCTAAAGACAAATTTTTTTGAGGCACTTACGTTGCTCAAATAAAAAAACTCAAAACTAGAAAAAAATTCGGAATTAGCTGAGGAATATGCAGGCCATTTTTTATCTTTGTGTGAATTTACAAGAATTTAACGGTGGGCAGCAGAAATCTGTTTTCTGCGCAGAAATCCAAATCTAACCTCAACTTTCACTAGAGACTTTACTTGGCACAACAAATGCGATACAATAAAGATACAAAAGAGTTTCTACAGAAGTAAACAACACCTTGACACACAGAGAAAAACAAAGCAAAAAATAAATCCATGGGTTATCTCCCAAGAAGTGATTTTCTTTAACTCCTTTAAGCTAGGCCCAGAAAACTAGAATCATGTATTTTCAAGTGAAGAAGTATCCAAAACAAAACCACGAGGCTTACATTTACCTTTTGTCGTGGTGGTGTCACGGCAGATGCCATGGGATGGCTAAATATGTGGGGACGAAGGACGCTGGAGGTGCTCGGGGAGGGATCACGCGACGAATAGCCGCGTGAGGTACGAAGTAAACACTGCAAACAACACGATCTACCCAGGTTTAGGGCCCTCGTGAGGAGGTAAAACCCCTACTCCTGCCTTTCTTTATGTATTCTGGTGTCTCACCGAGTAGCCACAGTACAATGTTCTTGCTACCGAGTAGCCACTCCCCTCTCTAGGTGATGAACTAGGTCAAGAATTAGGTCACCAAGTGTTCGATTGTGTTCCCCCCTCACGCAGGAGGCGGCGGGGCACCTTATATACGTGGTGCCCAGCCGGATACGTCCAAACATGGACAAGTGTCGACATAGTGTGCACATCGTCCTTCTTCCGGGTTCCCGCTGACAGCTTTGGTTCCCAATCTTGGCTGCATCTGGAAAGTCGTTGGGCAAAACAAGGGGACAGACTGGTATCACTGTGCCAAACACAGAGTAGGCCCCCCTTATCCTGCGACGGCCTGCTTCCATGCTGTCACTGTCAGGCAGGCCGGTCCCAGATGAACAGTAGTTTGAATAGTGCCAAGTACGGACCCAGGATACGCGGGATCCTGTGTCAGAACGGCTCCTTTGACTTTCTGGCCCGAGTAGGTTCCCGCCAATTGTACTCGGGCCAACTCTTCTACTCGAATGGACAGAACTTGATTGATATCTCCTTCTGGTCATCTTGAGGTGAGACCGAGTAGCAGTCGACCGGGTAGCAGATACCGGGTAGTCGGCTACTCGACCAAACCTCTCTTCTGTAAGTCGCCTTTACCACTTGCCTTTACCCTACTCGGGGGTAACCCCCCGACAGCAGTCCCCGAAGCTGGTTGAGTCTTGCGAATTCGTTCACTAGGCTCTGCCAGCTTAAAACCAATTTTTGCACCATAGCCCTTGAACCTCAAGATGCCGAGTAAAAGGCCTCCGAGTAGTACTTTAGAAAGTACCTTGAGTTTCCTGTCTTCCGAGTAGCACCAGCTTTCTACTCTGTAACCGAGTAAAAAGACTTAGAGAATTTCTCCTCTGGCGTCTCTGCAGCGCAGAGCACAATCCAGCCTTCCGTGCCGCAACTGGACGCGTGTCAAGCATCCGTGACCCAGTCGTTTCGCTGCCCACGACACGACGTGCCACGCGCCCAGTTTTCACGGGGCGGGCCCACCGGCTCGTTATGTCCCATCAAGCGCAGTAATTGGCCACGATCTGGTAGTGGGATCTGCTGCGGCCGTTACGCGCGCGCCTCGCGCGTGCATGCGTTTCTAACCGGCCACAAACCCCACCACACGAAGATCCTGGCCACGATCGATCCCACTACCCCGATGGTAACGGTAATCTGCGGAGAGGGTATAAATACCTCCGCCGGTAACTTCCTCTTCTCCTTCCTTCGCACTTTTCCCCTTTCGTCTCTCTGTTCTTCTCCACCGCCGAGCTCTCCGCCGCCGCGCAACCTTTCGCGCCGCCGCGGACTCACCCCATCCACTCACCACCTTCCGACTCTTCCCATCTTTCCTGCTCGTGGCCATGTCTCGCGCCGGCTGGGCTGGTTCGCACGTCACCGCCGAGGACTGCACCTGGCTCGTGAACACCCGGAGGGTTCCTCCTGGTGTTCAGTGCCGGCCGTCTGAGGGCGAGATCGTGCCAACCCCGCGGGAAGGTGAGCATGTTGTCTTCCTGTCCCACTTCGAGCGCGGATTCGGCCTACCGGCCTCCGACTTTCTCCGCCGCTTCCTGGACCACTTCGGTCTCCAGATGCACCACTTGCCACCAAATGCCGTCGTCTTCCTCGCTTACCACGCCGTGGTATGCGAGGCCTTTCTCGGTATCCATCCCACGACGGATACCTGGTTGAAGTATTTCCATCTCCGCCAGCAAACCACCGGGAAGAAGGATGGCGCGGCCGCCAGCAGCCGCGCAACCGATACTGGCTGCGCCATGATGGTGCAGCGGTCGGGGACCAATCACCCTCGCATCAAGGGTTTGGAATCCGTCCGGATGTGGCAGAAGACCTTCCTCTACGTCAAGAACATCCCCGCCACGGAAGGAGGCCAGGTAACCGACAGAATTAATCTTCCCGCTTGGAGTAATCGCGCTCCATCCGGGAAGAATTGGAAGGCGAAGCCCTCCAATGACCTCAACTCGATGGAGATAGATGAGCGGCTCGGTGTTCTAATCGACGAGGGCCTCAAGAGTGATGATCCTGTGGCTTGCTGGATCAAGAATCGCGTGCTGCCTCTGCAGGAGCGCAGCCATCTGATGTGCTATATGGGAGGCCCCCGCGACTGCACTAGGACGACCACCATCGAGCTCGACAACGCGGATGTTCCCGTGCACGCCAGGGCCATCCTGACAACAAGCCTTGGTGACCACTGGCAGTATGGGTTCATCCCGTTCAGTCGCACGAAACCGATTCCCCGGGTACGTTCTCCTTATTCTGCTTTCGATATTTGCCATCCGATTAGAAAATCTTCTTCTCGGCTGCAACTAGCAATTGCATTCTGTACCGAGTAGAGTACTTAGTAGAATTGTATAGGCTTAGTGTGCTTTGTGCCTGCACGCCTTGTCGGGTAACCTACTCGGAAATAATTCTTAGGTTTAATAAGCTTGATACCTGCACGCCTTTCCGAGTAGAACATTTGTTAAAATTGCTTAGGCTTAGTGTGCTTTGTGTTTGCACGCCTATCCGAGTAGGACGTTCGGTAAAATTGCTTAGGCTTAGTGTGCTTTGTGTTTGCACGCCTATCCGAGTAGGACATTCGGTAAAATTGCTTAGGCTTAGTGTGCTTTGTGTTTGCACGCCTATCCGAGTAGGATACCTTCCTGCTACTCGGCTAACTTGTGACACTTCTCCGCTCTTCAGGTCCTCAATCGCCAGCTTATGGAGAGCTGTGAGCGCTTTGAAGGCAATTGGTTTGCTGACCGAGAGGAGGACGACAAGGCCTCTTTTGAGACTGCAGACCAGATCAACCTTCCTCACTCCCCTACGACAGAGAAGCAGCCTGCCGAAACATCTCTTCGCGACTGGTCTGATGACGAGTTCGAAGGTAACTGAATTCGCGCTCTCCCTCTGCGAAAAGCACAAGCCCTTTGCCTGCTGTTTCTGAAGTGTTTTTCTTTCCTCCCTATTTCACAGACGCTGCAAATGCTGAGGATGATGACGAGGACGAGGAGGAGAGAGCCCTTGAGGTCAATCCTCTTTCAGTTTGCTGCACCAGCCACCCGCAAGCGGACCGGCAGCGGCGCCCTAGAGCCCCCCGCCAAGAAGAAGAAACCCGCCGAGAAGACGACCAAGAAGGCGGTCGTGAAGAGAACGAGACGAACGATCCCCTCCACCAAAGCGTAAGCTTTCTTCTCGGTTAACTCCCGATTTCGTACTTTGCTGTTTCTCTCATTCTTCCTCTGCTTCCCTCTAATTTCTGATTTTTCCTTTCTCACCAGAGCTCCCTTGGATGCGAACGCTGCTTTCGCGCCTGACCAGGCCAAGAAACAAGCTGCCATTGACGTCGACAAGGTTGTCGACCTTGAGGGCGACGAGGCCGACACCACCCACACGCAAACGGGGCCTGAGCAACAGTCCCGCGCCGATCCAGATGCGCAGGATGCCGCTCACCAGGACAGGCCCCCTTCTCCTCCGGCTAGCACCGCCGAGGAGCACCAAGAGGAAGACCAGGAGATGCGTGATGATGATGCCGCCGTCGAGCGGCAAGAAGCTGAACCTGAGCAGCCAGCCACAGGCGCTGCCGGACAAGAGGATCCCGCTGCCGAGCAGCGGGTAGAAGATACAGTCATGACTGAGGAGTATCCCCTGAGCAGCGCGCAACCAGGCGCTGCACAGAGTAGCGCCCAACCAGATGCTGCACAAGGTGACGGATCCGTGGCGCCACCCATTGATCAAGGCACTGCACCGCCAGATTCCTCCTTAGTGCCGCAGACGAAGGACGCAGCCAGCCCTCCTGCGGGGCGAGTAACCAGGAAACAAGCCCTAGATGCTCTGAAGGAGGCAGTCGAGAAGAAGGCAGCCGAGGGAGGGAAAACCGAGAAGAAGGAAACCGAGACACAGAAGATCGAGAAGCCAACTGCTCAGAAAGAAAAGGCTCTGAAGCGAGCTACCGAGTTGATGCCACCGCCCACATCATCTGGCCCGTCCCGTCAGGTGGCTATCCGCAATCCCAGTGCGGTTCCTGCCACTGCTACCGTAGCTGATCAGCCCCTCTACCCGGATTACATGGTGAAGTTCAGCCAACAGCACCAGATCGGCCTTTCCGTCGAGGACCGAAAGCTTGCTCTTACAAGAGGAAGGAAAGCCTTGGCGATAAACTCTAGGCCTCCAGCTCCCAATCAAGACAGGTCCGTCTCCATCTCTTCCCGCGGACCCCAGACTCAGGCGATATCGTCTGAGAGCCTCGAGCAGGTACTCGACTTGGTTGGTTTCATCGATGCCAAGTGGGATAGCAGTGTTCTCGGCAATACCAACTGGAATGGCACCACGCTGGGCGACATCGATCATATGCGGGTCGACTGGAACAAGGTGGACTTGGGCTACAAACCCATGACCGTCTCCTCCAACACCGCTACTGTTGCTGCCAAGATGTTCGTGCACCGCAAGAATGCAGAAGATCTCGAGCAGTCTTACGCGGTAAGTCTTAACTTGTCCTCTCCGAGTAGCATTTTTCTTCTCTGCTATCCGTCTTCATTTTCCTTTACCATCACCCAGTCCCCGAGATTCTGGCCGAGTAGGCGGATGCTCTCCCGAGTAGCCGCCTTCTCGGGTTGAATCTTCACTTCTTTGCCTAACTTGTTTCCCTTTCGCTTCTCAGGATAGCGTTCTGAAGCGGACCAATCTGCATCGCCAGCTTCTCTGGAACCATGCTATCGCCAGGAGGCGAATTGCTGCACTGGAAAAAGAGAAAGCAGCTGCGGAGGCAGCCGGTAAGAATGCGAAGGATAGCACTCTGAAGCTGTCTGAGATGGAAGGTACGTTTTTAGCTGCGCGGTTCTTGCGTTTTTTGTTTACGCCCGCTTCTGCTTTCTTGCGCTAACCATTTCTACTCTGCAGGGAAACTGAAGGCCTTGGTTGCCGAGCACGAGAACTGTCGTGCCTTTGTTGCGAATGGTGAGGCCACCATCAAGAAGCTTGAAGGTAAGCCACTGTCTACTCGGTTTGCCTTTGTGCCTGTTTCTTCCTTTCTCTTCTCTGCTAACCGTGCTTTGCTCTTTTCAGAAGATCATAAATTGTTTGTTGAAGAGCACCAAGACTGTCTCAAACCGGCTGAGGTGCAGGTGCAACTGGCAAGCCAATCTGCTGCTCTGCAGAGCGAGCACGCTACCGAGATGGAGAAACTGCAACTCCAGCTGCAGAAGGCACTCCAGGATGCTGTCAAGCTTGGCGAGGAGAGGGACAGAGTGATCGCCGAGAAGGCCAAGGCTGAGACAACCTTCAATGCTAAGATAAAGGCCCTTGAGCAAGAGTGCAAAGTGCTGACGAAAGCCAATGCTGGGTACTTCACTCAATTGGATGGACTTCGCTTGCTCGAGGAGAGGCATGTTTCCAACGAGGAGGAATGGAAAATCCAGTTGCAGCAGCTGCGCCACGAGCTTCACAGTAAGTTTCCTCCTTTCTGCATCTCTTCTTCTCGGTTCTGCCTCTTCTCGGATCGTGTGACTGAATTTCTCACTTGCTTTTGTGCAGAAATCTTCCCTGACCTCGTGTCCGCTTGCGCGCCAGCTTTGGCCAAGGCCCGAGCAGCTCGCATTGAGAAGGGCGAGGCCGCGGACACCAGAGCCGAGATCGAGGATAGCCTGCTGGTGATGCGAGGGCATTTCGAACGCCTAGCCAGCATGGGCACCGACTTGGTGCGCGTCGGCTTCGAGCTCCACAAGCTATTCTGGCCTGAAGATCCCGCGCCGACAACCATTGGTGGCCTTGCTCTGAAGCTGCGCAATGTGAAGACCGAATTGAAGAAGTGGCGCGCCTCGGGAGCTCGGGCGGGTGCTGACTTGATGCTACTCTGCGTCGCCTCCTGGTATGAGAACCTTAACATGGAGATCATCCGCGGGAAGCGCGACAACTCCAGGTGGGAGACGGACCCCAGCTGTGTGACCACGCGCAAGCTAATTGCGCATGAGGTTGCGGAGTACGCTGACACGGCCACCTTCATCGACGGCCCCACCGAACCCGACACCGAGGTGGAGGAGGACGAGGACGCAGATGAAGAGACAGACTCCGAGCTGGAATCGGGCTTCTTCGATTCACCTAGGAGCAAGACCGAGAAAGGGAAGGCCACGGTCGTCGCGAGTAGCGATGAAGAGATCGAGGAGATCGACACAGCCGCCCTCGAGTTCGGCACTTCATCAGGAGCCGCTCTCGACGACACGGTACGCCCCCAAGGCCAAGCTTCTGATTCTTCCCTGGCCACAGGGCCTGTCTCCGTGGCCACGGCCACCTCAGACCCGGTAGCCACCGAGCACGATGTCGAGATGGAGCAGTCCGCCACCGTCCACCCGGAAGCGGATGCGACCAACACAAGCGCCGAGGAGGAAGCTGCGAAGGCAGCTGCTGCCAGCTCGGAGGCGGAGGCGAACAAGACTGCCACCAAAAATGAAGCAGCCCAGGCCAGCACCGACAACACCGCCTCTTCAACATGATCTTATCCTGCAAGCTTTTTTACTCAAACATTTATCAGATCCCCGGGATGCCGGGTGCAGATGTATCAGACCCATTTACATTTTCTTTTGCTACTCAATTTTATTTCCACTTGTTATCCTTAATTTAATCATTTTGAGCAGCCCTGGCTCAATGCCGGGTTGCGTTTCCATGCGAGTCCCCGAGTTGCGTTTCTTATTCACCCTCTCTTTTCATCTCTGCTCTACCCGCAACTTGTTGCTGTTTTGGTATTCGAGTCACAAGAGTCAAAGAGCAGAGCTGCAAATACTTAGCCGCTTAGAAACAGACATAGTAACGTAGCCCACCACTTAGCCGAAAAGATAAGACAGAGAACAAAAGTAACAAACACTCTACTCGGTTCCTGCACTTTTTCTTCCTTAGCGATTTTCTTGTGCTCATTGACCTTTTGCTTGTTCTCTTGCTTGCCATGAAGCCGGGTTTCGGACAGCAGCAGAGTCGAAGAGTTGGCATATAGGTTTAGACACAGTACTCAATACACTTATGAGTTTTGAAGTGAAGCAACCGAATAGGCAAACAGTAAAGCCGAGTAAAAACACTTGGAGCAAACTTGTGCGAGGACAGTCCCCGAGTTCAATTTCAGATTGCAGAGTAGAATTTCAACTCGGATAAGAGGGTACATACACATTTTTGCTTACGAATGAAAACGACGTGGTAGAGCTACATTCCAGGGACGCTTTGATTCCTCTCCAGCTTTATCTGCCCTGTTCGCCTGCGACGGGCGCACATCTACAAGGTAGTACGCATCATTGTGCAGCGCTTTGCTCACAATGAAAGGCCCTTCCCATGGAGGAGACAACTTGTGCATCCCGGCTGTGCGCTGCACAAGCCTAAGGACCATGTCTCCTTCTCGGAAAACCCTTGGGTTCACCTTTCGGCTATGATAACGCCGCAGGTTTTGCTGGTAGATAGCCGAACGCGACAGAGTCAGCTCTCTTGCTTCTTCAAGCAGGTCAACGTCGTCTTCTCGAGCTTCTCTCGCCTCCACCTCAGTGTAGAGGGCTACTCGGGGGGGGGGGGAGTCATGCTCTAAGTCTATTGGCAACACGGCCTCAGCCCCGTATACCAAGAAGAATGGCGTGTAGCCGGTTGATCGGTTAGGGGTAGTCCTTAGACTCCACAACACCGCTGGCAACTCGTCTAGCCAACACCCAGGTGTTTTCAGCAGTGGCTCAATCAACCTTGGCTTTATGCCTGCCAGTACCATACCATTTGCTCTTTCAACTTGCCCATTGGAGGCAGGGTGCGCGACTGACGCAACGTCTAGTCGGATATGCTTATCTCTGCACAACCGCACCATTGCCCCCTCTGCGAAATTAGTGCCGTTGTCGGTGATGATGCTATGCGGGTAGCCATATCTCATGATCACATCCTTCACGAATTTCACAGCTGTGACCCCATCGCACTTCCGAATAGGCTTCACTTCAATCAACTTGGTGAACTTGTCCACCATGACCAAGATATGTGTCATGTTGCCCTTAGCCGGTTTGAAAGGACCAACCATATCCAGGCACCAAACAGCAAACGGCCACGTGATAGGAATTGTTTTCAACTCGGAGGCAGGCATGTGAATCTTACTTGCGAACATCTGGCAGCCATTGCACTTCCTCACGATATCTTCAGCTTGCTGTAGAGCAGTGAGCCAGTAGAAGCCATGCCGAAAAGCTTTCTTGACCAATGCCCGAGAAGAGGCGTGGTGCCCGCATTCTCCTTGATGTATCTCCAACAAGATTTCTCCTCCTTCTTCTGGGTCCACACAGCGTTGCAACACGCCTGTGGCACTCCTCTTGTGCAGCACATCTCTGATTATGGTGTAGCCCTTGGATTTCCTCTGAATCTGCCTTGCAGTAACTTCATCTTCTGGCAAGGTGCCGTCCCTTAGAAAGGATAATATGGGCATAGCCCAACTCGGTGTCTCCCGCGTGTGAAACACTGGTTCGTCCAGTTCCATTGGGACAGGCTCTTGTGGTTGCTCAGGGGGAGTAGGAGCGCTTCTTTGCATCCCAGATCGGTTGGCGAGAACCTCCTCAATGAATGCGACAGCCTCCGGGTTAAGGACAGCAGTCCCCGAGTAAGGAGTGGCAGTCCCCGAGTAAGGAGTGGCAGTCCCCGAGTAGGGAGTGGCAGTCCCCGAGTAAGGAGTGGCAGTCCCCGAGTAGGGAGTGGCAGTCCCCGAGTAAGGAGTGGCAGTCCCCGAGTAGGGAGTGGCAGTCCCCGAGTAAGGAGTGGCAGTCCCCGAGTTGGGAGCAGCAGTCCCCGGGTCTCCTGTAGCATTCTCCCAGTCAATATCCATGGGATCAGATTCCTCACTCGGCAGAGAAGGAATGAAAATGGATTCCGAGTTGGGGGAAGGCTTGATGGATGGCTTCCTCAAATGCTCCAAGGCAATCCCTGCCGGGATGGACTGCCGAGAAGATCCCAACTTGGATAGCTCGTCTGCCGCTTCATTCTCTGCTCGGTGAACGTGTTGGAACTCACAGCCCTCGAAGAATCCAGTCATAGATTGCACCAGGAAGCGATACGATGCCATATTGGCATCCAAGGCATCCCAAGTGCCCGAGACTTGCTGCACCACCAGATCTGAATCTCCATAGCATATGATGCGCTGCACTCCAACCTCCTTGGCTACTCGCAAGCCATGTACCACTGCCTCATACTCTGCAACATTGTTGGACGCCTTGAAATGAATCTGCAGCACATACTTGAGTTGATCTCTCTTGGGTGACGTAAGCACAACACCAGCACCAAGGCCTTCCTTTACTTTCGAGCCATCGAAATGCATCCTCCAATAGTTGGAAACCGGAGCAGGAGGTTCATATTGCACCTCGGCCCAGTCCACAAGAAATTCCGCCAAGATCTGAGACTTGATGGCTTCTCTTCTCGCGTACGCGGGAGCATACGCAGCTAGCTCAATCGCCCACTTGGCTACTCTGCCACTCGCCTCCTTGTTGCCCATGATATCCGAGATGGGAGCAGAACTCACGACAGTGATGGGGTGCTCCTGGAAATAATGTTTCAGCTTCCTGGCGCCTAGGTACACTCCATATGTCATCTTCTGGTAATGCGGGTAGTTCTGCTTGGAGCTGGATAACACCTCAGTGAGATAGTATACTGGACGCTGTACACTCTTGCCTTCTTCTTCTCGCTCCACCACTATCACCACGCTGACTACTCGGTTGGTCGCAGCAATGTACAACAGCATCGACTCTTTGGGTAGCGGACTAGCCAAGATGGGAGCGCTACCCAGCATTGCCTTCAACTCGTTGAATGCCACGTCCGCTTGCGGAGTCCAGACAAACTTGTCACTTTTCTTCATCAGCTGATATAAAGGCAGGGCCTTCTCGCCCATTCGGCCCAGAAAACGGCTCAGAGATGCCAAGCAACCTGTGAATTTCTGCACATCCTTCAAGGATCTCGGCAAAGACATGCTCTCAATAGCTTTTATCTTTGAAGGATTGGCCTCAATGCCCCGACTAGAAACTAGAAAACCGAGTAGCTTTCCAGCCGGTACACCGAAGGTGCACTTACTCGGATTCAGTTTCATTTTGTACTTGCGTAGGTTAGCAAAGGTTTCCTCCAGGTCGGCAAGCAGAGTATGTGTTTTATTCGTTTTGATGACAATGTCATCTACGTACACCTGCACATTCTTGCCGAGCTGGTCGTGCAAGCATTTCTGCATGCATCTCTGATAGGTTGCACCCGCATTCCTCAAGCCAAAACACATGACACGATAGCAATAAGCCCCGTACGGGGTAATGAAGGCAGTCTTTATTTGATCAACAGGATTGAGTGCAATCTGGTGGAAACCAGAGTAGGCATCTATGAAAGAAAGCAGTTCACAACCAGCAGTGGAATCGATCACCTGATCGATGCGCGGTAGCGGGAAAGGATCCTTAGGGCATGCTTTGTTCAAGTCGGTGTAGTCGACGCACATACGCCATGCGGTAGCAGCCTTGGGATCCTCCTTCTTCTTCTGGACCATGACCGGGTTGGCTAACCAATCCGGATGCAGCACCTCCATGATGAAATTACTTATCAGCAGCTTGGTGATCTGGTCACCAATGGCCTTCCTTCTCTCATCTCCGAAACGGCACATAGCCTGCTTCACGGGCTTGGCGTCAGGACGCACATGTAAAGAGTGCTCAACCAACTCCCTCGGGACTCCTGGTAGATCCTCATTGGTCCAGGCGAATACATCCCGATTCTCACGGAGGAAGTGGATGAGCTCGCTTTCCTATTTCTCCGCCAACCCGGAACCGATGATGGCTACGCGGTCGGGGAACTCGGGGTCGACCTGGACTTTCTTTGTCTCCTTAGCAGCCTGAAAAGCAGTGCCGTGCTGGGTACTCGGCACACCTTGTGCACCAGCTTGTGCGGACTGAGCCATGGCCACCACCTCGTACATCTTCTTCTTCTCGGCGTCAATCACCATCGACTCTGCCAGCTTGGAGCTAGCTGAGGCACACTCTATGGACTTCTTGTAATCGCCAGCGATAGTGATTATGCCATTGGGTCCAGGGATCTTCATCTTCAGGTATGCGACATGAGTAGAGGCCATGAACTTACTCAGAGCAGGCCTGCCGAGTAGAGCATGGTATGGGCTCTGATGATCAACCACCTCAAACTGCAGGCGCTCTGTGCGGCAGTTCTCCCTGGTGCCGAATAGCACATCTATCCATACTCGGCCAATCGGGTTGCATGAGATCCCAGGCACAATTCCATGGAAGGTAGTCTTGCTGGGCAGCATCGTGTTCTCGGCCATGCCAAGCTTCTCGAGTGTGTCTTTGTACACAATGTTGATGCTGCTGCCGTTGTCGATTAGCACCTTGCTGAACCTCACATTCTTCTCGGGACCCAGGAAGGTAGGATCCAGGACCAAGGCATAGGTACCCGGGTTGGGCATCACCTTGGGATGATCTACTCGGGACCACCTGATCTCCTGGTCGCACCAATACATGTAGTGAGGGACAACAGGAATCACTGCATTGACCTCCATGGCACGCCTGTGCTGTGATTGCTTGTCGACTGCCTCAGAAGTGAAGATCATGTAGCTCTCGTGATGCTCTTGGTACTGGTTGGAGCCTCCGCCCCCATTGTTGCCGTTGTTGTTGTTGCCCTGATAGTTGTTGTTGCCTCTGTTGTTGTTGTTGCGGTTGTAGTAGTTGTTGTTGTTGCGGTAGCTCTCATTGTTGAAGTTACGGTTGGCTCCTAAAGCCACCTGGTTGACATTTTCTCTTCTCGGATACACTGGCGGCCGAGCTGCGGGTGCGCGAGTAGGCTGCACACTAGCATTGGCCGCTGGCAGGGGAGGAGGAGGAGGCAAGCCATCACTCTTGATTGCATCCCACCATTCGCATTGCCGAGTAGTATGGTTTGCAGGCCTTGATGGGTGGTGAGTGTGAAAACTGCATGGGCCATCTTTCATGTCATCAAAGACAAACTTCTTCGGCTGCTCGGAGTTTCCGCTACCCGACTGAGAAGCGCGGAAAGGTTTCTTGTTGCCCTGGCCCTGGTTCTGGTTCTGCCCGTAGGCTCCAGCAGGTTTCTGCCTCTGGCTACCACCAGCTCCAACAGTCACTGCATTCACCTCTTCAGGATCGTACCGAGTATCTACTCGGCGCTTGTTGCGGAACTCATTGCGCTTGCTGTTGCTGAAGTTTCTTCTCGGCTCAGAGGAGCCCATCAGTGGCTGAGTGGGATCACCAAGTGCGTACTGATCCGCAATATTGATGGTCTCCGCCAGAGTGTTTGGCATCTCCCTCTGCAACCTCTGCCATAGCATACTGCCATGCCTGCATCCCTGCGCAAACCAAGTGATGGCCTGTGCTTCATTCACACCCTCACAGGTATTCCTCAATGTGCTCCACCGAGTAAGATACTCGCGGTCTGTCTCGTCTTCTCGCTGCCTGCAAGCGGATAGCTGCTGTGGCCTATTCGGCCTCTTGTACGTGCTGGTGAAGTTGCTGATGAAGGCATCCGAGAAGTCCAGCCAGCAGTTGATGCTGTTCTTGGGCAAGTTGTTGAGCCAAGTGCGGGCTAGACCCTCTAGCATCTGCGGGACATAGCGCACAGCCCATCTTCTGTTGCCGTTCGCGATATGGACCGCGGTGACATAGTCATTGAGCCAATCTTCGGGCTTGGTGCTGCCATTGTAGCTCTTGGTGCCCCTTGCGAGCTGGAAGTTCTTCACGGACGGCTCGTTCATGATGCGCGGGCCAAAGCACTCGGGGCCAGGAGGACCCGTGTTCTCCAGCCGAGCCGACAAGCTGATCCGGTCCAACTGATGCCTCGCATCTCCAGGCGCCAGCATGCGCTCGCCAACACGATCATGTACATCATAGCCAGCCATCTCCATTGCCGAGTAGCCATCATCATATCTGTCCACCTGCACAGCTGCAGGCTGCTCCACCGGGTTGGCGACTGGTGCCACTGCGCGCGGCTGCTGTCTCTGCCGAGTAGGCGGAGCAGCGGGACGCCGAGAAGGACCTGGGCGCGCTTCATCTCGGGCTCGGCTTTGAGCTTGATGGGCTTGAGAGCCTGCTCTTGCAGCGTTGTGTTCCTGCCCGGGCTGCTGCGGCACATCAAGCTGTCTCGCGGCAGCAGCCGGGTCATACACCTGCATTTGCCTATCTCTGCCCGAACGCCCGCTGCGGCTCTTCTCGCGGCTGGGATGCGGAGACGAGGCCTGATCGTTAGATCTAGCCGCGTGCGAGTGAACCACCTGCGACGCCCCAGCACCCGGGTTAGCCTTCCGGAACTCCTCATTCTGCCTAGCAGCTTCCAACACCAACTCGTTGAGCCTTTCTTGCTGCCTAACACGTGCATCGCCATCTAGGCGAGGCAACTCGGCAGCTACGGCCTCTGCAGCTCTAAGTGTCTTGGCGGGTGTGCTATATCTGGGCCTGGTGGAGGTGTTTGCGGTGGCGGACTGAGCAGGAGCCTCTATAACTGTCGCCATCTCGGCACCAAGGTTGCGCCGAGTGGCACCTACTCTGCTAGCCCTCCTAGCGACTGGCGTGAAGCCGTGAGCCTTGTTGTACTCGAGCTGATCTAGACTCAACTCCAACCTCACCTTATCCAACTCCGCCTGCTCGGCAAGCAGCTCCAGGCGTTGCCGCTCGAGCTGCTCCCTCATGGCCAGGAGCTCGATGTCGGTGGGAGTTGGCATGCCAGGTCGCGTAGCCGACGCGGGAATAACCGTAGACGTGGAAGGCGGCAAGTTGGACTCCTTCTCGTAGGGCCGGTGAACCCTGCCACCACCAGCCGGCGCATCAATCTCCTCGACGACGGCCGCAGCGCCAGTAGCGGCTGCGCCAGCGTTTGCCGCCAAGCCCGTCATCATCACCTCAGCGCAGTTCGCAGAGCGGCACGCGGGCCTTCCGCGAGCAGCGATCACCGCGGGAGGATCCTCCGCGTCATGCACCAGCTCGGGGTACTCGCGGTTGGCGACGGTGGCGACGTAGACGAGGTGAGAGCCGAAGGAGATCACCGAGCCGCCCTCCGGCATGGCCCTGCCGCCGAAATCGCCGGCGTTGTCGGTGATGAAGTCGAAGGAGCCGAATCTGTGGACAAGGCCACAGACCACGCGCTCCGCTGAAGAAGATCCCGTCCGAACAGAAACTCCAACCAGCGCCGCTGGTTGCCCCACGGTGGGCGCCAACTGTCGTGGTGGTGTCACGGCAGATGCCATGGGATGGCTAAAGATGTGGGGACGAAGGACGCTGGAGGTGCTCGGGGAGGGATCACGCGACGAATAGCCGCGTGAGGTACGAAGTAAACACTGCAAACAACACGATCTACCCAGGTTCAGGGCCCTCGTGAGGAGGTAAAACCCCTACTCCTGCCTTTCTTTATGTATTCTGGTGTCTCACCGAGTAGCCACAGTACAATGTTCTTGCTACCGAGTAGCCACTCCCCTCTCTAGGTGATGAACTAGGTCAAGAATTAGGTCACCAAGTGTTCGATTGTGTTCCCCACTCACGCAGGAGGCGGCGGGGCACCTTATATACGTGGTGCCCAGCCGGATACGTCCAAACATAGACAAGTGTCGACATAGTGTGCACATCGTCCTTCTTCCGGGTTCCCGCTGACAGCTTTGGTTCCCAATCTTGGCTGCATCTGGAAAGTCGTTGGGCAAAACAAGGGGACAGACTGGTATCACTGTGCCAAACACAGAGTAGGCCCCCCTTATCCCGCGACGGCCTGCTTCCATGCTGTCACTGTCAGGCAGGCCGGTCCCAGATGAACAGTAGTTTGAATAGTGCCAAGTACGGACCCAGGATACGCGGGATCCTGTGTCAGAACGGCTCCTTTGACTTTCTGGCCCGAGTAGGTTCCCGCCAATTGTACTCGGGCCAACTCTTCTACTCGAATGGACAGAACTTGATTGATATCTCCTTCTGGTCATCTTGAGGTGAGACCGAGTAGCAGTCGACCGGGTAGCAGATACCGGGTAGTCGGCTACTCGACCAAACCTCTCTTCTGTAAGTCGCCTTTACCACTTGCCTTTACCCTACTCGGGGGTAACCCCCCGACACCTTTCTTACCCTTGTTCTTATTTCTAGGGAACTGATGATTGAAGCCCAGTTTGGAGGTGAAAGTCATGGTACCTTTCCCTACATCAATAGTTGCTCCCAAGAGCTTAAGCAGAGATCTTCCAAGAGTAATTTGCCCTCCTCCTACACATTCAATAACAAGATAATCAATGGATACCATTCTCCCTAGAAGTTTTGTAAACACTCCCTCAACTATCCCAATGGGAAATATAGTGGTGTTATTAGTTAGAGGTATTTCTTCTCCTCCCTCAGAAAGTTCCCAAAGACGTAAAGATTCATAAATCTCTTTAGGCATAAGAAAAAAATTCAGACATAATATCACAACAAGCATGAAAAATTTCACCATTTATAGTGACTTTTACTTTAGGGATCATATTTGAGGCTTCAAAATTTATTGGGACATAATCAAAATGTTCACGAATCTGATTATAACCTTCTTTTAAGCAAGATACATGTGTATCAAGAGTGTTTAATCTAGCATAAATACTTGCAAGAGCTATATCAGTTTTACTAGGTGAGCTATAGATAGCAATCAATTTTTTATGGCATTAAAAGCTTGATCCCCATCATAATAAAGGAAATATCCTCCTACTATCGTATCCAAGGCATACCTATAGAAAAGAACAAGACCAAAGTAAAAGCTACAAAGAAACAGGCTTAGAGTCATTTTAAGTTCAGAATCGAAAACTCTAGACTAGGATTCTTTAAAACTCTCATCACTCCCTTGTTTGAAAGTGATGATCATTTCCTCAGGTGACATGGTAAAAGGAACAGTAACAGACATAAAAGAAACTTTAAATAAGCACTAATTTTTTGTGCGCTTTTTAAATAAAGAAGCAAACAAGACAAAATAAAATAAACTAAGCAAAACAAAAATAAAGTAAAGAGATTGGAGGTGAGAGACTCCCCTTGCAAAAATCCACCTTCCTCCCCGACAACGGCGCCAGAAAACTTGTGATGTCTGTGTGTTGACACTCATTGGTAAAACCCAAGAGAAAGGTTGTGAAGAGTGAAGCGGCAAGTTTTCCCTCAGAAAGAAACTAAGGTTGAATCGACCAGTAGGAGAAAGAAATCACTTCCGAAGGTTGATACAGCTGATGTTGGCAGGGCGCACTACTGGTTCAGCAGCAACGTGGAATCTACACAACACAATCAAATTACTTTTCCCCAACCAAGCAGTGAGGTTGTCAATCTCACCGGTTTTGCTGAAACAAAGGATTAAACGTATAGTGTGGAAAGTGGTATTTGTTTGGATTAGATGAAAGAGAACAATGATGGCAGTAGGAAAACAATAATTACAATAGTAAAACACGGTTGCAGTGGTTGTATATCAGTATAAAGAAATGGACCGGGGTCAACAGTTTACTAGAGGTGTCTCTCCAAAACAGATAGATAATATGTTGGGTAAACAAATTACAGTTGGGCAATTGACAAATATAAAGGCTGCACCGTAGTGCATATGCATGATATGATGATTACTATGTGATTCATGCGGGCATTACAACAAGATACGTAGACCGTTATCCAAATGCATCTATGACTAATAATCCACCCTGAGAGTGTCATCCGAACAAACCTTGGGTATTAAGTTGCAAGCAATAGATAATTTCATTAAGAAAAGTGTGTAATATAAACGATAAAATTATCCTTAGACAAAGCATTGTTGTTTTCTCCCTAATGGCAACAACACATCCCCCACCCGTTATGTTTCTGTCACTCGAGCGTGAGTGAAAAGGAGGCATGAACCCACTATCGAGCATAAATACTCCCTCTTGGAGTTACAAGCATTAACTTGGCCAGAGCATCTACTAGTAATAAAGAGCATGCAAGATCATAAATAACATACACATGAAAAAAACATGATAGATTGATAATCATTGGACATAGCATTCAATATTCATCAGATCCCAACAAACACAACATGTAGCATTACAATAAGATGATCTTGATCGTGTTAGGCAGCTCACAAGATCTAAACATGAGGCATTAAGAGGAGAGAACAACCATCTAGCTACTGCCATGGACTCGTAGTCTAGGGAAGAACTACTCACGCATCACTCCGGAGGCAGACATGGTGATGAAGAGCCCTCCGGTGATGATTCCCCCTCCCGGCAGGGTGCCGAGGAGAGCTCCAGAGCCCTCCCGAACTAGGGTTGACGATGACGGAGGCTACGTATGTTTTTGGTGGAAAAGGCTCAGGTATTTAGGATTAACCTGATGAGAGATATAAATAGGCGAGAGGGAAATGTCGGTGGGCGGCCAGAGGGCCCACACCACTTCTGGGCGCGGCCAAGGGGGGGGGGGGGCGCCGCCTCATGGTGTGGAGGCCCCCCTCCGGGTCTCCTCCGGACCCCGTGTATGTGACGACTTTCTAAGACTCTGGGATTTCTCCAGTAGTCCAATTCTGAGATTATTTCCAGAACAACTTTTCTGAAACAAAAAGCAGCGGAAAATAGGAACTGGCTCTGTGGCATATTGTCAATAGGTTAGTCACAGAAAATCCATAAAACTGACATAAAGTGTATAAGAAGCATGTAGCATATGGCATGAAAATAACATGGAACATCATAAATTATGGATACGTTTGAAACATATCAGGGCCCGCCGAGTCAGCGACCGTGTTCAGTCGTTGTCCTCATCGCCTCGTTCCCCGCGCTGTTCAATGCTCGCTGGCAGGCTTCAGACTGGTTGAGGCGTCCAATCGACCATGCGGCGGCGTAATGGCGCTCCACCGCCGAGCTTCCCGCACATGCGTCTACACCCCTCCCACGCTCTCGGCCAATATAAAATCCCCCGCGCCTTCGCCGTCGGCCACTACATCCCCTCGTACAGGATCACCTCTCCGAGACCTCTCTTCTCGCCCTCTCCTCTCCTTCCACGGCTGAGCGCTACCCCGGCGACGGTGCCGCGCATAACGGCTTTGGCCGCCACCATTTGCACGACTGGAAAGCTCGCCTCCTCGAGCAGGCGGACTACCCCACGCCACCAGACGTCCGCGTGCCCGGCAACTAGCGTTTGAGCGCCGGAGGTGTCCCGGTGTCGCCGGTGCCCACCGGCGCGGAGCGCATGGCGGAGTTCGCCAAAATCCGCGCCGCAAGGCCGTTAGAGGCCCATCTGGACCCCGCTGGGCGGCAGACAACAACGCCATTTAGATGGCGTATTTCCAGCAACGTCGCGAGTAGCGGCTGGCCTCCACGAACGAGGCGCCTATGGTGCCATGTCGCCAGAACTCTGGCAAACGACACGTCTGGTGGGGCGAGCCCGGGCGAACTATCGGGGCCATCCTGGCGTGGGGCCGACAATTCTCCGCCGCTGGCATACCCTCTGTCGTCCCTCTCTCGCCGTCAAGGAGTGTCGTGGAGGCCAAGGGGCATGGCCATCGGTCCTCATGCTCCTCAGCGGGGGCGACTTCCCGTTCGGCAGGCTCGGCGCCGAGGTCTCCCCTTTCCCCCGTCAAGCCCGAGCCGCGGGAGTTGCCGCTCCGAAGGCACACTCGTGGCGGCAACCTCGTTATCAACGAGGGCGGCCCCGCACCGTTGCCTCCTCGCGGTCACCTTCGCCTCTTCAAGCCAAAGAAGGAGACCGACGACATGGAGAGAGGAAAGCACCACTATGGCTACCGACGACATCGAAGTCGTGCTCGCCCAGTCCAAGGAACAATACGTGACGGAGGTGATGAAGCGGCAGATGCGCGCACTGGAAGAGATCGCCGAACGGCATCGCGCTGCCGCAACCGAGGAGTGGGGCATCATCCTGCTCGACGACAACGAGGGTGTG
The DNA here is from genome assembly GCA_028641055.1 of Alopecurus myosuroides. Classification (NCBI taxonomy): domain Eukaryota; kingdom Viridiplantae; phylum Streptophyta; class Magnoliopsida; order Poales; family Poaceae; genus Alopecurus; species Alopecurus myosuroides. Next base: position 353,808,934 of record CM054058.1, read on the forward strand.
GTGTTAGCGCCGCCCAAGAAGTCCGGTGGCAGCGACCCAGGGGCGAGCTGCAGCTATGCCGCCCCGAAGAAGAACATACCGTCAAGAGATGACGACGAAGATGACAGAGGCGGCGACTACACCGAGTTCTACCACCTTCTCAACATGAACTAGTTTAAATTAGTCCAAATATGTTTATAATCACACGTATTCGTTTAATTTTGTTCGAATTTTATTTATTTTCATCTTGTTGGGTTGGAGTCACGGCTGGGAAACGGCACTCCACGCCGAAAAATAGCGTTGGCCGTCCTAGGAGACGCTATTTTGCACACAAAAAACGGCCTAGGGTGCCAACTGCTGGAGATGCTCTAATAGGGAAAAAAAAAAGTACTAATGACAGCCGGCGGAAATCAACAAACACGCTGGGGGCATTCAGGTCACACCACAACTTCCGCTCTGTTCCCTTCCGTTTAGGGGCAAAGCTGGCATTTCCTGGCGGCCAGCAAACGGACACCCAAGAAAGTTCAAAATGCAAACCTCCCAACGGGCCGTTTTCGAAGCAGATGCGGATGTCCGTCCGATGGGAGCGATCTGACGGCCCAGGGAGGCCGTCTGTTGTCGTTGGAGGGAACGCGTCTCGGCCGTTCGATGCGACGCCCTCGCTCCCCTCCCGCTATAAAGGCCGCCTCCTTTCTAGGGCAATTTCTCGCGTTTCACTTGCATTCCGCTCTCCCCAACTCCAACTCCCATCTCGACGGCCGGCTCTCTTTTCTGAGGTAATGAGGCGACACCTAATTTTTGGTCTGTACGCTGGGTTTTTGGGATTGATTGGTGTTGCTACGGAGGATTTTGGGTGGGCGGTCGGAGATTTGGGGAATTTTCGATTCGTTTGTTGTTGAATTTTGCTTCGGAGATAGCGTGATTTTAGGACGGCTTTGAGGCGCGATTGATGATGGTAGCTAGGTTGATCATGAATCTGTGGGAATCTCTATATTATGGTTTAAAATCAGGTTTCTGCTTGTTTTGGTCTCCTCCATTTAGGGGATATTGAAGGTTTATATTGGTGTTATTTTGGGATCCGAATGCGAATTTTCAGATTCCTCTCTAGCATAGATGTGTGCTGGCGCCAGCGATTTTTCTTCTTCGCAGATCCTGTCTTCCACTTTCAGTCCGAAGCTTTCCACCCGTCGTTTTCCTGTACATAACAGCGCAATTGTTGCTCCCTTTCCACCTACAGCCACCGACCGCGAAGATCAAGCAGCCATGAGGGAGATCCTGCACATCCAGGGCGGCCAGTGCGGAAACCAGATCGGTTCCAAGTTCTGGGAGGTGGTCTGCGACGAGCACGGCATCGACCCCACTGGCCGCTACGTCGGCACCGCCGACCTCCAGCTCGAGCGCGTCAACGTCTACTACAATGAAGCCTCCTGCGGACGCTTTGTGCCCCGCGCCGTGCTCATGGACCTCGAGCCCGGTACCATGGACAGCGTCCGCACCGGGCCCTATGGCCAGATCTTCCGCCCAGACAATTTCGTCTTCGGCCAGTCCGGCGCCGGCAACAACTGGGCCAAGGGGCACTACACCGAGGGAGCTGAGCTCATCGACTCGGTAATGGATGTCGTCAGGAAGGAGGCGGAGAACTGCGACTGCCTCCAAGGTCTATTTCTTTCTCCTCCCTACATTTTTACAGTACCTTTTTAGATCTGCTCTGCTGTTTCTAGAATATTTAGAAGATTGAATCATGTGATGATTTAGCTTTATGTATGTATGCTGCCTTTCTATTTGTAGAAGTACCTTTTTGTTAGCTAGTATGTGGGTTGAATGAGACGCAGGCAAGCTTCCATACTGTAGTCTTGATTCCCAAATGGCCATCTCGTATTAAACTAATCTGTATCATTCATTATGTTGCTCACCTTCGACGTTGGCAGAAAGGACTTTTTCACTGCCTATTGCTTTTCTGCACACTTGCACGCTGTTAATTCTCTTCAAGTCTAATTAACATAACTTGTACAGTTGGTGCACACCATGATTAACTTTTACTGATTTGCACTGTAAAGGTGTCCAGATTCACGGAGCATAAGTCTTGGTCTGTGATTATGACTTTTGATACGTTCCATAAGCTGCTTAGTGAAATTAGTAGTATGTTTTTTTTTTAAAATTAGTAGTATGTTTGTGACGCCTTCTGGACACCTATAAGCAGCTCATTAGTTTTATTACTGTTTCTGTGACCAGGTTTTCAAGTTTGCCATTCCCTCGGAGGAGGAACTGGATCTGGAATGGGCACACTCTTGATCTCCAAGATCAGGGAGGAGTACCCTGACAGGATGATGCTCACATTCTCTGTCTTCCCTTCTCCAAAGGTCTCAGACACAGTTGTTGAACCATATAACGCTACACTCTCTGTCCATCAGTTGGTTGAGAATGCCGATGAGTGTATGGTTCTTGACAATGAGGCACTTTACGACATCTGTTTCCGTACCCTGAAGCTGACCACTCCCAGCTGTAAGTTCATTCATATTCTGATGTTTACTTAACCTGCTTTCTTACTTATGTTACTTTATCATGCTGTAGAGTTAGCTTATTAGTTCTTTGATTTTTGCCCAAATGTTCAGAATTGCACTGGTAGCACAGTTTCAGTGCTGGCTTGCTTTGGTAGACCCGTGAATGTATGCTGCTCAGCTGTATCAGTATTATTCGATCTTGTCCTGCACATCTAGGAATATATGCTAATTTGTTTTTAACAATTATTGTCCTTGTAGTTTGCTTGATGGCGTCACACGTTAGAAACACAAAATTAGCTTTTGTTGATTTTTCCATTTTTCTGACTTGCACCCACCTGCACACGTCAAACTCACTTGATCAGTGTAACCATGAGTACTATGCCTCTAGGTGGACATGCTAATTTGTTTTCATCTGGTTGTCCTTGCTGTCTATTGCACCCACCTGTACACACCAAACAATTATATTTCCCGTTTCACACATTATTGTCCTTGACAGCATCACAGTTTGGAAATCATAACTATATTGATTGCAGAATTGTGAATCCATCTTTACTGACTTGTTATCTGTTTACTCAACAGTTGGAGACTTGAACCACTTGATCAGTGCGACGATGAGCGGTGTCACATGCTGCCTTCGCTTCCCAGGCCAGCTGAACTCTGATCTCCGGAAGCTTGCAGTCAACTTGATCCCGTTCCCAAGGCTTCACTTTTTCATGGTTGGCTTTGCGCCACTCACCTCCCGTGGCTCCCAGATGTACCGTGCCCTCACCGTTCCTGAGCTCACTCAGCAAATGTGGGACTCAAAGAACATGATGTGCGCTGCTGACCCTCGCCACGGTCGTTACCTGACAGCCTCTGCCATGTTCCGTGGGAAGATGAGCACCAAGGAGGTTGACGAGCAGATGATCAATGTGCAGAACAAGAACTCTTCATACTTTGTGGAGTGGATCCCGCACAACGTCAAGTCCAGTGTCTGTGACATCCCTCCACGTGGCCTCTCCATGTCCTCCACCTTTGTCGGCAACTCGACCTCCATCCAGGAGATGTTCCGCCGTGTGAGCGAGCAGTTCACTGCTATGTTCAGGAGGAAGGCTTTCTTGCATTGGTACACGGGTGAGGGCATGGACGAGATGGAGTTCACTGAAGCTGAGAGCAACATGAACGACCTTGTCTCTGAGTACCAGCAGTACCAGGATGCGACTGCGGACGAGGAGGGTGAGTATGAGGACGAGGAGGAGGCGATCCAGGACGAGTAAGTTTGGGTTGAAGCAGCCAGGTTGCCTGTTGTATAATTACCCTCTGAATCTGCCGTTCTATAAGCTGCAGTATGTTTGCTATGCTATGCCTATATGTTGAGTACGTAGTACCGCCGTGGTAGCTTGCACGCTACCAGACGGGACATGTTTTCTCCCTGTTCTCTGTTCTGTATTGCTGTCGCATATATGGAAAGAGTATTTGCACCTTCCTGCAGTTATCCTTTAAAATTTGTCATCTTTCTTGTGTTTGAAATGACTTGAAGAGTTGGTGCGATCGTCGGGGTGAAACAAAGTTGTTTCCAACCCGGTCTTTCTACAACACTGTGGGTTGGACACAAGTCCTATCTTCCCACTGCTAGTAGAAGCCGAATTGGACAAGTTCATCTTTAGCCTACGCTCCTCTTTCCCTGTCTCCCTCTCCTAGGAACAGCCATGGGACAACGCACTAGGTACTATCACTCATAGTACTTGCGTTTAATAAGACGTACACTTTAGTTCAAAGTAAACATAGTCTAACTTTAACCAATTTTATATAAAAAAATACAAATATTGATAGACTTTGATAAATATATAGTGAACATATATAATATGGTACCTGCAAACAAAAAAAAGAACATACATAATATGCTGAGTCTATTGTGTTGATTTGGTATTCGAAACGTCTATATGGTGAGTCTATTTCTTTGATTTGATATTCGAAATGTCTATTGTATTGATCCAGGACGAGTAAGTTCATATTACTTCACGATACCAATCAATACCTCGGATGAATAAATGACAAGACCGTGATTAAATTCCTTAATCACCTTATCATATTATTCTTGATATCTGATATGATTCCTTACTTGTTACCGTGACATAGTATCCCCATGACTAGTGTTATGTCTTTGTCTGCGCAGACTTATTTACCGATACTATTTCACCAAGTGGATCTTAGATGTATCTCTCTATTAACTAGAGGAGTAATTCCCAATTTTAAACTATCACAATGAATGAATACTTTCGTGACCACCCAGTGTTAGCCTTTTTATCACCCAGTTTACGGCGTGATACTTGACTATACCAAAATGATCCTTATGGTAAACATCATTGAATATTCTCATAGTCTAAGGAATCAAACAAAACAATCATTTTGTGATGATACCATTTAGCAAAACTAATCTGGTAGTATCTCAACTAGTTGAGTCTATCGAGCCAGAATGTTGACACAACATTGTGCTCCCATCTAATATTAATGAATTTGTCTGTGAGACATGACAAATAGTTATAACAGTGTGTTTATGTTTATACACATGTGTATGAGTTTTTCTCTGAATCTCATATTGCCATAGCAGTTATAGTATAAAAATATAATACATTAATCACGAAACTGATGTATTTTATTGTCTCTTGGGCATACATCCAACAGTCTCCCACTTGCACAAGAAACAGTAATATGGTTTCTTAGCTCAGCACCCAATTTGCGATGTTGATTGTGTTGTAGATTCCTTCCTTGGATCTCACACTTCAGGTTCATGTGTATTTTCATATTTTGAGAATCACTTCTCTCTTTGATCACAAATGATCCTCGCAGTTTAAATGTTTGGTGCTTTAACCAAGATGACAGTGCACCTTTTGTAAAGTACCCTATCAAGTTCTTTGAAGAACTTAGATTAAACATTTAATCTTCACACTTCGAAAGTGTATCCCATCTTATCGCAATATTTATAAATTCTATCATAGTTTTCAACTTCGGAATTTTTCCTCCAAGTTTAGTCATGGAATTTCTTCCATCTCACTATACCATCTTATTAACACTAAGTTGATTGGTTTTGTGATTATACAACAAATCCTTTATTAGTGTAATAATTTACACTAATTTGTTTTTGCATTTATCACAACTATGAAACATACCTTATATTCTCATAAGGTTATCTTCTCCTTGATCATTAACATGATCATTTTTTGTTTATGTTCATAATAGTTGGAACATAATTCATATATGGTTTGTGTACATATTATGGCGTACCTGACAAATCTAATCATTCATACATATCGCTCATCATATGTCTATTTTTCTATTCATTATGAATAGACATGATTTCTATAAGTATTACCAAGATGGTAATTGTTGTTTCCAACAATTTAGCGCTATGATTTTGACATGTTTGATCCAACATAGACAAGTGACGGAAAACAGGAACCACTCCCATGTAGGCAAGTTCTATCATGAACTTTCCATTCAAACATTTATCACCTACCCACTTCTAAAGCGGAAATACTTATACTACAGTGTCCTTAGTCATTTCATTGAAAGAGTATTTCAGTGAAACATTTGACTATGTCAATAGTATTTTCAACTAACAATACGCTGTTCATATAAAGTATTAGAAATATTCTTTAGCTCAGCACCCAATTTGCGATGTTGATTGTGCTGTAGATTCCTTCCTTGGATCTCACACTTCAGGTTCATGTGTATTTTCATATTTTGAGAATCACTTCTCTTTTTGATCACAAATGATCCTCGCAGTTTAAATGTTTGGTGCTTTAACCAAGATGACAGTGCACCTTTTGTAAAGTACCCTATCAAGTTCTTTGAAGAACTTAGATTAAACATTTAATCTTCACACTTCGAAAGTGTATCCCATCTTATCGCAATATTTATAAATTCTATCATAGTTTTCAACTTCGGAATTTTTCCTCCAAGTTTAGTCATGGAATTTCTTCCATCTCACTATACCATCTTATTAACACTAAGTTGATTGGTTTTGTGATTATACAACAAATCCTTTATTAGTGTAATAATTTACACTAATTTGTTTTTGCATTTATCACAACTATGAAACGTACCTTATATTCTCATAAGGTTATCTTCTCCTTGATCATTAACATGATCATTTTTTGTTTATGTTCATAATAGTTGGAACATAATTCATATATGGTTTGTGTACATATTATGGCGTACCTGACAAATCTAATCATTCATACATATCGCTCATCATATGTCTATTTTTCTATTCATTATGAATAGACATGATTTCTATAAGTATTACCAAGATGGTAATTGTTGTTTCCAACAATTTAGCGCTATGATTTTGACACGTTTGATCCAACATAGACAAGTGACGGAAAACAGGAACCACTCCCATGTAGGCAAGTTCTATCATGAACTTTCCATTCAAACATTTATCACCTACCCACTTTTAAAGCGGAAATACTTATACTACAGTGTCCTTAGTCATTTCATTGAAAGAGTATTTCAGTGAAACATTTGACTATGTCAATAGTATTTTCAACTAACAATACGCTGTTCATATAAAGTATTAGAAATATTCTTTAGCTCAGCACCCAATTTGCGATGTTGATTGTGCTGTAGATTCCTTCTTGGATCTCACACTTCAGGTTCATGTGTATTTTCATATTTTGAGAATCACTTCTCTCTTTGATCACAAATGATCCTCGCAGTTTAAATGTTTGGTGCTTTAACCAAGATGACAGTGCACCTTTTGTAAAGTACCCTATCAAGTTCTTTGAAGAACTTAGATTAAACATTTAATCTTCACACTTCAAAAGTGTATCCCATCTTATCGCAATATTTATAAATTCTATCATAGTTTTCAACTTCGGAATTTTTCCTCTAAGTTTAGTCATGGAATTTCTTCCATCTCACTATACCATCTTATTAACACTAAGTTGATTGGTTTTGTGATTATACAACAAATCCTTTATTAGTGTAATAATTTACACTAATTTGTTTTTGCATTTATCACAACTATGAAACGTACCTTATATTCTCATAAGGTTATCTTCTCCTTGATCATTAACATGATCATTTTTTGTTTATGTTCATTATAGTTGGAACATAATTCATATATGGTTTGTGTACATATTATGGCGTACATGACAAATCTAATCATTCATACATATCGCTCATCATATGTCTATTTTTCTATTCATTATGAATAGACATGATTTCTATAAGTATTACCAAGATGGTAATTGTTGTTTCCAACAATTTAGCGCTATGATTTTGACACGTTTGATCCAACATAGACAAGTGACGGAAAACAGGAACCACTCCCATGTAGGCAAGTTCTATCATGAACTTTCCATTCAAACATTTATCACCTACCCACTTCTAAAGCGGAAATACTTATACTACAGTGTCCTTAGTCATTTCATTGAAATAGTATTTCAGTGAAACATTTTACTATGTCAATAGTATTTTCAACTAACAATACGTTGTTCATATAAAGTATTAGAAATATTCTTTAGTGCTCCCACTGACTTTCTTTATTTCTCAAAACTCTTCACCGTCCTTGATGATGTCAAACACTTTGACCATTTTATCTAGGTGAAGATCCCAACTCCTTAATGCCTTACTTTTGTTCCATGAATGAATAACTAAATCTTGCACTCCCTTCTATCATATTCTTGATTGAATATTCTCACTTGCAATATCTTGTAGACAAGATATGATGTGCTTGCCAGAATAATCTGTGTAAACATAAAACTCATGCTACAGGAGATTAAATATCATCGTAGTCATTCCCTTGAACTTGTAAACAAGTCAAGTCTTCATGGATGTTTCCATCTATTTTTTTTACATATCCATTAATGAAATGTAGGCTCTATGCCCTTGGTAAGGAGCATAAAACTCGACACCAAGTTCCAAAACTTTATGGAGTCTATCCGGATTTTGTGGTGTTTAGCCATATCTTTCGAGTTAGGGTCCATCACTGCTTCCCTTATATCATAATCTTATTATTGTAAAATAATGATATTGTGATCTACTTGGTTTAGTCACTAAGCTCGATCGAAGTTTTACATCATATGTAAATACTTCCGCATCATTCATGATGACAACCACCAAAATTACTTTCGGTCTTGCGCCACTCTGATATGATTACGATTTACGAAGATCTAACTCGTCGAACTGTGCTATCCTCCCATTGAATGAAGAATTAATTTCCCAGAACACACTTGACAAATTCTTTGTCCTTGGTGATGGGAAGAATTTCCTATTCTTGGGATAACCTTTATAGAAGCAAACATTAATTTTGTGATTTCTTGTAAATACTTTACATCATAGATGAAATTTAGATGGCTTCATTTCCAGTGTAAAGCATTAATCTCTAAAGCATGACTTATGAAAGATGTAATGAAATTTTAACATCCTTAATCCATCCTTATCGAACAAGGTTAGATTATGTCACTTGGACACTCCATAAACTCATGGTGTTCCTAGTGATCAAAGTTGTAGAATAATTCCACAACTTTTTGGATGCTCGCTAAACCTTGTAACTCAATTCCATGACAAGGTCAAGAATATATCTTGTTACAAAATGATTGTTACTAATCATTTATTCTTTAGTGTTTGAATATTATTGATGTCTACATGTAGGATTCATTATATCCTATCCACAAGGTCATAAGTCAAACTTATGTCCCCAACAAGGCAACAAGTGCCACTGCTCACAATAAATCCCTAAGGAGAATAGGGTGAATGTAGTATTCTCAATCCATCACCCTTTATTCCTTTTTTCCTTTACTAGTCCTTTTAAATCCATAGTAATTCTTGTATCATATTACACATAAGAGAAAAGGATCTGGTATTTATGTGATTAAATCACTATACCCAGGAACCACGCTGACTAGAATTTCCCAAGATCAATAATTTATACCCAAGATGGATTTTCCAGACTCTATGCCATAAACTTTCAATAGTCCCTATTTCGGTGTTTCCTCTCATAGAGAAGAAATATCGAAATTAAGAATGACACTAGTTGTACTGGGATACTTTATCAGTGTGTCAATCATGACACTCTTGTCTTTTGAAGTTGAACCCTTTACTTATCATTAACTTATGATAAGTTTTCTCCCAGATTCCAATGTGCAATGAATAAACTCATTCACAATCCTTATTTTGCCTTAGTTATTAATAATGACAAACATCATATAGCCTTTACCGGAAAAGAAAACAAGATTAATACCGGTGCCCAATTTGTTGGAAGAATGGGACATCAAATGTCTCCAATCCTCGTATGTACCAAGCTTAGTACACGTACGTTTTCTTCACCAAATTCAATCTTTGTTTATCTTGCATACAAACTAGTTCACAAATGGGTATGTACCACTGGGACACCAGGCAAAAATATCCCAGTTCTCACGGAGGAACTTGATGAGCGTGGTTTCCTATTTTTCAGTCATTCCGGTCCCCACGATGACGTACTTCGCCGGGTCTTTGGTACCCAGGATAATCTGCTTTGTATTCTCAGATGCTTTGAAACTATCAGCCGGCTTACGGCTTTCTTTTCTTCCCGGCATTTCTGTCAGCGATACCTCTTTAGCCAGCTCTTTCAGCTCCTCCTTTGCTATTACCTGCTCGGCACAAAGGGTATTTTCCAACTCTAACTCATTTGCCAGCTTGAAATCTCCTTCAGTGGTGATTACTCCGTCTTTTGTCCCTGCCATCTTATTCTAGATGTAGCACGACCTGGACATAAATTTGGTGAAAGTCGGACGTCCGAGTATTGCGTGATACACGTTCTCGAACGATACTACTTTTAGCGATATCATCTCCTGATGAAAGTGCTCCAGCTTTACGAAGGTTACTTCTAGGGATATTTCTCCTAGGGAATGTGCTTGCCTTCCAGGAACAATGTCGTGAAAACGTACATTGCTATGCTTGAGCTGGGTTTCTGAGAGATGCAATTTCTTCAGAGTACTTAATTACATGATGTTGATGCTTGATCCTCCGTCCATCAACACCCTTTTTAGCCTAGTGTTATACACCCTTTTTAGCCTATGATCATACTAATCCCAAGTAATTGGAGTTTGTGAATACTTTACGTACTTTGGAGTTGGTGGAACGACGGCGTTGATTTCTCGCAACGTTCGCTTTGCCTGTTTGGCGGATGGGGTCACAAGGAAAGTTAGGTTACATTCTCCTTCGACTCTCAGAAATTTAGGTTCGCCTTTCCGTTGTTGTTCCTGAATTTTGTCATCAAAGTCAGACTCACTTTCGTCTTTATCAGCTTCTGGTTTTTTCTTGTTGAACTTCCTTATGGAATTCTTCCCTTTATTTCTGGTTCTAGCGTTTCCTTTCATGTGTCTGTTAAGCCGGCATTGCTTGTTTGTATGGGTAGACTTCCCAAATTACGAATGATGAATGCAGGATTCCACTTTAATTTTTTTCCACTCTTCCTTGGAGTAGGAGATAGGTTCCCTACATTCTGCGCTTTTGTCTTTCCATCTGCTTTCATTATCCTTTTCAAAGGCTATATTTACTTCAGGTTTTGGTTGTGCTTCTGGAGTAACCTTCTTTTCAGAGCGAGACGCCATTTTGGCTTGAACCAATGCATCAATATTTCCGCCTCTCGCTCTAATATCGTCTTCGGCCGATGCATGCTCATTGGCGGTTGTGAGCATAGAGCCTAAGTCCTTGTGCTCTTTCGAACCAACCATGAACGGTGCGAGGCCGGGTTTCAGGCCATTCAGGAAAGCATGGATTGCTTGTACGCCACTTACTCCAGAACAATTATTCTTCATTGTAGTTCATCTTGAGATAAAGTATACATATGACTCGTCTTCATACTGGACGCAACGGTTCAACTGGTTGATGCTCTTGGGGCGTTTATACGTACCCCGGAAGTGTTGAGCAAAAACTCTGGCCATATCCTCCCAACTGTCCATCGTTCTTGACGGAAGACCATTAATCCAGTCTCGGGCTCCATCCAACAACATTAGGGGCAAGAATTTCACAGCTTCCAAATCTGTCCCTTTGTTGATTTGGACGGCAGTATAGTAATCCGAGAGCCATGTATCCGGGTTTGTACTTCCGATATACTTTTGATAAGTTGGCCCAACTTTGGCAAAGCCAGAATATATGATAATTTTCAGGATCCTATCAGTGAAGCACTTTGGACCGAAATATAAATCGTCTCTTTCCGCCTTATCAGCATGTGCGGAATACCTTCCAGCTGAATGCATAGAGGGGACCTACTCCACTCTGGTCCATTGTTGCGTGAATACGCTCTTCTAGGATCATCCCGATCTCTTCTAGCATCCCGTCCTTTCGAATGAGGTGGAGTTCTACTCCTTACCCGTTCTTTATTCCTTGGAGGGGTTCGAGATCTCTCACGCCTTTGAGGATGGTCGTACCTTCCGGCTTTACCGGCCGGGTGTCTCGGAGGCGGCATTGTTTTTTCGTCATTTCGGTTTTTCTCTTCCCATTCTTTATCAGTACGGGGTTTTGTGTTATTTCTGCCTTTTGGCGGATGAGATCCAGTCCTAGACGCTGCATCCTTGTTATCCGGGATTTTCTTGTCCTTCTTGGGATCTCCCTTCTTTTCCTTCGAATCACCTAAATCTCCAGGTTCGCCTGGGTCAGGTGCTCAAGTGGCACACGTGCCAGTTTTGGACAAGGTTGAATCATCATGTAGCTTGCTTGAACGTGCTCGTCCTCTCTATTGTTGTTGTAATGCTTTTCCTAAGAAAACATACACTCCCTACATATTTTTGTCGTTGGAGTACAGATCATCGTTAAGGATGGCGAAGATGGCTTCTACGTTTTCCGCAGCTGTTTTATAGATGTGTTTCGCCCTTAGCATTTGTGTTGTTAACATGCCTTTACCAAGATGAGTTTTCAAACCGCTGTCCTGCTGGCAGTTCTTCCAGTTTTGAAATTCTGGGCAACCTAGTGGGTTTGACTCTAGATCTATTCTGGCGCTCGTATTTCTCGATTTCTTTCTGCTGCATTTTGATGTCAGCTTGGGTTTTGAGGAGATTTTTCTGAGTCCAGAAAATATGTTGTTGTTGCCGCATTATTGCTTATCTCCTGGCTTCCAGCACTATAGGTGGATCATCTCGCGCGACCGGGGTTTGAATTATATCAATTTCCTCCTGTTCCGACATCTGGGGACCAGGGATTTCCGCCTTTTTCTTCTCCGTCGTGTTTGCTCTGCTGCTGCCTCCAACTTCCAGGTTTTCGTTGGTTACCTTTTTGTTCTGGGTCTTGGTAAACAGCTTCTTGGCGGATTTTTTTCTTCTTTTTGGAGGATGGAGGCTTTTTGTGTGGTTCGTCTTCCATTAATTCCTGAACATCAGGATAAGACAAGCTTTTTTCACCTACTTTCTCATCTCCTTCTTCCTGTCCAGCTGGCCGAGGAGTCTTAGAATCTTCCTCTTCCTCGACATCCGACTTTGATGTTGGTTTTGCCATGAGTACTTCGTGGAAGCTTCCTTGCATGGATTTGGCCTTTCTTTCGAAAGCATCCTCATCTTGATTTTTAGAATCTGTGTCTGCACATCCGGTTTCCAAATCCAACTTTGTCGGATATATACCGAATAGGGGTATATCGGATGGTAGTCTAAAGTGCCGGATTACCCGGGTGGCCCAAATGGTAGTGGGCTACGGTCCATTGGGCGGCCCAGTAAGCTGACGCACAGAAGCCGGATTCTAGAAGAACCCGGATCACGGCCCACGTGATCTGGCTTGGAGTAGAAGGCGGATTCCTTACTTTCCAAGTTAATAGTTGTCGTAGTCTTCTAGGTTTCCTACTCTGTATGCCCTAACCCGGCTATTATATAAAGCCGGACGGGAGATATGATAGATAGACAAGAAGCTACTAGCTAACTCGCCGAGAGGTTGATCCTCGACGAATAGCCAACAGAACCTCACGCCGTACTTTGTATACACAGGCTTTAGACCTGAATAGTGAGTTTGCAGGAGTAGGAACGCCGTATTATTACGACATACCGAACCTGGGTAAAACCTGTGTTTTCGTCCTTAGCGCAACCACGTTCCCACACGTCTCTACCCGTAGTCTCATGGCACCCCCGTCTATGAATTCTACTACGATGTCTTGACAGTTGGCGCCCACCGTGAGGCAAACGACGTCAGGCGTTAAATTTCGATCTGGGATACTTGGCGGAATCGGCAGTTCCACAACTGTCGGAAGCCTGGAGTTCGACGACGATGTTGGACGCTTCCTCGACAATGGATCTTACATACCGGCGCAAAATCATCTGGTAAGTGTCTGCGTGTTACCGACTGGATCTACAAATATCTTTATCGGACTAACTGCAGAGGCCATGGGGTTTTGCGGTGGAAGCAATTTTTTCCCACCCGCCTTATACCCAGTCGAAGATGACTACGATACCGGGTTTTGCTCAGATCGCCGACAAAAAAGTGATTCACACTTTATCGGCATGGTGCAATCCGAGGTCGCCGAAAACACGGATGAAAGTAATCTCGTGCAAAAGGCAGAAAACAACAAACCCACTACACAAGTGGAAGATCCGACATCCGCCAATATAGCGATGAACTCGGAAGCTGACTCTGTGCTAGCCGCCATTGAGGCGAGATTAGAGTCATAAACCGGATCAGATGACTTTGATTCCGAAGACGAAGACGAGGACGCTTTCGAAAGAAAGGTTAAATCTTTTCAGGAGGGATTCCACGAAGTACTAATGGCGAAACCGGCAGAAAACACGGATGCCGGCAGTCAGGGAAGCCCTAGAACTCCTCCGCCAGAGGAAGAGAGAGAGGACGGAGAAACCTCTCCAATATTTCCCAATGTCAAAGAACTGACAGAGGAAGAACCTGTCAAAAAACCCCCCTCTTCCAAGAAAAATCACAAAGCCGCTAAAAAACTCCAATACAAACTCCAGAAGAAGAAATCGGCTGATCCAGCTGATGAAAGCCCGGAAGTAGGAGATGCAAGCGGAATAAAACCTGCGGAGAAGAAAACAAAAGAAATCCTTGTTCTAAAAATGACAGAACAAGAAGAACAGGAATTGCTACAAACACCAGTGGGATTGCATGAACCCCCTGAAGTGCTAGAAGCCAGGAGACAAGCTCTCCAAAGGCAACAACAACATCTATTCAGAACTCGTGAACACCTCCAAAAAACCCAGGATGACATCAAGCTCATGAAGGAAGAAATCGAGGAGTACGAGAAAAAGAATAGATCTGCCTTAAAACCTACAAGGTTACCCGGAATCGTAAGACCGGAAGTACTGCCGCCAAAAGAAAGGTTTCACAACCCATCTTGGCAAAAGCAGGTAAACGACAAAGATGCCAGAGGCGAACCAATATACAAAACCGCAGCAGAAAACGCGGAAGCAGCGTTCGCCATCCTCAACAACGATATGTACTTCAACGGTGAAAAACTTCAAGGGGTGTATGCTTTCCTCGGAAAAGCATTGCAACAAAAACAGCGGGGGCAAGAGCAATCAGGGAGGCTGCATGACGACTCCTCCTTATGCAAAACAGCTACTTGCGCCGCTGGAGCACCTAGACCGGAGGAGCCGAGAAATTCAAAAAACTCAAAAGAGAGGAAAACGGATCCGAGAAAAGACAAGAAAAATCCCGATAACAAGGATGAAGCGTCTAGAACCGGATCCGATCTCCCGAAAGGTGGACTTAGCCTCCACGGTCAGAAAGAAAAACACCGGAATGACGGCAAAGCAATGCCACCTCCGAGAAACCCAGCTGAAAAAGCCGGAAGACAGGGTATACCTCACAGACGTGAGAGATCTCGGACACCCCCCAAGGACAAGGAAAGATACAGGAGTAGAACTCCACCTCATCCAAAGGGGCGTGATATCGGAAGAAATAGAAATGATCCCGGAAAAGCGCGTCCGCGCAACAATGGAAAAGAAAGGAGTAGATCCCCTTCTGTCCATTCAGCCGGCAGGTACTCCGCACACATGGATAGGGCGGAAAGAGACGATTTATACTTTGGACCTAAGTGCTTCACAGATAGGATCCGAAGGATAACCCTGCATTCTGGTTTTGCCAAAGTTGGTCCAACGTACCAAAAATACACCGGTAGTACAAACCCGGATACCTGGCTCTCAGACTATTATACAGCCGTCCAGATTAACAATGGGACAGACCTGGAAGCTGTAAAGTTTCTTCCCCTAATGTTACTGGATGGAGCCAGAGATTGGATTAATGGATTACCTTCCAGAACTATCGACAGCTGGGATGATATGGCTCGAGTATTCACTCAGCATTTCCGGGGAACCTACAAACGCCCGAATAGCATCAACCAGCTAAACCGTTGCACCCAATTTGAGGACGAACCATACGTGGATTTCATCTCAAGATGGACTGCAATGAAGAATAGCTGCTCTTGAGTAACTGACGTACAAGCAATGCATGCTTTCGTCAATGCCCTAAAACCCGAACTTGTACCGTTCATGGTTGGTTCCAAACAGCACAAAGATCTCGGATCTATGCTTACAACCGCCAATGAACACGCTGCAGCCGAAGACGACATCAGAGCTAGAGGAGGCAATATCGATACACTGATAGAGGCCAAAAAGAATCCTCGCCCTGAGAAAAAAGGAACTCCAGACGCAACACAAAATCCCAAAGAAGTTAACATAGCCTTTGGAAGTGAAAAAGGGAATAGATGGAAAGGACGCAGTTCAGAACAATCAATTACACCAAGGAAGAATGGGAAAAGATTAAGTCGGAACCCTGCGTCCACCATTCGCAATTCGGGAAACCCATCCATACCAACGCACAATGCCGGCTGAACAAGCATATGAAAGGCAGTGCAGGATCCGGAAACAAGGGGAAGAATTCCAAAAGGAAGTTTTCCAAGCAAAAACCAGAAGCTGAGAAAGAAGACAGTGAATCGGACACTGACGAAAAAATCCAGGAACAGCAGCGAAAAGGCGAGCCCAAGTTTCTGAGAGTTGATGGAGAATGTGCCCTAACTTTTCTGGCAACTCCATCAGCAAAGGTGGCAAAAAGAACACTTCGAGAAATAAACGCGGTTGTTCCGGCAACTCCGAAATTCTTGAAGTATTCAAACACACCAATCACCAGGGATCAGTCTGATCATCCCGGGAATATCCCTGAACCCGGCACGCAAGCTCTTGTTGTAAGCCCTATTGTCCAAAACACTAGGCTAAAAAGAGTGCTGATGGATGGAGGATCCAGCATTAACATAATGTACATGGATACACTGAGACATCTGAAAATATCCGAGACCCAGCTCAACCACAGCAACATACGTTTTCACGGCATTGTTCCTGGCAGGCAAGCACGATCCCTAGGAGAAATTTCCCTAGATGTCACTTTCGGAGAGAAAGATCACTTCCGTCAGGAAAAAGTATCCTTCGAAGTAGTGCCGTTCGAAAGCGTATACCACGCGATACTCGGACGTCCAGCTTTCGCCAAATTCATGGCAAGATCATGTTATATCTATAACAAGCTGAAGATGCCAGGGCCAAAAGGAGGAGTAATCACCATATCGGGAGACTTCAAGTTGGCAAACAAGCTGGAAAAAGAAAACGCCCTTGGCTCTGAGAAAATCATAGCAAAGGAAGAGTTGAAGGAGCTGGCCAAAGAGGTATCGCCGACAGAAATGCCGGCAGGAATAGAAACCCGGAAGCCAGCAGATAGCTTCAAGGCCTCCGAGAACACAAGACAGGTAATCCTAGATCCCAAAGATCCGACAAATTTTGTCGTAGTGGGAACTGGGATGACCGACAAATAGGAAAGCGAGCTCATCAAGTTCCTCCGTGAGAACTGGGATATTTTCGCCTGGTGTCCAGCTGACATGCCAGGCGTACCCAGGGAACTTGCTGAGCATCAACTTAAGGTGATTCTAGGCTCCAAACCCGTCAAACAAGGTCTCTGTCGATTTGACGGAAGAAGACGGAAGGCTATCGGCAAGGAAATTATCCGGCTTTTAGCAGCAGACTTTATCGAGGAAGTTATACACACCGAATGGTCTGCAAATCCGGTATTAGTACCGAAGAAAGATACAACTTCCCTTAGAATGTGTATAGATTACACCGGCTTAAACAAACTGTGTCCAAAAGATAGGTTCGCGTTACCGCGAATTGATCAAATAATAGATGCCACTGCAGGCTCTGAGCTCTTATGCTTTTTTGGATGCATATTCCGGGTACCATCAAATACGCATGAAAAAGGAAGATCAAATTAAGACTTCTTTTATAACCCCTTATGGGACGTACTATTACATAACCATGCCATTTAGCCTGAAGAACGCAGGTGCAACCTACCAGCGTTGCATGCAACGTTGTTTGCATAGTCAGATTGGCAAAAATGTCCATGTTTACGTGGAAGACATTGCTGTCGTAACCAAGGAAAAAGATATTCTCCTTTAGGATTTACGAGAAACCTTCGAAAAATTGCGCGCTTACAAGATGAAGTTAAATCCATCAAAGTGCGTATTCGGGGTTCCCTCAGGAAAACTTCTGGGTTTCATCGTTTCTCATAGAGGAATAGAAGTAAACCTAGAAAAGATCAAAGCAATCTTAAACATCTCCAAACCTACGTGTGTAAAAGATGTCCAAAGATTGACGGGTTCCGCTGCAGCCGTCAGCAGATTTATTAGTCGGCTGGGGGATAAAGCCTTACCACTCTACAAGTTGCTGAAAAAATCCGACAAATTCGAGTGGACAGAAGAGGCAGATGCAACGTTAACCCAGTTAAAGGAAACTTTGATGAAAACTCCGATTTTGGCATCCCCAAAAGACGAAGAACCTATGTTATTGTACCTTACGGCTACAAACCGGGTTATCAGTGCAGTAATTGTTGTGGAACGGAAGAAAGACGAACAGAGCATACCAGACCAGCATCCGGTATATTATATAAGCGAAGTTTTCTCCGAGTCCAAACAAAGGTATCCACACTATCAAAAACTGGCATATGGCGTATTTTTCGCATCCAGAAAACTTCGCCATTACTTCCAAGGACATTCCATAACAGAGGTATGTAAAGCCGAGTAGCCAAATAGGGCACCGAGTAGCCAAATAGGGCACCGAGCTAGCAGCCTTCGACATTAAGTATCAGCCCAGGACGGCAATAAAATCCCAGGTTTTGGCAGATTTTGTCGCCGACTGGACGGAAGCAATGGAGAAAACACCAATGCCGGAGTCCGAGTACTGGATCATGCACTTTGACGGATCCAAGATGAAGGAGGGCGCTGGAGCTGGTGTAGTTTTAAAATCCCCTAAAGGAGATACAATGGAGTATGTATTACAAATACACTTCAATGCCAGCAACAACGTGGCAGAATACGAAGCTCTGCTTCATGGCTTGCATATTGCAAAAGAAATAGGTGTCAAGCGCATTTTGTGCTACGGTGACTCAGATTTGGTACAGCACCAGCTCAACCAAACTTGGGACACAAAAAGCCCTATAATGGCCGAATATCGGAGAACGGTGGACGAGTTCGCCATTTGTTTCTTCGGATTCGAAGTACTCCATGTTAAAAGGGAAGAAAATTGGAACGCGGATGCGTTAGCCCGCATGGGATCGGAAAGGGTAAAAATCCTCCCACCAGGTGTATTCGTCCAACACTTGTACGAACCATCAATAAAAGGTGGAGATGTTGATTATCCCCTGGCTTCCGAGTCAATTGAAGTTATGCTCGTTAACCCGGATTGGACAATCCCATATATAAACTTCTTAGTTAATCAGAAGTACCCGGAAGGAGCAGACGAAGTCTTGCAAAGACAGATCCAGCGTCGATGCAAAGGATACACAGTAATTAACAATTGCCTGTATAAACGCAGCACTTCCGGAATTTTTCTGCGATGTATTTCACCAGAAGAAGGACGAGAAATCCTGCAAGAAATCCATGCCGGGGATTGCGGACATCATGCTCAATCAAAAAGCATAGTCAAAAAAGCATTCCGTGCCGGGTTTTTCTGGCTAACAGCCAAGACAGACGCTGAGCACATAGTAAATACATGTGCAGGATGTCAGTATTACGCCAAGCAGACTAATATGCCAGCCCAAGCACTCAAAACTATCCCCATTACATGGCCCTTTGCGGTCTGGGGGCTAGATATGATGGGACCATTCAAAACTGCACGAGGCGGACTTACACATCTACTTGTAGCTGTGGACAAATATACCAAGTGGGTGGAGGCTAAACCCATCAAAAATCTTGACGGTGTAACTGCCAGAAATTTCATCATTGACGTAGTCATGAGATACGGCGTTCCACACAGCATAATAACCGACAACGGGACAAATTTCTCCATTGGAGAGTTGGCAAAATATTGCCGACAAACGGGAATTCGCCTAGATCTCGCATCTGTGGCACACCCGCAATCCAATGGACAGGTTGAAAGAATGAATAGCTCAATCCTGCAAGGAATACGTCCAAGACTCGAATCTCCTCTTCATAGAGCAGCTGGAGCATGGGTAGAAGAGTTACCTTCCGTGCTTTGGAGTATTCGAACAACACCAAACAGGTCAACTGGGCAAACCCCGTTTTTCCTAGTTTATGGTGCGGAAGCAATCCTTCCAACGGACATGATCCATGATAGCCCAAGAGTGCAAGATTTCGACGACTCGGATGCCGAAAAAGCACGACAGGATGCCGTCGATCTCTTAGAAGAGGAACGAGAACTTGTGCTTCAAAGATCCGCCATCTACCAGCAAGGTTTACGACGTTATCATAGTCGGAAAATCAGGCATCGTTCTTTTAAAGAAGGTGACCTAGTGCTAAGATTGGTGCAGCAAAGAAAGCACAAACTGACCCCAGTATGGGAAGGACCATTTGTCATCAGTAAAGCCATGAAGAATGGATCATATTATCTTGTCGACATTCGTGATACGGAAGATGATCCCGAGAAGCCGAATCGCAAAAGAAAGAGAAAGATAGATGATGAACTAGGAGAGACAAAAAGGCCCTGGAGTATCCAGCAGTTACGTCCCTTCTATACTTAGTTCAATTCTATGTAAACATCTTTGAGATCATGAAATAAAGTTGTCGGAATTCTTATATCCATGTTTTTTACAAGTTTATTATAGTACAAAACATGATTCCACCTTATCTATTTCCCAATGATCTTACAAAATAATCAATGTTAACCTGAATTGTGCCTGCGTGCTCGGTGTTTAAAAACTGAATGATTTTCAGCCTATTAAAGGCTAAAGGAAACTCGGATTGTGCCTGCGTGCCCGAGTTTCATTCAAAAAATTCCTTACTATTCTCTAAGCATTATCTGATTGTTTATGTGTTGGGTCACTGGAGCTAGTTAGTAAAAATGCCCTTAGTATGATCCATGTTTTCGAGTTCAAACTGATTGGTTTTACCCAGTAACTCGGCATGAAGATTCATAGTACTATTGAGCCATTTCAAACACTAAGGACAGTTAAAGCACATAAGCCAGAGAACTTAGAAGATAAAGGAATATCAAACCCGGAAAACTTGCAAAGAATTTCATAATTAACTGCAAAAGGTGGAGTACTTGTTTATACAAAAGAATAGAAGCATTACAATATAAGGTTACATTGTAAAGTGCAGTAATGCTCCTATTTTCTACTTCCACCATCCAGGTTAAGAAGAATCCTTCAGGCATCCGAGTCTTCATCGCTGCTATCGTTCTCGGGGGCTTCGGGAATCGCTTCTTCCGGATAGGTGATGGAGATGTTCACCATGGAGGCGATCTTGGTGGCGTGACCCTTGATCTCGTCGAAGATGGTGGTCCGCTGGGTCTCCGAGTATCCAAGGGGGATACCGGACGCCACGCGCCAAGATTTGGCACTGGGGTAATGCATACGCATAAGGCCTAAGGCCATGCGTGCACCACCCCGTGCTGCGGAGCGCAAGGTGGACTCCTTGGATTCCGCCACCTCCAGGATAGCTTCCGGAAGTTTTTCAACTTCCGAGAATTCCCCAGTTCTTGAGGGAAGGAACTTGTTGACCAGCTGCATGCCTGCAGCCCTGATCGCAGTCCATACCTTCCCAAAAGCTCGGAATTTCTCAATCCGAGTAAGTTCTGGGTTATCTCCTGTTTTTTCAGACAAACAACCAAAAGTTAGCGAAAAAAACAGAGAAGGAAATCAAGACATGGAAAAACCGGTAAATGATAACAACTTACCGAGAATTTTGTCCATCTCGGAGCCTTCCTCAAGGCGCAGGGTTAAGGCATTCTCCAAGTCCTGGATAGTGGCCTTATCCTTATCTGCCTGCTGAGAGGCCTTGGACTGAGCAATCCCAAGGGCCAGGTTGCTGGCCTCCAGTTCCTTTCGAACCTTCATAAGATCCTTATGAAGGTCCAAATTCTCCTGTCGGAGACTCGCGGCGTTGCCGGCATCTTCAGCTATTTCCTTGGCCTTAGCCAAAGCAGCTGGAAAGCAAGGAACAAAATTCCGAGTTTAGAAAAACTTGGGAAAGTACTTAGACAAAAAACTGGATAAAGAACTTCAGAGAATCAAAATATACCTGTTGTTTCCGACAGCTGTAGCTGAGATGATGCCAGCTCTGCTTCTTTCACCTCAAGAATAGAAAGAAGGTTTCTAACCTCCTTATTCTTGACGGAAAGTTTGTTGAAAACTTCCATATTAATGGTTTCAGCGGTTTGCTGGAACACGGAAATGAAAAGCCATGATATTTAAAAGCATCAAGTGAAAAGTATACATTTTACTCAATGCTTGGGGGCTAAAGGTAGTACCTGGCTCATCCGCTGTAACCCTGTTAAGTTCTCAGTGAACTCTTTTGCGTACTCAGCAAAAAGAGTCCCGGCCGCGCTAAGGCCATCGCTGATGTTCTTGAAGTCCTTGTCAAAGGTGGGGATCTCCTCCTCAGTTATCCGAGAAGGACCTCCCACCTCAGGAGCCGCCCTTTCCCTCGTGTCCGTTTCCGGCACAACGGGCTGGCTGGTCTCCAGAGACTCGGTGGTGGGGGCTGCGGCATGCTCTTCTGTCACTGTGATCGGCGTGTTCGGAGCGGTGGCAGGGGAAGGATGAGGGCCTCTGCTGGCCACAGCCTTATGCCTCTTCAGCTTTTTTGGCTTTAGAGTAGAGGGAGGTAGGCTAAAAACAAAGCAAAATGCCAGAAAAGTTAAAACTCCGAAGGTGAAAGAAAAACTCCGACAAAGGAAAATAACCCAGATGTTCAAACCTGGAGGTGGCGACGGGAATTCCGTCAAGATCGATGACCTCCTGGGAAGAGGAGATCTTCTTGCGCTTTCGCCCACCGGCAAAGGTGGCACGCAACGTTTCCAGCTCAGCGTCGGAAGCAAGATCCGACTCAGGAAGATCAGCAATCTGTTGAAAAGAAAAAGTTAAGTCAAAAACACAAAAACCGAGTAAACGAGAAAGAATTTAAACCCCAAAAGGCGAAGAATTATACCTTGGGAGCCGGATTCTCGGCCGTGTACATTGGCCGGCTTTCTTCATATTGGTCGCGTGATGCAACCAATTGATTCACGCGCCGCCGCAAATCTTTTGCGGACCAGTCCTTGCTGGATGTCCGCATTTCGTCGCTGGCTCCTGTGTACTCGCAGAGAAGGCGAGCACCATGATTAGCCAAGGGCTGGATCCGCCTATTCAACCAGCAAAGGACTGTGTCCATGCCAGTTAAAGGCGGATCAGAAGTGACGAGTTTTGCGATGCGCCGCTTGATCCTTAGAAGATCCGGCGGCAGGGTTTGAACTGCCTCAGTTCCCCAATTTTCTTGGGGAACAGCGGCGGTGTTCGAGAAAGGTGGAACCCCGAACGTTTTTCCAGGAAAGGAAACGTCGGGATGATAAAAGAAGGAACCCGTCCAAAACTTGACGGATTCCGATGTTTTAATCTTGGGGAACCAATCCTCTCGGAATCTCCGAAGAGTGAAGGAAATGGTTCCGCAAGTTGGGAGTGCGCCCTCCGAAGAGTTCCGCTTAACCCCGAAACAGTAAAGCCAGAAATCTAGTCTAGGCGCTATACCTAGATAACCCTCGAAAAGGGCCTGAAATCCGGCTAAGTAAAGGATGGAATTTGGTGGAAGGTTGTGTGGCTGGATGTTGTAGTGGGACAGGATCTGGAGGAAGAAGGCGGATGGTGGAATACCCATACCTCTAAGAAGGTGGGAGGAGAGAAGAACCCGTTCTCCGTCGTTCGGCATGGGCTCGGTCTCGTCCTCCGGGAGTCGCCACTTTCCCTTCAGTACCAACCCCTCCTTCTCCATTGTCGGAAGGAGGGACGACGGAATACTGCAGGCACTCCAGTTGCCGGCAGATTCCGTCTCTTCTTCGGCTCCGGCGGCGGCGGATGCTGCGGCCTCCGCGGCCGCGAGCTCGTCTCCGACGAGCGCGATCTTTTCCTCCACCGTCTCGGGAGCGAACGGTGGAGTGGGCGCGGATGAAGATCCCGCAAGATCCGCGGAGGCGAGAGAAGTTTCCTCGCCCTCCGCGCCGCCCGTGGCCTTCGTCAGCTCGTCGCCGGAGACCCGCGCTGGAGAATCCAGTTGCGGGTCCATTGTGTCGATGATTTCGTCGATATCTTTCGCGACGGTGCGGGCCGGGGAGGACGACGGTGATGCCATCGAGTGGCGGCGATTTGGTCGTTCCGGTGAGGTCTTGGACGCGGTGGTGCGCTCGGGAGCTGCTTGCTGTGAGCTTGGGCGCTGGGAAATGGCGTGCGAAGTGAAGAGCGGAAGGTTTTCACGGTGGACGAAGACGGCTATTTATAGCCGGAATTCCGTCACGATGCGTGCTAACGGCTCTTTTGACCGTTGGATGTCCAACGCGTGTCACTCGCCGGAAAATCCGGGAAATGAAACGACAGGATGATTATTGCTATCTCCTCGTTTCCCGCGAGAATCTGTCAGAGATATGTTTCTGGGTTTCCCACCTGTAACCCAAACGTCCCTTACGTCAGCAAGTTTTAAGCGCTGACGTAGGAAGTTCCTTCTCCACGAAGAATCGTGCGAGAAAAGCCGGATTTTCTGGATTCCGAGTTTTACGTTACCACCTCCTTTAAGGAGAAAAAAGAAGAATCAAGACTGCAGGCCGATATTTCTCGAAAAAGATGCATTTGGCGAAAGACGGCGAAAACGGAGTCTCGATTCTTCTTGGGGGCTACTATCGGATATATACCGAATAGGGGTATATCGGATGGTAGTCGAAAGTGCCGGATTACCCGGGTGGCCCAAATGGTAGTGGGCTACGGTCCATTGGGCGGCCTAGTAAGCTGACGCACAGAAGCCGGATTCTAGAAGAACCCGGATCACGGCCCACGTGATCTGGCTTGGAGTAGAAGGCAGATTCCTTACTTTCCAAGTTAATCGTTGCCGTAGTCTTCTAGGTTTCCTACTCTGTATGCCCTAACCCGGCTATTATATAAAGCCGGACGGGAGATATGATAGATAGACAAGAAGCTACTAGCTAACTCGCCGAGAGGTTGATCCTCGACGAATAGCCAACAGAACCTTACGCTGTACTTTGTATACACAGGCTTTAGACCTGAATAGTGAGTTTGCAGGAGTAGGAACGCCGTATTATTACGACGTACCGAACCTGGGTAAAACCTGTGTTTTCGTCCTTAGCGCAACCACGTTCCCCCACGTCTCTACCCGTAGTCTCATGGCACCCCCGTCTATGAATTCTACTACGATGTCTCGACAAACTTTGTTTCTATGGCTGCTAGTATAGAGTCGGCTTCCAAATTCGTCGCCTGATCAGCGGGTGTCGGATCTTCCACCTTTTCCGTGGAGTCATTGTTTTCTGCCTTTTCCACGGGATTTTTGTCTTCCGTGTTTTCGATGATCTCTGACTGCACCATGCCAACAAAGTGCGATCTAGCTGCAGACATCTCCTAAGAGGCGGAAAATCTAGTCATGCTTTGGCGATATGCAGCTATTGAAGCTTGATCTTCTCCTATGTATGAATAGGGCAAATCTGAGCAGAATCCGACACTGAAGCCTTCATCTATTGGGCATAGGGCGGGTGGGATAAAGTTACTTCCACAATGGAATCCGATTGCTTCTGTTGTCAATCCAATAAAAACATTGAAGGATCGAGAGGTTAACTAGAGGGGGGGTGAATAGGTTAACTACAAATTTTAACTTCTTTTTCAAGTTAACAAGGCAATGCTCAAATATAGATTATCTAGATTATGCAACTAGGTGGACAATCCTATATGTTGAGCAAGTACAACTAGCACAAGGTGAGTAATATGACTAAGCTAGTAGTAACAAGTAAAGGTAAGTTGAGGAATAACCGAACATAATGATGCGGAGATTTATCCCGAAGTTCACTTCCCAATGGAAGCTAGTCTCCGTTGGAGCGGTGCGGTGCCACCAAAGTGGAACACCGAGTAGGCCTCAAATGCCACACCGTATCTCCTTCGAGTCCTTCCACCGATGTGGATAGGCTCGAATCACTATGTTGCCGTTGAGGTTGACAACTAGAACCTTTACAAGGATGAGGCACACTCCACAAGATTGGAGGGTCCTCACCAAATCCCAAGAGCCACCAAGACTCCGAGAGGCAAGATCCACGGGCACAAAAGCACCGGGGATATCAACAAGGCTCCGAGCTCCGATGAACTAAGAGCAACAAGATTCCTAGCTCCAATGAACTAAGAATAACAAGATCCCTAAGGGATGAGTGGGTGGATTTCTAATCGACTCGGTGGAGTTGTAGATCGGGGGTGTCTCCTTCAAATCCCAAAGTTTCACGAGCTTTGGTTGGGGATTTGTGGAGATCTTGTTCTTGAGCTTGAGCTTGGTCAATCAATGGTGGTGTGAGAAAGTGTGGGTGAGATTGACAAAGCAAGGAGGTAGGTGGAGACGTCCTATTTATACCCGTACACAATACGGCCGTTGGGGGGGGGGGCGATTTTCACCTTACAGCACCCCCCCCCGGCTTGGGGGCCGGCCTGGCCGGCCTGGGGCAGCCAGGGCCGGGCTCCAACCCACCCCGGCCTAGCAGCCGGCCTGGGGCCGGCGTGGAGAGGAAGGAGGCCGGCGGGGGGGGCAGCCAGGCGCCCAGCCAGCCCGGCCTGGGGCCGGCGTGGAAGCGAGGCGGGGCCGGCCCCCCACCCGAGCCACCCGGCCTAGCACCCGGCCTGGGGCCGGCGGGGGCTGTGGGGTGAGGCCGGACCCCCACCCGAGCCACCCGGCCTGGGGCCGGCGTGGGGCACTGCGGGGCTGGCGCCAGCCCGGCCTAGAGCCCGGCCAGGCCGGCCAGGCAGGCCGGCCACCCCATTTCTTCTCCTTCTTTTCCTCTTTCCTTTTCCGTTTCTTCTCCTTTCTTCCGCATCTTTTTCCGTAATCTTTTCTCTCTTATTTCTGCAACTTGTATGATGTTTACGAGTAGATCTTTTCTGAGTACACTTAGCAAAACACACTAGTCCATCTATATGTTGTAATCAAACACTCAAAATAGGATTTAGGAACTATGTTCTTTCAATCTCCCCCTTTTTGATGTTTGATGACAACATACGGATTTGCGTAAGAAATAATTTTGCATAGCTATTTGTGAGAGAATTAACATATATTTGTACTCCCCCTATTTGTGTGCCCAAAACAGTTGACATGTATATTTGATAATCATGTTGAGTGCACCTAACACAATCTCATCTTCACACTATGTTTTATAAGATAATGATATGGGTACGATATACTTATGTGAAGAGCGAGAATTTATTCAATCATGATTTTAACATTGAAGATACACATGTATGAACACAAAGATGGGCAATAATATTTACCACTAGAATGATCTTACCATAGCATTCTTCTCATAGTTATAGATGAATAACAACTACCCTCATTATGGCTTCAACACATCGAAATAGTGAGTAGATGAAATAACATAATAGGCTTGCTATGATCTTCAATATATCAACTATCACACGCATAATATATAGATAGAGAGTACGATAGATAAATAAAGACATAGTCTTACAATAACACCAAAGTTCACCAAACCACACAAATAGTCTCGACTAAAAATGACGAAAGCAAATAGCGAAGATAAGACGCAAATGGATGCATGAAATGCAATGCAATGCGTGAGTGTTCTCCCCCTTGGCATCATACACCAAAAAGGGAGAAAAATATGCAATCCCAATCACTCGGCGCCCATCTCATCATCTTCCTCAATGAAATCCTCCGGAGGAGCCTGACTGGAGCTGGCAGTGGTAGTGTAGGGCGCCGCAAACGAGCCGAGTGAGCTAGCATCATCTCCACACCAATAAGTATGCTTAGACTTCCATAGATCCTCTGAAATCTCTTCTGAGCTGGGAGGACTAAGGGGAATCTGGAGAGCAGTCTGGATGGAACGCTGACGGCGACTAGAGGCCTTGCCCTTGCGATAGGCCTCATAGTCCTGATGCTGCTTATCAATGAAGAAGCAATTCATCTTCTAGAGAATCTTCTTAAGTTTGAAAGTCTCAGGAGCAGGAGTAGGAGAAGGGGAGCGGCTCACCCCCCGAGATGTACCAGGAGCAAAGGACTCGGTGCGGGTGCGCTTAGGCCGTGGATCATCAGCATACTCGGGCGCAGCATCAAGCATAAGAATAGACTTCTTGGGAGTCACCTTGGCATAATTGTTGACGAGACCAGCTGGGATCTTGGTCTCAATAAGGCGCTGAATATACGAGCCATAGATAGGAACTCGCTTCTCACGAACCACAGTCTGCATCTCATGCCACATGTAATCCAGAACATCCAGTTGCTTCTTGGCCCTCATCTGAGACTCAATGTGATATAGAAGATTGATCATCCACTTGCGTACCTCGCCCTTCTCACCAAATTTGGCATTGATGGTATTGCGAAGAATAGCGTGCACCATATACCAATGTTCAGAAAAGAACTTGACTTTAGGAATATGCATGGAGCCGGTACCTTCGGGATAGCAATGGCAAATACCCTCCTTGGCTTTCATAACATTCTTGGGATCACCATGAATGCAGAAATAGTACATATAATCAAACCGATAGTCAGGAATACCCAGAATGGTACCAAACTCATCCATAGTAGCAACACACTTGGAGCCACCGCTCATCCATGTCAAAGTACGCGGTAGCCGCGTGGGGCCTCCAGATGAGAAGTGAACAGTAGCATAAAACTCCTTGAGCAGCTCTGGGGAAAATGGATAGGCAAGATTGTCACCCATGAGAGGAGTGATGTTGTGGTAGTCCATGATTTCCATAACTTCAGGCCACTTGGTGCGAGTATACTCAATATCAAAGTAGTGTTGATCCACATGACCATGCTGAAGCTTGCCGAGAATAAAGTCATGCATAACTTGATGCATCTTGCAATAGAATCTTGGATCAGGGCATGTGCGTTCACCAAACTCATAAGGATTAAATTTCAGCCTTGCTTCCTCAAAGTCGGTGGTACTAAGACCACCCCAGTTCGTGACAACGGGTTCCTTTGGATTGATTGGAAAAGATGAACCTTGTCTCCGTGAGGGAGTAGAACCAGCAACATCCGCGGCACTCTTCTTGCGGGAGGTGCGAGGGCGGAGAGAGCGGGGAACCTCGGACTCATTTTGAGGATTGGAATCACCTGAAACATATGATGCATGGATATGGAGCATGATGATGAGTGCACATGGTCGTTGTTTGATTGAAAAATAATTAATCCATGAATATATGTGATAGCGACATGGTGAAAAACAAACATGAGCACAATATTAATGAGGACAAGGCACATTCTTATTAGAGGGAGCACATTATCATAGCGTGTGTATAGGATTGGGTGGGGTGTTCTGAGTGGAAATAGGCATGAAAAACATATTGGGCATGATACTAGAAACACCATTAGTATGTAAAAATATTTAGGGCATAGCACACACATCATGTCACAATGAATATAATAGTTTAGAAACACAACACTCGGACAATCATATCGATAATGTGGAAATTTTATTTGTTGAACCATGGCCAATCATGAGAAAATAAGTTGCAAAGGTAGGCAAAACATAATATCACACGGCTAGAACACGAGGAGCATATGACATTAACATAGCATGTCATAGGAATAAATCTAGTGACATATGAGTGGCATGAACCCTAGCATGAATAGATGGGAAAAAAAATCTAGCACATGAACTTTAGTACAAGCACACCGATAGATAGCACTCACATACACATAATCCATAGAAGAGCCCAAAGAAAAATTACCCGAGTTCGAAGCCATCGTCAAACAAAAAGCACTAGGCAATAAAGTGACCCGATCTCCTCCAATAAGGGGCCAACGAGAAATCCGTATGGAGGAAGGGGCGGAGAAGGTCGAGGGCTTGCGGATCCGTGAATTTGGGCGGTAGGGAGGAGCTAGGGAGGTGGGGGGGAGGGGAGAGCACCTAAGGAGCTCTAATTGAGGTTGGGGGAAGGAAGACGAGGGGATGGGGGTGTGTGAGGCGTGCGTGCTTGTGTGGAGGCAGCGCCCCACCCCGGCCCGGGGCCGGGCGTGAGGCCGGCCTGGCCGGCTCGAGCGTGCGGGTGTGGGGCGGGTGGGCGGGGAGGCCGGCCTGGGGCCGGTGCGCGGGTGGCGAGGCCGGCGTCGAGGCCGGCATGGTGTCCGAGCCACCCGGCCTAGCCCCCGGCCCGGGGCCGGCGCGGCGGAGGGTGAGGCCGGCCTAGTGGCCGAACGCCCCGGCCTGGGGCCGGCTCGGCAGTGGCGAGGCCGGGGTGGGAGTGCAGGCGCGCTCGATTTTTTTTGTGTTTTTTTTTTGGCTGTTGGGGTGGTGTGTGTGGTTTTTTTTTTGTAGAAAAAAAATCCTAAAAACAAAGTGAACCTACACAACTACCAAGCTACAACACGCAAAAAAAACAACAAAAACAATATTCCAATTCAAAGATTTTCATGAAATACATTCTAACAAACAAAACGACAAGGTGAAGCTAATGTCTTAATAGCACATTTTCATGAGTTTGTTTCTTAGAGCAATTTTATTTGACCATGTGCACGAATGAAATGAGAATGATGACATGCATATTATGTTTTCATTTGTATCCAATGGGGGAAAAATGAGAAATGAAATGAGCAACATTGGATACCAATGAAATATGAAAACAAGTGGAAAGGCAAATAAGTGAACACTCGAACACAAATGTCTCATTGAAAATTGGCGGTGGCCGTAGCCACCATGTATGAGTATGTTCGATATGTCACCGCGAAGATGTATCTTGGGTGCATTGTCGAGACTCATCATTGAAGCACATAATTTCATAAAAAATATGATCATTTAGGCATGATTTGTTTATTTATGCATTATAAAGGTAGTGTTGGCTCATTGATTGAGCTACACTCCCCCTATGTCTATGCGTGCATCTAAATCCAAATAAGAGTCTAGTAGGGGTGTGTATGCAAGATTTTCAATCAACTAAAATTGCTTGCACATATGATGTTGAGCTCACTCCTCAATTCCTTGAATCTCTTCACATCTAGAGGCTTGGTAAGGATGTCGGAAAGTTGATCTTTAGTGTTGACATAAGAGAGTGAGATATCACCATTGGCCACATGATCCCGAATAAAGTGATACCGAATCTCAATATGCTTGGTCTTGCCATGAAGTACCGGATTGTGACCAATCTTGATATCACTCTCATTATCACATAAAAGAGGCATTGTCTTAATCTTTATTCCAAAATCCTTAAGACATTGCCTCATCCATAAGAGTTGAGAGCAACAACTTGCGGCGGAAATATACTCCGCTTCCATGGAGGAGGTGGCAATGCAATTTTGCTTCTTGAAGACCAACACACAAGGGACCTACCAGGGAATTGGCAAGCACCCGAGGTTGATTTTCTATCCACTTTGTCACCTCCCCAATCCGCATCCGAGTATCCCACAAGATCAAAAGTTGTGTTTGATGGATACCAAAGACCATGAGTGGGAGTGTCAACTAAGTACCTAAGAATCCTATTGACCGCAATCATATGGCTTTCCTTGGGGTTAGATTGAAATCTTGCACACAAACCCACACTAAACATAATGTCCGGTCTAGATGCACAAAGGTAAAGCAAAGATCCAATGATAGATTGATAAAGTTTGGGGTCTACCGGTATACCTTCATGATCCATAGAAAGATTTGCGGTTGTTGGCATTGGATAAGGTAATGGTTTGGCATTGTTGATATCAAATTTCTTGAGCATGTCTTGAATATATTTGTCTTGACAAATAAAAGTCCCTTCATGATATTGCTTGATCTCAAAACCTAGAAAGAACTTTAATTCTCCCATCATAGACATCTCAAATTCACTTGTCATTAGTTTGGCAAATTGATCTACAAAACTTACATTAGAGGATCCAAATATAATATCATCAACATATACTTGGCATACAAAGAAATGTCCATCTACACTTTTGGTAAAGAGAGTGGGATCAATTACCCCAAGTACGAAACCACGATCTACTAAGAACTCCTTTAAATGATCATACCAAGCATGTGGGGCTTGTTTGAGGCCATAAAAGCCTTATGGAGGAAGTAGACATGGTTAGGATACTTGGGATCCTCGAACACCGGAGGTTGTTTAACATATACCATTTCATTTAAGGGTCCATTTAGAAAAGCACTTTTAACATCCATTTGATGCAAGATGAAGTTATGACTAGTGGCAAATGCAAGTAATATACGAATGGATTCAAGCCTAGCTACGGGAGCGAAAGTTTCACCGTAGTCAAGTCCTTCGACTTGAGAGTAGCCTTGAGCAACCAATCGTGCTTTGTTGCGAATCACTTGCCCATGAGAGTCTTGCTTATTCTTGAACACCCATTTAGTTCCAATGATATTTTGATCCTTGGGTCTTTCCACTAGTGACCATACTTTGTTTCTCTCAAAATTATGGAGCTCTTCATGCATAGCTTGAACCCAATCTTCATCTTCAAGAGCATCATACACTTTGATAGGTTCAACATGAGAGACATATGAGTGAATACCACAAAACTTGAGTACTTGTCCACGAGTGGAGACACTTCTCCCCAAGCCACCAATGATATTCTTTTGGTAGAGTGACTTTTGTTGCAATCTTGATGCTTGACGAGACATGATGCGAACTAGTGCATCATCGGGATTTTCATTTGGTGGAATATCCTCATCATTTCCTTCATCAAGACCATTGTCCACTCGTATTGGAGTTCTTGGTGACAAAGCACCAAAATCATTTCCACCATTATCATTGGGTGGATCTTGATCACTTTCTTGATGAGAGGTATCCACATGAAGGTCTTCTTCTTGCTCTTGGTCTACCATTTGATTGGTGGTTGATGTAGATGGCTCCACTTGCGTGGAGCTAGTTCCATCCTCATTTGCCACAAGGTGTCCCTCAACGGGTATAAGTGGACCTACACCCATTCTTCCTATGGCTATGGAGGACGGTTCATCACCTACAACATCACAATCAATTTGCTCCACTTGGGAGCCATTATCCTCATGAAATTCCACATTCATAGATTCTTCAACACACCCGGTGGATATGTTGTAGACTCTATAAGTGTGGGAGTTCGCGGCATAACCAACAAAAATGCCTTCAAAAGTTCTAGCATCAAACTAAGACAATCTAGTTCCCTTTATGTAGACTTGGCATTTGCACCCAAAAACTCGAAGATATTTGAGGTTGGGTTTGTTACCGGTTAGGAGCTCATATGGAGTCATGCCAATCATCGGACGAAGGAAGAGTCGGTTAGATAGATGACAAGCGGTGTTGATGGCTTCGGCCCAAAAGTTATATGGGGATTTGAATTCGGCCATCATAGTTCTTGCCATATCAATAAGTGTGCGATTCTTCCTCTCCGCTACACCATTTTGTTGAGGGGTGTACGCGGCGGAATATTGATGTCTTATCCCCTCTTCACTCAAGAATTCATCCATGGTGTAGTTCTTGAACTCGGACCCATTGTCACTCCTAATGGACAAGATCTTGGTGTCATATTGGCGTTGCACTTCGGTGGCCCAAGTTATGAATCTTTCTTGAGTTTCACTCTTCTTCTTGATATAGAAAACCCAAGTGTATCTTGTATAATCATCAACAATAACCAAACAATACTTCTTGCCACCAAGACTATCATATGTGGGAGGCCCAAATAAATCCAAGTGAATGCGCTCAAAGGGTCTTGTTGTGGCGATGATTGATGTCTTGGGATGATTCTTCTCATGCATCTTTCCGGCAATACAAGAGCTACAAGGACGATCTTTGGAAAAATTCACACTTGTTAGTCCTATCACATGCTCACCCTTCACAAGAGTTTGTAAATTTCTCATACCGACGTGGCCTAGGCCGCGATGCCAAAGCCACCCCACGTCGGATTTAGCCATTAGACATGTGGCGATATGTGTAGTTTCTTTCGAGAAATCCACTATGTACATACCGTTTTCCACAAATCCAACAAAGTCTACTTTAAGAGAAATGGTGTGAAGGACAAGCACATGATGACGCCCAAATACACATGTAAAATTGCACTCACAAAGTTGCAAGACGGAAAGAAGATTATAGCCAAGGGACTCAACAAGGAGGACTTTCTCAATGGATGAATCCGGAGAAATGACCACCTTGCCATGTCCCAATACCTTAAGTTGTGAGCGATCACCAATAGTTACATGAGCAAATTTGAGAAGTTGGAGCTTCAAGTCTTCTAATACTTCTTTGCTTTCGGTCATGTGTGCGGAACAACCACTATCAATCATCCATGATGTTCCACCGGAGATACAACCCTACAATGAATCAACTTCTTGTTTTAGGTACCCATTTTTGGATGGGTCCTTTTTTGTTAGTCGCAAGGGTCTTGGGAACCCAAATAGCATGCTTGTAATCATCACCATATGAGGTGCCTACATACTTTGCATAAACATGACCATCAATAGATTTAAGAAGCACATAAGATGGGTTATATTTTCCCGCAAAGTTGTTGTGAGTAGTAGTGTTCCTAGGAACAATACTTTTAGGAATAATATCAAACTCATCTTCCTCATTAGACAACTCCCCCTCCTTCACAAAAACAATAGAGTTAGTGGAGGGAGCTGACTTCTTCTTGTAAGCCACCTTCGATGTGGAACCAAAACCAAGGCCTTTTTTACCAATAACTCTCTTATGATTACTCAAAAGATCATTGAGGTTCTTTTGGCCTTGGATGCATGTAGCAAGACCTTTGTTGAGTTGTGCCTTCAACCTATTGTTCTCTTCAATGAGAGTTTCCTTGACACACAAAGGGTTAGTAGCACAAGAGTTTCATTCACAACTCTTACTCCTTTTAAGGTTTTGAGCTCATTTGAGATAGTACGATGATCAATTTTAAGCTTATCAAAATCCTTAATGATTTCATTATACCCTTGGTTAGTTGCATCATTTAAACTCATGGATTCCGTTACCTTAGCAAAAGCATGTTGACAATCAAGTTTTACTTTAGCTATGTCAATTGCAAAGGTTTCTTCTATGCTTTCTCTAAGGCAATGTGATTAATCTAGAGCTTTCTCAAGCTCAATTTTACTAGCATCATCACGAGAAAACTTTTCAAGTAACATTATTCTCTACTCATGTTCATCAATGAGGCCATGTGCCTCACTTAATTGATCGATGAGAGAGAGAAAGATAGATTTAGTTTCTCCTTCTAGTTTTTCAACAAAGTTTGTCAAAGGGTCTTCCTCGACACAATTTAGTAGTGAAGGAATAGAGGAGTTAGAAAGTTTAAGTGTAGGAGTCACCTTTGGGGGTATACCCTTGGCCATGAAGCACTTGTGACTCGAAGGGCCCTTGTTGTCATTTGGGTTGGAGAAGAGAGAGCTTAAGTTAGGAGGTATGACGCCCCTAGCCATGGCCGCCATACCTACTTGTTCGCCTTCACCATCACTCTCTTCACCACCGGAGGTGTACTCGACTTCTTTAGCAATCATTGCCCTAGGAGGGCCTCTCTTGATGAAGTTCTTGGACTTGGGAATGAAGGTGGATTTCTTGATAAGTCTTCCTCCATTCTCAATTCTACTCTTGAAGGGACACTCGGCAATGAAGTGCTCGGAATCTCCACAATTGAAGCAAGTTCTTGCTTTCTTCGTGCTTGAGGATTCCTTCCCTTTATTCTTGGTGGCATTGGATCTAAAGTCTCCTTTCTTCCACCACTTGTGTTGAGCAAGAGCCAAGCATTCTTCATGTGATGTCCTCATTTCTTTCTCGGAGACCTCATGAGTGGATCCACCATCATCACTTGAGTCATTATCTTCATGGGGAATTACCTTGGCCTTCAAGGCAAGAGATGCTTTCTTTGCTCCGTTTACACGGGCCATGACATCATCGGAGGTTTGCTTCATGACCTTTAGAGTGATAAAAAGACCCAAGACATCATTGGGGGATAGGTCCAAATAGTCGGCCCTTGCTTGTACATTCATCACCATGTTTTCATTATATGGCATCAAGGTGAGTAGAAATTTCTCCTTGACCCAATTATCCGTACAATCCGTGAATCCACTATCTCTCATATCATTTACAAGAGCCTTGAGTCTTCTAAACATGTCTTCTATGTTCTCCATCACCCAAATGAAAGTGTTCAACTTTTCTTTGAATGATTGACCTCTTGGACCTTTGGAGGTTGACGTTGCCGTCAAACATATCGACAAGACCATCATAAGCTTTCTTTGCACTAGTGAAGGACCGGATGTGCTCAACTCCTTCCTTTTCCATTGCCCTCTCCAACATGTGCAAAGCATGAGCGTTGAGTTGCTCATCTATGATGTCACTTGAGCTTAGATTTGCGGGGTCCTTTGGCTCATACCCTTTTTCAACAATTCTCCATATTTGCATTGAAGAGCTGCACATGTAAGACTTCATGGAAGCTTTCCAATTAGTAAAACGATGCCGATCCACCAAAGGAGGTGGACCAAGATGAGAAACATGTGGATGTTGAACATTAGGAGCATTGTTATAAGCAAAGCCAAAAGAATTTCCATCACCACCATTTAATGGTGAAGATGATGCGGATGCTTCTTTAGTTGGAATGGGTTTTCCATGTTCATCTAAAATAATCTTTTCACTCGATTGTCTAGATGGAGATGTCAATTATTTTATTAGTCCCTCCATCTTTTTCTCTGAACTATCAATCATAGCTTGGATTAGCTTTTGAATCCCATCCATGGTGACGGGATCATCGGCCATCCTTACCTCCTCTTTTAGGCGGTAAAGCCTATATAAAGAGACGAGGCTCTGATACCAATTGAAGGATCGAGAGGTTAACTAGAGGGGGGGGTGAATAGGTTAACTACAAATTTTAACTTCTTTCTCAAGTTAACAAGGCAATGCTCAAATATAGATTATCTAGATTATGCAACTAGGTGGACAATCCTATATGTTGAGCAAGTACAACTAGCACAAGGTGAGTAATATGACTAAGCTAGTAGTAACAAGTAATGGTAAGTTGAGGAATAACCGAACATAATGACACGGAGATTTATCCCGAAGTTCACTTCCCAATGGAAGCTAATCTCCGTTGGAGCGGTGCGGTGCCACCAAAGTGGAACACCGAGTAGGCCTCAAATGCCACACCGTATCTCCTTCGAGTCCTTCCACCGATGTGGATAGGCTTGAATCACTATGTTGCCGTTGAGGTTGACAACTAGAACCTTTACAAGGATGAGGCACACTCCACAAGATTGGAGGGTCCTCACCAAATCCCAAGAGCCACCAAGACCCCGAGAGGCAAGATCCACGGGCACAAAAGCACCGGGGATATCAACAAGGCTCCGAGCTCCGATGAACTAAGAGCAACAAGATTCCTAGCTCCAATGAACTAAGAATGACAAGATCCCTAAGGGATGAGTGGGTGGATTTCTAATCGACTCGGTGGAGTTGTAGATCGGGGGTGTCTCCTTCAAATCCCAAAGTTTCACGAGCTTTGGTTGGGGATTTGTGGAGATCTTGTTCTTGAGCTTGAGCTTGGTCAATCAATGGTGGTGTGAGAAAGTGTGGGTGAGATTGACAAAGCAAGGAGGTAGGTGGAGACGTCCTATTTATACCCGTACACAATACGGCCGTTGGGGGGGGGGGCGATTTTCACCTTACAGCACCCCCCCAGCCTGGGGGCCGGCCTGGCTGGCCTGGGGCAGCGAGGGCCGGGCTCCAACCCACCCCGGCCTAGCAGCTAGCCTGGGGCCGGCGTGGAGAGGAAGGAGGCCGGCGGGGGGGGGGGGCAGCCAGGCGCCCAGCCAGCCCGGCCTGGGGCCGGCGTGGAAGCGAGGCGGGGCCGGCCCCCCACCCGAGCCACCTGGCCTAGCACCCGGCCTGGGGCCGGCGGGGGCTGTGGGGTGAGGCCGGACCCCCACCCGAGCCACCCGGCCTGGGGCCGGCGTGGGGCACTGCGGGGCTGGCGCCAGCCCGGCCTAGAGCCCGGCCAGGCCGGCCGGCCACCCCATTTCTTCTCCTTCTTTTCCTCTTTTCTTTTCCGTTTCTTCTCCTTTCTTCCACATCTTTTTCCGTAATCTTTTCTCTCTTATTGCTGCAACTTGTATGATGTTTACGAGTAGATCTTTTCTGAGTACACTTAGCAAAACACATTAGTCCATCTATATGTTGTAATCAAACATTCAAAATAGGATTTAGGAACTATGTTCTTTCAAACGTTAGCATATCCGATGGGAAGGACACAAGCACTTACCAGGTGATTCCGTGCCGGCATATAGGATCCATTGTTGAGAAAGCGTCCGACGTTTCCATCGAATTCCTGCCGATTCCGCCGAGTATCCCCGCTCTAAATGTGACTCCCGATGCTGCTGCCCCATGGTGGGCGCCAACTATCGAGTCTTCTTAATCAGGTTCATGGTCGGGGTGCCATAAGCCTACTGGTAGAACCGTGGGTGGAAACGTGGAAGTACTGGAAACGAGGACACAATTTACCTAGATTCGGTACGTCGCAACTATGGCGGCGTTCCTACTCTTGCAATCTCACTAAATCAGGGGTGAAGCCTGAACTATACAAAGTACAATTATGAGTATGGTTTCGCTAACTCGGCGAGGATGAACTTCCCGGTGAGTTGGTTTCTAGCTATTCAAACCTCCGTTCTCCCCTCTTTGTCTCTTGCTCCCATCCGACTTTATATAGATAGCCGGACTAGAGCTTACACGAAAGAAACATAGAAGACTACGGAAAGTAATCCTATTCTTGGAAATTAAGGAATCTGGCTTCTTCTCCAAGTCGTACCACGTAGTGGGCCGTGGTCCGGTTCTTCTAGAATCCGGATTCCTGCGCGTCAGCTTACTGGGCCGCCCAATGGATCTTGCTCCATTGCCTGCAGGCCACCCTGGTAATCTGGCCTTCAGCCAATGACCGACATAGCCCTAATTGGTATATATCCGACATAATCCCATGGTAAACAGACTTGGATTGACTTAGGTTTGAGAAAACCATATTGGTTAACAAGAATCAATGAAGACATTTTTGATTGTAATCTGTTTGCTAAAAGCTTGGTGATGATCTTGATGGAACAATGTAAAAGAGAAATGGGCCTAAAATCTGAAGGAGTGATACGGCAATCCTTCTTAGGAATCAAGGTGATGAAGGATGAGTTGATGCTCTGGATGGTGACATTTCCATGATAAAAATCATCAATTAAGTCATAGAAGTCCTCAACAATGATAGACCAACAACTCTTGATGAAGTTGGTATTAAATCCATCAGGTCCAGGAGTTTTATCCATGGGAAGTTGTTTGATGACATTATCAATTTCCTCTTTTGTGAAAGGGGCTTCCAATTCTTCTAACCCATCAATCCTCTTAATGAGCTAGAACAGACCCAGATCATAAGCAATATCCGAGGAAGAACCCAACCGATGCTTAAAGGCTCTAGAAAGTATACAGCTTTTACTGAATGATCAGACTGGTCCATCCCCTGTTCATCCTTAAGGGAGGCAATGAAACTCCTTCTATATTTAATTGTAGCTTTCACGTGATTTTTTTTAGTTCTCCTCCCCAAACTTAGCCCATCTAATGGTGGCTCTCTGCTTCCAATAGGCATTTTGCTTTGCAAAAACTTGAATCATGTGTTCCTTAGCAATACTTCTGCCATTGAATTCCCAAAGAGAGAGGTCTCTATATTCTTCAAGATGATTAAAAAATATCAATGATATCACTAGTGTTTTTGATAGAAAAAGTCAACTGAGACTTGTCTTTAGCCCATATCTTAAGACCCTTCCGAAGTCTCTTAAATTTTGTTATAATACGTTTGGCACTATCTCTTTCCTATACATCTTGATCCCAAATCTGTTGAACTACATTCTTGAAATCACCGTGCTTCAACCAAAAATTCTCAAATCTGAAGATAGTTGCTTTTGGAATATTAGTACCAATCTGAATCATGACAGAATATGATCAGAAATCGGTCTAGAGAGGGGGAGAACCAATGTGTTGGGATAATTAACAGTCCATGACTCATAAGAAAAGATCCGATCGAATTTTTCTAACAAAGGGGCACTTTGCATGTTGCTCCATGTGAAATATCTACCCTTAATAGGAATCTCCACAAGGGCCAAGGCAGCAATAGATTCATTAAAATCAAGCATATCTTGCACATTACCTCCTTCTCTACTTCTGTTAAAAGGGTATCTAACATAATTAAAATCTCCAACAATCAACCAATACTGATCATCTGGGTAGTCGATGTCTTTAAACCAGTTTAAGAACCCAACTCTAGCTTACGGTTGGTAGGGACCATAATCATTTGTTAAAATCCAGGATGATGCATTCTGGATGGAAGTAAATTTGAGAGAGAGAGAAAAATCATTCTT
The DNA here is from genome assembly GCA_028641055.1 of Alopecurus myosuroides. Classification (NCBI taxonomy): domain Eukaryota; kingdom Viridiplantae; phylum Streptophyta; class Magnoliopsida; order Poales; family Poaceae; genus Alopecurus; species Alopecurus myosuroides. The sequence continues at coordinate 353,849,138 of CM054058.1, forward strand.
GAAAAACTTTTATACCAGTGAAAAATGATTCATTCCAAGCTATGAGGAGTCCACCTGAAGCCCCATTCGAAGGGATATAATCAAATTTTGAAAATCTTGGGCAGAATTTCTTAACATATGCACTACCAAAATCGTCTCTCTTAGTTTCTTGAAGACATAAAATAGCACATCCTGATTCCTCTATCTTATTATAAACTGCCAACCAATTATTCGGATCATTGATACCTCTGATATTCCAATTCAGAACACACCAAAATCTATTCCTCATTATAAAAAGTGATTAACCAAACCACAAATATGTATTCCTCATACAAGAGGTAATACAGAAACCAACCACTACATGCTTTCCACCGATAAGGTTTCATTACAAAAGTATCCATCAAACATATCAAAATCTTAATAGTTATAAGGGGAGCTAGGCTAGCACTCTCCCTAAACTTGTTCCTCCTCCACTCCTAAACCTCTAGAGCTTCCTCCAGTACCCTCCACCTAATTGTCCTCTGCACCTTGAAGCTGTCTCTTTTTCTTCTTCCCCTTATCCATTAAGGCCTCATCTGTGCGGTCCTTAGGGTCCACCTTACAGAAAGAGATAGAAAGATTCTTAACAATCTTAGCAGGAACAATGGGGAGTCGAGACTTGTAGCTAATACAATTTCTATCCATGCAAGTACTTTTCCTCAATCAATTTTTGAGATGTAGTAACCTAGTACTTCTTCTCACCTCTGTCTCCACCATAGGTGCCTTTTCCTTCCTCTTCCTGTTGATATGGAGAGCAGATGTAGTAGAAGCCAAAGGTTCAATAAAGGATGTCTTCTGTGGAGTCTGCATCTCAGAAGGAGAGGAGTCAAATCTACAAACTAGGCCTTGAGAAGATAAACATGTATCAGGAATAACAAAATCTTTGTATGCTGATGTTTCAGTTCATTCACTAAGATATTTCCAAAATTTTGAAACTAGCACAGATTTGGCCAGGTCAAACTTATCAGAGTTAAGGAGAGCCGCAGTAAAGAAATTTACCCATTCAATTGGCACTTTGAGTACCTTATCATCATCACCTTTGGGAGAAAAAATCTCTTTCCAAAGACGAGCATCCTGTTCTCCAAGGAGGCCAGAGTCCGTAAATTCACAGGGACCCATCATTTTCTGTAAAACAGGATCAGCTACTTCTGATCCAAATTGCATAGCACCCACATAAAGATTTATGTATAAAGGGATAGGAAAACCTGGAGGAGCTTCCATATCAAGGTCATTTGAGTTGTTCTGGACTTGAAATGATGACTCATTGGGTTCAGAAGCAGGAGTTGGAATCTTGGAATTAGAATTAGATGGACTATTCATCCTGGAGGCATTATTTTCAATCTCTGCAGTAACCACTAGTTCTGACATCTGAGCAGCTGGAAGAGACTGAGAAATATTTTCTGCTGAATCAAGTAGAGTCTGTTCCAAAAAAAGGAGATTGTTTCTGGACCTCCTCATTAATCTTAACAGATTTTCACACCCAGTGTCCAAAGGGAAAAGCTCTAAAGTCTGAGCTAGGCCTTGCATCCAGGAGAGTCCAGTACTTCTAGTTGAAGGCCCAAAGGCACAACCACCTCCTCGTGTGGGAAATTAAGATCAAAAGGAAGAAGAGCAACAACAGGGATCTGAACCTCATGCTCTAGAGGCACATTTTTAGCTGCAAGTATATCTAGCGGTGGTCCATGGTGAGAAATTTTAGAATTATTATCAACTACAATGCGAGTAATAGTAATGTTACTGATCTCATTATCCAGGTCCACATAGTATATATCTTGAGCAGGTCCCAGCAAGTCATTGAGTTCTAAAAATTCTCCAACATGTAGCTCCATATCCAACATGTCTTCATCAGGTGGCATACCCCAATGGCCTCCAGCCACATTGTTGGCAGAAATTTGTTCTTCAATTGCCATGTGAACAGGGTGATTAACAACCTGATTGGCAATATTCTGCACTGCCTCAGAATCTTTAGGTACATCATGAGTAGCCACTGGCCCAACAAACTGATTGTTCTGATTAGGGTGATGAAACTGCTCTGCTGGTATTTTATGAGGATTTTCATTAGATGGCACAACATCCTTTGGATGTGGACCTCCACCATGCAGCATATCCTGGAGTATAACAATGAGACATGTCCAAGATTCACCCAAAAAGTGATCTGCCCCGGGGACGAAATTACTCAGAGGAATATCAGATAGAGCATCCACACGAATTTTAATCAAAACATAGGCATATGTGGATTTATATCTGTCCCACACCAGCATCTTAGCAAAACTTCTGACAACATTTGCAGTTTCAGGCATGCATCTAAGATCGGCAGGAAAAACAATCAGCTGAACCCAAACTTCCCTACTAAGGTTAAAACTCCTCGAATTCATCCCCTCATTATGCTTCTCAAAAACCAGATGAACATCATCACATGGGTGGGGGCTATGGGAGACAAACCAATCCCTGTCGTCCACACTACTGAATCTGATATAAGCTTGACCAAAAGGGCATTTGGTAATGGATTTATACTCAACTCTCTTCTCAAGCCTAAGAAATTCATCCAAAATCTCATGGACATTCTGAAAAGCAACCTCACCTTGTGGCATTGGGACGATTGTCAGAATGGCCAAGTCTTCATTGGTCTGTCGGAGGTCCCCATGGATGACGCAAACTCGTGCTGATCTTCCCTCCACTACCATTGCCTGACGATCAGGAGGAAGAAAAGGAGAAGGATCGAAGACAATGTTCTCCATATCGGAATCGGAACCACGCGACACCGTCGGAGTAGCCGAGAAAACCCTTGAAGGAAGAACAGAGGATACAGAAGATGAGGAGACCACAGTCTATTTGTTCTGTTACACCTGTATAGCCGGCGGAGGGGAAATAAGACGCGATGTGATCCTAGCATTTTGCAACGAAATCAATTTCTCCCTGTCCAACTGCGAAATCCCCGTTGTGTTGTCAAATCCGTGGCGCGTAGAACGAGGAGCCCCCTGCTTCTCACGATTTGTTTCCATAGAGCGAGCCTGTGTAATCTGCTCTGGCCCATTATCAATTGTCTTGAAATGACAGTTGTCGGAAATGTGGCCCCATCTTCTACATGCCCGACACCGAATACAGTTAGTACAGTTGGGCCTAGAATGCAAGTCCGAGAAGCAACATACACAAAAATGTTTGAGCCCAGCGACATTAGTTGCATTTGAATGATTAACTCCCGGTATTGAATGCCCTTTATCACTGTCATTAAGGTGAGAGGGGCGAGAACTCCGCACATGATCAACGGATGAATTTTTTAACCTGACGATGATCATCGAATAACTCGGGAGCATGAATAACAGCAACATATGATCCGGATGATTTTTTTAAGGAAACAGAGGTCCATTCCGCCTGTTGTTCCTTCAAATAAAGCTGATATTCTCTGCGAGAATCAGTACCACCCCTTCCCTATAACCAAAAACTCAAACACAAAAGTGAGTTAAAGATGTTACCCCCTTTGAAAATCTCAAAACCCACATCCTTAGAAGCCATAGAGAATTTAAAAGACCAATTCTGCAGACATCTAACTTTATAATGAGCAGCCAATCCCCCAAAGCAAGATCGCAAAATGAGACTTACAGAATCAGAATTGAGCTTGATGCGAGACCGAGAAAAATCCACAACCAGAAAGAATTCCCTGAGATTCCTACCATCCTCAAACACCATAGTGGAGGCAAACTTATCTTTGATACGCTTTTCAAAGATAATACCATCTTCAAACTTGAGATTCAAAAGAGCCATAGGAACTGCCAAGAGAACTCACCTAAGGAACCCGAGAGGGAGAGATGTGGCTGCCTAACACGGAGCGTGATGCGGCATATTTTGGTGGTCGCCGTGGCCGGAGTGGCCAGCGGCGAATGCCGAGGATGCGTAGAGGAGAGCATTGCCATGTGATGGGTTCCGTGTCTTGGCTTCTTAAAGCCTACTTGCAGGAGAGGGGGGCAAAACGTTTCGCCAGCGCTATTTTGATGTGTTGGGGAGGACAAGATTCCAGTCATAGTCCACCCCAAGCAAAAGTTTGTAAAGAAAATTATTGAGTGGGCCAAGAAAAAAGACATGTGGAGAGACATGATTCGCCGAAGCTTGCGCTAGTGCTCCCAAGAGTCCCCCAGCGCCCCGGGTTTCGCATGGGGGTGCCGGCGCTATTTTCAGCGCTTGGAGGTGTTGGTGGGGCGATTGGGACAATTTCGGCGCTTTTTCTCCCCCGAGCCTGAAACTGAATCTAGAAATGGTCTCGGGACGAGTGGAGATGCTCTTACCGACAGCTGCTGGAACAGGCTAGTCCCGTGCAAAAGTTGCCTTGGCGCCTCCAACGATGTAATCTGACTACCTACCTGGAAAGGTTGCGGTGGATCGATCAGCAAGTCAAGGCGTCCATGACTGGGGAATATCTCCCCATCTGTATAGTAGTTTCCCTGCAGTGCCACGAAAACAACAGCAACACGTAGTAAGCACATCATACTAACATGGCTGCAACGGATATGTTCAGTGGGCTGTCAATGTCGATGAGATATATGTTGCCACCGAAATGCGACGGGTTTTAGTAGACGATTATGGAAGAAGGCGCATCGTCCTCAACCGACCGTCAGAGTGTTAAATAGAGCGGAGCAACAGCCGAACAACCGCAAGGAATCCCAGGTCAAATGTACTCTCAAGGTTAGCTGTCATTTTTTAGTCAGTTCTTCTTCATCTCCAAAATGCATCACCAACTGAAATCAGACACGTACGACGCGTGGATTCGACCGATTGGCCCTTGGAAGAACTGGCAATCATTTGGGCCATGTTAGCACTAACAAGGACAGGCACTTAGGGATATTGTAGGCAAAATACAGCTGCCGAAGCGAAGCGACAAGCAAAGTACATATTCATATGCACGGACAGATCACTGGATTCGCAGCTGTGTAAATTTTGTTCTGGTCCATGCATGTTACCGACTTGTCAGGACTATGCTGTTTTGCTAAGATGCCGACCTCTATTGGTTGGTCTGTGGTTTCATTTGCTGGTTCTTCGTCCTGCCTAGGCCTGATCATGCATACTGAGTGACATGAAAATGTAATTTCGCCCCAGTCCGCACTAGGTCTCCGCGATATGAATATACATTTTCCTTTGTCAAAAAAAAAAAAGTCCGCACTACGAGAACAAGTGGTATCTGGTGCGTGATGAGTAACATATTTGGAATTTACAGAGTACAAAAAGATCAGGAAGATCGACTAAGGGATATGATCACTAGAACCTGCATTTTATGAAAAGAGGGAACCTGCCGGCTGGCGCGCAGCGGATCAAGTGACACGAGACGCGGCAACCGAAACAGAGATCTGTCTTCATCACGGTTCAGCAGTCTCACATGCATGACATGAGATGGATGCAAAGCAGCTGCTGACACACATGGCATCGTGCCAGCACAACACAAAAATCTGTGCTTCCCCCTCCACTTAAAGTTCCCAGCTCCCAACTCCCAAAAGACATAAGCCCACAACCCATAGTCGATCGCGAGAAGAGCATCTCTCTGCAAGAAGCAACGGCGACGAGCCTCTTCTCGGTAGTTCTCTCACGGCCACTCGATCGTGCGGGATGCTGCGTCTCTTCTCCGGCCGGTGCCGGGGCTTCCCCGTTCTCGTGCTAGCCATGGCGGTTGCCGTTCTGAGCGTCGTTAACCCGCGCTGTACCGTGGACGCGTACAAGAACTACACCGTCGGCGACGACAAGGGATGGTACGACGGCCTCGCGGTCGACTACCAGTCCTGGGCCGAGGGCTACAATTTCAGTCTAGGAGATTTCCTCAGTGAGTACACACAGTTGCTTACTCTCCTTGATCGACCAGCTAAATTTGCCTTCCCATTCATTTCTTTTGGCTCATCATCCATGTCTGTGAGGTGTGAGCTCGTGAGCTCTATGCTCGTCTCGATGCTTAGCGTGGGCCTCCGGGGTATCGAAAGCAGATACGTTTCTGCATTGGTTTCCCTATGCGTGCACATGCCTTGTGGGGGAAAAGGTGCAACATGCTCCATTTCTCCGGTAGCTTTATCAATGCAAACAGTTATAGAAACGACGATGTAGATCAGTTATCAATCACGAGGTGGTAAGTTTGGCAGTGTCTGATTCTACTAGCAGATCGGTCAGTGATTCGGCGTCGCTGGTTCATCCTTCTACAGCGACCGATGGCCACTATGACGACCTCCTTTCTCTTTTCCTGCGCGCGTTTGCTCTCATCTCACGTTACAAGATCTCACATCGACCAAGATTTTCTTAGAATACTACTACTCCCTCCGATCCATATTAATAGGTGTTGAAGTGGATGTATTTAGACATGTTTTATTGCTAGATACATCCACTTCAGCACCTATTAATATGGATCGGAGGGAGTAGAAATTTTCCATTCTCTCGATAGCCCATCCAACATCGGGATCCCAAACCTGTATTTGAGAATTGAGAGCTCGCGAATTATACTACTAACAAGAGAGAACAGCTCGCGAATTGAGACCTGCACCGACTAGCTGGTGATTGCACTCGGCACTTGTGTAACTGTACTCGGCCTTTTTTTGGGGGGATATTCAACCAAGAGGGAGACATCGAATTAATATTTTTGGCTAACTAAGCAAAACCTGCACCAAAAATTGGCTAACTAAATGTGGTTCCAAACTTGCACCAAAAATTCGACCACAAATTGCAGTCTCCTGTTTCCTAGCGCGCATTCCGTGCCAGCTAACCATTTCCCGTGTCCGTGCTGCAGTATTCAACACGGACAAGAACCACTCGGTGGTGCAGACACGGAACGAGACCCTGTACAAGAGCTGCGACTACGACGACTCCAGCCCCGACGACACCGTCGATTGGTCGGCCGCAGCGCCGGAGTTCAGCAAGGATGCCGTCACCGCCGCTGTGCCGCTGCTCAAGGAGGGCAACACCTACTTCTTCTCGGGAAACTACGACGGCGAACAGTGCGAGAACGGCCAGCGCTTCGCCATAGCCGTAGCGCATGGCCAGGGCCTTCCGCCGGACCTCATGCCACCGGCGGCCGCTGCGCCAGGGCCAGCGGCTGGGCCGGACAGCGCAGACGCGAAGCCGGCCTTCGACTTCAGCCACCCAAAGAACGTCTCCACGCCGTCGGACACGGCTGCTTCCGATGACGAGCCGAGCAGTACTACTTCGGCTTCCGGTCTGACTCTAGCTAGTCTTCGGCCACTCATGATCATGGCTCTCGCTGTGCTCCTTGTGGTGCAAGTGTAGTACATACACGTGGTGCTTCCGCTGTTCGTTTTTTCGGACATTACTTGTAACATTTATTTCTGTATAATCCAGTGAAGTAGTTGTAGGAGTGTTATACCATACACCTTGTTAGACCGATCAGATCATTTCATTACGTTCTTTTCCTTTTGTACCAGGGATTTTGTATAATAATGATCGTTGGGTCAAGCAAGAGATCTTCCAATGCACGCTGCTCTATTTTTTTTCTTGAAATTGGAATAATCCTAGCTTGGCATCAATCTGCACACGGCTTTATATATCAAATACGAAACAAATCAAGTCATTGCAGTTCAACAATCACCAAGAGTGGTTACATAAATTAGCAACTTAAACAACACGAGCATAAGACAACTACCCATATTGTAAATCGCCTACAACCTGTCACCCTTGTTAAAAATAGGCCGTACAATCGCTATCAACCGAGTGCATCCAGAGTCTAAACGTTCTCGTTAATCCCTTGAAGTAGGAATGACCATATGTGAATTCAACAAGTAGCGCGGTGAACAATCTGTAAAAAAAAATGACCCGCTTTTAAATTGTTAAAAATCACATCATTCGTGCATTTCCATATTGCATAACGAAAAACACATAATCCAATACGTATACTAGTTTTATTAGTTTTGTCAACTACGTTTAACCAGCTACCAAACAAATTAGTCACACTGATAGATGGAGTTATACTAAACATAAAATAAACAAGTCTCCAAATTTTATGTGCAAAACTACAAGATATAAAGAGGTGATCTCTATCACCAGAGAGAGACACTTTGTACTGTCCCTCGCCTTTTGGACAGGTTGTTTTTGTTAGCAATTCTTTACGAGAAAAAACCCACATAAAATCTTAATTTTTAGCGGTATCTGCAACTTCCAAAGGTATTTACGGAGAACTTTAGTTGTACCATTCATTAGATCACCGTAAAAGGATTTAACTGTGGACAGATTTGATCGTGTTAATTTCCGGTTAAACGAATCTAGTTCATTTGATAAAGAAACTGCCATCAACCACTCCACTAAATGGAGCCATGTGTGTCATTTATCACCAACCAACGAACGTCGAAAGGAAATATTTGGATGTTCATGATTAAGAACATGTGTGACGTCCCCTAACCAAGAATCCTCTCAAAACGTTAAAATCTTCCCATTACCAAGCGTACAGAATATACGATCAAATAAATCCCTTTTTACTCCCCATAATTCCTTCCAAAACGGAGAGTCGTGGGCTTTGCCTTCACCTGAGCTAAAGTCATTCCTTTAATGTATTTATCATGTAACAACCCATTCCACACATATTCTTCCGTTAAGAGTTTAAATAGCAATTTGCTAAGTACACACGTATTCTTAACGTCCAAAACTTTGATCTCGTGACCCCCTTGATTTTTAGGCCGACAAATAATATTCCACTTGGTAATGCAATGTTTATTTTTCAGCTGATCACTCTTTTCCAGAAGAAACGAGATTTATAAAAATCTAATGTCTTTTTTACCCCAACTAGTATTTCAAAGAAAGGTACCTGAAAGCACTGAATTAATCACGACAGGACGATCTCCATATGAGAGCATCGTTCCTATCCATGAACTCGGTTTTCGTTCGAAATGATCATCTACTAGTTTCCAATATTTATTTAAAAGCTTGTGGTAATGAATTGGAATCCCTAGATATTTAAAAAGAAGAGCACCAACCTCACACCCAAATATGTGTCGATAATCCTCCTGAAATTTTGTAGCCATTCCAAAACAAAAGGTTTCGCTTTTGTAAAAATTAATTTTCAGCTCAAACAGTTGCACAAAGATAGATAATATTAGTTTCATGTTAACGTCCTTATATAGATTGTGTTCAAGAAACAAAATAATGTCATCTGCGTATTGGAGAATAGATACACCTCCCTTCACTAAGTGCAGGACTAGGCTCTCAACCTGGCCGTCCTCCTTTGCTCTTGCAATTAGGACCGCCAACATATCGGCCATTAGGTTAAAGAGAATAGGAGATAACGGGTCTCCCTGTCTCAACCCTTTTAAAGTATAAAAGTAGTGATCAATATCATTATTCACGTGGATACCCACACTTCCACCGTGAAAAAACCTCGCAACGCACTCACACCACGTGGTGTAAAGCCTTTCATGCACAACATTTGTTGAAGGAAGGACCAGTTAATTTTATCATATACCTTTTCAAAATTAATTTTGGACAAAACACCATCTATTTTTTTACTTTAACTCATGTAAAGTTTCGTGCAGCACCACCACTCCTTGCAGGATATTCCTTCCTAGAAGAAAGGAAGATTGGGATGACCGAATAACTCGCTGAGCAATAGAAGTTACTTGATTTGTTCTCACCTTAGCGAAAATTTTGAAGGTAACATTCGATAGACAAATAGGCCTATATTGCTCTATTATACATGCATCTTATATTTTGGGTAACAGGGTAATCACCCCAAAGTTCGACATGAACAAATGTAGATCACCAGAATGCAACTGTGCAAACATTGACACCAAGTCAGCCTTAATGACATCCCAAAACCTCTGATAAAACTCCGCCGTAAATCATCTAGCCTCGGAGCTTTATTATGTCCCATCTGAAATATAACATTAAACAGTTCTTCCTCAGAGAAAGGCAATGTTAAAATGTTCTCACCAATGGAAGCTTGAGACAAATCATCAATCATTAACTCACTGAGAGTGAAGGAGGAGGCAACCGACGCCCCAAAACAACTTTTTATAGTACTCAAAGATGAACACTTTTAGATTCTCGTGTTCTACTATCGTTTCTTCATCTTACTCAAGCTGAAATATTCTCCTTTTAGGATATTTATCATTAGCGATAAAAGTTGAAAATATCTAGTATTATTACTGTAACATCCCAAGTATGAAAATCCCAAATTGCTTTGTTTCTGGTTAAATTTATGTTTTGCATCATGCATCATCTGCATTGAACTTGTTTTCTTTTGAATCTTGCTGGTTTCCAATTGAAATTCAATTCAATTTCAAACCAATTGATCCATACTTGGTATGTTCCAATGTCTTCAAAACAATTCACCAACTTAAACAATTCAATCGTTTTCCATAAACTTGAATTTTCACATATTTGACTTGGTTAAGTTTTCAAATAATTCAATTATTGCAAAATTCAAGCAAATTCAATTAAAATTCAAACAACAACAAATATTTAAAATTTTGAAAAACAAAAGTTGGAGCAACTGGGCATTTTCAGTAAGGAACTTATAAAAAATTATCACCATAATTTTTAGGGTCCCAAACCCCTTCTTTTCCTCCTCTTTTCTTTTCTACAAAAAAAAAAGAAAGAAAAAAAATAAAAAGAATAAAACAACAGTGGGGGAGGCAGGCCACAAAGGCCCACCTACAACCCCGATCCAGCCCATTACCCCCTAGCGTCTTCTTCTTCGTATGGACAGAGAGCAGGGAGCAGGTAAGCTCCTGTGGAGGGGAAACCTCCACGTCCCCCCCTACCTGCTCCCCCCCCCCACCAGCTATAAAGCCGCCGCGGAAGCCACACCCTAACCCTAATCCTCTCCTTGTTCCTCTGCCGCCGCCATCGTTTCTCCAAGGTTCGTCGTCGCCATGGCCGCCGCGGGCATGAGCTCGGTGCCCCGGTGATACGCCGCATCTCCACCTCCTCCTTCGCGCCAGAAGGCGTGCGCCGCCTATCTCTGCCGATTTGTGCAAGGAGCCGGGCCCGGGAAGTACAGGAGCGCCGCGCCGTCCTCCACAAGCTCGCCGTCCGTCCCTGAGGAACACCGCCGGGGCAGCGTCTTCCTCCTCTTCGTCCGGTCGTCGTCGTCCTTCTCCTTTCAAACAACTCCGGCTTCCGCACCTGGGTGAGCAGCCCAACCTCCTAGACATGCTCTCCACCTTGCTCCCTTCCTGTACGCATGGATCCGAGCTCCGACCACCGCTGTCCGTCATGGACGTCGACAGGGCAAGCTCGTACGTACGTGAGCTAGCTGCTGCTGTGGTTGTCCGTGTCCACACATGGAAGCCGCACCTTGCACACACACACATCACGGGTACACAATACGGATCACTGCTGCATCTCACGCACACAGCGGCGCCTCCCGTTTGGGTTCTCGTCGTCGTTCCTTTGCTCGTCACACCGTCACTCTGTACCTGAAAGTCTGGAACTTCGAGTTTCAGTAAGAAATTCAGTAAGGCGTTACGTTTGAGACTTAAGGTATCCGTTCTGTATGTTAACAAAGCAGAGCAACAGCCCAGTGGTTCGGTTCCATCCGCACCCGAGGAGGTCGCGGGTTCGATCCCTCCCCCGCACGGAATAAAAACCCACCCCTTCTTTTCCTCTCCGCAATGACAGGTGGGACCCTGCTGTCATCCACCCCGGTGGCCACCTCACCTTGCACCCACGCCACAGTGGCGCCTGCGTGGCCCCCTGGCTCGCCTGTCATCGACTAGGGGCGGCTGCAGAGCTGCGCCAGATCCAGATCTGGTGGCAGACTCGCAGAAAGGGCCCTGTTTTTTTTCAGTTCTGCACAAAAGTCCCAGGGACTTCTCTGTAATTGTTTTCCCTCACGTTTTGGTCCCAGGAAATTTCAGAACAATCCATGTTTTTCAAATGCAAATAATTCAATCAATTTAAATCCAAATTTGACATGTAAAATATGAATTCCATGCAGAATTTAATGATCTTTCCAAATATAAAATTTGTTTCCTGTTTTGAATAATTCAAATTGATTTAAAAATTTCAAACTTGTATAATTCATTCAAATTTAGTTAATTCATAACTTTGTCCTTTCAATTCCAAATTCAAATAGTAAAACATGTTCACAAACCAGAAAAATATAATCATTTCAAATATGAATTTTATTTAATGTTTTGGGCAAATAAAATTCAAACATTTTAAGTACTTGCAATTAAATCATTTAAACTTGTTTAATTCATAACTTATTCATGTTAATTCCAAATTCAAAAAGTAATACATGTTTTCCAATCAGAATTAAATGCTCTATCCAAATATGCCATAAAATTAATGTTTCGAGAAACTAAATTTTGCACTAACTTCAGTACTGATTTTTGTTCAATTAAAATGCCAAAGCCATAATTAAATATTTAAAACCCTAAATTTGACAAATAAAATGTCTAGTTGAAGCTAACACTATTTCCTTGCTATTTCTAACATCTCTCATGCATTTAATCCACTTCAACAAAATGTTTAGCTGTATTTCATTAAACCCCAATTTATGCTATGGACTTTTACCAAATGCAATTCAATTACATATGGGTCCATTTAATATTGGCTATAATGTCTCTAGCTTACCTTTGATGCACCAATTAACATGTCATGCATCATCCCATGTTTGTGCATTATGCCATGTTATTGATTGTCCGCCTCTCTTCGTTGTTTGTTTGCTTCTTCTCGAATAGACGACGACGTTGAGACAGACGAGGTTTACGATACCACTTCAGAGGAGTTAGCCCGGTACCAGGCTACTGAGTTTGCAGGCAAGTATTCACTCACCTGAACCATTGTGTCCGTTCCACACTTGATACCGATACTTTCCGTTGTCTAATCTGCTAGCCTTATGATTCGTTGCTTGTGTTCCGAGCCTATCACATGTTATCCTGTAACCCTGATATAGCCTCACGTCCCCACCTATAACCCTGTTGCTTGTTGTCCTTTGTCTTACTAGCATGCTTAGTGTTGTTTATGCTCGAGTCTGATGTCCGTTATTTCTTTAACCATAGTTATTATGTTTTGGGGGCTCGATGTTTTAAACAACAACCTGTTAATGTTTGAGGTAATGCTAATTTGATGATAAGGCACCGGCAGGAGACCGGGTATGGTTTTGAGGCCTGCTAGTGTCGAACTCAGGAAAAGTTCTTGTCCTCTAAATCCATGATGAGCGCGCTAACCGCATGTGGGAAGCGTGTATGGGCGCCCCCCGCAATTCTGATTCGATTCGCATCTCGTCCAAATCGCCACACTTAGTTCGGGCTTTCCATTTGATGCACGCATTTGCAGGTACGAACCCTTGGCGCCAGGGTGGAACTTTTGTAGTCGGCATTTAGGGCGGCGTGGTCTTCCAGTGCTATGAGGGTCCCCCTTTTCTTCGTGGGGGGTCGATTAGCCGCGCACGCACAGCACGTGGTTCTTTGGGTTTGATGCGAAGAAGAGTTGGGTTGTGTTGAGTGGCCTACTTGGTGGGTTTGATCCCCGCCTGGCGGGTTATTCTTACGTGTACGGCCAAATTGGTGCATCCCTGCAGGGTTAAATCTTTTCGAGAAGTCGTGTTGTCCGCGGTTATGGATGACTTGGTGATAGGGCTGGCTAACAAGGATTAGACAACTTACACCTAATTAATAATAATTTGACTAGTAATAGGCATATTGACACAATCACCTGAACCCTCATTAATCCAACTGTGTGGGTTATCCTCGGATTGCTTCTTTGGATAAGGGACGAGATCCGGGATGGGTTTGTTTGAGGTTAGTGGTAGTTGGCTCCGATGCGCTATCTTATCCCTTTCTTTTAGCCGGATGTTGTAGCGTGTCTCTGTAGTTGGTTAGTGCAGCCCGATGTCGCACCTTTTGTATCACCTATCTTCCGTTGAACCCAAAGCATTTGTACTTGGTGTTGTCGGTTACACTTTGGTATCTTGTGCGTCTTGCTTGCCAGTACTCGTCCGTACTGGCCCCTTTGGGGCTGCTGGTTCTGCTGACTACGTTTCTGAGGATCCCCATGGTGGCTACTACGTGGAGTATGACGAGGCTGCTGACGAGTAGATAGCGGACCCGGGCAGGATCCGAGACTTCGTGGATGGGCTCCTTTCTTTTCGTTTCCGGCCTCTTAGGCCTATTTGGATCTTGTCTGTACTCAGACACTTTGGATGCTTCCGCTGTGATGTAATGATGACTTGTTGGGACATGTGTCCTCTGCATGACTGTATTTGCTATCTCTGCTCTAGTGAGAGCTTTTGCCACTTATTTCTATTTCTTTGTGTCTTAGAGATTTGTTGTGGTATCACTTGTTCAAATGCCGTTGACGTACCATGTGTGTATGTTATGAAGTACGTCAATGGAAGTAGTCGGATTCCTATTGGATGGTTTCACAGACGATGAATAGTAGAGGATGGTTGTCACACGTTTACGTGTTGGCCTACTCATATTGAGATGCGGGTGCAGGTAGGCCCCGTAAGCCAATTATCTATTATTTAGCGGGATGTGTGTATCCTCTAGAAGTCCGGGTGCGACAAATGGTACCAGAGCCTGTCTGCCTGTAGGATCCCTTTTACTGGTCGCAGTTGAGTCTAGAAACTATTTTGTAGCTATATAGGAAAAATGAAACGTGAGAGTAGGAATTTTGTTCTTTTATTTCTTTCCCCACCCACCCTCCCTTTTTTCTGGTAAGGAAGTGCAACGTTGTTTTCTCTTCTCATCTAAACTTTCAAGTTAGGATTTCACATATCCTGGTTTCTCTAGGATGGTTATATCTACTAGACCATAGGAATGGAGGTGGTTGTGACATGATTTTCATGTTGCCTACTCACGATTGAGAACGGAGGCACATAAGCCCCGGAAGCAGATCCTCTATTCCTTAAGCAGTAGATATTGATCCTCTAGAAGCCCGGATGGGTTTTCCGTAGTACCTCAGGAGTGTTTGGTCTCGTGTTTCCCAAATGTTGCTTCGATATCCTGTTCTTCTCAAGATCCATTTCGTCCGTTGGAACCTTGTTGTTGCTTGCCACTTCAGTTCTTCTACCGGCGTCTAATCAAAGCTTCCCCGATCATCTGCAGATGGATCTCAGGTTCTACCCGCAGGTGGTTCGTATGACTCGTTGTGAGAGCACTACCGGTTATCCGGAGATGCTGAGAGACATGGTCACTTTTCTGGGTTTCCGTTGGGCACCAGAGTACTAGGTCTACGAGCAGCAGCGAGAGTTTGAGCAGACCTACTACCAGGCTATCGTCTACATTCTGTCAGATGATGGCATGAGCGTAGTCCACCGCTACGAGGCAGTGGGTTCCACAGTGGATATGGCTGTGCAGCAGGCAGCTTATGTGAGCCTCACCGTCCTTCGTGCTGACTACTGGGGATTTGATGATTCTATTTATCGCCACATTCCCCGTGGTTACATCACTTCGGAGGGAGCTCACTTCACTCTCTACGACAACTTGGATGTTTACGGGCATGATAGCTCCAGGCTGCACACCACCGCTCAGTTTGTGAGACACAGTGACGCAGTGGCCCGCACACTATCTCAGGAGTTGGCTTCAGTCAGAGAGCAGATTTACCTTGCTTTGACTCATCTGGCGACTTACACCACAGACTTTGTTGGAGACGAGCGCTTTGCACGTTTCGATCAGCCAATTGGGCGTCGTCTGCCAGATGCTAGAGGTTACGAGCCGATCAGAGGTCCACTCCTTAACCTTGGTGCTGGTTACACTGGGATTCCCCGCTTTGGAGCACAGGGAGTCGACGCTATGTACTTCACCACGCCTAGAGTCGGTCTCAGAGCACGTGAGATCTACGTGGATCGTCGTTCCACCTACTTTCGTGGGCGTACTCCTCACCGTACCTCCCGCCGTACTCCTCGCCGCCGTCCTGCGTGATGAGCATGGGAGTACCGATGTATCCATTCTTAGCTATGTTTAGTTATCCTTTGGTATTTGAACCATTTATGGTGTGTTGAATATTCTGATGTACTTGAACATGTGATTGTGTACCTTTTGGTTATCTATTCATGCGTCAGAGTAATCTCTCTTTCGGTTGCCAAGTCTATCATTTTCTATTGTTGTGCTAAAATGCATTTCCATTCAGGATGCCGCCAACAAGGAACACCACGCCTGAACCACCGCCGATCACGGAGCTGTTGACTCAGATGACCCAAGTCATGACGCAGATGGCTCAGTTTCAGACTAATCAGCAAATCAACCAGACAGCTCCACGAGTGAGCATCAAGGAGTTTCTCAGTCTGGGTCCAAGAGCTTTCGTGGCCACACGCGAGCCTCTAGACGCTGATGACTGGATCCGTGAGATAGCCAAGGCTTTGGATATTGCACACGTAGCTGAAGAAGACAAGGTCAAGTATGCCTCCTATCTGCTGAAGGGTCAGGCAGCTTCTTGGTGGGAAAACTTCCAGGCCATGAGAACTGGCATGCCAGTCACGTGGGATCGTTTCAAGGAAGCCTTCCTGAAACACCACATTCCAGATGGTCTCATGGAAAGAATGCGTGAAGAGTTTTGCTCTCTCAAGCAGGGCAAGTTGGACGTCATCGGGTATCAGAGTGAGTTCAATCGCCTCGCTCGATACGCTGGAGATGAGGTGTCCACTGAAGCTAAGAAGATGGCAAGGTTCCGCAGAGGCTTTAACCCGGAACTCAAGTATGCCCTTACCAATGTCAAGGCCGACAGCTTCGAGGATCTCGTTAACACCGCGCTCAATGAAGAAAATGGGCGCAAGGCGTTCGAGGAGTCTTGCAAGCACTCGCGTGAGGGTGGTTCCTCCTCCAACATGACCACCCCTCCGCAGAAGCGCCGCATCTGGGTACCAAATGGTGCTGTCACTCGGGCTCCATATGCCCAAACTTCTCTAGGCTTCGCTCCCCGCCCACCCAACCCTGCTCAGGTGCATGATCAAAGGGCTTCGATTGGGCAGCCAAGGCCAGGACCTCCTCGTGTCGTCACATGCTACAAGTGCAAGCAGATGGGACACTACGCCGACAAGTGCACGCAGAGGCAGCTACCTCCACCACCACCTCGTCCTAACACAAACCAGGCAATGGTGCGCGCTCCCCCGCCTAAGGCCTTCAACTCCAACAACAGGCCTGTCGGGAGGACCGCAAGGGTGAACCATGTCAAGATCGACAAAGTTGAGGAAGCTCCTGACGTCGTTCTTGGTACACTTCCCGTAAACTCTATTCCAGCTAAAGTGTTGTTTGATACCGGAGCATCACATTCTTTCGTGTCAAAGATCTTTGCTACAGCAATTAAACTCCCTTTTGTTGGTTTGGGTTCCCCGCTAGTGGTCAGCTCCCCTGGAGCAACTATGCAAACTTCCAAGATCAGTCACAAAAATCAAATTCTAATTGGAGGCCACATATTCCTTGCTTCTCTCATACTGCTTGGCAATTCTGACATTGATGTCATTCTTGGTATGGATTGGCTGAAGGCCAATAAAGCAAGAATTGACTGTGCTCAAAAGTCAATAACTCTGTTCCACCCTTCTGGCCAGATAATCTATTCTCCACATGAATCAAGTTCCAGTCAGCTATACACCCTCAATGAAAATCCTCTACCTTCACTTGAAAATGTTCCGGTGGTTTGCGACTTCCCTGAAGTCTTTCCAGAAGAGTTGCCAGGAATGCCTCCGGACAGAGCTGTTGAGTTCGTGATCAAACTTGAACCAGGTACTGCTCCAATATCTAAGCATCCCTACAATATAGGAACTCCCGAGCTGAAGTTGTTGAAGGAACAAATCGATATGTACATGGAAAAAGGTTACATTCAACCTAGTTCCTCAGCTTGGGGATGCCCAACTCTGTTCGTTGCGAAGAAGGATCAAACAAAGAGACTCGTTGTTGACTATCGTCCTCTTAACGAGAAGACCATCAAAAATAAGTATCCAATTCCTCGCATCGATGATCTTTTTGATCAACTTGCTGGAGCCTCTATATTCTCCAAGTTGGACTTGAGAATGGGTTACCATCAAATAAAGATCAGAAAAGAGGATATTCCAAAGACAGCCTTCACCACTCGCTACGGTCTATATGAATTCACCGTCATGTCCTTTGGTCTCACCAATGCACCGGCGACCTTCTCTCGACTCATGAATTCTGTCTTCCATGAATACCTCGACAAGTTCGTTGTGGTATATCTTGATGATATTCTTGTCTACTCAAAATCCGAGGAAGAGCATGAAGAACATCTTCGTCTCACTCTCATGAAGCTTCGCGAGCATCGTCTCTATGCCAAGTTCTCCAAATGTGAGTTTTGGATTTCCGAAGTCGTTTATCTTGGTCATGTCATCTCTGCCAAGGGCATAGCCATTGATCCAGAAAAGGTTAAAGCAATTGTTGATTGGAAACCTCCAAAGACGGTGAAGCAAGTAAGAAGTTTTCTTGGCTTGGCTAGCTATTGTCGTTGCTTCGTCCCAAACTTCTCCAAGATTGCCAAACCTCTCACTGACCTCACAAAGAAGGACAAGAACTTCGTCTGGTATCCACAATGTGATGAAAGCTTCAATCTCCTGAAGACTAAACTCACTTCTACACCAGTTCTGGTTGGCCCAGATCCTTCCAAACCTTTCCAAATATTCTGTGATGCTTCTCTCCAAGGTCTAGGTGCAGTTCTCATGCAAGAACGCCAAGTTGTGGCTTATGCTTCACGTCAGTTGAATACACATGAGCTCAATTATCCCACTCATGACCTTGAACTCGCAGCAGTTGTGTTTGCCCTCAAGAAATGGAGACAATACTTGTTGGGTAATCGCACTGAAATCTTTTCCGATCATAAGAGTCTGAAGTACATCTTCACTCAACCAGATCTAAACCTCAGACAAAGGACATGGATTGAAAAGATCAAAGACTTTGATCTTACCATTTCTTACACTCCAGGCAAGGCTAATGTTATGGCTGATGCTCTCAGTCGCAAGTCGTATTGCAATAATCTCATGATCATGGAAAGCCAACCTCCTCTTCATGAAGAATTCCAAAAACTGAATCTTGGTCTTGTTCCTCAAGGCTATCTTGCAAACTTGACAGCCAATCCAACTCTCGAGGACAAGATTCGTTCTGAACAACTTCGTGATACTGAAATCAAGAAGATTGTAGAACACATCAAAGCAGGCAATGAGAAATTTGAGTGCTTCTCAATTGATGACAAGGGAACTGTGTTCTTCGAAGGACGCATTGCAGTTCCTCAAATTCAAAGTCTCAAAAATGTCATTCTCAAGGAGGCTCATGAAACTCCTCTCTCCATACACCCTGGAAGTACAAAAATGTACCAGGATCTCAAGACACTGTATTGGTGGCCTAGCATGAAACGTGAAATTGCTCAATATGTTTCTGAATGCGACGTCTGTCAACGTGTCAAGGCAGTTCATCAGAAAACAGCCGGTCTTCTCCAACCTCTAAAAATCCATGAATGGAAGTGGGACATGATTGAAATGGACTTCATCACTGGTTTTCCAAAGTCCAAGAGGGGCAACGATGCAATCTTCGTTGTCATTGATCGACTCACTAAAGTCGCTCACTTCTTTCCTGTCAAAGAGACACTCTCAGCTAGTCAGTTAGCAGAGCTCTACACAGCAAAGATTGTTCCTCTTCATGGTATTCCATTGGAAATAAGCTCAGACCGTGGAAGCATCTTCACTTCTCATTTCTGGAAAAGCTTTCAAGAAGCTTTGGGCACCAAGCTTCTGTTCAGCACAGCCTATCATCCTCAGTCTCAAGGGCAAGTTGAAAGAGTCAATCAGATTCTCGAGGATATGCTCAGAGCATGTGGTCTCTCTTTTGGCATGAAATGGGAGGAATGTCTTCCATATGCTGAATTCTCCTACAACAACAGCTTCCAGGCAAGTCTAGGCATGGCACCATTCGAGGCTCTCTATGGCCGCAGATGCAGGAGTCCAATCAATTGGTCTGGAGCTGGTGAACGTTCACTCTTAGGCCCTGACATTGTTAAGGAGGCCGAAGAGAAAGTTCGCATCATTCGTGACAATCTGAAGATTGCTCAGTCTCGTCAGAAAAGCTACTATGACAGCAAACACAGGGACATGGTCTATGCAGTTGGAGACAAAGCATATCTCCGTGTTACTCCCCTCAGAGGCACTCATCGTTTTGGTGTCAAAGGAAAGCTTGCACCAAGATATATTGGTCCCTTCAACATTCTCTCAAGGCGTGCAGAAAATGCCTATCATCTTGAACTTCCAGAAAAGCTATCCAAGGTGCACGATGTCTTTCACGTGTCACAGCTCAAGAAGTGCTTCAAAGATCCAGGTCGTGCAGTTGATCATGATTCCATTGAACTGCAAGAAGACCTCTCTTATGAAGAGCACCCTATTCGCATTCTCGATGAGACCGAGCGCAAAACTCGCAACAAGAGCACCAAGTTCTTAAAAGTGCAGTGGTCTCATCATTCTGGTAAAGAAGCAACGTGGGAGACCGAAGAGGATCTTCGCAAGAAGTATCCGGACCTTTTCTCTTCTCAGTAGGAATCTCGGGGCGCGATTCCTTCAAGGGGGGGCGTTTTGTAACATCCCAAGTATGAAAATCCCAAATTGCTTTGTTTCTGGTTAAATTTATGTTTTGCATCATGCATCATCTGCATTGCAACTTGTTTTCTTTTGAATCTTGCTGGTTTCCAATTGAAATTCAATTCAATTTCAAACCAATTGATCCATACTTGGTATGTTCCAATGTCTTCAAAACAATTCACCAACTTAAACAATTCAATCGTTTTCCATAAACTTGAATTTTCACATATTTGACTTGGTTAAGTTTTCAAATAATTCAATTATTGCAAAATTCAATTAAAATTCAAACAACAACAAATATTTAAAATTTTGAAAAACAAAAGTTGGAGCAACTGGGCATTTTCAGTAAGGAACTTATAAAAAAATTATCACCATAATTTTTAGGGTCCCAAAAACCCCTTCTTTTCCTCCTCTTTTCTTTTCTAAAAAAGAAAGAAAGAAAAAAATAAAATAAAACAACGGTGGGGGAGGCAGGCCAAAAAGGCCCACCTACAACCCCGATCCAGCCCATTACCCCCCTAGCGTCTTCTTCTTCGTACGGACAGAGAGCAGGGAGCAGGTAAGCTCCTGTGGAGGGGAAACCTCCACGTCCCCCCCTACCTGCTCCCCCCCTCCAGCTATAAAGCCGCCGCGGAAGCCACACCCTAACCCTAATCCTCTCCATGTTCCTCTGCCGCCGCCATCGTTTCTTCAAGGTTCGTCGTCGCCATGGCCTCCGTGGGCATGAGCTCGGTGCCCCGGTGATACGCCGCATCTCCACCTCCTCCTTCGCTCCAGAAGGCGTGCGCCGCCTATCTCTGCCGATTTCTGCAAGGAGCCGGGCCCGGGAAGTACCAGGAGCGCCGCGCCGTCCTCCACAAGCTCGCCGTCCGTACCTGAGGAACACCGCCGGGGCAGCGTCTTCCTCCTCTTCGTCCGGTCGTCGTCGTCCTTCTCCTTTCGAACAACTCCGGCTTCCGCACCTGGGTGAGCAGCCAAACTTCCTAGACATGCTCTCCACCTTGCTCCCTTCCTGTACGCATGGATCCGAGCTCCGACCACCGCTGTCCGTCATGGACGTCGACAGGGCAAGCTCGTACGTACGTGAGCTAGCTGCTGCTGTGGTTGTCCGTGTCCACACATGGAAGCCGCACCTTGCACACACACACATCACGGGTACACAGTACGGATCACTGCTGCATCTCACGCACACAGCGGCGCCTCCCGTTTGGGTTCTCGTCGTCGTTCCTTTGCTCGTCACACCGTCGCTCTGTACCTGAAAGTCTGGAACTTCGAGTTTCAGTAAGAAATTCAGTAAGGCGTTATGTTTGAGACTTAAGGTATCCGTTCTGTATGTTAACAAAGCAGAGCAACAGCCCAGTGGTTCGGTTCCATCCGCACCCCAGGAGGTCGCGGGTTCGATCCCTCCCCCGCACGGAATAAAAACCCACCCCTTTTTTTCCTCTCCGCAATGACAGGTGGGACCCTGCTGTCATCCACCCCGGTGGCCACCTCACCTTGCACCCACGCCACAGTGGCGCCTGCGTGGCCCCCTGGCCCGCCTGTCATCGACTGGGGGCGGCTGCAGAGCTGCGCCAGATCCAGATCTGGTGGCAGACTCGCAGAAAGGGCCCTGTTTTTTTTCAGTTCTGCACAAAAGTCCTAGGGACTTCTCTGTAATTGTTTTCCCTCACGTTTTGGTCCCAGGAAATTTCAGAACAATCCCTGTTTTTCAAATGCAACAACCTGTTAATGTTTGAGGTAATGCTAATTTGATGATAAGGCACCGGCAGGAGGCCGGGTATGGTTTTGAGGCCTGCTAGTGTCGAACTCAGGAAAAGTTCTTGTCCTCTAAATCCATGATGAGCGCGCTAACCGCATGTGGGAAGCGTGTATGGGCGCCCCCCGCAATTCTGATTCGATTCGCATCTCGTCCAAATCGCCACACTTAGTTCGGGCTTTCCATTTGATGCATGCATTTGCAGGTACGAACCCTTGGCGCCAGGGTGGAACTTTTGTAGTCGGCATTTAGGGTGGCGTGGTCTTCCAGTGCTATGAGGGTCCCCCTTTTCTTCGTGGGGGCTCGATTAGCCGCGCACGCACATCACGTGGTTCTTTGGGCTTAATGCGAAGAAGAGTTGGGTTGTGTTGAGTGGCCTGCTTGGTGGGTTTGATCCCAGCCTGGCGGGTTATTCTTACGTGTACGGCCAAATTGGTGCATCCCTGCCGGGTTAAATCTTCTCGAGAAGCCGTGTTGTCCGCGGTTATGGATGACTTGGTGATAGGGCTGGCTAACAAGGATTAGACAACTTACACATAATTAATAATAATTTGACTAGTAATAGGCATATTGACACAATCACCTGAACCCTCATTAATCCAACTGCGTGGGTTATCCTCGGATTGCTTCTTTGGATAAGGGGCGAGATCCAGGATGGGTTTGTTTGAGGTTAGTGGTAGTTGGCTCCGATGCGCTATCTTATCCCTTTCTTTTAGCCGGATGTTGTAGCGTGTCTCTGTAGTTGGTTAGTGCAGCCCGCTGCCGCACCTTTTGTATCACCTATCTTCCGTTGAACCCAAAGCATCTGTACTTGGTGTTGTCGGTTACACTTTGGTATCTTGTGCGTCTTGCTTGCCAGTACTCGTCCGTACTAACCCCTTTGGGGCTGCTGGTTCTGCAGACTACGTTTCCGAGGATCCCCATAGTGGCTACTACGTGGAGTATGACGAGGCTGCTGACGAGTAGATAGCGGACCCGGGCAGGATCCAAGACTTCGTGGATGGGCTTCTTTCTTTTCGTTTCCGGCCTCTTAGGCCTATTTGGATCTTGTCTGTACTCAGACACTTTGGATGCTTCCGCTGTGATGTAATGATGACTTATTGGGACATGTGTCCTCTGCATGACTGTATTTGCTATCTCTGCTCTAGTGAGAGCTTTTGCCACTTATTTCTATTTCTTTGTGTCTTAGAGATTTGTTGTGGTATCACTTGTTCAAATGCCGTTGATGTACCATGTGTGTATGTTATGAAGTACGTCAATGGAAGTAGTCGGATTCCTATTGGATGGTTTCACAGACGATGAATAGTAGAGGATGGTTGTCACACATTTACGTGTTGGCCTACTCATATTGAGATGCGGGTGCAGGTAGGCCCCGTAAGCCAATTATCTACTATTTAGCGGGTTGTGTGTATCCTCTAGAAGTCCGGGTGCGACAATTACCCCCAACCCGAATATGCCTCACTTTAGCCCGTTGAGCCCACTTGGACTCCTTATCACGTCTAAGTTTGGCTAGGTAAACATCAGTCTCCCTATTAGCAGCCCTTTCAGCTTCAGTAAGAGGAGAACTCTCTACATTTAAATCTAGCGCATCAATAAGTAAGAGCAACTTTCACTCAATTTCTTATACTCGTCACTAAGATTTTTGGCCCAGCTGCACAGAAAACTACATACATGCCTAATATTATTCTGACATCTCTCAAATGGAGCGACTCCAACTGGAATGGACTGCCACTCGGCTTTGACGAAGCCACAGCAGCTCAAAAGAAAACAGTGAACTATTTCCTAAATTGACTGAAATACCTGAATCAAGCAGTAATGGTGTGTGGTCTGATCCCGTACGGGTCATCTCTTGTACCGTTACCAAAAATAATTTATGTTCCCACTCCACACTAGCAAGCACATGATCAAACTTATCGTATGTTGGAACCTTGCGTCTGCTATCCCACATATATTGTTTACCTGATAGCTCAAGTTATTTCAGATCTAAACTTTCGATGATGGCATTAAAAATAAAAGTCCAACATGTATTAAAATTATCATTGTTTTTCTCTTCTTGATGTCATATTGAAGTCACCACCCACCATAATAGGTCGCATCTCCCCATCACAAATACGTACTAAATCTGATAAGAATTCAGGTTTTTGTCGTCCTGACTAGCCCCATAGACGACAACAAACACCCAAAGGAAACCATCACCTTTCGTCATAAATGAAATTTAACTAAGAAATCACTTGGAATGACTGTTTGCACAAGCACCACAACGGAATTAAAACCCACGAGAATGCCACCTGATTTGCAGTGCGGGGGTAAATAGTACCAAATAAGTCATACCCCCAACCAAGTGACTCAAAAAACTTTTATCAAAATTTGATCTTCCTATTTCCATGACTTCTACAAAATCTAATTTATTTTTACGAGTCGCCTCCTTAATTGCCAAATGCTTAGCAGGATCCCTGAACCCGTCACTATTCTATAAATAACCTCTCATCTTGATTTGGTATTCATATTTTTTTAATTCTAGTACTTCTTCTAGGCCTCGTTGTAGCACTCTTTTTTAGTTTCACGGGATTGTGTGACTTTCACACCCTGATAAAAGAGATCCATATGATCCCCAGGCCCTGATCCTCATCATATCATAGTCTTCACATAGATTATATGCCTTCCACACAACTAAGCTACAGGATTCATCATGTTCCATGGAATTAAGATTATTATTCAAGAAAGTTAGTTGTCGTGATTCTTCCAAATCTTTTGAATAATTAGCAGACATATCAACTTGAGATGGAGATGTTCCCAATGAAATTCCCAACCTAGAATCTCACTCAATAATAGGTCTAGTCGAAGGGAGAAGCAAACGATAGTTTTGGATTTGAGCTCATACATGCAAGCTTGTCGCCGTGTTGCACAGCAAGTAGAGAAGCCTTCTCTGGAATAGGCACATCAGCACAAGGGTGAGCCCCAATACGCGCACGAGAGTGCTTCCCCTCGGCCATCGGATCCGGGATGCCTCCATATACCATCACATCCGCCCGAGATGGCCTTGCCATCATGTCCATAGGCGTAGCACCCATGCCCGTGGCAGTCCACCTGACTGCAACTCAAAGAGCATAATGCCCCATGTGTGGTTTTGGTAATTAATGACAATCCTTATGGACTAATGTTTGCATTAATATATTCTTGTAGGTTTGTTCATAGGCATCACCTGAACTCCATGGGTTGGATTAAAGGTTGGATGCCATCAAGATCATTGATTATATTGTATATATTTGATATGATCAAGAAGAAGATTGGTCATGAGAATGTTGAAGCATATTGCAAGTATGTCTTGAAAAAGTATTATGTGTGGACATTCATATCTACCTTCAAGGCATCATTATTATGAAGAAAAAGGAGAAGATTCCTCTATTCCGTGGTAGTACTGCTCTCGGGGCCGGTACTATTAGAGCCCCGGTAGTACTGCCTTCCCGGTACTACTGCTGCAAAAGGCGGTAGTACTGGGGGCCCGGTAGTACTACCACCACTACCGGTTTTGAGTGGACACGACGCATCTGGGTACTGGAATGGCCCCGGTAGTACTGCCTTCCCGGTAGTATTGCTGCAACTTCCGGTAGTACCACAGCCCCGGTAGTACTGCAGCCCCAGTAGTCCTGCAGATTATCCCGGTAGTGCTGGGGCTGCTAAGAAGAAACAATCTTAGCCATTGATTTTGACCGTTGAATAAAGACCAGTCGGTCAAGTGAACATGGGGCTAAGAGAGGCTTTCCCATATCGGCTTATAGGGAGCAACCTTCGAGTCTTCACCAAGCAAAACACAATCAAGAAAGATGGTTCTACTTGAAGTGATTAAGAACGTCATCATTTAGCTCAAGTGGAATCAAGAAAACAATTTGGCAAAAGAATAATTGAATTTTTTTTCTTTTAAGATTTCTATAGAAACTTGTTTCTGAAAAATTAGCCAAGTAGTTGTTTATAGCCCATGTTATCTACATGTTAGGGAATCATATTTTATGTTTTCTTGGCATGAATGTGTTCTCTAATATATGGACTACAAATGTATGAGATTGGTTTGAGAAAACAATCAAATGCTTGATGGTTTTTGTGATAAGAAATTAAGGCAGAAAAGTGGTTTTTAGGAAAACAGAGAAAAACAGAAACTAGCTGTTTTCCCACCTTGTTTTCAGAGCCTATTTGAATTTCAAATTTGTTTTCTTTTGATGGTTGTGAAAGTACATATCATGCTTTACAAAACCATACTTTGAAAACAAATTTTGGAAATGGTTTGGTTCTTGAAAATAGAGCCAACTTTTGGTTGATTCCATCTGTTTTCAACACTTAGCCAGTCATTTTAACTGAAACTGAATTTTGCTGAAATCAGTGAAATGCACCAAAATTTGCATGATCATAACTTTTGTTTGTAGCTGAATTAACCAGTGCCACTTGGACCTTCTAGAAGCCCTATCTACCCTTAACATTTTCCTAGCATTGGATGCTCGAGTGGTTGACCAGAGAGGAGAGGAGAGAAGAGAGTTCAGAGAGGGAAAAGAGGGGGATGGCATGGGTGGACTAATAGAGTGCCACTGTGCGGGTGCATTGTCGCCATGTCCGCGCCATTTTCCAGTCCCCACCCGTTGCTTGGCCTTGACCACACCCTAGACCACCCCCTGGACACGCCCAAAGGGAAAGGGACAGGACATGGGCGTCGGGAGCACGTCCCCGAGCTCACCACTGTCGCCCCGAGTGCACACTCGTGGCACCATGGCTATAAATCCACAAGCATGCTCTCACTGCGCCAGCACGCTCTCACCACCTCACTCTCACCCCCAGACATAGACCGCACACGCTCGGGGCTCTCTGTGAGCCCAGCGAGCTCGTAGATGCCGCCGGCCACCACCGGAGGGAAAACAAAGGTGGAGCACGCCTTGGGAACTCCCACCCCTCTTCTTTGCCCCCATCGTGCTCGCCTCTGTCCGTAGACACGCCCTAACCCTGTCGTTTGTCCCCTCGTTTGCAGAGACGCCATGCAGCTCGCCGGAGCCTTCATGGACCCGTAGACGAGCGTCGTCGACTGGAGCCTTCCCGAGTCGCAGTGACGCCACCCCTGCACCGCACCAACCCTATGAGACTCTACTGACCCTGTGCCACCTCCTTACGCAGCTCCGAGGTGAGCTAACTGCGAGATCGCCGCCGTCCCGTGTTTCCGATCGCGAGAGAGAGAGGGAAGAGAGGGGAGATGAAGGAGACGACCGTGCGCCGTTGATCTCGCGATCAACGGCCACGTTTAAAAGATGAATGGTACGCACGCCGCGCAAGCGAGCTTGGCCCGAATGGCTTAGCGGGCCGCGCGCGCAGAAGAAACCCCAGCCCGTGTGTTTTTCTTTTTCCTTTTTGAAATTAACAAAAACATGCACCTTTGCTTTAATCGTGTTAAAAATAGAAAACATAAGAAATAAAATCTACAAAAATTCCTAATGATGGATCTACATTTTCCTGAACGCATCCAACTTGTAGACCTACTTTTGGAGCATTATTTTGTTTGTGATAAATCTTGTGCTTCACACTGTCTGTTAGAGTAAAGGTGAGATAACTTTTTGTATGTGTGTTCAAAATCTGCAAACTAAATTTCTCTGAGTAGCTTATGACTAGATCTATCAGTAGGGCTTGACCTCACATCAAGGTGAGCTACCATTTGGAAGTGTCGTCCATTTTGGTATATGTCTAGTAGCATGTTCTAAGATTTTTAGAAGTAGTTTAAAAATACTTTTTGATGTGAATCCAATTGGATCTGTTATTATATGCATAGATCTATGTTATCCTAGCTTTGTGTGATTAGAGCTCTAGATTTATTTTGGCAACAGATCTAAGTTTTTGCACTTTTCTGTTAGAAATAGAATGTGTAGGAATAGTTTAGAATAATTGCTTGCTAGTTGTTATTTTGTTTTCTAGCATGTTTAGAGGTTTTGCTTGAGGTTAAAGTGTTGTTTACTTATAGATCTAGCATGTTAGAAAGTGTGTGCATGTTTGGAAAAGATATGGAAATAGTATATGCATAGTGTTGTTTTCTAGTCTTTATTTTTAATAGATCTTGTGAGAAAGTGTAGATAGTTTTATTACCTAAGTTTTTAGTGGTGATTTGTTGGATCCAGTACCATTTTTGTACTTATTAGGAGTTGTTTTCACCTCTATTAGGTTGCACATAATTTTTTAGAGAGGCATGTATAGCTTTGAGTGTTTAATTGTTCATAGTATGTTATTTTCACTAGTATCAATAGTTGCAATTTTGTTATTTTCACAGAGGCTTAGGACCTCTTTAATGTCGTGGAAAATCTAGTGGAACACCCACTGGTTCCATCTCATTTTGGTGAGAAATGGCATTTCTCAACCATAGTAGTAGTAGTAGTAATTATTGTTATTTTGGTGTATACTTGTGGATTGTTGTTTTGCAAACTTGAGTGTTATTTTGTTTTGTGCATTGCTTGATGTATTGTTTGTTTTAGTATCATTGCTTTCTTAGTTTGGTTCTGATTGTGTGTCGTTATTTTATTTTTGCGACGATAGAAAACGAGGAAGAGATAGTTGGTGCGAAAGGATATTACTACCACTCTTGTTGCTACCACGAGAAAGACCCTCACCTCCACCAAGGCAAGACATCCTAAAGCTTGCTGTTATACTACATATCATTATCTATCATGCATGTTCTACTTCTGAAGTTTTACAAAAACTTGATTACCAAAACTATTTTTGAGTGGCTATTATTACTATTAATATTATATAGGTATATTATCACATTGCCATTAGTCAACTTGGTGTTACCAAGCCTTTAGCCACCATAAGGTATATAAATACCGCCAAAGATACTAATCTTGAGTCCCTAAGTGGACATTTTTAAAATGTTCTTTTGCAAACAAATGACTTATGAAAAGTCCACGGTGAAAAGGGGGGATCTTGTTCACCGGGGGCGTGAAAGAGTGTTTTCAAAAATGTTCACAAAATACACATAACCTAGTCTTCGCTGGACAACCAAGAAGTACTGCCACTCTACCTCAACATGGGTACGGGGCCTATCTAGATACTTGTTCTCGTTACTGTGTGTTTTATCCCAAGATGCTATAGAGAGGATGATTCTCTGAACCGAAATGTCGCCAGAAGGGAGAAACGGGACATGCAAAGTGTGGGATTAATTTCTCCTCCGGTTGCGATAGTTGGGTCTCCTGCCGTGGCGGGGTGGGACCTGGTGCTGGGGATATTACACCCAACTAAAGGGATAAGCATATACTAGCTTGATCAGAGTGGATAGTTAGGATTAGTTATGTGATGCTTGCATATCGCTGTGTAGATCCATGGGTAATTCATGGCAGATGATTGGATCTTGTGGATTGTGTACACCTCTGCAGAGTAAAACTATTCTGAATAGCCGAGCCCTCGGATATGGGTAGTTGAATGGCCATGTAGCTAGCATTGTGTAAGTTTTCAAAAAGGATGTTTTTGAACAAAAGACTTGTACCTAAGAGGTACCGATGAAGAAAGCTAGAGTTGATTTACAAGAAGTTTTGCAAAGAAAAACTCTCTTTTATAAAACAAGTTTTATAAAACCTCTTGTACATGCGATATCTATAAGAGAAATAAAAGTATAATATTTTCTTTTGAAGTATCTTCTTCAACAAAGATATACAGATGTTAAAGAAAACATGATGTTAACTTACATACACCATGGGTAGTGAGCCCTATTTATAGCCTGCCTACCCACCATATAAGCATACTTGTATTTGTAAGTTTATAAAGGGTGTCTTGCAGAGTACATTCAAATGTACTCATATTGGTTTCGCCACTGGCTATTTACTTGGACAGACTTTGAGGAGATGCCTCCCGAGGAGGAGTATGAGGAGGAGTACTTTTCCGACGACTATGCGAATTAGGCCCGGCTCCGGTCAGCAGTCTGTTGGTGAAGACGTGACATGGGCTATCTACGTTATGTTATGTTTCCGATGTGTTTTTGTGAGACATTTGCCTGTCCTGCGTGATAGCTTTTAAGACTTGGTCATGTGACCATTTCTTGTAAGACTCTATTTACTCATGTAATGGATAATGTATGTACAGCTTTTAAGACTTGGTCATGTGACCATTTCTTGTAAGACTCTATTTATTCATGTAATGGATAATGTATGTACTAACTACGTATATTGTTCACGACTGAATTCCTGGGATCGCGAATGTATGCATATGAGGGGTTCTGGGCAAACCGGTTTGGGTCCTCTACAGCAACAGCACTATGATCGCATCAGCAACGGATTCTAGGAAGAGCAGGAGGATAGGAGAGGAGGAGAGAGACAGGGACCGCGGCAGGATGAGTGGTGGCGCCGGAAGCCGTCCGGGAGGAACTGTGCATGAGATTTTCTACAGAGATGAGAGTGCTTCGGTCTTCGCTTTGTTTCGGGCCCGGGACTGGTAAACCCTTTTTTTGTTACCATGTGGGACGCCTCTGCTGTGCGGCTTTTATGTGACCCTTGTGGGTCTAACATCGTGGGAGTGGTCTCAGCAGCCAGGTCATCTATCAGGTTAAAGCTTTAGAATATGTGGCCTTTACGAGCCGGTAAATACTGTGATGGGCCAATTTGGCTAGGACATACGTGATGATTGGGTATAAGAACATGATTTTGAGACGAAATAACTGCGCAGCTAGATACCAGAATAGCCTCCCCTCAAAAGAAAAAAAGGACACCATAACAGCCCATTGCCCACATTAGCCGCTCAACTCCGAAAAAAGAAACCCATGCATGCACTATTTCTCGCCATTTGCGAGTTGTCATATATATGCCAAATAGGGGTATATCCGGCATCGGCCAAAGGCCGGATTACCAGGGTGGCCCGCAGGTAATGGAACAGAGTCCATTTGGCGGCCCAGTAAGTTGACGCACAGGAAGCCGGATTCTAGAGAACCCAGATCGCGGTCCAATACGTGGTCCGTCGTGGAGAAGAAGCTGGATGCCTTGCTTTCCAAGAATAGGAATACTTTTCGTAGTTTTCTAGGTTTCCTTCCTCTAAGCCCTAGTCCGGCTATCGGTATAAAGCCGGACGGGAGATGTCGAAAACAGAATAGACAAAGTCGAATAGCTAGAAGCTAACTCGCCGGGAAGTTCATCCTCGACGAGTTAGCGAAACCCTACTCACATTGTAATTTGTATACTTCCGACTTCAGCCCAGATTTAGTGAGACTGAAGGGGTAGGGACGCCGCCTTAGTTGGACGTACCGAACCTGGGTAAATCGTGTCCTCGTTTCCACTCTCCCACGTTTCCACCCATAGCTCTATCAGCAGGCTTTATGGAACCCTTTGCCATGAACCTATCTAAAAAAGACAATTGGCGTCCACCATGGGGCCAACGGCGTCGGGAGTCGCTTTCAAGTGGGAATAATCGATGGAATCAGTATCACGATTCCTGTCGGAAGCCTAGAATTCGACGGGAACATCAGACGCTTCATCGATAATGGATCCTATATGCCGGCATGGAATCACTTGGTAAGTGCTTGCGTCCTTTCTATCGGATCTGCTAATGTTTTCATAGGTTTAACAGCGGAAGCAATGGGTTTCCATGGTGGAAGCAAATTTATCCAACCCACCCTATGCCTAGTTGAAGACGGATTTATCTCGGATCTGTCTTACTCATACATTGGGGCAGACCAAGATTCATTAACTACATACCGCCAAAGCATGACTGGATTTGCCGCCTATCAGAAGATGCATGCACCAGACCGCACTTCGTTTGCATGGTGCAAACAGAGATTGCCGAAAACACGGTTGATGAAAATCCAGTGGAAAAGGAAGAAAACATGGGTCCCACTGAAAAAGTGAATAACCCGGACTCCGCCGATATGGCGACAAGCTCGGAAGCCGAATCTATTCTAGCAGTTCTGGAAGCAAAACTAGATTCGAAAATCGGATCTGCATGCTGCAACACTAATTCTGATGATGATGAAGATGCTTTCGAAATAAAGATCAAATTCATGCAGGGAAGCTTTCACGAAGTACTCATGGCTAAACCGACGGCAGAGTCGGATGTCGAGGAAGAAGATCCCAAAACACCTCCGCTGGCTAATAAGGAGAACGAAGAAGAAGAAGAAGATGGCAAGGAAAGCCCGTCTTATCCTGATGTTAAAGAATTGGTGGAAGATGAACCTCAGAAAAATCCTCCATCCTCCAAAAAGAAGAAAAATCCGCCAAAACTTTGTTCACCAAGGCCCAGAAGAAAAGGAGAGATAAATTGGCTAAGATAGCCAACCAAAACCAGGAAGTCAGAGGAGGCAGCGGCGTAAAGACGGCGGAGAGAAAAAAGAAACAGATCGAATTAGTACATGATGGTGTAGTGGACGTTGAGAAACCCCAAGAGAAAGGTTATGAAGAGCACAACGACAAGTTTTCCCTCAGAAAATAAACCAAGGTTGAATCGACCAGTAGGAGGACAAGCAATCTCTGAATTTTGATGCAGCTGAGGTGGCAGGGCGCACTGCCGTTTTAGCAGCAACGTGGAACCTACACAATACAATCAAATGGCGTTACCCCAACGAAGCAGTGAGGTTGTCAATCTCACCGGTTTTGCTGAAAACAAAGTGGTTAAACGTATGGTGTGGAAAACAATATGAGAACATTATGAAAACAGTAGCAGCAGCGTGAAAACTATGGAATCAGTGTGTGTATTATCAGTATGAGAAAATGGACCGGGGTCCACAGTTCACTAGTGGTGTCTCTCCGTGAAAGATAAATAACATGGGTGGTGAACAAATTACAGTTGGGCAATTGGCAGAAATGAAGGTTGCACCGTAGTGCATATGCAAGACATAAAGATTACTATGTGATTCGTGCGGGCATTACAACAAAATACATAGACGTCATCCAACTGCGTCTATGACTAATAATCCACCCTCTGAATATCATCCAAACAAACGTTGGGTAATAATTTGCAAGCAACAGATAATCGCAGTAAGAAAAGTGTGTAATGTAAACAATGTAAACAAAGTAAAACATCATTGTTTACTCCCTAATGGCAACAACACATCCTCCATCTGCCACGTTTCTGTCACTCGAGCACATATGCAAAGGAGGCATGAACCCACTATTGAGCAGAAATACTCCCTCTTGGAGTTACTAGCATCTACTTGGCCAGAGCATCTACTAATAACGGAGAGTATGCAAGATCATAAATAACATATGCATGAAGATAACATGATAAATTGATAATCAGATGACATAGCATTCAACATTCATCGGATCTCAGCAAACACAACATGTAGCATTACATTAAGATGATCTCGATCATGTAGGGCAGCTCACGAGATCTAAACATGAGGCATAAAGTGGAGGAGACAATCATCTAGCTATTGCTAGGGACCTGTAGTCCAGGGATGAACTACTCACGCATCACTTCGGAGGAGGGCATGGTGGTGTAGACCCCTTCGGTGATGAATTTTCCTCCCGGTCGGGTGCTGGGAAGAGCTCCAGAACCCTCCCGATCTTGGGATGACGATGACGGCGGGCTCGGGTGTTTCTCTTGAAAAAGTGGGATATATTTAGGGTTGATGTATCTGGGGGAATAAATACGCGAAAGGGCAATGGCGGTGGGAGATCGAGGGGCCCAGACCACCCCAAGGCGCGGCTGATGTGTGTGAACACACGTTCGTTGGGAGACCCCAAGAGGAAGGTATGAAGAGTGCAGCAGCAAGTTTCCCTCAGAAAGAAACCAAGGTTGAATCGACCAGTAGGAGGAAGGAGTAACTTCGGAAGGTTGAAGCAGCTGAGATGGCAGGGCGCACTACCATTTCAGAAGCAACATGGAACCTGCACAACACAATCAAATCACTTTGCCCCAACGAAGCAGTGAGGTTGTCAATCTCACCGTTTTTGCTGAACACAGAGAGGTTAAACGTATGGTGTGGAAACCAGTAGGAAAATAGTAGGAACAGTATGAGAGTAGTATGAAAGCAGTAGGTGTCTTATCAGTATGAGGAAAATGGACCGGGGTCTACAGTTCACTAGTGGTATCTCTCCATGAAAGATAAATAACATGTGTGGTGAAAAAATTACAGCTGGGAAATTGATAGAAATGAAGGCTGCACCGTAGTGCATATGCAAGAGATAAGATTACTATGTGATTCATGCGGGCATTACAACAAAATACATAGATCGTCATCCAATTGCATCTATGACTAATAATCCACCCTCCGAATATCATCTGAACAAACGTTGGGTATTAAGTTGCAAGCAACAGATAATCGCAGTAAGCAAAGTGTGTAATGTAAACAATAACATCGTACTTAGACAAAGCATTGTTGTTTTCTCCCTAATAACAACGGCACATCCTCCATCCGTCACGTTTCTGTCACTCGAGCACAGATGAAAAGGAGGCATGAACCCACAATCGAGCATGAATACTCCCTCTTGGAGTTACTAGCATCTACTTGGCAAGAGCATCTACTAATAATGGAGAGCATGCAAGATCATAAATAACATAAGCATGAAGATAACATGATAGATTGATAATCAGAAGACATAGCATTCAACATTCATCAGATCCCAGCAAACACAACATGTAGCATTACATAAAGATGATCTTGATTATGATAGGCAACTCGCAAGATCTAAACATGAGGTACAAAGTGGAGAGAACAACCATCTAGCTACTGCTATGGATCCGTAGTCCAGGCATGAACTACTCATGCATCACTTTGGAGGAGGGCATGGTGGTGCAGACCCCTCCGGTGATGATTTCCCCCTCCGGCAGGGTGCCGGGGAGAGCTCCAGAACCCTCCCGATCTCGGGATGACGATGACGGCAGCCTCGGGTGTTTCTCGGGAAAAAGTGGGATCCTCCTAGGGTTTATGTCTCGGGGGGGTTAAATAGGCGAAATGGCAAAGGAGGTGGACACCTGGGGGACCCACACCACCCCCTGGCGCGGCCAAGGGGGGCCCCTGAGGCCGCCCTCCAGGTCTCTTTGGGACTCCGTGGAACCTTCGGGAATTCTAAGACTTCCGGGCTTCGAATTTTCCAATTCCGATAATATTTCCAGAACAACTTTTCTGAAACTAAAACAGCAGAAAACAGGGAACTGGCTTTGTGGCATCTTGTCAATAGGTTAGTCCGGGAAAATCGATAAAAAAAATGCATAAAGATATAGCAAACATGTGGGAAACAATAAGAAAACAACATGGAACATCAGAAATTAAGGATACGTTTATGACGTATCAACATCCCCAAGCTTAGTTCCTACTCTTCCTCGAGTAGGTAAACGATAAAAACACAATAATTTCTGAGGTGACATGCTACCAACATAAACTTGATCATCAATAATGTAAAAGCATAAGTAAGCTAAGATCATAGAACTTTAACACAAGCATGATAAATAGAACTTTAATAATAAAGTATAGCGGTCACCTTGCATCATGACAAGTAACTCAAATAAAGGATCATGAATAACAATGCAACGAAATATATACGTTTGTTTCAAGTATAGAGAAAGCATGTCAAAGTGATATTTCGCTAGTCCTTAAGAGTGGGGCAAAACATAAATGACAGGACACCTTCAAAGTTCAAGAGGAAGACTAGAACAAATAGTTAGAGAACAAGCAATAACACATCATGAATCAATTAATAATGTTTCTGGGAAAAATGCACATAAAACTCAGAATGGCAACTATGCTCTCTCAACTGTGCATAAAGTTAGAAGATGGAGACTCAACATAAAAGTAAAAGAAAGGCCCTTCGCAGAGGGAAGCATGGATCACTCATGTGTTGTTGCTTTTATTTTCTTAAACAGATGTGTTGAAAACTTGACACTCCTCCCAACCATCTTTCACAAACCATGGCTAACCGAATCCTCGGGTGCCTGCCAACAATCACATACCGTGGAGGAGTGTCTATATTTTAAGAGAGGTGTATGCTTATGCCCACGAATGGTAAACAGAAAATACAGTACGTCACAAGCCAACTAGACTCACAAGAGCGGCTCCCATAGAAGGACGCATCTGGGTAGAAGTTTGTCCCTCTTTTATCTTTTTTTTCACAATTATGCTTTGATTGATAAATCAGGGGCAAAAATAGTGAAGAGAATTTGTGTTATTAATTTGGGGCTGGGCACCCCGCTGCCAGCTCTTCTATCATTGGATAAGCAGATGAAGCCACTAGTCCAGGGTGTGAAAGTCCAATCAACAAGTGAGATAAAGATTCTCTATTTACGTCCTCATGAGCTAAAACAGGAGCACAAAACAGGAGTAATTCTAAAAGTTTTAAAGGTAACACATGAGCAATTTACTTTGGAGTGGTGGTTAATTACCACATGTAGGTAGGTATGGTGGGCACAATGGAAAACTTTGGTTTTTGGGAGTTGGATGCACGAGTAGAGCTCATACTCAGTACAAGTGGAGGCTAGCAAAAGACTGGGAGCGACAAATCAAGAGAGCATAAGATCCATAATCATGCATAGCGACATAAACATCATTAATCAAAGCATAAGTGGTACCACAAGTTAAAAAACTAAATGATCATAGAGGCTATTCGTGACTGGTTCGTAGTCATAAACATGGTGTGAGCATGCGTCAAGTCAACTAAATAAAACATTCAAAGGAGAACACCACAAATTTATGCTTCAATATGACAAGAAAAACTCATGATTCTTTCAATGGCACATTAAACACTCTCAGCTATTTAAGGCTAATCATGCTACTCAATAACCACAAGGATTTAGAACTAAAAGAACATCTATCATGATATGAAAAAATCTAGCCATAGTCTATACAAGCTTCTACTTGCACCGTTAAAAATTCTACATCAAGCAAAGTTACTTTTCCCAACAAGCACCATACAAAACATGCTTTAACAAAAACTCTCTAAATTCTACAGCAAGAAAACATGAGAGGACTCACATAACACTACTAAAAATAATAGCTCTGAATAAGAGATGCAATGAAAACAAGATCTAAACATGAATTTTTGCAGTAACTAGAAGAAAAACTAAGAATACTAGCATGGCAAGTATTCAAACGAAAAAGTGGAGCGTGTTTCTCTCCCAAAAAAAGAATTATAGGATCCAACTATATTATTGCAGCAAGGAAAACAAAAGAAAACAAAAGCAAAACAAACAGACGCTCCAAGTAAACTTCATATGATGTGACCAAATAAAAATATAGTTTCATGAGAAGTGACCTGATAGATAGTTGATGAACAAGGGGATGCCTTAGGCATCCCCAATCTTAGATGCTTGCGTATTCTAAAAATATGCTTGGATGAACCACCGGGGCATCCCCAAGCTTTGACCTTGCACTCTTCTTGATCACATATATCACCTCTTCTCTTGACCCTTGAAAGCTTCCTTCACACCACACTCAAACAGTGATTCCCATTAGAGGGTTAGTGCAACAATTAAAAATCCATTGGTTATGTATGGAACAAGTTCTATTGATACTTTTAAATATTAGCTAAAATCACTGATGTTTCGTGAAGCAAATAAATCCACTTGACATCGCAAAAGAGCAAATGCAAGAAAAATGGCAGAATCTGTCAAAACTAGAATAGTCTATAAAGACGAATTTTTTTCGAGGCACTTACGTTTCTCAGATAGAAAAACTTAAAGAACTAAAAAGTTGCGGAATTAGCTGAGGAATAAGCACAAAACAATTCATATCATTCTGATCTTCCTGGATTTTATATATTTTTTTTACGGTGGACAGCAGAAATTTGTTTCCTGCGCAGAAATCCGAAAACCAACTCCAACTCTCGTCAGAAACCTTACTTGGAACTACTAAAACATGAAAAGAAAGGTACGAAGAATGGTTGATGCGTGTGAACACACGTTCGTTGGGAGACCCCAAGAGGAAGGTACGAAGAGTGCAGCACCAAGTTTCCCTTAGAAAGAAACCAAGGTTGAATCGGCCTGTAGGAGGAAGGAGTAACTTCAGAAGGTTGAAGCAACTGAGATGGCAGGGCGCAGTACCGGTTCAGAAGCAACGTGGAACCTGCACAACACGATCAAATCACTTTGCCCCAACAAAGCAGTGAGGTTGTCAATCTCATCGGTTTTCTGAACATAAAGAGGTTAAACGTATGGTGCGGAAAACAGTAGGAAAACAGTAGGAACAGTATGAGAGCAGTATGAAAGCAGTATGAAAGCAATAGGTGTTTTATCAGTATGACCGGGGTCCACAGTTCACTAGTGGTGTCTCTCCGTGAAACATAAATAACATGTATGGTGAACAAATTATAGCTGGGCAATTGATAGAAATGAAGGATGCACCGTAGTGCATATGAAAGACATAAATATTACTATGTGATTCATGCGTGAATTACAACATAATACATAGACCGTCATCCAACTGCATCTATGTCTAATAATCCACCCTCCGAATATCATCCGAACAAACGTTGGGTATTAAGTTGCTAGCAACAGATAATCGCAGTAAACAAAGTGTGTAATGTAAACAATATAAACTAGGTAAACACCATTGTTTTCTCCCTAATGGCAATAGCACATCCTCCATCCGTCACGTTTCTGTCACTCGAGCACACATGCAAAGGAGGCATGAACCCACTATCGAGCATAAATACTCCCTCTTGGAGTTACTAGCATCTACTTGGCCAGAGAATCTACTAATAACAGAGAGCATGCAAGATCATAAATAACATAAGCATGAAGATAACATGATAGATTGATAATCAGAAGACATAGCATTCAACAGTCATTATATCTCAGCAAACACAACATGTAGCATTACGTAAAGATGATATCGACAAGCCATAATGCGGCAACAACAACATCTTTTCCGGACTCTGGAACATCTACTCAAAACCAAGGCTGCCATCAAACTGCAGCAGGAATAAATCGAGGAATATCGGCGCCGGAACAGATCGGAAATTAGACCCACGAGATTACCCGGAATTGCAAAACCAGAAGAACTGTCTTAGCAAAGGCATGTTAACAGCACAAACGCTAAGGGTGAACGTATCTATAAAACTACAGCCGAGAATGCAGAAGTCGCGTTTGCCATCCTCAATGATGACCTCTACTCCAACGACGAAAAGCTTCAGGGTGTATGCTTTCCTAGAAAAAGCATTACAACAGCAGCAACGAGGCCAAGCACATTCGGGTAAGTTACATGATGATTCGGCTTTATGCAAAACTGCCATGGTGCCGCTGCAGCACCTTATCCAAGCGAACCTGGAGATTCAGGAAGTTCAAAGGAAAAGAATGAAGATCCTAAGAAAGACAGGAAAATCCCAGACAGCAAGGTTGAGCGTCCAGGACAGGATCTCACCTGCCGAAAGGCGAGAACAAGGCAAAATCCCGTTTTGAAAAAGATCGGGAAGACAAAAACCGGAAATATGGAAAAGCAACGCCGCCTTCGAGGAACCCGGCCGATAAAGCCGAAAGATACGAACACCCTCACAGGCGTGAGAGATCCCGAACCCCACCAAGGAACAAGGAACATGTGAGGAGTAGAACTTCTCCTTATTCCAAAGGACGGGATGCCGAAAGATACAAGGATGAGCCTAGAAGAGCGTAATCACGCAACAATTGATCATAGAGAAGTAGATCTCCCTATGTTCATTCAGTCAGAAGGTATTCTACTCACGCCGATAAGGCGGGAAGAGATGATTTGTATTTTGGGCCAAAGTGTTTCACTGACAAGGTCCGGAACATCAATCTACATGCTGGCTTTGCCAAAGTCGGGTCAACTTATGAAAAGTATACCGTAAGCACAAACCTGAATACATAGCTCTCAGATTACTATACTGTCGTCCAGATTAACAAAGGGACGGATTTGTAAGCCGTGAAGTTTCTGCCTCTCATGTTGCTGGATGGAGCGCGTAACTGGATTAATGGACTTCCATCAAGAACGGTGGATAGCTGGGAGGATATGGCTAGAGTTTTTTCTTAGTATTTCTATGGCACGTACAAATGACCCAAAAGCATTAACCAGTTGAATTGTTGCGTCCAATATGAAAACGAGTCATATGTCGACTTCATCTCAAGATGGACTGCGATGAAGAATAGTTGTACTATAGTAAGTGACATCCAAGCAATGCACGCTTTCATCAATAGTCTGAAACCCGACCTCGTACTATTCATGGTTGGTTCAAAAACGCACAAGGATCTAGGTTCTATGCTAACAACCTCCAATGAGCACGCAGTGGCCGAAGACAACATCAGAGCAAGAGGCGAAAATATAGATGCACTTGTGCTTGCCAAAAAGACGGCTCGCTCTGAAAAGAAAACCACTTCAGAGACCCAGCAAAAGCCCAAAGAAGTAAATGCATCCTTTGGAAAAGACAAGTCCAGTAGATGGAAAGGCAAAAGCGGGGAAAGCAAGGAACCCATCTCCTACTCTAAGGAAGAGTGGAAAAAAATCAAAGGGGAACAATGCATTCACCACGCACGGTTTAGAAAGCCAAACCATACAAACCAGCAATGTCGGCTTAACAAGCACATTAAGAGCATCGCTGGAACCGAGAACAAAGGGAAGAATTCCAAGAGGAAATTCAACAACCAAAAGTCGGAAGCTGAGAAACAAGAAAGTGAGTTTGATTATGACGAAAAAATACAGGAGCAGCAACGTAAAGGCAAACCCAAATTCCCAAGAGTCGAAGGAGAGTGCAATTTAACTTTCCTTGCGACACCGTCATCTAAGCAAGTGAAGCGATCACGGAGAGAAATTAATGTCGTCGTTCCACCAACTCCAAAGTACCTAAAGTATTCGAAGACACCAATTACTTGGGATCAGTTTGACCATCCCGGTAATATCCCGGAACCTGGCACACTTGCCCTGATAGTAAGTCCTATAGTGCCAAACACTAGGCTCAGGAGAGTGCTGATGGACGGAGGATCAAGCATCAACATTATATACCTAAGTACTCTAAAGAAATTGCACCTGTCATAAACCCACCTTAAGCATAGCAATGTACGTTTTCACGGCATTGTTCCTAGCAGACAAGCACACTCTCTAGGAGAAATTTACCTAGAAATAACTGTTAAGACGCGTAGAGATAAACAAAAACTTTTCTATGCGGTACTCCCAAGATTTAGACGAGATAGAAGGCCATGAGTATTACCACCAGACGCGCAATTGTGGATTATCAAAAAGCACGTCGATGCAGTATAGTCCCAAGATCCGATCCAGCCGATCCAATCCCGTGATCGTCGAAGTGTTGAACGTACATCACCTCTGCCGATATCCACACGTACGAGGAGGAGCTCCGATGGCAGACTGCTAGGTCCGGTGCAGCGGCTGGACTGAGTGGGGCTAGGGCTCCCAATGCGTGGGAGTGGAAAACTTGTTCCCGTTGGGCAACCTGCACCCCTCTTTATATAGCGAGTGGGAGTGGGCTCCACAACACTTGTGGCCCATTCCGTACGTGAGTTCAACTCACTAATTCAGTCCATTTCCAGTTTGGGTCCAACCCGACCAACATACTTTCTCCCGCTCTTAAGTGTGTGACCCTGCAGG
Organism: Alopecurus myosuroides; assembly: GCA_028641055.1. NCBI lineage: Eukaryota > Viridiplantae > Streptophyta > Magnoliopsida > Poales > Poaceae > Alopecurus > Alopecurus myosuroides. The sequence continues at coordinate 353,890,880 of CM054058.1, forward strand.
CTCATGGAGACTTAGACACGATTGGAGTCCGACTCCCAATCGATCAACTGGTAGCGGCTCCTAGCAGAACGTGCCGACTCCCAAGTGTCATAGACTCATGACGACATACCTTCCAATGTGACTTTCATCTGAATCCCTTTTGACTCACGATATACCTTGTAAAACTATAGGTGAATTATCGTCATCCCTTAAATAGCTCAACTCTCCTCTCGGTCCGTGATATATGATTCATCTTACTAACTCTTAGTCAATAGATCCGATTGATACTTAGACGAACCACGCATGGCCATGCTTCCGGAATCATATCACTCGAGAGGGCCCATAGAATATCTCTCCAGTCGGAGGGGCAAAATCCCATCTTGATTATCCACATCGCGCAACTTGCTTCTCATTCGACCCAAACTCTTCCTTTATAACTGCCTTATCACAGAACATCGTTTGACAGAACCTAAGTTGGTGATCCACAACTCGGATTGTGCGACAACCTCAGGTCTAAGGATTACACTGATTGAGACATGCAAATGACGACTTACTCGTTGCATCTCAATATGGGTCAGTCCGACTTGCTAAACTCTTTAGCTGATTCTATGAAAGTTGGAATGGCATCACCATGCCCATGACAAGTGGAACTGAGTCATCAGCCAACACTCACATTAGTCTAGATTGTGTGTCCAGCACAACCTTAATGACCAAGGACAATTTAGCATGAACAACATGAATACATACTTCCACAATCGAATCACATATTCAATGATATATATCAGATGTTCAAAACAAGGACAACTTAATAACTTTATGAATACATTGGAAATTACATCATACATGATTGCCTCTAGGGAATATTCCCAACAGTCTCCCACTTGCACTAGAGTCAATCATCTCGACATCATATGCCTAGGAATCGAATGCCCATACCTCTCATGGGCGCCTCATGCTTTGGATGTGGTAGCGCCTTTGTCAACGGGCCTGCAATGTTTGCATCCGTGTGTATTTTGCATAACTTGATATCACCTTGTACGACAAACTGATGAATGAGGTGGTAACGCATGAGTATATGTTTGTTCTTCTGGTGTTGTCTAGGTTTCTTGTCTTGTGTGATAGAACCATTGTTGTCACGATATAAATCCAATGGATTGGATGCGCCCTGAACCACACCAAGATCCATCAGGAGGTTCTGATGGCTAGGTTGAGACTCCAAGTGCAGAGTGTGTAGCTAGTGGCAAGCCTTGTTCCCCACGAGGGTGACTCGAGGGGTTATATCGAACTCTTGGGGAGTCAGTATTTCAGCAGTTGTCTTCCAAGCTTCCTCCAGGATCCTGCAAACAAGTAGAGAATTTTGTGCCCTCAACCTCACCAAGTGGTTGTCAAGCACAAGGTGTGAGACTTCTAAATTGCAATGCAAAACTGAAAGTAAATGTGCAATAATTAAATCTACTACTAAATGCAAATGAGAAAATAAATATGCAATGGATTGTTTTTGTATTTTTGTGATGCAAGTGGTGATGGAGATAATGTAAATTCGAATTGGAGATGCAAGTAAAGTAAAGTGCAAGTAAAGTAAATTGCAGCAAAGTAACTAGAGTGTTTTCTTATATTTAAAATAGGACCGGGGTTCAGGGTTTCACACTTGCATTCTCTCAAATAAAGTAGACGGTGGACATAAAGAATTACATGTGAGATTACAATAACATGTTTAACATTGAGTACTTTCATATGGGCATCACGTCCTAGCATAGAGATCTCTACGGTCATATTGATCCCTCTTATACTCCACCAAGATGTGAAATAAATCATAACACCTCGATAATTAAGGAAAAAACAGAGTATAGCTTTAAGCAATATGACATGAAGTTGAAGTAAGAACTTGCTAGATCTAGTCATGGAGATTGATTAGTGTCACTTCAAATCCCCGGTAACAAGGTACTCCTTTTTATCCCTAGTGAGGTAACTAAGAAAGGTTTAACAAAACCTAAGTGGATCGCTGAACTTCAGTCACTTTCACAGCACTAGCCACCCCCCGTTACTCCAACTAATGCACCCATCACCCCACACATGCTCTCAAGAACTAGATTGATCAAAGCTAGCAAATAAGAACAGGGTACATAAGATACATCTACTCAAATAACTCAAGAGAAACAATTGCAATCTCAGATTCAATAACTCATAGAAAAGATCCACCACATAGGAATTACAACGGTGCCCGTAATCATGTGAGGCATCTCATACGGATCTAATCTAATTAGTGAAGCACATAGAGAGAGAGATACAAGTTCTACTTCCACAAACCCATAGCCCTGGGGTGGACTACTCCCTCTTCATGGAGATGTCGATGGAGATGACGTTGGAGGGGTAGGAGATCACACCGGCGGCGCCCCGCCAGAGTTTTCCCCCTCCAATCTGGAACTTCTGGTCTCTGTTTCGGTGCTTCGGTGTTTCGGTGGCGCTCTCCTCCGTAAGGGTATGGGAAACTCTTTTTATAGTCGGTTTTAGGTCAAGACGGAGTCGGTAAGTCGAAGATGGAAGGAATTGGGGCCACATGGGCCAAAAGGGGGCCTCTCACGCGGCCAAGGAATCTGGCCGCGTGGAGGGTCCTCTTTTGGGCCTCCTTTCGCAATTCTCGTGGATCCTTCGCCCGCAAGTCTTCTCCTCCCAAGAAAATGACCCCCGCATATTTTCAGGTGATTTCGCGGAAGTTTGCCCCCTGAAACGTCAAAAATATAGAAAACGGGGTTTCTGACAGGCAGGGTTAATTCCATAAAAGTTGGGGGACTTTGTAATTTAACCCCAAAATACTATGAAACATTGAATTATACCCTTATATGATGCAATATGTAATAGAAAACCATGTGAAAATATGCAAAAATCACCTATGCATTTTACATGCATCAACATCCCCAAGCTTAACACATGCTCGTCCTCGAGTATGAAGGTGATAAAACTAAGATGGGTTTTGCATATTGAAACAATCATGGGATATCAAGGAGGATTATTCATGCTACATATAATCAAATGATTAATACTATAAATGAGTAGCAATATACAATTCATGTTGTAAGAAATATCAAATATGCAAGAAAAGATGCTTAATGAAAGTTCACAAAGTGTATAATGAAATAAAAGCACTATGGACCAAATGCATACACAAAATGAAAAATAAAATCCTATATTGGTCAAAGAATAGCATAATGGAGAATAGAAGATATGGTGGACACTTTGGAGAAAATTGAGTAGAGGTAAAACATGATCAAGTCTTATTTAGCCTCTAAATTATTCAACTAAAATTACTAATTGAAATGTGGTATCCATTGATCTAGGACTCTCATTGCCCCTTTATCACTAGCATCTTAAAATTGTGAGTATTGAAGTAATGAGAATGACAAGGTGGTTGAAAGCCTCATGCCCCGTGAGTGTGAAAACCTACTCCATGATTACTCAACTTAAGATTCCTAATAAGATTTGTACAATCATAATAAGTATTAATGACATCATAGAGAACCGCAAAGAGGTACCTCTTGCCCCATGACATGGAAACAAGCCCATGTTACAATGACAAGATGAACAAAGGGAGTAGACTCATCATCCTTTTTATTTTCATTCACTATTATGCATAGCTTCTTATTTTATTATAGGATATGTTGTAGAGTCACTCAAGCTATAACTAAATTTCCACCATGATAAAGCATGTCTTGGGTTAGCGGCCCAATGCGTTTCTCTAGTCATATAGATACTTACTCATCAAAACTTACTATTCCTCTATTTCATTTCGGCATGGCAGGAGTCCAAAAACAAAAGTACATGATATCAACCAAATGTAATTTTTTTGTGCAATGTTGAAAGCTTTCCAGTGATACACGTTTATAGCTAGCTCCCAACCACACACTTGTCAAACGCAAAACTTGTGGCTCCCATTATTGGGTCATGTTTATTAGATGCATAAAAAGTAAAGTGTGCCTTCAAAAGTTCGTGAGAGTCCTATCCCAAGTTCAACCCATGACAATTAATAAAGTGAATATCTTAATTTAGAACATAAATAACACAATAACATGGTGAACATACTCGGAATAGCAATGAAGCTAATGGGAAGATATGGTGGACTCACTGGAAATACTTGGCTAAGGAGTGTTGGAAACAAGTTTTTACTTGTTGGAATTTTTAAATTTTTGGGCTAGCAAGAGGGAGATAGTTGGCCAGCTACTATGTATGCATATGTCCATAGAACTACTCATTTCATGAAAAACTAAATAAACCAGCAATTAACATCAAGGACATGAATAAGAGATAGCTCAAGACAACATTATTGCAAATTTCTACACATAAAAAGCCTATAAATCATGCAAACATATGTAGCTCTTCAAATCAACCATGGCATCCCTATTCCAAGTCATAATACTAGAATCCAATACATTCCAACCCCAAACTCCAGTAGCTCAATCTCATATAAAATGATGGTGGTCTTATCAAAACAAAAATAAAAACAAAAACTAGACGCTTCAAGTCTCTACGATAAATGCTTTGCTTAGAAAAACAGAAAGTAGACGTGTGCTAACCAAAAGAGTGTAGCTCCAGTGGGGTGTTCATCACATCCCCAAGCTTATGGCTTTCACCATTCTTGGATGTCTTGAGGCGCAGCTCCTCTATTCCCTGTGAAAAAACTTCACAAAACATGTTTCTCCCATTCTTTTTCTGTGGGGTGAGATTAGCAAGGACAAACAAATCACATGCTTGCTGTGCAAAATTCCAAATCAAATGCTCCAGTAGATAGACAATAAGGTTCATTATGTTGTATGTTCACTCTCTTGCTTGAAAGAATCATGGAAATTCGATTCCCAAGCCCAAAGAGTGCATAAAACAAAAGAAGGCAGAATCTGTCCAGAAAAGCAGCAGCAGCAAAACGAACGTTTTTCCCTAATCTAGACTCGTCAAAAAATTAAGCCAATTTTTGTTCTTACAGAGGACGAAAACTTTCAGAACATACTAAAATATTAGCTCAATCCGACATACTAATAAAAAACTTAAAATCATACGGTGAGCAGACTCGTGCTGAAACAGAAATTTCATGCACTAGGATAGCAACTTATAAGTCCAAATGGGTTTGACTTGACTCTTTATTGAAAACTACAGAATTAAAACAAAAAAACTAATATCTTGAGAAAGCAATAGGACACTAGGAAAATCCAAACAAAAACAACCGGGTTGCCTCCCGTAAAGCGCTTTCTTTATAGCCATATAGCTAGGCTTTACTTACTTGATAATCAAGAGGGATAAAGCTCATGAGGGAGGCTGTTCTTCAGCGTGCCCCTCTTCCTTGGGAAGTGCTCCATGCTTTTCTTGTGAGGTAACTGAAACTTGACATTCCCTTCCTTGGAGTCTATGATTGCACCTGTAGTACGAAGAAAAGGTCTACCCAAAATAATAGGAGTAGGGGATTTATCCCCCATATCCATAATAATGAAATCAACGGGTACGAAAGTCATGTGCAATTCAATCATAACATCCTTTACTTTTCCTAGAGCATGTTTAGTAGAGTTATCAGCAAGGACAAATTCACTTGAGCACTTTTCTAAATTTTCTAGTTCTAGCAATTCATATAATTCTTTAGAGAGTACCGATACACTAGAACCTAGATCTAACATAGCATGGTGAATTTCTTTTCCAATTGAAACTAGCACCTTGGGGATCCATGCATCCCCAAGCTTAGGAGGTATCATGGCCTCATTCTTGTACCTAGCAATTTTTTCTTGCAAGACATGATTAGCAATATAAGATCCAAAGCCAGGTTGATTAACATTTATAGTGGGATCACTAGCAAATTTTTGTAGAGTAGCAATAAGTTCTTGCAAGCTACTTTTTTCTAAATCAAGCAATGGATCCTTAATTTCAGTAAGCATCATAATTTCCTCTACTTTTCCTTTTCTATTATGCATATTAAAAATCTCATAGCGATCATCAAAAATATCCTCGGGTACTTCAGCCTTTTTTAAGCTCTCTTTTATTTTAACCTCTAAGAGCAAACTTTCAAGCAAAACATGGGTATTTGCAGCATTAGTACTAGTAAAAGATCCCCCACATTCATTATCTAAAAGGCTCTAGAAGTTTCAGAAAAGTCCCTTATAAAACATATGCATAAGTATCCAATCTCTAAAGTCATGCCCTATTCCATATGCTCTACTTCTAAATCTCTCCCATGCTTGTATCATTGATTCATCTTTTTCTTGTTTAAAGGTAATGAGCAATTGTTTAACATTGTAATTATTTTCAGCATGACAAAACCTTTCAATAAATGCAGCCCTTAAGTTGAACCAAGTAGTAAAATTGCTAGGAGGCCATCTTAATATCCAATCTAATGCTTTCCCTCCTAGTGAGTAGGGAAAGAGTTTAACTTTAGTAGTGTTGATGTTTGCATCATTCAAGTTCAAAGTTTTACATCTTTCATCAAATTTCTTAAGATGGAACAAAGGGTCTTCTTTAGGCTTTCCATAGAAACGAGATTCATAAATCATTTTAATAACACTAGGATCTACCTCTAATTTTTCAACGGGAATATTTAGCTCTTGAGGGAAATTCCTAACACTGAATGGCCAATAAGTTCTTCGCTCCATATTCCAAGTTTTTATGTAGTTTTTAATTTTTTATGCAAAACAAAAGTAAAGTAACTAAGCAAATTCGAAATACTAAAATAAACTAGATAACTAAATGCAAAGCTAAAATGCAAACTAAAATAAAATATGCAAGACAAAACAAAAACAAGAACAAAAACAAAAACAAGACAAGAAACAAAACAATCTACTTGAAAGAAGGTGGAGATAGAAAGGACGGTACTCACGTAGGTGCAACCTCCCGAAGCTTAGGTGTTTGCACACCTTGTTGGTGATGAAGACATCTTGTGAGCTCTCTTGGACAACTCCTTCACCTATGGCTCCCCGGCAACGGCGCCACAAAAACACTTGATGGCTAGGTTGAGGCTCCAAGTGCAGAGTGTGTAGCTAGTGGCAAGCCTTCTTCCCCACGAGGGTGACTCGAGGGTTTATATCGAATTCTTGGGGAGCCAGTATTTCAGCAGTTGTCTTCCAAGCTTCCTCCAGGATCCTGCAAACAAGTAGAGAATTTTGTGCCCTCAACCTCACCAAGTGGTTGTCAAGCACAAGGTGTGAGACTTCTAAATTGCAATGCAAAACTGAAAGTAAATGTGCAATAATTAAATCTACTACTAAATTCAAATGAGAAAATGAATATGCAATGGATTGTTTTTGTATTTTTGTGATGCAAGTGGTGATGGAGATAATGTAAATTCGAATTGGAGATGCAAGTAAAGTAAATTGCAGCAAAGTAACTAGAGTGTTTTCTTATATTTAAAATAGGACCGGGGTTCATGGTTTCACACTTGCATTCTCTCAAATAAAGTAGACGGTGGACATAAAGAATTACATGTGAGATTACAATAACATGTTTAACATTGAGTACTTTCATATGGGCATCACGTCCCAGCATAGAGATCTCTACGGTCATATTGATCCCTCTTATACTCCACCAAGATGCGAAATAAATCATAACACCTCGATAATTAAGGAAAACCATAGTATAGCTTTAAGCAATGTGACATGAAGTTGAAGTAAGAACTTGCTAGATCTAGTCATGGAGATTGATTAGTGTCACTTCAAATCCCCGGTAACAAGGTACTCCTTTTTATCCCTAGTGAGGTAACTAAGAAAGGTTTAACAAAACCTAAGTGGATCGCTGAACTTCTGTCACTTTCACAGCACTAGCCACCCCCCGTTACTCCAACTAATGCACCCATCACCCCACACACGCTCTCACAAACTAGATTGATCAAATCTAGCAAATAAGAACGGGGTACATAAGATACATCTACTCAAATAACTCAAGAGAAACAATTGCAATCTCAGATTCAATAACTCATAGAAAAGATCCACCACATAGGAATTACAACGGTGCCCGTAATCATGTGAGGCAGCTCATACGGATCTAATTAGTGAAGCACATAGAGAGAGAGATACAAGTGCTACTTCCACAAACCCATAGCCCTGGGGTGGAATACTCCCTCTTCATGGAGATGTCGATGGAGATGACGTTGGAGGGGTAGGAGATCACACCGGCGGCGCCCCGCCGGAGTTTTCCCCCTCCAATCTGGAACTTCTGGTCTCTTTTTCGGTGGCTCTCTCCTCCGTAAGGGTACGGGAGACCTTTTTTATAGTCGGTTTTAGGTCAAGACGGAGTCGGTAAGTCGAACATGGAAGGAATTGGGGCCACAGGGGCCAAAAGGGGGCCTCTCACGCGGCCAAGGAATCTGGCCGCGTGGAGGGTCCTCTTTTGGGCTTCCTTGCCCAATTCTCGTGGATCCTTCGCCCACAAGTCTTCTCCTTCCAAGAAAATGACCCTCGCAGATTTTCAGGTGATTTCGCGGAAGTTTGCCCCTGAAACGTCAAAAATATAGAAAACGGGGTTTCTGACAGGCAGGGTTAATTCCATAAAAGTTGGGGGACTTTGTAATTTAACCCCAGAATACTATAAAACATTGAATTATACCCTTATATGATGCAATATGTAATAGAAAAACCATGTGAATATATGCAAAATTCATCTATGCATTTTACATGCATCAGGTTCCTGATCCAAACGGCTTCCTTTGCGGCCTCCGAGGAAGCAATATAGTCAGCCTCTATCGTAGATGCAGACATGGTATATTGCTTGGAACTCTTCCAACTCACCGTCCCTCCGTTCATGACGAACACGTATCCAGATTGTGAACGAGAATCATCTGAGTCAGTGAGATAACTCGCATCCATGTAACCCTTTACACTGAATTCCTCATCACCTCCATAAACTAGGAACATGTAGATATGTCATAAACGTATCCTTAATTTCTGATGTTCCATGTTATTTTCTTATTGTTTCCCACATGTTTGCTGTAACATCCCAAGTATGAAAAACTCCCTAGTTGTTTTGTTCCTTGTTTAATTTAAGCAATGCATCATGTCATCATCCTCTTTTCATCTCTGTTTGCATCTGTTTTACCTTTGTTTTCATAATGAAACTCAAACAATTTTTCAAATGTTTATTTCATACTTGTCATGTTACAATCTTTTTCAATTAAAGAAATGCAAATCAAAACCTCAATTTGCTTTCATTTAATTCCATAGTGATCACTTATTAAAATGATGGTTTTAATCAATCATTTAAATTCCAAATCATATTTAAAATTCAAATCAAGCATCAAACAGCAACCAATTTGAATTCATGCAAATTATAAAACAAAATTTAATCAATGGGTTATAATTAACATAGGGGTTACCCTATTTAAAAGTTGGTTTTTATTAATGATCATGTAATATTAAAATTCACCCAAATTTGGTTTAAATTCAAACAGCAAGCAAGTTTCAAACTTTTTGAAAAATAAAACTTAGCATCTGTTTGCTTTTGACCTAAGGAACTCCCCCTAATTTTTCCAAAATTTTTGCTAATGCAAAACCCTTCATTTTCTTCCAATTAGTAATTCAGCAAAAAAAAGAGGGAGAAATAAAATTTTAAAACGAATTTGGCGCCAAAGGGAGTGGGCTGCGCCCAGCCCACCTCGTCTTCCTTCCGCGCGCAGCCCAGCCCGATACTTAACGCAGAAAAACGGTTCGTTTTTTTTTCTGTTCTATTCGATCATCTCCCCCGTGTACGGCAGCCGATCCGGAGCGCCACGGCGGCATCGGCGAGCTCCAACGGCGATCCGTGCCCCCCGTGCCCTATAAGAGCTCCCCGCGGACCCCTAGCCCTAACCCTAGCCCCCTAGGTCCCTGTTCCCTCGCCTCCGCCGCCAATTGCTCCTCTCTGCCACCGTCCTCCTCACCGCTGCAACTCACCGGCGTTTTCCCCTCTGAAGCCGCCATGACAACCACCGCGGCAGCCACCCACCTACCCACCTAAAACCTGGAAACGACTCGCCACCATCTCCTCTTCCGATTGGACACCGTAGGTTCCCCGGAGAGCCACCACATCCTCGCCGCCGTCCAGGGACTTGCCGCCGTCGAGCTCGTCACGGGCCTCTGCAACCACGACCACGCGGTGAGCCACCGTCTACTCCTCCTCTCACCCTCTGCTTGCGCACGCTTCCGTGCACGATGCACACATCTGCACCCGCGCACTGCACCACCGACAGCATCCACGCGCGCAGCAACCACCGCTCGTCGCCGGTGAAGTTTCTCTGTCAGGTTCAGAAACATCGCGCGTTTGGGTTTAGTTAACTCGCAGGGTAAAGTTATCCTCACCGCGTCGCGGTATCTGACCAAACTGACGAACACCGCAGTGGTACACTGCATCTCGCGCTAGCGCTCGGTCGCGGGATCGAGCCCTCGCTCTCGCTGAATAAAACCAAAAAAATTGGCGCGCATGTCTGACGGGCAGGACCCACTCATCAGTGGCTCTCACTGCCACGCACGCGCGCGCAGCGCCACGCTGGCCCCAGGCCCACGCACAGTGGCTCTGGCTAGCTAGATGTGCGGTAACAAACGTTTTAAAACTTTTCTGTTTTAAAAAACTAATCCTTTTAAATTGCAGAATAGTCCCTAAAATGAAAACCTTAATAACTTTTAATCTATAACTCTAAATAATAAAAGTTAAATATGTTTGTTGTTCTAAATTAAATTGTCTATCCATTTATGCCATTTGTTTAATGTTTTGAATTTTCAAAATGCAATTCAAATTTGAATTCAATTAGTTCAATTGTATTTTGCTAAAATTCATAACTAATTCATTCTTAATCCAAATATTGCAAATAAAATATGTTTTCCATACCTTTTTGAACCACCTATTCAAATATAAATTTTGTTTCATGGTTTGAATGATTTAAATTGCTTAAATAATTTAAATCTTATTTAAATCATTTAAAATTGCTAAAATCATAACTTGCTCAATTTAAATTATTTTTGAACATGCAAAATATGTTTTCAAACCACCAAAGTATAAACTTCTCAAATGTGAATTTGAAATTATGTTTTGAGAAAATAAAATTCAAATAAAATTCATGCTTGTTTTAAATTCATTTAAAACTTGTTTAATTTTGCTTAAGTCATAATAAATTCATCCAAAGTCCTTTTTCAATATTTGAAACATGTAATCCACCCAAAATTTCATGATATTTTCAAATATGAATTTTGTTATTTATTTTGCACAATTTACCTTGGTGAAAACAACAAAAACATGTGTGTCACCTTTAAGGAACCAAAAATTCTTTAACTTAATAAATAAAATTCTTAATTGGTAAACCCTATTTTAAATTGGTTCTATTGTTGTTATTTTGTTGTTTTCCTCATCCATGCATCATACTAATCCACTTTCACCTGTTGATTAGTTGGAAAACAAATAATCTAACCAAAATCCATGGGCTTTTCATATGCAACTCAAAATTGCATATGTGTCCATTTAAATTGTGCTACCATGTCAACTAGGTTATTTTGATGCATCTATTAACTTGACATGCATCATCCCCTGATTGTGCACTATGACATGATATTGATTGTTTATTTTTCCTGTATTGTTTGTTTGCTTCTTCTCGGATAGACGACGACGTTGAGACCGACGATCTTTACGACACCCCTTCTGAGGATCTAGCTCAGTACCCGGCTGCTGAGTTTGCAGGCAAGTTATCACTCACATGAACCATTGTGTTCCTTTCAACATTGGTTACCGATACTTTCCATTGTCTATTTCTGCTAGCCATATGTATCGTTGCTTCTGTTACGAACCTATCACATGAACCATGAACCCTGATATTGCCTCACCTCCACTCCTATCACCCCATTGGTTGAGCCCGTGTCTTACTAGCATGCTTAGGGTTGTTTTGCCCGAGTCTGTTATCCGTTACTTTCTGTTATCATATTCTATTATATTCTGGGGCTCGATGTTAAACAACAACCTGTTAATTGAGGTAATAATAATTTGCTGATAAGGCATCGGCAGGAGGCCCGGCGTGGTTTTGAGGCCTGCTAGTGTCGACCCTAGTAGGAAAAGGGTCTTGTCTACTGATCCATGATGAGCGCACTATCCGCATGTGGGAAGCGTGTATGGGCGCCCCCCTCAATTTGATTCGATTCGCATCTCGTCCAAATCACCACACTTAGTTCGGGCTTTCCATTTGATGCACGCATATGCAGGTACGAACCCGAGGCCAGGGTGGAACTTTTGTAGTCGGCATTTAGGGCGGCGTGGTCTTCCAGTGCTATGAGGGTCCCCTTTTCTTCGTGGGGCTCGATTAGCCGCGCACGCACAGCACGTGGTGCTTTGGGCTTGATGCGAAGAAGAGTTGAGTTGTGTTGAGTGCCCCGCTTGGTGGGAAAGGCATTCCCATCTGGCGGGTTATTCTTACGTGTACGGCCAAATTGGTGCACCCCTGCAGGGATAAATCTTCTCGAGAAGCTGTGTTTTCCGCGGTTATGGTTGACTTGGTGAAAGTACTGGCTAACAAGTACTCAGAACAACTTACACCTAACTAATGATAACTTGACTAGTAATAGGCTTATTGACACAACAACTTGATCCATCATTAATCCAACTGTGTGAGTTATCCTCGGATTGCTTCTTTGGATAAGGGGCGAGATCCAGGATGGGTTTGTTTGGTGGTTAGTTATAGTTGGTTACGATACGCTATCTTATCCCCTTTCTGATAGCCGGAAGTTGTAGTATGTTCTGTAGTTGGTTAGTGCAGCCAGTTGCAGCATCTTTTATATCCCCTTTCTTCCGTTGAACCCAAGGCATCTGTGCTTGGTGTTGACGGGTTACACTTTGGTGAACTGTGAGTCTTGCTTGCCAGTACGTTTATGTACTGACCCCTTTGGGGTTGTGGTTTTCGCAGACTACGCTTACGAGGATCCCCGTGACGGCTACTACGTGGAGTTTGACGAGGCTGCTGACGAGTAGGTAGCGGACCCGGGCAGGATCCGAGACATCGTGGATGGGCTCCGTTTTCTTTTCATTCCCGGCTTCTTAAGCCTATTTGGATTTGTCTGTACTCAGACCCCTTTGAATGCTTCCGCTGAGTTGTAATGATGTTATGTTGGGACATGTGTCCTCTGGATGATTGTATTTGCTATTCTCTGCCCTAGTGAGGGCCAGTTGCAACTTATTTCCCTCTTTTGTGTCTTAGAGATCTGTTGTGTTATCATCTTGTTCAAAGCCGTTGACGTACCATGTGTGTATGGTATGAAGTACGTCAATGGTAGTGTCCTGATTTCTACGGGATAGTTTACATCGACGGTGAATAGTAAAGATTGGTTGTCACACATAAGTGTTGGCCTACTCGTAAGAGATGCGGGTGCCGGTAAGCCCCGTAATCCAATCAAAATACTGTTCAGTTCGTACGATGAGTATCCTCTAGAAGTCCGGGTGCGACAAATGGTATCAGAGCCTGTCTGCCTGTAGGATCCCTTTTTACTGGTCGCAGTTGAGTCTAGAAACTATTTTTGTAGCTATATAGGAAAAATGAAACACGAGAGTAGGAATTCTGCCATTTTTCTTCTTTCCCCACCCACCCACCCTTTTCTGGTAAGGAAGTGCAACGTTGTTTTCTCTTCTCACCTAAACTTTCAAGTTAGGATTTCACGTGTTTTGGGTTCTCCGTAGTACCTCAGGAGTTTTGGTCTCGTTTTCCCGATGTTGCTTCGATATCCTGTTCTTCTGAAGAACCTTTTCGTCCGTTGAAACCTTGTTGTTGTTTTCCACTTCAATTCTTCTACCGGCGTCTAATCAAAACCTCCCAACTCATCTGCAGATGGATCTCAGGTTCTACCCGCAGGTGGTTCGGATGACTCGTTGCGAGAGCACCGCCGGTTATCCGGAGATGCTGAGAGACATGGTCACTTATCTAGGGTTCCGTTGGGCACCAGAGTACCAGGTCTACGAGCAGCAGCGAGAGTTTGACCAGACCTACTACCAGGCTATCGTATACATTCTGTCAGATGATGGCATGAGCGTTGTCCACCGCTACGAGGCAGTAGGTTCCAAAGTGGATATGGCCGTGCAGCAGACAGCTTACGTGAGTCTCACCGTCCTCCGTGCTGACTACTGGGGGTTTGACGATTCTATCTATCGCCACATCCCCCGTGGTTACATCACTTCAGCGGGAGCTCACTTCACCCTCTACGACAACCTGGATGTCTATGAGCATGATAACACCAGGCTGCACACCACCGCTCAGTTTGTGAGGCACAGTGACGCTGTTGCCACCACACTTTCTCAGGAGTTGGCCTCAGTCAGGGAGCAGCTCTACCTTGCTTTGACTCGTCTGGCTACGTACACCACAGACTTTGTTGGAGATGAGCGCTTTGCACGTTTCCATCAGACAGTTGGACGTAGTTTGCCAGATGCTGGAGGTTACGAGCCGATCAGAGGGCCACTCCTCAACCTCGGAGCTGGTTACACTGGGATTCCACGCTTTGGAGCACAGGGAGACGACGCTTTCTACTTCACCACACCGAGAGTCGCTCTCAGAGCAGTCCCGATCTACGTGGATCGTCGTTCTACCTACTTCCGTGGGATTCCTCCTCACCGTATTTCTCGTCGTACTACTCACCGTCGTCCTGCGTGATGAGCATGGGAGTACCGATGTATCCATTCATAGCTATGTTTAGTTATCCCTTGGCTTTCGAACCATGTATTGGTCTGTTGGATATTCTGATGTATTTGAACATGTGATGATGTACCTGTTGGTTATCTATTCATGCGTCGGAATAATCTATCTTTCGGTTACCAAGTCTATCCTTTTCTATTGTTGTGCTAAAATGAATTTTAATTCAGGATGCCTCCAACAAGGAACACCCCGCCTGAACCACCTCCGATCACGGAGCTGTTGACTCAGATGACTCAGGTCGTGACTCAGATGGCCCAGATCCAGGCTAACCAGCACAACAACCAGAATGCTCCGCGAGTCAGCATCAAGGAGTTTCTGAGTCTGGGTCCCAGAGCTTTCGTGGCAACACGTGAGCCTCTGGATGCTGATGACTGGATCAGGGAGATGGCCAGGGCTCTTGACATTGCTCACGTTGCTGAGGAAGACAAAGTCAAGTATGCCACCTACCTACTGAAGGGTCAGGCAGCTACCTGGTGGGAGAACTACCAGACCATGAGAGCTGGATACCCAATCACCTGGGGTTGTTTCAAGGATGCCTTCCCGAAGCACCACATCCCAGATGGTCTCATGGAAAGGATGCGTGAAGAGTTCTGCTCTCTTAAGCAGGGCAAGCTGGACGTCATTGGCTACCAGAATGAGTTCAATCGCCTCGCTCGTTATGTTGGTGATGAGGTGTCCACTGAGGCTAAGAAGATGGCAAGGTTCCGCCGAGGTTTTAACCCGGAACTGAAGTACGCTCTCACCAACATCAAGTGCAAGGACTTCGAGGAGCTCGTGAACACCGCGCTCAATGAGGAGAATGGGCGCAAGGCGTTCGAAGAGTCCCGCAAGCACTCGCGTGAGGGTGGTTCCTCCTCCAACATGACCACCCCTCGCAGAAGCGCCGCATCTGGGTGCCAAATGGTGCTGTCACTAGGGCTCCATATGCCCAAGCTTCTCAAGGCTTCGCTTCCCGCCCACCCAACCCAGCTCAGATGCAGGCTCAGAGGTTCTCAATGGGGCAGCCAAGGCCAGATGCACCTCGTGTCGTCACTTGCTACAAATGCAAGCATACTGGACACTATGCTGATAAGTGCACTCAGAGGCAGCTACCTCCACCACCTCCTCGCCCCAACACCAACCAGGCAATGGTGCGTGCTCCTCCGGCTAAAGCCTTCAACTCCAACAACAGGCCTGTCGGGAGGACCGCGAGGGTGAATCATATCAAGGCCGACAAAGCTGAGGAAGCTGCTGACGTCGTTCTCGGTACATTCCCCGTTAACTCTAACCCAGCTAAAGTGTTGTTTGATACCGGAGCATCGCATTCTTTCGTGTCAAAGATCTTTGCGACAGCAGTTAAACTACCTTTTGTTGGTTTGGGTTCCCCGCTAGTAGTAAACTCCCCTGGAGCAACTATGCAAACTTCCAAGATCAGTCATGAGAATCAGATCCTAATTGGAGGTCACATATTCCTTGCTTCCCTCATTCTGCTTGGCAATTCTGACATTGATGTCATCCTTGGCATGGATTGGTTGAAGTCCAATAAAGCTACGATTGATTGTGCTAAGAAGTCAATAACTCTGTTCCACCCGTCTGGCCAGATAGTCTATTCTCCAAGTGAATCAAGTTCTGTTCAGCTGTACACCCTGGATGCTAAACCTCTACCTCTGCTCGAAAATGTTCCGGTGGTTTGTGAATTCCCTGACGTCTTTCCAGAAGAGTTGCCAGGGATGCCTCCGGACAGAGCAGTTGAGTTCGTGATCGAGCTTGAACCAGGTACTGCTCCAATCTCTAAGCATCCATACAAGATAGCTCCTCCTAAACTGAAATTGTTGAAGGAGCAAATCGATATGTACATGGAGAAAGGTTACATTCAGCCTAGTTCCTCCGCTTGGGGTTGCCCAACTCTGTTCGTTGCCAAGAAGGATCAAACAAAAAGACTCGTGGTTGACTATCGCCCTCTCAACGAGAAAACCATCAAAAACAAGTATCCAATTCCTCGTATCGATGATCTTTTTGATCAACTTGCTGGAGCCTCAGTATTCTCAAAGTTGGACTTGAGGATGGGTTACCATCAAATAAAGATCAGAAAGGAAGATATTCCAAAAACAGCCTTCACCACTCGGTACGGTCTATATGAATACACCGTCATGTCCTTTGGTCTCACCAATGCACCGGCGACATTCTCAAGACTCATGAATTCTGTTTTCCATGAATACCTCGACAAGTTCGTTGTGGTATATCTTGATGACATCCTGGTATACTCAAAATCCGAGGAAGAGCATGGAGAACACCTTCGTCTCACTCTCATGAAACTTCGCGAGCATCGTCTTTATGCCAAGTTCTCCAAATGTGAGTTCTGGATTCCAGAAGTTGCTTACATTGGTCATGTCATATCCGCCAAGGGCATAGCCATTGATCCAGAAAAGGTTAAAGCAATTGTTGATTGGAAACCTCCTAAGACGGTGAAGCAAGTTAGAAGTTTTCTTGGCTTGGCTAGCTATTGCCGTCGTTTCGTCCAAAACTTTTCCAAGATTGCCAAACCTCTCACTGATCTCACAAAGAAGGACAAGAAGTTCGTTTGGTCTCCACAGTGTGATGAGAGTTTCAATCTCGTGAAGACTAAACTCACTTCTACCCCAGTTCTGGTTGGCCCAGATACTACCAAACCTTTCCAGATATTCTGCGATGCATCTCTCCAAGGTCTAGGTGCAGTTCTTATGCAAGAACGTCAAGTTGTGGCTTATGCTTCACGTCAGTTGAATGCACATGAGCAAAACTATCCCACACATGATCTAGAACTTGCAGCAGTTGTGTTTGCCCTCAAGAAATGGAGGCAATACTTGTTGGGTAACAAAACTGAAATCTTTTCCGATCATAAGAGTCTGAAATACATCTTCACTCAACCAGATCTAAACCTCAGGCAAAGGAGATGGATTGAAAAGATTAAAGACTTTGATCTCACCATTTCTTACACTCCAGGCAAGGCTAATGTTATGGCCGATGCGCTCAGTCGCAAGTCATATTGCAATAATCTCATGATCATGGAAAGCCAACCTCCACTCCATGAAGAATTCCAGAAGCTGAACCTTGGTCTTGTTCCTCAAGGCTATCTTGCTAGCTTGACAGCCAGTCCAACTCTCGAGGACAAGATTCGTTCTGAACAACGTCGTGATACTGAAATCAAGAAGATGGTTGAGCACATCAAGGAAGGCAAGGAGAAATTCAAGTCCTTCTCAATTGATGACAAAGGAACTGTGTTCTTTGAAGGACGCATTGCAGTTCCTCAAGTTCAAAGCCTCAAAGATGTTATTCTCAAGGAGCCTCATGAAACTCCTCTTTCCATCCACCCTGGAAGTACAAAGATGTACCAGGATCTCAAGACTCTGTATTGGTGGCCTGGCATGAAACGTGAAATTGCTCAATACGTTTCTGAATGCGACGTTTGTCAACGTGTTAAGGCAGTCCATCAGAAAACAGCAGGTCTACTCCAACCTCTGAAAATCCCTGAGTGGAAGTGGGACATGATTGAAATGGACTTCGTCACTGGTTTTCCAAAGTCCAAGAAGGGCAACGATGCAGTTATTGATCGTCTCACTAAGGTAGCTCACTTCTTTGCTGTCAAAGAAACTATCTCAGCTAGCCAGTTAGCAGAGCTCTACACAGCAAAGATCGTTCCTCTTCATGGTGTTCCATTGGAAATAAGCTCAGACCGTGGAAGCATATTCACTTCTCATTTCTGGAAAAGCTTTCAAGAAGCATTGGGCACCAAACTTCTGTTCAGCACAGCTTATCACCCTCAGTCTCAGGGGCAAGTCGAAAGAGTCAATCAGATTCTCGAGGATATGCTCAGAGCATGTGGTCTCTCCTTTGGCATGAAATGGGAGGATTGCCTTCCATATGCTGAATTTTCCTACAACAACAGCTACCAGGCAAGCCTAGGTATGGCACCATTTGAAGCACTCTATGGCCGCAGATGCAGGAGTCCAATCAATTGGTCTGGAGCTGGTGAACGTTCACTCTTAGGCCCTGACATTGTTAAGGAAGCCAAGGAGAAAGTTCGTATCATTCGTGACAATCTCAGGATTGCTCAGTCTCGTCAGAAAAGCTACTATGACAGCAAGCACAGGGATATGATCTATGCACCTGGTGACAAGGCATATCTCCGTGTAACTCCTCTCAGAGGCACTCATCGTTTCGGTGTGAAAGGAAAGCTTGCACCAAGATACATTGGTCCTTTCAACATTCTCTCAAGGCGTGCGGAAAATGCCTATCGTCTCGAACTTCCAGAAAAACTATCCAAGGTGCACGATGTGTTCCACGTGTCACAGCTCAAGAGGTGTTTCAAAGATCCAGATCGTGCAGTTGATCATGATTCCATTGAACTGCAAGATGATCTATCTTATGAGGAGCACCCTGTTCGTATTCTCGATGAGACCGAGCGTAAGACTCGCAACAAGAGCACCAAGTTCTTGAAAGTGCTGTGGTCGCATCATTCCGATAAAGAGGCAACGTGGGAGACCGAAGAGGGTCTTCGCAAGAAGTATCCGGACCTTTTCCTTTCTCAGTAGGAATCTCGGGGCGCGATTCCTTCAAGGGGGGGCGTTTTGTAACATCCCAAGTATGAAAAACTCCCTAGTTGTTTTGTTCCTTGTTTAATTTAAGCAATGCATCATGTCATCATCCTCTTTTCATCTCTGTTTGCATCTGTTTTACCTTTGTTTTCATAATGAAACTCAAACAATTTTTCAAATGTTTATTTCATACTTGTCATGTTACAATCTTTTTCAATTAAAGAAATGCAAATCAAAACCTCAATTTTCTTTCATTTAATTCCATAGTGATCACTTATTAAAATGATGGTTTTAATCAATCATTTAAATTCCAAATCATATTTAAAATTCAAATCAAGCATCAAACAGCAACCAATTTGAATTCATGCAAATTATAAAACAAAATTTAATCAATGGGTTATAATTAACATAGGGGTTACCCTATTTAAAAGTTGGTTTTTATTAATGATCATGTAATATTAAAATTCACCCAAATTTGGTTTAAATTCAAACAGCAAGCAAGTTTCAAACTTTTTGAAAATAAAACTTAGCATCTGTTTGCTTTTGACCTAAGGAACTCCCCCTAATTTTTCCAAATTTTTTGCTAATGCAAAACCCTTCATTTTCTTCCAATTAGTAATTCAGCAAAAAAAAAAAGAGGGAGAAATAAAATTTTAAAACGAATTTGGCGCCAAAGGGAGTGGGCTGCGCCCAGCCCACCTCGTCTTCCTTCCGCGCGCAGCCCAGCCCGATACTTAACGCAGAAAAACGGTTCGTTTTTTTTCTGTTCTATTCGATCATCTCCCCCGTGTACGGCAGCCGATCCGGAGCGCCACGGCGGCATCGGCGAGCTCCAACGGCGATCCGTGCCCCCCGTGCCCTATAAGAGCTCCCCGTGGACTCCTAACCCTAACCCTAGCCCCCTAGGTCCCTGTTCCCTCGCCTCCGCCGCCAATTGCTCCTCTCTGCCACCGCGGCAGCCACCCACCTACCCACCTAAAACCTGGAAACGACTCGCCACCATCTCCTCTTCCGATTGGACACCGTAGGTTCCCCGGAGAGCCACCACATCCTCGCCGCCGTCCAGGGACTTGCCGCCGTCGAGCTCGTCACGGGCCTCTGCAACCACGACCACGCGGTGAGCCACCGTCTACTCCTCCTCTCACCCTCTGCTTGCGCACGCTTCCGTGCACGTTGCACACATCTGCACCCACGCACTGCACCACCGGCAGCATCCACGCGCGCAGCAACCACCGCTCGTCGCCGGTGAAGTTTCTCTGTCAGGTTTAGAAACATCGCGCGTTTGGGTTCAGTTAACTCGCAGGGTAAAGTTATCCTCACCGTGTCGCGGTATCTGACCAAACTGACGAACACCGCAGTGGTACACTGCATCTCGCGCTAGCGCTCGGTCGCGGGATCGAGCCCTCGCTCTCGCTGAATAAAACCAAAAAAATTGGCGCGCATGTCTGACGGGCAGGACCCACTCATCAGTGGCTCTCACTGCCACGCACGCGCGCGCAGCGCCACGCTGGCCCCAGGCCCACGCACAGTGGCTGTGGCTAGCTAGCTGTGCGGTAACAAACGTTTTAAAACTTTTCTGTTTTAAAAAACTAATCCTTTTAAATTGCAGAATAGTCCCTAAAATGAAAACCTTAATAACTTTTAATCTATAACTCTAAATAATAAAAGTTAAATATGTTTGTTGTTCTAAATTAAATTGTCTATCCATTTATGCCATTTGTTTCCTGTTTTGAATTTTCAAAATGCAATTCAAATTTGAATTCAATTAGTTCAATTGTATTTTGCTAAAATTCATAACTAATTCATTCTTAATCCAAATATTGCAAATAAAATATGTTTTCCATACCTTTTTGAATCACCTATTCAAATATAAATTTTGTTTCATGGTTTGAATGATTTAAATTGCTTAAATAATATAAATCTTATTTAAATCATTTAAAATTGCTAAAATCATAACTTGCTCAATTTAAATTATTTTTGAACATGCAAAATATGTTTTCAAACCACCAAAGTATAAACTTCTCAAATGTGAATTTGAAATTATGTTTTGAGCAAATAAAATTCAAATAAAATTCATGCTTGTTTTAAATTCATTTAAAACTTGTTTAATTTTGCTTAAGTCATAATAAATTCATCCAAAGTCCTTTTTCAATATTTGAAACATGTAATCCACCCAAAATTTCATGATCTTTTCAAATATGAATTTTGTTATTTATTTTGCACAATTTACCTTGGTGAAAACAACAAAAACATGTGTGTCACCTTTAAGGAACCAAAAATTCTTTAACTTAATAAATAAAATTCTTAATTGGTAAACCCTATTTTAAATTGGTTCTATTGTTGTTATTTTGTTGTTTTCCTCATCCATGCATCATACTAATCCACTTTCACCTGTTGATTAGTTGGAAAACAAATAATCTAACCAAAATCCATGGGCTTTTCATATGCAACTCAAAATTGCACATGTGTCCATTTAAATTGTGCTACCATGTCAACTAGGTTATTTTGATGCATCTATTAACTTGACATGCATCATCCCCTGATTGTGCACTATGACATGATATTGATTGTTTATTTTTCCTGTATTGTTTGTTTGCTTCTTCTCGGATAGACGACGACGTTGAGACCGACGATCTTTACGACACCCCTTCTGAGGATCTAGCTCAGTACCCGGCTGCTGAGTTTGCAGGCAAGTTATCACTCACATGAACCATTGTGTTCCTTTCAACATTGGTTACCGATACTTTCCATTGTCTATTTCTGCTAGCCATATGTATCGTTGCTTCTGTTACGAACCTATCACATGAACCCTGAACCCTGATATTGCCTCACCTCCACTCCTATCACCCCATTGGTTGGGCCCATGTCATACTAGCATGCTTAGGGTTGTTTTGCCCGAGTCTGTTATCCGTTACTTTCTGTTATCATATTCTATTATATTCTGGGGCTCGATGTTAAACAACAACCTGTTAATTGAGGTAATAATAATTTGCTGATAAGGCACCGGCAGGAGGCCCGGCGTGGTTTTGAGGCCTGCTAGTGTCGACCCTAATAGGAAAAGGGTCTTGTCTACTGATCCATGATGAGCGCACTATCCGCATGTGGGAAGCGTGTATGGGCGCCCCCCTCAATTTGATTCGATTCGCATCTCGTCCAAATCACCACACTTAGTTCGGGCTTTCCATTTGATGCACGCATATGCAGGTACGAACCCGAGGCCAGGGTGGAACTTTTGTAGTCGGCATTTAGGGCGGCGTGGTCTTCCAGTGCTATGAGGGTCCCCTTTTCTTCGTGGGGCTCGATTAGCCGCGCACGCACAGCACGTGGTGCTTTGGGCTTGATGCGAAGAAGAGTTGAGTTGTGTTGAGTGCCCCGCTTGGTGGGAAAGGCCTTCCCATCTGGCGGGTTATTCTTACGTGTACGGCCAAATTGGTGCACCCCTGCAGGGATAAATCTTCTCGAGAAGCCGTGTTTTCCGCGGTTATGGTTGACTTGGTGAAAGTACTGGCTAACAAGTACTCAGAACAACTTACACCTAACTAATGATAACTTGACTAGTAATAGGCTTATTGACACAACAACTTGATCCATCATTAATCCAACTGTGTGAGTTATCCTCGGATTGCTTCTTTGGATAAGGGGCGAGATCCAGGATGGGTTTGTTTGGTGGTTAGTTATAGTTGGTTACGATACGCTATCTTATCCCCTTTCTGATAGCCGGAAGTTGTAGTATGTTCTGTAGTTGGTTAGTGCAGCCAGTTGCAGCATCTTTTATATCCCCTTTCTTCCGTTGAACCCAAGGCATCTGTGCTTGGTGTTGACGGGTTACACTTTGGTGAACTGTGAGTCTTGCTTGCCAGTACGTTTATGTACTGACCCCTTTGGGGTTGTGGTTTCCGCAGACTACGTTTACGAGGATCCCCGTGACGGCTACTACGTGGAGTTTGACGAGGCTGCTGACGAGTAGGTAGCGGACCCGGGCAGGATCCGAGACATCGTGGATCGGCTCCGTTTTCTTTTCATTCCCGGCTTCTTAAGCCTATTTGGATTTGTCTGTACTCAGACCCCTTTGAATGCTTCCGCTGAGTTGTAATGATGTTATGTTGGGACATGTGTCCTCTGGATGATTGTATTTGCTATTCTCTGCCCTAGTGAGGGCCAGTTGCAACTTATTTCCCTCTTTTGTGTCTTAGAGATCTGTTGTGTTATCATCTTGTTCAAAGCCGTTGACGTACCATGTGTGTATGGTATGAAGTACGTCAATGGTAGTGTCCTGATTTCTACGGGATAGTTTACATCGACGGTGAATAGTAAAGATTGGTTGTCACACATAAGTGTTGGCCTACTCGTAAGAGATGCGGGTGCCGGTAAGCCCCGTAATCCAATCAAAATACTGTTCAGTTCGTACGATGAGTATCCTCTAGAAGTCCGGGTGCGACAAATGGTATCAGAGCCTGTCTGCCTGTAGGATCCCTTTTTACTGGTCGCAGTTGAGTCTAGAAACTATTTTTGTAGCTATATAGAAAAAATGAAACGTGAGAGTAGGAATTCTGCCATTTTTCTTCTTTCCCCACCCACCCACCCTTTTCTGGTAAGGAAGTGCAACGTTGTTTTCTCTTCTCACCTAAACTTTCAAGTTAGGATTTCACGTGTTTTGGGTTCTCCGTAGTACCTCAGGAGTTTTGGTCTCGTTTTCCCGATGTTGCTTCGATATCCTGTTCTTCTGAAGAACCTTTTCGTCCGTTGAAACCTTGTTGTTGTTTTCCACTTCAATTCTTCTACCGGCGTCTAATCAAAACCTCCCAACTCATCTGCAGATGGATCTCAGGTTCTACCCGCAGGTGGTTCGGATGACTCGTTGCGAGAGCACCGCCGGTTATCCGGAGATGCTGAGAGACATGGTCACTTATCTAGGGTTCCGTTGGGCACCAGAGTACCAGGTCTACGAGCAGCAGCGAGAGTTTGACCAGACCTACTACCAGGCTATCGTCTACATTCGTTCAGATGATGGCATGAGCGTTGTCCACCGCTACGAGGCAGTAGGTTCCAAAGTGGATATGGCCGTGCAGCAGGCAGCTTACGTGAGTCTCACCGTCCTCCGTGCTGACTACTGGGGGTTTGACGATTCTATCTATCGCCACATCCCCCGTGGTTACATCACTTCAGCGGGAGCTCACTTCACCCTCTACGACAACCTGGATGTCTATGAGCATGATAACACCAGGCTGCACACCACCGCTCAGTTTGTGAGGCACAGTGACGCTGTTGCCACCACACTTTCTCAGGAGTTGGCCTCAGTCAGGGAGCAGCTCTACCTTGCTTTGACTCGTCTGGCTACGTACACCACAGACTTTGTTGGAGATGAGCGCTTTGCACGTTTCCATCAGACAGTTGGACGTAGTTTGCCAGATGCTGGAGGTTACGAGCCGATCAGAGGGCCACTCCTCAACCTCGGAGCTGGTTACACTGGGATTCCACTCTTTGGAGCACAGGGAGACGACGCTTTCTACTTCACCACACCGAGAGTCGCTCTCAGAGCAGTCCCGATCTACGTGGATCGTCGTTCTACCTACTTCCGTGGGATTCCTCCTCACCGTATTTCTCGTCGTACTACTCACCGTCGTCATGCGTGATGAGCATGGGAGTACCGATGTATCCATTCATAGCTATGTTTAGTTATCCCTTGGCTTTCGAACCATGTATTGGTCTGTTGGATATTCTGATGTATTTGAACATGTGATGATGTACCTGTTGGTTATCTATTCATGCGTCGGAATAATCTATCTTTCGGTTACCAAGTCTATCCTTTTCTATTGTTGTGCTAAAATGAATTTTAATTCAGGATGCCTCCAACAAGGAACACCCCGCCTGAACCACCTCCGATCACGGAGCTGTTGACTCAGATAACTCAGGTCGTGACTCAGATGGCCCAGATCCAGGCTAACCAGCACAACAACCAGAATGCTCCGCGAGTCAGCATCAAGGAGTTTCTGAGTCTGGGTCCCAGAGCTTTCGTGGCAACACGTGAGCCTCTGGATGCTGATGACTGGATCAGGGAGATGGCCAGGGCTCTTGACATTGCTCACGTTGCTGAGGAAGACAAAGTCAAGTATGCCACCTACCTTCTGAAGGGTCAGGCAGCTACCTGGTGGGAGAACTACCAAACCATGAGAGCTGGATACCCAATCACCTGGGGTTGTTTCAAGGATGCCTTCCCGAAGCACCACATCCCAGATGGTCTCATGGAAAGGATGCGTGAAGAGTTCTGCTCTCTTAAGCAGGGCAAGCTGGACGTCATTGGCTACCAGAATGAGTTCAATCGCCTCGCTCGTTATGCTGGTGATGAGGTGTCCACTGAGGCTAAGAAGATGGCAAGGTTCCGCCGAGGTTTTAACCCGGAACTGAAGTACGCTCTCACCAACATCAAGTGCAAGGACTTCGAGGAGCTCGTGAACACCGCGCTCAATGAGGAGAATGGGCGCAAGGCGTTCGAAGAGTCCCGCAAGCACTCGCGTGAGTGTGGTTCCTCCTCCAACATGACCACCCCTCTGCAGAAGCGCCGCATCTGGGTGCCAAATGGTGCTGTCACTAGGGCTCCATATGCCCAAGCTTCTCAAGGCTTCGCTTCCCGCCCACCCAACCCAGCTCAGATGCAGGCTCAGAGGTTCTCAATGGGGCAGCCAAGGCCAGATGCACCTCGTGTCGTCACTTGCTACAAATGCAAGCAGACTGGACACTATGCTGATAAGTGCACTCAGAGGCAGCTACCTCCACCACCTCCTCGCCCCAACACCAACCAGGCAATGGTGCGTGCTCCTCCGGCTAAAGCCTTCAACTCCAACAACAGGCCTGTCGGGAGGACCGCGAGGGTGAATCATATCAAGGCCGACAAAGCTGAGGAAGCTGCTGACGTCGTTCTCGGTACATTCCCCGTTAACTCTAACCCAGCTAAAGTGTTGTTTGATACCGGAGCATCGCATTCTTTCGTGTCAAAGATCTTTGCGACAGCAGTTAAACTACCTTTTGTTGGTTTGGGTTCCCCGCTAGTAGTAAACTCCCCTGGAGCAACTATGCAAACTTCCAAGATCAGTCATGAGAATCAGATCCTAATTGGAGGTCACATATTACTTGCTTCCCTCATTCTGCTTGGCAATTCTGACATTGATGTCATCCTTGGCATGGATTGGTTGAAGTCCAATAAAGCTACGATTGATTGTGCTAAGAAGTCAATAACTCTGTTCCACCCGTCTGGCCAGATAGTCTATTCTCCAAGTGAATCAAGTTATGTTCAGCTGTACACCCTGGATGCTAAACCTCTACCTCTGCTCGAAAATGTTCCGGTGGTTTGTGAATTCCCTGACGTCTTTCCAGAAGAGTTGCCAGGGATGCCTACGGACAGAGCAGTTGAGTTCGTGATCGAGCTTGAACCAGGTACTGCTCCAATCTCTAAGCATCCATACAAGATAGCTCCTCCTGAACTGAAATTGTTGAAGGAGCAAATCGATATGTACATGGAGAAAGGTTACATTCAGCCTAGTTCCTCCTCTTGGGGTTTCCCAACTCTGTTCGTTGCCAAGAAGGATCAAACAAAAAGACTCGTGGTTGACTCTGTTCGTTGCATGCTCTCCGTTGTTAGTAGATGCTCTAGCCAAGTAGATGCTAGTAACTCCAAGAGGGAGTATTTATGCTCGATAGTGGGTTCATGCCTCCTTTTCATTTGTGCTCGAGTGACAGAAACGTGACGGATGGAAGATGTGTTGTTGCCATTAGGGAGAAAACAATCATGCTTTGTCTAAGGATGATGTTATTGTTTACATTACACACTTTGCTTACTGCGATTATCTGTTGCTTGCAACTTAATACCCAACGTTTGTTCAGATGATATTCGAAGGGTGGATTTTTAGCCATAGATGCAGTTGGATAACTGTCTATGTATCTTGTTGTAATGCCCGCATGAATCACATAGTAATATTTATGTCTTGCATATGCACTACGGTGCAGCCTTTATTTCTATTGATTGCCCAGCTGTAATTTGTTCACCACACGTGTTATATATCTTTCTCGGAGAGACACCACTAGTGAACTGTGGACCTTGGTCCTTTTTCCTCATACTGATAAACACATACTGCTTTCATACTGTTCCTACCGTTTTCCTACTGTTTTCCACACCATACGTTTAACCTCTTTGTGTTCGCAAAACCGGTGAGATTGACAACATCACTGATTCGTTGGGGAAAAGTGATTTGATTGTGTTGTGCAGGTTCCATGTTGCTTCTGAACCGGTAGTGCGCCCTACCATATCAGCTGCTTCACCTTCTGAAGTTACTCCTTCCTCCTACTGGTCGATTCAACCTTGGTATCTTTTCTGAGGGAAACTTGCTGCTGCACTCTTCATACCTTCCTCTTGGGGTCTCCCAACGAACGTGTGTCTACACACATCACATGTCCTTAGTCCTTCTCAAGTACTAAAGGATGGTTTTAACCGCTCCTAGTGGGTTTCACCAGGGTCAGTCTGGTATCTGCTCGTTACACTTAGAGCATAGGAAACATCTAGCCTAGTACAAATCATGGCATACATGATGGATCCGACTGCCAAAGTATACAGGATCACACTCATCCGACTTTTCTCATCAGTCGTCGAAGGATTCTAAGTCTTGCTAAGTTTTACACCATGGGACATCAGTAAGAACCTCTTCTTAGACTCTTCCATTTTGAATTTCTTCAATACTTTGTCCAGATATGTACTCTGACTCAATCCAATGAGTCGCCTTGATCTATCTCTATAGATCCCGATTCCCAGTATGTAAGTCGCCTCACCCAAATCCTTCATTGAGAAACTCCTTTCTAATGATTCTTTGGTTTCTTGCAACATCATGACATCATTTCCCATCACTAATATGTCGTCTACATATAAGATTAGAAAATTTACTTTGCTCCCACTAAACTTCTTGTATAAACAAGAATCATGATCGCTCTTGATGAAGCCAAATGATTTGACTACCTCATCAAAGCGAATGTTCCAACTCCGAGATGCTTGCTTCAACCCATAAATGGATTTCTGAAGTTTGCATACCTTGTCAGCGTTAGCTGGATTGACAAAACCTCCGGGCCCTATCATGTACACGTCCTCAGTTAAATTTCCATTAAGGAAAGCCGTCTTGACATCGATCTGCCATATCTCATAGTTGAAATAGGCTGCTATGTATAACATGATCTGACTTAAGCATAGCTACGGGCGAGAAGGTCTCGTCGTAGTCAACTCCTTGAACCTGTCGGAACCCCTTCGCGACAATTCGTGCTTTATGGACGGAAACATTTCCATCCATATCAGTTTTCTTCTTAAAGACCCATTTGCACTCGACGGGTCTTGCACCGTGTGGCAGATCAACCAAATTCCAAACTTGATTTTCATCCATGGATTTTAACTCAGATCTCATGGCTCTGGGCCATGACTCGGAATCAGATCCCACCATCGCTTCTGAATAAGTTGCCGACTCATTATTTTCTAACAGTAAAACATCACGAGCATTTTGTAATCTGGCAGATCTCCGTGGTTCAGTGATGTTACCGGCGTAGGTACCACGACCGGCTCAGCCTCCAAGGCCCTCACCGACTCTCCCCTAGGTGGTTCCTCTCGAATTTCTTCGAGTTGCATTGTGCTCCCACTGACTCCCCGACTGAGAAACTCTTCCTCAAGGAAGACACATTTCCATGCGACAAACACTTTGCCCTCTTCTCGGTTGTAGAAGTAGTACCCCAAGGTTTCCCTCAGATATCTGACGAAAATACACTTATCTGACTTGGGCGTTAGTTTGTCCGACTGAAGTCGCTTGACAAATGCTTCACAACCCCAAATATTAAGAAAACACAAACTTGGTCTTTTGCCAGTCCACATCTCATGCGATTTCTTCTCCACTAACTTTGATGATACTCTGTTTAGTGTGAACGCTGCAGTTTCTAGACAATAACTCCAAAATGATAAAGGTAGATTTGTCTCACTCATCATTGATCGTACCATATCCAACAAGGTACGATTTCTCCGTCCCGATACACCGTTCCTCTGCGGCGTACCTGGCGGAGTGAGTTGAGGAACTATTCCACAACTCTTTAGACGATCATCAAGCTCATGGCTCATGTACTCGCCTCCACGGTCCGACCTTAGAAAATTTATTTTCTTGCAGAGTTGATCTTGTACCTCACTCTGGAATTCCTTGAATTTCTCAAAGGCTTCCGACTTATGTTTCATTAAATATATATATATATATCCATACCTACTCAAATCATCAGTGAAGTTAATGGAGTACTCATAACCACCTCTGCTTGTCGTGCTCATTGGACCACATACATCACTATGTATTAGCTCCAACAAGTCGGACGCTCTTTCACAACTCCTTGCAAAAGGTGTCTTGGTCATTTTGCCGTGTAGGCATGATTCACATGTCTCGAACGACTCTAAGTCGAACGAAGTTAGAAGTCCGTCATCATGGAGCTTCTTCATGTGCTTCCAACTTATATGACCAGGCCGAAAGTGCCAAAAGTAAGTCATATTTAGATCATTTGGTCTCAACCTTTTCACATTTATGTTATAGACCGATTCACTATCAAGATTCAAAATAAATAACCCGTCCTGAACGGGTGCAAAGCCATAAAACACATCTTTCAAATATAAAGAACAACCATTATTCTTAATATTCGATTCATAACCTTGTCTCATCAAACATGAGGTGGAAATAATGTTTCGACTAAGTACTGGAACATAATAACAATTATTCAGCTCCATTAAGAATCCTGAAGGTAAATGAAGTTGCATCGTGCCGACTTCCAACGCAGCGACTCTCGCCTTGTTGTCGACCCGAATATCAACCTCTCCTCTCGCCACACTCCTAGTTCTTACCAGTCCCTGCAACGAGTTGCATATGTGAATTACTGATCCGGTATCATATACCCAAGAACTGTTAGGTGCATCGGCAAGATAAATGTCAATAACATTGCATACAAGCGTACCTGAGTTGGAAGTCACACCTCCCCTCTTGGCTTTGTCGGCCAAATACTTGGTGCAGTTCCTCTTCCAGTGACCATCCTGCTTGCAATAGAAGCAATTGGATTCGACTGTAGGAGATGGTTTAGTCCTTGAGGAAGCGCTCTGGACTGGGCCATGATCGTTGCCTTCTGACTTATCCTTTTTCTTCTTGGTCCAAGAACTCTTCTTGAACTTAGCCTTATTCTGCACCATCAACACTTGAATGGTGCCTTTCTTGAGATTAGCCTCTGCCATCTTGAGCATCCCATGTAATTCAGTGAGCTTTTATCCATACCGTGCACGTGGTAGTTCAAAATGAACGGACCATACACACTAGGAAGAGAGTTCAGAATTATATCAGTAGAAAACTCTTCGTTAATTGGGAAGCCCTACCTATCCAGATACTGCACGTAACCAGTCATCTTGATTACATGCAGACTTGGTGGATCGCCGTTTTTGAGCTTACAGCCCAGCAAAGCTTGAGAGACTCGATACCTCTCGATCTTTGCCTGAGCCTAGAACATACTTTTGAGGCTTTCGATCATATCGTAGGCCTCAACATTCTCAAACTGCTGCTGCAAGTCCAGTTCCATGTGTGCAAGCATAAGACAACTAATTTCCGTACACTCATCTCTAGTCTTACGGTAGGCATTCATGGCAGCGATTGTCGCATCATCATCAGGCTCATCTGGAAGTGGAGTGTCTAGAACATGGTCTTTCTTGTCATGCTTGAGGACTATACTTAGATTACGGTACCAGTTGGCGAAATTAGTTCCATTAAGCTTATCTTTCTCTATGATTGACCTCCATGCAAAAGTGGATAGCTGAGGAAGGTTGCTAGGTGCCATTGATCTACAACAGAAAATATGCAAAACACTTGAGATATGCATTCATAAAAGAGCAGGCATATTAAACGCTTTAATACTTATCCTCCCACTAGAACCAACACACCTCCGATGGTTGCTAAGTGATTCAAGATCCTAAATAATCAAGCCGACTAGTGAGGTTTAACATCACCACTAGCCGTCAAGTGATCTAGGTAGGCAAGACCTTGCCAATCGTATCCAATATGACTCCTGTTAGTCGGGTGACATCACATGCCCCGACTCCCAACCTACCTCATCGCGATCCCCACAACCGTTGTGATGAATTCATCTAGCTTACCAAGTGCTTCCGCTGTAAGAGTCCGACTCAAAACCACCTAATCGGAAAGAATTGGTAGCGCCTCAATTTTATGAGCCCACTACCAAGAATGTCCGACTTGTGATGGTGCAGTACTGGCGGGACGACCGACTAGACCTTCTTTGAGGGATTAATACCTACCAACTATCTAAATAGAGGTAAAAAGAGACATAACAATAACACAAATAAAGCAAATATAATGTGAAATGGTATGGCTCTCTTCATGGTGATCTCCATATCCACAAAGCTTGTAAGTCGACTCGTGCCAACTCTTGTCACGTGTCATCTTACTCCATGTAGCCGACTTGTACATCGACTTGCATGTCATCCGGGTTCTCCAAAAAGCTATACTAGCTAGTAAATGAAAAATTACATAGACAATCCGACACGCAATGTCGTTATACAATAAAATGACAGCATCTAGGCTCCAGCCGGCTGACAAAAACATGATACGCAGATCATATGTGGATTACACACATCACATGCACATAAGCCATACCATTCACAACACCCTGCAAAAACAAGTTATGCATAGAAACGATATCTACCGGCGTTGTGAAACTGGTAACGACATCTAAGGCGCTATGACAGGGCGAAGCCGGCGGTATGGAAAACGCAGATCTAATCTGCATTCCGAACATGAATTTCTTCATCGGATAAAACAGTTTTACCCAAATCTGATCCGTATTCCGATTCGACCAAACTATTTGATCGTCGATCACCGCCACTGAATTTATGTGTCACGGTATACCCCGATGACGGAAACCGACCGGTAGGGGTAAGTTGTTCCATGAACTTAGCAGTATGATCACGGATACCAGATCATCCATTAACCCCCGAGTATGATTGATCCAATCAACCTTGTACAAAAAACCGATCTATCTCATAGAACGACCACCAAAACAACAATTAGATCCAATCTAACGCCAACTACATATCACATATATGCCGATCACGGGCCTAAAACCAGAAGCTACCGCTCTGATACCACTGTTGGGAGGCATAGAGATAAACAAAAACTTTTCTACGCGGTACTCCCAAGATCTAGCCGAGGTAGAAGGCCACGAGGATTACCACTAGACGCGTAGGTGCGGATTATCGAAGAAGCACGTCGATGCAGTGTAGTCCCACGATCCGATCCAGCCGATCCAATCCCGCGATCGTCGAAGTGCTGAACGTACAACACCTCTGCCGGTATCCACACGTACGAGGAGGAGCTCCGATGACGTACTGCTAGGTCCGGTGCGGCGGCTGGACTGAGTGGGGCTAGGGTTCCCAATGCATGGGAGTGGAAAACTTGTGCCCGTTGGACAACCTGCGCCCCTCTTTATATAGCGAGTGGGAGTGGGCTCCACAACGCTTGTGGCCCATTCTGTCTGTGAGTCCAACTCACTAATTCAGTCCATTTCCGGTTCGGGTCCAACCCGACCAATATACTTGCTCCCGCTCTTAAGTGTGTGACCCTGCAGGTTCATGGCGACTTCGACACGATTGGAGTCCGACTCCCAATCGATCAACCGGTAGCGGCTCCTAGCAGAATGTGCCGACTTACAAGTGCCATAAAGTCATGACGACATACCTTTCAACATGACTTTCATCTGAGTCCCTTTTGCCTCATGATATACCTTGTCGGACTATAGGCGAATTATCGTCATCCCTTAAATAGCTCAACTCTCTTCTCGGCCCATGATATATGATTCATGTGACTAACTCTTAGCCAATAGACCCGGTTAATACTTAACCGAATCGCGCATGACCATGCTTCCGGAATCATATCACTCGAGAGGGTCCAGAGAATATCTCTCCAGTTGTAGGGGCAAAGTCCCATCTTGATTATCCACATCGCGCAGCTTGCTTCTCATTTGACCCGAACTCTGCCTTTATAACTGCATTGTCACGGAACATCCTTTGACACAACCTAAGTCGGTGATCCACAACTCGGATTGTGCGACAACCTCAGGTCTAAGGATTACATTGATTGAGACATGAAAATGACGACTTATTCATTGCATCTCAATATGGGTCAGTCCGACTTGCTAAACTCTTTAGCTGAGTCTGTGAAAGTTGGAATGGCATCACCATGCCCATGACAAGTGGAACCGAGTCATCAGCCAATACTCACATTAGTCTAGATTGTGTGTCCAACACAACCTTAATAACCAAGGACAATTTAGCATGAACAACATGAATACATAGTTCCACAATCGAATCACATATTCAATGATATATATCATATGTTCAAAATAAGGACAACTTAATAACTTTATGAATACATTGGGAAATACATCATACATGATTGCCTCTAGGCCATATTCCCAACAGTAACATTCGAAAAGGCAC
Organism: Alopecurus myosuroides; assembly: GCA_028641055.1. Classification (NCBI taxonomy): domain Eukaryota; kingdom Viridiplantae; phylum Streptophyta; class Magnoliopsida; order Poales; family Poaceae; genus Alopecurus; species Alopecurus myosuroides. The sequence goes on from CM054058.1 coordinate 353,924,601, forward strand.
ATCACTTTCGCCAGGAGATGATTTCATTTGAGATAGTACCGTTTGAGAGTGTATACCGTGCAATACTCGGACGCCCGGCTTTCCTCTAATTTATGGCTCGGTCGTGCTACATCTACAATCATCTTAAGATGCCATGGCCAAGAGGCGGAGTAATCACCATTGAAGTAGATTTCAAGCTGGCAAATGAGCTAGAGCTGGAAAACGCCCTTTGTGCAGAGCAGGTCGTAGCAAAGGAGGAACTAAAAGAGCTGGCTAAAGAGGTATCGCCGACAGAAATGCCGGCAGGAAAAAAAGACGAAAGTCGTCCGACAACTTCAAAACATCTGAGAATACAAAGCAGGTTATCCTGGATCCCACAGATCCGACTAAGTACGTCGTGGTGGGAACCAGAATGACTGACAAATAGGAAAGTGAGCTCATCAAGTTCCTCCGTGAGAACGGAGATATTTTCGCATGGTGTTCTGCCGATATGCCAAGAGTACCCTGGGATCTTGGTGAGCACCAATTGAAGGTTATTCCAGAATCAAAACCCGTCAAACAAGGTCTCCGTCATTTTGACGGAAGAAGAGTGAAGTCTATTGGCAAGGAAATAATCTGACTTTTAGCAACTGATTTTATACGGAAAGTTATTTATACCGATTGGTCCACTAATCCGGTATTAGTCCCAAAGAAAGATACCATTATCCTTAGGATGTGTCTAGGTTATACCGGTGACTCTGAGCTTTTATGCTTTTTGGACGCTTATTCTGGGTATCATCAAATACGCATGAAAGAAGAAGACAAAAACAACTTCTTTCATAACGCCCTATGGGATGTATTATTACATAACCATGTCTTTTGGCTTGAAGAATGCTGGAGCTACATACTAGAGTTGCATGCAAAGATGCATGCATGATCGAATAGGCAAAAACGTCCACGTTTACTTGGATGATATTGTCGTCATTTCCAAGGAAAATCATACGCTCCTTAAAGATTTGGGAGAAATGTTCGATAACCTACGCACTTACAAAATGAAGTTAAATCCATTAAAGTGTGTATTCGGGGTTCCCTTAGGAAAACTTCTGGATTTTATCGTTTCCCATAGAGGAATTGAAGTAAACCCGGAAAAGATCAAAGCAATTCTGAACATCAAAAGACCCACATGCCTAAAAGAAATCTAGAAATTGACGGGTTCCGCGGCCGCCGTAAGCAGGTTTATAAGCCAGCGTGGTGATAAAGCTCTGCCATTATACAAATTATTGAATAAATCCGACAAATTTGTATGGACAGAAGAAGCAGAAAAAGCGTTGGCCCACCTAAAGGTAAATTTAATGAAGCTTCGATTTTGGTATCCCCAAATGAGGAAGAACCAATGTTGCTGTATCTAACAGCAACAAATAGGGTTATTAGTGTAGTGATAATTGTGGAAAGGCGAAAGGGCGAACAAAGTATTTCTGATCAACATCCGATATATTACATTAGTGAAGTATGCTCAGAGTCAAAACAAAGGTACTCACATTATCAAAAACTAGCATACGACGTATTTTTTGCATCCCGAAAACTCCGTCATTATTTCCAAGGACATTCCATAATAGTGGTAAGCAAAGAACCACTAGGGGATACCATAAAAAATGCGGATGCAACAGGCAGGGTCGCCAAATGGGGCATTGAGCTTGCTGTGTTCGACATTAAGTACCAACCCCGGATGACAATTAAATCCCAAGTGTTGGAAGATTTTGTAGCTGATTGGACAGAAGAAATGGAAAATACGCCAATGCCGGAGTCGGAATATTGGATTATACACATTAAAGGATCCAAAATTAAAGAAGGCGCCAGTGCAGGTGTGGTGCTACAATATCCAAAAGGCGACAAAATGGACTATGTGCTTCAAATTCACTTCAATGTCAGTAATAATGTGGACAAATATGAGGCACTACTTCACGGCTTGCATATTGCAAAGGAAATAAGCGTCAAACGCATACTATGCTATGAAGACTCGGATTTAGTACATCACCCGCTTAACCAGACATGGGACGCCAAAAGCCCCAATAATGGTGGAATATTAAAGAACTGTCTACGAATTCGCCATTTGCTTACTAGGATTCGAGGTAAATCATGTAAAGAGGAAAGAAAACTGGAATGCAGATGCTTTAGCCCGAATGGGCTCATAAAGGTTAAAAACATCACGACCTGGTGTTTTTGTCCAGCATTTGTACGAACCATCAATAAAAGGCGGAGATGTAGACTATCCCTTAGTATCCGAGTCAATTGAGGTCATGCTCGTAATCCCGAATTGGACGGTACCATACCTGAATTTCTTAGTCGATCAGAAATTCCTGGACGGAGCAGACGAAGTGTTGCAAAGGCAGATAAAGCGTTGATGCAAAGGATACACGGTAATTAATGGTTACCTATACAAACGAAGTACATTCGGAATTTTCCAGCGCTATGTTTCGCCGGAGGAAGGATGGAAAATCCTACAAGAAATTCATGCTGAAGATTGCGGACATCATGCTCAACCAAAAATCATAGTCAGGAAAGCATTCCGGGCTGGGTTTTTCTGGCTCACGGCCAAGACAGATGCAGAGCACATAGTTAATACATGTGCTGGATGTCAGCATTACGCCAAGCAGACTAATATGTCCACTCAAGCACTCAAGACTATTCCCATAACATGGCCGTTTGCGGTCTAGGGGCTAGATGGGGCCGTTCAAAACTGCGAGGGGCGGACTTACACATCTGCTCGTTGTAGTGGATAAGTATACCAAGTGGGTGGAAGCCAAACCCATCAAAAAACTTGATGGTGTGACTGTCCGAAATTTTATCATAGATATAGTCATGAGATACGACGTCCCACATAGCATAATCACGGATAATGAGACAAACTTTACAATTGGAGAGCTGGTAAAATATTGCCGGCAAACGGAAATCCGCCTTGATCTAACATCAGTGGAACACCCACAATCCAATGGCCAGGTTGAACGTATGAATAGTTCAATCTTGCAAGGTACATACCCAAGACTCGAATCTCCTCTTCACAGAGCAACGGGAGCATGAGTAGAAGAATTGCATTCCGTGTTTTGGAGCATACGCACAACACTGAACAGATCAACATGGCAGACGCCTTTTTTTCTTAGTTTATGGTGCGGAAGTAGTGATTCCAACGGACATGATCCATAATAGTCTAGAGTGTAGACATACGATGAGACGGATGCGAAAAACGCATGAGAGTATGTCGTCGATCTTTTAGAAGAAGAGCAAGAACTTGTGTTGTAGAAATTCGCCATTTATCATCAAGGATTACAGTGATCTCATAACCGAAAAATCAAGCATCGTTCTTTAAAAAAAGGTGACTTAGTGCTAAGACGGGTGCAGGAAAGAAAACACAAGTTAGCCCTAGTCTGGGAGGGACCTTTTGTCATTAGCAAAGCTATGAAAAATGGGTCATGTTACCTATAGATATTCGGGATGATGAAGATGACCCAAAAAATTAGAATCGCAAGAGGAAAAGAAGCATAGATGTAGAGCTAGGAGAGACGAAACGGCCATGGAGCATCCAGCAGTTACGTCCTTTCTATACCTAGTCCAATTCTATGTAAATATTATTGAGATCATAAAATAAAGTTTGTCGGAAAAAGCATGCCAATTATTTTTCTGTGTTTTACAATTAATGCATGTTTCATCTTTTCTATTTCCCAATGATCTTTAAATTTGCTTCAATGTTAACCCGTTGCCTACATGCTCGGAGTTAAGAATATTGAATGCTTTCTTCCTAGAAAGGCTACTGAACACCGGATTGTGTCTGCGAGCCTGGATTTCATACTCTTTTCTCCTTATTTTTAAGCATTATCTCATTGTTTGTTTGTTGGGTCACTGTATTAGTAAGTTAAAGTGTCTAAATATGTCTCATGATTCTGAGTTCAGACTGATTGGTTTCTTAACCCGGTTACTCGGCGTGAAGTTTTCATATTTTTGGATTCACTCAAATGTTGGGAATATGCCCTAGAGGCAATCATGTATGATGTAATTCCCACTGTATTCATAAAGTTATTAAGTTGTCCTTGTTTTGAACATCTGATACATGTCATTGAATATGTGATTCGATTGTGGAACCATGTATTCATGTTGTTCATACTAGATTGTCCTTGGTCATTTAGGTTGTGCTGGACACACACCCTAGACTAATGTAAGTGTTGGCTGATGACACAGTTCCACTTGTCATGGGCATGGTGATGCCATTCCAACGTTCACGGACTTGGCTAAAGAGTTTAGCAAGTCGGACTGACCCACATTGAGATGCAACGATCAAGTCGTCATTTGTAGTCTCAATCAATGTAATCCTTAGACCTGAGGTTGTCGCACAATCCGAGTTGTGGATCACCGACTTAGGTTCTGTCAAACGTTGTTCTGTGACAAGGCAACTATAAAGGCAGAGTTCGGGTCGAATGAGAAGCAAGCTGCGTGATGTGGATAATCAAGATGGGATTTTGCCCCTCCGATTGGAGAGATATTCTCTGGGCCCTCTCGAGTGATATGATTCAGGAAGCATGGCCATGCGCGACTCAGTTAAGTGTTAATTGTGTCTATTGACTAAAGAGTTAGTCAGATGAATCACATATCACGGATCGAGAAGAGAGTTGAGCTATTTAAGGGATGACGATAAATCGCCTATAGCTCGACAAGGTATATCGTGAGGCAAAAGGGACTAAGATGAATATCGCATTGAAAGGTATGTCGTCATGACTCAATGGGACTTGGGAGTCGGCACGTTCTGCTAGGAGCCGCTACCGATTGATCGATTGGGAGTAGGACTCCAATCGTGTCCATGTCGCCATGAGCCTGCAGGGTCGCACACTTAAGAGCGGGAGCAAGCATTGGTTGGGTTGGACCTGAACCGGAAATGGACTGAGTTAGTGAGTCGGACTCACGGAGGGAATGGGCCACAAGTGTTGTGAAGCCCATTACCATACGCTATATAAAGAGGGGCGCAGGTTGCCCAGCGGGCACGTTAGTCCACTCTCCCATGCGTTGGGAACCCTAGCCCCACTCAGTCCAGCCGCCGCACCGGACCTAGCAGTCCGCCGTCGGAGCTCCTCCTCGTACGTGTGGATACCGGCAGAGGTGCTGTACGTTCAGCACTTCGACGTTCGAGGGATTGGATCGGCCGGACCGGATCGTGGGACTGCACTGCCCCGACCAGACGCGCTACATCGATAATCCGCACCTGCGCGTCTAGTGGTAATACTCGTGGCCTTCTACCTCGGCTAGATCTTGGGAGTACCGCGTAGGAAAAGTTTTTCGTTTATCTCTACGCGTGCCAACATCAAACACTAAGAAAGGTTAAAATATACAAACCCGAGAACTTAAAAGAAAGGGAGAAAAAATTAACTTGCAAAGATAACTTAAGCTGCAAAAGGCATAACTTGTTTATATAAAATAGGCATACAGAATGCATTACATATGAATATTACATTGTAAAACCAAGTAATGCATTCTTTCGTAGTCTAGCAGTGCAGGGCCAAGATTTACTCGACATCCGCGTACTCGTCTTCATCGTAGCTGTCGCTCGGATTTTCCGGAGTGGAAGGAATCTCTTCCTCCGGGTGGAAAGTGGTGGTAGACACCATCCGAGCAATCTTTGACGCAAACCCCTTCACAGACTCGAATATTTCCGCCCTTTGAGCTTATGTGTAGCCTTGGGGGATGCTGGTCGCAATGAGCCATGTTTTTGCGGAGGGATAATGCATAAGCATGAGCCCAAGGCCCATGCGCACTCCTCCGCGGGCGACAGACTTCATCCAAGACTCCCGTTGGGCGATAACTTTGGCGAAAGCCGCTGGAAACTGCCCAATGTCGAAGTATTCGTCTTTTTTGTATGGAAGGCACTTGCAGAAAAAATTCCTTCCGGCCTTCTTCATATCTTCGAAAAAAACTCCAAAAGCTCGGATCCAATCGATCCGTGAAGAAGTTTCATTTTCCACCGCCAAATATGCAAAAAGGCAGACATTAGAAAACCTCAGGAAAAGAACATTAAATTAGAAACTAAAAGAAATGTCGGTAAAGCTTAAAAAGCATACCAAGAATTTGTTTGTCTATCTCTGCAATCTCCTCGAGGCGATTGCATAGAGAAGACTCCACTGGATGGTGGAGGCATCCTTTTTGCCCTGGGCCTTAAGCCGAGCTTCGGAAGATTCCAAAGCTTTTCGGCTTTTAGCCAACGCCTTCTGGAACTTCACATTTTCCTTATGAAGTTCTAGGTTTTCATTTCGGAGTTGTTGGGCATTGCCGGCGTCATGAGCGATTTGCTGAGCTTCAGCCAGCAAAGCTGTAAATATGGAGCATCAGTAAACGCGAAAGTATAAATACTCGCAAGACAAACAATGAAAAGTTATACTTACAAGCATTCTTATCGAATTGCTTCTGCAGTTCAGACAACTCCTTCTCCTTCTCCTCTGTGATTTGGAGAAGGAAACACACCTCTTTGTTTTTTCATGGAAACCTTTCCAAGAACTTCCATGTTAATACTTTTGGCGGGTTGCTAAGAAAAAAGGAATCGAAAACTAGGCTAATTCAAAAGAAGATTATATCCTAAAAGTATCAACACAAAAAGAATGATTTGTGTTAATACTTGGGGGCTGGAGGCATACCTGGCTCATTCTCGGCAAACCCGAAACCATTTTGGTGAAATCCCTGTTGTATTTGGCAAAGAAGATCCCCAAATGACAGATGCCGACCTAGATGACCCGCCGAGGGGAGAAGGTGTAGTCATTTCGGATAATTAAACCCCCTTGGGGCCAAGGACAGACCAGGGGCTTTGACAGATTTTTTTTGCCCAATGATGTATATATCCATTTTCGTCAAAGCATTCTTCCTGCTTTACCTTGAAATTCTCATCAAAGGAAGGAGCATCATCCTCCATGTTGACGAAAGACGGTTCTCCTTGTTCCGGTTGTGTTGCCCTTTCCCGCGTATCTGACATGGATGCATTAGGCTGGCTGGAAGGAGGAATGTCCTCGTCTTGAGCTGGGGCAGGATGCTCTCTTGAAACATCCGCCAATGGTGTGCCAGGGGCGATGGAGGGATAAGGCTTTGGGCTGCAATGAGCGGAAACCTTCCGCCTTTTCAGTTTCCCCCCTTTAGAGGGATGGGGGAAAGGTTGTGAAGAAAGAAGATAAAGATGATGAAAAACCCGGTAAAATTATTGTACGTAAGATGGGAAACACGACGAATAGCTGGAGGTAGCGACGGGCACACCGTCAATGTTGATAGCTTCCGAGGTGGAAACAACCTACTTGTGTTTCCTCCCTTTTGTCGTAACAAACTTGGATCTCAGGATTGCTTCCTCTTTAGCAGACACAAGTTGGTCTGCTGACAGAGTCACGAGCTGCAAAAGTATGAACAAATGTTACATCTTTTCATATGTTCAAAGAATAAAACTCTCCCTAAAAAGATAGAAGTCGGAAAATTACCTGGGGAGGAGGAGGATATTCAACAGTGTACATGGGTTGACTTTCCGTGTACTGGGTGCGAGTTGAAACCAAGTGGTTCACCCGTTTGCGGAAAGTTTTGTCCGTCATAATGGACTTAGTTACCTGCATAGTGTCCTCTGGGCCTTCATAGGAGCAGAGAAGCCGGTCGGCGCGGTATGAAAGTGGCTGGATTCGCCTTTCCAGCCAGCATAGAATGATGTCCATCCCCGTGGGAGGAGGAGAGGACACAACGAGCTTGGAAATCCGCCTCTTGATCCTCAGGAGATCCGGCGGCAATTCCTGGACGATGTCTAGTGCCCAGTTATCCCTGGGAGAGGTGGCGGAGTTTTGAAATGGCGGAATCCCTGTATCCTTTCTAGGATAAGGGAAATCCGGGTAATAGAAGAAAGAACTCGTCCAATGTTTGACGGATTCTGAAGTTTTTATCTTTGGAAACCATTACTCTCTGCCATAGCGCAAATTGAATGTTATAGTTCCGCAGAGATGAGGAAGGCGATCACAAGTGTTTCGCTTCACGTAGAAGCAGTACTGGAAAAAAGTCCAACCTAGGATCTATTCCTAGGCATCCTTCAAAAAGGGCTTGAAAGCTGGAAAGATAAAGAATGGAATTGGGGGAGAGGTTGTGTGGCTGAACGCCTGATACGTCGAAAACGTATCTCCTTTTCCAAACACTTTTCTTATTGTTTTCCTCTAAAATTGTGTGTTTTGAATACAACTAACACAGACTAACGTTGTTTTCAGCAGAATTACTTTGGTGTCTTGTTTTTGTGCAGAAAAATCAATTTTCGGGAAAATGCCTAGAAAAGAGCCCATTGATGTTTTCACCCCGGAAGACCCCGGGAGCCAGAAGGGGGCCAGGAGAGGAGCCATAGGGTGGCCACACCCCCCTAGCGCGGCTCCCCCTAGGTCGCGCCACCTAGGGGTGTGGGCCCCCGAGAGCCCCCTCGAACTCCCCTTTCGACTACAAGTAGCATTCAAACCTAAAACCTGAGGGGGTTCGTCATATTCCACAGAAACACAACAGAGCGTCGTTGCCGTCCCGAACCTCGATTCGGGGATCAGAAGTTCCTGTTCTGGCACCCTGCCGGGACGAGAAGTGGAGGAGATCATCGTCACCGTCATCACCAATGCCTCTCCATCGACCATCCATGTTTCCCCCATCCATGTGTGAGTAATTCCCCGTTGTAGGATGAAGGAGATGGTAGGGATTGGATGAGATCGTTCATGTAATAATGCCATGATTGTTAGGGCATAGTGCCTAGTATCCTCTATTAGTGTTATTGACATTGTTGCAACTTGTTATGCTTAATGCTTAACAATTTGGCCCCGAGTGCCATGATCTCAGATCTGAACATGTTATTGAATCACGATGATAATTATTGTTTCTTGATCATACCTGCAAGTTGTTTACACATATCGTTGTCCGAAATCCGAGGCCCCGAAGTGACAGAAATTGGGACAACCCGAGGGGATGGCTGCGATTTGAGGATCACATGTGTTCACGGAGTGTTAATGCTTTGCTTCGGTGCTTTATTCAAAGGAGCACCTTAATTACCAGTAGTTCCCTTGAGGCCCCGCTAAAAACGGGCTGGTAGGACAAAAGATGTTGTGCAAGTTCTCATTGCGAGCACGTACGACTATTTATGGAACACATGCCTATGGTTACTTATTGCTTGGATGCTTTATCATATTTATCTGCAATGCCCGTGACATGATCATTATTAGGACTTTCTTATACATGCAACGCCCGTTCATCCATCCCTATGCCTACAGTATTTTATCCCGTTGTTTACTTCAAACACTATTGTTGCTGCTGTTTTCATACCACTGCTGCTATTATTTCACTACTGCTGCTACTATAAAAATGTTACTACTGATAAACCACCGCGAACAAAAGTACTTCCATGTGCAGGTTAATTGACAACTCAATTGTTAAGGCCCACAAATATTCTTTGGCTCCCCTTGTGTGGAATCAATAAATTTGGGGTTTACTTCCCTCGAAGACTGTTGCGATCCCCTATACTTGTGGGTCATCAAGACTATTTTCTGGCGCCGTTGCCGAGGAGCATAGCTTTATTTGCGAGCTCACCGGAGAGTATTATTATCTACTGCCATCATTCATCATGGGTAAGACTCGTGATGGAAAGTTTCCTATATTACCATCCACTATAAGAAGAGGTACAACTCTGAACACCTCTGTTTCTCTTGATTCACCGCCTGTTATGAGTAAGACGCTTACACCACCACATGCTACACATGCTACTTCTGCTGAATATGAAAATACTTCTGATACTTTTGATGACGCTTCTACTGTGCTTGATGAGAGTGGTTCTCTCGGTCCTTTTTTAGATGCTAATATTGCTAAAGCTAAAAATATTGCAAACACTGAAACTCCTGATAAAAATCTTGTTACTCCTGCTGTTTCACCTGAGCTAATAGAGAATCCTAGTGATGATTTTGATGATGCCTATGTTGATATTAATGATGATCTTATTGATGAAATATATACTATGAAGGATGAAGATGCTGTTATGAGACTTATTGAAAGTCGTGCTGTTAAATAGAAATTATCTCCTGATGCTAAGTTTGCCACTTCTCCCATTAATATTAGGGACAAGGATTATGATTTCTCTCTTGATTTATCTTATATATCTATTGTTGAGAAAGAATCTTTTTGTGGTACTGGAAATGGAAGTGCTATAAAACATATGAACGAGCTCTCCTCTTTGAGTAGTTTATTCTCTGATGATATTAAGAAACGTAGCTACTTTGTTACTAAAATATTCCCGTTCTCATTAATAGATGAAGCTAAAACTTGGTTTAACAATTTGTCTCATGGATCTATTGATAGTCCTATTGGTCTGGTTGATGTTTTCTTTCAGAAATATTTTCCTGCTAGTGCTCAACATACTGCTTTACAAAATATATTTAATTTTAAGCAATTGGAAGAAGATAAATTGTCTGTATCTTGGACAAGGTTCTATTCTTTAGTCAGAGCTACACCTGGGCATAAGCTAGAAGATAATAAACTTCTTGACATATTCTATAATGGACTAACTGTTGAATCTAGGACATACCTGGATAGTTGTGTTGGTTGTGTTTTCAGGCAAAGAACTCCAAAAGAAGTTGAGGAATTAATGGCTAAAATAAGCCAAAATTATGATGATTGGACTATGGCTGAGCCTGAGCCGACTCCTACGCCAGTACCAACACCAACACCAACACCAACACCAACACCCAAGAAAATGGGGATGATTGAATTAAATGATGAAGTGATGAGAGAAGCCAAGAAATCTCTTAAAGAGAGGGGTATTAAATCTGAAGATGTGAAGAATCTTCCACCTATAGAAGAATTATGTAAGCCAATACCTCACTCACCCACTATTGAGGTACACTCTCTCCGATATTTTGACAGTAGAGATATTCCCTATACAAAACCTACTGATCAATGTTTAGATGAATTTGATAATTATGTTATCAATCAAGATAATTTTAATAAGAGAGTGCAAACCCACCTTATGGAAAACTCTAGAGCTATTGATAATTTGCATGGTATTATAGAAAGAACCTCTAATGATGTTTAAATGCTTGTTAAACATTTTCAAATGGTTCAAACTCAAATATATCAACTTGTTAAAGTGCAAAAAGATTTGCTAGTTAATGCTTCTAAAGAAAAACATGCTTATGAAATAAGAACTAGAAGTGGTATTGCTACACAAGATCCTTTATATCCAACATGCTTATGAAATAAGAACTAGAAGTGGTATTGCTACACAAGATCCTTTATATCCTGAGGGACATCCTAAAATAATTGAACAAGATTATCAGGAAACTAATGATAATGTTATTCATACTAAGAAGAAAAAGAAGAAGAAACATAAAATTGTTGTAGAATCCTCTGAGCTTGCTAAAGATCCTAATAGTATATCTATCTCTAATGCTGAAACTGAAAATGGTAATGAAAATAATGATGCTTCTGATAAAGAAGAACCTGTAGCTGAACCTGAAAAGCAAACTAAAACTGCAAAGTATACTAAGAAGATTTCATTGCTAATAAACATGGTAATGAGAGAGGACCTTGGGTACAAAAACCAATGCCTTTCCCTGGTAAGAAACACAAACCTAAGGACGAAGAACACTATAATAAGTTTTGTGAATGGATGAAACCTTTGTTCTTGCAAATTCCTTTAACCGATGCTATTAAATTGCCTTCTTATGCAAAATATATGAAAGATATTGTCTCTAACAAAAGGAAGATTACTAATGAGGAAATCTCCACTATGCTTGCTAATTACTCTTTTAATGGCAAGGTTCCTGAGAAGCTTGGAGACCCTCGTATACCTACTATTCCCTGCTCTATTAAAAATAATTATGTTAGAACTGCTTTGTGTGATTTGGGAGCTGGAGTTAGTGTCATGCCTTTTACTCTCTATAAAAGACTCCTCCTAGAAAAATTGATACCAACTGATATATCTTTGCAAATGGCTGATAAGTCTACTGCTATTCCTGTGGGTATATGTGAGAATGTTTCTGTTCAAGTTGCTAATAATTGTCTGATATTAACTGACTTTGTTGTGTTGGAAATGCCTGAAGATGATAATATGTCTATTATTCTTGGAAGACCTTTTCTTAATACTGCAGGGGCTGTTATTGATTGAAATCAAGGAAAAGTTACTTTTAATGTTAATGATAAAGAGCACAGTGTTTATTTTCCCAAGAAGATTGATATAAAATATGGTCTACATTCCACTGAAAATGCTGAGACCATCAAGATTGGAGAATTTTATTGTCCTATTCCAAAGCCACCCAAAGAATATGAAATCATTATGATTGGGACTATGTCTATCAAGGTTGAGGTAACATGAGTATTTAGTGAGAAACAAAGTTTTGTTTCTAGAAAATTATTTTGGTAGCAAGACTTGATCACCCTTGTTAACAAAATGATTTTAAATGAAGTGAGCAATGTTTTCACTATGTGTTCACCTTCCCCATTATTGTTTTCACCATGTTTACTTATGTTATCACATTGTTACTTGAGTACAATCATGTTTTCCACCATCCTTATGCATGTTTTCCTGATGTTTTCACTCTGATTACTGAAGTTATGCATGTTTTCACCACCCATGCTTTTGTTTTCACCACTATCACCTTTGTTTTGTTTGGTTATTCTTTCATTAGAGTGTCATAGAACCTCCGTAGTACTGGTTTTGGTTTTGTTTTCCACGTTTTCAGTTTTGTTTTTCTGTTTTTTTAATTATTAAAATTCTGGAAATACATCAAAAATAAAGTTTCTCGAAAAATTCCAGAAAAATCATAATAATTTTTTACGTCAACAATGAGGAAGAAAGCCACCTGGGAGACCCCAGGGGGACCCACCAGTCAGGCACACCCCAGGGTGGCGTGGCCATCCCCTGGTGGCACTAGCACATGGTGTGGGCCCCCTGGCCGTCCACTTACTCTCTCCACTGCCCAAGTCCTCTCTCTCACCTACCAATATGAGGACATTTCCTGGATCCCGTGTTCTTGGTGTCCTTCCTCTGGATTTTCGATCTCCTTCTTCAACCCATTATTTGTGCTGATTTTTGGTATGTTTGATCTCGGTACGTGACTCCTCCGATGATCCAAGTAGAATTTTGTTTAGTGAAGTATTTCTTGAGTATTTTGTCACAGTAGGTGACAACTTATGTGAGTTTGCATGCTTGATTTGAGTAGAAATAACATAATTTTGATGTATGCTTAGCTCTCATATAAGTCCCTATAGTAGTTTCCACCTTATAGTTGCTTGAAATTAATTTTTATGATGATTGTTGAAAAATTTCAGAGATGGAGCATAATGCTTATCAACTAAACCAGCATGAGTTGGAGGTGCATGAGGTCATGCTCGTGCACCGTGAAGAGAGGGTGTTCCCATCAATCTATCCATGTCGGGAATTTATGCAAGTTACAGGAATTCTGCAGGATTTTAACACTCTAGTGCATAATGCAGGTTTGGAGTGTTTCATTGAGGATGAGCCTATCCAATATGTGAAACTAACTATGTCTGTGGTGCATGATTTTCGTTTTAAATGGTCTCCAACTAACCCAATGATCCATTATAAGATTTATAACAAAGCTGTGAGCTTGCCTTTTAGTGTTTTCTGTGCAGCTATTAAGGTACCTAAGTGGGGGTCTTGTGAGAAAATAAGTGGGCAGCCCAAACCGCTACTGGATTTATATGGAGAGATTTGCCAAGGCAGAAGCTTCACATGGGAGAGTGGTAAAATTCGTGAAATTCAACTTCCTAGCATTCGATACTTTGCCAACTTCATTTCTAAATGCGCAATAGCTAGGAAAACTACCAGCAAGTTATCTGTTTATGATTTGGCGTTTATTGCTGCTGCTTTGAGACACGATAGGTCTTATAACTTTTGCGCTTTGATTGCTTACCGTCTCTCACATAGCCGTGAGAAGGGCGGAGTTTCTGGAGGTCTTATTGCCTCGCGTTTGTTAGCCTTGCATGGTTTGGAGCCGCACCCTCTAGACTTTTAGTTTCCTATAGAGAGGCTTGATTTTGTTTCCATGGTTCAACATAGGTTTCTTTCTACCCATGATCACTTACATAATTTATCTTTTGAATTAACTTTCTCCAAACGATCCGGGTGGAGAGTTGTTAAAACTGTTAGATAAATACTTTTGCCTGCACCTATTTTGTTTGATCTTAATAACAGACAAGGATGGGAGCTTTCTGAGAGTGAGCTGGACACATACCTTGAGCATCACCCCCAGCAAGGGGAGGATGCCGACTAGGGGGATGATGGTGATTTCGTCCAGCCCTATGACGCCACGGGGGTCCCATACCAGCACCCCGGTTATGACTATGCGCCAACTGCTTCATCTTCTTCTCATGCGCCCGAGTACGACCACGCGAGGGACAACCCACCACAGTGGGGATATTTCCCACACTTTGATTGATCTCCACTTAGGCCAAAAGCTTAAGCTTGGGGGAGGTATACCGACATCACACTCATCTATATATCATGTTCAGTTGGTTCTTTGTATATCCATGTTTATCATTTCTTTTGTTTGTTTTCGTTTCTCTTTGTTTCTTTCGCTCGTTTCGTTTCTTTCGCTTCTTTTGTTTTTATTGTTTTGTTCTTGTTTTCCAAAACACAAAAGGACCAAAAATATTTCTGTTGTTTCTTTTTGTTTGCTTCTTTAGTTTCTTTATTTGGTTTGCTTTCTTTAAGTTGCAGTTTAATATTCAAAAACCCAAAAATATTTTGTTTTGTTTGCTTGTTCTCTTTTTGTTCGTTCTTTAATTGAAGAACCCAAAAATATTTGTTGTTCTTCTTTGGTTTTGTAAAGTTTGTTGCAGAGTTCAGCAGTCGTCCGTGACTCCATTGGAGCTTGGTTTTCATTATATATTATTTGAGCCACAAGTGAAGAGCAATAATGATAATCTACGACAATTCAAGTTGTGGTGAGAGGCTGGTATGAATTCCATTTGCTTTCATTTTTGTACATATATCCATCTATGTGAGCATGCTTAGTTTGTTCGTATAAGATATATATGACTTAATGGCTGCTTAATAGTTCATGCTCTCTCATGTTTTGTTCCGATTTATTAATGGTAAATGACATGTCGTATAAATATTTGTTCGCATTGTTCTATTCATAAAAGGGTATGATATTGTGGTAGCCTCCTCTGACTGTTTCATTTGAATCGACTTGGCACATGCTCAAGCATGCTAAGACTGAAAACAAAAAGTCAATAAGCCTCGATGATTTATTTTTCCTCAGAGTTCTAGTATCAATTTTATGCCTCAGTAAATTTTATTTTGTCGCAAACATGATTATGATAGTTGTTGCTCTCTTGATTGTCACTCCTTGTCTATTTGCTAGCCTTCACCTGTACTGAGTATGAGCTCTACTTGTGCATCCAACTCCCCAAAAATCAAAGTTTGCCAACTGTGTCCACCATACCTACCTATATGTGGTATTTAACCGCCACTCCAAGTAAATTGCTCATGTGCTACCTTTAAAAGCTGCTAAAAAATATTCATGTTTTGTGCCCCTGTTTTAGCTCATGAGGACGTAAATAGAGAATCTTTATCTCACTTATTGATTGGATTTCACACCCTGTACTAGTGGCTTCATCCGCTTTAGAAGAGCTGGCAGCGGGGTGCCCAGCCCAAAATTAATACACACAAATTCTCTTCACTCTTTTTGCCCCTGATTTATCAGTCAAAGCATAATTGTGTAAACAAAAGAGAAAGAGGGATGACCTTCTACCCAGACGCGTCCTTCACATGGGAGCCGCTCTTGTGAATCCAGTTAACTCGTGACGTACTCTATTGTCTGTTTACCATTCGTTGACATAAGCATACACCTCTCTCAAAATGTTTTCAATACCTCTGTTTAATAAAATAAAAAAGCTCTAGCACATTAGTGATCCATGCTTCCCTCTGCGAAGGGACTTTCTTTTACTTTTACGTTGAGTCTCCGCCATATTCTTTGAGCACTTTCTTGAGAGCACAATGGTCATTCTTAGTGTGATGTGTTTGTCCCAAAAATACGGTTGATTGTGTTATAACTTTGATACTTGTATCTTTGATATCTTTACTTCTAGTCTTCCCTTGAACTTCAGAGGTGTCCTGGAATTTATGTTTTGCCCCACATTTAAGGGAAAGCGAGATACCATTTTATCAGATCCTATTATGATTATTTCAATCTTGCAAATAGTTATGATTCATGTTGTTTATTGTTAATATGTTGTTATCTCTTCATGGTTTCCATAGCTATTAAGTGACAGTATCTTGCATGTATCTTATCATGAGAATAATTAAGTATTTGATCACATAGTGAATATATTTACATCATATGAAAGAAATGTGTTCTAAAAGTCTTTTATCGCACTCAGTTATCACTAAATTGCTTGAGGACAAGCAATAAGCTAAGCTTGGTGGGAGTTGATGCGTCGAAAATGTATCTCCTTTTCCGAACATTTTTCTTATTGTTTTCCTCTAAACTTGTGTGTTTTGAATACAACTAACACGGACTAACATTGTTTTCAGCAGAATTACTTTGGTGTCTTGTTTTTGTGCAGAAAAATCAACTTTCGGGAAAATGCCCAGAAAAGAGCCCATTGATGTTTTCACCCCAGAAGACCCCGGGAGCCAGAAGGGGGCCAGGAGAGGAGCCACAGGGTGGCCACACCCCCTGGCGCGATTCCCCCCTAGGCCGCGCCACCAAGGGGAGTGGGCCCCAGAGCCCCCCTCGGACTCCCCTTTCGACTAGAAGTAGCCTCCAACCCTAAAACCCGAGGAGGTTCGTCATATTCCATAGAAACACAACAGAGCGCCTCCGCCGTCCGGAACCTCGATTAGGGGATCAGAATTTCCTGTTCTGGCACCCTGCCGGGACGGGAAGTGGAGGAGATCATCGCCACCGTCATCACCAACGCCTCTCCATCGACCATCCATGTTTCCCCCATCCATGTGTGAGTAATTTCCCGATGTAGGCTGAAGGGATGGTAGAGATTGGATGAGATCGTTCATGTAATAATGCTGTGATTGTTAGGGCATAATGCCTAGTATCCTCTATTAGTGCTATTGACATTGTTGCAACTTGTTATGCTTAATGCTTAACACTTTGGGCCTGAGTGCCATGATCTCAGATCTGAGCATGTTATTGAATCACGATGGTAATTATTGTTTCTTGATCATACCTGCAAGTTGTTTACACATATCGTTGTCCGGAACCCGAGGCCCCGAAGTGACAGAAATTGGGACAACCGGAGGGGATGGATGCGATGTGAGGATCACATGTGTTCACGGAGTGTTAATGCTTTTCTCCGGTTCTTTATTAAAAGGAGCACCTTAATTATCAGTAGTTCCCTTGAGGCCCCGCTGAAAACGGGGTGGTAGGACAAAAGATGTTGTGCAAGTTCTCATTGCGAGCACGTACGACTATTTATGGAACACGTGCCTATGGTTACTTAGTGCTTGGATGCTTTATCATATTTATCTTCAATGCTCGTGACATGATCATTATTAGAACTTTCTTATCCATGCAACGCCCATTCATCCATCCTTATGCCTACATTATTTAATCCCGCTGTTTACTTCAAACACTACTGCTGCTGTTTTCATACCACTGCTGCTATTATTTCACTACTTCTGCTACTATAAAACCGTTACTACTGATAAACCACTACGAACAAAAGTACTTTCAGGTGCAGGTGAATTAACAACTCACTTCTTAAGGCTCACAAATATTCTTTGGCTCCCCTTGTGTCGAATTAATAAATTTGGGTTTTACTTCCCTCGAAGACTGTTGTGATCCCCTATACTTGTGGGTCATCAACGCCGTAGTGGCTTAGAACTTGGATGAAAAAAGCGGAAGGCGGAAAGCCCATACCTCGAAGAACGTGCGATGCAAGCACGACTCTTTCTTCGGCTTCTGGCTTAGGCTCTTCATCCTCCTCTTCAAGCCGCCATCTGTTCTCCGCCACGAATCTGTCCTTCCCCAAACTCTAGAGAAGGGTCATGGTGATGGAGCACAAGGTACAGTTCCCGGCTTCGGCTCTTCCCCCTTCTTCCTCCTCAGATCCGGTGGCCCCTTCGCGTTTCGCATCTTCTCCGGCACGGGAATGTTCTTCACCTCCGCCCTCCGACGTGAGGGGTTGCAAAGGAGAAGATGGAGGGGGCATGGAAGAGCCGACAGGGACGTTGAGCTTGTCCCCCGCCGGTGAGCTCGTCGGTACCCATAGAAGCATCGGGAACGATGGTGGAGGAGCTCGCCACCGTGGATGGAGTATCCGCGGCGGTGGGAGTTGGCGCGACAGAGAGATCCGCGGTTGCGTGCGCGCCTCCGGTGGGCGTAGAAGCGCGGGGGCTTTCTCCGCCCATGGCATCGCGGAAGGTTGTCGTACGGGAGAAGTGGCCGCCGATGGTGAGTGTTCTTGGGCAAGGTTTTTGCTCTCGGTTTCTTCGCTCTCGCTGTGAGTTCTTTGGGGCTTTGGGCTCGAGGGGATTGCATGGTGGAGAAGAAAATGGAACGGAGGGGGCGTGATCGCCCAACGACTAAATTATCCGTTGGATGCCCGACGCGTGTCTGACAGTGAAATTCGGGATACGAGGAGACGAGGTAATAATGGCTATCTCCTCGTTTCTCGCGCCAAATCTGGTAGAGATTCGTTTTTAGTGTTTGACCGAAGATAAGCGGTCATGACGTAAGCATGATTTTATCGCTTACATTACATGTTCCTTCTCAATTAAGGTTCGTGGAAGAAATGCCGGATTCCGGAAGGCCGGGATTGGCATAAAAATTATGTCAAGAAGAAGATTCAAGACTAAAGGCCGACTTTTCCGAAAGGCATGAAATCTAGGAAAAGAAGATGAATAGAAGTTTTAATTCTCCTTGAGGGCTACTGTCGGATATATGCCAATTGGGGGTATATCTGGCATCGGCCAAAGGCCAGATCACCAAGGTGGCTCGCAAGTAATGGAACAAAGTTGATGGAGGGATGATAACCCGGTAGCCCAATTCCAAGGTGTAATTCGGCCCAAAGGACGCTGCACAAGACCCGGCTAAGGATAAAAGAACTTCTAGAAGGCCCAAGATTGTAGGCCTCGTAACCCGGATTGTGGGTTACGGTAAAGAAAGTTAGGGTTTCGTACGTAGTGTCCGGGTAGGATTCAGGGTGCGCCTTGGAGGGCAAGCCAGGGGGTCGGGTGCTTTATAAACCGGCCCCTAAGTTAGGTTAAGAGAGATCCAAGAGCCCTAGCAATATCGATTGATATCGAGCATCCAGTGTAACACGAGAGTTAAGTCGATATATCGAGATCGGAGATTCGGCGGCTTGATTGCCGGCTACCAGATCAAGTTCCATCATGTTTTCCCCTGAGCTAAACCCTCTCCCAAACGCCTGTGTCGTCTTGCCCCAAGATCAGTTACCCCCGGTAACGTCTGCCGTGATTATCCCACGACAAAAGTCCATTGTGGAGAAGAAGTCGGATGACTTACTTTCCAAAAATAGGAATATTTTCCGTAGTCTTCTAAGTTTTCTTCCTATAAGCCCTAATCCGGCTATTTATATAAAACCGGACGGGAGTTGTCGAAAGACAGAAGAGAACAGAATAGACAAAGTCGAATAGCTAGAAGTTAACTCGTCGGGAAGGTCATCCTCGTCGAGTTAGCGAAACCCTACTCACATTATACTTTGTATATTTTAAGCTTCAATCCTGATTTAGTGAGATTGGAGTAGGGACGCCGCCTTAGTTGCGACGTACCGAACCAGGGTAAACCGTTTCCTCGTTTCCACTCCCCCATGTTTCCACCCATGGCTCTATCAGCAGACTTTATGGCACCCCTTGCCGTGAACCTAACTAAGAACACTCCACATGAGTCGTACTAAGACTCACCCACTTTGGTCTCCTGCATGGGCCGACCCATGTGGGCTGGTTTTATTTTTTCAGTTTTTTCCTTTTCTTTTTCTCAATTTTTTTAGTATGTTATTTTTCAAATATGAACCACTTAAAAAAAAATTCAATTAAAAAATTGTTCATTTTTTTTGAAAAACTGTTTATTTTCAATATTTATTTATTTTCAAAATTTTGTTCACCATTTTTAAAATTGTTTGCCATTTTCCAAAAATGTTCATTTTAAAAAAAATCACCACTTCTAAAAAATATTCATTTTCAAAATTCGTTCACTATTTTTTAAAAATTGTTCAAATCATTTTCAATTTTTTGTTCATTTAAAAATTGTTCAACATTTTTAAAAAACTATTCATTTTCAAATTTTATTTATTTTTAAAATTTT
This sequence comes from Alopecurus myosuroides, assembly GCA_028641055.1. NCBI lineage: Eukaryota > Viridiplantae > Streptophyta > Magnoliopsida > Poales > Poaceae > Alopecurus > Alopecurus myosuroides. The sequence continues at coordinate 353,944,874 of CM054058.1, forward strand.
GTTCACCATTTTTTAAAGTGTTCATCATTTTCCAAAAATTGTTGAAATATAAACATTTTGCATGTTTGAACGTTTAAAAAAAATTGAAAACATTCCTAGAAGTAGGAAAAAAGAAAAAGAAAAAATGTAGAAAAAAGGGAAGGAAAAAACGAAACGAAGCTCTTACCTCTTACTGGGCCGGCCCAAGAGAAGATTACTCTGGGCGATGCCCCGCACCAGCTTGTTTGAAGCCATTATACCTGGCCAAACGAGTCAGGTTTTTTAGGCCGGCCCGAAGCACGCAATTTTTGATCCCGCACGGGCGCGAAACAACACGATTTAAATGAGCCGCGACACGACACAAACCCGTTAGGGCCTAGGCCGCTCCACGATTTGAAGCACGAGAGCCGACATGACACGGCACGACGTAAACGGGCCGGCACGCGGCCTGGCATGAACACGACATGGCATGATTAAATTAGAGGGGGTGGATAACCCTTTTTATAGGAAAATTTTTGCAATTTTTGGAGTAAATTAGCACTCTAACAAGTTAAAGTTAACAAAATATATTTGAATTGAGACAAATCACGCTTAAAATGAGCTAATTATTCTCCTAATTATCTCCTAACGAATAAAATTCTGACCTCTCGCTCCCCCCACTCCGCTCGGCCCCAAAATCTGAATTTCCCGTTGCTCTACTCGGTCCAGCCGTGCCAGGCATTAAACGGCTATCGTGCTAAAATTAAGCCCGTCGAGCCATAATTGGGCGTGTGCCGGCACGAATAACTTGCCGTATGTAGGCTAGGCTTTTTTGGTCCGACTCGTGCCGTGCCGGGCGGCCCGTTTGACAAGGCAGCCATGCATTATGCATATGGGCTCCCGAAACCCAGACCTAAGATGCGCACACACTCGTGAGTCCAGAGTCCAGACCATCCAAGGCCCGAATGGCCGCATTCCTCCTTTGCTACACTGGTGCGAACGACCGTTTACACGCCTAAACCTTAGAACTGAAGGAAAGGTCCAAGGTGAGGTGGCCGCTCGCCTCTTCGCCCCTATTAACCACTTCGCCCTCCTCCCCGCTTCCAGATCCCGATCCACCTCCGCCGCAGATCCAACCACCACCAAACCACACGCCGGCGCCCTCCGGCGCGGGTGCACGGAAGATCCGGCGCCATGGACAAGCCGTGCACGCTGCTGGTCCACTTTGACAAGGGCTCCGCCGCCATGGCCAACGAGATCAAGGCGGATCTGGAGGGCAGCGACGTCGCCGCCAAGGTGGAGGCCATGAAGCGCGCCGTCATGCTCCTCCTCAATGGGGAGACCCTGCCGACGCTCTTCATCACCGTCGTCCGCTACGTCCTCCCTTCGGAGGACCACACAATCCAGAAGCTGCTGCTCCTCTACCTCGAGATCATTGACAAGCGCGACTCCGCCGGCCGCGTCCTCCCGGAGATGATCCTCATCTGCCAGAACCTACGCAACAACCTGCAGAGCCCCAACGAGTACATCCGCGGCGTCACGCTGCGGTTCCTCTGCCGCCTCTCCGAGCCGGAGGTGCTCGAGCCGCTCGTGCCTTCCATCCTCGAGAACCTCGAGCACCGCCACCAGTTCATCCGCCGCCACGCGCTCTCCGCGATCTCGTCGATCTACCGCCTCCCTCATGGCGACCAGCTCATCCCCGATGCTCCCGAGCTCGTCGAGCGCGCACTCGCTTCCGAGCAGGACGCCTCCGCGAGGCGGAATGCCTTCCTCATGCTCTGCCTCTGTGGGCAGGAACGTGCTGTGGCCTACCTATTCTCCAACGCTGAACGTGTTACCGAGTGGCCTGATCTCCTGCAGATGGCGGCAGTAGACCTCATCCGCAAGGTCTGCCGTTCTCCAAACCGCGCCGACAAGGGCAGGTATATCAAGATCATTATATCACTCCTTTCTTCTCCCAGCACAGCTGTTGTGTATGAGTGTGCGGGTGCGCTCGTGTCACTCTCCTCAGCGCCCACTGCCGTGCGCACTGCTGCCAACACATACTGCCTGCTGCTCTCGTCGCAGAGTGACAACAATGTGAGGCTCATTCTCCTGGATCGTCTGAATGAGCTGCGCACGTCACACCGGGATGTGATGGTGGATGTAGTGATGGATGTGCTGCGTGCACTTGGCAGCCCCAACTTAGACGTCAAGAGGAAGGTGCTGGATTTGGTGCTTGATCTTCTCACTCCTCGTAATGTTGAGGAGGTGGTGCTTTACCTCAAGAAGGAGGTTGTCAAGACACAATCAGGGGAGCTTGAGAAGGGTGGTGAGTACCGCCAGATGCTGGTGCAAGCTATCCATTCATGTGCCGTGGAGTACCCAGAGGTGGCTGGATCCGTGGTGCACCTCCTCATGGACTTCCTTGGTGACACTAATGTTGCTGCAGCTGTTGATGTTGTTTTGTTTGTGCGTGAGATCATCGAGACTAATCCCAAGCTGCGCGTGTCCATGATCCAAAGGCTGAGTGATACCTTCTATCAGATCCGGGCATCCCGTGTTTGTTCAATCGCTCTCTGGATCCTTGGGGAGTACTCCCTGTCGTTATCAGAGGTCGACAGTGCCATTTCCACCATCAAGCAGTGCCTTGGGGATTTACCATTCTTCACTGTCTCAGAGGAAGGGGAGACAACTGATTCCTCCAAGCCAGCCCAGCCGATGGTGAACTCTGTCACTGTGTCTTCCAGGCGGCCTGTTGTTCTTGCAGATGGCACTTATGCCACACAGAGTGCTGCTACCGAGGCCATATCGACTCCATCAGTTACTACTGGATCATCGGCATCAACACTGAATCTCAGATCACTCATTCTGTCAGGCGATTTCTTCTTGGCTGCAGTTGTTGCCTGTACCCTTACCAAACTGGTATTGAGGCTGGAGGAGGTGCAGCCATCAAAGGTTGAAGCAAACAAGGCCTGTACTGGGGCCTTGCTGGTCATGACATCCATTCTGCAGCTGGGGCTATCGTCCTACCTTCCCCAGCCGATCGATAATGATTCATATGACAGGATTGTGCTTTGTTTGCGGTTGCTTTGCAACACTGGAGATGATGTGAGGAAGATTTGGCTGCAGTCATGTAGACAGAGTTTTGCCAAGATGCTTGCTGAGAAGCAATTCAGGGAGACGGAGGAGATGAAAGCCAAGGCACAGATCTCTCATGCTCAGCCAGACGACCTTATTGATTTCTACCACCTTAAGAGCAGAAGGGTAAGAAAAATTTACTTACCTATTGTTGCTTTTGCACTTTTGCATATGGAACAACATTATCTTTGTCTAATGCTTATTGGCAGCTAGCTCACAAGCATTATATCATTCTATTCCCAAATGAACAATTAATGCATCAGTAGGTGCTTGCCTTTTGAATCTAATGATACGTTTTCAAGTTATTGCATATTATATATAATATAAATATTATTGTTCTGTCTTGCATCCTGGCTCAATGGATTTTTTTAACTGCGTACATAAATACTTCTTACTCCCTCCGGTTGGAAAAGGTTGTCTTGGTTTGTTAAGAATGGCTTAACAAACTGAGACAACCTTTTCCAACCGAAGGGCGTATTATTTTGCAACAAACTGTTGCATTTTATGTCTTCTCTCCTAACCTCAATAATATCTTAAGTCTTGAAGAGTTGCTGTTATGATTTTTTCCTGTCCTGAAGTTGAGTCTTTGGCACCTCCCAAACTTTTGGGTAACCAGTTCCTCGTTTTTTATTTGCACTAGCATCTGGCAGTGTATTTAGTTTGTGAAGCAATCTTGATAAGGTATTTCTGGGGGCATATAGCATGCTCTAGCACCCTTGGTGTTCTAGTGCACTAGACTACAAAAAAGAAGAACTACCTCCATTCCTAGATATAAAATGCATCTAGACGCGTTTTAGTGTGTATATTCACTCATTTTGATACATATGTAGCCCACATTTGCAATATCTAAAACATCTTTTAATTAGCAACGGAGGGAGTATATTTCAAAGTCATGAAAAAACTGAAAAAGAAATTCAAGACAATGATAATACACATGTATCATGCCACAATAGTTCAACTCTAAATCTGATTTGCAATTTGATAAACAAAAAAGACAGATCAGTCTTTGTGTAGTACACTATCCAAATCTATAGTGAGCAGCATCCTACTGGTAGTATTCACAACCAGATTTGTCTTTTTTTTTTGTTTTCGGAGTTGTGTATCAGTATTTGATCTGGATTGTTGTGGCATAGTATTTGCATGTAGTATGAATGTTGGCAATTTTTTTTGACGTTTTGAAGACTTTGAATACAGAATAAGGGGCTTAGTATACTACAGTAGTACATCTAATGTTGTTAGTGCTGTAGTGCATGCTTATGCCCCCAGTATTTCTCATGCTCCTTTTATACAACACAATATTGTGAATGGTACTTGCCTAATCTATGTTTGAATTCTGTGCTGTTGGCCAGTTGTGAGCAGCCTTGTTTGAAAATGAAAGGTTTAGGCATATTTGTTGGATTTGATATCCTGGTACATATGTAAAATTATGTAGATCTTTCAGGAGTTCGTATCGTTAGCTAGGAAGCTTTTCTTTTTGGGTAGAGGAAATTCAGTTATTTTCAACAGTATTATGAGCATGTTTATAGTGATACACATAACTATATTGTTGCTTTGAGACAAAACTTTTACATAGCGAACATCTTTAGCTTTGTAGTCTTGGACGGTGCCCCTTTAATTTCCAGAGCATAGTAGCGTGCTGTTTTATATCTTTTCCCTCCGTTTTTAAAGTGTGGAATTTTGTTTTCTAGGGCATGAGCCAACTTGAGTTAGAAGACGAGGTCCAAGATGATTTAAAGGCTGCAACTGGTGGATTCACTAAGGAAACAGATGATGCGAACAGACTTAATCGCATTCTTCAATTGACTGGTTTCAGTGATCCTGTATATGCTGAAGCATTTGTGACAGTTCATCATTATGATATTGTACTTGATGTTACTGTCATTAACCGTACAAAGGAGACACTTCAGAACCTGTGCTTAGAATTAGCTACAATGGGTGACCTCAAACTTGTTGACCGCCCTCAGAACTATACGTTGGCTCCTGAATCAAGCAAGCAAATACGTGCTAATATCAAGGTTTCTTCCACAGAGACTGGAGTTATATTTGGGAACATAGTCTACGAGACTTCCAATGTGATGGAACGATCAGTGGTTGTCCTAAATGATATTCACATTGACATCATGGATTATATCTCACCTGCTACATGCGCAGATGTTACTTTCCGGAATATGTGGGCAGAATTTGAGTGGGAAAACAAGGTAATATGATTCTTTGTACAATGCAGTCATTATGAAACCCCAGTTTGTACTATAATAATTTTTCAGTTAATACTGGTATTTTTTTCTTCACTTGATTGCAAAATTTACTGGATCTTTTGTTTTATTTCTATGTAGTCAAATCATCTAGAGAGTTCAGTCAGATTTTATCATGTCATTGATATGCACCAATATCTTTGTTGGGATTAATGCACTAGTATTATAAATAATGCTCTGCCGATAGGTTATCTGTTCGTATTTCCCGTTCTATACGAGTAAACATGAAGCCTTAAGTTGTAGTTTTTTGCTGAAATATAGTTGCCTTTCAGCCTTCTTTCTTTCAGTTTGGTTGCTTGATTGTTTTTGTCTATTTCCTCTTTTAAAAACTGTTGGTAAGAAAGGTAATGTTTTCATTGCACCTTGTTGATATAGAATTCATTGAATTGTCTTGTCATGCTCCTTTCATTGTGTTAATGAATTTCTTGTTGCTCCTTACTTCAGTTTTTTACTAGAACTATATCTTTTTGTTCATCAGGTTGCAGTTAATACGGTAATTCAGGACGAGAAGGAATTCTTAAATCATGTTATCAAGTCAACAAACATGAAGTGCCTCACACCACCGTAAGTTTTGGACACAATTGACCTTAGGTTGATCCGCATACAATGCTTTGGTACATACCTGCATAATGGTTGGTATATGTGTACACAATGTCGGCTTTTACAGTGCCAGCATATGCACACTCATGAATTAAATTCGTGAATAATTTACTTCACATCTGGTACAGTAAAATACAGTAGTATGTTCTTAGCAGGTGAGATTTAGGCTTCACTTAACATTGTGCCTATTTCAGTGCTTGCAGCTAATCTATTACAGTTAACTTTGGTTTCTTTTCTAACACTCAAGGCTAAGGGTTCTAGTTTCTAGGTAGTTTACTATAAATTTTCATTGCGAGCTTCTTTGATACGATAAGAACCGAGTAAAATTTGCATGAATAACTTCTGTATTTTATGGTACCAATGTTCATGCATGAGGTACATTGAGGGCCTCAGTTTTTATTGTTTTATGCACATCTAAGTTAAGATGGATTGATTTAGTTAGAGAAACTGCTTCAATTAGCGAAATGAACCTCTTTGGATGAGGTGAATGCTTTCTTAGCACGAGGATTGGCTGGTTAAGATGTTGCCAAAGATTTTCACCTTGTTCCTTGGATTCCATTGGTTATCTTATTACTGACGGAGGTATCTAATTCTGAAATGATAACCTGTTATCAGGTCTGCACTTGACGGGGAATGCGGCTTCCTCGCGGCAAATCTTTATGCAAAGAGTGTATTTGGAGAAGATGCTTTGGTGAACATTAGCATTGAGAAGCAAGCTGATGGCAAGCTCAGTGGTTACATCAGAATAAGGAGCAAGACCCAAGGAATTGCGCTCAGCTTGGGGGACAAGATTACCCTCAAGCAGAAGGGAGGCAGTTAACTGACGCAACCTGTCACACAATTGTATGTCATTTAGGAGATCCACTCTGCCAGTTGCATACTACCGGTACAGTGGGTTAGTAAAGAGGTTTTTATGTACAAAAGATTAAAGTGGGATGAGAAGAGAAATATGAAAATGATTCAACTAGTATCCGCCAGAGTTGCAAATAGACTCTCCCAAGTCCCAACTCCCCTTCCATGAGAAAGCCTTTTTTGATAAAATGGCGTTGTAAGAATAGATGTGGAGTTTGTGTTCATTCTTACGTGTAGAGTGATTGCGATATTGTATTATGGGTCCATGCCTTCCAATTTCTTGTGTTTTTTGTCCCTAAGTTTCAACGTATACATGTTGTATTACAAAGATCCATTTCAGCCCCTTAACATTTTCCTTCCGGTTTACACAATTAGATTTGTCATTTTGCTACCAACAGCGTGTCTCCCAATGGTCTTTGCTCGTTAGGTCAAGGATGTTATGCTGATATGTGCAATCATGCATAGTAGACGTCACAATGTTGCGAGAATATATTGCACTTCGACGATTATTTTCTTAAGATCAATGAAACCAGGCCAACTGTTATTATTTTCTTAAGATCAATGAAACCAGGCTCTCACGAAGCACATAGGCCCAATCGAGCCACCAACTAGCCAATTTCAAGCAAAGTCAGAACTCCCAATCTATCGTGTACTAAGATCAACTCTATTCACTAGGATCGACGGGCTCCTGCGAGGGGTATGTTCGGTAGCAATGAAAATATTAGGTCTGAACTGTCGGGGGTTGGGTAATACCCCTATAATTCTTGCGCTTTGGGATATCCGAAGGCGATAAAACCCCGAGGATCTGTTTTTGTCGAAGACACACCTCGTCGAATATCTGGCTGAGTGTTTGAAAAGAAGATTACAATTGGATCTTAAGATTGTTAACCCATATTGATAGAAGGAGCGGGGGAGTCATTCTCTTTTGGAAAAAGGAAATCACTATTGAGCAAATATTTTTAGCCCCCAAATATATCGGTGTGATCAAAAGTACTGGAAAAGTTTGGAGATTAACGATCTTTAATGGAGAATCCCGTTGGGAGAACAGATATAAATCTTGGGACAAATTGAGAGAACTGAAGGCTGACTCTAATCTGCTGTGGGTTGTCATTGGCGACTTTAATGAAATTTTATTCTCCCATGAGAAGGGGGGAGATAATCCACGACCGCAGAGATGTATGCAGGAGTTCCGCGATGCTCTCACTGAGTGCGACCTTGAAGACGTGAGTTTTATAGGAGACGAGTATACTTAGAAACGTGGAAGGAAACGTGTCTAGACAAGGCAGTTGCTATTGGTGATTGGGCAACGATGCATCCAGGAGCAGTACTCCAACACCTACAATATACAAGGTCTGACCATAGACCTATATTATTGGATACTGAGTTCCAAAGCCATGTACCTGTTCGGTAGGGTACAAGACATTTTGAAGCAAAATGGTTGCACGAGGAAGGCTTTAGTCAGGAGGTTCAACGAGGTTGGGCGCAGCCGGTGGCATGCATCTGGTGGCTCAGTTGAAAGATTTTCACCTTGTTCTTCAGATTCCATTGGTTATCTTATTACTGATGGAGTTATCTACTTCTGAAATGATAACCTGTTATCAGGTCTACACTTGACGGGGAATGCGGCTTTCTCGCGGCAAATCTCTATGCAAATAGTGTGTTTGGAGAAGATGCTTTGGTGAACATTAGCATTGATAAGCAAGCTGATGGCAAGCTCAGTGGTCACATCAGAATAAGGAGCAAGACCCAAGGAATTGCACTCAGCTTGGGAGACAAGATTACCCTCATGCAGAAGGGAGGCAGTTAACTGGCGCAACCCGTCACACAATTGTATGTCATTTAGAGATCCACTATGCCAGTTGCATACTACCGGTACAGTGGGTTAGTAAAGAGGTTTTTATGTACAAAAGATTAAAGTGGGATGAGAAGAGAAAGATGAAAATGATTCAATTAGTATCCTCCAGAGTTGCAAATAGACCCTCCCAAGTCCCAACTCCCCTTCCATGAGAAGGACTTCTTTTTTATAAAATGGCGTTGTAAGAATAGATGTGGAGTTTATGTTCATTCTTGACGTGTAGAGTGATTGTGATATTGTATTATGGGTCCATGCATTCAAATTTCTTGTGTTTTTGTCCCTATGTTTCAACGTATACATGTTGTATTACAAAGATCCATTTGAGCCCCTTATCATTTTCCTTCGAGATTACGCAATTAAATTTGTCATTTTGCTACCAACAGCGTGTCTCCCGTTGGTCTTTGATCGTTAGGTCGAGGATGTCATGCTGACCCGTGCAATCATGCGTAGGAGACATCACAATGTTGCGAGAATATATTGCACTTCGACGATTGAATCGTGATCAGACGTTATTATTTTCAAGATCAACGAAAACAGGCTCTCACGAAACCCAATCGAGCGACCAACTAGCCAATTTCAAGCAAAGTCGAAACTCCTAACTCTATCGTGTACTAAGAACAACTCTAGTTCACTAGGATCTGCGGGCTCCCGCGAGGGGTCTGCCCGGTCACAATGAAAATATTAGGTCTGAACCGTCAGGGGTTGGGTAATACCCTGACAATTCTTGCGCTTTTGGATATCCGAAGACGATGTAACCCCGAGGTTCTGTTTTTGTCCGAGACACACCTCAAAAAATATCTGGCTGAGTGATTGAAAACAAGATTGCAATTGGATCTTAAGATTGTTAACCCATATTGGTAGAAGGAGCGGGGGAGTCATTCTCTTTTGGAAAAAAGAAATCACTATTGAGAAAATATTTTCAGCCCCCTAATATATTGATGTACGTGGAAAGTTTGGAGATTAACGGGGTTTTATGAAGAACCCCGTTGGGAGCACAAATATAAATCTTGGGACACATTGAGATAACTGAAGGCTAACTCTAATATGTTGTGGGTTGTCATTGGTGACTTTAATGAAATTTTATTCTCCCATGAGAAGGAGGTAGGTAATCCACGACCGCAGAATTTTGGACATGAAAAAGAGTCGGAACTGGGGCCCAAGGCCACGAGGTGACCCCACGGTGTGGCCCACCCTAGTTCACGCCTGGAGGTCACCTGGTGACCCTGGTTCTGTCTTTGACTCTACCTCGACTCGTTACATTCCTTTCGTTGTAGTTTTCTTTGTATATAACCCCCCAGATCGTCTCGGGATCGTATCTTGTGTTTTTACGTGTTTTGTTTTCGAGTTGTTTCTGTCAGGAAGACAGAGTTCTTGGATCAAGATTTCTGCTGCCGTCTCGAGAGGTGAGGACTACATGGACCGTCGTCTCCCAAAATCCAACAACATATCAATCAAGGAACCTTCGTGGGTTGGGATATGGAGGAAGAGATAGCTGCAAGAAGGGAGGACATGGATCGCAACCTGGGAGAGGAAATCAGGAGAGATGCATCACGTCAATCTGCAGGATCAAGGCCAAGAAACACCACTTTTGTGGGCTCTATTAACCCTCAATGTGTTTTCTCTCAACATATGCCAGAAATAGTCCCCCCTCAAAAGGATCCACATCTGGCTCCTATGCTCGATGAAGCGCATCGCATCATCGATCAATTTTGTAAAGAGTTTTGCCTCCTCAAGGTAGAGGTGGCATTGTTGGAAGTGGAGAATATGGAACTTTGTCGTCATCTTCAGCACTTCGGGACCCCTAGCCAGATAATTCCATCATCATCGTCAAATAACCAAGCTTGATTATTATGGGTAAACGACACTCCCTCGGCTTGTTCCAAAGTTGGGGGAGTTGCCCTGGTATCTTTATCTTTATCTTTTACTATTAGAGTCGTTTGTCATATCATGATTAGGGAAGTTATCATATAGTATGGTTGTTGCAAGTTGGGTTTTGTATCCGTTTGTGTAAGTTCGTTTATGATGAAATATTGATATGAAGTCTTCTTTTTTACTTAGTTGCACTTTATATTCTATTAATTGCAATTAGTCTTACATGTTTGTCTTGTGAAAAGTAGTGATCTCATGTTGGGTGTAGTGACAGAAATTTACTGAGTATTGGCAAACATAGCATTGGTCATAGAAATAACACTTAGAGACTTAGAACAAACAAGAGAGATTTCACATGCAGATATATTACCTCATAGATCTTTTATGCCCACAAAAGTTTTAAGTTATATGTTCGTATGATTGATGTGCTATGATGACAAGGTAGCCAATTGAATATCCTATAGCATTGCATGGTTTTATATCAGTTTGTATCTCTCAATATTGTATGTTTGCTATAAAGCCTTTGCTAACCCAAACCATGTATTGAGTATGATCACTACTTGTGCATCCAAACCTGAACCAAAACCTTCCACAAGTGTAATACGTTCCTATATGTGGTATTTCACCGCCATTCCAAGTAAATTTCTTGTGTGCCACCTTTAAACCTTCAAAACTATTAATACTTCATATTTGTGCCTCAGCTCATGAGGAAGTAATAGATGGTTCATTATTTTCCCCGTGTTGATCAAACTTTGCCTATTTGACTTGCATGCATAATGTGCTCGTCCTTAATACTGCAAAAAGAGTTGGCAAACGGGTGCCCAGCCCACAAAAGATAAATGCTATATCATAATCAATACTCTCCTCACACTTTGTACCCGAGAAATCAGTTGAACATAGCTTGTGTAAACAGAGGAGAAGAGGAACATACTGGTTTCTCTATGGGAGTCGCTCTTAAAGGTTTGATCAACATGGGAAGTGATGGATTATCTAGTATCAGTTGTTGATGAAAACACACACCACTCAAATTTATTTTCACGTACCTTATATGTTTTCAAACTGAAAAGCTATAACACATGAGTAATCCCTGCTTCCCTTTGCGAAGGGCCTATCTTTACAATTAGGATTGAGTCTGTTTTACCCATCCTTTCTATTCTCCACAAGCAAACCTATGATGTTGAACTGAGATGCATTATTACATATGTTCACGATGTTATTAAACATGTCTTATTGCATTTGACATTACCATCAAGGTAAACAAGTTGAAAGTTAAGCTTTGCTACCTAGCATCTTCTTTTGTGTCAGTTATTTTCACTTCCTTTATAAGAACATAACTCCTGAAAGTTTTCTATTCATGAAAATACTTTGTGATAATTGACACATGTGTTATTTTCTTAATAGCTATGAGGTAGAATCTTTTGGAAAGATAATATTGATTTTTAAGTTGTTCTTTGACCAAAAAACACAGTTTGTCATTGCTCGATGAATTAACACCTTACTACACCCTTATATGATTGAATCATTACTTCTCTTTGAGAAGAATTATGAGAAAGGTTGATGTACAGAATTATTAGTGTTTGCTGAGTAGTTATTGATGCTTCATGTTCGTAATATAGAATTTAGAGTATATTTTGTGCCATTGTCTACATGAGGATCACAAGATGTTATCTTAGTTGAAATAATCTCATGAGATAACTTTATCCTTTCATGGGAGACTAGAAGATCCTCATGAGATCTTAAGAGATTTTTGTGAGTGTCTTACAATTTCCCATAGTTGCTAGTTAGCTACTAAAGTTGAGACCTTATCTCAACATTCTCCTTTAATATGGATTCTTCACAAGAAATAGATTTAGTATCACAAGCATCACCATTTTTATTTTTGAGACCATTAGCATGAGAAAGAGCAAGATTCTGATCTCTTCATAATTTATCAATAATTATACAATAAGATTCTTGAAGACTCAGATGATTTTCCGCAAGAGTCCTCCTCCGATCTTGCTCTTTCTCGGGAGCATGAGAAAGATCCGCAATATCATTGGCATAATGAATCGCATGACCTTCCATTTTCTCAATGGTATCCTCATGCTCGTCAATAACTTTCGTGCTCTCAATAGCAATAGTCATGATTTCTACGAAGTTAGAACAAGCATTTTTATTCTTACTCACCTTTATTGTGTATAGAATCAATACTATCATACCATTCATAATTATCATCATCATTATTATCATCAGGAGATATATTGGGTTCAAAGTAGGAGATACTTGTGAATCCTTAGCCATAGGAAAAAATATGGTAGATGATGACGAACCATTACTCGAGGCATCATTCAAGTCCACATCTTGTTCTATAGAGAGTTCGGTTTCCTCTACATTGTTAGCAACACAAGGGCTAGAGGAAACACATGCATTTTATAATGGGAATAAGATAGAGCAATCATATCATCATGACATTTAGAAAGCAATGTATACATGATATGCAAAGACTATTAACACAAGCATGTAAATCATATTTTGTGCTAGCTGTGTTTAGGTCCATAGATGAGGCTTTGCAATACGATAGGGATGAAGGATCATCAATAATAATCCCATTATAATCATTACATAACCTATCACTACACACCATCCCATTAGTTTGTGGCCTACCACATTTTGGTGAAGTAGAAGAAATTGAGACCTCATCACGACAACAGGTGGAGGGAGAACAATAATTCTCAACAATATTGGACACACCATATTTTCTTGAAGCTTTGTCCATAACTCATTATCATTCTGAAGAGGCATGATTGACTTGATAACTACATGCCTTACAAATTTGAAAATGCATTAGTAGCATGAGCATCAAGAGATAAGTTTTTTCTTCCTATAAAGATGGGTTTTGGGGATCCTTTGGAGGAGAAAAAACCCATCTCTACAATTCGCTCCATATATGGGTCCATGAACCAAAAAATATTAAGCATGCAGATTTTCCAAACATCCTAATTTCTGCCATCAGATATAAAAGTGGGATCGTGCACTAATTAACTAAGCGACATCTTCGCTCTCTAGACGGTGAAGCCGAACAAAGAGATACTTGACCTGATACCAATTTAAAGTAAAAGGATGCTTCCTAGAGGGGGTGGTGAATAGATGCTTTAAAATAATTACGGTTTAGTCTTGAATAAATTTAGAATAAAACTAACGCTTGCTTTATCAAGCACAAAACCTAAACAATCTAGGTTCACCTATGTGCACCAAAAACTTATGCTAGGCATGATACACAACTACGAAAATAATTTGATACACATGGTGGTAGATGCGCATGCCCCTATGACCGACACGTGCATAGCAGCATGCATTTCATTTTCGTACATTGGCATGGTTGCTTTTAGTCATGCGTCAGACTACACACTATAACCATCCTAGTCCTATCAGTCCTATACCAACATAGAGCCAGTAGCCTAACGCTATAGTAGAATCCGAGCCCGGCCCGCTGAACACACGACATGGGCCACATTCTTACCTTTTTTGCAGCCCAGTCCGCGAAATTGCGAGCCCATGTCTCGTAGTGCACATGTTATAAATAGACGCCTTCCATCATCTCATACCAGTTACATTCCTAAAGCCAACACCGTCACACCATAGAATAGGATGAGCTCATCTCAGCAAGACACCAAGAGCGCTGCAGGCAGCCGCTCCTGGCCAGAATCCCCCCACCGGCGCCACCACAACTGCTATGCGCGTGTCGCCGCCCGGCGGCGTCATTCACGACAAACACATCGAAGAACCCTTCGAGGGAGTTCTTCAAATGCGCTCACCCAGCAAGACAGAGCAACAGATGCACTGCTTCAGAGAAAATCAGGTCGCCCCCCCACACCCCGTTTTCATTTCGACGTTTTTTTTTCAGCTAGACGTTTTTTCTTGCTTGACCTTCCTATCTCCCACCATCCAGGCTTTATTTTTCAATCCTGTTGTATGTGTTTTTCGCTGGCAGGGTTGTTTTCTGTGGATACGGAAGGATTCTCTTACCCGCTACTGCTCGGATTTCTGGACGTAGAAAGTACTCATCTCTGAGCAGGAGCGCATCAAGTTCATCGAAGCTGCCCAAAACAGAGAGGATCGAATCCAAGATGATCTGGACAACACCCGTTTTGAGCTTGCTGATGCATGGGAGACGATAGCTCAACTACAGACCCGCATCGCTCATCAAGATTCTCTCATCAAACAGTCAGAAGCTAGCAGGCAAAACTACAGGGCTGCAATTATCTGCATTTTAGTAGTTGTATTCGTTAGGTTTAGTTATTTACTAATGTAGGTTAGTAAAAAGCTGCAAGCTTCATTCGTGCACCCATCAATCTGTATCAGTTTCCATGTTGGTTAACCATCCATGAGGAGTGGATGCGTTTTGTTTTTCTGCACTAGCTTGGTTTTTTTAACATCCACTCTGATATAGGAGACATCTGTCTTCTTTTTTCGTACGACAAGGACAATGCATGCACGACAACTCTTTTACGTAAGAGAAGGCATGCACGCAAAAGCAGACCGCTAGCTCTGCTTTCTGGTGTTTTTTCTCGTTGTACCAGCTCGATGCTTGCTAGCCCTACTATGACACGGCGGTGTTCTCGTCGTACCAGCTAGCTCTGCTTTCTGGCAGGCTTCCAAAGTAAACAGCTGGGCCGATTTTTATAGCCGTTGGGTTTGATTCCGTAGCACGCACGGATAAATACAAGGTGGAGTCTCCATATGCCAACCGCACCAAGCAAGTTGCTAGACACAGTAGACACACTCAGCTAAACATGGGAGTCACTCTTAACATCGAGGTTACAGTGGAAGAGATGGAAATGGCCGAAACCAAGTTCAGGTGTGCCTGTGGGACTCCAGCAGCCAAGAAGGTATGCGCCGCCGGCGTTCATGAAGGGAAAGAATTCTTCAGGTGCGCCAACGGCTACGTGGAGAACAGCAAGAGCGACAACCTAGAAGACCCTGGGTGGGCACGCGTAATTTTTTCCCTCACACAATTTTTTTAGTTGTTATCACGTACATATTTCACTTCTTTTCATCTTTTTTCTAATCCCGCAGCACCTCGAATGCGACACTTGGATACTTGCCGATGTCATCGCTCGCTTCGCCCGCAATGTCTACGACGATAGTCGGCTGTCAGGCGCAGATTTAAGGTGTGCTCTCCTCGGCATCACCATCCCCCGGATGAAAGGATATAACGACAACAAGGGTGGCACTTCAGTTTGACGCGTGAGAATCCTAGCGTATCCCTGGGGAAAATCTATGTATCTTTTTTTCCATTTTTGGTTCCCTTTTTTTTCACCACTTTTTTTGTTGCACACTCATCCCTGGCGTGGCACCCCCATTAATTCACCTTTAGCCCCCGTGTTCATTTTCATAATAGTTCAGCGCTCCTTCTTTTTTTTATCAATGGAAACATCAACAAGCGTTTAATTTTTTGCGACACAAAAGCAAGCTCTTGCAAAACGGCAGAGAGAAAACTTCTTTAAAGTAGAACTACAAGTCTTTTTGCGACACAAAAGCAAGCTCTTGCATCAACTAAGAAACTCACACAAGACAGGAAACATAAAACCACCTGACAACATTTTTCTAAGTAACGGCGAGCTGCATCCTACTCTTCATCAGAAGAGATCACAATCACACCTTCCCATTTTGCACCACCCACCATAGCCTTCTTCACTTCCACATCCTCCATCAGCAATGGGTTGTAGGGTCCATCCACTTCCCCCCTCCGCCTTATCACCATGCGCAGAGGCAGACTGATCGAGGGAGGACACACGATCAACTGGCTGGCAAACACACACACCGTCACGCTTTGCCCTGTAAACACCTGTCAAGTCGTAGTCCTCCACGCCGTCAGACTCCGAGGGCTTAACCTTATCGGCAGGCACATTTTGACGTGGCGACAATGGCTCCTCCACAACAGGTGCTGAGGATTTAACCTCCTTCTCGCAACGTGGCGACGAGACGCCCGGCTCCACCACTACAACAAGCTCGAGATGATGCACGGCATCATTCTCGCACCGGGGCAACGAGACGTCCGGCTCGAGATGCTGCACGAGCTCATTCTCGCTAGAGTGGGCATAGATGTCCACCGGGAAAGAAGATGAGGAAGTGGAATGAGACATTTTCTCGCTAGCAATCGAGATTCTCGTGGTATCAAATGAATGAGCAACCGCTTCATTTTATAGACGGTAGCAGGTAGCCGCTGGCTGAGTAAAGCAGCAGTCTTGCAACCACACCCGCATCTTGATTAAAATTAGGAGGAAGTACGAGTGGACACACACTTTTTTCATCCGAGCAGTACACGTCGAGGCACCTACCGACACGGGTTTTGCTTTATCTGTGTTCGCCTTTGTAGCTGGCTTGCTGTGAAGACGAGCCACGTGTCACAAAATAACAGCTCAAACCCACGCTAGTTTTAAAGGAGCCGCTGACGAGACTATACGCGGGCAGCAGTATCCTTTTTTGCAAGTACAAGTAGACTCTAGGCTTTTGCACCCACACGCACGTAGGGTTCCTTTCCACCCATGCGTACTCGAACATAAGACAAAGGCTATATGTACGAACCATACTATAGGACAGCTGCACGAGATACAAATCAAGTTTTCATGTTACTCCAAAAGGTTACGTAGGGCTCAAAGAGCACAATCAAGATCGCACGCATAGCGAGTAGGCAAGGAAGGTACGTAAGCACACGGTTGACAAGGCGAGAGGACGGGTTGGGGCGGGCGAGGGCTGGGGGCTGTATGCTGTTGAGGCCGAACATTTTTCTTATTGACTAGACCACCACCCCATTACCCGCCAACCGAACTCTGATAGGTGCTAGCACCCCGCAATCTTGGAGCGTGGCCCCGAAGATGAAAACAAGCAACGCCGGCGTTTCAGAAGCTAAACCATTTTGGTGTGGGGCGGTTTCATTTTTTTACCAAGCTGCGCCCCGCCGACGAACTGGCATTTATAAGGATACACCGAGAGGAACAGCCACTCTAGTCAACGTCGCGACTACGTAGTCGGGGGGAGGGGGAGGGGGGTCATTTTTTTGGGGAAACCAACTGCTTAAACCGCACGTTGTGGAGAGGTGGGTGTCGATGCCCAACATTCTTTTACTGACTAGGCCCGTGGGGGACGGGGGGGGGGGGGGGGGGACGGGGAGGGCGCAAGACTTCTGCTCCTAACCCGCAGTCTCTAGCGCGGTCCCGAGGATGAAAACAATCAACGCTCCAGTTTTAGGAGATTATACCCTTTGGCGTGGGGGCGGTCTCAATTTACCAGGCGTCGACCCTCCGCCACTTATACACCCATAGGAAAATCAGCTCGGGGGTGAGGTCTCGATTGTGTAGTCTGGTTTAAACAGCCATGGAAAAGTGCTCGCGACTCCGCAGGGTGGATCGCGCCCCAGAAGATGAAAACAAGCCCACCACCAACCCCCGCGCGCGCGCTTGGGATGCTTTCACATTCAGGGTTTTGGCGTGTTCTGACGAGAGCGGTACGGAGGTGGTTGTCGAGGACCAACATTCTTTTATTGACTAGGCCGTGGGGGGGGGGGGGGAGGGGAATGGGAGGGCGCCCCCCCGACAACTGCTTCACCCGCACCCCCCGACTTGTGCTCCTGACCCGCAGTCTCTAGAGCGGCCCCGAAGATGAAAACAACCAACGCTCCAGTTTCAGGAGATTATACCCTTTTGTCGTGGGGCGGTCTAATTTTACCATGCGCCGACCCTCCGCCACTTATAAGGCCTCACCCATAGGAAAATCATCTCGGGGTGAGGTCCGCGACTGTGTAGTATGGTTTAAACAGGCATGGAAAGTGCTCGCGACTCCGCAACGTGGATCGTGGCCCAAAGACGGAAACAAGCCCCCCACCCCTGCCACGCGCTCGGGATGCTTCACATTGAGGTTTTTTGCGTGTTCTGACGAGAGCGGTACGAAGGTGGTGGTCGAGGGCCAACATATCTTTTATTTAATAGGTCGCGTGTGGGGCAGGACGGGGATGGCGCCCCCCCGACAACTGCTTCACCCCCGCTCCAGTTTCAGGAGATTATACCCTTTGGCGTGGGGCGGTCTCAATTCACCAGGCTGCGACCCTCCGCCACTCGGCGGTGAGTTCGCGACTGTGTAGTCTGGTTTAAAAACTCAGGGAGAAGTGCTCGCGATTCCTCAGCGTGAAACGTGGCCCCGAAGATGAAAAAAAGCCCCCGACCCCCACACCCGCCACCGCGCTCGGGATGCTTCACATTGAGGTTTTGGCTTGTTCTGACGAGAGCGGTACAACGTGTTATTTGAGAGACTACTAGGAAGTTGTAAGATTTTTCACTTCTCCAAGGAATTAACGACTGCGTGTTCTAGTAAAAGAGTTCTTAGCGCTCACATACCAAAGTATTAAAGTTGTACTAAAATCAAAACAAATAAAATCCAACGACTGGATAGATTGAAAAGCTAGTGTTCTCAAATAGATAAAGATCTCACAACAAACAGTGCATTATAGGACTAGACATTTCCCCCACGAAACCACACTGAAATTAAAACACACAGGTCTTTTAAATGCCTAGGGGGGGTCGAATGGTACAATGCACTTCTAGGATGCAGCCTCGGTCTTCTACTGCTTGCTAAAGCCACTACCATCAATCACGGGAGTGGTGAACTTTCCATTGTTGATAGGAGAAAGAAGTAGCTTGTAAAGAAGGTCCTATGTGCACTGACGAACGTTGAAACTATCAATTGCAAGACCTCCCGAAGAACAGTGAATAACCCGCGTGCAAGTGAAGGAATAGGCACCGGTGCAGTTCCTACCAAATTTAGACGCAACAGATATTAAAAATTAGAGCATTTCACGAGACAAAAAAGGAATAACACAGTAATACAGAAAACACGTAGTCCGAAAGAAAACTAACCTAACGCAGCTTCGCCCAATAGTATTATGCAGTATTGGCTTCCACTGCCCAGCCCCAAGCTGGGGGTTATTGTGGATCTCGCGCAGGGCTCCGAGCAAGCAACCATGGATTAGAGTATGGCTCTGCTTATGTTTCTGTCGCACATAAATTGTTGTTTTCTCAAGGCACGCTGGATCAGCCACAGAGAACGTCCGAGTGAGAAAGTCCCAAGAATAGCGAACCCATGATGAATTTTCAAGAGGCACAACAGCAATAATCTGCAGAGCAAATAAATTTTCTTAGCAACCCCCACATACATGCCATCATCCTATAAATTTTGCAAAGAATAAATCATCCCCAACCTCGTGGCAATGACGGACGTCGAAACCGATAAAGTAGGGCGACAACATCTCCACGTCAGTCAAATGAAACACCTCGACCCCAAGTGCATTACGCTGATAAATGGACACGAAAAATGATACATGCTTAACAACACAGCTACCAGAACCCACATCCCACAGTATAATCAATTCTAAAATCAAGAGTACTCACCACGAAAGTAGCCGTCAAGAAAAGCCTTGGCTCAGTAGTTGGATCCGCATTGAACTTCACAGCTTGCTCTGCATTAAGAACACGAGCCACACCATCGCAGATTGAAGGATCCATGTCCAGCCCTCCCTTCACAACACAACTTAGCCTAGTACCACTCACACGCACCAAAGGGTGTCCTTCCATGAAAACCCAATCCCTACGTCCCAGTTTTCCCGTTGGGAAAAGAGTTAAACAAATTCAATCGAACAAAGCCTTGACATCATGTCGCCGCCACTGTAAGTGTTTTGGGGTTGCAAACATACCTATCAAGCTGACGGCGCGACACATGAGACCCAATCCAAGTCATAGTGATAGCTGCAACAGAAGACAACTCGCTGTCCAACGAAAGCCGAGGCAAGACATCCGTTTCATCCACGTTGCATTTACCCGCACGATGCTCTGCATCTCCCTCGAGCCGCCGCCGTTTTGCACTGGCATCACAACATCACCAGTATGCGGCACAACAACAGACGCAGAGCTAACGTGCATGCCCTGGGCAGCAAGAACGACCCCGATTGCATGCCGAAACTCATCCCAACTGCAAATGAAAACAGAAGGAGTGAGCACAACGACAAAAAAATGACGCAATTACGGGCGGAAAGATCAAGAATTCAGCATGCAAAGAAAGACCTGTTAATGGGCCAAACTATTTCACTACGCGCAAGCGGCCCGAAAACATAAGCATCAACCAAGCCACGGAAACATGGGCCACGCCGAGTCTCTGCTTCTTTCAAATATGCAGTCATCCCAACAAGATCCTTCCTTAGATCTTGACCAGCGGCAACGGATTCAGACACATGCCTAGCCAGGTTCTTGACAACCTCGCTGAGTTCAGCAATTTCACGACGGATCTCCAACTATGCAATCTCGGCACGCTCCGAAGATTCCGCAGCTCACCGCGCAGCAATTTTCGCATTCTTGGCCTGGGCGAAAAAACTCTCCATAGAAGCACGAACAGACACCAGATCCTGGTTCGATTACATGGGGGGGGGGGCATAATCAGTCAACAAAAAATGCAATAATGATCCAGGCAACGGATACTGAAAACAGGGGTGGAAACACACATCTCGAACCGCAGCAGTGTTGCGTTCTTGTTGCAGACCAAATCTATTCAGTAGATCGGGAGCATCATCCTGAAAAAGAAGCGTCAGAAATTAGACCGTGGCATCTACGAAATGTAAAAAGACAGGGGTGGAAAGAATTGCGAAGCAGCATTACTGTTGCATTTTCTACTTCGACGTCGCTCTCGGCAAGGCCAGAACTAACACTAAGAGAAATAGAAAGCAGCCCTGCAGTAGCCATGGGAAGTTCATCGCGTGTGTTAAGCGCGAGATGGGGAAGGAGCGAGTGTTTGTCTTCCTCCACAACTGCGACACTATCAGCCCTTAAAAAAAAGAGAATCGGACAAGGAGTAACGCGATGGTGGGGCTAGCAGCAAGCTGTAGGATGTAGATGGTGGGGCAAGTAACACTTTTATTGCCAGCGAACCAACGAGCACCTTTCCACAATTCAGACCCGGACAAAAGCAGCTTTTTTACTTTTGTACTAGATGAAAAAATCCAAAACACACTCGTTATCTAGCGGTTTTTTTGTTTCTAAGAATCACTAAAACTAAGCAGGAGTAAAAATTTCGATTCTTGGTGTACGGTTTGGAAAATCCCAAACCTTGTTGGTAGCCGTGTCTTTCTCGACTGCAAGACCACGTCGACAGTCTCTCTCAAGCGACTTTGTGCTCACAGCAGCAGATGGAAGAGCAGTCGTATCAACATCAGCTACGAACTAACAGGAAAAGGAAAACGAATTTAAAGACAACAATAAATGATAGAGTAGCTCGACACAAAAAAAAGAGAAAACAACTGTCTGTCACCTTGCAAGCCTCATGGTTCGCATGCAGGAGCACATGAGCTCCTACTTCTCCACCCCCGCACCTGCCAACTGATCCTGGCATCCAGCATTCGCGCGCACATCCTGAAACTGATTCGGATAACAAAGAGAATTAAAAACCAACATCAACGGGCCATTAAATGCTACAACTTGATGCAAGCAAAACCGAAGCTAGTAAATGCGTTGCAGTAATGGCGAGCGCAGTAAATGGCGACTAGTAGCTGACCTGCGGCGCACAACAGAGAGCAACCACCGATTCAAGGAGGCCAACATCGTCCGAGCCAACGCCGTCGTTGCAGAAACCCTGGTCGGCCACTTCATAGCCGAAAGAAGTAACCTCATCCATGCGCACGTGGGGGTGGAGGGCGGCGTGGTACTGGGAATGAGCTTCGAGAAGGAGAATTGTGGGAGAATGCACAGGGAGCAAACAAGATATGAAGGAGGGTAGTTAATTTTCGGTGGAGGCATGCAGAGCCAGGGGTTGAAGAAGGGAGCCTGGCCCACAAGCAGGTACACCTGTCACGCATGAATAGACAGCTCTCACAAAAGGGAGCACAACCTAGTCAACATGCTAGTACGTAGGGAGCATTCGGGCGGCTGCGCAGCCCCGGCAGGACCTTTCTCCCAAAACAGTGTCAATGTGGACCAGGGTGACGTCTGACACGCTGGCGGCAACATGGAGAAATGCGTCGAAAGGATAGACGGGGGGAGGGGGGGGGGGGCGCAGAGTGGGTGATGGGGGGGTCCGGTTGACGGGAGCGCGCAGCTGCGGCGGGTGGTTTTTTTCTTGCCCTCCAATGTTAAAAATCCTTCTTTCCATCTTTTTTTAATACAAATATACATCAGTATCACAACCACGCGAAAAGGGGGGCCTTTCGGTGATTTTTTCGAACCCCCCAAAAAAAAGAGATGGAATAAACCATTTATTCTATTTTTTTTATAAGTACCCGCAGTATCCGTCTCGCCCACATAGAACGCCGACGGCTAGTATATTTAACGACGGCGAGGTCCACACTGACTCATTATTGACGGTAGAGAGGACAACGATTAGTACTACTAGCCGGTAGCGCCAAAAAACAGAAGCGGATGGAACAACGACGCTGACCACAACATACGCCCACTTCTGGCGCCTTTTTTGCGTCTGATCGCTTTCCTTGTCGCCTAATCGCCACCAACGAGCGAAATGGGCCCCAATCATCATCCCGACCAACCCACCCCGGGCTACGGATTTTGGCGGAATGGGGCGCGCCGGATCAAGCTACAAGTCGCAAAATAGCCACCGCGCACTCCCCGGATAGATTTCTGCCGCCTAATCTCCACGTGCGGCTCCCGAGAGCGTTCATGCCCCCCCCCCCCGATTGTACTGAATCGAGTGGAGCAGCCGAAGCGCATGCGGTAAAAGCATTTTCGGCGAAACAGGCGGTCCTCCTGTATGAGACGGGCTCACCGGCGACCCCACACACGCGCCTGGCCCGTCATGGGATGTTC
This sequence comes from Alopecurus myosuroides, assembly GCA_028641055.1. Classification (NCBI taxonomy): domain Eukaryota; kingdom Viridiplantae; phylum Streptophyta; class Magnoliopsida; order Poales; family Poaceae; genus Alopecurus; species Alopecurus myosuroides. The sequence continues at coordinate 353,968,213 of CM054058.1, forward strand.
AGCGAGGAAGCGATGCATGTGCCCCCCATGCACATGAAGGATACGACTTAGTCGCGGCGGTTCACGACGAGCGAGCCGGTACGACTACGGGGGCACAAGGTTGACCTAATTACAGGAGCGGCGCGATGACTAGATCCTCGGGCCGCACCCTCGACGCCATCCTCGCGCACATCGAGAAGGACACCGACCTCACAGGGAGTACCCCAGCCTCGCGCTCGTCCATCGATGAAAGACGCAACCCAGTCGCCTCCAAGGGCCAACGTCCGGCTAGTCAAGCGGAAGAAGGAGTAGGACGATGACCGGAGCTGGAGACCGGCATGACGTCGTCTAGAGGAGTTTGCCCCTCAGAGGAAGGATACGGACGCGTAGGTTACTTTAGGTTTTTAATATAAACAGGATAGCTCGAGAGCTAACTTTGACATATAAGGGGGTAGACACAGGCAACGGCGGAAGACATATATGGGGTTGGGGGCGTGGGGGTGCGGCTCCGCTGCCTTAGGTGTGGAAGGCAATCATCCCCCCGAGCCCTACGTCTCCTTGAATGGTCTTCATCCACTGTCATGTATACTTCTCCAACGCTTGCCAAGTCCATCAGAAAGGGCCTACATTTCTTACACCACACACAAGGTCATGATAAAAATTTCAAAAATTAACTTGCTGAATATTTTTTCCCAAACAACATAAGCAAGGTTAAAACCAACCTGACAACGTCTGGAGTTGTAAACAAAAAAGACATAGCTCACTAATATGGCACCCACTCGGACCAGAGCTACACGGAAAAAATGAGGGAAAATATTATTTTTTAGTAGGTTTTTTTCACGGTTGACAGACAAGCAAAAACTAATACAAACCTTCTAGTAAGGTTTTTCAGAGCAGCAAATACTGCTTCAGATATAGGAGTTCCAAGCGTAGACGGTTGCTGAAAACAAAAGAGAAAATGATAAGAAAAAAGAAAACGGACAGTCGTTTTCAGGTGTGTAAGCATAAATCCGTGTCATCACTCACGGGGACTTCACAAGGAGAATCAGGAGCATAAGGAAGAACAGTTGCCGAAGAAGAGCTGAGAAACAAGCCAGGAGCTATGGAAGCAATTGGCACAGGATCGATTTGCTCCTGAGCCACTGTTGTCGGAACTCCGGAAACAGATGCCAGTTCGACATTTCCAGAAGGAACCTACATTTCTCCGTGCTTAAGATATATAGCATGTGTTTTTCTATGTTTTGCATAAAACACTAACTTAATTGGCACGCACCAGATCCATCGAAACCTTAGGACGCACAAGATCAACGTGCGTCTTGATGACATTGATGAAATTAAGAGTAATCTCGTTGAAATCGGTAATAAGACTGGTATGCCACAACAATTTTTTAGTGTTTTATCCATCAATGCAAAAATAGATATGCCACAACAAAGTTTTTTGAAGCAAAAATACATTTTTTTAATTTGGCAAGGAAGTAATTCTTACGTGCAGGAGTACGCGTTCAATTCAGGATTGGAAGCAGACCTAGAGACCCTCCCAGTGAAAGTACCGTAACCAGCAGGGATGCAATGTGTTTTTTTGTCACTAGATATATCGTAATTAAAAATAGATATAACTTCATTCCAAGAGATAGGTACTACGAGAAAAAACAAGATAAAAAGAACAAACCGTATGGCACGAAATTGCTTTTCAAGTGCAGGATCTACACCAAACCTAGCAAAAGTTGCATAAAGATTTTTATTATGTTCTAGTTTTCATATGAAGTAAACCAGTTTTTCATACAAAGTTACATAAAGCTTTTTACTAGCACTTACCAAATGGAGCCATTCATCTCCCCAGTCCCATCCTAGAAAGTGTAAGTTCCTTTATCCCCAGATATATCTATATTGTAAAATCGTCCTACAAGACGGATCTAAAGAAGAAAAGGAGGAGCAAAAAAAATAAGGGAAAATTTTTCACGAGACAGAACTAGTAAAAGCATGTTTCGATAGAGGGATGGGGATAATTAACAAGATGGACATGCTCTTGATCCCATCTGACAACATCTTCACTGTCAACGGCATGAGAGTGTTCCTAGTGTTAGGAACATCTGTTGACGGTAGAGCAGTCATCTAGGAAGAGAGAAAGAGCACACTTAGTCAATGAAACAAAGGATAGGTCTCAAAAATATAACAGTAAAAAGAGCATAGCCCACAACCTCGGCTTAATCTAACAATAAGAGGGACGTGGGCGGCTGAAAGAAATATCAATGAACTGAGGAAATCATAGGAAAATGGCTAAGAATAAGGTGGAAGAAGGAAGGCATTTTTGGCTAGCCATGACACCGAACTGGTAAATGTGAAGAGAATGGAGTGTGGATGCAAGACCACTCCCATTAGTAGGATGGGCTAGCCGGGGGAGGGGGAGGTGGGGGTGGGTTTGGTGTGAAAAAAACCCAACAATAACCACGTCAAGGAAACGTACGAAATGACATCGAGTACAAACGGCAGGACGTCTTGACAACACATATCAGAAAAGACAGCAACTACAAAAGCAATCACACAAGGGACAACAAACATAGGATGTAGCCTTTTTCACATTTTCGAGTACAACGTGAACGTGCTAGGAACTAGAGGTGGGGTGGAGGCCTCAAAGCTCTCATCTTAAAAAGGCAGCAGAACACACAAACACAAAGAACACTTGAGCAGATAGAAGTGGAGTAGAAATAGCCAGGGAAGAAAAACGAAGGGGAATCCAGCACGGAGCAAGTGAGGTAACAACCAACAAAGGGTTTTTGGGATGCCGATCGGGTTTTCTCTCTCATAGCTAGATGTTTTACATTGACAAGGCCGACATCTTACTTTTGCTATTCTCACTCTTTTTTTGCTACCTCAACAGATGAGGAGTCTCTCAGCAGCCTCTTTGGCGTGGATGCTAACAATAACAGCAATCCTGACATTGGCGATGGTGCAAGGAAACTACAGACAACTCCTACTACTCCCAGCCCTAGTGGCTTGCACTTGCCTGCAAATGTGGCACACGGTGGAAGCATGCGACCCCAACTATGGCCAGATGCACCAAGCAAGATGCAGAAGAATAGCGTGGGGACTTCACATTGTCGTAAACATAGGATACTGCATCGAAGTGTACCACGAATTCGGAGCTGAAAAGGGTTTTCTGCCGTACCTATGTGCGTTGTTGTATTCCATTCTAGGGTGCATTTTTTATGCTAGAATAGACATAGGGTCATCAGATGCCAAATTAGAGGTGGAGGAGCTACCAGTGTAACATCCATGAGGAATAAATGTAACGCAAGTGGAACCAAAAATGGAAAACCTTCCTTTTGCAACATCTCTCAGCATTTATGATTTTTTCGGAAGACCACTTGCGAATGAAAATGCAATAAATAAAATACAACATCCTTTTTAAAGAGACATAGTGCATCAGCTCCTGCTAGTCATCAATATCTTGGACGAATTCCCTAGGCGGTCGACCTTTATTATCGGCAATGTGCATCAGAGTGTACAAAAGGCCTGCCCTATGTTTTTCATTGTCTGAAGCGCCAAGCGAGAAAGCGCCGTGCTTCACACCGTCCCAAGTACGGCAAAAAATCATAGCCTGCACGCTAGACTCACACCTGCAAAAGACAAAAAAGGGTACAAAATTAAATTTTCAATCAGGAAAGTAAAAATATATTAGAGGAGAAAAAATAAACAAAATAAATGTAACATGAAAGTTACCATTTTTCGGAGGCAGAAGACGGAAATGTCCTCTTCAACCCGGAGTCCATGAACAGATGACTCCACCCATCTTCCTCGACAAGCCAGCCGTCGAAGAAATAACTACAACTTTGCAAGAAATCTAGATGAAGCACGGCGGACACCTTCTTATGCTCAATCCAAGGATCAAGAGATGGAGTGAGTGAAGGAACTCCATAGACAGTGATCTGCTTCCGCTTCAGATCCCACGCAAACGCTGTTAGGTTTGCACCAACCATGGCCGTAGAAAGGAACTGTCACGCAAATTAGACGGTGTGAACGAGATGTAAATGAAATACAGCAGGGAAAAACGATCAGACTAATATTACTTTTTTTTTACCATGTGGCACCGAGACACGTCGTAGCCAATATGAGCCCCGATGAACTGGTCACGTACAATTGGAGACCTAATGTAATTCTCGTCTGTCATAACCGACAGCTGAAAATTCCAGGAATAAGAGTGTTTATAATTAAAAGGCATATCAAAATAGCAGCTACAAAAATGATTAAGGGTAAACACTAACGTAAAACCCCGGGCCAATAAAATGCCGCCAAGAGAAATGATTTTTCTGGTCGTAAAGCCTTGAATCAACTTGACGAAAGCACCTAAACAGGGCCTCACACACAATTCGGTCCAATTCGCCGTATGGGCCGAATTCAGCAAAAACCATAGCACCAGATATCTCAACGCTTGTAGGCACCTCGTGACGGACCCAGCATCTGAATTTAATATTACAGATAGAGTAATTAGTAATTTTGAAAGGAAAAAAATAAAAACACATGGACAAAACTAAAAAATCAAGAGATCATACCCTGTTTTAGGGGGCGAGCAACCAACCACCCAATTATAGAAATGTGAAGCAGCAACGGGATGGTGATAAAACCTATCAACACCAAGATCCCAAGGAGTTTCAGAAAATTTCAAACGCACATTACGCCTAACCGGAATATTCACAGAGTTTGAATGAATATCAGGAATATGCTGGTTCAAATCTATCGATTCTATAGCGCGCTTGGCAGTGACAAATGACTTAGAAGAAAGCCGTGGAGAGGAAGATTTTTTACGACACTTGCTCGATAGATCCAAAGACATAGGAGATGTTTTAGTTTTAGCAATTGGCCAGCCAGGGATCAACTCGAAGGAGGGGGGAGACAACGAACATTGTATTGCAACAACATTAGGAGGAGTCCCTATAAAAAATTCAAAAATAGGTTCAGTTAAATACAACACCCAATAAGAACTAGTAATAGTATTATTCTTGTTGTCAAAATAAAGGGAAACTAATTACCTGAAGAAGGAGTTAAGGGTGACGTTAATTTGTCATCTTTGATTTCCGAAGGAACAACAACTTCCAAGGGATCACCATGGTTACCGTAAGAGCATATAGTTCGAATCAAAAGATCAGTCTCCTCCTCAATTTGAAACCTTGCAGCAGTAAGAATTTTCAGACAACGAGCCTTATGCTTCTTAGCTGCAAGCAAAACGCGAGTCTGCCAAAAAATACAAAGGAAGCATGTCAGACCAGCGAAAATGAATTGATTTTCCTATAATTAAACGAGCATTTTTTCACAGCACCCATACCTTGACATGAAAATCAGAACCAGAAATAACGGCCTGAACTTCTGAAGAACTAGTAGGAGTATCAGAAAGCGACAAATCACTGCTACCAGATGATAAATAAGGAGGAAGAGATGGTTCAGAAGGGAGCAACGGAGAAGAGGCAGATGTAACAGAATGCAGTTTGGCAGTAGTGGAATCAGACTGTTCTAGCATGGAAGTAGCAACGGTGCCAGCCGAACAAGCTTGTGAAGAAAATTGCCGCCGATGAGAGGTTCCTAGCTCAATGAGCCAGTCAGGTACAGACCTCACAAAAACTACACGGTCGCCTACTCGTGGCTAACAGTAAAAGGAAAAAATTAGAACATGATCAAAAAAAGAACAGTGGATAAATGAAAATGGGAATTCAAGCAAGATTTGAAAGAATTTCTTGGTACCTTCCCGGCGCCGAAAACACGACGTGGAGTAGATCCGTCTAGACCGGCAGTGTCAGACATGACCAATTTTGAAATCAAGCAGGCGTCATAAACTTTGATCCGAGGCCTTATACCAGGGGAGGGAGCCACATCCCCGTAATCCATGCTATCAAGGTAGAATATCTGAAAACAATAGCAAGTCAAGCAGAGAAAGTCAGCACATGATTAGGAATAAAAATAAGAGGAAAATAACGCGGAGATCATCCGTACGGCAGAGTAATAACCTGCAAGAAAATGGCAACGCCAACAGGTACTTGTACAGTTTCCTTCTGACGGACACTACGTCTACACGACATGCAGGAAGATATGACAGACTCCAAGAAGAAGGAACTCCAATTAAATTATTTAATGTTGTCGGCATCGACAATGGCAGGCTAGAAATTGGTAGTTTCGGATTTTGTAGGATCGTCGTCGTCAACAAGTAGACAGACAAGGTACACGACGATGGCAATTCTGAACCTAGCGCCATCAAAGGAGGAGTAGTCATCGTAATCCATGGAATCAAGAACTTTCAGAGCAGCAGCGCTAGGAGAAAGGCATTCTTCATCCACCGATATTAAAGAAGAAACACGGTCATAAGAAGAAGAAGATTTGTCCAAAGACGAGTCCCAAACCTCCTTACCAGAATAAGGAATACCAAAAACAAAGGAAACATATTCGGAAAATAAATCAATACGGGTAGAAGGAGATAACTTCATGCAACGTTGCATGCAGTCAACTTTCGACACAAGCCAAATAGTGAAGGGTTGATCTGGTGAAACAAAGTTCACACCATCAGAGAAAGCACCAAAACCAGTGGATCGGACGAGAATTTTGTGCTTCTCAGAGAAACGAGAGGCAATGCTGTTGAAGATAGAGACCAAAGAAATGCGCGTAGAAATTGAATCGACTAGAAACGTATCCTTAGAAGTGGACGCATAATTGGAATCTCGGGTAGATCGCTTCCCACGGCCAAGCCATGTGCTAGACTTCGTGATGTAAGACATTGAGTATAGACAAAGAATAAGAGGAAGAAAGGGTTCAACAAATGAAGCCCGGTAAGGGAATGGGATATATACACGGGGCGAAGGGTGGGCAAGGGGCGGGCGATTCAAATTTTTGGAATGCGGCAGGTATACTAGGGCTAGGCGAACGATGGATTAGACAGAGTGGCCTATAGAGCAGGTTTAAATTTTCTCTGTAGAGCAAAGTACTATGCAGATCGTACATATAGCGTACCTTGAGCAATAACACAGTACCATGCACGGTCACACAGCTCATTAAGAAGGAAAAAAGTACACACGTTTTCAAATGCCAGAAATTACAACAGGTAACAATTATAGGAATAAAAAAGACAGAAATAATAATAGTAGCAACATAATTACATATAACTCGCTTCAATAATGATAGCAAGATAACTAGCTAAAAAAAGTAATCAATCCTTGGTCAAATGGGAAGATTTCCGACCGCATGTGCTCTTGTTATGGCCAGAAGCACCGCAGCTGCTGCATCGACGAGCAGTTTCACCACGCGGCTCGGACACAATATTCATCGGACATTTTGAAGCAAAGTGCTCTGCAGAGGAGCAGGTACGACACTTTGGGATAGGAGCAGCAGCAGCGTTGCGACGCGATCGGCGAGGAGGGGGTGTACCAGCCGCAACTTTCTTCGCCTTACGCTTCATGTTACGAGCGCCCGGGCTCTCTATAGGAGACTTAAAACGACTAGCCTTCATGCGACCACGTGAGCGAACTCTTGGGGGAGCTAGAATAACTTCAGAACTGGAACCAGCAACCGGACCAAGCTCAACAACAGAACCAGCTTCAAGCTGCTGACGAGGGACCACTGTCATTGAAGACATTGCAACCTTTGCACGGTTGACGTAGTCAACCGCTAGCTCGAAATCTGGCCTTGACCGGGTAGCCATGGAAGCAAGCTCCATAGCAGAAGCGTATATGAAACAGTGCATGGATGCTTGGTCAGTAGAATCACCATGGGCCTGCACATAAGTCTCGGAATTCAGGGGAAAACCATCACGGGCATCGTTTGTCCATCGCTTAACAACCAAGCAAGATGGCATAGTGGTTGTGGCAAGACTAACCAACACCTGCACAATTTATAGAGTGATAGGCGATTAGTCTATTTGTTATAAAAAGGAGAAGAAAATAGTTTTTGTAAAAATACAGTAGCAAAGCTTACACAAATAATGTGACGGCACGGCATGCCTCCATGCTCGAACATTTTGCACTCGCAAAGATAGAGATCACCACCGGAGCATCGCGTGACTTTGAAGGAGGTAAGTCCTAAATCAGTGTAGCCAGGACGGCTGACAAAAACGGCAGTAAAAACTCCTTTCTCCCCGTCGTCACAACGACAAACAAAAGATCAGATTTAAAAAGCTCTTTATCAAAACGAGCAAACAATGCATGCGTATAGATATTGGCGGCGTGGCACTCCAAGGGCATACCAATATTCAAATGCCTTCTAGTCTTGAAATTTACGGAATAAAACAAATGAAAGGTTTTAACCGGTTAAAACAGGTTTTTTCTTTAACATCTCCAGTTACTAAAAACGCATAACCATAAAAAACTTGCCTGTTTAGTTGCGTGCGACTCCCTTGCTTCATCGGCAATGCGATCAGCAATTAATTTATTGTACTAGGACAAAAAATGATGCATCGTCGACCCCGGGCCGATGTATGTTTTGAGAAGGTGATTAGCACTCTCACTACTCAGTGTGCTGGTCATACCAGCACAGAAAGTGTCGGTAAAATACGGCTTGGCCCACATGGCCCTGTTGTCATAAACCTTCTGCAAAAACTCGTTATCTTTCAAACCATATAAATCAATAAGTTCTGCCCAGCGAGACTCAAACTCAGCAACACAAACAATCTCGTTTAGCAGCTGGTGCAGCTTAGCTTTAAACAAATTGTCCTTGGTATAAATAGGGCCTAGAGATTCTTTTGCTTTCTTCAACACGTGCCATTTGCACCAACGATGCCTGGTAAGGGGATACTCACGCTCCAGAGCAACTCGCATCTGATGACACTGGTCTGCATAACATATAGGATAACAAACAAATCAAGATAACGCATGAAAGAATAATTAATAATCGTAGACTAAATTTGGATAAGAGAGTGAAAAACCTATAAGGACAGTGCAAGGCTGCTTGCCGCCCATAGCTTCAGCAAAAACACGAAAACACCAGCAGAACGCTTCTATTGTTTCCTCGGTGAGCAGAACAGCACCAAACATAGTGCTCTGGAAATGGTTGTTCACACCGACAAATAAACCAAATGGGAGGTTGTATAGATTGGTGCGGTAAGTAGTGTCAAAGGTAACAATATCACCAAATGCGCTATAGTCTGCACGACTAGATCCATGACACCAGAACATGGATTTAATTCTGCCTATTTCATCAAGGTCCATTTTGACTACGAGGCCAGGGTCACTCTCGTTCATTTTTTCAATTATCTGCCGTGTCTTAGCCATATCCTCTACAATGGACTCTTGCTAAAGCCTACCACAAAGAGCACGTATGGAGTGGCGGTTAAAAGGGACGTAGTCATTTTGTCCATGCATTGAACCAACTATAGAACAAACACGCAATATTTGCACGTTATTTAGCCTAAGGGGGCGCACTAGCTCACGTGTCATCTGGTCTATACGATTATGCGAATTCCACTGCCTTTTCTCCCCGCAACTAAGCGAGAACGGATGGTTATGATCATCCAGGAATTTACGCATATACCAACCATGATCTTCACCTCATAGGAGCGTCACGCGTGCCAGGCAACCAGATCGAGCCGTGCGAGAATCAGCTTTCCGGTCGCGACCCTAAATGAAAAACACATTCACGGTGTCAGAAAAAAAAACATCGGGCCAAATAAATTGTTAGCAAAGGGTGGTTAATTATACCTGGCACACACAAACTATGTCCTGGCGTGAACGCTTTCCAGCACTGGATGCACGACTGCGACCATAACGTATGCCAAAGCCGCGCTCCCAAGAATACATATTGTAAAACTCGTACGCCTCCTCAGCTGAGTCAAACACGGTCCCTTCAGAAGGCTCGAAAATGCAACGATCGCCACACTTGGAAGAATCACGGAGAGCATGCTCCACAGCTCCGTAATTCCATGTGTTAGGGAGTCGTGGACCAAACACACGCCTGTCCAAAAAGAAATGAAAAAGTGTTCGTTAGAGACCATAATTTTCGGACCATTGAGGCAATAAAGAAGAACACGAAGTAATAACCAGAGGGGCTGGTTCTTTTTTCTCACCGGTCAGGTATGCTCCTGGGATTGCCAACATCCGCAGTCAAGCAATCAAGGTTCTCCATCGCGAGGCCTACTCTGCGACTATAGAACTTCAGAGTTGTGAAGTAGAACTATAGAACGAGTAGAGAAGTACGGAGGATGGTTCAAAGTCGAGCGACCGGAGTGCTTCTTAAAGGGGTGGAAAGATTGTAAGAAAGATGGCGCGAAACGGTTGTCGAAATAACGCGGTAAATGGGAAGGCGCGAAGAAGAATGCGACACACGGCGGGAAATGAACGAGCATGCGCAGGGATGAATTTCGTAGTAGCTTGGATAGTAGACTATAGGATAGTAAATAGACAAGATATGGAGTTCAAAAGTAGACCGCTTTTTTACTTGTACAACAAGACAGAAGCTTTTTCGGCCAGCTCATGCATGTACCCTAGCAATGCAAGGCAGACAGATGCGCATGCACGGAACTGACGTAGGGGGGGGGAGGGGGTAGGGAAATGGTCTAAGTGAGAGAGAAAATTGCTGTTATATCGGACATTGAGTTTTTTTGAAAAGACGTCCCCGCCGGACGATTTTTGACGGGAACCACAAAAGGGATGCGAACAATACAGTTTTTTTTTCTGTCTGCACCAAGTACAAAACATACATAGTACTGTACTATTATCTACAAGGACGAGGGAAAAAAAGGCAAGAGGAATGGCTTCGGGTAATCTGCGTGAACCCAACTACGGCGATTTTGACTAGAGATCGAGAGGCACATATGTCAAAGGGGATTTCTAAAAAAACAATTAGAAAGATTTTTCCCAAGGAGAGGGAAATGGCACAAGTAAAGGAAACTTGATTCTCGTTGAGAAATCACACACACGGAATTATAAAATGACAAGGCGGATTCTTTTTGCTTACAGGGGCGAGGCTGGGGCAACATATTTCGTGAGAAACACGTACATTTAATAACGATACAAATTGTTACAACATAAGAGGCAATAGATAAGGATTACAACTACTACAAGCAGACATAGGGGCACATTTTGGGGGGGGGGGGTGGCGATGGCTAGGCGGAAGGTGAAGGGAAACACTACTGCCATCACATCTTATCGATCCATAATATAGGATTAATCATTCACGCTCGCGCTCAAAGATCTTGAAAGCTGCTGCATCTCCTCTAGCATAGCGGTACTCGCGGTCAACAGTGGAAACACGGTGGAACGAGAGAAGCACGCCGAAAGAAGCATGCACTTGGGACTCCAGCATGACAGCGTCATCGACGCTGCGGGTGGCGACATACATCACACCATTGGGCGACTCGGAGATGTCGTAGTTCCTGTTTCCCAGGAGTGTCATCAAGGCAGTAGTTGCAACGAACATCTTGGTGCAGAACTGCGGCTCTGCCTGGAAGTAGAGCCTCAGAAGGTTTTCCGCAGGGATGGAGTCGACGATGTGGAAGAAAGTGCGCAGTGCAGCAGCCGCGTCCACCATTACATCGTCGTCGGCTGGAGGATGGAGGTTCCCGAACTTAGGAGTTGCAACAAGCGGTTCATCGGCTTGAGTCTTCGCAGCCTTGCCCTTGCTGACCTGAAACGTAGAAGATTCATGCTTAATCAAAAGATAAGTAACTTCCAAAAAAAACAGAAGATACATTTTCAGGGTGGAATCACCTAGTGACGACGGTGCTACCGGCTACAGGAGCCATGGTCTAAAGGAATACAAGAAAAAATCTGAATGTGAAGATGTGGAGATGAGCCCAGGTAGAGAGCGATATGCGATGCAGATGTAGAGGGCTGAGGAATATATATAAACTGAATGACATGTCACAGAGAGGGAGTCCATGTTAGTAATCGATTTTCGGGAAAAAAAACATTGGCACGATGAAACGGTGGGAGCCCAGCTCAACATACCTAGAAAAAGAACACAGCCGGCCCAGCAAGGAAAGCAGGCCCGGTAAAACGAATGTGTTGTCTACCCGTACAGGGTTACGTGGCGCTACAAACTGACGTACTAGACTAGGGGCAGGTGTACGCATCAAACCATAGGAGTACTATTGCATGTACTGGCGGGGTACAATCGCACACGCTTGCGCAGCACCTGGTGCATTAGCTGGAGATGATCGGACGGCTAGTGAAAAGAATCGGACGGCAGGGAGCATGTGCGCAGCTACCACCATGAACACAAATTCGCCACTCTACACAACTATGTGATAGGAAGATATATAACTTCAATCTTGAAGCCTATCACAAAGTAGATACACGAGTAAAGGTTCGGGTACAGAGATAACCGAGGGAAATGAAGACACGAGGTGATTCCGCTGAAGTTCCTTCCACAATGGAAGTACGTCTTTGCTGGAGGGATGTGGAGTCACCGAGGCACTCCAATAGAGATGAAGTGCACTCCATGAGTTTCTCTGGTAAGGGATATGGTCGTTATCACTATGAGATCCTCTTAAAGGCGGCGACTGATAAGTGTCAGACGTATCTATAATTTTTTGTTCTTCCATGATTCTTTTATACAATTTCTACATGTTTCTACTATAATCTAATATCATTTTTAGGAATTTTCATGGACTAACCTATTGGCAAGATGCATAGTGCTAGTTTCTGTTTTCTACCTGATTTTGGTTTTAGAAAAGTTGTATAGAAAATATTCTCCAAAAGACCTAAAAATTTACAGAGGCTATTTTTTACCCGGAACGAAGGCGGAGCCAAAAGATGACCTAGAGGTGTCCCCGTCAGCTACCATGCGACCAGAGGGCATGCATGGGACCTTGGCCGCACCCAACACTCGCCAGATGGCCCTGGGCACCGCTTCAGGTATTCTCTTTTCCCATAAAGGCCGCCTTGACCTAATTTTGAGACCTCCAACGGATTTTCCCAAAAACATGATAGAACTCCGCTGCCATCGAAACCTAGTTTCTTGGGTCAGAAGGCTCTGTTCCCGCACCCTGCTAGGATGGGGAACGACCCCCAGAGCTATCTCCATCAACCGTCCTGCCTCCATGATGGTTTGTGAATAGTTCTCCCATGGACTACGAGTTCATAACAGTAGCTAGATGGTATTATCTCTCCCATGTTCTTCATTGTAATGATCTTATGAGCCGCACTACATGATTGAGATCAATCCCTTGTAATCGGTGGGCTGGGACACGATGAATTGTTACATTATGATCAGATTGGCTAGATGCCTAGTATCCAATATGTTTATGAACTATTTTTGCTGCAACCTTAATATGCTTAATGCTTGTTACTAGTGCACGAGTAACATGATTTGAGATTTGATTCCTTTATGTTCTCATGAATATAATTGTAATTTTAGATCTTATCTACAAGTTGTATGCACCTACTAATATCCGAAACCGGAGCCCCCAAGGTGACATGTTTGGGACATGCTACGAGAAGGGTAGTAGTTTGAGGATTACATGTGTCCATTGAGTGATAATGCTTTGCTCCGGTGCTTTATTAAAAGGAGCACCTTAATTACCATAAGTTTCATGATTGGCTCCGCTGCATCGGGATGGTAGGACAAAAGATGTTGTGTGAATTCTCATGGAGAGTAGATACAACTATATATGGAACACATGCCTACGTATGGTTTTTATACTAGATGTTCTATCATAAATATTAGTTTCATTCTATCAATTACCCAGCTGTAATTTGTTCACCCAACACGTGTCTTTCGCTTGGAGAGTTACCGCAAGTGAAACTATGAACCCGGTCCATCTTTTATTATTATTGCTACTGTTTTACTTGCTTTTGACACTTGTTACCTTGCTGCACTATTATCTCAGATTACACAAATCACCGTTCTACCACTTGTCTTATTGTATTTTTTCTCAACTAGTGCATCTATACAATTTCATTGTATTAGGTGTATTGGGAACACAAAATATTTGTTACTAATAACTTATCTGTGGTGCTTTTCTAGGTGTAACCGAATTGACAACTCAGTTGCTAAGACTTCTAGGTATTCTTTGGCTCCCCTTGTGTCGAATCAATAAATTGGGTTACACTTCCCTCGAAGACTGTTACGATCCCCTACACCTGTGGGTTACCAGTGACCAAATCTTACACAAGGTTGAGGCTATCTCAACAACTTAATTGGAGGATATCAACAAGATCCAAAACTTCATGCAACAAGGTGGAAGCTACAAGCACTAACCGTTTAGTGTGCACAATGAACCCAAGAGTAACAAGCTTACAAACTTCACTTTTGTGAATCTCGTGGGGAACTCAAATCTATGCACGTAATGCAATGGAAAGAACACACAAAGTGTTCAAGTCCTTCTCTCCTAAATCCCACCAAAGCAACTAATACTATGGAGGGATAAAGAAGGAATAACAAGGAAAACAACTAATGAATCCCAAGATCTTGATGCGATGGATTCCCTTCACTAAGAGGAGGGATTGATTGGTGGAATAGTAGATCCAAGATCCTCTCTCTCTCTCTTTTCCCTCAAGTGGGATCAAGAATCATTAGAGGGATTGAGAGTAAGAAAGTTCAAGGAAGGTTAACACCGGAGGATAGAGACTTGCAAAACCGTTGGGGACCAGTGGGGTAGAAGAACCGCTTAAATAGGTGACCCAAAATGTGATATTTAAGTGAAAATCGCGCCCAGAGGATCCAAAAACGCCCTCCTTGTAGATGTCCAAGCGGTATCGGGGCGGTACTATCGCTTGATGGTGTAGGTCTTGCACTCGTTGGGAAACCCCAAGAGGAAGGTATGATGAGCACAACAGCAGTTTTCCCTCAGAAAGAAACCAAGCTTGAATCGACCAGTAGGACGAAGGAGTAACTTCAGAAGGTTGATGCAGCTGAGATGGCAGGGCGCACTACCGGTTCAGCAACAACGTGGAACCTACACAACAAGAACAATTTACTTTGCCCCAACGAAGAAGTGAGGTTGTCAATCTCGCCGATTTTGCTGATAACAAAGAGATTAAATGTATGGTGTGGAAAACAGTATGAGAACAGTATGAAAACAGGAGCAACAATGTGAAAAAGTGGAAGCAGTGTGTGTATTATCAGAATGAGAAAATGGACCAGGGTCCACAGTTCACTAGAGGTGTCTCTCCATAAAAGATAAATAACATGTGTGGTGAACAAATTACAGCTAGGCAATTGACATAAATGAAGGCTGCACCGTAGTGCATATGTAAGACATAAAGATTACTAAGTGATTCATGCGGGCATTAGAACAAGATACATAGACCATCATCCAACTGCATCTATGTCTAATAATCCACCCTCCCAATATCATCCGAACAAACGTTGGGTATTAAGTTGCAAACAATAGATTATCGCTGTAAGCAAAGTGTCTAATATAAACAATATAAACTAGTTAAACACCGTTGTGTTCTCCCTAATGGCAACAACACATCCTCCATCCGTCACATTTCTGTCACTCGAGCACAGATGCAAAGGAGGCATGAATCCACTATCGAGCATAAATACTCCCTCTTGGAGTTACTAGCATCTACTTGGCGAGAGCATCTACTAATAACAGAGAGCATGAAAGATCACAAATAACATATGCATGAAGATAACATGATAGATTGATAATCAGAAGATAGCATTCAACATTCATCAGATCCCATCAAACACAACATGTAACATTACATAAAGATGATCTTGATCATGATAGGCAGCTAACAAGATCTAAACATGAGGTACAAAGTGGAGAGAACAATCATCTAGCTGCTGCTATGGACCCGTAGTCCAGGGATGAACTACTCACGCATCACTTTGGAGGAGGTCATGGTGGTGTAGACCCCTCCGGTGATTAATTGCCCTCCCGGCAGGGAGCCAGGGAGAGCTCCAGAACCCTCCCGATCTCGGGATGACGATGACGGTGGCCTCGGGTGTTTTTCGGGACGAAGTGGAATATATCTAGGGTTTACGTCTCGGGGGGATTAAGTAGGCGAAAGGGCAAAGGCTGTGGAGGACTGGGGGCCCCACACCAGCCCCCGGCGCGGACAAGAGGGGGGGGGGGCGCTCCGCCCTATGGTGTGGGCCCCTTGAGGCCCCCCTCTAGGTCTCTTCGGGACTCTGTGGAACCTTTGGGAATTCTAAGACTTCCGGGCTTCGAATTTTCCAATTCCGAGAATATTTCCAAAAACAACAGAAAACGAGGAACTGGCTCTGTGACATCTTGTCAATAGGTTAGTCCGGAAAATCAATAAAAATGACATAAAGTGTATAGAAAACATGTGGGAAACAATAAGAAAACAACATGGAACATCAGAAATTAAGGATACGTTTATGACGTATCAATGCCCGCAACAAGCCTGACAGAATCTTTCTGTCGAAGATGCTGGAGGAACAAGGCCCTCCTGGACCTGCGTGTTTTGGACCCCGGATCATGAAGGAGCCACCAGTCCCGAAGTTCTAGCTCGCCCGGGGTACAAAGAAGTATGACGGCAGCACCAAGCCAGAGGATTGGCTGAATGACTATGTGAGAGTGGTGCATATTGCTGGTGGTAATCGCCGTTGGGCAGTGTGGTATGTTCCGTAGATGTTGGAGGGTCCAGCCCGGATCTGGCTAAATAATTCGCCGGAGTACATTATTGATTGCTGGCTGGACTTCTCAGAGGCTTCCGTGAGCAACTTCACCAGCACATACCGGAGGCCAAATCTCCCTCAACAACTCTCCGTGTGCCGACAAAAAGAAGATGAAATTGACCGGGAGTACCTGACAAGATGGAGTACACTGAGGCTATTTCTTGGTTTGCCCAAGGGTGCCGACATGGCACTATGTTGTGGCAGAGATTGCAGAGGGAGATGCTGGCTACTCTGGCCGAGACAATCAAGATCACGGATATGTATGCATTGGGTGATCCGACTCAGCCTCTGCTGACCTCGATGGAACCGAGTAAGAGGTACTCGGGTAACAATGGTGTCGGGTCTTCCAGGGTCATGACCGTCCGGATTACTGGAACAAGAGAAGACATGATCGACCGGATTACCGATATGGGTCAAACCATGTTGTTGCGGTTGATCCGGATCAACCAGATGTCGGCAATAGCCAGCGCCAGAAGAAAAGTGGGTTTCAATGGGGAAAAAACCAAGGCAACAAGAAGCAGTGGATGGACCAGAAGAATCCCTAGGATAATCAGGATAGATTCACCTTCGATATGATGGTGGATGGGCCTTGCAGCTATCACACACGCCATCCCAGTAGGTCGGCTAATCACACTACCCGACAGTGCAGCTGATATGACCGGATCAAGAGAGAAGGCGGAAACCCACTACCCCCACCTCCTCCACTGCCGCTTACGGGTGCAAACACTCAGATAATGAATGCACCCCCAGGCCCGCGGATAACCGCAGGAAGTCAGAGGAGGTCAATCAAGTGGCTTAGGGGGCCAACAACAACAACTACTAATACAACAACAACAATGTCGGTGGCATTCACCGGAATGAGTATCAAGAGCACCACCAGAGTTACATGGTTTTTGTGACTGAGCCTGATGACAAGCAGAGCCAGCATCAGCGTGCAATGGAGGTCAATGCAGTCATGTCGGCTGTGCCGAAATTCATGTATTGGCCTGAAGAGGAGATCACCCGGAGCTTGGCGGATCATCCCAAGGTCATGCCTGACCCGAGAGGTTACGCGCTGGTGGTGGAGCCGACATTCATTGGGCCCGACATCAATGTCAAGTTCACCCGGGTTCTCATTGATAATGGGAGCAACATAAATATCATGTACCGAGATACAATGATCAAGTCGGGCATCACTTAGAACATGATACAACCCAGCCGGACTACCTTTCATGGTATTGTGCCGGGTGTATCTTGTGCACCCATGGGCAAGGTCTGGGTGGATGTGTTGTTTGGCACCCGAGATAACTGCAGAATAGAGAGCTTGCAGTTTGAGGTAGTTGACCTCTAGAGCCCATACCATGCCTTACTCGGTAGGCCGGTATTGGCCAAGTTCATGGCCTCTACTCATGTGGACTATTTGAAGATGAAGCTACCGGGTCCTAATAGTGTGATCACCATCTCGGGTGACTACAAGCGCTATATGGAGTGTGCCTCCGCAGGCTCCCGATTGGCCGAGTCTTTGGTCATCATTGCTGAGAAGCAGACAATTCATGAGGTAGTGGCATTGGCCCAATATGCTCAACTAGGCATGCCGGGTATGACTAACCCGCGTCAGAGTGTGGCATTCCAGGGCTCCAAGGAGACCAAGAAGGTTGGAGTTGATAATGCATTCTCGGAGCGTGCCGTCGTCATTGGTTATGGGTTATATGACAAATAGGAAGGTGAGCTCATCCACCTCCTCCGTGAGAATTGGGATATCTCCGCATGGTTGAGTCAGGATGTAACATCCCAAGTATGAAAACACCTTTAGAATGTTTGCTTCTTGTTAATTTATGTTTTGCATCATGTCATCATAAGCTTTGCATTTGTTTTCCATTTGTTTTCCCTTGTTTTTCTATTTGAATTTCAAACAAATTTCAAATTCTTGTTTCATACTTGTTCTGTTACAATTTTTAAATGAAAATTTCAAATCAAAACATCAAATTGTTTCCAATAAACTTGAAAGTTCAAACTATTTAGATTGCTTCTTTTCAATAATTTAATTAATATCAAATTCACTCAAATTCAATTAAATTACAAACAGCAACACAATTTGAAATATTTGAAAAACAAAAGTTTGCACATTGGTGCTTTTACAATAACTAACTTATAAACATCTTTACCTAAAATTTTCTAACCCCAAAACCCATCTTTTCTTTCCTTTTTCTTTTCTGCAAAAAAAAAACAGAGAGAAATAATAAAAATAAAAACAGAAACGGGCAGGGGGAGGCAGACCAGCCCAAGTGGGCTAGCCCACCTACGACCCCAGTGCGCAGGCCCGCGGCCCCTTCTTCTATCTCCGTACGGCTGGCGTCAGCTGACGCCAGCACGCACACACAGCAGGGCGCCCTCCACCTGCTCCCTCCCTACCTTTTCCTCTCCTATTTCTACCACGCGAGCTCCCTAACCCTAACCCTAACCCTCTCCTTCCTCCCTGTCGCCGCCGTTTCTCTTCCTCTCTCTCAGATCACCGCCGTTCACCTCTGAACTTTCTGAATTTTCGGCACCACGCCATGACCGGAGCTTAGTAGGGGGTGGAGTACGGGGTTGCTGTCGCTGTCGGGGTTCCCAGTGCACGGGAACGAGTTCCCCGTGCAGTCTTATTCCTCCTCGCTTCATCGACAGGGGCTGGGAAGCACCCGATCATCGCCGCCGTCCCTGTCCCTGTCGCCGTCGTGACTGTCGCCTCCCGAGCACGTCCACCTCCTCTTTTCCCCTCCCGGTGAGCACCACTTCTCTCTCCCTCCTCCTTTACCTCTCTGCTTCCTCGTGGCAATCACGCGCACGCACACGGCACACCGGCAGCAGCAGCAGCAGCAGATCCTCTGTAGAGGCCCCAAACCGGAAGGTTCAGAACCCCTCATATGCATTCATTCACAATCCCAGAATAACCAGTTGTGAACAACATACGTAGTTGGCATACAGAATACATCATCCATTACACGAATATTAGAGTCTTACATAAATGGTCACATGACCAAGTTCGTGATAACTGTCACACAGGACAGACATTCAAAATAAACACAGCGGAAGACGATAAGCATAGCGTAGTAGAACCCGAGTCACGCCTCATCCTACAGGCTGCTGACTGGGAGACGATCCTAACTCGCAGGGCCATCAGCGTAGAACTCCTCCTCATAGAACTCCTCCTGGGGTGGCTCCTCATAGTCTGATAAGTAGATACCAGGGGCGAAACCAAATGAGTACATTTGAATGTACTCAACAAGACATCCTTTATGAGCTTACAATAATGCATACATGCTTATTTGGTGGAGTGGGTAGGCCATACATATGGTTCAGCTACCCATGACAGATAAAAGATTTATCATGGTTGATTCATCAAGTTTAGTCCTTTGTGGATAAAACATTTAAAATAATGTAGTTTTTCTCTCGTAGATATCACATATCTTGGAGGTTTTATAAGACTTTTTAGAAAAGAAAGTTTTCTTTTTAGAAACTTCTAGTAAGATTTTCCTTCTCATCAGTATCTCGCAGATACCAAATCATTCCTCCATAGTACCTCGCAGGTACAAAGCCGTCCTTCAAAACCTCTTTTGAAAAGTTGACACAATACTAGCTACATGGCCATTCAACCGTCCATATCCGAGGACGCGGCTATCTCGAAATAGTTTTACTCTGCAGAGGTGTACACACTTCCACTAGATCCAGAATCCGCCATGAAACAACCATGGACTGTCCTCAACCTATGAGAACATCATATAACTGATCTTGACTATCCACTATGTACAAGCTAGAACATGACTATCTCTTCAATTGGGTTTCCCCCTCCCCGGCAAGCCGTGTCGCACACCGCCCAGACAGGAGGCCCAACTGCTGCATCCGGAGGGAAATTAATCCCACACTTTAGATGTACCGTATCCTCCACTCCTAGTGACATTTCGGTTCGGAGGATTCAATCCCCTATAGCACTTGAGATAGCTCACATACTAACCATAACAAGTTTTTAATCAAGCCCCTACCCATATCGGGGTAAAGTGGCAGTACGATAATAGTTGTCCAGCGAAGACTAGGTTATGTGTCTTTTGTAAACATTTCTCGAAAATTTCCCATCATGACATCCTTCCGGTAGACAGGGTCTCACCCTTCTTCCGGGGTTTTTCTTCATAAGGCATTTGTTTACAAAAACACATTTTATTTAGTTCATTTAAGAACTCAAGTTTTAATTTGGTGGATGGTATGTATATACCATTTAGTGGCTAAGGGCTTGGCAAATGCCAAGTTGACTATTATTATGATTCCTTCTTCTAATAATATTAATAGTAGTAGTATTCACAACAAAAATAGTTTTGAGAGTATAGTTTTGTGAAAACTTCAGAAGTGAAAAGCATGCATGATAGATAATGATAAGTATTTATACAGCAAGCATTAGGATGGCTTGCCTTGGTACAAGTGATGGTCCTGGTCCTGAAAGTAACAGGAGTTGCAATACCCTTCTTCAGCAAATCATCCCTCCTCGTTTTCTAACGTCGTAAGAGAAATAAAGGCACACTTTCAGAGCCAACCAAGACAAACAATGCTACAAGTGATACATACAGCAAGCAATTAAAATGTAACACTCAAGACATTCAATTAACTCTTAAGAAAAATGACAAGAAACCCACAGTGGAAAATCTGCCTTTTTCCTAGTGTTTAAGTGTGGTCAAGCTTAATGATTTAAGTCAAGAGCATCATGGACCAGTGGGTAAATCACATGTTAATAGACAGTAGGGTGTCACATAAAACACAATTTGATGTCTAAAAACTCCCCCAATACTTCTATGGCAACCACAAAATATAAGCTAAAATATGCAAGTGGTGAAAAAGGCTTATGACAAATAGTCAAGCTCCTTTTCCACCATGAAACAAAAATACCAGTGGGTGTTCCACTAGCATAATGATCATAAAGAGGTTATTAAGCCTCTGGTCACATTTCTAAAAAATGCTCAAAACAAACAAACTAGTCCCACAAACTCCTACTCATACTAGTAGAAACTTGGGAAAAAAACTAGACTAGTTTATACTTCACTTGTTAATTTTAGGCACAAGTGTGCAAACTAACAGAGGTAAAATACTCCTATAATCAGTACCAAAATGCTACTGGATCCCACAAAATAACATAAAAAGTTTAGCTATGAAACAAGGAAAAACTAGACTAAAATTGCCACACATGTGAGGGAATTTAAATCTAGGCACCCAAATGATACTCAAGCAATTTCTAATACTTAAGGGAAAATTAACAGAGGTGAAAACACAAGGATAACAATGCCACAAGGACATTTCATCCTCTGTTTTCAACCACAAAGAATCATACTTTTCCATAGTGGAAAACAAAACAAAAAGGCATGCATGTATAATCTAGTAGGAAATCTAGACCTTAAGCAATGCTATTTTAAATCTATTCTAAACTCAAACACCAAGTAACCAGAGGTGTTGTAACTAAAATAACAGTACCAAAATGGTACTGGTTCCTTGAAAAATTAATCTAGCAAAAAGGCTAGATACAAACTAAAAATCTACTCACAAACCTAGATAGAAAATAAGCTATGAGTAAGATTTATGCATGGAAAATAATTCTAAAAATTCTACCACTCAAGCCATTTATTCTAACATGTTCAACCAACTTGTAATCATCAATACTACACTAGATAACAACTTTACAAGCAAGAACACAATAGGTGCACATCACAAAATGATCATATAAAACAAGATCTAGGAATTAAAAATTAGGCAGAAAAGTGCTAAAACTTGTTCTGTCTCCCTAATTTTTTCTGTGGCTCCAAAAATTAAATCCTTCTAGGATGTGATAGTACTTAACAATACAAAGCCTCTCCAATTGGTCCCACTCAAAAATAATGTCTCAAACTCCCCCTAAAATTCTTGGAATAGCTCACTGATGTTTTACCAAAATGGATGGCATTTCCAAATGGTAACTCTCCTGGATGCAAACTAAAATTCTAATGGTAGGTATTGATAAGGGCTTTCCAAAACAGTTGAGTTTGCTCAAAAATGTTTTGTATTTTTGAAGTTCTATTCATTTCCATTTTAATGGTACTGTCTGGCAAAATGGCTATAGAAAAATAAATAAAAGTCAAAACATTATTCTGCCAAAGGGAGGTGGTTGTGATTTTGTTTGGCTACATGTACAAAAATTGGCAAAGCCAAATAAAATGGTTTGCTATTTTTCCTAGGCCAAAAGCTAACAGGTATGAATCTGTAAAAAAAATTGATTTAATTTTAACAGGGGCTAGCCCAGACGGGCTCGATTCGCTGCGCGCGGCCCAGCTAGGACCTAGGCCAGCCCAGGCTGCGCGCGCGCGGGGGCGGGGGACGCGGGAACCGGTCGTTCAAGCGTGGCCGTTGATCTCGCGATCAACGGTCCCGCTTCTTTCTTCTTCCTCTCGCCTAGCGCGACAAGGCCCGCGCCGAACACCTTACGGGCACGCATGGGGCGGGCAGAGGGCTCACCTAGGGGTCCCGTGGAGCGACGCGTGGAGGCGGTGGGGTCGTGGGAGGCTGGTGGCGCGGTGGTGGCGGCGTTCGCTTCCCCGACTGCGAGCTCCTCTCCGCGGCGGCACGGCGGACACGGCGGCGACGGCTCGGGCTCTCCTGCAAGCGAAAGCATCGCGGAGGGTGTCAGGGAGGTTGCCAAGGGTACGGGACGTTCGCTCGTGCAAGAATCGCGAGCTCACACGCACGGGTTGGTCCGTTTCGAGTCGGGGGATCTCCCGGTGGCCGGCGGCGAAAAAGTGCCCGTGCGGCTCGCACACGGCGAGGCACGGCCTGAATTTTCGGGTGTGGAGGCGTGGATGGGTGTGGTGTGCGGTGGCGAAACGGCAAAGCCGTTGGAGCTTTGTAGGCACGGGGCCGCGGGCGTGCTCTTCGGGTGGCATGTGCGTGTGCGTGTGTGGCAAGCTGAGGGATGGGGGGGCCGTTTCTCTCGTTGCATCTCGAGCCAGGGGCGGTGCCAAACTTGCTATTCACCACAGTAGAGCTAGGGTAGAGAGGCATGAGGGTTTTTTTAGGCAATGCCACTTGCACACCCCCCCTCTACTCGAGCTCTAGTTTCCCTCCTCTTTCCTTCTACTCTAAGGCACCACTCGGGCCAACTAGCACATGGGGTTACAGAGCATGTCAAGGCAATCAAAATAGACACCAAGTTTATTCAAAACCATGAAGAATTGGCAGAGAAACAAACCTCCAAAGTTCTGTCCAAAAACAGTTTTCAGAAAATTCAGTAAAAGACTTAGTGAAATTTTCACTAAGTGTTGGAAAAACAGAGTTTTGAAGCAAAAGTTGGCTTCTGTTTGATTGGGCAATTGAACTTGGATTTTGGAAATTCAAGTTGCCAATTGTTATATGTACTATCTAGTTTGAGAAAACAACAAGTACACCAGAAAATGAGTTGGTTAACCCTCTGAAAACAACTGCCCAAAAAGCTATGT
Source organism: Alopecurus myosuroides (assembly GCA_028641055.1). NCBI lineage: Eukaryota > Viridiplantae > Streptophyta > Magnoliopsida > Poales > Poaceae > Alopecurus > Alopecurus myosuroides. The sequence goes on from CM054058.1 coordinate 353,992,224, forward strand.
TTCTGTTTTCCAAATAGAAATGGTTTTTCAATCTTTTTATACTAGGAAAACAATCATGGATTAGATTGTTTTCCAAGTGCTAAATTCAAACCAGTGGCATATAGTTGTACTACATAACATGTTCTACCATAATACCACAAGAAAACAACAAATCAAATATGTTTGATTCTTGAAAACAAGTGTGGAAAACAGCTAGTCATGTTGTTTTTTCTGCTAAAAGTTTAAATAGGAAATAAATTCCCAAAGCTATTTAAATCCCAACCAAAGTGTTTCCTTGGTCAAGACATGACTAAATAATGTTGTCATGAGTGAATCAAGTATCCCCCAAGCTTTGAAAAGGAATTTCTTAGGGTTTCCAGTTGAAAACCATCAGGCAGACAATAATCAATCATCAGGAAAATCCTCAAATGAGTGAAAAGAAACACACCACTTATATTGCATAGATACACATGACTACACAAACATGTTGTCCACTTAATTGTCTTACAAAAGTCTTAAGAGGCTTGCTAATTTAATATTAAACAAGGGCTTAAAAACAGGGGTGTTACAAATCTCCCCCCCTTAAAAGAATCTCGTCCCGAGATTAGCGGGTCTAGGCTTTAAGAAAATCAGGGAACTCCTTCCTGATATCATCTTCACGCTCCCAGGTAGCTTCTTCCTCAGAATGATTCGTCCACTGAATCTTAAGGAATTTTATAGCACGCCTCCTGGTGGCACGCACAATCTCCTCGAGAACCCGCAGGGGTCTAGCACGATAAGTCAAATCATCATTGATATCAATGGTCCTGAAATCTATGTCTTGATACGAGAGATCCTTCTCAGGTACTTGCAGACATTTCCGGAGCAATGACACATGGAAAACATTGTGAAACGCAGATAGCTCCTCAGGTAATTCTAACTGATAAGAAACTTCGCCACGACGTGCCAAGATCTTAAAAGGGCCAATATACCTGGGTGCCAGCTTTCCCTTGACATGGAAACGCTGCATCCCTTTGAGTGGCGTAACACGAAGGTACACGAAATCTCCAATGCTGAAAGAGACATCACGACGCTTCGTGTCAGCATAACTCTTCTGACGAGATTGAGCTGTCTTTAAACGTTCCCGAATAAGCTGAACCTGCTCTTCTGCAGCCTTCAAAGTGTCCACACCAAAAACCTGACTGTCTCCAGTCTCATTCCAATTCAGGGGTGTGCGGCATTTACGTCCATACAGTGCTTCAAAAGGGGCCATTTGCAAACTAGACTGATAACTGTTGTTGTAAGAAAACTCTGCGAAAGGCAGACAGTCTTCCCATTTAACTCCATAGGACAACACACAAGCACGGAGCATGTCTTCCAGAATTTGGTTCACACGCTCTGTCTGTCCATCAGTCTGTGGGTGATAGGCTGTGCTAAAAGCTAATTTGGTTCCCAAACTCTCGTGCAACTTCTTCCAAAATCTGGATGTGAACTGTGTACCTCGATCAGACACAATCCTGCTCGGGACTCCGTGCAGGCTGACAATCCGAGTAATGTAAAGATCAGCAAGCTGATCTCCACGATAGGTGGTCCGGACAGGAATAAAGTGAGCAACTTTCGTGAGCCTGTCCACAACAACCCATATAGAATCATTTCCTCGGCTGGACCTAGGAAGTCCTGTGATGAAGTCCATCCCTACTTCATCCCATTTCCAAACAGGTACTTGCAACGGCTGGAGCAAGCCAGCGGGACGCTGGTGCCCAGCTTTTACTTGCTGGCAGACATGGCACTTGGCTACAAATGAAGCAATTTCTCGCTTCATTCCATGCCACCAGAATCTCTCCTTCAGGTCTTGATACATCTTTGTTCCTCCAGGATGGATAGAATACATGGTCTCATGAGCTTCGACCATGATGGTCTGCTTGAGATCAGACTCAGAGGGAACACAAATACGGCCTTCATACCATAATCCCCCATCAGCATCGATAGTAAACCCAGCAACCTTCTCCTTCTCCATGCGGGCCTTAATACCATCAATACTTTTCTGGCCTTTCTGCGCCTCTTTGATTTGGTCAACCAGAGTTGGTTTAAGTTCTATGGCGTCCAACATACCATAGCTGACCACTTCAATGCCAAGTTGGTCAAGCTCTTTCCACAACTCGGGCTGCCTTACTAAAATCATAGCATTTAGAGAGGCCGGCTCTCGACTAAGAGCATCCGCAACTACATTTGCCTTCCCAGGGTGATAATGAATACTCAGATCATAATCTTTAATGAGCTCAATCCAGCGGCGCTGCCTCATGTTGAGCTCACGTTGAGTAAAGATATACTTTAAACTCTTATGATCCGTGTAAATTTCCACTCTTCTTCCCATAAGAAAGTGTCGCCATGTTTTGAGGGCATGCACGACAGCAGCAAGCTCTAAGTCATGAGTGGGGTAATTCAACTCGTGGGGTCTCAACTGGCGGGATATGAAAGATATCACTTTCCCTTCTTGCATAAGTACGCTTCCAAGACCAAGCTTAGAAGCGTCACAATATACGTCGAAATTCTTGGTGATATCCGGCATAATAAGGATTGGAGCGGTCACAAGTCGATGTTTTAACTCATTGAAACTCTCTTCACACTTGTCCGTCCATAGGAACTTGCTATCCTTCTTGAGCAACTGGGTGAGGGGTCTGGCTATACTCGAGAATCCCTGAACAAACTTGCGGTAATATCCTGCCAAACCCAGAAAGGATCTGACTTCAGTCTGGTTGGTTGGAGCAGCACGCTTCTCCACAGACTGAACTAGAGTAGGGTCAACAGATATTCCTCCCGCAGATACTACATGTCCAAGAAACCCGACTTCCGTCAACCAGAATTGACATTTACTAAACTTAGCATACAATTGATGCTCACGAAGTGTTCCGAGCACAATTCTCAGATGTTCTTCGTGTTCTTCCTCACTCCGAGAATATATGAGAATGTCGTCAATAAACACCACGACAAACTTGTCTAGAAAATCCATGAATACCTTATTCATGAGATTCATGAAATAGGCAGGGGCATTGGTTAGACCAAAGGACATCACGGTGTATTCATACAACCCGTAACGAGTGGTGAAAGCAGTCTTGGGAATATCGGTATCACGGACTTTCAATTGGTGATAACCAGTCCGAAGGTCGATCTTCGAGAAGATTACGGCCCCATTCAGCTGGTCAAACAGGTCTTCAATTTTGGGCAACGGGTATTTGTTCTTGATGGTAACATCATTCAACTTGCGGTAGTCCACACATAAACGAGTGGTACCGTCCCGTTTTTCCACAAAAATGATCGGAGATCCCCAAGGCGATGCACTAGGGCGAATCAAACCTTTTCTCAACATATCATCCAGCTGGGTCTTCAACTCATCTAATTCCTTTGGGTTCATCCGATAAGGTTTCTGTGCTATGGGTCCAGTTCCGGGCACTAACTCGATCACAAACTCGATATCCCGATCTGGGGGCATACCGGGTAACTCTTCAGGAAAAACATCCGGATATTCGCAAACGACCGGGACTTCCTCAAGGTCAGGGCGGGCTATACCAGTGTGGCAGTGAACTTGTGATGAAGGTTTAGTTGCAGTGTACGCAACCTTTTCCCCATCCTCAGAGATCATTTCAATTGATTTCTTAGTGCAGTCAATAACCCCCTTATACTTGGCCATCCAGTTCATACCGAGTACCACTTCTATCCCTTTGGATCCCAGCACTATAAGATCAGCATGAAAAGTTTTCCCTTGTATTTCTACTGGTACTTCATTGCAAATTAGGTTGGCTTTAGTACTATCCCCAGGTATTTGTACTAACATAGGGTTGTCCATACAGGAATGCTTCATACCACTTTTCTCGGCAAAAGGTTTAGTGACAAAGGAATGCGATGCACCAGAATCAAACAGTACTGCTGCTGGCACCGAGTTGACAGGAAACGTACCCATCACCATGTCTGGTGCCTCCTGAGCTTCTGCAGCAGTGACGTGGTTCAGGTGTCCCTTCATCCTATTCTGCCGTCCAGTGGAAGGGCCATGGTTCATCTTGGTTGCAGTAGGCTGGGCTGTGGCGGTAGCTCTGGTGGGGCACTCACGAGCAAAGTGACCTTCCTTTCCACAGGCAAAGCAACCTCCAGAAGGCTTTGGGCTTGGGTTAGGCTTGGGAGCATTATTGGAGTTGTTCCCATTTCCACCATTGTTGCCTCCATAGCGGTTTCCATGATTATTCCCAGAATGATTACCATGGTTACCACCATAGCTATTTCCTCCGTACTTTGGTGCATAGTTGGGGTTGTAGTTGTTGGGCCTTGGTGCATAGTTGTGGTTGGGGCGGGGTGCATAAGCAGGCGCCTTGTGGGATGGTGGCCTCGCATACGGAGTGTTGCGAGTCCTTTGAGCACTAGGTCCTCCATGCACAGTCATTTTACGCTTGCGGTTTTCATCAGCAGCCTTCCGCTTGTGCTCCAGCACCATAGCGGCATTTGCAAGGGTCTCCAAGTCCTGGAATGGAACCACCACTAGAGCGCACTGGAGCTCATCATCCAGCCCATTTAAGAACCTCTCCTTCTTCTTATCATCAGTATTGATATCATCCTGTGCATACCTGGACAGAGTAGTGAAATTCTCCCAGTATTCAGACACAGGCATACTTCCCTGCCTCAGCTTCAGAAATTTCTCACGCATAAGTGTCATCATTCCTTGGGGAATGTGATACTTGCGGAATCTTGCAGAGAAATCCTCCCAGTTGAACACGTGACCAGCAACAACAGTATCACGTGTAGTCTCCCACCAAGTCCTGGCAGGACCAGCAAGGAAATGGGAGGCAAACAGGACCTTATCATTTTCCTCAACTGCAGCAACTTCCAGTTTGTTCGCAATGGTGCGGAGCCAGTCGTCAGCATCGAGAGGCTCCACAATCCTAGTGAAGATTGGGGGGTTTGTGTGCTGAAAGTCTCTCAGTCTCGAGCGAGCACCATTGCCATTGCCATTGCCATTATTGTTGGCGGCAGCAGCTAGTTGTTGCAGAGCGGTAATGGTAGCTGCACTCTCATCTCGGCTGGCCTGGCGATCTTCCATCAGCAGGGCCAACAATGCCTCCACTGTGGGTGGTGGTGGCGGTGGGGGTTCGCGACGAGGTGCCATTCTGAAGTGAAAACATGTGTAAGTTTTAGAAGTATATTCTTGTTTTTGAAAACCCAGTACCTTTAACATAAGAAAAAGGAATACGAGTGATATGTTTCAAAAACAAGAGCGGGGCAGTCGCAAACATGGATGAAAAGAACGCGAAATAGTGACAATCATCAAGGAAACAAGCAGAACATTCCATTCATCACACAACTTAAACAGAGTCTTTGACATTACACACACACATTACAAGCCATATCTTACAAGGAAGGCTTCATCGAGATACAAGGGGTGCGATTGGTGGGGTCATCGCAAGGCTACTACTAGCAAAACGATCTAGCATACTTATCTAGCATCTAGACCAGCATCAAGTGCTAAGGGTAGGAGGCTGTGACTACACAGAGTCGTCACTGTCCCCAACCTCGAAGATACGCTCCTCAGGGTCCTCCTCCTCCTCCTCGCCAAGCAGGTCATCGTCATCCTGCTCGCTAGCCTCACTCATATCCATCCCCTCCAAGTCAGACGGAACATCCTCTACTGGCAGGAGCTCCTCAATCTCCCTGCTGAGCTCTGCGCCCTCCTCCTCAAGCTCCTCTATGGCAGAGTCTCTCTCGCGGCTATGTCGTCACGAGCTATGTGAAGCCTAGTGTGCAGAACTGAGTTAGCCCCCTCCAGAGCCGTCACCCTGCTAGTGAGACGAGCACGGCTCAGTCGGGTGGCCCGCAGCTGTCTCTCCAAGGCACGACTCCTCGCGGTGGCGGCCTCCAACTCCTCCCTCAACTGAGACAACTGCTGTGCTAGTGCTCCACTCTCCTCCTGGCTGTCCTGAAGCTCAGCCCTCAGCTCGTCAGTCTCGGCTATCAGTGTGTGATGCACCAATGTGCCAAGGTGATGAGCGAGTTGCTGATCGTCCAACCTGTGCTGAGTGCGGTACAACAGAATCTCCATCTCGTCCAAGTGAGGACCAACAGTGGTAGTGTCTGGCTCGACAGGAAGTGGTATGCCCTCCTCATCGCGCCTCCCAATCAACTCGAACCGGGAACCGATGAACATGTACTCCCCAATGTGCGCCAGTCGTGCCACTGACTCCTGAATCACCCGCACGGCTGCCTCGGTCCAAGAACGATCAACAGCACGAAAGACGTAGGCCTCCACTGTCGGGCTAGCCAGAGGTGCACGGATAGTGACCTCCGCGTACCAGTCTCCCTCCAGAGGTGCACCGTCAACTAGACCTCCTCGCAGCTCCGGAAGTGGGCGTCCCAACACAGTGGCCATAGCCACTAGTCTCTCCTCGAAAAGGAAAGTCTCGCCACGTGGACGTCCCAACTGGAAAGCCTCGGTGATGACCACGTCCATCTACACAAAGTTTTAAGTATAGTTTTAGTGATACCACAGTGTGCAAAGTTTTAAGTTTATGCAAAGAACAATCTTAATGCAAGTAGAGTTTAACACAGAGAGGTGGTGGGATATAGGGAATATTTTTATACATAGTCATATATCCAATCTTTTTGTATTTATAACTTATATTTTTGGAGTATACACTAACGTCCATGCTAACTAAGGTCTCCTAGAGTCAGGATGGCTCTGATACCAACTTTGTAGAGGCCCCAAACCGGAAGGTTCAGAACCCCTCATATGCATTCATTCACAATCCCAGAATAACCAGTTGTGAACAACATACGTAGTTGGCATACAGAATACATCATCCATTACACGAATATTAGAGTCTTACATAAATGGTCACATGACCAAGTTCGTGATAACTGTCACACAGGACAGACATTCAAAATAAACACAGCGGAAGACGATAAGCATAGCGTAGTAGAACCCGAGTCACGCCTCATCCTACAGGCTGCTGACTGGGAGACGATCCTAACTCGCAGGGCCATCAGCGTAGAACTCCTCCTCATAGAACTCCTCCTGGAGTGGCTCCTCATAGTCTGATAAGTAGATACCAGGGGCGAAACCAAATGAGTACATTTGAATGTACTCAACAAGACATCCTTTATGAGCTTACAATAATGCATACATGCTTATTTGGTGGAGTGGGTAGGCCATACATATGGTTCAGCTACCCATGACAGATAAAAGATTTATCATGGTTGATTCATCAAGTTTAGTCCTTTGTGGATAAAACATTTAAAATAATGTAGTTTTTCTCTCGTAGATATCACATATCTTGGAGGTTTTATAAGACTTTTTAGAAAAGAAAGTTTTCTTTTCAGAAACTTCTAGTAATAGTTTCCTTCTCATCAGTATCTCGCAGATACCAATTCATTCCTCCATAGTACCTCGCAGGTACAAAGCCGTCCTTCAAAACCTCTTTTGAAAAGTTGACACAATACTAGCTACATGGCCATTCAACCGTCCATATCCGAGGACGCGGCTATCTCGAGATAGTTTTACTCTGCAGAGGTGTACACACTTCCACTAGATCCAGAATCCGCCATGAAACAACCATGGACTATTCCCAACCTATGGGAACATCAGATAACTGATCTTGACTATCCACTATGTACAAGCTAGAACATGACTATCTCTTCAATTGGGTTTCCCCCTCCCCGGCAAGCCGTGTCGCACACCGCCCAGACAGGAGGCCCAACTGCTGCATCCGGAGGGAAATTAATCCCACACTTTAGATGTACCGTATCCTCCACTCCTAGTGACATTTCGGTTCGGAGGATTCAATCCCCTATAGCACTTGAGATAGCTCACATACTAACCATAACAAGTTTTTAATCAAGCCCCTACCCATATCGGGGTAAAGTGGCAGTACGATAATAGTTGTCCAGCGAAGACTAGGTTATGTGTCTTTTGTAAACATTTCTCGAAAATTTCCCATCATGACATCCTTCCGGTAGACAGGGTCTCACCCTTCCTCCGGAGTTTTTCTTTCATAAGGTAATTGTTTACAAAAACACATTTTTTTTGTAGTTCATTTAAGAACTCAAGTTTTAAGTTGGTTAATGGTATGTATATACCATTTAGTGGCTAAGGGCTTGGCAATACCAAGTTGACTATTAATATGATTCCTTCATCTAATAATATTAATAGTAGTAGTATTCACAACAAAAATAGTTTTGAGAGTATAGTTTTGTGAAAACTTCAGAAGTGAAAAGCATGCATGATAGATAATGATAAGTATTTATACAGCAAGCATTAGGATGGCTTGCCTTGGTACAAGTGATGGTCCTGGTCCTGAAAGTAACAGGAGTTGCAATACCCTTCTTCAGCAAATCCTCCCTCCTCGTTTTCTAACGTCGTAAAAAGAAATAAAGGCACACTTTCAGAGCCAACCAAGACAAAAAATGCTACAAGTGATACATACAGCAAGCAATTAAAATGTAACACTCAAGACATTCAATTATCCCTTAAGAAAAAAGACAAGAAAACCACAGTGGAAAAATCTGCTTTTTCCTAGTGTTTATGTGTGGTGAAACTCAATGATTTTAAGTCAAGAGCATCATGGACCAGTGGGGTAAATCACAAGTTAATAGACAGTAGGGTGTCACATAAAACACAATTTGACGTCTAAAAACTCCCCCAATACTTTCTATGGCAAACACAAAATATAAGCTAAAATATGCAAGTGGTGAAAAAGGCTTATGACAAATAGTCAAGCTCCTTTTCCACCATGAAACAAAAATACCAGTGGGTGTTCCACTAGCATAATGATCATAAAGAGGTTATTAAGCCTCTGGTCACATTTCAAAAAAAATGCTCAAAACAAACAAACTAGTCCCACAAACTCCTACTCATACTAGTAGAAACTTGGGAAAAATACTAGACTAGTTTATACTTCACTTGTTAATTTTAGGCACAAGTGTGCAAACTAACAGAGGTAAAATACTCCTATAATCAGTACCAAAATGCTACTGGATCCCACAAAATAACATAAAAAGTTTAGCTATGAGACAAGGAAAAACTAGACTAAAATTGCCACACATGTGAGGGAATTTAAATCTAGGCACCCAAATGGTACTCAAGCAATTTCTAATACTTAAGGGAAAATTAACAGAGGTGAAAACACAAGGATAACAATGCCACAAGGACATTTCATCCTCTGTTTTCAACCACAAAGAATCATATTTTTCCATAGTGGAAAACAAAACAAAAAGGCATGCATGTATAATCTAGTAGGAAATCTAGACCTTAAGCAATGCTATTTTAAATCTATTCTAAACTCAAACACCAAGTAACCAGAGGTGTTGTAACTAAAATAACAGTACCAAAATGGTACTGGTTCCTTGAAAAATTAATCTAGCAAAAAGGCTAGATACAAACTAAAAATCCACTCACAAACCTAGATAGAAAATAAGCTATGAGTAAGATTTATGCATGGAAAATAATTCTAAAAATCCTACCACTCAAGCCATTTATTCTAACATGTTCAACCAACTTGTAATCATCAATACTACACTAGATAACAACATTACAAGCAAGAACACAATAGGTGCACATCACAAAATGATCATAAAAAACAAGATCTAGGAATTAAAAATTAGGCAGAAAAGTGCTAAAACTTGTTCTGTCTCCCTAATTTTTTCTGTGGCTCCAAAAATTAAATCCTTCTAGGATGTGATAGTACTTAACAATACAAAGCCTCTCCAATTGGTCCCACTCAAAAATAATGTCTCAAACTCCCCCTAAAATTCTTGGAATAGCTCACTGATGTTTAACCAAAATGGATGGCATTTCCAAATGGTAACTCTCCTGGATGCAAACTAAAATTCTAATGGTAGGTATTGATAAGGGCTTTCCAAAACAGTTGAGTTTGCTCAAAAATGTTTTGTATTTTTGAAGTTCTATTCATTTCCATTTTAATGGTACTGTCTGGCAAAATGGCTATAGAAAAATAAATAAAAGTCAAAACATTATTCTTCCAAAGGGAGGTGGTTGTGATTTTGTTTGGCTACATGTACAAAAATTGGCAAAGCCAAATAAAATGGTTTGCTATTTTTCCTAGGCCAAAAGCTAACAGGTAAGAATCTGTAAAAAAATTTGATTTAATTTTAACAGGGGCTAGCCCAGACGGGCTCGATTCGCTGCGCGCGGCCCAGCTAGGACCTAGGCCAGCCCAGGCTGCGCGCGCGCGGGGGCGGGGGACGCGGGAACCGGTCGTTCAAGCGTGGCCGTTGATCTCGCGATCAACGGTCCCGCTTCTTTCTTCTTCCTCTCGCCTAGCGCGACAAGGCCCGCGCCGAACACCTTACGGGCACGCATGGGGCGGGCAGAGGGCTCACCTAGGGGTCCCGTGGAGCGACGCGTGGAGGCGGTGGGGTCGTGGGAGGCTGGTGGCGCGGTGGTGGCGGCGTTCGCTTCCCCGACTGCGAGCTCCTCTCCGCGGCGGCACGGCGGACACGGCGGCGACGGCTCGGGCTCTCCTGCAAGCGAAAGCATCGCGGAGGGTGTCAGGGAGGTTGCCAAGGGTACGGGAAGTTCGCTCGTGCAAGAATCGCGAGCTCACACGCACGGGTTGGTCCGTTTCGAGTCGGGGGATCTCCCGGTGGCCGGCGGCGAAAAAGTGCCCGTGCGGCTCGCACACGGCGAGGCACGGCCTGAATTTTCGGGTGTGGAGGCGTGGATGGGTGTGGTGTGCGGTGGCGAAACGGCAAGGCCGTTGGAGCTTTGTAGGCACGGGGCCGCGGGCGTGCTCTTCGGGTGGCATGTGCGTGTGCGTGTGTGGCAAGCTGAGGGATGGGGGGGCCGTTTCTCTCGTTGCATCTCGAGCCAGGGGCGGTGCCAAACTTGCTATTCACCACAGTAGAGCTAGGGTAGAGAGGCATGAGGGTTTTTTAGGCAATGCCACTTGCACACCCCCCCTCTACTCGAGCTCTAGTTTCCCTCCTCTTTCCTTCTACTCTAAGGCACCACTCGGGCCAACTAGCACATGGGGTTACAGAGGATGTCAAGGCAATCAAAATAGACACCAAGTTTATTCAAATCCATGAAGAATTGGCAGAGAAACAAACCTCCAAAGTTCTGTCCAAAAACAGTTTTCAGAAAATTCAGTAAAAGACTTAGTGAAATTTTCACTAAGTGTTGGAAAAACAGAGTTTTGAAGCAAAAGTTGGCTTCTGTTTGATTGGGCAATTGAACTTGGATTTTGGAAATTCAAGTTGCCAATTGTTATATGTACTATCTAGTTTGAGAAAACAACAAGTACACCAGAAAATGAGTTGGTTAACCCTCTGAAAACAACTGCCCAAAAAGCTATGTTTCTGTTTTCCAAAAAGAAATGGTTTTTCAATATTTTTATACTAGGAAAACAATCATGGATTAGATTGTTTTCCAAGTGCTAAATTCAAACCAGTGGCATATAGTTGTACTACATAACATGTTCAACCATAATACCACAAGAAAACAACAAATCAAATATGTTTGATTCTTGAAAACAAGTGTGGAAAACAGCTAGTCATGTTGTTTTTCTGCTAAAAGTTTAAATAGGAAATAAATTCCCAAAGCTATTTAAATCCCAACCAAAGTGTTTCCTTGGTCAAGACATGACTAAATAATGCTATCATGAGTGAATCAAGTATCCCCCAAGCTTTGAAAAGGAATTTCTTAGGGTTTCCAGTTGAAAAACATCAGGCAGACAATAATCAATCATCAGGAAAAATCCTCAAATGAGTGAAAATAAACACACCACTTATATTGCATAGATACACATGACTACACAAACATGTTGTCCACTTAAATGTCTTACAAAAGTCTTAAGAGGCTTGCTAATTTAATATTAAACAAGGGCTTAAAAACAGGGGTGTTACATCCTCGCCGCCGGTGACCACCGTGATCCTCTGTCAGGTTCAGGACTGAACCTTTGTTCAGTTTCGTCAGATAAGCGTAGCTCCACCTCAAAACCACGCGCGCGCTTCCACTGTCACCAAACGAATCCGCACCGTACTGGATAGATCTAACGGAGCGCAGCGCTAGGGCGCGGGATCGATCCCCCGCGGCGCAGAATAAACCAACCTTTTTGCTCCTTTGCCACGCGGGATAGCTGGTCCCACCTGCCATCGACCGCGGATGCCACGCAGGCACACACACGCGCGCCACGCAGCGCCAGCTGGGCGCTGGCCCACAGGCCAGTGACCCAGGGGTTGATCTGCTGCGTGGAAAAGGTTCCCAGGGGCCTTTCTGTAATTCCTTTTTCGCATCGAAGCCCCTGGAACTTTTCTGTAACTGTTTAAATCACAAAATAGCCCTTGAAATTTCAAATTCAAATAACTTTTGTATTTCAAATCCAAATTAAATAAATAAAATATGTTTTCTGTACCAAATTTAATTCTCTACATGTTTAAATCATTTGTTTACTGTTTTGAACATTTCAAATGTTTCCAAAAATTCAAATTCAAACTACTATTTCAAATTTGGTCAAATTCATAACTAATTCAAATTTAATTCAAATGGCCCATATAAAATATGTTTTCCATGCAAAATTGAACCACATTTCCAAATATAAAATTTGCTTCCTGTTTTGAATAATTAAAATTGGTTAAATAATTTTAAACCTTGTTTAAATCATTTAAAATTGCTAAATTCATAACTTGGTCAAATTAAATTCTTTTTGAACATATAAAATATGTTTTCAAACCAGAAAAATATAATCTTTTCAAATATGAATCTTATTGAATGTTTTGAACAAATAAAAATTCAAATAATTTCATACTTGAATTAAATTCATTTAAATCTTGTTTAATTCATAATTAATTCATTTTAATTCCTTTTTCAACAAATGAGACATGTATTCCATCTAAAATTTTGTGTTCTTTCCAAATATGAACTTTGTTATTTTGAACATTTAAAATTGGTGAAAATAACAAATGCTTGTGTAACTCATTTAAGAAGCCAAATTTCATAACTTAATAAATAAAATTCCAACCTTGGTAAACTTCATATCAAATTGAAGCTAATGTTGTTTTCTCATTGTTTTCCTCATCCATGCATCATTCTAATCAACTTTTACATGATGGTTAGTTGTAGATCATTTAATTCAACCTTAATTCATGGGCTTCTCCATATGCAATCCAAATTGCATATGGGCCCATTTAATTATGTTTACCATGTCAACCAGCTTATCTTTGATGCATCAATTAAATTGTCATGCATCAACCCATGTTTGTGCATTATGCCATGTTATTGATTGTTTGTCTCTCTGCGTTGTTTGTTTGCTTCTTCCCGAATAGACGACGACGTTGAGACAGACGAGGTTTATGACACTACTTCTGAGGAGTTAGCCCAGTACCAGGCTACTGAGTTTGCAGGCAAGTATTCACTCACATGAACCATTGTGTCCTTTCCACACTGGATACCGATACTTTCTGTTGTCTATTCTGCTAGCCTTAAGATTCGTTGCTTGTGTTCCGATCCTATCACATGTTATCCTGTAACCCTGATATGGCCTATCCTCTACACCTATAACCCTGTTGCTTGTTGCCTGTGTCTTACTAGCATGCTTAGGGTTGTTTATGCTCGAGTCTATTGTCCGTTATGTCTGTTACCATATTTATTATGTTCTGGGGGCTCGATGTTAAATAACAACCTGTTAATGTATGAGGTAATGCTAATTTGATGATAAGGCACCGGCAGGAGGCCGGGTATGGTTTTGAGGCCTGCTAGTGTCGAACTCAGGAAAAGTTCTTGTCCTCTAGATCCATGATGAGCGTGCTAAACGCATGTGGGAAGCGTGTATGGGCGCCCCCCCTCAATTTGATTCGATTCGCATCTCGTCCAAATCGCCTCATTTAGTTCGGGTTTTCCATTTGCCGCATGCATATGCAGGTGCGAACCCGAGGCCAGGGTGGAACTTTTGTAGTCGGCATTTAGGGAGACACGTTCTTAGAGTGCTATGAGGGTCCCCTTTTCTTCGTGGGGCTTGATTAGCCGTGCGCTCAATTGCACGGGGTTCTTTGGGCTTGATGCGAAGAAGAGTTGGGTTGTGTTGAGTGCCTCGCTTGGTGGAAGTGCATTTCCATCTGGCGGGGTATTCTTACGTGTTCGGCCAAATTGGTGCATCCCTGCAGGGTTAAATCTTCTCGAGAAGCCGTGTTGTCCGCGGTTATGGATGACTTGGTGATAGGGCTGGCTAACAAGGATTAGACAACTTACACCTAATCAACAATAAGTTGACTAGTAATAGGCATATTGTCACAATAACTTGAACCCTCACTAATCCAACTGTGTGAGTTATCCTCGGATTGCTTCTTTGGATAAGGGGCGAGATCCAGGATGGGTTTGTTTGAGGATAGTGGTAGTTGGTTACGATACGCTATCTTATCCCCTTCTTTTAGCCGGATGTTGTAGCGTGTCTCTGTAGTTGGTTAGGCAGCCCGCTGCCGCACTTTTGTATCACCTACCTTCCGTTGAACCCAAAGCATCTGTACTTGGTGTTGCCGGGTACACTTTGGTATTTTGTGCGTCTTGCTTGCCAGTACTTGTCTGTACTGACCCCTTTGGGGCTGTGGTTTCCGCATACTACGTTTTCGAGGATCCCCATGGTGGCTACTACGTGGAGTATGACGAGGCTGCTGACGAGTAGATAGCGGTCCCGGGCAGGATCCGAGACATCGTGGATGGGCTCCGTCTTTTCGTTTCCGGCCTCTTAGGCCTATTTGGATTTTGTCTGTACTCAGACACTTTGGATGCTTCCGCTGTGATGTAATGATGACTTGTTGGGACATGTGTCCTCTGGATAATTGTATTTGCTATCTCTGCTCTAGTGAGAGCTATTTGCAACTTATTTCTATTTCTTTGTGTCTTAGAGATTTGTTGTGATATCACTTGTTCAAATGCCGTTGACGTACCATGTGTGTATGTTATGAAGTACGTCAATGGAAGTAGTCGGATTTCTATGGGATGGTTTACGCAGACGATGAATAGTAGGGGATGGTTGTCACATGTTTACATGTTGGCCTACTCATATTAAGATGCGGGTGCCGGTATGCCCCGTAAGCCATTTATCTACTCTTTAGCGGACTGTGAGTATCCTCTAGAAGTCCGGGTGCGACAAATGGTATCAGAGCCTGTCTGCCTGTAGGATCCCTTTTACTGGTCGCAGTTGAGTCTAGAAACTATTTTGTAGCTATATAGTAAAAATGAAACGTGAGAGTAGGAATTCTGTTCTTTTATTTATTTCCCCACCCACCCTCCATTTTTCTTGTAAGGAAGTGCAACGTTGTTTTCTCTTCTCGTCTAAACTTTCAAGTTAGGATTTCACGTATCCTGGTTTCTCTAGGATGGTTATATCCACTAGACCATAGGAATGGAGGTGGTTGTGACATGATTTATCATGTTGCCTACTCACGATTGAGAACGGAGGCGTGTAAGCCCCGGAAGCACATCCTCTATTCCTTAAGAAGTAGATATTTATCCTTTAGAAGCCCGGATGGGTTTTCCGTAGTACCTCAGGAGTGTTTGGTCTCGTGTTTCCCGATGTTGCTTCGATATCCTATTCTTCTCAACATCCTTTTCGTCCGTTGAAACCTTGTTGTTGCTTGCCACTTCAGTTCTTCTACCGGCGTCTAATCAAAACTTCCCCGATCATCTGCAGATGGATCGCAGGTTCTACCCGCAGGTGGTTCGTATGACTCGCTGCAAGAGCACTGCCTGTTATCCGGAGATGCTGAGAGACATGGTCACTTTTCTGGGGTTCCGTTGGGCACCAGAGTACCAGGTCTACGAGCAGCAGCGAGAGTTTGACCAGATCTACTACCAGGCTATCGTCTACATTCTGTCAGATGATGGCAGAGCGTAGTCCACCGCTACGAGGCAGTAGGTTCCACAGTGGATATGGCTGTGTAGCAGGCAGCTTATGTGAGTCTCACCGTCCTTCGTGCTGAATACTGGGGATTTGACGATTCTATCTATCGCCACATCCCCCGTGGTTACATCACTTCGGAGGGAGCTCACTTCACTCTCTACGACAACTTGGATGTCTACGAGCATGATAACTCCAGGCTGCACACCACCGCTCAGTTTGTGAGGCACAGTGACGCAGTTGCCAGCACACTATCTCAGGAGTTGGCTTCAGTCAGAGAGCAGCTTTACCTTGCTTTGACTCGTCTGGCGACTTACACCACAGACTTTGTTGGAGACGAGCGTTTTGCACGTTTCGATCAGCCAGTTGGTCGTCGTCTGCCAGATGCTGGAGGTTACGAGCCGATCAGAGGTCCACTCCTTAACCTTGGTGCTGGTTACACTGGGATTCCACGCTTTGGAGCACAGGGAGTCGACGCTATGTACTTCACCACACCTAGAGTCGCTCTCAGACCACGTCAGATCTACGTGGATCGTCGTTCTACCTACTTTCGTGGGCGTGCTCCTCACCGTACCTCTCGCCGTACTCCAAGTCGCCGTCCTGCGTGATGAGCATGGGAGTACCGATGTATCCATTCTTAGCTATGTGTAGTTATCCTTTGGCATTCGAACCATTTATGGTGTGTTGGATATTCTGATGTATTTGAACATGTGATGATGTACCTGTTGGTTATCTATTCATGCGTCAGAATAATCTCTCTTTCGGTTGCCAAGTCTATCCTTTTCTATTGTTGTGCTAAAATGCATTTCCATTCAGGATGCCGCCAACAAGGAACAACGCGCCTGAGCCACCGCCAATCGTGGAGCTGTTGACTCAGATGACCCAAGTCATGGCGCAGATGGCCCAGTTTCAGACTAATCAGCACAACAACCAGACAGCTCCACGAGTCAGCATCAAGGAGTTTCTCAGTCTGGGCCCAAGAGCTTTCGTGGCCACACGCGAGCCCCTGGACGCTGATGACTGGATCCGTGAGATAGCTAAGGCTCTGGAGATTGCTCACGTAGCTGAAGAAGACAAGGTCAAGTATGCCTCCTATCTGCTGAAGGGTCAGGCAGCTACTTGGTGGGAGAACTTCCAGGCCATGAGAACTGGGATACCAGTCACGTGGAATTGTTTCAAGGAAGCCTTCCTGAAGCACCACATTCCAGACGGTCTCATGGAAAGGATGCGTGAAGAGTTTTGCTCACTCAAGCAGGGAAAGTTGGACGTCATCGGGTATCTGAGTGAGTTCAATCGCCTCGCTCGGTACGCTGGAGATGAGGTGTCCACTGAGGCTAAGAAGATGGCAAGGTTCCGCAGAGGTTTTAACCCGGAGCTCAAGTATGCCCTCACAAACGTCAAGGCCAACAACTTCGAGGATCTCGTTAACACCGCGCTCAATGAAGAAAATGGGCGCAAGGCGTTCGAGGAGTCTCGCAAGCACTCGCGTGAGGGTGGTTCCTCCTCCAACATGACCACCCCTCCGCAGAAGCGCCGCATCTGGGTACCAAATGGTGCTGTCACTCGGGCTCTATATGCCCAAGCTTCTCCAGGCTTCGCTCCCCGCCCACCCAACCCTGCTTAGCTGCATGATCTAAGGGTTTCAATGGGGCAGCCAAGGCCAGGGCCTCCTCGTGTCGTCACTTGCTACAAGTGCAAGCAGGCGGGGCACTACGCCGACAAGTGCACGCAGAGGCAGCTACCTCCACCACCACCTCGTCCCAACACAAACTAGGCAATGGTGCGCGCTCCCCCGCCTAAGGCCTTCAACTCCAACAACAGGCCTGTCGGGAGGACCGCAAGGGTGAATCATGTCAAGATCGACAAAGCTGAGGAAGCTCCTGGCGTCGTTCTCGGTACATTTCCCGTAAACTCTTTTCCAGCTAAAGTGTTGTTTGATACCGGAGCATCGCATTCTTTTGTGTCAAAGATCTTTGCCACAACAAACAACCTAATTGTGGTTCCACTAAGCAATCAGATCACTGTTCACTCCCCGGGATCTCAAATGTTGACTTCCAAGATAAGTAAGGACAATCAAATCCTAATTGGAGGGCGCATATTCCTTGCTTCACTCATGTTGCTGGGAAGTTCTGACATTTATGTCATTCTTGGTATGGATTGGCTGAATGCCAATAAAGCAAGGATTGACTGTGCTCAAAAGTCAATAACTCTGTCCCACCCTTCTGGCCAGATAATCTATTCTACAAATGAATCAAGTTCCATTCAGCTGTGCACCCTCGATGCAAAACCTCTACCTTCACTTGAAAATGTTCCGGTGGTCTGCGAATTCCCTGACGTCTTTCCAGAAGAGTTGCCAGGGATGCCTCCGGACAGAGCTGTTGAGTTCGTGATCGAACTTGAACCATGTACTGCTCCAATCTCTAAGCATCCCTACAAGATAGGAACTACCGAGCTGAAGTTGTTGAAGGAACAAATTGATATGTACATGGAGAAAGGTTACATTCAACCTAGTTCCTCGGCTTGGGGTTGCCCAAGTCTGTTCGTTGCGAAGAAGGATCACACAAAGAGACTCGTTGTTGACTATCGTCCTCTTAACGAGAAAACCATAAAAAACAAGTATCCAATTCCTCGCATTGATGATCTTTTTGATCAACTTGCTGGAGCCTCAATATTCTCTAAGTTGGACTTGAGAATGGGTTACCATCAAATAAAGATCAGAAAAGAGGATATTCCAAAGACAGCCTTCACCACTCGCTACGGTCTATATGAATTCACCGTCATGTCCTTTGGTCTCACCAATGCACCGGCGACATTCTCTCGACTCATGAATTCTGTCTTCCATGAATACCTCGACAAGTTCGTTGTGGTATATCTTGATGACATTCTTGTCTACTCAAAATCCGAGGAAGAGCACGAAGAACATCTTCGTCTCACTCTCATGAAGCTTCGCGAGCATCGTCTTTATGCCAAATTCTCCAAATGTGAGTTCTGGATTTCAGAAGTTGCTTACCTTGGTCATGTCATCTCAGCCAAGGGCATAGCCATTGATCCAGAAAAGGTTAAAGCAATTGTTGATTGGAAACCTCCAAAGACGGTGAAGCAAGTAAGAAGTTTTCTTGGCTTGGCTAGCTATTGCCGTCGCTTCATCCAAAACTTCTCTAAGATTGCCAAACCTCTCACTGACCTCACAAAGAAGGACAAGAAGTTCGTCTGGTCTCCACAATGTGATGAAAGTTTCAATCTCCTAAAGACTAAACTCACTTCTACACCAGTTCTGGTTGGCCCAGATCCTTCCAAGCCTTTCCAAATATTCTGTGATGCTTCTCTCCAAGGTCTAGGTGCAGTTCTTATGCAAGAACGTCAAGTTGTGGCTTATGCTTCACGTCAGTTGAACGCACATGAGCTCAATTATCCCACTCATGACCTTGAACTTGCAGCAGTTGTGTTTGCCCTCAAGAAATGGAGACAATACTTGTTGGGTAATCGCACTGAAATCTTTTTCGATCATAAGAGTCTGAAGTACATATTCACTCAACCAGATCTAAACCTCAGGCAAAGGAGATGGATTGAAAAGATCAAAGACTTTGATCTTACCATTTCTTACACTCCAGGCAAGGCTAATGTTATGGCCGATGCTCTCAGTCGCAAGTCGTATTGCAATAATCTCATGATCATGGAAAGCCGACCTCCTCTTCATGAAGAATTCCATAAGCTCAATCTTGGTCTTGTTCCTCAAGGCTATCTTGCAAACTTGACAGCCAGTCCAACTCTCGAGGACAAGATTCGTTCTGAACAACTTCGTGATGCTGAAATCAAGAAGATGGTAGAACACATCAAAGAAGGCAAGGAGAAATTTAAGTCCTTCTCAATTGATGACAAGGGAACTGTGTTCTTCAAAGGACGCATTGCAGTTCCTCAGATTCAAAGTCTCAAAGATGTCATTCTCAAGGAGGCTCATGAAACTGCTCTCTCCATACACCCTGGATGTACAAAGATGTACCAGGATCTCAAGACGCTGTATTGGTGGCCTAGCATGAAACGTGAAATTGCTCAATACGTTTCTGAATGCGATGTTTGTCAACGTGTCAAGGCAGTTCATCAGAAAACAGCCGGTCTTCTCCAACCTCTGAAAACCCCTGAGTGGAAGTGGGACATGATTGAAATGGACTTCGTCACTGGTTTTCCAAAGTCCAAGAGGGGCAACGATGCAATCTTCGTTGTCATTGATCGACTCACTAAAGTCGCTCACTTCTTTCCTGTCAAAGAAACAATCTCATCTAGTCAGTTAGCAGAGCTCTACACAGCAAAGATTGTTCCTCTTCATGGTGTTCCATTGGAAATAAGCTCAGACCGTGGAAGCATCTTCACTTCTCATTTCTGGAAAATCTTTCAAGAAGCATTGGGCACCAAACTTCTGTTCAGCACAGCTTATCACCCTCAGTCTCAAGGGCAAGTCAAAAGAGTCAATCAGATTCTCGAGGATATGCTCAGAGCATGTGGTCTCTCCTTTGGCATGAAATGGGAGGAATGTCTTCCATATGCTGAATTCTCCTACAACAACAGCTTCCAGGCAAGCCTAGGCATGACACCATTTGAGGTTCTTTATGGCCGCAGATGCAGGAGTCCAATCAATTGGTCTGGAGCTGGTGAACGTTCACTCTTAGGCCCTGACATTGTTAAGGAAGCCGAAGAGAAAGTTCGCATCATTCGTGACAATCTCAAGATTGCTCAGTCTCGTCAGAAAAGCTACTATGACAGCAAGCACAGGGATATGGTCTATGCACCTGGTGACAAAGCATATCTCCGTGTAACTCCCCTCAGAGGCACTCATCGTTTTGGTGTCAAAGGAAAGCTTGCACCAAGATACATTGGTCCTTTCAACATTCTCTCAAGGCGTGCAGAAAATGCCTATCGTCTTGAACTTCCAGAAAAACTATCCAAGGTGCACGATGTGTTTCACGTGTCATAGCTCAAGAGGTGCTTCAAAGATCCAGGTCGTGCAGTTGATCATGATTCAATTGATCTGCAAGAAGACCTCTCTTATGAGGAGCACCCTATTCGAATTCTCGATGAGACCGAGCGTAAAACTCGCAACAAGAGCACCAAGTTCTTGAAAGTGCACTGGTCCCATCATTCCGATAAAGAGGCAACGTGGGAGACCGAAGAGGATCTTCGCAAGAAGTATCCGGACCTTTTCTCTTCTCAGTAGGAATCTCGGGGCGCGATTCCTTCAAGGGGGGGCGTTTTGTAACATCCCAAGTATGAAAACACCTTCAGAATGTTTGCTTCTTGTTAATTTATGTTTTGCATCATGTCATCATAAGCTTTGCATTTGTTTTCCATTTGTTTTCCCTTGTTTTTCTATTTGAATTTCAAACAAATTTCAAATTCTTGTATCATACTTGTTCTGTTACAATTTTCAAATGAAAATTTTAAATCAAAACATCAAATTGTTTCCAATAAACTTGAAAGTTCAAACTATTTAGATTGCTTCTTTTCAATAATTTAATTAATATCAAATTCACTCAAATTCAATTAAATTACAAACAGCAACACAATTTGAAATTTTTGAAAAACAAAAGTTTGCACATTGGTGCTTTTACAATAACTAACTTATAAACATCTTTACCTAAATTTTTCTAACCCCAAAACCCATCTTTTCTTTCCTTTTTCTTTTCTGCAAAAAAAAACAGAGAGAAATAATAAAAATAAAAACAGAAACGGGCAGGGGGAGGCAGGCCAGCCCAAGTGGGCTAGCCCACCTACGACCCTAGTGCGCAGGCCCGCGGCCCCCTTCTTCTATCTCCGTACGGCTGGCGTCAGCTGACGCCAGCACGCACACACAGCAGGGCGCCCTCCACCTGCTCCCTCCCTACCTTTTCCTCCCCTATTTCTACCACGCGAGCTCCCTAAACCTAACCCTAACCCTCTCCTTCCTCCATGCCGCCACCGTTTCTCTTCCTCTCTCTCAGATCACCGCCGTTCACCTCTGAACTTTCTGAATTTTCGGCACCACGCCATGACCAGAGCTTAGTAGGGGGTGGAGTACGGGGTTGCTGTCGCCGTCGGGGTTCCCAGTGCACGGGAACGAGTTCCCCGTGCAGTCTTCTTCCTCCTCGCTTCATCGACAGGCGCTGGGAAGCACCCGATCATCGCCGCCGTCCCTGTCCCTGTCGCCGTCGTCGACTGTCGCCTCCCGAGCACGTCCACCTCCTCTTTTCCCCTCCCGGTGAGCACTACTTCTCTCTACCTCCTCCTTTCCCTCTCTGCTTCCTCGTGGCAATCACGCGCACGCACACGGCACACAGGCAGCAGCAGCAGATCCTCGCCGCCGGTGACCACCGTGATCCTCTGTCAGGTTCAGGACTGAACCTTTGTTCAGTTTCGTCAGATAAGCGCAGCTCCACCTCAAAACCACGCGCGCGCTTCCACTGTCACCAAACGAATCCGCACCGTACTGGTTAGATCTAACAGAGCGCAGCGCTAGGGCGCGGGATCGATCCCCCACGGCGCAGAATAAACCAACCTTTTTGCTCCTTTGCCACGCGGGATAGCTGGGCCCACCTGCCATCGACCGCGGATGCCACGCAGGCACCCACACGCGCGCCACGCAGCGCCAGCTGGGCGCTGGCCCACAGGCCAGTGACCCAGGGGTTGATCTGCTGCGTGGAAAAGGTTCCCAGGGGCCTTTCTGTAATTCCTTTTTTGCATCCAAGCCCCTGGAACTTTTCTGTAACTGTTTAAATCACAAAATAGCCCCTGAAATTTCAAATTCAAATAACTTTTGTATTTCAAATCCAAATTAAATAAATAAAATATGTTTTCTGTACCAAATTTAATTCTCTACATGTTTAAATCATTTGTTTACTGTTTTGAACATTTCAAATGTTTCCAAAAATTCAAAATCAAACTACTATTTCAAATTTGGTCAAATTCATAACTAATTCAAATTTAATTCAAATGGCCCATATAAAATATGTTTTCCATGAAAAATTGAACCACCTTTCCAAATATAAACTTTGCTTTCTGTTTTGAATAATTAAAATTGGTTAAATAATTTAAACCTTGTTTAAATCATTTAAAATTGCTAAATTCATAACTTGGTCAAATTAAATTCTTTTTGAACATACAAAATATGTTTTCAAACCAGAAAAATATAATCTTTTCAAATATGAATCTTATTGAATGTTTTGAACAAATAAAAATTCAAATAATTTCATACTTGAATTAAATTCATTTAAATCTTGTTTAAACTTGTTTAATTCATAATTAATTCATTTTAATTCCTTTTTCAACAAATGAGACATGTATTCCATCTAAAATTTTGTGTTCTTTCCAAATATGAACTGTGTTGTCTATTTTGAACATTTAAAATTTGTGAAAACAACAAATTCTTGTGTAACTCATTTAAGAAGCCAAATTTTATAACTTAATAAATAAAATTCCAACCTTGGTAAACTTCATATCAAATTGAAGCTAATGTTGTTTTCTCATTGTTTTCCTCATCCATGCATCATTCTAATCAAATTTCACATGATGGTTAGTTGTAGATCATTTAATTCAACCTTAATTCATGGGCTTCTCCATATGCAATCCAAATTGCATATGGGCCCATTTAATTATGTTTACCATGTCAACCAGCTTATCTTTGATGCATCAATTAAATTGTCATGCATCACCCCATGTTTGTGCATTATGCCATGTTATTGACTGTTTGTCTCTCTGCGTTGTTTGTTTGCTTCTTCCCGAATAGACGACGACATTGAGACAGACGAGGTTTACGACACTACTTCTGAGGAGTTAGCCCAGTACCAGGATACTGAGTTTGCAGGCAAGTATTCACTCACATGAACCATTGTGTCCTTTCCACACTGGATACCGATACTTTCCGTTGTTTGTCGCACCCGGACTTCTAGAGGATACTCACATCCCGCTAAACAGTAGATAAATGGCTTACGGGGCATACCGGCACCCGCGTCTCAATATGAGCAGGCTAACACGTAAACGTGTGACAACCATTCTCTACTATCCATCGTCTGCGTAAACCATCCCATAGAAATCCGACTACTTCCATTGACGTACTTCATAACATACACACATGGTACGTCAACGGCATTTGAACAAGTGATATCACAACAAATCTCTAAGACACAAAGAAATAGAAATAAGTTGCAAGTAGCTCTCACTAGAGCAGAGATAGCAAATACAATCATCCAGAGGACACATGTCCCAACAAGTCATCATTACATCACAGCGGAAGCATCCAAAGTGTCTGAGTACAGACAAGATCCAAATAGGCCTAAGAGGCCGGAAACGAAAAGACGGAGCCCATCCACGATGTCTCGGATCCTGCCCGGGTCCGCTATCTACTCGTCAGCAGCCTCGTCATACTCCACGTAGTAGCCACCATGGGGATCCTCGGAAACGTAGTCTGCGGAAACCACAGCCCCAAAGGGGTCAGTATAGACAAGTACTGGCAAGCAAGACGCACAAGATACCAAAGTGTACCCGGCAACACCAAGTACAGATGCTTTGGGTTCAACGAAAGATAGGTGATACAAAAATGCGGCAGCGGGCTGCTCGAACCAACTACAGAGACACGCTACAACATCCGGCTAAAAGAAGGGGATAAGATAGCGTATCGGAACCAACTACCACTATCCTCAAACAAACCCATCCTGGATCTCGCCCCTTATCCAAAGAAGCAATCCGAGGATAACCCACACAGTTGGATTAATGAAGGTTCAAGTTATTGTGTCAATAAGCCTATTACTAGTCAAGTTGTTATTAATGTGGTGTAAGTTGTCTAATCCTTGTTAGCCAGCCCTATCACCAAGTCATCCATAACCGCGGACAACACGGCTTCTCGAGAAGATTTAACCCTGCAGGGATGCACCAATTTGGCCGTACACGTAAGAATATCCCGCCAGACGGGGATCAAACCCACCAAGCGAGACACTCAACACAACCCAACTCTTCTTCGCATCAAGCCCAAAGAACCCCGTGCAATTGAGCGCACGGCTAATCGAGCCCCACGAAGAAAAGGGGACCCTCATAGCACTCTAAGAACGTGTCTCCCTAAATGCCGACTACAAAAGTTCCACCCTGGCCTCGGGTTCGCACCTGCATATGCATGCGGCAAATGGAAAAGCCAAACTAAATGAGGCGATTTGGACGAGATGCAAATCGAATCAAATTGAGGGGGGCGCCCATACACGCTTCCCACATGCGGTTAGCGCGCTCATCATGGATCTAGAGGACAATAACTTTTCCTGAGTTCGACACTAGCAGGCCTCAAAACCATACCCGGCCTCCTGCCGGTGCCTTATCATCAAATTAGCATTACCTCAAACATTAGCAGGTTGTTGTTTAACATCGAGCCCCCAGAACATAATAAATAAAGTAACAGAAATAACGGACATCAGACTCGAGCATAACAACCCTAAGCATGCTAGTAAGACACAGGCAACAAGCAATGGGGTTATAGGTGTGGAGGATAGGCCATATCAGGGTTACAGGATAACATGTAATAGGATCGGAACACAAGCAACAAATCTTAAGGCTAGCAGAATAGACAACGGAAGGTATCGATATCTAGTGTGGAAAGGACACAATGGTTCATGTGAGTGAATACTTGCCTGCAAACTCAGTAGCCTGGTACTGGGCTAACTCCTCAGAAGTAGTGTCGTAAACCTCGTCTGTCTCAACGTCGTCGTCTATTCGAGAAGAAGCAAACAAACAACGCAGAGAGACAAACAATCAATAACATGGCATAATGCACAATCATGGGATGATGCATGACAATTTAATTGATGCATCAAAGATAAGCTAGTTGACACGGTAACATAATTAATTGGGACCATATGCAATTTGGATTGCTTATGGAAAGCCCATGAATTTAAGGTTGGATTAAATGATCTACAACTAACCATCATGTGAAAGTTGATTAGCATGATGCATGGATGAGGAAAACAATAAGAAAACAACAATAGCTTCAATTTGAAAAGGTGTTTACCAAGTTTGGAAATTTATTTATTAAGTTAGGAAATTTGGCTTCTTAAATGAGTTACACAAGCATTTGTTGTTTTCACCAATTTTAAATGTTCAAAATAGATAACAAAGTTCATATTTGGAAAGAACACAAAATTTTAGGTGGAATACATGTTTCATTTGTTGACAATGGATTTAAAATGAATTAATTATGAATTAAACAAGTTTAAACAAAGTTTAAATGAATTTAATTCAAGTATGAAATTATTTGAATTTTATTTGTTCAAAACATTAAATAAAATTCATATTTGAAAAGATTATACTTTTCTGGTTTGAAAACATATTTTATATGTTCAAAAAGAATTTAATTTGACCAAGTTATGAATTTAGCCATTTTAATGATTTAAACAAGGTTTAAATTATTTAACCAATTTTTAATTATTCAAAATAGGAAACAAAGTTTATATTTGGAAAGGTGGTTCAATTTTGCATGGAAAACATATTTTATATGTGACATTTGAATTAAATTTGAATTAGTTATGATTTTGACCAAATTTGTAATGAGTTGTTTGAATTTGAATTTTGAAAACATTAATGTTCAAAACAGTAAACAAACTGCATATTTAGAAAGTTCATTTTATTTAGAGTGGTTTACATGTCTTACATTTTGAATTTGGATGTGTTTTGCAATTTTTATAGAGGTTTGAAAACCAGGGACCAAACTGTAATAAAACAGGGACTGGATTTAAAAGAAAAAGGGGCAGAAAGGTTTTTCACCCCGCAGTAACCTAACCTAGGCCACTGACAAGGGGGGCCTGGGCCACGGTGGCGCTTCTCGGCAGTGGGTGCGCGCGCGTGGCTGCCGCATCGCTGACAGGGAGGCCCCACCTGTCAGCGCGCGTTGCGAAAAAGGTTGGGATTTTATCCGAGCGGACGGGGCTCGATCCCGCGACCGCGGGCGCGCGTGAGCAGTGCATTGCCACTGCGCTACTGAATCGTTTCGTGACAGTAGCGAGGTGCACGCAGTTTTGTGGTTCAGGTCGTGGCCGTTTAACTGAAACTGAAGAAGATTCAGTTAACTGAAACTGACAGAGGCGGACGGCCGCCGGCGGTGAGCGTTGCTGCGGTGCTGCTACTCGCGGTTGGACGCGGTGGTGTGCACGTGCGCAACGGACAGAGGTGAGAGAGAGGGGAAGGAGAGGTGGCGCTCACCGGGAGGGGGTAGAAGAAGAGGGGCTCGGTGCAGGGACGACGGCGGCGACAGGCGAGGGGGATGGAGACGGCGGCGGCGATCCGGGGGCTCTCAGCCACCGATGAGTTGTCGAGGAGGGAGGCGGAAGTACGGGGAGTCGATTCCCGCAACTAACCAGGCCGTAAGGAGACCATGGCGGCGGCAATCGTCGGAGGTTGACGCGGTGGTGGTGGGGTGGTTCAGAGAAGGGAAGCAGATGGAGGGAGGAGGAAGAAATACGGCGGCGGCGCGAGGAGAAAGGGAGGTGGGAGGTTAGGGCAACGAGCAGGAGCTCTCGGGCTCGGTTAAAAGGAGGAGGAGGAGGCGCTGTGGCCGTTCCCTCCTCTGCTTGTCGACGTGGGCAGCTCCGATGAGCTGCCGTACAGAGGTAAGGGAAGGGGGGGTACGCAGGCCGTGGGGTGGTGGGCTGGGCTGCCCCCTTCTCTCTCTGTTTTTTTTGTTTTTCTGTTTCTGTTTGTTTTTTTTTTGCAGAAAAAGAAAAGGGAAGAAAAAGAGAGGTTTTGGGATAGAGAAAAAATTTGGGGATAATTTTTATGAGTTATTTATCACAAAAGCCCAAGTGTGCAACTTTCTGTTTTTCAAAAATTCAAAGTTGTTTGCTGTTTAAAAAATTCAAATGAATTTGATTGAATTTTGGTATTAATTGAATAATTGAAAGAAGCAAGTTAATAGTTTTTAATTTCAAGTTTAATGGAAACAAATGATTGGTTTGTTTTGTAATTTTTATTTGAAACATTGTAACAGAACAAGTATGAACAAGGATTTTGAAAATTGGTTTGAAATTCAAATAGAAAAACAAGTGAAAACAAATGGAAAACAAATGCAAAGCTTATGATGACATGATGCAAAACATAAATTAACAAAAAGAAAACATTCTAATGGTTGTTTTTCATAAATTGACAAGGATTAGACAACTTACACCTAATCGCCACATCCCCCGTGGTTACATCACTTCGGAGGGAGCTCACTTCACTCTCTACGACAACTTGGATGTCTACGAGCATGATAACTCCAGGCTGCACACCACCGCTCAGTTTGTGAGGCACAGTGACGCAGTTGCCAGCACACTATCTCAGGAGTTGGCTTCAGTCAGAGAGCAGCTTTACCTTGCTTTGACTCGTCTGGCGACTTACACCACAGACTTTGTTGGAGACGAGCGTTTTGCACGTTTCGATCAGCCAGTTGGTCGTCGTCTGCCAGATGCTGGAGGTTACGAGCCGATCAGAGGTCCACTCCTTAACCTTGGTGCTGGTTACACTGGGATTCCACGCTTTGGAGCACAGGGAGTCGACGCTATGTACTTCACCACACCTAGAGTCGCTCTCAGACCACGACAGATCTACGTGGATCATCGTTCTACCTACTTTCGTGGGCGTGCTCCTCACCGTACCTCTCGCCGTACTCCTAGTCGCCGTCCTGCGTGATGAGCATGGGAGTACCGATGTATCCATTCTTAGCTATGTGTAGTTATCCTTTGGCATTCGAACCATTTATGGTGTGTTGGATATTCTGATGTATTTGAACATGTGATGATGTACCTGTTGGTTATCTATTCATGCGTCAGAATAATATCTCTTTCGGTTGCCAAGTCTATCCTTTTCTATTGTTGTGCTAAAATGCATTTCCATTCAGGATGCCGCCAACAAGGAACAACGCGCCTGAGCCACCGCCAATCGCGGAGCTGTCGACTCAGATGACCCAAGTCATGGCGCAGATGGCCCAGTTTCAGACTAATCAGCACAACAACCAGACAGCTCCACGAGTCAGCATCAAGGAGTTTCTTAGTCTGGGCCCAAGAGCTTTCGTGGCCACACGCGAGCCTCTGGACGCTGATGACTGGATCCGTGAGATAGCTAAGGCTCTGGAGATTGCTCACATAGCTGAAGAAGACAAGGTCAAGTATGCCTCCTATCTGCTGAAGGGTCAGGTAGCTACTTGGTGGGAGAACTTCCAGGCCATGAGAACTGGGATACCAGTCACGTGGAATTGTTTCAAGGAAGCCTTCCTGAAGCACCACATTCCAGACGGTCTCATGGAAAGGATGCGTGAAGAGTTTTGCTCACTCAAGCAGGGCAAGTTGGACGTCATCGGGTATCTGAGTGAGTTCAATCGCCTCGCTCGGTACGCTGGAGATGAGGTGTCCACTGAGGCTAAGAAGATGGCAAGGTTCCGCAGAGGTTTTAACCCGGATCTCAAGTATGCCCTCACAAACGTCAAGGCCAACAGCTTCGAGGATCTCGTTAACACCGCGCTCAATGAAGAAAATGGGCGCAAGGCGTTCGAGGAGTCTCGCAAGCACTCGCGTGAGGGTGGTTCCTCCTCCAACATGACCACCCCTCCGCAGAAGCGCCGCATCTGGGTACCAAATGGTGCTGTCACTCGGGCTCCATATGCCCAAGCTTCTCCAGGCTTCGCTCCCCGCCCACCCAACCCTGCTCAGCTGCATGATCCAAGGGTTTCAATGGGTCAGCCAAGGCCAGGGCCTCCTCGTGTCGTCACTTCCTACAAGTGCAAGCAGACGGGGCACTACGCCGACAAGTGCACGCAGAGGCAGCTACCTCCACCACCCCCTCGTCCCAACACAAACCAGACAATGGTGCGCGCTCCCCCGCCTAAGGCCTTCAACTCCAACAACAGGCCTGTCGGGAGGACCGCAAGGGTGAATCATGTCAAGATCGACAAAGCTGACGAAGCTCCTGACGTCGTTCTCGGTACATTTCGCGTAAACTCTTTTCCAGCTAAAGTGTTGTTTGATACCGGAGCATCGCATTCTTTTGTGTCAAAGATCTTTGCCACAACAAACAACCTAATTGTGGTTCCACTAAGCAATCAGATCACTGTTCACTCCCCGGGATCTCAAATGTTGACTTCCAAGATAAGTAAGGACAATCAAATCCTAATTGGAGGGCGCATATTCCTTGCTTCACTCATGTTGCTGGGAAGTTCTGACATTGATGTCATTCTTGGTATGGATTGGCTGAAGGCCAATAAAGCAAGGATTGACTGTGCTCAAAAGTCAATAACTCTATCCCACCCTTCTGGCCAGATAATCTATTCTCCAAATGAATCAAGTTCCATTCAGCTGTGCACCCTCGATGCAAAACCTCTACCTTCACTTGAAAATGTTCCGATGGTCTGCGAATTCCCTGACGTCTTTCCAGAAGAGTTGCCAGGGATGCCTCCGGACAGAGCTGTTGAGTTCGTGATCGAACTTGAACCAGGTACTGCTCCAATCTCTAAGCATCCCTACAAGATAGGAACTCCCGAGCTGAAGTTGTTGAAGGAACAAATTGATATGTACATGGAGAAAGGTTACATTCAACCTAGTTCCTCGGCTTGGGGTTGCCCAACTCTGTTCGTTGCGAAGAAGGATCACACAAAGAGACTCGTTGTTGACTATCGTCCTCTTAACGAGAAAACCATCAAAAACAAGTATCCAATTCCTCGCATTGATGATCTTTTTGATCAACTTGCTGGAGCCTCAATATTCTCTAAGTTGGACTTGAGAATGGGTTACCATCAAATAAAGATCAGAAAAGAGGATATTCCAAAGACAGCCTTCACCACTCGCTACGGTCTATATGAATTCACCGTCATGTCCTTTGGTCTCACCAATGCACCGGCGACATTCTCTCGACTCATGAATTCTGTCTTCCATGAATACCTCGACAAGTTCGTTGTGGTATATCTTGATGACATTCTTGTCTACTCAAAATCCGAGGAAGAGCATGAAGAACATCTTCATCTCACTCTCATGAAGCTTCGCGAGCATCGTCTTTATGCCAAATTCTCCAAATGTGAGTTCTGGATTTCAGAAGTTGCTTACCTTGGTCATGTCATCTCAGCCAAGGGCATAGCCATTGATCCAGAAAAGGTTAAAGCAATTGTTGATTGGAAACCTCCAAAGACGGTGAAGCAAGTAAGAAGTTTTCTTGGCTTGGCTAGCTATTGCCGTCGCTTCGTCCAAAACTTCTCCAAGATTGCCAAACCTCTCACTGACCTCACAAAGAAGGACAAGAAGTTCGTCTGGTCTCCACAATGTGATGAAAGTTTCAATCTCCTGAAGACTAAACTCACTTCTACACCAGTTCTGGTTGGCCCAGATCCTTCCAAGCCTTTCCAAATATTCTGTGATGCTTCTCTCCAAGGTCTAGGTGCAGTTCTTATGCAAGAACGTCAAGTTGTGGCTTATGCTTCACGTCAGTTGAACGCACATGAGCTCAATTATCCCACTCATGACCTTGAACTTGCAGCAGTTGTGTTTGCCCTCAAGAAATGGAGACAATACTTGTTGGGTAATCGCACTGAAATCTTTTCCGATCATAAGAGTCTGAAGTACATCTTCACTCAACCAGATCTAAACCTCAGGCAAAGGAGATGGATTGAAAAGATCAAAGACTTTGATCTTACCATTTCTTACACTCCAGGCAAGGCTAATGTTATGGCCGATGCTCTCAGTCGCAAGTCGTATTGCAATAATCTCATGATCATGGAAAGCCAACCTCCTCTTCATGAAGAATTCCAGAAGCTCAATCTTGGTCTTGTTCCTCAAGGCTATCTTGCAAACTTGACAGCCAGTCCAACTCTCGAGGACAAGATTCGTTCTGAACAACTTCGTGATGCTGAAATCAAGAAGATGGTAGAACACATCAAAGTAGGCAAGGAGAAATTTAAGTCCTTCTCAATTGATGACAAGGGAACTGTGTTCTTCGAAGGACGCATTGCAGTTCCTCAGATTCAAAGTCTCAAAGATGTCATTCTCAAGGAGGCTCATGAAACTCCTCTCTCCATACACCCTGGAAGTACAAAGATGTACCGGGATCTCAAGACGCTGTATTGGTGGCCTGGCATGAAACGTGAAATTGCTCAATACGTTTCTGAATGCGACGTTTGTCAACGTGTCAAGGCAGTTCATCAGAAAACAGCCGGTCTTCTCCAACCTCTGAAAATCCCTGAGTGGAAGTGGGACATGATTGAAATGGACTTCGTCACTGGTTTTCCAAAGTCCAAGAGGGGCAACGATGCAATCTTCATTGTCATTGATCGACTCACTAAAGTCGCTCACTTCTTTCCTGTCAAAGAAACAATCTCAGCTAGTCAGTTAGCAGAGCTCTACACAACAAAGATTGTTCCTCTTCATGGTGTTCCATTGGAAATAAGCTCAGACCGTGGAAGCATCTTCACTTCTCATTTCTGGAAAAGCTTTCAAGAAGCATTGGGCACCAAACTTCTGTCAGCACAGCTTATCACCCTCAGTCTCAAGGGCAAGTCGAAAGAGTCAATCAGATTCTCGAGGATATGCTCAGAGCATGTGGTCTCTCCTTTGGCATGAAATGGGAGGAATGTCTTCCATATGCTGAATTCTCCTACAACAACAGCTTCCAGGCAAGCCTAGGCATGGCACCATTTGAGGCTCTCTATGGCCGCAGATGCAGGAGTCCAATCAATTGGTCTGGAGCTGGTGAACGTTCACTCTTAGGCCCTGTCGGGGGGTTACCCCCGAGTAGGGTAAAGGCAAGTGCTAAAGGCAAGATCAGAAGGGGTGTTTGGCCGAGTAGCCGGCTACCTGGTACTCGCTACCCGGTCTCATACCTAGACAGCCAGAAGGATAAATCAAGAGAGTTGTGCTCCTCTGAATAGAAGAGCTGGTCCGAGTAGAAATGGCGGGAACCTACTCGGGCTAGAAGTCAAAGGAGCCGTTCTGAAACCGAATCCCGCGTATCCCGGGTCCGTACTTGGCACTGTTCACAGCACTGTTCATCTGGGGACGGCGTGCCTGACAGTGACAGTGTGTCAGCAGGGCGTCGCAGGATAGGGGGGACCTACTCTGTGTTCGCACAGTGATAACAGACTGGTTACTTGGTTTTGCCCAACGACTTTCCGCATCAGGACAAGCTTAGAATCCAAAGCTGTCAGCGGGAAGTCGGAAGAAGGACGGTGTGCACACAATGTCGACACTTGTTTGTATTTGGCTGTATCCGGCTGGGCACCAAGTATATAAGGTGCCCTGCCCCCTCCTGCGCGAGAGACGATGTTGTGACGCTGCGAATGCTGACCTAGTTCTACCCGTAGAAAGGAGAGTGGCTACTCGGTAGCAAGAACCATTGTACTGTGGCTACTCGGTGAGACATCGGAATACATAGAGAAAGGCAGGAGTAGGGGTTTTACCTCCTCACGAGGGCCCTGAACCTGGGTAGATCGTGTTGTTTGCAGTGCTAGTTTCATCCTTCACGCGTCTACTCGTCGCGTGATCCCTCCCCGAGCGCCTCCAGCGTCCTTCGTCCCCACATCTTTAGCCATCCTATGGCATCTGCCGTGACACCACCACGACAGTTGGCGCCCACCGTGGGGCAACCAGCGGTGCTGGCTGGAGTTTCCGTTCGGACGGGATCGATTTCTGCTACCGGAGAGCGCGTGGTCTGTGGCCTTGTCCACAGATTCGGCTCCTTCGACTTCGTCACCGACAACGCCGGCGATTTCGGCGGCAGGGCCATGCCGGAGGGCGGCACGGTGCTTTCTTTCGGCGCGCACCTCGTCTACGTCGCCACCGTCATCGACCGCGAGTACCCCGAGCTGGTGCATGACGCGGAGGATCCACCCGCCGTTATCACTGCACGCGGGAGGCCATCGAGCCGCTCTGCGAGCGTCGCGGAGGTGATGATGACCGGCCCTGCTGCTGACGCCGGGAAGGGCGCGGCTGCTACAGCTGCGGTCGTCGTCGAGGATCTCGCTGGCTCTAGTGCTGGCGGGAAGACGCACAAGCCTTACGAGAAGGAGTGCAACCTTCCGCTCTCCACTACTCCGACAATCCCTGCATCTTCTGCGCGGACGGGCATGCCCCCTCCCACCGACCTCGAGCTCCTGACCATGAAGGCGCAGCTCGACCGGCAGCGCCAGGAGCTGCTCGCTGAGCAGGCAGAGTTGGAGAAGATCAGGCTAGAGCTTAGCTTAGATCAGCTTGAGTACAACAAGGCTCACGGTTTCACGCCAGTTGTTAGGAGGGCTAGCAAAGTAGGTGCTACGCGTCGCAACCTAGGTGCCGAGATGGCAACGGTTGTAGAGGCTCCCAGTCAGTCCGCCACCGCAAACACCTCCACCCGACCCAGATATAGCACACCCGCCAAGACACTTAGAGCTGCTGAGGCCGTAGTTGCCGAGTTGCCGCACCTAGTTGGCGACGCGCGCGTTAGGCAGCAGGAGAGGTTGAACGAGTTGGTGCTAGAGGCGGCTAGGCAGAACGAGGAGTTCCGGAAAGCCAACCCGGGTGCTGGAGCTTCTCAGGTGGTGCACTCGCATGTGGCCAGATCTAACGATCAGGCTTCATCTCCGCATCCTAGCCGTGAGAAGAGCCGGAGTGGGCATTCCGGCAAGGATAGGAAAATGCAGGTGTACGACCCGGCTGTCGCCGCGAAACAGCTCGCTGTGCCGCGACAGTCCGGTCAGAAACATAACGCTGCAGGAGCAGGCTTTCAAGCCCATAAAGCTCAAAGCCAGGCCCGAGCTGGAGAGCGCCCAGGTCCTTCTCAGCACCCCATCGCTCAGCCTACTCGGCAGAGGCAGCAGCCGCGTGCAGTGGCGCCAGTCGCCAACCCGGTGGAGCAGCTTGCAGCTGTGCAGGTGGACAGATATGATGACGGCTACTCGGCCATGGAGATGGCTGGCTATGACATTCTGGATCGTGTTGGCGAGCGCGTGTTGGCGCCTAGAGACGCAAGGCACCAGCTGGACCGGATCAGCTTGTCGGCGCGGCTTGAGAACACGGGTCGTCCTGGCCCCGAGTGCTTTGGCCCGCGCATCATGAACGAGCCATCCGTGAAGAACTTCCAGCTCGCAAGGGGCACCAAGAGCTACAACGGCAGCACCAAGCCGGAAGATTGGCTCAATGACTATGTCACCGCAGTCCACATCGCGGGCGGCAACAGGAGATGGGCAGTGCGGTACGTCCCACAGATGCTAGAGGGTCCAGCTCGCACTTGGCTCAACAACTTGCCCAAGCACAGCATAAATTGCTGGCTGGACTTCTCGGACGCCTTCGTCAGCAACTTCACCAGCACCTACAAGAGGACGAATAGGCCACAGCAGCTGTCCGCTTGCAGGCAGCGAGAAGACGAGACGGACCGCGAGTACCTTACTCGGTGGAGCACCTTGCGGAATACCTGTGAAGGTGTGAATGAAGCCCAGGCCATCACTTGGTTTGCGCAGGGTTGCAGACACGGCAGTATGCTGTGGCAGAGGTTGCAGAGGGAGATGCCAAACACTCTGGCGGAGACCATTAAGATTGCAGATCAGTACGCACTCGGTGATCCTACCCAGCCTCTGATGGACTCCTCCGAGCCGAGAAGAAACTTCAACAGCAACAAGCGCAACGAGTTCCGCAACAAGCGCAGGGGTGACCGAATAGATGTTCGGTATGACCCCGAGGAGGTGAACGGAGTGGCTGTTGGAGCTGGGGGTAGCCAAAGGCAGAAACCTGCTGGAGCCTACGGGCAGAACCAGAACCAGGGCCAAGGCAACAAGAAACCATTCCGTGCTCCTCAGTCGGGTAGCGGCAACTCGGAGTAGACGAGGAAGTTCGTCTTTGACGACATGAAGGATGGCCCATGCAGTTTCCACACTCAGCACCCCTCAAGGCCCGCTAACCACACTACCCGTCAGTGCGAGTGGTGGGATCTGATCAAGAATGAAGGCTTGCCTCCTCCTCCTCCTGTGCCAGCTGCAAATGCCAATGTGCAGCCTGCTCGCGCACCCGCAGCTCGGCCGCCAGTGTTTCCGAGAAGAGAAAATGTGAATCAAGTGGCTTTAGGAGCCAACCGACACTTCAACAATGAGGGCTACCGCAACAACAACAACAACTACAACCACAACAACAACAGAGGCAACAACAACTACCAGAGCAACAACAACGGCAACAATGAGGGTGGAGGCCGCAACCAGTACCAAGAGCACCATGAGAGTTACATGATCTTCACTTCTGAGCCAGTCGACAAGCAGTCGCAGCACAGGCGTGCCATGGAGGTCAATGCCGTGATCCCTGCAGTTCCTCACTATATGCATTGGTGCAACCAAGAGATCAAGTGGTCCCGAGTAGATCATCCCAAGGTAATGCCCAACCCGGGTAGCTACGCTTTGGTGGTGGATCCTACCTTCTTGGGTCCCGAGAAGAATGTGAGGTTCAGCAAAGTGCTAATCGACAACGGCAGCAGCATCAACATCGTGTACAAAGACACACTCGAGAAGCTTGGGCTAGCCGAGAACATGCTGCTACCCAGCAAGACCACCTTCCATGGCATTGTGCCGGGAGTCTCGTGCAACCCGATTGGTCGAGTGTGGATAGATGTGCTGTTCGGCACAAGGGAGAACTGCCGCACAGAGCGCCTGCAGTTCGAGGTGGTTGATCACCAGAGCCCCTATCATGCTCTACTCGGCAGGCCTGCTCTGAGAAAGTTCATGGCCTCTACCCACACGGCATATCTGAAGATGAAGATCCCTGGCCCCAATGGCGTGATTACCATCTCTGGTGATTACAAGAAGTCCATGGAGTGTGCCTCTGCTGGTTCTCAGTTGGCGGAGTCCATGGTGATTGCTGCCGAGAAGAAAAAGATGTACGAGGTGGTGGCTATGGCGCAATCCGCGCAAGCTGGTGCCCAGGGCGTGCCGAGTACGCAACACGGGACCGCGTTCCAGGCGTCCCAAGA
Organism: Alopecurus myosuroides; assembly: GCA_028641055.1. NCBI lineage: Eukaryota > Viridiplantae > Streptophyta > Magnoliopsida > Poales > Poaceae > Alopecurus > Alopecurus myosuroides. The sequence goes on from CM054058.1 coordinate 354,029,009, forward strand.
GACCAAGAAGGTCCAGGTCGACCCCGAGTTCCCCGACCGCGTAGCCATCATTGGCTCCGGATTGGCGGAGAAATAGGAAAGCGAGCTCATCCACTTCCTACGTGAGAATCGGGACGTATTCGCCTGGTCCAATGAAGATTTACCAGGAGTCCCGAGGGAGTTGGTTGAGCACTCATTACACGTGCGTCCTGACGCCAAGCCAGTGAAGCAGGCTATGCGCCGCTTCGGAGATGAGAGAAGGAAGGCCATTGGTGACCAGCTCACCAAGTTGCTGATAAGCAATTTCATCATGGAGGTGCTGCATCCGGATTGGCTAGCCAACCCGGTCATGGTCGAGAAGAAGAAGGAGGATCCCAAGGCTGCTACTGCATGGCGCATGTGTGTCGACTACACCGACTTGAACAAGGCATGCCCCAAGGATCCCTTCCCGCTACCTCGCATCGATCAGGTGATCGATTCCACTGCTGGTTGTGAACTGCTGTCTTTCATAGATGCCTACTCTGGTTTCCACCAGATAGCTCTCAATCCCGCTGATCAAATAAAGACTGCTTTCATTACCCCGTACGGGGCTTATTGCTATCGTGTCATGTGTTTCGGGTTGCGGAATGCGGGTGCTACTTATCAACGGTGCATGCAGAAATGCTTGCATGATCAGCTCGGCAAGAATGTGCAGGTGTACATAGATGACATTGTCATCAAAACGAATAAAACACATACTCTGCTTGCCGACCTGGAGGAAACCTTTGCCAGCTTGCGCAAGTATAAAATGAAGATGAACCCGAGTAAATTCACCTTTGGTGTCCCGGCTGGCAAGCTACTCGGCTTCCTGGTATCTAGTCGGGGCATTGAGGCCAATCCTTCAAAGATAAAAGCTATTGAGAGCATGTCTTTGCCTAGATCCCTGAAGGATGTGCAAAAGGATGTGCAAAAATTCACTGGTTGCTTGGCATCTCTGAGCCGTTTCCTGGGCCGAATGGGCGAGAAGGCCCTGCCTCTGTACCAGCTGATGAAGAAAAGTGACAAGTTTGTCTGGACTCCGCAAGCGGACGTGGCATTCAACGAGCTGAAGGCAATGCTGGCTAGCGCTCCCATCTTGGCTAGTCCGCTACCCAAGGAGCCAATGCTGCTGTACATTGCTGCCACTAACCGAGTAGTCAGTGTGGTAATTGTAGTGGAGCGAGAAGAAGAAGGCAAGAGTGTGCAGCGTCCAGTGTACTACCTCAGCGAAGTGCTATCCAGCTCCAAGCAGAACTACCCGCATTACGAGAAGATGACCTACGGCGTGTACCTGGGCGCCAAGAAGCTAAAGCATTACTTCCAAGAGCATCCTATCACGGTTGTGAGCTCTGCTCCCATCTCGGATATCATGGGCAACAAGGAGGCGAGTGGTCGAGTAGCCAAGTGGGCAATCGAGCTGGCCGCGTACGCACCCGCGTATGCAAGAAGAGAAGCCATCAAGTCTCAGATTCTGGCGGAGTTTCTGGTGGATTGGGCTGAGGTGCAGTACGAACCTCTGGCTCCAGTTTCCTATTACTGGAAGATGCACTTTGATGGCTCGAAGGTGAAGGAAGGCCTTGGTGCTGGCGTAGTGCTTACGTCACCCAAGCGAGATCAACTCAAGTACGTGCTGCAGATTCATTTCAAGGCGTCCAACAACGTAGCAGAGTACGAGGCAGTGGTGCACGGCTTGCGAGTAGCCAAGGAGGTTGGCGTGCAGCGCATTATATGCTATGGCGATTCAGATCTGGTGGTGCAGCAAGTCTCTGGCACTTGGGATGCTCTAGATGCCAACATGGCATCATATCGCTTCCTGGTACAGTCTATGATTGGATTCTTCGAAGGCTGCGAGTTCCAGCACATTCATCGAGCAGAGAACAAAGCGGCAGACGAGCTGTCCAAGTTGGGATCTTCTCGGCAATCCATCCCGGCGGGGGTTGCCTTGGAGCACTTGAGGAAGCCATCCATTAAGCCTTCTCCCAACTCGGAATCCATATTTGTTCCTTCTCTGCCAAGTGAAGAATCCGTTCCAATGGAGATTGACTGGGAGAATGCAACAGAGAACCCAGGGACTGCTGCTTCCTACTCGGGGACTGCCACTCCCTACTCGGGGACTGCCACTCCCTACTCGGGGACTGCCACTCCATACTCGGGGACTGCCACTCCATACTCGGGGACTGCTGTCCTTAACCCGGGGACTGTCGCATTCATTGAGGAGGTCCTTGCAAATCGTTCTGGGCTCCAAAGAAGTGCTCCCAACCCTAAAGAGCAGCCAGAGATGCCTGTCCCAATGGAAGTGGACAAACCAGTGTTTCCCACGAGGGAGACACCGAGTTGGGCCATGCCCATATTATCCTTTCTAAGGGACGGTACTCTGCCAGAAGATGAGGTGATCGCAAGGCAGATTCAGAGAAGGTCCAAGGGCTACACTATATTCAGAGATGTGCTGCACAAAAGAAGTGCCACCGGCGTGCTGCAACGTTGTGTGGACCCAGAAGAAGGAGGAGAAATTCTGTTGGAAATACACCAAGGAGAATGCGGGCACCACGCCTCTTCTCGGGCATTGGTCAAGAAAGCTTTTCGGCATGGCTTCTACTGGCTCACAGCTCTGCAACAAGCTGAAGACATCGTGAGGAAGTGCAATGGCTGCCAGATGTTCGCGAGTAAGATTCACATGCCTGCTTACGAGTTGAAGACAATTCCTATCACATGGCCGTTTGCCGTATGGTGCCTGGATATGGTTGGCCCCTTCAAGCCAGCTAAAGGCAACATGACACACATCTTGGTCATGGTGGACAAGTTCACCAAGTGGATTGAAGTGAAGCCTATTCGGAAGTGCGATGGAGCTACAGCCGTGAAATTCTTAAAGGATGTGATCCTGAGATACGGCTACCCGCACAGCATCATCACCGACAACGACACAAATTTCGCAGAAGGGGCAATGGTGCGGTTCTGCAGGGATAAGCACATCCGACTAGATGTTGCGTCTGTTGCGCATCCCGCCTCCAATGGGCAAGTGGAAAGAGCAAACGACATGGTACTGGCAGGCATAAAGCCAAGGCTGATTGAGCCGCTACTGAAAACACCTGGGTGTTGGCTAGACGAGTTGCCAGCGGTGTTGTGGAGTCTAAGGACTACCCCTAACCGGTCAACCGGCTACACGCCATTCTTCTTGGTATACGGGGCTGAGGCCGTGTTGCCAATAGACTTAGAGCATGACTCCCCCCGAGTAACCCTCTACACTGAGGTGGAGGCGAGAGAAGCTCGAGAAGACGACGTTGACCTGCTCGAAGAAGCAAGAGAGCTCACTCTTTCACGTTGGGCTATCTACCAGCAAAACCTGCGGCGTTATCATAGCCGAAAGGTGAACCCAAGGGTTTTTCGAGAAGGAGACATGGTCCTCAGGCTTGTGCAACGCACAGCCGGGATGCACAAATTGTCTCCTCCATGGGAAGGGCCCTTCATTGTGAGCAAAGCGCTGCACAATGATGCCTATTATCTCGTGGACATGCGTCCATCACAGGAGAACAGGGCAGATAAAGCTGGAGAGGAATCCAAGCGCCCTTGGAATGTAGCCCTACTTCGTCGCTTTCATTCGTGAGCAAAGATGTGTATGTACCCTCTTATCCGAGTTGAAATTCTATTCTGCAATCTGAAATTGAACTCGGGGACTGCCCTCGCCTAAACTTGCTCTGTGTGTTCCTACCCGGCTTTACTTTTGTCCACTCGGTTGCTTTGCTTACGAGTACATCTAGTACTGTGTTTAAACCTACATGCCAACTCTTCGACTTTGCTGCTGTCCGAAACCCGGCTTCATGGCAAGCAAGAGAACAAGCAAAATGTCAATGAGCACAAGAAAAATTACTAAGGAAAGAAAAAGTGCAGGAACCGGGTAGGATGTTTTTTACTGTTTTTCCTTGTTAACTCCTTCTCGGCTAAGTGGTGGGCTGCGTTACTATGAGTATTTCTAAGTGGCTAAGTATTTGCAACTCCAACTTTGAATTCTTGTGACTCGAATACCAAAAAAGCAACTAGTTGCGGGTAAGAGCTGAGATAAAAAGGAAGAGCGAATAAGAAATGCAACTCGGGGACTCGCATGATAACGCAACCCGGCATTCGAGCCAAAGTTGCTCAAATTGGCTAAGTTAAATATCAAACATGAATAAAACTGAGTAGCAAACGACAAGGATAATTGTTTCGATACATCTGCACCCGGCATCCCGGGGATCTGATAAGTGTCTGAAGGATAAAGTGCAGGATAGGATCAGGTAGAAGCGGCAGTGTTCTTGGCGCTGGCGTTGGTGGCTTCAGCGTTAGCGCTGGCCTTGGCGGCTTCAGCTTCAATGTTGGCCTTGGCAGCATCAACTTCCGAGTTGGCGGCGTCGGCCTTCGCGGCATCCGCATCTGGCTCAGTAGCAGCCTGATCTGAAGTGGCTGTGGCCACCGAGATGGGCCCCGTCGCCGAGGTGGAGGCAGTCGCTTGGGCACGGAGGCGAGCCGTGTCGTCAAGGGCAGCTCCTGACGAGGTGCCGAACTCGAGCGCGGCGGTGTCGATTGTCATCCCTTCGCTCTCGGCCTCATCATCGCTGCCCGCGACGAACGCGGCCTTCCCCTTCTCGGTCTCGCTCTCTGGAGTCTCGAAGCAGCTCAGATCCAGCTCCTCCTCATCCGTTTCTTCGCCTTCGCCCCCCTCATCGCCTTCGTCCACCTCGGTGTCGGGCTCGGTGGGTCGATGAAGTGCGCGGTGTCTGCGTACTGGGCGACCTCGTGCGCAACGAGCTGGCGGAGAGCCACGCAGTCGGTATCCGTCTCCCACTTGGAGTCCTCGCGCATCTCGCGGACGACTTGCAGGTTGAGATTCTCATACCAGCTGGTGATGAATAGCAGCATCATGTCGGCGCCTGCCCGAGCTCCGGAAGCCCGCCACTTCTTCAGCTCGGCCTTCACGTCGTTTAGCTTCAAGGCGAGCCCGCGGATAGTTGGTGGCGCGGAGTCCTGCGGCCAGAACAGATCATGGAGTTTGAAGGCGGTGCGCACCAGCTCGGTGCCCACGCCCGCCAAACGCTGAAACTGCCCCTGCAAGATTATAAGGCTCTCCTCGATCTCTGCCCTGGTATCGGTGGGTTCGCCCTTCTCGGCGCGAGATGCTCGGGCCTTTGCCAAGGCGGGTTTGCAAGAAGACTCGAGATTGGGGAAGATTTCTGAGAGAGCTATTGAGAAGATCAGAGACAGAAGCAGAGTAGAAAATGAACCGAATAGCCGAGATGCAGAAATGAGGGCACTTACTGTTCAGATCATAGAGTAGCCCCTGCAGCTTGTCCTTCCACAGCTCCTCGTCAGCTACGTGCCTCTCTTCAAGTAAGCGGAGCCCAGACAGTTGAGCAAAGAGATCAGCATTGCTCTTCTTCAGCACCTCGCATTCCTGCTCGAGGGCCCTCTCCTTGGCCGCAGCTGCTGCTTCGGTCTTCTTCTTCTCGGCCACTGCCTTATCTCTCTCGCCAGCTAGATCAATGGCTTTTTGGAGAGCAGTTCGCAGCTGGACCTGCAATGGTTCCATCTTGTCGAGGTGCCTTTTCTTGAATTCTACCTCAAGGCTTGCAATCTGCGCTTGCACCTCAGCAGGCTTGAGGCAGTCGAGATGCTCTTCGACAAACTTCTTATGATCTTCTGTGAAAAGCGAAGCACGGTCAGCAGAGTAGCAAAGATGAAAGCAAGAAAACAAGCCGAGAAGAACACGAACTCACCTTCCAGCCTCTTGATTGTAGTTTGGCCGCTCTCGACAAAGGCACGGCAGTTGGAGTGCTCCTCGGCCAGGGTCTTAAATTTGCCTGCAGAAAGGAGTCGGTCTAAGCAGAAAGCAACAGCGGGCGTAAACATAAAACGCGGGAACCGCGTAGCTACAAGCTTACTCTCGATCTCGGAAAGCTTGAGGGCGCTGTCCATGACCTCCTTATCCGATGCCTCAGCGGACTTGAGCTCCTTTTCCAGGGCCTCGAGACGCCTCCTAGCGATGTTGTGGTTCCATAGCAGTCGCCGGTACAAATTGGTTCTCTTCAGAAGGCAGTTCTGTGAAGAAGAAAGAAAAAGAATCAGAAAAAGTCGTGAAGATTCAACCCGAGAAGGCGGCAACTCGGTTGAGTACCCGTCTACTCGGCCAGAATCTCGGGGACTGGGGGATGGATAAGAAGAAGCGGTAGAATAGAAGAGAAGGAAAATGCAACTCGGAACGGATGAGCAAAGCTTACCGCTTAAGTCTGTTCAATATCCTCCGCGGCCTTGCGATGGACGAAGAGCTTGGCGGCGAGTGTGCTGGTGTTGGACGCAATAGTCATGGGTTTATAACCCATGTCTGCCTTGTTCCAATCGACGCGCATGTGGTCCAGATCGCCCAAAGATGTGTCGTGCCAGTTCGTGTTGCCGAGGACGTCGCTGTCCCACTCAGCATCGATGAATCCAACCCGGTCGAATATCTGCTCGAGGCCCGTGGATGTTATCTCGGTTTCCGCAACCTCGCGCGAGTGGATCGAGACGGATCGGTCCTTGTTCCTGGCTGGAGGCTTGGAGTCCACCGGCGCATCCTGTTTGCCCCTCCTGATAGCGAGTTTCTTCTCGACTGGGGTCAATGGAATGCTGTGCTGCTGGCTCACCTTCACCATATAAGGTGGAAAGCTGGGTGGCGGTATCAGCAGCCGCTTCAGGTTCACGGATGGTGAGCTGGCCGGGCCTGGCAGTTGGTCTTGGCGGAGGCATCGTGGCAGCGCCACGCGTACCGCTACGCGAGGGATTCCTGCGAACAGCGCCCTCTGACTGGCCAGCTGGCTTCTCGGCAGCCTTCTTCTCGGCGGCATTCTTCTCGGCAGCCCTCTTCTCGGCGGCATTCTTGTCAACGGCTTCCTGTTTGATATTCTTGATAAGCTGCTTGGCCGGAGGGCTGGATGCTGTCTTGGTTTTCTTTGTTGGTGGAGAGGTTGGCGCACTGGAGGAAGTACCCTGTTGGGTAGGCGGCGCCAAGGGTGCACTATCCGGCGCAGCATCCGGCTGAGCGCTACCCTGCGCGGCGTCTGGTTGCGCGGCGCTCAGAGGGTATTGCTCCGTCTCATCGATTGTCTCAACCCGCTGCCCGGCAGCGGGATCTTGCTGTGTGGCGTCTTGTTCTTCTACCCGCGGCTGGGCCGCGGGGTCGTCTTGCTCAGCAGCCCTTGTTGCTGGCTGCTCTTGGTCCTCTTCTCGCCGCTCAAGGGCGGCATCGTCATCATGCTTCTCGGGGTCTTGATCTAGGTTCTCCTCGGCCGTGGCGGCCGGAGGAGAAGGTGGCCTCGCGTCGCGATCAGCGTCCCGCGCTTCTTGATCTGCGCGGGCCTGCTGCTCCTGCTCGGCGTCGTGGGCGTCGCTGTCCATGTATCGAGCGTCGTCGGAGTCGTCCCCTTTCACGGGAGAGGACGCACGCGCTCCGGCCTGCGCTGCGGCTTCAGTCTCGTCGTCAAGGTCGATGAGATTATCGACGTCAATGGCGGATTTCTTCTTAGTCTTGGTGGGCGCGAGGGCGGCATCAGCGTTCAAGGGGGCTCTGAAGAAAGAAACATGTTCAGAAAAAAGAGAAGGACAGAGGAAATCGAGAAGAAGCAACAAAGTGAGAGAATTGGGAATTCGCGGCAGCAGAGGCGCATAACTAAGGAGAAAGTGCTTACCCTTTACGGGTAGGGATTGTCCGTCCTCCTCTCGTCACGGTCTTCTTGGTCGTCTTCCCGGCCGTCTTCTTCTTCTTGGCGGGGGGCTCCTGAGCGCCGCTACCCGTCCGTTTGCGGGTAAGAGGAGCAGCGATCGAGAGCGGCTTGACGACAAGGGCTTCCTCGTTTTCCTCCTCGTCTTCCTCTTCAGCATCAACGCCGCCTGTGAAGTTCGGAAGAAGAAAAATGGCTCAGAAGCAAGAGGAAATTGGGTGGCGCGGCTTGCGACCAGACAGGATGAGCTCAATTACCTTCGTCGTCATCCTCGGACCAATCGCGGACAGACGCATCTACGTGATGTTTCTCCGTCTGAGCATGGGGGAGGTTGAGCCTGTCCGCGGTCTCGAAGGAGACCTCGTCGTCCTCCTCTCGGTCCTCCGACCAGTTGTCCTCGAAGCGTTCCATGCTCTCAGCGAGCTGGCGAGCAAGGACCTGAAGAATAGAGAAACATCACAAGTTAGTCGAGTAGCATGGAGGCATCCTACTCGGCAAGGCGTGCAAACATAAAGCACATTAAGCCTAAGTAGTGCTACTCGGCATCCTACTCGGCAAGGCGTGCAAACACAAAGCACATTAAGCCTAAGTAGTGCTACTCTGTGTGCTTCTCGGCAAGGCGTGCAAACACAAAGCACATCAAGCCTAAGCAGTTCTGCTAAGTGCCCTACTCGACGCAGAGTGCAAATACTAGTCGCTGCAAGATAAGAAGGCTATCTACTTGGAACAGGCGTACAAGGAATAGGATAAGAAGTACATACCCGCTCGATTGGCTTTGTGCGGCTGTATGGGATGAAGCCATACTGCCAGTTGTCCCTGAGGCCCGTGGTCATGATGGACCGCGCATGAGCGGCGACATCCGCGTTGCTGAGCTCGAACGTGGTCGTCCGAGTACAGTCACGGGGGCCACCCATGTAGCACATGGGGTGGGCGCGTTGCTCGAGCGGCAGCACCCGCTTAGAGATCCAGCAGGCAACTGGATCGTCGCTCTTGAGCCCCTCTCCGATCAGATGGGCAAGGCGCTCCTCCATCTGCGTCAGGTTCATGTCGATGGACGGCTTGGTCTTCCAGTTCTGCCCAGTAGGAGCTCGGTTGCTCCACGGGGGCAGATTGATTCTGTCTTCCACGTTGGCTCCCTTCTTGGCGGGCATGTTCTTCACGTATAGGAACGTCCTCTGCCACTTGCGGACGGAGTCCAGTCCCTTGATGCACGGATGATTGGTTCCAGGACGCTGCACCATCATGGCGCTGCCGGTCTCCGTTATCCGGCTGCTGGTGTCCGCGCCGTCCTTCTTGCCCTTGCTCTGTTGGCGAAAGAAAAAGTACCTGGACCACGTCTCCGTCGTGGGGCGAACACCGAGGAAGGCTTCGCACACCACAGCGTGGTAGGAGAGGAAGACGACGGCATTCGGAGGAAGGTGGTGCATCTGGAGGCCGTAGTGGTCCAGAAACGAGCGGAGGAAGTTCGACGCTGGAAGCCCGAATCCTCGCGCGAAGTGCGCGAGGAAGACGACATGCTCTCCCTCTTCCGGAGCCGGAACGAGCTCGCCGTCAGGCTGCCGGCAGCGAACACCGGGAGGAACCCTCCGGGTGTTCACGAGCCACTGGCAGTCTTCGGCGGTGACCTCGGAGCCGGCCCACCCGGCGCGAGCGTTGTCGTCGCGAGCCATGGTGGGGAGAATGAAATTGAGGAAAGGTTTCGAGGGATTTGGTGGAGTGGAAGAGCTCGCGGCGGCGCAGTGAGTTGCGCGGCGGCGAGGAGCTCTGCAGCGGCGGAGAAACGAGAAGGCAGAAGGGGAAATTGCGAGCGGAAGAAGAAGAAGGAGTTACCGAGGGGGTATTTATACCGCTCCTCGAGTTACCGTTACGATTCGAGGAAGTGGGATCGATCGTGGCAGTAATCGTGTGGCGTGGGGTCTGTGGGCCGGTTAGAAACGCACACAGCGCAGAACGCGCGCGTAACGGCCGCATTAGATCCGACGACGAGATCGTGGGCGATTACTGCGCGTGATGGGACGTTACGAGCTGGTGGGCCCACACCGTGAAAACTGGGCGCGTGGCCTGTCAGTTACCAGGCACCGAGGCATCGAAGTCGTGTCCGCGTGATACGTGCCCAGTTGCAGCGCGGAAAGGCGGATTGTGCTCTGTCCCGCAGAGATTCTATTTCGAGATTTCACCAAGTCATTTTACTCGGCACAGAGAAGAGAAGTGGCTCTATTCGGAAGAGAAGGAACAAAACCAAGGGCTACTCGGAGGTTTTATCTCGGTATCTCAAGGTTCAAAGGCAAGAGTGTCGAGGTTGGTTTTAAAGCTGGCAGGGCCTAGTGAACGAGTTCGCAGGGTTCTACCAGCTTCGGGGACTGCTGTCGGGGGGTTACCCCCGAGTAGGGTAAAGGCAAGTGCTAAAGGCAAGATCAGAAGGGGTGTTTGGCCGAGTAGCCGGCTACCTGGTACTCGCTACCCGGTCGACTGCTACCCGGTCTCACACCTAGACAGCCAGAAGGATAAATCAAGAGAGTTGTGCTCCTCTGAATATAAGAGCTGGTCCGAGTAAAAATGGCGGGAACCTACTCGGGCCAGAAGTCAAAGGAGCCGTTCTGACACCGAATCCCGCGTATCCCGGGTCCGTACTTGGCACTGTTCACAGCACTGTTCATCTGGAGACGGCGTGCCTGACAGTGACAGTGTGTCAGCAGGGCGTCGCAGGATAGGGGGACCTACTCTGTGTTCGCACAGTGATAACAGACTGGTTACTTGGTTTTGCCCAACGACTTTCCGCATCAGGACAAGCTTAGAAGCCAAAGCTGTCAGCGGGAACTCGGAAGAAGGACGGTGTGCACACAATGTCGACACTTGTTTGTATTTGGCTGTATCCGGCTGGGCACCAAGTATATAAGGTGCCCTGCCCCCTCCTGCGCGAGGGACGATGCTGTGACGCTGCGAATGCTGACCTAGTTCTACCCGTAGAAAGGAGAGTGGCTACTCGGTAGCGAGAACCATTGTACTGTGGCTACTCGGTGAGACATCGGAATACATAGAGAAAGGCAGGAGTAGGGGTTTTACCTCCTCACGAGGGCCCTGAACCTGGGTAGATCGTGTTGTTTGCAGTGCTAGTTTCATCCTTCACGCGTCTACTCGTCGCGTGATCCCTCCCCGAGCGCCTCCAGCGTCCTTCGTCCCCACATCTTTAGCCATCCTATGGCATCTCCCGTGACACCACCACGACAGGCCCTGACATTGTTAAGGAAGCCGAAGAGAAAGTTCGCATCATTCGTGACAATCTCAAGATTGCTCAGTCTCGTCAGAAAATCTACTATGACAGCAAGCACAGGGATATGGTCTATGCACCTGGTGACAAAGCATATCTCCGTGTAACTCCCCTCAGAGGCACTCATCGTTTTGGTGTCAAAGGAAAGCTTGCACCAAGATACATTGGTCCTTTCAACATTCTCTCAAGGCGTGCAGAAAATGCCTATCGTCTTGAACTTCCAGAAAAACTATCCAAGGTGCACGATGTGTTTCATGTGTCACAGCTCAAGAGGTGCTTCAAAGATCCAGGTCGTGCAGTTGATCATGATTCAATTGATCTGCAAGAAGACCTCTCTTATGAGGAGCACCCTATTCGAATTCTCGATGAGACCGAGCGTAAAACTCGCAACAAGAGCACCAAGTTCTTGAAAGTGCAGTGGTCCCATCATTCCGATAAAGAGGCAACGTGGGAGACCGAAGAGGATCTTCGCAAGAAGTATCCTGACCTTTTCTCTTCTCAGTAGGAATCTCGGGGCGCGATTCCTTCAAGGGGGGGGCGTTTTGTAACATCCCAAGTATGAAAACACCTTTAGAATGTTTGCTTCTTGTTAATTTATGTTTTGCATCATGTCATCATAAGCTTTGCATTTGTTTTCCATTTGTTTTCCCTTGTTTTTCTATTTGAATTTCAAACAAATTTCAAATTCTTGTTTCATACTTGTTCTGTTACAATTTTCAAATGAAAATTTCAAATCAAAACATCAAATTGTTTCCAATAAACTTGAAAGTTCAAACTATTTAGATTGCTTCTTTTCAATAATTTAATTAATATCAAATTCACTCAAATTCAATTAAATTACAAACAGCAACACAATTTGAAATTTTTGAAAAACAAAAGTTTGCACATTGGTGCTTTTACAATAACTAACTTATAAACATCTTTACCTAAATTTTTCTAACCCCAAAACCCATCTTTTCTGCAAAAAAAAAAACAGAGAGAAATAATAAAAATAAAAACAGAAACGGGCAGGGGGAGGCAGGCCAGCCCAAGTGGGCTAGCCCACCTACGACCCCAGTGCGCAGGCCCGCGGCCCCCTTCTTCTATCTCCGTACGGCTGGCGTCAGCTGACGCCAGCACGCACACACAGCAGGGCGCCCTCCACCTGCTCCCTCCCTACCTTTTCCTCCCCTATTTCTACCACGCGAGCTCCCTAACCCTAACCCTAACCCTCTCCTTCCTCCCTGCCGCCGCCGTTTCTCTTCCTCTCTCTCAGATCACCGCCGTTCACCTCTGAAATTTCTGAATTTTCGGCACCACGCCATGACCGGAGCTTAGTAGGGGGTGGAGTACGGGGTTGCTGTCGCCGTCGGGGTTCCTAGTGCACGGGAGCGAGTTCCCCGTGCAGTATTCTTCCTCCTCGCTTCATCGACAGGGGTTGGGAAGCACCCGATCATCGCCGCCGTCCCTGTCCCTGTCGCCGTCGTCGACTGTCGCCTCCCGAGCACGTCCACCTCCTCTTTTTCCCTCCCGGTGAGCACCACTTCTCTCTCCCTCCTCCTTTCCCTCTCTGCTTCCTCGTGGCAATCACGCGCACGCACACGGCACACAGGCAGCAGAAGCAGTAGATCCTCGCCGCCGGTGACCACCGTGATCCTCTCTCAGGTTCAGGACTGAACCTTTGTTCAGTTTCGTCAGATAAGCGCAGCTCCACCTCAAAACCACGCGCGCGCTTCCACTGTCACCAAACGAATCCGCACCGTACTGGTTAGATCTAACGGAGCGCAGCGCTAGGGCGCGGGATCGATCCCCCGCGGCGCAGAATAAACCAACCTTTTTGCTCCTTTGCCACGCGGGATAGCTGGTCCCACCTGCCATCGACCGCGGATGCCACGCAGGCACACACATGCGCGCCACGCAGCGCCAGCTGGGCGCTGGCCCACAGGCCAGTGACCCAGGGGTTGATCTGCTGCATGGAAAAGGTTCCCAGGGGCCTTTCTGTAATTCCTTTTTCACATCCAAGCCCCTGGAACTTTTCTGTAACTGTTTAAATCACAAAATAGCCCCTGAAATTTCAAATTCAAATAACTTTTGTATTTCAAATCCAAATTAAATAAATAAAATATGTTTTCTGTACCAAATTTAATTCTCTACATGTTTAAATCATTTGTTTACTGTTTTGAACATTTCAAATGTTTCCAAAAATTCAAATTCAAACTACTATTTCAAATTTGGTCAAATTCATAACTAATTCAAATTTATTTCAAATGGCCCATATAAAATATGTTTTCCATGCAAAATTGAACCACCTTTCCAAATATAAACTTTGCTTCCTGTTTTGAATAATTAAAATTGGTTAAATAATTTTAAACCTTGTTTAAATCATTTAAAATTGCTAAATTCATAACTTGGTCAAATTAAATTCTTTTTGAACATATAAAATATGTTTTCAAACCAGAAAAATATAATCTTTTCAAATATGAATCTTATTGAATGTTTTGAACAAATAAAAATTCAAATAATTTCATACTTGAATTAAATTCATTTAAATCTTTTTTAAACTTGTTTAATTCATTTTAATTCCTTTTTCAACAAATGAGACATGTATTCCATCTAAAATTTTGGGTTCTTTCCAAATATGAACTTTGTTATCTATTTTGAACATTTAAAATTGGTGAAAACAAAAAATGCTTGTGTAACTCATTTAAGAAGCCAAATTTCATAACTTAATAAATAAAATTCCAACCTTGGTAAACATATCAAATTGAAGCTAATGTTGTTTTCTCATTGTTTTCCTCATCCATGCATCATTCTAATCAACTTTCACATGATGATTAGTTGTAGATCATTTAATTCAACCTTAATTCATGGGCTTCTCCATATGCAATCCAAATTGCATATGGGCCCATTTAATTATGTTTACCATGTCAACCAACTTATCTTTGATGCATCAATTAAATTGTCATGCATCACCCCATGTTTGTGCATTATGCCATGTTATTGATTGTTTGTCTCTCTGCGTTGTTTGTTTGCTTCTTCCCGAATAGACGACGACGTTGAGACAGACGAGGTTTACGACACTACTTCTGAGGAGTTAGCCCAGTACCAGGCTACTGAGTTTGCAGGCAAGTATTCACTCACATGAACCGTTGTGTCCTTTCCACACTGGATACCGATACTTTCCGTTGTCTATTCTGCTAGCCTTAAGATTCGTTGCTTGTGTTCCGATCCTATCACATGTTATCCTGTAACCCTGATATGGCCTATCCTCTACACCTATAACCCTGTTGCTTGTTGCCTGTGTCTTACTAGCATGCTTAGGGTTGTTTATGCTCGAGTCTGTTGTCCGTTATTTCTGTTACCATATTTATTATGTTCTGGGGGCTCGATGTTAAACAACAACCTGTTAATGTATGAGGTAATGCTAATTTGATGATAAGGCACCGGCAGGAGGCCGGGTATGGTTTTGAGGCCTGCTAGTGTCGAACTCAGGAAAAGTTCTTGTCCTCTAGATCCATGATGAGCGCGCTAACCGCATGTGGGAAGCGTGTATGGGCGCCCCCCTCAATTTGATTCGATTCGCATCTCGTCCAAATCGCCTCATTTAGTTCGGGTTTTCCATTTGCCGCATGCATATGCAGGTGCAAACCCGAGGCCAGGGTGGAACTTTTGTAGTCGGCATTTAGGGAGACACGTTCTTAGAGTGCTATGAGGGTCCCCTTTTCTTCGTGGGGCTTGATTAGCCGTGCGCTCAATTGCACGGGGTTCTTTGGGCTTGATGCGAAGAAGAGTTGGGTTGTGTTGAGTGTCTCGCTTGGTGGAAGTGCATTTCCATATGGCGGGGTATTCTTATGTGTTCGGCCAAATTGGTGCATCCCTGCAGGGTTAAATCTTCTCGAGAAGCCGTGTTGTCCGCGGTTATGGATGACCTGGTGATAGGGCTGGCTAACAAGGATTAGACAACTTACACCTAATCAACAATAAGTTGACTAGTAATAGGCATATTGTCACAATAACTTGAACCCTCACTAATCCAACTGTGTGAGTTATCCTCGGATTGCTTCTTTGGATAAGGGGCGAGATCCAGGATGGGTTTGTTTGAGGATAGTGGTAGTTGGTTACGATACGCTATCTTATCCCTTTCTTTTAGCCGGATGTTGTAGCGTGTCTCTGTAGTTGGTTAGGCAGCCCGCTGCCGCTCTTTTGTATCACCTACCTTCCGTTGAACCCAAAGCATCTGTACTTGGTGTTGCCGGGTACACTTTGGTATTTTGTGCGTCTTGCTTGCCAGTACTTGTCTGTACTGACCCCTTTGGGGCTGTGGTTTCCGCAGACTACGTTTCCGAGGATCCCCATGGTGGCTACTACGTGGAGTATGACGAGGCTGCTGACGAGTAGATAGCGGCCCCAGGCAGGATCCGAGACATCGTGGATGGGCTCCGTCTTTTCGTTTCCGGCCTCTTAGGCCTATTTGGATTTTGTCTGTACTCAGACACTTTGGATGCTTCCGCTGTGATGTAATGATGACTTGTTGGGAGATGTGTCCTCTGGATGATTGTATTTGCTATCTCTGCTCTAGTGAGAGCTATTTGCAACTTATTTCTATTTCTTTGTGTCTTAGAGATTTGTTGTGATATCACTTGTTAAAATGCCGTTGACGTACCATGTGTGTATGTTATGAAGTACGTCAATGGAAGTAGTCGGATTTCTATGGAATGGTTTACGCAGACGATGAATAGTAGGGGATGGTTGTCACACGTTTACGTGTTGGCCTACTCATATTGAGATGCGGGTGCTGGTATGCCCCGTAAGCCATTTATCTACTGTTTAGCGGACTGTGAGTATCCTCTAGAAGTCCGGGTGCGACACGGGACATGCCAGGTGTTCCGAGGGAGTTGGTTGAGCACTCATTACATGTCAGACCGGATGCTAAGCCGATGAAGCAACCTCTGCGGTGCTTCGCTGTAGAGAGAAGAAAGGCTATTGGTGAGGAGATAGCAAGGCTACTCGCCAGTGGCTTCATTATGGAGGTGCTGCACCCAGACTGGTTGGTAATCCGGTCCTGGTAGAGAAGAAGAAAGATGACCCGAATGTAGCCATTGTGTGGCGCATGTGTATCGATTACACGAACCTGAACAAGGCATGTCCTAAAGATCCATTCCCCTGCCTCGGATTGATCAAGTGATCGATTCCATCGCCTCGTGTGAGCTGTTGTCATTTGTAGATGTGTATTCTGGTTTCCACCAGATACCTTTGAACCCAAATGATCAATTAAAGACTGCCTTTATTACCCCGTACGGGGCTTATTGCTCTCGTGTGATGACATTTGGTTTGAGAAATGCCGGTGCCACTTATCAGAGATGCGTGAAGAAATGCTTGCATGATAAAATTGGCAAAAATGTGCAGGTATATGTTGATGACATCGTCATCAAAGCCAAGGAGAAGAACACTCTGTTGGATGATCTCCGAGAAACATTTGCCAACCTGAGGAGATTTCGGTTGAAGGTGAATCCGACCAAATGTACATTCGGTGTGCCGGCAGGCAAGTTACTCGGATTTCTCATGTCTAGTGAAGGTATCGAGGCAAACCCGACCAAGATTAGTGCTATAGAGAGCATGAAGCTGCCGAGGTGTCTCAAAGATGTGCAGAGATTCACTGGCTTCCTGGCATCTTTGAGTCGCTTCATTGGAAGAATGGGAGAAAATGCACTGCCTTTATATCAGTTGATGAAGAAAACAAATAAATTCGTCTGGACACTGATGTCTACGCACGCTTCTATTTTTGTAGACTGTGTTGTCCCTCAAAGTGCAGATGTTTGTAGAACAGCAACAAGTTTCCCTTAAGTGGATCACCCAAGGTTTACCAAACTCAGGGAGGTAGAGGTCAAAGGTATCCCTCTCAAGCAACCCTGCAATTACGATACAAGAAGTCTCTTGTGTCCCCAACACACCTAATACAATTGTCAGTTGTATAGGTGCACTAGTTCGGCGAAGAGATAGTGAAATACAAGTAATATGGATGATTATAAGTGATAATAGCAATCTGAAATAAAAATGGCAGCAAGCAAACATGTACCAGAACTGGTTGTAAGTGGTGTTTCAATGCTTAGAAACAAGGCCTATGGATCATACTTTCACTAGTGGACACTCTCAACAATAGTAACATAATTTAATGCATAAATATCTTCTCTTCACTATGCTACTCTGAACCACTCTCCGGTTGGATAACAAACACCAATTCATTGCGTAGGGCTATGAAAGCACACCTTAAAGTCACATTCCACATCTAGGGACACCCCACTCTGTGAGTTTGAGTATCCAAAGATAGTACTAACAAACACCACAATTTCATAGGGTCATCCAGCACAAAATATATAAATCATGACAAGTCACACACGGTGCACACACTGTCACCTTTACACCGTGGGACAAAGGTGTCTACGGAGATCACAATAATAAAACCACTAGAGTAGCATAATAGATGAAGAGTAACATCTACTTATTCAACTAGATTACAAAGCTCATGATCACATAAAGATCACACCATGGGAGAGAGAGATGAAACACATAGCTACCGGTAGAGCCCTCAGCCTTGGGGGAGAACTACTCCCTTCTCATCATGGGAGTCAGCAGCAGCGATGAAGATGGAGGTGGAGTCGATGGAGATGGCTCCAGGGGCACTTCCCCGCCCCGTCAGGGCGCCGAAACAGAGAATTCTATCCCCCGAAACTTATCGGCGATGACGGCGGAGCTACGGAACTTTTCGTGCATCGGGGATGGATGATTTAGGGTTTCTGCATCGGGGGTAATAAATAGGTGAAAGGGCTATGTCGGTGGGCGCCCGAGGGGCCCACACCACCTGGTGACGCGGCTAAGGGGGTCGCTCCACCCTATGGTGTGGCCAGCCCAGGCCCCCCCTCCGGGTCTCCTCCGGACTCCGTGTATGTGACAGAAATATAAGACCCTGGGATTTTGTTTCGTCTAATTCTAAGAATATTTCCAGAACAACTTTTCTGAAACCAAAAACAGCAAAAAACAAGAACTGACTCTGTGGCATCTTGTTAATAGGTTAGTCCCAGGAAATCCATAAAAATGATGTAAAGTGTATAAAAAACATGTAGCATATGGCATGAAAACAACATGGAACATGCGGAATTATATATACGTTTGAGACGTATCAAGCATCCCCAAGCTGACTCGGCATTTCATGAGGATAAGAAAATGTTGGTTTCTCGCCACTACCCAAGGAGACGATGTTGCTCTATATTGCATCCACTAACCGAGTCGTTAGTGTTGTGGTAGTGGTGGAGCAAGAAGAGGAAGGAAAATAGTGCAACGATCGGTATATTATCTCACTGAGGTAATTTCCATATCAAAGCAAAACTACCCAAACTACTAGAACATGACATATGACATCTATATGGCAGCCAAAAACTCAAGCAATATTTCCAGGAGCATCCTATGACGGCGGTGAGTGCAACACCTATCTCGGAGATCATTGGCAACAAGGATGCAAGTGGCCGAGTAGCCAAATGGACCATTGAGCTGGCATCCTATGCAACACTATATGGAAGAAGAGACGCCATCAAGTCTCATGTGTTGGCTGATTTTCTGGTCGACTGGGCCGAGATGGAATATGAACCACCATTGCCTGACTCCAATTTCTAGAGGATGCATTTAGATGGCTCCAAGATGAAAGATGGTATTGGTGCTAGGGTAGTTCTTACCTCGCCCAAGCATGATCAGCTGAAATATGTATTGCAAATCCATTTTTCTCCATCCAACAATGTGGCCGAGTATGAGGCTCTGGTCCATGGGATTAAGGTGGCCAAGGAGATTGACATTCGCCGGATAATGTGCTATGGTGATTCAGATCTTTTGATCCAGCAAGCCTCTGGCATTTGGGATGCATTGGGTGCAAACATGGCATCATATTGGTTTCATGTTCAGATGATACCCAGATACTTTGATGGGTGTGAATTTCATCATGTGCACCGAGCAGAGAATGAGGCTGCCGATATACTATCCAAGTTGGGTTCACCCCAAGGCCATTCCACCCGGAATCTCGCTAGAACCTCTTCGGAAGCCATCGATCAAGCCTTCACCTGAATCCGAGTCAATCTTTGTCCCGGTCAATCCGGAATCGGAAGTCGTCTCGATGGATGTAGATGTGGGGTGCATCTTGGAGAATTCGGGGACTTCTTGGGAGAACCTGGGGACTGCCCTGGCAAGCTCGGGGACTATCCTGCAGAAGTTCCGACTGCCCTGGCATGTTCATCCTTGTTTTCATATACTTCATCACAGGATTCCTCTGGACCCGCTATGAAGTTTCGAGTCTCAGCGTACGAGGAAAGCGCATAGGCTGCGTCCTTAGGGCGCTAGACAAGATCCGGATTTGTAGTCCACTGCGACCCGGTGCGCATAGTCTTGAGGAAATTGAGATTGATACCCTCATACCAAGATAGTATGAAGGTCAAAGCTTCATCGGCTCCGGCTCGGGCGGAAGATGAGCGCCCCTCGCGAAACCGCTTCCCACTGCCCATGATGCATTGCGCCAATTCACTCACTACCTTGGGCGCCTCACAACCCGGGCATAGGACGCAGTAGAACCGGATGGCGGCATCAAGCAGGTCAAGACCAATGGTTTTGAGCGGTGAGATGCAGGCCTTCAGTGCCGCTAGGTGGTCTTCATGAGTCCACTCCTCCGTGAGGGTGGCCCCGGCTTTGGATCTCCTGTCTCGGGCCTTCCGCACAAAGTTTTTGGCAATTACTTTGGAATGAGGGAATTTCTTTGAAAGGAATGCTAATGAAATCAAAATAAGTTCAAAGTCGGCGTTAGATGTCGGTGGAAACAAGGAAAGTGGAGGAAACTTACTTTTCATATCTAAATTGATCTTTGTGAGATCCAACAACCACTTGTCGATATCGGATTTCAGCACGTCCAGCTCGGTTTAAACCGAGGTGCCACGGATCTCGGACTGAGTGGAAAGATCCTTAAGCTTCTGGATATCTTCCTCTTGGCGGGCTTTCTCGGTGGCGGCGGCTTTCTTCAACTCGACCTTCTATTTATCCTCCGCGGCGAGCTAGACCTTTAGCCGGGACACTTCATCTTGCTCCGTCTGGAGCTCAGCCTTGAAATTGTTTTCACGCTCAGTCAATTGGTGGGATGACCCTGAGACTGAGATGCGGTCCTGGTGGCATTCGGCAACGGCCTTATGCTCGCTTGCATCGCGAGAACAAAGTTAGAAAGCGATGAAGTATATAAGTGCAAAAGATAACTTACTCTCGAGTTGGGAGACATGCGTCACTGTAACATCCCAAGTATGAAAACCTCCAAACTTGCTTGTCCCTTGTTTTATTTTCTTGCATCATGGCATCATAAGCATTGCATGTGTTAAGTTTCCAAATGCAAGTTTTCAAATTCAAACAATTGCTCACACTTGGTCTGTTACATGGTTTTCAAACAAAAGGTTCAAATCAAATAATTAAATTGTTTCATGATTTGTGAATGGGAATGAAATATGCAAATGAAGTAAATATTTCCTATTATTTTAAAACCCTTTTGCCAATTCAAACTTAATTCAAATAATTTAAAATTTTGTAATTCTCAAAAACCCAAAAGTGGTGCACTGACCTTTTTGAGTGGGCCATTCCTAAAAACTTAATCCATAAGATTCTATGCCAAAAACCTTTCCTTTTTCTCTTCTTTCCAATTCTACAAAAAAAGGGAAGTGGCAACCTAGTTGGGCCTAAACCAGCCCAACACCCTCCTGTGGTCCTTCTTCCTCGTACGGATGAGGGGACGAGCAGGCAGACGTGCTGCCAGTGGAGGAGGAGCCTCCACGTCCTCCCCTCCTACCTACTCCCCTGCCCTCTCTTATACCCCGAGGCAGCCCCCAAACCCTAACCCCAGACCTCTCCTCCCTTCCTGCGCCGCCGGTTTCTTCCCCTCTCCTTCCTCCCCTTCGAGCTCCACTCCCTCTGTTCCTCCCGCAACCGAAGCCATAGCCATGGTAGCCGAGCTCGTCGCCGTTGATTGACCGCCCTAGGAGTGAATCTAAGCACATCACGACATCCGCCTCGTCGTCCTCTCCATCCCCGCACAAGGAATCGCGCCGAGTCGCAGCGGGACGGCCGCGCCGTCCTCCTCTTCCTCGCGGCCGGCCGGACCTCCACCGCGCCATTGCTGCCGTCCTCGACCCCCTCCGGCCACACCGAGTGCACCCACGCGTCGAGGGTGAGTTCCTCTTCCGATTCCCGCCGTTTCCCCGCTGGTTTGCGTGCCGTAGTAGATGCCTGCGGGCCGGTTCAGTTCGTCGCCGTCGGCACTGCCATGCTCGTCGTCTTTCAGTTACGTGCAAGTCTGAAACTGCTCCGTTCGAAAAGTTCAGTTAACGCGCCAGATAAACACCTTAAACCTGCAGATCTGTTATTCAACACGAAAGCAGGAATAGCCCAGTGGCACAGGCCCCCCTCGCGCGCGACCAGGGGCGCGAGTTCGAGTCCCCGCTCCAGCCGAAAAGCCCCCTTTTTCTCCTGTCTTTTTCGCGAATTTGCAGCCGCGCTTAGCTGAACCACAAAAGGGCCGCACATCCCTTTTCTGCAACGACCGCGGCAGTGGCCAGATGGCCAGCGAAGCTCGCACGCAAGCGCAGCGTTGCGGGTTCGATCCCCAGGCGCTGCAAGCGGTGGGTTTTTTGCCCCATTTTCCTCCACACCCCCACAGGGCCCACATGTCATGCTCGCTGGAGGCCACCTCAGCCTCCACCCGCACCAGTCAGCGCCACCTTGGAGCTGGCCCACTGGTCAGCCAGTGTGGGTTCTTTTCCCCACGGTGGGAAAAGTCCTGCGCTGTTTCTTTTTCTTTTCTTTTTACAGAAAATGGTATTTTAAACCCAAAAATTGTAAAAACCATATCTTGGCCATTCTAACTCAGAATTGGGCAAATAAAATATGTAATCCACTTAGAAAATTATATTCTACCCAAATATGAATTTTGTTTTCTGTTTTGAGCAAATAAAATTACATATTAAATTCAATACTTTAAATATCTATTTTAAATTGCAAAAATTCATATTTAATTAATTAAAATTCCAATTTTTGCAATTAAGGTGTCAAATTAAATAAATTGTCAAATACTTTCTGAATATAAAATAATATCTCTGTTTCTATAATTTAAATTGTTGGAATTATTAAATGCATTGTTTAAAACATTTAAACTTGTTTAAATCATAACTAATTCATTTTAATACCAAATTTAAAAGGTAATACATGTTTTCCAATCAGAATTAAATGTTCTATCCAAATATGTAATAATATCAACATTTTGAGAAACTAAAAAATCCACTAATTTCAGTACTGAATTTTATTTAATTAAAATGCCAAAGTGCATAACTTAATCATTAAAACCCCAAATTTGACAAATAAAATATCTAGTTGAAGCTAAAGTCATTTCCTTGCTGTTTCCAACATCTCTCATGCATTTAATCCATTTTAACATAATGTTTAGTGGTAATTCATTAAACCCTCTACTAATGCACATGGACTTTACCAAATGCAATTCAACATTGCATATGGGTCCATTTAACACTGTCTATTATGTCTCTAGCTTAATTTGATGCACCACTTAAAATGTCATGCATCATCCCATGTTTGTGCATTATGCCATGTTATTGATTGTCCGTCTCTCCTCGTGGTTTGTTTGCTTCTTCTCGATAGACGACGACGTTGGTATCGACGATCTTTACGTCTACGCTTCAGTGGAGTTAGCTCAACACCAGGCTGTTGAGTGAGCAGGCAAGCATTCACTCACATGAACCATTGTGTCCGTTCCACACTTGATATCGATACTTTCCGTTGTCTAATCTGCTAGCCTTATGATTTGTTGCTTGTGTTCCGATCCTATCACATGTCATCCTGCAGCCATGAATATAGCCTCACCCCCACACCTACAACCTTGTTATTTGTTAGCCTGTGTCGTAGAATCATGCTTAGGTTTGTCTGTGCTCGAGTCTTGTTGTCATTTACCTTATCACCTGTTTAGTTTGATAGATGGGCTTGTTATAATCGATATCATGTTAATGTTTGGGGTAATAATAATTTGATGATAAGGCACCGGCAGGAGGCCCGGGTTAGGGTTTTGAAGCCTGCTAGTGTCGACCCTAATTATGAAAAGGGTCTTGTCCTCTGATCCATGATGAGCGTGCTCACCGCGTCCGGGTGGTAGTATGGAACCCCCCTCGACTTTGACCTGATCCGCAGTTTGTCCGAAGAGCCACACTTAGTTCGGGTGTTCCATTTGGCTCATACGCATGAATGGGTCGCTCCCATGGTTGATACTGGTGATGTTGATGACGCACACATATAGGGCGAGGCCTGTATTGCCGGGGTGTTGCGTCCTGCGGGAGTTTTGCAACTTGCGCTGAGTATTCGGCTGCGTGGCTGGGACCTTATAGCTCCGTGGCTCCTAGGACAAACTGTAGAGATGGTTCGGGTTGTGTCGAGTCCACCTGAGTTTTAGTTGGTGGCTCGAGTGTGTACGGGTACTGGAGCACACCCTGCAGGGATGAATCTTCTCGAGAAGCCGTGTTGTCCGCGGTTATGTGACAACTTGGTGAAAGTGCTGGCTAACAAGTACTCCGACAACTTGCACCTAATTAATAATAATTTGACTAGTAATAGGCATATTGTCACAATAACCTGAACCATCATTAATCCAACTGTGTGGGTTATCCTCGGATTGCTTCTTTCGATAAGGGGCGAGATCCAGGATGGGTTTGTTTGAGGTTAGTGGTAGTTGGCTCCGATGCGCTATCTTATCCCTTTCTTTTAGCCGGATGTTGTAGCGTGTCTCTGTAGTTGGTTAGTGCAGCCCGCTGTCGCACCGTTGTATCACCTATCTTCCGTTGAACCCAAAGCATCTGTACTTGGTGTTGTCGGGTACACTTTGGTATCTTGTGCGTCTTGCTTGCCAGTACTCGTCCGTACTGACCCCTTTGGGGCTGCTGGTTCTGCAGACTACGTTTCTGAGGATCCCCATGGTGGCTGCTACGTGGAAGATGACGAGGTTGCTGACGAGTAGATAGCGGACCCGGGCAGGATCTGAGACTTCATGGATGGGCCCCGTTCTTTTCGTTTCCGGCCTCTTAGGCCTATTTGGATCTTGTCTGTACTCAGACACTTTGTTTGCTTCCGCTGTGATGTAATGATGACTTGTTGGGACATGTGTCCTCTGCATGACTGTATTTGCTATCTCTGCTCTAGTGAGATCTTTTGCCACTTATTTTTATTTCTTTGTGTCTTAGAGATTTGTTGTGATATCACTTGTTCAAATGCCGTTGACGTACCATGTGTGTATGTTATGAAGTACGTCAATGGAAGTATTCGGATTCCTATTGGATGGTTTCACAGACGATGAATAGTAGAGAATGGTTGTCACACGTTTACGTGTTGGCCTACTCATATTGAGATGCGGGTGCAGGTAGGCCCCGTAAGCCAATTATCTACTATTTAGCAGGCTGTGTGTATCCTCTAGAAGTCCGGGTGCGACAAATGGTATCATAGCCTGTCTGCCTGTAGGATCCCTTTTACTGGTCGCAGTTGAGTCTAGAAACTATTTTGTAGCTATATAGGGAAAATAAAACGTGAGAGTAGGAATTCTGTTCTTTTATTTCTTTCCCCACCCACCCTCCCTTTTCTGGTAAGGAAGTGCAACGTTGTTTTTCTCTTCTCACCTAAACTTTCAAGTTAGGATTTCACGTATCCTGGTTTCTCGAGGATGGTTATATCTACTAGACCATAGGAATGGTGGTGGTTGTGACACGATTTTCGTGTTGCCTACTCACGATTGAGAACGGTGGCAAATAAGCCTCGGAAGCAGATCCTCTATTCCTTAAGCAGTAGATATTGACGTACCATGTGTGTATGTTATGAAGTACGTCAATGGAAGTATTCGGATTCCTATTGGACGGTTTCACAGACGATGAATAGTAGAGAATGGTTGTCACACGTTTACGTGTTGGCCTACTCATATTGATATGCGGGTGCAGGTAGGCCCCGTAAGCCAATTATCTACTATTTAGCGGGCTGTGTGTATCCTCTAGAAGTCCGGGTGCGACAGTCACCAACTTGATCACATGGGTCTCTAGTAGGGCTGTTTATGTCGAAAGGAGAAAAAAGTAGTGAATCGATGCAATTTAAAGCATAATCGATATGTTGGTGAAAAAAGACTTACCTTTGCCCATCAGCTCCACTTGCAAGTGCTTGTGGTGGTCACTGAGATCTCGGTGCTCCGAGAGGAGTCTCTGGAATAATCTTGCTCGAGTGTCAGTGCAAACCTGGAAGAAACTGATATTAGTAAAGTTTTAAAGATTCGCGCTGAGTAATCCTAACTCGGCTAAGTGTCAATTACTCAACCCAGATCTTGGGGACTGGGTGGATATAGATTTATCTCGGAATCTCGGAATTATCTACTTGGTGTGTTATGCGGAAACTTAGAAAAGTTGAAGAAAGTAATGTACTTACCATGGCTGTTATCTCGGCATCTCTGGCAGTAGTCTTCAGAGCATGCATTTTCTGGGCAAGTGTGCTTGGTCCTGTTGGTCACTTTGCCGATATCAGCGTCGTTCCAGTCCATTCAGTAGAGTTCCATGGGGCCCAGGTTCTTACCACTCAGAGTGCCCGTAATCAGCCCAACACTGGCAGTCCCAGCTTCGATGTCAGTCGGAGCACTGCCTAGCCCTTGGTGTGCAATCACTCATCTCTCGGGATTGATCTGTATCCCGTCGGCGGAGGCCTGCTTCTGCATCGTCTTAGGCTGCTGCTATACCGGCTTCTTCCCGGAATCTTGCGCTGGTTGTTTCTTCTGCTGCACCGGCTTCTTCTGTGTTGGTGGCGGCGTCTGTGTCGGTGGATGCTGCTGCGGTGCTGGTGGAACTGAATGTTGTGGTTGTGCCGGTGGGGCTTGCTGCTGTGATGTTGGTGGCACTTGTTGTTGTGGTTGTTCTGGTGGGGCTTGTTGCTGTTTTGGGTGCTGTTGTTGCTGATGGTGGTTGCTTCGTAGCTTCCCGAGTCTTGGTTCTTTCTTCCTTGGTGCTCATGTTGCCAGCACCGAGGTCTTCGGCCATGTCGGGAGCCGACATGTCGGGCCTATCCATTGGCTGGAGGTCTGGAATGTCCTGTTCCCCTCCGACATCAGCATCTGGTCTCGGGACCAAGATCACGGAAGGCTGCCGGAGGTGGGCTCAACATGGACGAGCTCTGACCGCCGATGTTGCCTTGGCTCGGGGTTGGCAGTGTCGGCAATGGCGCAAAGATAGAGGACGCGCTTTGGGCGATGTCCAGAGGTGTACTGCAGTAGAAAGAAAAACCGAGTAAACTCGGGCGAAGGAGAAAAAAAGTAGAAAATACAAAAGAATATGTCTCAGAGAAATCACTTACCCGTCGGATGTCGGCCTTTTGCATGAGGGCCTGCCCATGGCGGATTTCTTCCTCCTCTTAGCTGGTGCATCTGAGGACTCAGCCCCGACACGTTTCTTGATCTTGGCTGGGCCCACCATCGCAACCGGCTCCACGTCCAAGACCTGATAACCCAAGTCAGTTGATGCCAATGGAAGCAGAAAGGCATAAGCGAGCGGGGAAGGATCATGTACCTTGATGCGTGTGAACACACGTTCGTTGGTAGACCCCAAGACGAAGGTGTGAAGAGTGCAGCAGAAAGTTTTCCTCAGAAAGAAACCAAGGTTGAGTCGACCAGTAGGAGTAAGGAGTAACTTCATAAGGTTGATGCAGTTGAGATGGCAGGGCGCACTACCAGTTCAGAAGAAACGTGGAACCTACACAACACAATCAAATCACTTTGCCCCAACGAACCAGTGAGGTTTTCAATCTCACCGGTTTTGCTGAACACAAAGAGGGTAAACGTATGGTGTGGAAAACAATAGGAGAACATTATGAAAGCAGTAGTAACAGTATGAAAGCACTGTGAAAGCAGTAGGTGTTTTATTAGTATGAGGAAAAAGGACAGGGGTCCATAGTTCACTAGTGGTGTCTCTCCGAGAAAGATAAATAACATGTGTGGTGAGCAAATTACAGCTGGGTAATTGACAAGAATGAAGGCTGTATCGTAGTGCATATGCAAGACATAAAGATTACTATGTGATTCATGCGGACATTACAACAAAATACATAGACCGTCATCCAACTGCATCTATGTCTAATAATCCACCCTCCGAATATCATCCAAACAAACATTGGGTATTAAGTTGCTAGCAACAGATTATCGCAGTACGCTAAGTGTGTAATGTAAACAATGTAAACTAAGTAAACACTGTTGTTTTCTCCCTAGTGGCAACAATACATCCTACATCCGTCACGTTTCTGTCACTCGAGCACAAATGCAAAGGAGGCATGAACCCACTATCGAGCATAAATACTCCCTCTTGGAGTTACTAGCATCTACTTGGCCAGAGCATCTAATAATAACGGAGAGCATGCAAGATAAGAAATAACATATGCAAGAAGATAACATGATAGATTGATAATCAGAAGACATATCATTCAACATTCATCAGATCCTAGCAAACACAACATGTAGCATTACATAAATATGATCTCGATCATGCGAGGCAGCTCACGAGATCTAAACATGAGGTACAAAGTGGAGAGAACAACCATCTAGCTACTGCTATGGACCCGTAGTCCAGGAATGAACTACTCTCGCATCACTTCGGAGGAGGGCATGTGTAACATCCACCTTTTTGTAATAAAGTGGTTGTGTGTTTGTGTTGGTGCTCATGTCATGTCATGCATGCATTTTGAACCTAAGTTGTGTTTAAAACAAGTGCATTAAAATTTAATACCGGAGTTTATTAAAATCACTTAAAAGTGCCACACTAAAATGATGGTTTAAAATGGTGCAATTTTTGCAAACCAAAAATGTGTTGAGGTTGCTCATGTTGCAAGGATCTCAAAAATAATTTTTACAAACGTTTACCTTTTGCAGAAAGGCCCTCAAATCCGTTTTAAGTTGCTGTTTTAAAAATTGCAGGGACCTTTTCGCAGTTCCTGTAATTCCAGGGGGTTGTCGGAATATGGCGCCTTGTCTTCTTCCTCCAGCCAGTAGACCGAAGCTCCACGTCGCCACCCTTCCCCTGCCACCTCCTGCTGCTTCCCGCGCGGATAGGTGCCCAGGAGACGTCTGCATCGCGCCTCCCTCCTCACAAGTCCTTCTCTCTCCTCTTCTCTGTACCGAAACGAGCAAAAGCTTCGCCCAAACCCTAACCGCCGGACACCGTCGCCCATCGCCGGCGATACACCCGCCCCGACCCTCCCCGAGCCCTCCATCGGCTCCGCCATCTCCCCCTCCTTCTCCTCGAGCTCGTGGAGCCCCCAAGGATCCCCGTGTGGCCCCAATTCCACGTCGGAAGAGAGCCACGGCCGCCGCCGGAATCTCCTCGCCGTCGGCGATTGCAGCCCCGCCCCGCCGCCCCGACCCCTCCATCAGGTTAAGGGTGAGCACCTGCACCCCCTGGCGCCCTCCTCCTCCTCCCTCCCCCTACGGTTCTCTCCCTCGCCGCCAACCACCGTCCGTCACTGCGCACGAGCTCGCCGGCGCGAGCTCTGGCGACCAACCGGTCAGCCGAGCGCACCCCCAGCTCCCTCTCGATCTGCTCTAGCCCGTGGAGTGATTCAATTCGAAAACACCGCGCCAAATTCATCAATTTCATATCATCTGTGAACATTTGGCCCGGGATGATGTCATCACGACATCATGCATGCGTCACTGGCCCTTTTCTGTTTAATTTCCTGTTAAACAAAAATGGTACTGACATTTGGACCCCACTGCTATTTAAAATTACAGAAAAATAATAAAATTGTAGATGCAATATCTTTTATTTGGTACATCAGAAAAATATGTTCAATATACCAATTTGTTCAGAAAAATGTAATCTACATGTTCATATCATTTGCACACATTTTTGACAAAGTTGAATTTTGAGCATTTTTTAAATCATTTAAAATAAAGAAAATAAGTTTTTATTCAAGAAAATTAGAAAATTAAAAGTTATATGTCAAAATGCTTAGAATGACAAATGCAACCTAGTTATGGTGTTTTCAACCCCTTTTGAGCAATTAAAATTAGTGTCACTTTCATGTTGCCCGAATCGGCCTCCGAGGTCCAGTTCGGGACTAATTTCACTAAAGCTGTTTTCTTAACATATGAACCCTAGCAACCCATGAACCATGTTTAGGGCTTATCTTTAATGCATTCAAATGTTCATGCATACATATTGAGCATTGCATCGATGCCTGTTCTGAGTGTTGTTCTCTCTCTTTCCGGTGTTTGCTCTTATCGGTAGACCTCGAATCCGGAGAGAAGTTCAACACCCTCTTGCCAAATACTTGGTCTAAACAACCAAGTCAAGCACTTATTCCTGAAGCTTTCTCTGGTTTTCTTGAAGCAAGGCAAGCATAACCTATTATCTGCCCATATATGTTTTCGAAGTGTTTTCCTTCTCGTACGATGCATGCTTTACAAAGTATTTTGAGTCAGTAGATAGAGTTGTCCTATTTATTTGCATAAACCAGATATCATGATTCAATGCTCCTAGCAGACATAGGATTTGTTTGTGTGTTTCGCCAAAGCCTCAAATATGCCATGCTTAGTCATACATGTCTGTCGATCTCTGCTTCATCCGGTTGATGAATCATAGTTACCAAATGAATCTAGTATGATAGGATGACGTGGTAAGATTCGAGATGTGTGCTTAATATGATTAAAGGCTTGGATGAGTTGCCACATGGAATGTGGTGATTTGCCTCGTTCATGCCCCTAGGAGCGAGTTCTCGCCTTTGAAGCCAAGACTGATCGTGCAACCACACGGGGATTGGATTCCCCTCGGTTTCAACTTGTCTAGTTTGTTCCATGAGTTGCCTAGTTCGGGCGTTCCATTTGGATTTGCTGGGGATATTAAAACGTTTTCAAAACTAGGACGTGGTGGTGTATCGGCGCTCTGCGGGTAGGTAACCGTCGAGCATTGAGAACAACGATAGAGGCCCGGAAGGAGATGGCCACTCCCTATTGGCGGTCCATCTCTACTCGGAGCGACTCATGGAATAGGCGAAGCAAGGGAAAGATCATGGTCAGCCACCCTCTGTCGGCACATCGTCGGAATTGTGCCAATAGCTTGGCATTAAGTGTCGGTTGATACGTGTGGGTAAAGTTGTACACCCCTGCAGGGTTTAATCTTTTCGAAAAGCCGTGTCCGCGGTTAAGGACAACTTGGTGACGGATCCTGAGATCATAGATAACTTGAACATGACGTAAAAGATATTGACAATGAATGTTTAGTTTTAAGAGGTGGTTCCAGTTATCGGTGTTGAAGATGATGCTTCGAAGGTTCTGAAGGCAATACCCGTAAAAAGGGTATTCTTTTAAAAGATTTGTGAAAAGCTTCTCAGTCTCCCTCTATTCGAAACAAAGTTGGCTTTACGCAAAACAACCTTCATAAACCCGTTTTGAGCAAGCAGATATATAATAGGTTAGCTAAGTCTTGTTGAGTACCTCCCGTACTCATGTTTGCTTCAATTTGGTTCAGGTGGAGTTCCATACCTTCGGTGGTGTTTCAACATGGACATCAACGGATAGTTTGGGGTTTCCCAGGTAGCAGCCTGGAATCTATGGGCTGGGACGTCGCCTTATGTTGCGGCCTCTTAGGCCTTTTTGGTTCTTGTTGAATAGCAACATGATTTGCTTTCCGTTGTCTGATGTAGTGTTGGGTCGTGTGACCTCTGCTTGTAAGCTATACTCTAGTATTACTTGCTTAATAAAGCTTCATGTTTAGGGTACTGCTTTGATCGGTTGTTGGTTCCGAGCTCATTGTTATACAGTTTTGGCTATGCCTGCATAGTTGTCGCAGTCGAGGGGTTGTGGAGCCGATGATCCATGTCCGAGCCCGCCTGTCGATTTGATCGGCCTGGGGCGAGGTAACCCCAGTAACCCTCGATTGTTGTTGCACTTTCTGGACACATAGCAGCTCTGTATAGCTTTGGTCCCGTTTCCTTCAGTTTCATCCGACTCGTGGACGCTTTGATATGCATAGTTGGTTATGACTAGCATGGATACAAGGAGTAGTAGACCGGGGATCCGGACTACGTGCCGATGAATCCGGTCTGCCTGCCATTGTTTGTTGCGGCCGGGGCTGGTAACCCTGAAGCCCTTGTGAGTCCATGGCTAGGAGCACATAACAGTATGTATATCTCTAGGTCCGGGGTCTGACAGCATGGTGGTGTAGACCCCTCCGGTGATGAATTCCCCTCCCGGCAAGGTGTCGGGGACAGCTCCAGAACCCTCCCGATCTCGGGATGACGATGACGGCGGCCTCGGGTGTTTCTCAGGACGAAGTGGTATATCTTTAGGGTTAATATGTCGCGGGGTATAAATAGGCGAAGGAGCAAAGGCGGTGGAGGCCTAGGGGCCCCACACCACCCCATGGCGCGGACAGGGGGTGCGCCGCCCTATGGTGTGGGCCCCTGTGGCCCCCCTCCGGGTCTCTTCGGGACTCCGTGGAACCTTCGGGAATTCTAGAACTTTCGGACTTCGAATTTTCCAATTCCGAGAATATTTTTAGAACAACTTTTTTGAAACTAAAAACAGCAGAAAACACGGAACTGGCTCTATGGCATCTTGTCGATAGGTTAGTCCGAAAAATCGATAAAAATGACATAAAGTGTATAGCAAACATGTGGGAAACAACATCAAAACAACATGGAACATCAGAAATTAAGGATACGTTTATGACGGATCAACATCCCCAAGCTTAGTTCCTACTCGTCCTCAAGTAGGTAAACGATAAAAACACAAAATTTCTGAGGTGACATGCTACCAACATAAACTTGATCATCAATAATGTAAAAGCATAAGTAAGCTGAGATCATAGAACTTGAACACAAGCATGATAAATAAAATTTTAACAATAAAGAATAGCAATCACCTTGCATCACGAGAAGTAACATAAATAATAGATCATGAATAACAATGCATCGAAAGATATACATTTGTTTAAAGTATAGAGTAAACATGGCAAAGTGATATTTCGCTAGTCCTTAAGAGTGGGGCAAAACATAAATGCCAGGACACCTTCAAAGTTCATGAGGAAGACTAGAATAAATAATTAGATAACAAGCAATAACACATCATGAATCAATTAATAATGTTTCTGGGACAAATGCACATAAAACTCAGAATGGCAACTATGCTCTCTCAACTGTGCATAAAGTTAGAATATGGAGACTCAACATAAAAGTAAAAGAAAGACCCTTCGCAGAGGAAAGCAGGGATCAACTCATGTGATAGAGCTTTTATTTTATTAAACAGAGGTATTGAAAACCTTTTTTAAGAGAGGTGTATGATTATGTCAACAAATGGTAAACACAAAATACAGTACGTCACAAGCCAACTATACTTCACAAGAGTCGCTCCCATAGAAGGACACATCTGGGTAGAAGGTCATCCCTCTTTCTCTTTTGTTTACACAATTATGCTTTGACTGATAAATCACGGACAAAAATAGTGAAGAAAATTTGTTGTTATTAATTTGGGACTGGGCACCCCACTTCCAGCTTTTCTATCATTGGATAAGCGTATGAAGCCACTAGTCCAGGGTGTGAAAGTCCAATCAACAAGTGAGATAAAGATTATCTATTTACGTCATCATGAGCTAAAACAGGAGCACAAAACAGGAGTAATTTTGAAAGTTTTAAAGGTAACACGTGAGCAATTTACTTTGGATTGGCGGTTAAATACCACATGTGTAGGTAGGTATGGTGGACACGTTGGGAAAACTTTGGTTTTGGGGAGTTGGATGCACGGGTAGAGCTCATAGTCAGTACAGGTGGAGGCTAGCAAAAGACTGGGAGCGACCAATCAAGAGAGCATAAGAGACATAATCATGCATAGCGACATAAACATTACTAATCAAAGCATAAGTGGTACCACAAGTACAAAAACTAAATGATCATGGAGGCTATAAGTGACTGGTTCATAGTCATAAACATAGTGTGAGCATGCGCCAAGTCAACCAAATAAAACATTCAAAGGAGGACACCACACATTTATGCTTCAATATGACAAGAACAACTCATGATTCTTTCAATGGCACATTAAACACTCTCAGATATTCGAGGCTAATCATGATAATAAATAACCACAAGGCTTTAGAATTAAAATAACATCTAGCATGATATGAAAAAGTCTAGCAACAGTCTATCCCAGCTTCTACTTGCACCGTTATAAATTCTACCACAAGCAGCAGTTTCTTTTCTCAACAAGCACCATACAAAACATGATTTAACAAAAACTATCAAAATGCTAAAGAAAGAAAACGGGAGAGTACTCACATAACAGTACTAAAACTAACAGCTCTGAACAAGAGATGCAATGAAAACAAGAACTAAACAGGAAATTTGCAGCAGCTAGAAGAAAAATTAAGAATACTAGCATGGCAAGTATTCAAACGAAAAAGCGGAGCGTGTCTCTCTCCCAAACAAGGAATGCTAGGGTCCAACTATATTATTGCAGAAAGGAAAACAAAAGAAAACAAAATAAAAACAAACAGACGCGCCAAGTAAACTTCATATGATGTGACCGAATAAAAATATAGTTTCACTAGAAGTGACCTAATAGATTGTTGATGAAAAAGGGGATGCCTTGGGAATCCCCAAGATTAGATGCTTGAGTTTTATAAAAATATGCTTGGATAAAACACGGGGGCATCCCCAAGCTTTGACCTTGCACTCTTCTTGATCACATATATCACCCTCTTCTCTTGACCCTTGAAAACTTCCTTCACACCACACTCAAAGAGTAATTCGCATTAGAGGGTTAGTGCAACAATCAAAAATCCATGGGTTTTGTAAGGGAACAAGTTCTATTGATACTTCTAAACATTAGATACAGTCACTGATGTTTTGTGAAGCAAAGAAATCCACTTGACATTGCAAAAGAGCGAATGCAAGAAAAATGGCAGAATATGTCAAAACCAGAACAGTCTGTAAAGACGAATTTTTTTGGGGAACTTATGTTGCTGAGATCGAAAAACTTAAAGAGTGAAAAAGTTGAGGAATTAGCCGAAGAATAAGAACAAGAAATTTCAGGTTATTCTAATTTTTCTGTGAATTATACGATTTTTTACGGTGGACAGCAGAAATCTGTTTCCTGCGCAGAAATCCGAAAACCAACTCCAACTCTCGCCAGAAACCTTACTTGGTAGTACTAAAACATGAAAATAAAGATATAAAGGAGTTTCTACAGAAGTATACAACCCCTTAACTCAAAGAAAACAGAGAAAATCAAAGAAAAAATAAAACCATGGGTTATCTCCCAAGAAGTGCTTTTCTTTAACGCCTTTTCGCTAAGCCTAGAAAAGTGGAATCAAGTGTTTTCTAGTGAAGAATCATCCAAATTGTAACTTGTGAGAATAATGGAATCAAAAGGCAACTTCATTATACTTCTAGGAAAGTGTTACATAACTTTCTTGAGTGGGAAATGAAATTTAATATTCCCCTCTTTCATATCAATAACATTACCAAAAGTTCTAAGAAAATGTCTTCCCAAAACAATTGAACAGGAAGCATTACATTCAATATTTAAGACAAAAAATTCAACGGGGACAAGATTATTATTAACCATGATAAGAACATCATCAACTCTCCCCAAAGGTTTCTTTCTAGCATTATCAATAAGACGAATATCCAAATAACAAGGTTCCAATGGTGGTAAATTAAGAATATCATAGATTTTCTTAGGCATAACAGAGATACTAGCACCAAGATCACATAGATCATTACAATTAAATTCATTTACTTTCATTTTAATAATGGGTTCCCAACCATCATCTAGCTTCCTAGGGATAGAAGCTTCACATCATAATTCATCCTCTCTAATTTGCATAAGAGCATTTGTAATATGTTTTGTGAAAGCTATATTCATAGCACTAGCATTAGGAAAACTAGCAATATTTTGCAAGAACTTAATCACTTAATTTTTGTTGCAATCATCAAAATCAAGATCATTTTTATCAAAGATAATGGGACCATTGTCTCCCATATTTCTAAAAATTTCAGCACTTTTATCAGGAACAGTTTTAGCAGTTTCAGGAAGTTTTGCATTTTTAATAGTAGAAGTGGGAGTGTTTACAACACCAATTACTTTACCATTGATAGTAAAAGTTTTTCTAGCATGAGAATCTTCAGTTTTACTAGTGGTGGTAATGGTGCAAACATTAGCTATATTATTCTTTCTAGCTATTTCATCTTCTCTTTCCCATCTAGCATGCAATTCAGCTAACATCCTAACATTATCATCAATTCGAATTTGGATAGAATTAAAAGTTTTACTTCCTTTAACATAATGAGGCATAACCTTTAGTTTCATAAAATCAACATCGAGAGCAAGGCTATCAACTTTAGAAGCAAGAACATCAATTTTGCCAAAATTTTCCTCAACGGATTTATTGAAAGCAGTTTGTGTACTAATAAAGTTCTTAAGCATGTACTCAAGATCAGAGGGTACACTTTTATTTTTTTTTGTAGGAACTACCATAAGAATTACCATAGGCATTACTATATTGGGGGGATATGGCCTATAATTATTGCTACCAAAATTATTCCTATAAGCATTGGTGTTGAAATTATTATTTTTAATGAAGTGCACATCAACATGCTCTTGTTGAGCAACCAAAGAGGCTAAAGGAACATTATTTGCATCAATAGGAGCATGGCCATTCACAAGCATAGACATAATAGCATCAAGTCTGTTACTCGAAGAGGAGGTTTCTTCAACATAATTTACCTTCTTACCAGTTGTAGCTCTCTCAGTGTGCCATTCAGAATAATTTAACATCATATCATCAAGAAGCTCTATTGCTGACCCCAAGGTAATGGACATAAAGGTTCCTCCAGCAGCCGAATTCAGAAGGTTTCTTGAAGAAAAATTCAGACCTGCATAAAAGGTTTGGATGATCATCCAAGTAGTCGGTCCATGAGTGGGACAATTCTTCACTAAAGATTTCATTCTTTCCCAAGCTTTAGCAACATGCTCATTATCAAGTTGCTTAAAATTCATAATGCTACTTCTTAAAGATATAATATTAGCAGGAGGATAATATTTTCCAATAAAAGCATCTTTACACTTAGTCCAAGAATCAATACTATTTCTAGGCAAATATAGCAACCATTCTTTAGCTCTTCCTCTCAAAGAGAAAGAAAATAATTTCAGTTTAATAATATCTCCATCTACATCTTTATATTTTTGCATCTCACATAGTTCAACAAAATTATTAAGATGGGCAGCATCATCATCAGTACTAACACCCAAAAATTGCTCTCTCATAACAAGATTTAACAGGGCATGCTTTATCTCATAAAAATCAGCAGTAGGAGCAGGTGGAGCAATAGGTGTGCTAATGAAATCATTGTTGTTGGTGCTAGTAAAGTCACACAACTTAGTGTTCTAAGGAGTAGTCATTTTAACAAGACTAAAAACAGGAATAAAACTACAGCTAGAATAAGATTTTTTTTGTGTGTTTTTGATAAAGAGAAGCAAACAAGACAAAATAAAATAAAATAAGCAAAACAAAAACAGAGTAAAGAGACTGGAAGTGAGAGACTCCCCTTGCAGAAATTCTCTTCCTCCCCGGCAACGGCGCTAGAAAATGCGTTGATGCGTGTGAACACACGTTCGTTGGGAGACCCCAAGAGGAAGGTATGAAGAGTGTAGCAGCAAGTTTCCCTGAGAAAGAAACCAAGGTTGAATCGACCAGTAGGAGGAAGGAGTAACTTCAGATGGTTGATGCAGCTGAGATGGCAGGGCGCACTACCGGTTCAGAAGCAACATGGAACCTACACAACACAATCAAATCACTTTTCCCCAACGAAGAGTGAGGTTGCCAATCTCACTGGTTTTGCTGAACACAAAGAGGTTAAACGTATGGTGTGGAAAACAATAGGAGAACAGTATGAAAGAAGTAGTAACAGTATGAAAGCATTAGGTGCTTTATCAGTATGAGGAAAAAGGACCGGGGTCCACAATCCACTAGTGGTGTCTCTCCAAGAAACATAAATAACATGTGTGGTGAACAAATTACAGCTGGGCAATTGACAGAAATGAAGGATGCACTTTAGTGCATATGCAAGACACAAAGATTACTATGTGATTCATGCGGGCATTACAACAAAATACATAGACCGTCATCCAACTGAATCTATGTCTAATAATCCACCCTTCGAATATCATCCGAACAAACGTTGGGTATTAAGTTGCTAGAAACAGATTATCGCCGCAAGAAAAGTGTGTAATGTAAACAATGTAAACTAGGTAAACACCTTTGTTTTCTCCCTAATGGCAACATCACATCCTCCATCCGTCACGTTTATGTCACTCGAGCATAGATGCAAAGGAGGCATGAACCCACTATCGAGCATAAATACTCCCTCTTGGAGTTACTAGCATCTACTTGGCCAGAGCATCTACTAATAAAGGAGAGCATGCAAGATCATAAATAACATATTGATACGTGCATTTTATATCATCATTTATACCCTCCATATAGGCATTATTGGGATGTTTTATCAATGTTATGTCATTGTTTTGCATGTTTTAGATGATTTTATTGGACTTTCCTACAAAGTCCCTATTTTTGGTATTTAATTTCTGGGTGTCAGAAAACACCTATTTTCATGTTTTTGATGTTTCAGGAGCTACAGGTATCCAAATTGCGAAAGGAAAGAAACCATGTTAGTTTTTCTTCGGGAGAAAGGCCGTGGGCACAAGACACAAAGGAGGAGGGCCAGGAGGCCCAAAAGGGGGTAGCCCACGCGGCCAGATTCACTGGCCACGTGTGGGGCCCCCAAATGGGCCCACAACACCTCCTCCCCGAGGTCTTTTTGCTGACGACTCCGTCTTCCCCGAAAACGAACACCCTAATTTTCCCGAGACGAGACGGAGCCGCGAGGGCGGCGAAACTCTCGAAACTCTCCGCGGGGGAGACAGATCCTGCTGCTCCGGAGCTCCAGAGAAGGGGGAAATCATCCCCATCTTCATCCCCATCTCCTCCTTGGCGTGGGAGGAGGCATCTCCATCACCATCCTCACCAGCACCTGCATCTCCACCATCACCATCAACATCACCGTGATCCACTCCGTTCCCCTCATAGTTTGATCATTGCTACACCCTAGATACGTGTTATTGTACTCCGTTGCATGTTTGGGATTGAGTACTTGTCATTATTTGGTGGTGGATCCATTGTTTTAGATTGTGTTGTACCACATATGTCACCATACATGATCATGTTTGCACGTTGTGAGTAGTTCCCGCATGTTCTTGAGGGCATAGGATGAATTGGCAATGATTTGTTACATGAGATGAGTTGTTATTTGGTCTAGTATTTATCTTTTATGTGATTCTATGATGGTGTTGTACGAACGTCGACTGTACAACACTTCACCTACATGGGCTCATAGGAGAACACCGTAGTGTAGTGACGTGATGATGTCTTTAGGTGACAGGAACTTGAGACAGAGTCGTTGAATTGCATTATGAGGGTACTTGTATCGGGGACCTTGGAGCATAAGGCTATGGTGGGACATCATGTCTTAATAATTCTCGTGTTGTCATTTAATTGGCCACGTGATCCATCATAAGGGGTGATAGTTTATTTATTTAGCTATTCCTATTTGTGGCTCCGTCCGAAGAAGATTAAAACTAGACAAGATATACAAACATGTTATGCAATGAATCACTATGCCAGCTAAATCCGTGCAGCCCTCGGGAACGTTTTCCACATATAAGACACAAACACACACTTGAGCTTGTCCTCTTGCGCATTAGAGGATTGGGCTTTGTATCTCATTGAGACCTACTACTTGCTGCAATTTACTTTCCGCATTTTACTTTACTTGCAATACACAATTAAAACACAAAAACACCTGTTGCTTTTATTATTCCTTTGCTATTCTACTTACCAGTTCCTTCTGCTCCTCGTGGGTTCGACAACCTTTCTAATTCGGAAAGTACTACAATTGATCTCCCGCACTTGGGAGCCATCAAGACACTTTTCTGGCGCCGTTGCCGGGGAGCGTAGCGCTATTGGGAAGAAGTTTGGTAAGGAAACTTGAAAGCTGAATTTTACTTGCTGTTGCATCCTGTTATTATTATGGCTTTTATGAGAGATGCTTCGCTGAAACTTGCTTTATATGAGAGTGCTTATGCTATTAAACCTAAAGTTGTTGAAAAAGCACCTCATGATGATGGTTATATTATTCCCCTTGAATTTGTTAAAGCTGTTAGGAATGAGTATTTTGCAGGGGATGGAACAAAGGCTGCAAGTGATCACATGCGGGGCTATTGAGGATATATGTGGGCTAATTAGGCTCAAGGCTATTTCTGAGGAGGAGGTAAAATGCAAGTTATTGTACTAGTCCTTAACTGGTGATGCTCGAAAATGGTATATGTCCCTGGATGAAGAAATTACACATAATTGGGATACTTTTATGAAGGTTTTCTTTCTTAAATACTTTACTCCTAAAGAGGCTTATGAGAACCGTTGCTTTATATTTAATTTTTGGCCACACCTTGGAGATAGTATTACTCAAGCTTGGGGGAGGCTTAAGGACCTCCTTCGTAAGAATACTTGTCATGATCTCACAAATAAACTTATATTGATAAACTTTTATGTGAGACTACCTGATAGGCTAAAGCAATATTTGGATGGTTCATCTGGTGGAAGCTTTACAAATAATACTGCAGAAGAAGCTTGGAATTTATTGGAAATTATTTCGAAGAACTCTGAATATTGGGACCTAGACAAAGGTAATGAAGCTTATTTTGATTATGGGTATTCATGTGTAGAAAGTTTCTCTAGTTCTATTTTTTTCAATAATGTTATTAAAGATTTTGGTCTTGATCCATATGTTGCAATTGAAATAGCTAAGAAATTTGCCGAGCACATTCGAATTCCTAAAAGTGGCTTTGAATATTATGTTGAACCTGTTAAATCTTCTATTGTTGTTCCTAAATTTATTAAAGAAACACCAGTGCCATCTGTAGTAATAGAAGAATATATTGAACCACCTCCCTATCCTGAAAAAGTTAAAGAGAATTTGCTTATTGCTGTTGCTGACAAAAGTAGAAAGAGCTGTTCTCAACCTAAAGAACAGGTGGAAGTCAAGAACCAAGTCTCTATTATTAAGAAATTAAATGAAGAAGATCCTGTTGATGTTTATTTATGTGAAGATGCTACCAAAGTTATTAAAGGGAATTCATCCAAAGTTGGTAAGCCAATTATATCATGCTCTATTGGGACTTCTTGTTATCATGGTTTATGTGATATTGGAGCAAGCATTAGTGTCATTCCATATTCTCTCTATCAAGAAATTAAGCCTGATATTGATCCTATCACCATGGAAGAAACAGGTATGACCATTCAGCTTGCTAATAAAGATTATATTAGTCCCTTTGGAATTGTTAGAGATGTTGAAGTATTGGTAGGGAAAATAAAATATCCTACTGATTTTATTGTGCTTGGTTGTCCACAAGATTCTTTCTGTCCTATTATATTTGGTAGACCTTTCTTACATACTGTTGGTGCTGAAATTGATTTGCCTAGAGAAAGGGTGTTTATTGAATGTGCTGGAGAGAAACTTGAATTTAATTTTTCTAAATTTGCTGATAAACCTGCTAAGAAAGAACCAAAATCTAAATATATAATTGAAACTCTTGCTCATATAGCTGTAGCTTCATCAGACGTGGTGGAACGTTATATGCTTAATCAGGAAGAGCCATTTAATGAAGCAGAAAAAGAAGCTTTAGAACAAATATTATGGCAGCAACCTTCACAATTACAAGTGCATATCCCACCTGATAATCTAGGAGTACTCCCACCTCCTAAAGGAGATCCTAGTTTTGAATTAAAGCCTTTGCCTGAAAATCTGAAATATGCATACTTGGATAAGAAAAATATATATCCTGTTATTATTAGTGTTAACCTTTCAGCTGAGGAAGAAGAGAAATTACTTGATGTGCTTAAAGCCCACCGTAAGGCTATTGGTTATTCTCTTGATGATCTTAAGGGCATAAGTCCAGCTCTATGTATGCATAAAATTAATTTGGAAGAAGATGCTAAACCTGTTGTTGATTTCCAACGCCGTCTACATCCAAAAATGAAGGAAGTGGTAAGAAAGGAGGTAATTCGACTCATATAGGCTGGTATTATTTATCCTATAGCTGATAGTAAATGGGTTAGTCCTGTTCATTGTGTTCCTAAGATAGGTGGAATTACTGTGGTTCCTAATAAAGATGATGAACTTGTTGCTCAACGTACTATTGTTGGTTATAGAATGTGCATTGATTAATAGAAAATTAAATAAAGAAACTCGTAAGGACCATTATCCATTGCCCTTTATTGATCAATTGCTAGAGAGATTATCTAAACATTCTCACTTTTGTTATTTAGATGGGTATTCAGGCTTCTCTCAAATTCCAGTTCATAGTGATGATCAGGAAAAGACCACTTTTACTTGCCCATATGGTACATTTGCATATAGGAGAATGCCTTTTGGTTTAAGTAATGCGCGTGCTACTTTTCAGAGATGCATGAATGCTACATTTGCTGATTATATTGAAAAGATAGTGGAAGTCTTTATGGATGATTTTTCGGTGTATGGTACTTCTTTCGATAATTGCTTGTTCAACCTCAACAAAGTTTTGCAGCGTTGTGAAGACCAACACCTTGTTCTTAATTGGGAGAAGTGTCACTTTATGGTAACAGAGGGAATTGTTCTTGGGCATCGTATTTCTGGAAGAGGAATAGAAGTTGACCCAACAAAAATTGAAGCTATCGAGAAATTACCATATCCAAGAGACATCAAAGGTATAAGAAGTTTTCTCGGTCATGCAGGTTTTTATCGTAGGTTCATTAAAGATTTCTCTAAAATATCAAAGCCTCTAACCAATCTTTTGCAAAAGGATGTTCCGTTTTCTTTTAATGATGATTGCATAGAATCCTTTAATGTTTTAAAGAAAGCCTTAATAACTGCACCTATTATTCAACCTCCTGATTGGAACTTGCCCTTTGAAATTATGTGTGATGCTAGTGATTATGCAGTTGGAGTTGTTTTAGGCCAAAGGGTTGATAAGAAATTGAATGTTATTTACTATGCTAGTAAAACACTAGATGGTGCTCAAAGAAATTATGCTACAACTGAAAAAGAATTTTTAGCGGTAATATTTGCATGTGATAAATTTAGATCTTACATAATTGATTCAAAAGTCACTGTGCACTCTGATCATCCTGCTATTAAATATTTGATGAATAAGAAAGATGCTAAGCCTAGGCTAATAAGATGGGTACTTTTGTTGCAAGAATTTGATTTACACATAGTAGATAGGAAAGGAGAAGATAATCCCGTAGCTGATCATCTTTCTAGAATGGAAAATATACCTGATGATCCTATTCCTATTAATGATAGTTTTGCTAATGAACAACTTGCCCTTGTTAGTGTTTCTAGTGCTAAAGTTGCATCTCCTTGGTTTGCTAATTATGCAAATTTTATTGTTGGGAAAGTTATGCCGCCACAATTTACTTACCACCAAAGAAAGAAATTCTTTTATGACCTTAGACATTATTTTTGGGATGATCCATTCTTGTATAAGAAAAGTGTTGATGGCATTATTAGACGTTGTGTACCTGAGCATGAACAGCAGGCTATTATAAGAGATTGTCATGACATTCCCTATGGAGGACATCATGCAGGAGATCGTACTGCAGCAAAGGTATTACAATGTGGTTTTTATTGGCCTACTCTATTCAAGGATTGTGCTGAATAAGTTAAAACTTGTGATAAATGTCAAAGAGTAGGAAACAGTGGTAGAAGGAATGAAATGCCTATGAACTATACATTACCACTTGAACCATTTGATGTGTGGGGTTTTGACTTTATGGGACCATTTCCTGCATCTAGTACAAAACATACTCACATTTTGGTTGCTGTTGATTATGTTACAAAATGGGTAGAAGAAATTCCTACTAAGAGTGCAGACCATGCCACAGCCATGCAAATGC
This sequence comes from Alopecurus myosuroides, assembly GCA_028641055.1. Lineage (NCBI taxonomy): Eukaryota > Viridiplantae > Streptophyta > Magnoliopsida > Poales > Poaceae > Alopecurus > Alopecurus myosuroides. Next base: position 354,072,091 of record CM054058.1, read on the forward strand.
TTAAAGAAATTATTTTCCCTAGATTTGGTGTTCCTAGATTTTTAATTACTGATGGTGGATCTCATTTTATGCATGGTGTTCTTAGAAAAACATTGGCAAAATATAATGTTAATCATAGAATTGCATCACCCTATCATCCTCAAACTAGTGGACAAGTTGAATTAAGTAATAGGGAAATTAAACTTATTTTAGAGAAAACAGTAAACAGACTTAGATCTAATTGGCCACTTAAAATTAATGATGCATTGTGGGCTTATAGAACTGCTTATAAAAATCCTATGGGTATGTCTCCTTATAAAATGGTTTATGAAAAGTATGTCATTTACCCGTTGAATTAGAACATAAAGCTAGATGGGCTATTAAGAAATTAAATTTTGATTTAAAAACAGCGGGGGAGAAGAGATTGCTTGACCTAAATCTATTAGATGAATGGAGGAATGAAGCATATGAAAGTGCAAAATTGTTTAAAGAGAAAGTTAAAATTTGGCATGACAAGAAAATTAAAAGAAAGGAATTTAAAGTAGGTGATCAAGTCCTATTGTACAACTCTCGTTTTAAGTTTTTTGTAGGGAAATTAGCTTCAAAATGGCAGGGTCCATTGGTAGTACAGGAGGTATACCGTTCGGGGGCCATCCGTCTTCACGGTGATATGAAAGGTAAACCTCATGTGGTCAATGGACAACGCCTAAAACATTATATTGCAGGAAAGAGCTTCATAGGAACCATCGAGGAGATAAAGTTAATGACACCGGAGGAGGTAATTGTAAGGGATCCTGCAGTTTCAGAAACCCAAATTCAATAATTTACAATTATTGTGTTTGGAAGTTTCTCGGAATTGCGTAAAAACTTACAGAACTCATTTTTTATGGAAACTAACGTGTGGGACAAGAAAATAGGAAGGAATTGGACCTCGAGGGGGAAAAGAGGACCCCACACGCGGCCAGATTCCTTGGCCGCATGGAGGTACCCTTTTTCCACCTCGGAGTCCCGTTCCGTCTCGTTTTCGACTCCGACGCTTTGTCTTACCCCAAAAACCGTCAATATATACCCCCTTTTGTCGATCTAATCCCGCACCAAGAGTTCTCGCACGATCTTTGTTTTGTCTATTCTGTCTGTCAGGTTTTCCAAGCCATGACTTCGGGAGACTCCTACCAATGCACCTCCATGGACGATGATGATGATGAGCTTGAGGGCAACAGCCCCACATCCATCCACAGGAGGAATAGGAAGAGGAAGGACTACTCGGATGACGAGGACGTGGAGCTTCGCGAGATCATGGATGAAGAACCTGACGAGGAAGATGACGAGGCCATCTTCGACATACCACCTCTTGCAACAGCACCTCCATCACCAATCCCTGTTGCTGGCATACGGGTGAACATGTCTTTTGGAAACAAGAGACAGTCCGCACGTATGAACACCGGAGGGAAGTGTCAGACCCCGGACCCAGAGATATACATACTGTTATGTGCTCCTAGCCATGGACTCACAAGGGCTTCAGGGTTACCATCCCCGGCCGCAACAAACAACGGCAGGCAGACCGGATTCATCGGCACGTAGTCCGGATCTCCGGTCTACTACTCCTTGTATCCATGCTAGTCATAACCAACTATGCATACCCAAGCGTCCACGAGTCGGATGAAACTGAAGGAACGAGACCAAGGTTATACAAAGCTTCTATGTGTCCAGAAAGTGCAACAACAATCGAGGGTTACTGGGGTTACCTCGCCCCAGGCCGATCACATCGACAGGCGGGCTCGGACATGGATCATCGGCTCCACAACCCCTCGACTGCGACAACTATGCAGGCATAGCCAAAACTGTATAACAATGAGCTCGAAACCAACAACCGATCAAAGCAGTACTCTAGACATTGAAGTTGTATTAAACAGGTGTTACTAGAGTATAGCTTACAAACAGAGGTCACACGACCCAACATTACATCAGACAACAGAAAGCAAATTATGTTGCTAATCAACGAGAACCAAAAAGGCCTAAGAGGCCGCAACATAAGGCGACGTCCCAGCCCATAGATTCCAGGCTGCTACCTGGGAACCCCGAACTACTCGTCGATGTCCACGTCGAAACACCACCGAACTGAGGAACTCCACCTGAACCAAGTTGAAGCAAACATGAGTACGGGAGGTACTCAACAAGACTTAGTTAACCTATTATATATCTGCTTCTTCTGGAAAGAGTTATGAAGGTTATTTGCATAAAGCCATCTTTGTTTTTCCAAATTGAGGAAGGATCAGCACGTCTCATGGAGTATTTTGAAAACAGATGAGAAATCTACTCAACTACTGAAATCATTATCTTTTTAATCCACCAATATCATATCAGCACCTCGTGCTTCAAAGATCACCTCCTCCAGTTGTTCCGGTAACTCATGCTACAAGGTAACCCCTCTCGGCATCTCCGAGGAGGCATCCTTCATTCATTATCACCAAGTTTTAATCATTCCGTTTAAGTTGTCTATGATCACAGAATCCGTCACCAAGTCGTCCTTAACCGCGGACACGACTTTTCGAAAAGATTTAACCCTGCAGGGGTGTACAACTTTAACCACACGTACCAACCAACTCTTAATGCCACTAGATTAGCACTATTCCGGGAAGTGCCGGCAGATGGAGGTTGACCACGACCTTTCCCTTGCTTTGCCTATTCCATGAGTCGCTCCGAGTAGAGATGGACCGCCAATAGGGAGTGGCCATCTCCTGCCGGGTCTCTATCGTTGTGCGCAATGCTCGACGGTTACCTACCCGCAGAGCGCCGATACATCGCCACGTCCTAGTTTTGAAAACGTTTTGATATCCCCGCAAATCCAAATGGAAAGCCCGAACTAGGTAACTCATGGAACAAACTAGGCAAGTTGAGACCGAGGGGAATCCAATCCCTCGTGTGGAGGCACGCTCAGTCTTGGCTCGAAGACGAGAACTCGCTCCTAGGGGCATGAACGAGACAACTACCACAGACCCTCTGTGGTCTCGTCATCCACACCTTTAAACCATGTTAATCAAATTCTCTTAAATTTCCACAACATCCTACCATACTAGATTCATTCGCAACTCTGATTCATCAACCGGATGGAGCAGAGACCAACAGGCATGTATGACTAAGCATGGCATATTTGAGGCTCTGGCGATATACACAAACAAATCCTATGTCTGCTAGGAGCATTGAATCATGATATCTGGGTTATGCAAATAAATAGGATAACTCTATCTATTGACTCAAGATACATTGGAACCGAATGCATTTGTACGAGAACGAAAAGTCTTTCGAAAACATATATGGGCAGATAAGAGGTTATGCTTGCCTTGCTTCAAGAAAACCAGAGAGAGTCTTCGGGAATAAGTGCTTGACTTGTCGGTTAGGATCAAGTATTCGCCATTGGGGTTGCTGGCCTTCACTTCGGAGTCGCGTTCTACCGAGGGGGAACAACACCGAAAAGAAGAACAACAATCAAACATGGCATCGATGCAATGCGCAATATGTATGCATGAGCAAATTAATGCATTGAAACAAAGCCCTAGACATGTTCGTTGGGTTGCTAGGGTTCGTATGGCAATTGTGCAATTTTACTAAAATTAACCCGAAATAGACCCCGGAGGGGGTTTCGGGCGATCTTAGAAGTGAGTATAATTTTTATTGCTCAAATGGGTTTGAAAACATCATGAATAGGTTGCATTTGTCATTTTGAGCAAAATGGTATATAACTTTTAATTTTCTATTTTTATTGAATAAAAACTTATTTTTCTATTTTTAAATGATTAAACAAATTCAAATAATGTCCAAAAATCAACTTTCTCAAACATGTGTGAAAATGGTATATTTGGATAGAGTACATTTTTCCAAACATTTTGGTACCTCACTTTTATTTTTTTGAATTATAAAACATAAGTTATTAATTATTAAAATTAATTACTTCTCTGGAATTTTTAAGCATTTTCTGATAAAAAGGAAAACATGATATATGACGTCGGTTTGACGTCATTGTGACATCATCAAGGCCCAAATCTTCTCTGCCAACGAGCAATTGCTCGATTGAGCGTGCAATTCGCGAATCAAACCCACTAGGGAGGATGAGGAGGCCACGGCGAACGAGGAGGTGCTGGTGGGTGACCAAATGGTCACCGGAAATTGCGCCGGTGAGCATGTTGGCGGCGGCGGAAGGTGACTCTCGGCGGCCGGAGCAATCAAAGCTCGAGGGAGAGGGAAAAGTAGTCCCGGAGGACGGCGAGCTCACCAGGAGTGCAGGGGAATGGGCGTTGAGGCCGGAGAGGGACGGACGGTGGAGAATCGCCGCTGGCGGCGCCACGGCCGGAGAGGAAAACGACGATGGAATCCCGGCGATTTCTTCCACCTCGTCTCGATTCCGTTTACGAGGAGGGCTAGCAGAGGATGGCGAGTGTGATGGATGGCTCGGTGAGGCCGCGGGTGGCCGGAGACGCCAGGACAAGCGGCGGCCGGCGGACATAGGAAGTTAGGGTTCCAGTTTCGGACGAGATGCAGGGAGGGAGGGGGTACGTGAGCGAGGGCAGACGGAGGAGGAAAGATTAGGACGCCTCCCTCTCGACTCTATCCACGGCAGAGGCCAAGCAGGAGGTGGCCACGGCATCGGCAGCCCTGCCACGCAGCTCATGCCTTCTGGCTGGAGCTAGAAGAAAGAGAGAAAAGAAAAGAACAATTACAAAAAACCCCTGGACTTCCAAGAATTTGCAGAAAGGTCCCTTTTTGCCTCAAAGCAGCAACTAGATTTGAAAGGTTGGGTTCCTTTTTGCAAGAACAAAAATTAGCAAAAATACATTTTGGAATCCTTGTAAAATTTCCAACCACACCATGTGTTTGCTTTCCAAATTTGAAAATGTTTTTATAACAAATTTTGGGTGATCACTTTAAGTGGTTTTTGAGCAAGTTTTAATTTAAATTCAATGTAAAACTTAGTTCAAATTTTTCATGCATGCCATGCCATGAACTCAACACCACAACCCTATTGTTAGCAAAAATTGGGATGTTACAGGAAGGCTCCAAGGCACTCACTTGCTAGCAAAAACGCAGTTTCTCCTCTTATTGGAAGGGAAACTCCCACTGAGAAGAATTGCACTGGAGATTGGGATCACCTTATTCCCAAGAAGAAAGCACCAAGCCCGGAGTGGAAAACTCCCAAGGAGACGGTGGAGAAGGACCTCATGGAAAGGTTGGGAAAAGCTGCAGGAGCATTTGAGCATTCCTATAACCTCATGATGCGCATCATTGGAGAGCTTGAAGACAACTATGAAGAGAAGAAGAAGAAAAATTGGTGGGCTGAGTACGAGAAGAAGGGAGAATGAAGAAATTACCGCAACCATCTAAGCTTGGGGGAGTTTCACCTATCCCCCGTCTTTTATCAGCTTTATCATGTCTATCTAGTTTTGGTGTGTCATGCTTTTCTTATCTAGTTATCGTTTTCGTTTAGGCTTGAGTGAGCTCATCGAGCATTATCATGCATCCCCGTCTTATGGTTTATCAATGCATAATAAAGTATGGTGTCATCCATGATTCCCTTGTTTTGGGGATTTATGGGTAACACTCATGCAAATGAGCATGGCATATTTAGAGGTTTCAATCACATCTTGCCTTGAAATTAAATAACTTGAGTGTGTTGGACAATTGTAGAATTATCTCAATATGACATAAATCCACTATCTATCTATTAGCTTAATGGCTATTCCGAGCATGTTCACCATGTTATAGTTTCATTTATGCTCTAAATTAAGATGCTTATGTTATTAATTGGCATGGGCTGAATTTGGGATAAGACTCTCACGAACTTTTGAATGCACACATTTATTTCTATTGCACTTAACAAACATGACCCATTAATGGGAGCTAAAAGTTTTGTGCTTGACAAGGATTTTGGTTGGGAGTTGGCTAACACGTGCATCACGTGAAAAGCTTTCAACATTGCACAAAGAAATTTTATATTTAGTTTATGTCATGTGCTTTTGTTTTTGGACTCCTGCCATGCCGAAATGAAATAGAGGAATAGTAAGTTTTGATGAGTAAGTATATATGACTAGAGAAATTGCATTGGGCCGCTAACCCAAGCCATGCTTGATCATGGTGGAAATTTACTTACAGCTAGAGTGGACTCTACAAACACATCCTACAATAAAATAAGAAGCTATGCATATAGTGAATGAAATAAAAAAGGATGATGAGTCTACTCCGTTTGTTCATCTTGTTATTGTGACATGGGCTGGTTTCTATGTCATGGGGCAAGAGGTACCTCTTTGCAATTCTCTATGATGTCATTAATACTTATTATGATTGTACAAAGCTTATTAGGAATCTTAAGTTGAGTAATCCTGGAGTAGGTTTTCACACTCACGGGGCATGAGACATTCAACCAACACCTTGTCAACCACATTACTTCAACATTCATAAATTAAGATGCTAATGATAAAGGGGAAATGAGAGTCTTAGCCCAATGGATGCCACATTACAATTAGTAATTTAAGCCAAATAGTTTGGAAACTAAATGAGACTTGATCGTGTTTTACCTCTACTCATTTATCTTTCTCCAAATTAAAGAGTATAATTCGATTGTCCAACATACAATGGTTATTTGCTTTCAAAAGTATGGGGTGTTTGCTAGAGCTTCGAATATGCTATCCTTATGTGTATGAGTTCTATTCATTCATCTTGCATTATAACTGAACATGATGATGATACAATGCCCGTATTTATTTATCAACCATAAGTCCATTGATGCATGTAATGATCTATGTCCTTATTTACTCGAGGACGAGCAAAGGTTTAAGCTTGGGGGAGTTGATACGTGCATTTTATATCATCATTTATACCCTCCATATAGGCATTATTGGGATGTTTTATCAATGTTATGTCATTGTTTTGCATGTTTTAGATGATTTTATGGGACTTTCCTACAAAGTCCCTATTTTTGGTATTTAATTTCTGGGTGTCAGAAAACACTTGTTTTCATGTTTTTGATGTTTCAGGAGCTACAGGTATCCAAATTGCGAAAGGAAAGAAACCCTGTCAGTTTTTCTTCGGGAGAAAGGACGTGGGCACAAGACACAAAGGAGGAGGGCCAGGAGGCCCAAAAGGGGTAGCCCACGCGGCCAGATTCCCTGGCCACGTGTGGGGCCCCCAAATGGGCCCACAGCACCTCCTCCCCGAGGTCTTTTTGCTGAGGACTCCGTCTTCCCCGAAAACGAACACCCTAATTTTCCCGAGACGAGACGGAGCCGCCAGGACGGCGAAACTCTCGAAACTCTCCGCGGGGGAGACAGATCCTGCTGCTCCGGAGCTCCGGAGAAGGGGAAATCATCCCCATCTTCATCCCCATCTCCTCCTTGGCGTGGGAGGAGGCATCTCCATCACCATCCTCACCAGCACCTGCATCTCCACCATCACCATCACCATCACCGTGATCCACTCCGTTCCCCTCATAGTTTGATCATTGCTACACCCTAGATACGTGTTATTGTACTCTGTTGCATGTTTGGGATTGAGTACTTGTCATTATTTGGTGGTGGATCCATTGTTTCAGATTGTGTTGTACCACATATGTCACCATACATGATCATGTTTGCACGTTGTGAGTAGTTCCCGCATGTTCCTGAGGGCATAGGATGAATTGGCAATGATTTGTTACATGAGACGAGTTGTTATTTGGTCTAGTATTTATCTTTTATGTGATTCTATGATGGTGTTGTACGAACTTCGACTGTACAACACTTCACCTACATGGGCTCATAGGAGAACACCGTAGTGTAGTGACGTGATGATGTCTTTAGGTGACAGGAACTTGAGACAGAGTCGTTGAATTGCATTATGAGGGTACTTGTATCGGGGACCTTAGAGCATAAGGCTATGGTGGGACATCATATCTTAATAATTCTCGTGTTGTCATTTAATTGGCCACGTGATCCATCATAAGGGGTGATAGTTTATTTATTTAGCTATTCCTATTTGTGGCTCCGTCCGAAGAAGATTAAAACTAGACAAGATATACAAACATGATATGCAATGAATCACTATGCCAGCTAAATCCGTGCAGCCCCCGGGAACGTTTTCCACATATAAGACACAAACACACACTTGAGCTTGTCCTCTTGCGCATTAGAGGATTGGGCTTTGTCTCTCATTGAGACCTACTACTTGCTGCAATTTACTTTCCGCATTTTACTTTACTTGCACTACACAAAAACACCTGTTGCTTTTATTATTCCTTTGCTATTCTACTTACCGGTTCCTTCTGCTCCTCGTGGGTTCGACAACCTTTCTAATTCAAAAAGTACTACAATTGATCTCTTGCACTTGGGAGCCATCACATATGCATGAAGATAACATGATAGATTGATAATCAGAAGACATATCATTCAACATTCATGAGATCCGAGCAAACACAACATGTAGCATTACATAAATATGATCTTGATCATGTGAGGCAGCTCATGAGATCTAAACATGAGGTACAAAGTGGAGAGAACAACCATCTAGCTACTGCTATGGACCCGTAGTCCAGGGATGAACTACTCACGCATCACTTCGGAGGAGGGCATGGTGGTGTAGTCCCCTCCGGGGATGAATTCCCCTCCCGGCAGGGTGCCGGGGAGGTCTCCAGAATCCTCCCGATCTCGGGATGACGATGACGGCGGCCTTGGGTGTTTCTCGGGACGAAGTGGTATATCTTTAGGGTTTATATGTTGGAGGGTATAAATAGGAAAAAGAGCAAAGGCGATGGAGGCCTGGGGGCCCACACCACCCCATGGCGCGGCTAGGGGGTGTCGCCCTATGGTGTGGCCCCCCTCCGGGTCTCTTCGGGACTCCATGGAACCTTCGGGAATTTTAGGACCTCCAAACTTTGAATTTTCCAATTCCGAGAATATTTCTAGAACAAGTTTTCTAAAACTAAAAACAGTAGAAAACAGGGAACTGGCTCTGTGGCATCTTGTCAATAGGTTAGTCCCGAAAATCGGTAAAAATGACATAATGTGTATAGCAAACATGTGGGAAACAGCATCAAAACAACATGGAACATCAGAAATTAAGGATACGTTTATGACGTATCATACCTCTAAACCATGAACATCATCATGATCTTCATCATCGGACCAATCTCTGAGAGAACCCAGGATGCGAGACTTACCCGCGCCAAGGGTGATGCCGGTGTCCGGGATCGGTATGTAGTCCTTGTCATCTGGGTCCTTGGTGTCGTCAGCGGAGAGATCCGCACCCCAAGTTGCAGATGGATTTGGGTCGTCCTCGTTCTTTTGGTGGACGAATCTATGCAAAGTGCAAATAAAAGCATAATAACATTGAAATAACCATAGTAGATTATGCTGGCATAAGGTTATGTCGGTAAATTTCGGGATACTTACTATCGGCGCTTGGCAGGTCCTGTTGTAGGGATCGAGGCCCCACTCCCAGTCATCTATCAGCTGGGTTTGGGCCAAGGCCTTGACACGCTTCCAAACTTGCGCCTTAGTGAGCTCGACGGTGGAAGACCGGGTTGGGTCCCGAGATCCGCTCATGTAGCAGATCTTGTGAACCCCGCGCTGGAGGGGGAAGATCTGGCGGCTGATGAGGGTGGCAAAGAGGTCATCCGGCGTGAGCCCATCTTCCTTCAGGGCGATGAGAGTTTGATGGATCAAGTTGATCTCGGGAATTGAATCTCGGGGCTTGTGCTTCCATTTCACCATTGCCACTGGGGGGCTGACATTGAATGTCGGAAGCCAGATCAAATCGGTCTTGGTGGTGTTTTTGAGATAGAAAAAGGAGCGAAGCCATTTCCAGCATGAATCCAAACTCCGGATTCTGGGGAAGGCGGAATTACACCGGGGAATCACCATGGCGGCGCTGCACTGCGTCATCTGTTTGGGGGCTCCCGGGTTCTCTGGATCCGAAATAACCTGCTTACGGAATTGGAAGTATTTTCTCCACATGTTGATTGTGGGCCAGAGACCAAGGTAACCCTCGTAAAAGGAGATGAAAGTAGAGAGAGTTGTGATGGCGTTTGTCGGAAGGTGGTGAGGTTGAAGAAGAAATTTGTCGAAGAAATTGTGCATGAAATCACTAAGGGAAAGGCCGAATCCTTGCTCAAAGTGAGCGAGGAAAACAACATACTCACCGGATTCTGACTCGGGGAAGATCTCCTCGCCTGGAAGCCGGCATGCAACCCGTTACGGGATCCGGCTTGTCTCGTACAACCAGTTGATCTCGGAGGAGCTAACTTGCGAACCCTCCTAGGAGGCACGGGTGGATTCCTTGAATACCTCTTCCTCGGGCTCGACGACGACGAGCTCGTGGGAGGCCATGGTGGTGAAAGACGAGCTTGGTGGTTCTGGGAGATCCGTCTTGGCAGCGAAGAGATGCGTGGGGAAGAAAAGCGACGGAGTTGTCGCGTGATATGTCTAAAACGTATCTACTTTTCCGAAAACTTTTGTTGTTGTTTTCCTCTAAACTTGTGAGTTCTGAATAGAAACTAACACGGACTAACGCTGTTTTCAGCAGAATTACCCTGGTGTCTCGATTTTGTGTAGAAAATCAACTTTTAGGAAAATGCCCGGAAAAGATCCCGAAGTTCTAATTTTACCCGAAGACCCCCGGAGCCAGAAGATGAGTCAGAGAGGGGCCCACACCACCTGGTGGCGCCCCCTTAGGCCGCGCCACCAGATGGTGTGGTCACCTCGGGCACCCCCTCGGCCTCCCCTTTCGACTGCATAAGCCCCGTGACCTGAAAACCCGAGGAGGGTCGTCATATTCCAAGAAAAACACCAGAGTGCTGCCGCCACCTCAAAAACCATTTTGGGGATTAGAAGTTCATGTTCTGGCACCCTGCCGGGACGTGGATTCGGAGGAGATCATAGCCATCGTCATCACCACCACTTCTCCTTCAACCATCCATGATTCCCCCATCCATGTGTGAGTAACCCCCGCTGTAGGTTGAGAGGGATGGTAGGGATTGGATGAGATCGTGCATGTAATAATTGCTAGATTGTTAGGGCATGGTTCCTAGTATCCGTTGTTAGTGCTATATATCGTTGTTGCAACTTGTTATGCTTAATGCTTGTCACTAGGGACCGAGTTCCATGATCTCAGATTGGAACATGTTATTGATTCATGAGGATAATTATGGTTTTTATCATACATGCAAGTCGTATACACATATCATTGTCCGGAACCCGAGGCCCCAAAGTGACAGAAATTGGGACAACCAGAGGGGATGGCTGTGATGTGAGGATCACGTGTGTTCACGAAGTGTTAATGCTTTGTTCCGGTGCTTTATTAAAAGGAGCACCTTAATTACAAGTAGTTTCCCTTGAGGCCCCGCTCCAACGGACTAGTAGGACAGAAGATGTTGTGCAATTTTCTCATTGCGAGCACGTACGACTAAATTGGAACTCATGCCTATGATTTTCCTAGTACTTGGATGCTTTATTATTATGTATCTGTAAATGCCCATGTTTTGATTATTATATGAATTATCTTATCCATGCAACGCCCGTTCATCCATCCCTATGACTACAGTATTCTAATCCCGTTGTTTCCCACAATTTCTACCGTTGTTTCTATTTCATTCATGCTGCTATTTTCTTACTGTTATTGCTATAAAAATGTTACTACATATAAATTGTTGCGAGCAAGTCTACTTCCAGGTGCAGATGAATTGACAACTCATCTGTTAAGGCTTATAAATATTCTTTGGCTCCCCTTGTATCGAATCAATAAATTTGGGTTTTACTTCCCTCGAAGACTGTTGCGATCCCCTATACTTGTGGGTCATTAAGACTATTTTATGGCGCCGTTGCCGGGGAACATAGCTTTATTTGTAAGATTACTTGAACGTGATATTGTTGGCTGCAGATTTTTCACCATGGGTAAAACTCGTGATGGGAAAGCCTATATTGCCATCCACTACAAGGAGAGGTACAACTCTGAACACCTCAGTTGCTCTTGATTCACCGTCTGTGATGAGTAAACTTCTTGCACCACCACATACACATGCTACACACACTGCTACTTCTGCTGAGTCTGAAAATGCTTCTGATACTTTTGATGATGCTTCTACTGTGCTTGATGAAACTAGTTCATTTGGTACTTCCCTAGATGCTACAATTGCTAGATCTAAACAAATTGAAAACACTGAAATTCCTGATGAAAATGCTGGTACACTGTTAATTCACGTCAGTACAGAGAAAGTCCTAGTGATAATCTTGAGGAAACTTACATTCAACCCAATGATGATTTTATTGAAGAAGTTCATGCTAATACTAGTGCCAGTGCTATTAAGAGTCTTCTTTGCAAGACTAGATGTTAGATATAAACTGTCTCCTGATGCTAAGTTTGCTACATCTCCCATAGATATTAGAGATAAGGATTATGATTTCTCTCTAGATTTATGTTACATATCTATTGTTGAGGGAGAACCTTTTTGTGGCACTGAAAACAAAAGTGCTATAGGACATATGAATGAGTTATCATCTTTGCGTAGTTTATTTTCTGATGATATTAAGAAACGCAGTTACTTTGTTTCTAAAATATCCCTTTCTCGTTGAAAGATGAATCTAATACTTGGTTTAATAATTTGTCTCCTGGATCTATTGATAGTCCTATTGGTTTGGTTAATGCTTTCTTTCAGAAATATTTTCTTGCTAGTGCTCAACATGCTGCTTTGTAGAGAATCTTTAACTCTAAGTAAATTGAAGGAGAGAAAATTCCTCAATCTTGGGAAAGATTTTGTTCTTTACTAAGAGATAGCCCTGGGCATCAATTACCCAAAAATGAACTCCTAGATATATTTTATAATGGAATACCTGTTGAATCTAGGACATACCTAGATAGTTGTGCTGGTAGTGTTTTCAGGAAAAGAACTCCAGAAGAAGCTGAGGAATTATTGGCTAAGATAAGAAAAAATCATGATGATTGGACTATACCCGAACCAGCACCAACACCGACACCAACACCAACACCAAAGAAGAGGGGAATGATTGAATTAAATGATGAAGTGATGAGGGAAGCCAAGAAATATCTTAAAGAGAAGGGTATTAAATCTGAAGATGTGAAGAATCTACCACCTGTTTAAGAATTATGTAAGCCAATTCCTCATCCATCCACAATTGAGGTACACTCCCTGCAGTATTTTTATAATAGATATATTCCCTATTCTAAACCACCTGATCAATGCTTAGATGAATTTGATAATTATGTTGTTAAGCAAGGTAACTTTAATATGAGAATGCAGAATCATCTAATGAAAAATTCTAGAGCTATTGATAATTTGGATGGTATTATTGAGAGAACCTATAATGATGTTAAAATTCTTGTTAAACATTTCCATATGGTTCAAACTCAAATTGATCAGTGCACTACGGTGCAAAAATAATTGCTAGTTAATGCTTCTAGAGAAAAACATGTTTATGAAATAAGCACTAGAAGTGGTGTTTCTACTCAGGATCCTTTGTATCTTGAGGGTCATCCTCAAAGAATTGAACAATATTATCAAGAAGCTAAAAACAATAGTACTTCTTCTAATAAAAAGAAGATAAACATAAAATTGTTGTAGAATCTCCTGAACCTGTTAAAGATCCTAATAATATATCTGTCTCTGATGCTGAAACTGCAAGTGGTAGTGATAAAAGTGATGCTTGCGATAAAGAAGAAATTGAAGTTGAACCTGAAAAACAAACTAAAAATGCAAAGTACACTAAGGAGGATTTCATTGCTATTAAACTTGGTAATGAGAGAGAACCTTGGGTAAAAAAAATCAATGCCTTTTCCTAATAAGAAACACAAATCAAAGGAAGAAGAACATTATAACAAGTTTTGTGATTGGATGAAACCTTTGTTTTTGCAAATTCCTTTAACTGATGCTATTAAACTACCTCCTTATTCTAAATATATGAAATATATTGTCTCTAACAAAAGGAAGAATCCTAATGAAGAAATATCAACTATGCTTGCTAATTACTCTTTCAATGGCAAGGTTCCAAAGAAGCTTGGAGATTCTAGTATACCTACTATTCCTCGGTCCATTAAAAATAATCATGTTAGAACTGCTTTATGTGATTTAGGAGCAGGAGTTAGTGTTATGCCTTTCTCTCTTTATAAAATACTCCTCCTGGAAAAATTGATACCAACTGATATATCTTTGCAAATGGCTGATAAATATACTGCTATTCATGTTGGTATATGTGAGAATGTTCATGTTCAAGTGACTAATAATTGTTTGATATTAACTGACTTTGTTGTGTTGGAAATGCCTGAAGATGATAATATGTATTATTCTTGGGAGACCTTTTATTATCACTACAGGGGCTATTATTGATTGCAATCAAGGAAAAGTAACTTTTAATGGTAATGATAAAGAGCACACGGTTTATATTCCCAAGAAGATTGATAGGAAATATGGTCTAAATTCAATTGAAAATATTGAGACCATCAACATTGGAGAATTCTATTTTCCTATTCCAATGCCAAAAAAAGAATATGAAGTTGTAATGATTGGGACTATGTCTATCAAGGTTGAGGTAACATAATAATTTAGTGAAAAGCAAAGTTTTTCTTCATGTAAAAATTGTTTGGGTAACAAGACTTGATCAACCTAGTTAACAAATTGATTTTGAATGAAGAAAACAATGTTTTCACTATGTTTTCACTTTCCCCCAACTATTTTTTCACCATTCTACTTTAGTTTACTTATGTTTTCACCATCCACAATCATGTTTTTATCATGTTCTCACCTTGTTTACTATTGTTACTAATGTTTTCACCATACCCATTTATGTTTTCACTATGTTTCCTCTAGTTATTTGATTATTGGAGTGTCTTAGAAATTTTGTAGATTTGGTTTTGAATTTGTTTTCCATCGTTCCATAATAATTTTCCTGGTTTTTAATCATTTATTAAATTCTGCAAATGACACGAAAATAAAGTTTCTCTAAAAATTTCAGAAAAAATATACTAAATTTTTACGTTGAAAATGGGGCAAAGAGGCACCTGGGCCACCCCAGGGGGACCCACCATGCCATCACACCACCTGGTGGAACGAGCAGGCCCCTGGGTGCGCCAACACATGGTGTGGGTCCCTCCTGGCCCTCCACTTGCTCTACTTCTTGCAAAACACCCTCTCTCTCCACCAAACTCGAAAACATTGCTCAAACCCGAGTTCTTGTTTTCCTTCCTCGCGAATTTTTCGATCTCTTTGATCAGCCCATCTTTGTTGCTGAAATTTGGAGCATTTGCTCTCCGGTATGTGACTCCTCCGATTATCCAAGTAGATTTTTCTTCAGCATAGTATTTCTTGAGTATTCTGGTACTATAGGTGACAGGTTATGTGAGCTTGCATGCTTGATTTATGTGTAGAAATTTTTTTGATGCATGTTTAGCCCTCTTTCAAGTCTCTATAGTAGTTTTATTCATATAGTTGCTTCAAAATTGTTTTTTATGATGCTTGTTAAAAATTTCGGAAATGAAGTATAATGTACACCAACTTGACCAGCATAAGTTGGAGGTGCATGAGGTCATGCAAGTCCACCGAGAAGAGGGAGTATTCCCATCCATTTATTTGTGCTATGAATTTATGCATGCTGCAGGGATTTTGCAAAATTTCCAAACTCTAGTCTCTAATGCAGGGTTGGAACATTTTGTTGATGGTGAACCTAGCCAACACATAAAACTAACTATGTATGTGGTGTAGGATTTTAGTTTCAGCTGGGCCTCGCCTAAACCCATGGTTCATTACAAAATTTGTAATAAAACTGACAACTTGCCTTTTGATGATTTTTGTGCAGCCATTAAGGTGCCACAGTGGGGATCGCGTGAGAAGATAAGAGGGCAGCCCAAACCACTGATAGATCTGTATAAAGAAATTTGCCAAGGGAGAAGCTTCTCAGATGAGAGTGGTAAAATATGAAATATTCAACTCCCATCTATTCGATATTTTGCCTATTTTATTGCCAAGTGTGTTCTTGCTAGAAAAACTGCAAACAAGTTATGTGTTTATGATTTAGCTTTTATATCATCTGCTTTGAAGCATGATAGGTCCTAGAATTTTGGTGCTTTAATTTCTTTCCGTCTTGCTGCTAACCGCGAGAATGTGGAATTTGTGGAGGTCTCATTTCCTCTCGTTTACTAGCTTTGCATGGTGTGGAGCCGCACCATTTATACTTTCAATTTCCCGTAGAGAGGCTTGATCTTAATTCCATTATAAAACATAAATTTGTTTCCACATGTGTAAACTTGAACAATTTATCCTATGAAATAACTTTCTTCAAGAAATTAGGGTGGAGAGTAACTAAGTCTGATAGAGTAGTCAATTTGCATGTGCCTCTTTTACTTAACCTTAATGTAAGGGAAGGATGGTCACTCTCAAAGAGTGAATATAGTGCATACATTGAGGATCATCTCCAGCATGTAGAGGACGATGGAGAGGGGGACGAAAATGATTTCGTCCACCCCTCTGATACTGCGGGGTTTCCATACGAGCACCCTGGTTATGATTACGCGCATGCTTCTTCATCTTCTTCATGGGCGCCTGATTACGACCATGCTAGGGACGACCCACCAGTATGGGGTTACTACCCGCACCGTGATTGATCTCCACTTAGGCCAAAAGCCTAAGCTTGGGGGGAGGTATGCCGACATCACACTCTTTTACATATCATGTTTCTGTCGGTTCTTTGTATATCCATGTTTCTGTTTCTTTCACTTGCTTTGTTTTTCTTGTTTTTTTTTCTACTTTGCAAAACGCAAAAAGACCAAAAATATTTTTGTTGTTTCTCTTTATTTGTTTCTTCAGTTCATTTTATTAGTTTGCTTTACTTTCTAGTTTCAGTTTAATATTCAAAAATCCAAAAATATTTTGCTTTGTTTGCATGTTTTCCTTCTATTCTTGTTTTAAATTCAAAAATCCCAAAAATATTTGTTCTTCTTCTTTGGTTTTGTAAAGTTTGTTGCAGAGTTCAATAGTCCTCCATGATTATGTTGGAGCTTGGTTGTAATTTTATATCATTTAATCCACACAAGTGAGGAGCAATAATGATGATTTATGACAATTCAAGTTGTGGTGAGAGGCTAGCATGAACTCTATTTGTCTTCATTTTTGTACATATGTGCATCCATGTGGACATGCTTAGTTTGTTCGTATAAGGTGTATGTCATTTGTTGGATTCTTAGTAGTTTGTGCTCTCTTATGATCGGTGCCAATTTACTAATAGTAGATAGCATGTCATATAAATGTTTGCTTGCATTGTTTTATTCATAGAAGGGTATGACATTGTGGTATCTTCATCTGAATGTTTCACTTGAATTGACTTGGCACATGCTTACACATACATACGACTGAAAACAAAAATTCAATTAAGCCTCGATGATTTATTTTGCCTCAAAGTTTTTGTATCACTTTTATGCCCATGTTAATTTTGTTCTGTCGCAGGCATGATTATGAAGGTTACCGCTCTCTTGATTGTCGCTCCCAGTCTATTGCTAGCCTTCAATTGTACTGAGTATGATCTCTACTCATGCATCCAACTCCCAAAAACCAAAGTTTGCCAAATGTGTCCTCCATACCTACCTATGTGTGGTATTTCACCGCCACTCCAAGTAAATTTTCGTGTGCTACCTTTAAAACCTTCAAAATACTTCTCATTTTGTGACACAGTTTTAGCTCATGAGGAAGTAGTAGTTGGGTTTTTTTATCTTCCATACTAATTAAGTACCCCGACTTGCATAACTATTCTCTTGATACTCAGAGATGCCCTGGCATTTATGTTTTTCTCCACTATTAAGGGAAAGCGAGATAACACTTTATCATATCTTATTATGAACATTGCAATCCCGTAGATAGATATATTTCATGTTGCTTATTATTAGTGTGTTAGTATCTCTTCATGGTTTGCATAACTATTAGGCGACTTTATTTGCATACTTCTTATTATGATTTGCGTAAGCACTTGACCCCCCAGGCCGTCGCACCACATGGTGTGGCCGCCTCGGTCACTCCCTCGGGTATCCCTTTCGACTACATAAGCCCCGTAACCTAAAAACATCAGGGGGGTCGTAATATTCGAGAGAAAAACACCAGAGCGCCGCTAACACCTTGAAACCCAATTCGGGGATCAGAAGTTCCTGTTCTGGCACCCTGCTGATACGTCATAAACGGTCAGACCCCGGACCCAGAGATATATAAACTGTCATGTGCTCCTAGCAATGGACCCACAAGGTCTTCAGGGTTACCAGCCCCGGCCGCAACAAACAACAGCAGGCAGACCGGATTCATCGGCACGTAGTCCGGATCCCCGGTCTACTACTCCTTGTGTCCATGCTAGTCATAACCAGATATGTATACCCAAGCGTCCACGAGTCGGATGAAACTGGAGGAACGGGACCAAAGTTATACAGAGCTTCTATGTGTCCAGAAAGTGCAACAACAATCGAGGGTTACTGGGGTTACCTCGCCCCAGGCCGAATATCTTCGGCAGGCAGGCTCGGACATGGATCATCGGCTCCACAACCCCTCGACTGCGACAACTATGCAGGCATAGCCAAAACTGTATAACAACGGGCTCGAAACCAACAATAGATCAAAGCAGCACTCTAGACATGAAAGTTGTATTAAACAAGTCATACTAGAGTAGTTTACACGCAGAGGTAACAAGACCAACATAGGTCAAGCAACCCAACATTACAACAAGCAGCGAAAGCAAATATGTTGCTATACAACAAGACAGTAAAAGTTCTAAGAGTCTGAAATATAAGCAACGTAGACAAACCCATACTACAGATACCAGGCTGCCACCTGGGAACACCTAACTACTCATCGACGTCGAGGTAGAACCCTTCTTCAGCTGCGTCGCCGAAGTCTGAAACAAAACAACAACGAGGCAAGGTTGATTACAAAAGGTACTCAGCAAGACTTGGCTTTTAAGGTTTTTTTGCATAAAGCCATCTTTGTTTTCCGAAGTTGAGGAAGAAGAGCACGTGTAATAGAGCATTTCTAAAACAGAGGAGGAATCTACTCAACTACTGAGATCATCATGTTCTTTAGTCCACCCAGTACTGTCTCATCCCCAGACTACCTTATGCTACAAGAATCACCCCTCTCGACGTAGTCGAGGAGGCATCCTTCATCCGTTGTCAACAAGTTTTAGTCATTCCGTTAGAGTTATCTATGACCCCGTGACTTTCACCAAGTCGTCCATAACCGTGGACACGGCTTTCCGAAAGATTTATCCCTGCAGGGTGGTGCACTTTACCCACACGTATCGACCGACTCTTAGTGCCACGCGGTAACGCTCCTCTCTAAGAGCGCGGCAGAGTGTGGTCGACCACGGCCTTTACCTTGCTCAACCCTATCCATGAGTCAACCCAAATAGGGCCACCCCGTCAACATGGAGTTGGCCACCTCCTGACGGCACCTGTTCTGTGAGTCGGGACAAGATCCGTGTACGTCCATCACTGGTCCCGGTCACGCCCTAGTTTTCTCCAAAACCTTTTATGACACACCCGCAAATGGAAAACTCAAACTATGTGACCCATGGAAGTGATCAAACAAGTTAGTCAGCCGAGCACGGTCTGTTAGGCCCCGCGTGTGGTTGCACGCTCAGTCTTGGCTTCCGCGGCGAGACCTTAATTCCTAGGGTTGGAGAGTACGGAACGAATAACCACTACCCAAGTGGCCTCCCGTGCAAGTCTTAGTCAGTTTCACATGCTCAGTACTCACAAATATAACAACATACAAGGTTATCGAAGTGATCCAAATCATCAACCGGATGAAGTAGATCAGAACACTAAGCATGGCTAAGCATAACACACAAGGCTCTACGATACTCAAACAACCCTGGTCATACTAGGAGGGTAAACAGGTATGAAGTTGACATGTATGGGGGTCATGCAGTGGATAGGTTAACTCTAATAGACTCAAAACTAAGTTGAACCGCATGCATGAGTAAGAGGTTTAAAAGACTCAAAACATGGGGTAGCCATGAGGTGGTGCTTGCCTTGGTCGTCGAAGGTGTAGCTGGGGTTGTCGTAGAAGGCCGGATCAACCTCCGGATCTCGGTCTACCGATAGCGAGCAACACCGGAAAGAAGGAAAACAATCAATACTTGGTGACCGTGCAATGCACAATATGTATGCATGAGTAAAACAATGCAGTTGATTTGAAGCTTAGAGGATAGAACGGGAAGCTAGGGTGCTACGCGGTGAACAAAGAACACCGGAGGGGGAAGAAAACCCTAATCTAGAGGTGTGACCAATTTTAGTTGCTCAAATGACTTTGGAAACCTCATAGATGAATTGCCTTTGTTTCACTGATCAATTTGGTATATTACACTTAATTTTCTAATTTTATTGAATTAAAACTTTATTTTCAATATTTAAATAATTAAATTTAAACTACAAACGTGGCCTCATTTTGAACTTTGCCAAACATGTATGAAAGTGGTATAGACAAACAGCTCACATTTGCTGAACATATTGCATATTTTTCCATAATTTTGGAGTTATAAAATGAAAGTTATTTAATTTCCAAATTTTATTTAAATTTTGTTTTTCTATTTACGTGTGGGTACCACCGTTCAGTTTAAACTGGAAAAGAAAAGCCACCTGGCACGGCCATGTGGGTAGGACGTCACTGTGACGCCACGGTGTGGCCGGCCGGGGTAGAGGAGCTCGCCGTCGGCGAACGGGGGCGTCTCCGGATGCGTGGGTGGCATCATTCGAAGCGCCTCGACGAGACGGACACAGAGGTGGCGGCGCCGCTGGCTGAAGGTAAACGGCGGCGAGCCGCCATGAAGGAAACGGCGGAGATGTGCTCGGCTCCGACGAGCTAGTCGACTACGGGCACGAGGAGGTAAACGGGGAGGATAGGGAGATGGCCGAGCTCACCAGGAACACGAAGACGCAGACGGCGTGGCCGGGGAAGCTCCGGAGCGGCGACGCGGTGAAGAAACGGCCAACTGCCGGAGAGGAGGAAGACGGCGTCGATCTCCCCGCCTAATCCATCCTGGCTCGATTCCTGGACAGAGGAGGGGCGGTGAGGGACGGCGGTGCTAACGGAGTGCTCAGGAAGGTGGGGGAGGCGGTACAACAGCGGCGACGGCAGGTCGGCGGCGAGCTAGGGTTCGGGTGCGGAGGGAGAGAGACAGAGGGAGAGAGGGTCGACCGGGGGGCTCTGAGGGGTGAGGTGGATGCGGACGTCTCCTTGAGAGCTTCCAGGCCTCCACGTCGACAGGGAGCAAGCAGGAGGTGGAGGGCGGCGGCGCGGTTGCCCTCCTGGCCAGCGACAAGGAGGAAGACGATAAAAGAGTACTTCGCGGATAACCCCCTGGGAAAAACTGAGGATTTGCAAAGAGGTCCTTTTGGACTTAAAACAGAACCAAAAACAGGTTTTGAGGGCCTTTTTATGAAGCAAAAATTGCACAAAAATACTTGTTGGAAAGCTCTTCAAATTTTCCAACTTTCTATGACATATTTGGTTCACTTTGAAAAACTTTGTAAAACAAATTTGTGTGAAGCCAGATTAAGTGACTTTCTGTTAATTCACTGATTAAATTTTAAAAGCAAAATTTTGGTCCACTTTTCATCCATGCATGCCATGTACTCAACAACTCTCTTTATTACACAAAAGTAGGGATGTTACATAAACGTATCCTTAACTTCTGATGTTCCATGTTGTTTTCTTGCTGTTTCCCACATGTTCGCTATACACTTTATGTCATTTTTATCGATTTTACGGACTAACCTATTGACAAGATGCCACATAGCCAATTCTATGTTTTCTGCTATTTTTAGTTTTAGAAAAGTTTTTCTAGAAATATTCTCGGAATTGGAAAATTCGAAGTCCGGAGGTCCTAGAATTCCCGAAGGTTCCACGGAGTCCCGAAGAGATCCGGAGGGGGGCACAGGGGGCCCAAACCATAGGGCGGCGCGCCCCCCAGCCGCGCCATGGGGTGGTGTGGGCCCCCCAGGCCTCCACCGCCTTTGCCTTTTCACCTATTTATACCCCTAAGACGTAAACCCTAAGGATATATGGCACTTCGTCCCGAAAATACCCGAGGCCGCCGTAATCGTCATCCCGAGATCGGGAGGGTTTTGGAGCTCTCCCCGGCACCCTGCCTGACGAAGATATGGATCCTGGACCCTGCGAGTAAGGACACCCCCTCTCAGGCCTTCTGGTCAAGGCCCAAAAGGAAGCGCCCTTGGAGTACTCTAGAAGGCCCATGTGAAGCCCACCCGCATCAACTTGCGGGTTAAGTTAGGGAATTTGTAACCGACCCAGCTAGGGTTTGAGTCCTCTCCGGGTAGAACTCGAGACCTGGCCATCTATATAAGGCCAGGAGAGCCCCCAAGGAGAGGACCAAGTAATACCGCACGACCAAAAAGCCTCCGAACTCGAGATCTACTCTCGATTCGAGCAACCTGTAACCGATCTAATCATCCAATACAGATCAGCAGAAGGCGGGAGTAAGGGTTTTACCTCTTCGAGGGCCCCGAACCTGGGTAAATCTCGCCCCCTGTCAAGCCGACGATTTCACCAACGCTCATGACTTCTCCTAGTCGAAACCCGATAGGGTCACCTGAGGGATTTGTGGAGTCAGAACTTCGACAATTGGCGCCGACCGTGGGGACCGCGGGCGCTGGATCACCGGCATCTTCGGCTTCATCGACATCCAACTCCCGTTGGAAACCATCGACTACGGATCCGAACAATCCCGTACGGATCGGATCCGTCATAGTCACGCCTCACTCGCCGGAATCACGCCCGGTGTTCGAGGATCTGGAGAAGAGCGTCACCCTGACGTTCGGAAGCTTCAACTTCATGGCGAACAGAGACGGAATCCTCCACTTCTCGGATGAATCTGAACCTGAATCTGGAGCCGTCAACTCGCGCTTCCCTATGGAGAAAAGTGGCGAGTCCATCCGCTTCAACACAGTCGACTACCACGCCCTCTCGACAGAGGAACCATCTCGGGTACGGGAAGTTTTCCGATCTGCGCCTAGGACGCACGAGCCACGACTGGCCCAAGTCTGCATGGCAGGATCGGAACAACCCTCGGAAACCCAATACAGCGCAACCGAGCGCGATATAATCGGCGTTTCGCGGGAGGCCTGGAAGAGGGCCAAGGAGGCCATGCGGCGGAGTCAGCCACCCGCGGCAGGAGCCTCACAAGAAGACCTAACCGCCTACCACTACCACCTAGTAAGAGCGGCCTCAAACATCAAAGAAGCCCGGGCGGATCTAGCCCGTCGCAGAAGAGCGGCGGATGAATCAAGCCTGCGGCGAGTCGAACAGTCCCTTGCACCCTCAGTCGGTACCCGACCCGCGAGGAAGGGACACGCAACATCGTCAAGGGGCCACGAATCCGTGACTGCGACCGACAGGTCGACCACGTCTTCCTTCATGAGGGTCGACGATGACGGCAACATCTATCCGCAAACCCCAGCTGCCGCGATCCTAGCTGCAGCAACCTACATGCAGATGAACCAACCGACGGAAAGCGACCCTCGGGTGGAACAGTACAAACAAATTCGCAAAGGACTAGGATTGGCGGCCGCAAGGCTCGCTTCCCACGATCGCAAGAAGACCGAAGAAGAATTGGCGAAGGAGCGACAGGAGAAAAACAAGGATAAAGAAACGCCCCGCAGGCATAGAAGTTCATCCCCGAGAAAAGACAAATCGCCACGGCGTGGTCGAGGAAAAGAAGCCCGCCGTCGCGGCGACAGTCGAAGCAGCAGCGACGACAGCCCGAGAGACAAAAGCTCGCGGCGCCACAGCAGCCGCTCGAGAAAGCGAAGCAAAGAACCAAGGAAAGACAACGACCGCGGCCGGTCCGAATACGACGCGCGATCAGATCTCGCCCAAAAGAAGGTGGATAGGGCGAGAGCTTCACGGTATCGCGAACACTCCTCATCCAGGTCCTCAGACGACGAAACCTGTGGAGCGCTCTGTTTCGCTCGCAGCATCCGAGAAGCACCTCTACCCAAGAGGTTCAAGCTCAGCACGAAGGTGACTAAATACGACGGCTCGCTCGAGCCCTCCCAGTGGTTAAGCGATTACCTCACGGCAGTAAAATGCCAATGTGGGAACAAGAACACAGCCATGCAATACCTCAATTTGCATCTTACAGGCGCGGCCCGTAGTTGGCTGGAAAGAAGACCCAAATCTTGCTACGCATCATGGGACGACCTGCACCACGATTTCTGCAAAAATTTCCAGTCGACGTACAAGAGGCCAGCCACAATCGAAGAACTACGAGCGTGCAAACAGAAGAGTGGCGAATCCACACGAGAATATATCCAGCGGTGGACCACACTCAGGAACACCGCAGGAACCATCTCGGAAGAGGTGGCGATTGAGGCCTTCGCCAAAGGAGCGAGAAGAATCGCGTTTCGAGAAGAGCTAGGCAGAGCTGCGCCCAAAACCATTGGGGAGCTAATGATCATAGCCGAAAAATGGGCTAACGGAGAAGACGCGGTATGCAATGAAAGAGCATCGTCGCCCACGCACGAAGAAGACCGTCATGGACGAAGAAAGAGAAGGAAATACTACGACCACGAGGACAGGGAGGAATTAGTGGCGGCAGAATTCACGCGAAACCGCGACTCTGGCCGCCGCGGAAGTCGCGAGTGGAAACCAAAGGCAGAAGAAAAGTCCCCCGAGGAGGATCTCGATGCATACTGCTCGCTACACCTGTTTACAGATAAGCGCACGGGCAAAACTAAGGCAACACACCTTCTCAAGGATTGTCGAAAGTTTCTTGACATCTCGGATGCTCTCGCGAGGAAAAGATTCGCATCCACTCAAAACTACCCGCCGCTGCCAGGAGGGGGACAACAATTCCAGCCGCCTCCACCACCTCCTCCACCAGCAAACCCAAACATGGCGCTAGCCGCACTACCTGCGCCACCTCCACAAAACAATGGAGCCAATGCATACCCGATTCCGGTAGGACAACTCGCGATGATACAGAAGGTATGCCCCTCTCGCAGAGCTCAAAAGACTAACACAAGGAAACTATGCATGGCAGTGCAGACACCGCCAACAAAGACCGAGTACCTGAAGATGGCAGATCAGCCCATCACGTTCTCGAAACAAGACCATCCACCACAAGTCTATCGACCAGGACACGCCGCCCTCGTCATCCAGGCTCAAATCGGAAATTACGACCTGGCCCACGTGTTCATGGACGGCGGCAGCAGAATCAACATCATCTACGCGGATACACTCCGTCGAATGAACAAGAACCTGGACGGCCTAACCGAATCAGAAACATCCTTCCACGGGATAGTTCCGGGCAAGGCAATCCGTCCACTCGGAACAATCAACTTAGAAGTTGTACTGGGCTCTCCAAGCAATTACAGAAGAGAATTCCTGGACTTCGAAGTCGTCGACTGGCCCTCACAGTACCACGCCATCCTTGGCCGAACAGCGTTCGTCAGATTCATGGCAGTACCAAATTACGCGTACCTGAAACTCAAGCTACCCGGGTATGTTCGGGATCTCATTGAATTCTATGTCACACTTGCATCCCGAATGCTTTCCACTTGCCATTTTCAATTGAAGCTTTCCAAGAGTTTAATCAACTGAGTGGCATTGTGAATAATGTTCAGTTGTCTGACAGTGAGGACAGTTGGAGATGCAATTTCAATAAAGGCACATATACCTCCAGCAAATTCTATCAGCTACAATTTGCCCATTTAACTCCAGATGGGCCTGCAAAGTGGATATGGAAATCCAAATGCATGTCAAAACATAAATTCTTTGCTTGGTTGATCCTCAAGGATAGGATTAATACAAAGGATATGATCAAACGAAGAAACTGGAAGATTGATGGTACTGATTATTGTGTTCTTTGTTGCACTCATTGCAATGAAGACTGGATACATTTGTTCTTTCAATGTGTCTTTAGCTCCAGGATTTGGAATTATTTGCAAATCAGCTGGAGTGATAACACACTTGTGCAAAATCTTATGGTCGCCAAAAAGTCCTTCAAAGGGCCCTGTTTCACTGAGATAGTGATTCTTGCTTGCTGGAATATTTGGAAACAGAGGAATGGAGTCATTTTTAAATCGGATAGACATTCCTTTTTGGGATGGAAAGTGGGCTTCATGTTAGATCTCCTTATGCTTAAGCATAGGTTGAGTGCTTCTGTGGCTACTGATTTAGCTTTATGGATTAATTCCTTACATTAGTCTGGGATAGACTGCCTTAGTCTATTACCATGTTTATTTGTACATATCTGTAACTGTAACTCTTTGGTTGGTAATAAAGGGCTGTGGGGGACTCCCCTGCAGTAGAAAATGTTTCAAAAAAAAAATACGGTGTGATCACCATCGACGGAGACTTCCAGAAGTCAGACAAGTGTGACATAGAATTCAATGAGATCGCGAAATCTTTCGGGATGCAAGAAGAACTTCAAGAGCTGGCAAAAACCACGGACCACTCCGTCATGCCCCTCACGAAGAAGAACGCGCCTGAACTGGAATTCAGCGCCAACAGCGACACCCGCAAGCACCAAGTGCACCCGACGGATTCCGCCAAGACCGCGATGGTTTCCACAACCCTCTCGCCAGCATAGGAAAGCGCGCTCGTCAAACTCCTCCGTGAGTACTGGGAAATTTTTGCCTGGCAGCCCTCAGATATGCCAGGAATACCCAGGGAGTTTGCCGAGCACTCACTCGAAGTCTTTCCTAATGCCAAACCCATCAAACAGACGACTCGACGATTCTCAGAACCCAAGCAGAAGGCGCTTGGAGAAGAAATAAACAGACTGCTAGCCGCCAACTTTATTAGGGAGATCAAGATATCCACCTGGTTGGCAAACCCGGTGCTGGTCCCCAAGAAGAACACGGACATCCTTCGGGTGTGCATCGACTACACATCGCTGAATAAGCACTGCCCCAAGGACAATTTTCCTCTACCACGAATCGACCAGATCGTGGACTCTACGGCAGGCTGCCAACGCCTCTCCTTCCTGGATGCCTATTCGGGATACAATCAGATCCGAATGAAAAAGGAAGACGAAGAGAAGACGGCATTCATCACACCCCACGATGTCTACTGCTACACGACAATGCCCTTCGGGCTGAAGAACGCATGCGCAACATATCAGCGCTGCATGCAAAGATGCCTCGCCAATCTCATTGGCAAGAACGTACAAGTGTACGTCGACGACATCGTCATCAAAACTCGAGTAGAGGACACACTCCTCGAGGACATCAGAGAAACGTTCGACGCCCTTAATGCATATCGGATCAAGCTCAATCCGACCAAATGCGTTTTCGGCGTCCCTGCAGGAAAACTCCTCGGGTACCTGGTATCCGCCAGATGCATTGAAGCCAACCCGGAAAAAATACAAGCCATCCTGACTATGAAGGAGCCAACCAATCTACGCGGAGTCCAGCAGCTCGCAGGACGACTAGCCGCCCTAAGGAGGTTCATCGCACGATTGGGAGAGCAAGCGTTACCCTTCTACAAATTACTAAAGAAGACGGACAAATTCGAGTGGACACCCGAAGCTAAACAAGCGTTCGCAGACCTGAAGCGATCGCTGCAAAGCAGGCGCGTCCTTGCAACACCGCAAGAAAGGGAGCCGCTCCTACTATACCTAGCCGCTACAAACCAGGTCATCAGCACATCAATCGTGGTCGAACGACCTGAAGACGGCAAAGCATACGGAGTCCAACGACCAATATATTACATCAGCGAAGTGCTCTCGCCATGCAAGCAACGATACCCTCATTATCAGAAGCTGGCGTATGGAGTTGTTCTCACAGCCCGAAAGCTCAAACATTATTTCCAGGAACATACCATTACAGTGGTTAATGATGCGTCACTCGGGACAATCATGAAAAACCCTATGGCATCCGGAAGAATAGCAAAATGGAGCATCGAGTTGGGCGCCTGGGACATCACCTATACAGAACGAAAAGCAGTCAAATCTCAAGTACTCGTGGAATTCCTCAGCGAATGGACAGAGCTACAAACGCCCGGACCACCCGAGTACACGAGCAATTGGATAATGTACTTCGACGGATCCAAGAGAAACGAAGGAGTAGGAGCTGGAATCGTTCTTATTTCGCCTCGGGGAGACAAGCTGCAGTACGTCCTGCGACTGGACTTTCCACCAGACGATCCAGCCTCAAACAACGACGCGGAATATGAAGCCCTGTTGCACGGGATGAAGATGGCAATCGCCTGTGGAGCTACCCGATTAATGATCTACGGTGATTCCAATCTCATAGTGCAGCAGACGATGAAAGAATGCGACGCCATCGCTGAAAACATGGTCGCATATCGTGACATGTACAACCTACTCGAAGGAAGCTTTAAAGGCTGCGAGCTGAAACACATTGCAAGATCTAGCAACGAAGAAGCAGATAGACTGGCAAACATGGGTTCCACCAATACACCTATACCGCCAGGAATATACTTCAAACGGATGATCAAGCGATCAGTCAAAGTGAAGAAAGCTGCAGCAGCGCCAGAAACAGAGGTCAGCCCGCAGGTCGCGCTTATCGAGCTTATTCACAATATATCACGACAGGTTTTCATGGTCGAGCCAGTCTGGACGCAGAAATATCTCGACTACCTGCTCCACAGACAGCTCCCGGCCGACCCACGTGAGGCTCGACAGATAATCAGGCGTAGCAAGTCCTTTCGAGTAGTCAACGGAGAATTATACAAGCAAAGTATCTCGGGAATACTTCAGCGTTGCATCGCACCCGAAGACGGCAAGGAATTGCTCCAGGACATACACCAAGGAGACTACGGACATCATGCTAGCTGGAAAACAATAATGGGAAAAGCTTTCCGAGCAGGATTTTACTGGCTAACAGCAGCCAACGATGCAAAAAGCCTGGTCGAACGATGCGACGCCTGCGAGCGATTCGCACCAAGGCCACACGCCCCTGCTACGGAACTACACATGATACCAATAGCCTGGCCCTTTGCACAATGGGGGCTAGATATGGTTGGGCCACTACGCAAGTCCACGCCAGGTGGATACACACACTTGCTGGTCGCAGTCGACAAGTTCACCAAATGGATCGAGGCTATGCCAGTAACCTCAGCAAGCGCCCAATGCGCCGTCAAGTTTCTCGACTCCATTGTATGTCGATTTGGTGTGCCACACGACATCATTACAGATAACGGTACAAATTTCACAGCAAAGGAGACACAACAATTCTGCGAGGAAAAAGGCATCAATTTCAAATTTGCCTCAGTCGCTCACCCGCAAACGAACGGACAAGTCGAAAGATCCATTGGCTTAGTTTCGATGGGCATCAAGAAGCGACTACTCGATCGTCTACACCCCGCCGCAGGACATTGGGCGGAAGAGCTACCCTCCGTACTCTGGAGTCTGCGCACAACTCCTAATCGATCAACGAAATACACGCCATTCTTCATGGTATACGGGGCAGAAGCAGTCCTTCCCGAGGACGTTCGATTCAGCGCCCCACGAGTTGTAGCCTACAGCGAAGAAACTTCCAACAAGGCGCTCGCAGAAGATATGGATGCACTCGACGAAATGCGCGACATCGCACTCGCAAGATCCGCAGTATATCAGCAATCCTTGCGCAACTATCACAGTCGCCGCATACGCCACAGAGCATTCGCGGTTGGGGATCTGGTGCTGCGGCTCAAACAGAACGAAGGACACAAGCTCGAGCCACCTTGGGAAGGACCCTTCATCATACATGAAGTCATCCCAGGCGGAGCCTACAGGCTAAAGAATCCAGCGACCGGAGGGGTTTACTCCAATCCGTGGAACATCGCACACCTCCGCAAATTTTATCCTTAGGTTTATTTGTTATCACAACAAAAATAAGGCTATACTAGCCAGTCCTGTAGTTCGAATACATGGCTTCTCATTCATTGCAATAAAGACGCGATTCCTCCATCATATTCACTCGAAGCTTTTCATTCTTTACATGCTACAGGTTACAGGTACACACCCCCTAAAACACACGGGGGCTACCCTACAACTAAGCATCACAAAGAAACAACATCAAATACAAGGTTATACACCTTACAACAGTTTTTTACAAACTATAAACAGATTACAGGATATTTACATCCGAAAATCAGTCAAAGTGCTGAGCATTCTCAGTCGCCAAAACTCTATCTACCTCTTCAGAGGTCATTCGGATAATCTTCTCCGCCGCAGGACGTACAGCATCATAGTACAGCGAGATATCCTCGATTGCATAATCTGGGCGCCGAGCAACGGAGTTAACATCTATCTCAGGATGCCATATGCGGACAAAAGAGAGAGCTACAATCGCGCCGCACGTCATCTGATTGCGCACACACGCGTGAACTTCTCCTTCACGTCCAAACAAACTGAGAAGATAACCCCAGTCCTCGGGACCTTTTTCAAGTGGGTAAAATGCAGCGTTCATCGCAACCAAGACCTCGTGAAACGAACTCACGAGAATTCTCGCCTGGCGGACTCGAAATTTCAAGGTGGCCATCACAAAACCCCGACTGCGATCAGACCAAAAATTGTTCGCATGAGGTTTGGAGCTACTAGCCCCTTGAAGGATGTGATTCTCTACCCACTGCTTTTCTTCCCTGTCATCCGGATTAACGACTGAAGACAAAAACACACTCAGTCAGATAAGAAAACAAGGAAGAAAAAGACACGGGGGCTGCACTACTTACAAAGCAAGTCCCTTGCGACTACAGCCAGCTCATCCATCAGAAATTGTTCGCGTTCAGCTGCCAATTTCTGCTTGGACTTCGCCACATCGGCTATCCCGCGCATAGCTTTTAGCTTGCGCTCACCCTCCTGGACCTTATCATGAAGGCCCGCAAAAGTGCCAACAGCGGCAACAAGCGGATTTACTGGAATACCACATCCACCCGACGTTTCCGCGGCAGACCCAGTAGCCTGGAAGCATAAAAACGAAAGAAGTAAGATGCCCTACTCGAGTCAATTCTAGTCGCATATCTGACAAACGCTCGGGGGCTACTCCCATCGGGAGACAATGCACAAACAAAGGGAACGAATTGCAAGATGAATTCTTCGATTAAAGACAACAAAGGTACGGGAATACATCCCAAGGTTCATTACATTCAAGGAGAAAAAAGAAAAAAAAGCTATGAAGCTACATTGGTGCTCCCGCTGGCAGCAGTCGCCCCTCCCCGCAGCCGAGCAAAAATCTCAGACAGCTTCCGAGCAAGAATAGCGGCTTGCTCGCCAAAACGAGAGAGCCGTACCTTTTTGCCCGTGGAGGGGTCGACTGGAAGAGATGTGTACGCCTCCTCCAAACCTTCGACTCCATGCGCCAAAGCGAATTGTATCGCGGTCTTCGCACCAGATTCCGCCTGTGCGACCGCGAAGGCATCCAGAAGTTTGCCTTCTGAGAAGACCTTCAACAGATCATCTAGCGCGGGTGCAGGAGTGGCGTTGGCGAGGAGGCGACCGTGCAGTTGCCCCAGCACTTGAGTAGCATCATTGATCATGGAGAGAACTCCATCAGCGTGCCTTTTAAGTTGGGCAAGTGTGTCGGTTACCACATCCACCCGCTGGAGTCCAGGGATCTCTAGAGGAACATCCAGAAGACCTGCAAAGGAAGGAAAAAACACTTAGCAAAGTACAGCGAAATGAGGAATCAAAGTCGAGAAACCCAACATACTTACCCGCGAAACGCTCAGCAAGGGGACGGAGGAACCCGACAATGTCGTTGTCGGCCTTATTGCTAGCTTTCTCTAACTCCTTCAAGGACTTCCGCGCATCTGCAAGCTGTCGACCAAAATCTTCTGATTGCATGCGGGAAGCCTCTAGCTCTTGTCGAATGGCCGTCAGGTCAGCCTCCCGAGCAGTTACCTGCTCAGAAAGTTTGACCTTTTCGGATTCTGCAAATTCAAGTCGAGCTGCAAAGAGATGCTTGTTAAAACTCAAGAATGAACAGAGTGCTAAGGACAGGGGGATGATAAAGCTTACCCTTGAGAAGAACGTTTTCAGTCTGAAGTCGACTACGGTCCGCTCGAAGCGACTCGCAATCCGACTCGGCGAGAACGACGCGGCGACCAATCGCCGCAAGAGAATCAATAAGCGACTGCGAAAGTACGAAGACAAAAGAGTTAAAAGGATTAAATTAGAGTCTGTACCCGATTATTTACAATCGACTACAGCCTCGGGGGCTACTCCCATCGGGAGCACTGTCGTGCACCCGATAAAAATGAAATCATGAAGAAAAATTAAGCTAGACTTTGAGCCTGTGGCCGATCACATGCGATCGACTACAGCCTCGAGGGCTACTCCCATCGGGAGCACTGTCGTGCACCCGGTAAAATATTTTCTGAAGACGGAAGATGAAGTTTACCTGGCCGGAGGCACGAGAGAGCGGGTCCGCGGAGCTATCCGTCACCTCCTTAGAAGCAGAAGTCCTGGCGGCAAAGCTGGGAACTTCGCGTACCACCGTCGCGGCTTCGGGGGCTGCTCTGGGGGAATTTTGGACGGTGCCCGCGGTGGGAGTTTCACCCACATCCTTGGCCTTATTCCTCTTTTCGGGAGGAACGGCAGCGGCGTACCTGCGAGGACTGATCGTCTGCAGACTGCACCGAAAGATAGAAACAATCGATATTGAAGCACGGAAAATGTTCGACCAAGATTAAGGAAGAAGCACTTACTCGTCATCCTCGTCGTCATCCAGCAAGTCCGCGTTCCAAGCGGGCGTCATCACTGGGAACGAAGGCGAAGGAGCAAGGGAGCGAAGTGGAGTCGCATGGACAGGAGCTTGATTGGGCGATGCTTCCAAGGATTTATCCTTCGAAGTAGCCTCGTCCTCATCTACCCAACGACGTTTCGTCGGAGCGCCATTCGAGTCCGCAACGTCATCCGAAGAATCATGTTCTGAACTCGAAGAGGCGTTGGCGACGCTGGTGTCAATCGCGCCGTCTTGATGACTCGATACTTGCTCTGAGGCGGCTTCCCCCGTAGTTGGCGGGTAGCAGTCCGCCATAGCTAGGCTCTGCAAAGGCAAGAAGAAGACAAGAAAAACCTTATCGACTAGGACTCAGAACGAGAAAAAGGAACAACTCAAAGACGAAAAAAGAAAAAGAAACTAACCTCGGCTGGGGGAGGATTTGAAGCGGCGAAGGCTTCAACAGAGCAATCGGGGAATTTCTCCCCCACCTTCAGTCGGGTGATACCCGCGATTTTCTTCTCGAATTCTACATTCGAAAGTTCCTCGCGGCTTACTCGACTGGGATCCTCTGAGCCTTGATACTCCCACATGGCGGAGGGCCTTTGTTGAAGTGGCTGGATCCTGCGCTTCAAAAAGATGCTCGCCAGATGCATCCCGTTGAGCACAACTCCCGCGGTCTGATCCCGGAGAGCAGCTACTCTTGCGAGTAAAGGCGCAACGGTCTGAGTCTCTTCGGATGACATCTTGTGCCCCCAAGACTTTCGCCTTGTCAGAACAGCGAACGGGTGGAACTCTACAATCCCACCCGAGCTATTGTCGATGACGTAGAACCACCTTTTCCGCCAGCTTTGAGCGGAGTCGACGAAATGCATGTTGAAGTAGCTGCCTTCTTGTCGAGCTTGGATCCCGAAGCCGCCGGTGCGAAGCGGTTCGCCAAGCTCGGACTCCACCCGCGATCTCTCGTGGAAGATCCGGACCTTGAAGAGCGCCTTCCACAACGCCCAGTGCGGGCGAATGCCGAGATAGCATTCGCAGAACACGATGAAGCACGTAATGTGCTGCACCGCGTTCGGGGGGAGATCGTGAAGCTGTATGCCATAGACACACAGCAACCCGAGGAAGAAGGGATGAAGGGGAAAAGAAAGGCCTCGAGTCACGTGGTCCACAAAGACCACGCGCTCATTCGATTGAGGATTGGGTACCTCTTCCTTTTTCCCGATACGGACTCGCTTCTCCGTCTCCGCCGGCAGCAACCCCTCCCGCTGCATCTCCTTGATGCTTTTCGCGGTGGTGTTGGGGGAGCGCCAGTCGCCGGCGCGGGGCGCGGGTTGCGCGGAAGGTTCACCGGATGCAGAGCCGGCAGCGCCGCGTCTTTTTCCGCCAGCCATTGCTTGCAGCACGAGCTCGAGCGTGGGGAAGACGAAGATGGGCGCGAGGAAGAAGATGAAGACAGAGAGCTGGGAAAGTTTTACCGCAGCGCTAACACCCGTATTTATACACGGGGCGAAGCGATCTCAGCCGTACGATGCGCTACGTGGCGCCTATCACGGCCGCCACGCGTGAGGATGAAACGAAGCGGCGGCCAGCGCTGTTTCGTGCCACGATCTTAACAGAAGATCGTGCGCATTTACTGCGTGTCTCGCGTAAAAACCGGGAACGACGTCTCGTTTCCCGGTCAAAAAGCTGACAAGGTGGGCCACCTTCTGCTGCCACTCCGTCACGTACCATCGGGAGAAGAGGAGTGCGCCATGACGTCATGGCATTCGTCATTCAAAACCAAAATCTTTTCGATTGGAAGTTCAAACGCGAAATTATCTTCGTATGAATATCAATTCCTTCGGATAAAAGCAACTTTTCCATGAACAGTTCATAAAGCAAGACCTCTTCGAACAAGAGAAAAATACCCTATGCACGAAAACTCTTTCGTATGGGCACAGCATCCCGAACATGAAAACTCTTTCATACGGGCTTAGTTTTTTCTTCCAGCACGAAATTTCTTTCGTATGGAGCTCAAACAAATCAATCGGGTAGGAAAAACCTACCTCTCCTACACATGATAATCTTACATCATAAGAACCTGGATTGTTCAGCCGACTAGGCACATCCGGATGCCATATTCTTCGAATATGAAGGTAAGACCCGAAAAGATCTCTCTTTTGGGCCTGGAATCGCACTCAAAAGCTGCATCCTCCGGTATAATTCCGTGTCAACAACACGAAGAAAAATCCTAGCGGACGCGCCGGGTACCCCCATAGGTTAAGTTCGATTCGATAAGTCCACAACGGCCCAGTCGCAACAATCACCTTATCGGGTTCGAGTCGGAGGTCTCGAATCTGAGTAGGCCAGGAATGTTTTTGCCCTAGTCGCAATTAATTGGCCCCGATCTCTCGGGAGAGCCAAGCTACTGTGCCACATCCTTCTGCGAAAAAAGCCGTAAAAACAGGCACTTATATTGCTCGATACTCGAGCATGATGACCCATGATACAGGGAACACACCCTTTGGAAAAACAATGACTGTCAGAGCAATCTTCCATAAAAATAAGGAGAGTTTGACCGCCTACTCGACTGGAAAAGCCCCAGTCAAGCACGCGCTCGGGGGCTACTGACGAAGATATGGATCCTGGACCCTGCGAGTAAGGACACCCCCTCTCAGGCCTTCTGGTCAAGGCCCAAAAGGAAGCGCCCTTGGAGTACTCTAGAAGGCCCATGTGAAGCCCACCCGCATCAACTTGCGGGTTAAGTTAGGGAATTTGTAACCGACCCAGCTAGGGTTTGAGTCCTCTCCGGGTAGAACTCGAGACCTGGCCATCTATATAAGGCCAGGAGAGCCCCCAAGGAGAGGACCAATTAATACCGCACGACCAAAAAGCCTCGGAACTCGAGATCTACTCTCGATTCGAGCAACCTGTAACCGATCTAATCATCCAATACAGATCAGCAGAAGGCAGGAGTAAGGGTTTTACCTCTTCGAGGGCCCCGAACCTGGGTAAATCTCGCCCCCTGTCAAGCCGATGATTTCACCAGCGCTCATGACTTCTCCTAGTCGAAACCCGATAGGGTCACCTGAGGGATTTGTGGAGTCAGAACTTCGACACTGCCGGAAGGGGAATTCATCACCGGAGGGGTCTACACCACCATGCCCTCCTCCGAAGTGATGCGTGAGTAGTTCATCCCTGGACTACGGGTCCATAGCAGTAGCTAGATGGTTCTTCTCTCCACTTTGTACCTCATGTTTAGATCTCGTGAGCTGCCTCACATGATCGAGATCATCTTTATGTAATGCTACATGTTGTGTTTGTTGGGTTGTGATGAATGTTGAATGCTATGTCTTCTGATTATCAATCTATCATGTTATCTTCATGCATATGTTATTTATGATCTTGCATGCTCTCCGTTATTAGTAGATGCTCCGGCCAAGTAGATGCTAGTAACTCCAAGAGGGAGTATTTATGCTCGATAGTGGGTTCATGCATCCTTTGCATCTGTGCTCGAGTGACAGAAACGTGACGGATGGAGGAAGTGATGTTGCCATTAGGTAGAAAACAACGGTGTTTACATTTTTACATTACACACTTTGCTTACGACGATAATCTGTTGCTGGCAACTTAATACCCAACGTTTGTTCGGATGATATTCGAAGGGTGGATTATTAGACATAGATGCAGTTGGATGACGGTCTATGTATTTTGTTGTAATGCCCACATGAATCACATAGTAATCTTTATGTCTTGCATATGCACTACGGTGCAGCCTTCATTTCTGTCAATTGCCCAGCTATAATTTGTTCACCACGCATTTTATTTATCTTTCACAGAGAGGAACCACTAGTGAACTATGGACCCTAGTCCTTTTTCCTCATACTGATAAAACACCTACTGCTTTCATACTATTACTACTGCTTTCATACTTTTTTCCACACCATACGTTTAACCTCTTTGTGTTCAGCAAAACCGGTGAGGTTGACAACCTCACTGCTTCGCTGCGGCAGAGTGATTTGATTATGTTGTGTAGGTTCCACGTTGTTTCTGAACCGGTAGTGCGCCATGCCATCTCAGCTGCTTCAACCTTCTGAAGTTACTCCTTCCTTCTACTAGTCAATTAAACCTTGGTTTCTTACTAAGGTAAACTTGCCGCTACACTCTTCACAACCTTCCTCTTGGGGTTTACCAACGAGAGAAAGCAGCTCCCATCACCTGCCGGGACAGGGATTCAGAGGAGATCATCGCCATCGTCATCGCCACTAGTTCTCCATCAACCATCCATGATTCCCCCATCCATGTGTGAGTAATCCCCACTTTATACTGAGAGGGACGGTAGGGATTGGATGTGATCATTCATGTAATAATTACCAGATTGTTAGGGCATGGTGCCTAGTATCCTTTGTTAGTGATATCTATCATGTTGCAACTTGTTATGCTTAATGCTTGTCACTAGGGCCCGAGTGCCATGATCTCAGGTTTGAACATGTTATTGATTCATGAGGATAATTATGTTTTTGATCTTACCTGCAAGTTATTTACACATATCGTTGTCCGGAACCCGAGGCCCCAAAGTGACATCAATTGGGATAACCGGAGGGGATGGATATGATGTGAGGATCATGTGTGCACATGGAGTGTTAATGCTTTGCTCCGATGCTTTATTAAAAGGAGCACCTTAATTACCAGTAGTTTTCGTTGAGGCCCCGCTGCAAATGGGCTGGTAGGACAGAAGATGTTGTGCAAGTTTCTCATTGCGAGCACGTACGACTAAATATGGAACACATGCATATGGTTACCTAGTACTTGGATGCTTTATTACTATTTATTTGCAATTGCCCATGTTTTGATTATTATATGAATTATCTTATCCATGCAACGCCCGTTCATCCATCTCTATGCCTACAGTATTTTAATCCTGGTGCCTACTATGATTACTGTTGTTGTCCTTATTTCATTCCTACTATTATTTCACTACTGCTACTGCTATAAAACTGTTACTACTGATAAACTGTTGCGAGCAGGTCTACTTCCAGGTGCAGCTGAATTGACAACTCATCTGTTAAGGCTTATAAATATTCTTTGGCTCCCCTTGTGCCGAATCAATAAATTTGGGTTTTACTTCCCTTGAAGACTGTTGGGAACCCCTATACTTGTGGGTCATCAAGACTATTTTCTAGCGTCGTTGCCTAGGAGCATATCTTTATTTGTAAGCTCACTTGAACGTGATATTTTTCGCTGCAAGTTATTCATCATGGGTAAAACTCGTGATGGGAAAGTTCCTATATTGACATCCACTACAAGGAGAGGTACAACTCTAAACACCTCTGTTGCTCTTGATTCACCATATGTAATGAGTAAGCTTCTTACACCACCACATACACATGCTACACACTGCTACTTTTGCTGAGTCTGAAAATATTTCTAATAATTTTGATGATGCTTCTACTGTGCTTGATGAGAATGGTTCACTAGGTCCTTTCCTAGATCCTACAATTGCTAGAGCTAAACAAACTGAAAACACTAAAATTCCTCATGAAAATACATGTACACCCTGACGAACGGATGGACCTTGGACCCTTCAAGTAAGTACACCCCGTCTTAGGCCCAAGGCTAAAGCCCAAGGAGAAAAGCCCCTGGAGTATTCTGGAAGGCCCACGTGAAGCCTGCCCGCAATGCCTTGCGGGCTAGGTTAGGAAACTTGTGACTGACATAGGGTTAGAGTTCGAGTCCTCTTCGGGTAGGGTTTGAGACCTGGCCGCTTATATAAGGCCAGGAGAACCACCAAGAGAGGACCAAGCAAGACCGCACCACCAAAGCCTTGAGCTCGAGATTGTACTCTCGACTTGAGCAATCATCATTGTAACCCATCTATTCGATAATACAGATCGACAGAGGCAGGAGTAAGGTTTTTACCTCTACGAGGGCCCCGAACCTGGGTAAATCGTGCCCCATGTCTAGCCGACGATCGTCACTAGTGCTCATGGGTTCTCCTATTCGAAACCCTATGGGTTCACCTGAGGGATTTGCCGAGTTACAGATTCTACAATTGGCGCCGTCTGTGGGAACGGCGGGCGCTGGATCTCCGGCATCTTCGGCTTCATCATCCAACTCACGTTGGAAACCTTCGACTTCGGCTCCAACCAATCCTATTCGGATCGGATCTGTCGTGGTCACCCCTCACTCGCCGGAATCACGCCCGGTATTCAGCGATCTGGAGAAGAGCGTCACCTTGACGTTCGGAAGCTTGAAGTTCTACACCAACAAAGACGGGATCCTCCACTTCCCTGAAGAATCAGGATCTGAGTCAGAAGTCGTCGACTCGCGTCCTCATCTGGAGAAAAGTGGCGAGTCCATCCGCTTCAACACCCGCGACTACCATACCCTCTCGACAGAGGAACCTTCCCAAATCCAGAAAGCTTTCCGAGCTGCGCCTAGGACGCACGGGCCACGACTGGCTCAAGTCTGCATGGCAGGATCGGAACAGCCCCCAGAAACAGAACAAAGCGCTGCAGAGCGCGCTGAGATCGGTGTCTCGCGGGACGCTTGGGACTGAGCCAAAGAAGCCTTGCGAACAAGCAAGCCACCTGTGGCCGGAGTGCCACACGAAGATATGGTCGCCTACCACTATCATCTAGTGAGAGCGGATACAACTATCAAAGAAGCTCGGAAAGACCTGGCCCAACGCCGGGCCGAGCTGTCCCTAACACCTTCGGTCGGAACTTGACCCACGAGGAAGGGATACGCATCCAGAACAACATCTATGGACGCCGAGTCCCTGGGTGGGATCAGTAAGTCACTCGCACCCTCCCTAATGCGGGTTGACGAGGACGGAAACGTCTACCCGCAAACTCCTGCTGCCGCAGTCCTGGCCGCAGCAACCTACATGCAGATGAACCAGCCAGCGGAGAACGACCCTCGAGCGGAGCAGTACAAGCAGGTTCGGAAAGGATTGGGCATGGAGGCCTCAAGGCTCGCCTCCTACGACCGCAGGAAAGCTGCCGAACAGCAAGAGAAGGAAAAAGAAAAAGAGGCATCGCACAAGCACAGGAGCACTTCACCTGGGAGAGACAAATCACCTCGCCGTGGTCGAGGAAAATAAGCTCGGCGACGCGGTGATAGTCGAAGCAGCAGCGAAGGCAGCCCGAGAAATAAAAGCTCGCGACGTCATAGCAGCCGCTCACGGAAGCACAGCAAAGAGCCAAGGAAGGAAATTTATCGCGACCAGCCAGGATATAACGCGTGGTCAGATATCGCGCAAAATAAGGTGGACAAGGGAAGAGCTGCAAGGAACCGTGCGCGCTCCTCATCCAGTTCTTCGGATGACGAGACCTGCGGTGCGCTGTGTTTCGCCTGCAGCATCCGCGAGGCACCCCTACCCAGGAGATTCAAGCTCAGCACAGAAGTCACGAAATACGATGGTTCACTCGAACCTTCGTCGTGGCTAAACGACTACCTCACGGCAGTAAAATACCAACGTGGGAACAAGAACACGGCTATGCAGTACCTCAATCTACACTCGGTTGGCGCGGCACGTAGCTGGCTGGAAGCAAGGCCAAAATCCTGTTACGCATCGTGGGACGACCTGCACTACGATTTCTGCAAGAACTTCCAGGCCACTTACAAGAGACCAGCAACCATTGAAGAACTGCGGGCATGCAAATAGAAGAGCGGTGAGTCCACCCGCGAATACATTCAGCGATGGACAACACTCAGGAACACCGCGGGAAATATCTTAGAAGAAGTAGCGGTTGAGGCCTTCGCAAAAGGCGCCCGATGTCACGACCCCGGACCCAGAGATATACATACTGTTATGTTCTCCTAGCCATGGACTCACAAGGGCTTTAGGGTTACCAGCCCCGGCCGCAACAAACAACGTCAGGCAGACTGGATTCATCGGCACGTAGTCCAGATCCCCAGTCTACTACTCCTTGTATCCATGCTAGTCATAACCAACTATGCATATCAAAGCGTCCACGAATCGAATGAAACTGAAGAAAACGGGACCAAAGCTATACAGAGATGCTATGTGTCCAGAAAGTGCAACAACAATCGAGGGTTACTGGGCTTACCTCGCCCCAGGCCGATCACATCGACAGGCGGGCTCGGACATGGATCATCGGCTCCACAACCCCTCGACTGCGACAACTATGCAGGCATAGCCAAAACTGTATAACAATGAGCTCGAAACCAACAACCGATCAAAGCAACACTCTAGACATGGAAGCTGTATTGAGCAGGTATTACTAGAGTATAGCTTACAAACAGAGGTCACATGACCCAACATTACATCATACAACGAAAGGCAAATTATGTTGCTAATCAACAAGAACCAAAAAGGCCTAAGAGCCGCAACATAAGGCGACGTCCCAGCCCATAGATCCCAGGTTGCTACCTGGGAACCCCTAACTACTCGTCGATGTCCATGTTGAATCATCACCGATGTGAGATCTTCTCCTGAACCAAAATTAAGCAAACCTGAGTATGGGAGGTACTCAACAAGACTTAGTTAACCTATTTTATATCTGCTAGCTTCAGAAAGGGTTTTATGAAGGTTGTTTTGCGTAAAGCAGTCTTTGTTTTACAAATCGAGGAGGAATAGCACGTCTAAAGGAGTATTTTCCAAAACAGATCAGAAGACCACTCAACTTCTGAAATCATCATCTTTTTAAACCACCAACATTATTTTCCAGCATCTCACATGCTACAAGGATCACCCCTCTCGGCATTTCCGAGGAGGCACCCTTGATCTACTGCCTCCATGCATTGTCAACATCTTTTACGACACGTTCAAGTTATCTATGACCACGTGGCATTCACCAAGTTGTCCTTAACCGTGGACACGGCTTTCTGAAAGATTTATCCCTGCAGGGTGGTATACTTTACCCACACGTACCATCCGACTCTTAATGCCAAGCTATTGGCACAATTCCGACGATGTGCCGGCAGAGTGTGGTTGGCCACGACCTTTACCTTGTCGAGCCCTATCCATGAGTCAACCCAAACAGGGCCACCCCATCAACAGGGAGTTGGCCACCTCCTGACGGCACCTGTTCTGTGAGTCGGGATCAAGATCCGTGTACGTCCATCACTTGTCCCGGTCACGCCCTAAACACCTCCAAAAGGTTTTTGACTCACACGCAGATGGAAATCCCAAACTACGTGACTCACGGATAGAACCAAACAAGTTAGTTACTCGAGCGCGGTCTGTTAGGCCCCGCGTGTGGTTGCACGCTCAGTCTTGGTTTCCACGGCGAGACCTTACTCCTAGGGTGTCGCACCCGGACTTCTAGAGGATACTCGCAGTTCAGTTGAACAGTAGATGATTGGATCACGGGGCTTACCGGCACCCGCATCTCTTACGAGTAGGCCAACACACGTATGTGTGACAACCAACCCCTACTGTTCATCGTCTACGTAAACCATCCCATAGAAATCAGGATACTACCATTGACGTACTTCATACCATACACACATGGTACGTCAACGGCGTTTAACAAAATGATAGCACAACAGATCTCTAGGACACAAAAGATGGAAATAAGTGCAAATAGCTCTCACTAGAGAAGAGATAGCAAACACAGTCATCAGAGGACACATGTCCCAACATTTCATCATTACAACACAGCGGAAGCATCCAAAATGTCTGAGTACAGACAAGATCCAAATAGGCTTAAGAAGCCGGAAACGAAAAGACGGGGCCCATCCACGATGTCTCGGATCCTGCCCGGGTCCGCTATCTACTCGTCAGCAGCCTCGTCAAACTCCACGTAGTAGCCATCACGGGGATCCTCGTAAGCGTAGTCTGCGGAAACCACAGCCCCAACGGGGTCAGTACATAAACGTACTGGCAAGCAAGACTCACAGTTCACCAAAATGTACCCCACAACATCAAGCACAGATGC
Organism: Alopecurus myosuroides; assembly: GCA_028641055.1. Lineage (NCBI taxonomy): Eukaryota > Viridiplantae > Streptophyta > Magnoliopsida > Poales > Poaceae > Alopecurus > Alopecurus myosuroides. Next base: position 354,114,645 of record CM054058.1, read on the forward strand.
TTTGGGTTCAACGGAAGAAAAGGTGATACAAAAGATACCGCAGTTGGCTGCACTAACCAACTACAGAAACATACTACAACTTCCGGCTAACAGAAAGGGGATAAGATAGCGTATCGGAACCAACTATAACTAACTCCAACCAAACCCATCTTGGATCTCGCCCCTTATCCAAAGAAGCAATCCGAGGATAACTCACACAGTTGGATTAATGATGGGTCAAGTTATTGTGTCAATAAGACTGTTACTAGTCAAATTATCATTAGTTAGGTGTAAGTTGTTCTGAGTACTTGTTAGCCAGTACTTTCACCAAGTCAACCATAACCGCGGAAAACACGGCTTCTCGAGAAGATTTATCCCTGCAGGGGTGCACCAATTTGGCCGTACACGTAAGAATAACCCGCCAGATGGAATGCCTCCCACCAAGCGGGGCACTCAACACAACTCAACTCTTCTTCGCATCAATCCCAAAGAACCACGTGCTGTGCGTGCGCGGCTAATCGAGCCCCCACGAAGAAAAGGGGGACCCTCATAGCACTCTAAGACCACGCCGCCCTAAATGCCGACTACAAAAGTTCCACCCTGGCCTCGGGTTTGTACCTGCATATGAGTGCATCAAATGGAAAGCCCGAACTAAGTGTGGCGATTTGGACGACATGCGAATCGAATCAAATTGAGGGGGGCGCCCATACACGCTTCCCACATGCGGATAGTGCGCTCATCATGGATCAGTAGACAAGACCCTTTTCCTAATTAGGGTCGACACTAGCAGGCCTCAAAACCACGTCGGGCCTCCTGCCGGTGCCTTATCATCAAATTAGCATTACCTCATTCATTAACAGGTTGTTGTTTAAACATCGAGCCCCAGAACATAATAGAATATAGTAACAGAAAGTAACGGGTAAAAGACTCGAGCAAAAACAACCCTAAGCATGCTAGTAAGACACGGGCAACAAGCAACGGGGTTATAGGTGTGGAGGTGAGGCTATATCAGGGTTAAAGGATAACATGTGATAGGATCGAACACAAGCAACGATTCATAAGGCTAGCAGAATAGACAATGGAAAGTATCAGTATCCAATGTGGAAAGGAACACAATGGTTCATGTGAGTGAATACTTGCCTGCAAACTCAGCAGCCTGGTACTGAGCTAGATCCTCAGAAGGGGTGTCGTAAAGCTCGTCTGTCTCAACGTCGTCGTCTATTCGAGAAGAAGCAAACAAACAACGCAGAGAGACAAACAATCAATAACATGGCATAATGCACAATCATGGGATGATGCATGTCAATTTAATTGATGCATCAAAATAAACTAGTTGACATGTTAACATAACATGTTTAAATGGACCCATATGCAATTGGATTGCATATGGAAAAGGTCCATGAATTAAGGTTGAAATAATTGTTTTACAACTAACCAACAGGTGAAAGTGGATTAGCATGATGCATGGATGAAGAAAACAAAAAGAAAACAACAATAGAAACAATTTGGAATAAGGTTTACCAAGTTTGGAATTTCATTTATTAAGTTATGGAATTTTGGTTCCTTAAAGGTGTTACACAAGCATTTGTTGTTTTCATCAATTTTAATTGTTCAAAATAAATAACAAAATTCATATTTGGAAAGTACACAAAATTTTAGGTGGATTACATGTTTCAATTATTGAAAAAGGAATTAGAATGAATTACTTAAGAATTAAACAAGTTTAAACATGATTTAATTGAATTTAATTCAAATATGAATTTATTTGAATTTTTATTTGTTCCAAACATTAAACCAAATTCATATTTGAAAAGTTTATACTTTTCTAGTTTGAAAACATATTTTATATGTTCAGAAATAATTTAATGTAAGCAAGTTATGAATTTAGCAAATTTTAAATGATTTAAACAAGGTTTAAATTATTTAACGAATTTTAATTATTCAAATCATGAAACAAAATTTATATTTGAAAAGGTGGTTTAAAATGGCATGGAAAACATATTTTATTTGTGTTATTTGAATTAAGTTTGAATTATTTATGAAATTAACCAAATTTAAAAGGAGTTGTTTGAATTTGAAATTTGAATGCATTTGAAATGTTCAAAACAGAGTACAAATGACTTAAATAGGTAGAGAATTTAATTTGGTTCAGTAAACATATTTCATTTGTATTATTTGGAGGTGGAATTTAAAAGTTATTTGCATTTTAAATCTAGGGACTAATCTGTAAAAGAAAAAGGATTTATTTTTAAAAAGAAAAGGACAGAAACCCTTTTCTACCTCGCAGTGGCCCAGCCCAGGCCACTGACGAGGGGGCCCTGGGCCAGCGTGGCAGCACGCGTGGCAAACACTGCCACAGACAGGTGGGGCATGCGTGCCTAGGTGGCAGGGCAAAAATATTGGCGGATTAATCCGCGGAGGCGAGGGCTCGACCCCTCGACCTCGTGCTCGCGTGTGCAGTGTGCTACCACTGCGGTGTGAAACGTTTTTTGTCAGTAACGAACGCGCGGACAGGTTAAGGTTCAGGTATCGCTAACTGAATTTCGCGGATGCAGTTTCTGAACCTTGGCGTCAGACGGCGCTCGCCGGCGGTGTACTGCGATGCAGCAGCTACTGCTCGTTGCGGTGGATGCGTGTGGTGCTGCGTGTGCGCGCGGTGTGCATCGTGCAGAGAGAGAGGAGGGTGAGAGAAAGGTGAGGTGAGCTCACCTCGAGAGATTCAGAGGGAGGAGCAGGCTCGGGCAGAGGTGGTCGCTCGCGATGGAGAGGATGGCGGCGGTGCTGCAGGGGTTCTCCGGGGCTGTCGGGGTGTCGCGGAGGGAGAGGGAGGTACGGGGGTTTGATCCCCGTACTCAACCTGCACGGAGGCGCGTCGAATCGGCGGCGATCATCGGCGGAAGGTGGTGGTGGCGCTCGGTTACGGTGAGGTTCAGAGAGGAATTGCGAGCGGAGGGAGAGGGAAACGGCGGCGGTGATCGAGGGAGAAGGTGGAGGTGGAGGCTAGGGCTAGCAGGGGGCTCGAGGGTAGGTTTTAAAGGGGCGAGGAGCGCGCGGTGGCCGTCCCTGCGCCCTACCGTCGACGTGGACACGGCAGATTGCCTGCCGTACGAGAGGAAGAAAGGTGAGCGAGGATCGAAGGGGTACCGGGCTGGTTTGGGTGGGCTGGGCCTGCCCACTGCCTGCCCTACCCCTCTCTTTCTATTTTTTTTTGTTCTGTTTGCTTTTTTTTTTGCTGAAAAGTAAAAAGAGAAAAAGGAAAGGTTTTTGAGTTAGAAAAATTCTAGGAAAAAATTGTGTTGATTATTTGTTGTATCAGCAACAACTTGCAAAGTTTAGTTTTCCAAAAAGTTCAAAATAAATTGCTGTTTGTAATTTGATGGAATTTGAATGAATTTTGATTATTAAGTGAAATATTGAAAACAAAATTTAAATAGTTTGATCCTTATAGTCTAATTGAAACAAAAGGATTAGAATTGATTTGTAATTTTCATAAGTTTCAACATGGTTGCTATTTGGAAAAAATGTAATTGAATTTTGAATGAAATTTTGAGTTAAGTGAGTTATTAAATAAAATAACAAGTTAATAGTTGAGCTTTCTATTTTAATAGAAACAAATGGTTGTTTTTATTTGAATATTTTTATTTGAAAATTGTAACAGAGCAAGTATGAAACAAATATTTGAATTTGGTTTGAAAATTCAAATAGAAAACAAAGGAAAACAAATGCATACAGATGGAAAACAAATGCAAAAACAAATGCAAACAAAAGTAATGGGTATGATGACATGATGCAAAACATTAATAAAACAAGAAACAAACATTCTAAAGGAGATTTTCATACTTGGGATGTTACAAAACGCCCCCCCTTGAAGGAATCGCGCCCCAAGATTCCTACCGAGAAGTGAAAAGGTCCGGATACTTCTTGCGAAGATCCTCTGCGGTCTCCCACGTTGCCTCTTTATCGGAATGATGGGACCACTGCACTTTCAAGAACTTGGTGCTCTTGTTGCGAGTCTTACGCTCGGTCTCATCGAGAATACGAACAGGGTGCTCTTCATAAGATAGATCTTCTTGTAGTTCAATGGAATCATGATCAACTGCACGATCTGGATCTTTGAAACACCTCTTGAGTTGTGACACGTGAAACACATCGTGCACCTTGGATAGCTTTTCTGGAAGTTCAAGACGATAGGCATTTTCTGCACGCCTTGAGAGAATGTTGAAAGGACCAATGTATCTTGGTGCAAGCTTTCCTTTGACACCGAAACGATGAGTGCCTCTGAGGGGAGTTACACGGAGATATGCTTTGTCACCAGGTGCATAGATCATATCCCTGTGCTTGCTGTCATAGTAGCTTTTCTGACGAGACTGAGCAATCTTGAGATTGTCACGGATGATGCGAACTTTCTCTTCGGCTTCCTTAAAAATGTCAGGGCCTAAGAGTGAACGTTCACCAGCTCCAGACCAATTGATTGGACTCCTGCATCTGCGGCCATAGAGAGCTTCAAATGGTGCCATGCCTAGGCTTGCCTGGAAGCTGTTGTTGTAGGAGAATTCAGCATATGGAAGGCAATCCTCCCATTTCATGCCAAAGGAGAGACCACATTCTCTGAGCATATCCTCGAGAATCTGATTGACTCTTTCGACTTGCCCCTGAGACTGAGGGTGATAAGCTGTGCTGAACAAAAGTTTGGTGCCCAATGCTTCCTCAAAGCTTTTCCAGAAATGAGAAGTGAATATGCTTCCACGGTCTGAGCTTATTTCCAATGGAACACCATGAAGAGGAACAATCTTTGCTGTGTAGAGTTCTGCTAACTGACTAGCTGAGATTGTTTCTTTGACAGCAAAGAAGTGAGCTACTTTAGTGAGACGATCAATGACAACGAAGATTGCATCGTTGCCCCTCTTGGACTTTGGAGAACCAGTGACGAAGTCCATTTCAATCATGTCCCACTTCCACTCAGGAATTTTCAGAGGTTGGAGAAGACCGGCTGTTTTCTGATGGACTGCCTTAACACGTTGACAAACGTCGCATTCAGAAACATATTGAGCAATTTCACGTTTCATGCCAGGCCACCAATACAGTGTCTTGAGATCCTGGTACATCTTTGTACTTCCAGGGTGTATGGAGAGAGGAGTTTCATGAGCCTCCTTGAGAATGATGTCTTTGAGACTTTGAACTTGAGGAACTGCAATGTGTCCTTCAAAGAACACAGTTCCCTTGTCGTCAATTGAGAAGGACTTAAATTTCTCCTTGCCTTCTTTTACGTGTTCTACCATCTTCTTGATTTCAGCATCACGAAGTTGTTCAGAACGAATCTTGTCCTCGAGAGTTGGACTGGCTGTCAAGTTCGCAAGATAGCCTTGAGGAACAAGACCAAGGTTCAGCTTCTGGAATTCTTCATGAAGAGGAGGTTGGCTTTCCATGATCATGAGATTATTGCAATACGACTTGCGACTGAGAGCATCGGCCATAACATTAGCCTTGCCTGGAGTGTAAGAAATGGTGAGATCAAAGTCTTTAATCTTTTCAATCCATATCCTTTGCCTGAGGTTTAGATCTGGTTGAGTGAAGATGTATTTCAGACTCTTATGATCGGAAAAGATTTCAGTGCGATTACCCAACAAGTATTGCCTCCATTTCTTGAGGGCAAACACAACTGCTGCAAGTTCAAGGTCATGTGTGGGATAATTTTGCTCATGTGCGTTCAACTGACGTGAAGCATAAGCCACAACTTGACGTTCTTGCATAAGAACTGCACCTAGACCTTGGAGAGATGCATCGCAGAATATCTGGAAAGGTTTGGTAGGATCTGGGCCAACCAGAACTGGTGTAGAAGTGAGTTTAGTCTTCAGGAGATTGAAACTTTCATCACATTGTGGAGACCAAACGAACTTCTTGTCCTTCTTTGTGAGATCAGTGAGAGGTTTGGCAATCTTGGAAAAGTTTTGGACGAAACGACGGCAATAGCTAGCCAAGCCAAGAAAACTTCTTACTTGCTTTACCGTCTTAGGAGGTTTCCAATCAACAATTGCTTTAACCTTTTCTGGATCAATGGCTATGCCCTTGGCTGAGATGACATGACCAAGGTAAGCAACTTCTGGAATCCAGAACTCACATTTGGAGAATTTGGCATATAGACGATGCTCGCGAAGTTTCATGAGAGTGAGACGAAGATGCTCTTCATGCTCTTCCTCGGATTTTGAGTAGACCAGAATGTCATCGAGATATACCACAACGAACTTGTCGAGGTATTTGTGGAAGACAGAATTCATGAGTCGAGAGAATGTCGCCGGTGCATTGGTGAGACCAAAGGACATGACGGTGTATTCATATAGACCATACCGAGTGGTGAAAGCTGTTTTTGGAATATCCTCTTTTCTGATCTTTATTTGATGGTAACCCATTCTCAAGTCCAACTTTGAGAATATTGAGGCTCCAGCAAGTTGATCAAAAAGATCATCAATACGAGGAATTGGATACTTGTTTTTGATGGTTTTCTCGTTAAGAGGACGATAGTCAACAACGAGTCTCTTTGTGTGATCCTTCTTCGCAACGAACAGAGTTGGGCAACCCCAAGCCGAGGAACTAGGTTGAATGTAACCTTTCTCCATGTACATATCGATTTGCTCCTTTAACAACTTCAGTTCAGGAGGAGCTATCTTGTATGGATGCTTAGAGATTGGAGCAGTACCTGGTTCAAGCTCGATCACGAACTCAACTGCTCTGTCCGGAGGCATCCCTGGCAACTCTTCTGGAAAGACGTCATTGAATTCACAAACCACCGGAACATTTTCGAGTAGAGGTAGAGGTTTTGCATCGAGGGTGCACAGCTGAATGGAACTTGATTCATTTGGAGAATAGACTATCTGGCCAGAAGGGTGGAACAGAGTTATTGACTTCTGAGCACAGTCAATCGTAGCTTTATTGGCCTTCAGCCAATCCATACCAAGAATGACATCAATGTCAGAATTGCCAAGCAGTATGAGAGAAGCAAGGAATATGTGGCCTCCAATTAGGATTTGATTTCTGTGACTGATCTTAGACGTTTGCATAGTTTCTCCAGGGGAGTTTACTACTAGCGGGGAACCCAAACCAACAAAGGGGAGTTTAACTGCTGTCGCAAAGATCTTTGACACGAAAGAATGCGATGCTCCGGTATCAAACAACACTTTAGCTGGAATAAGGTTTACGGGAAATGTACCGAGAACGACGTCAGGAGATTCCTCAGCTTTGTCGATCTTGACATGATTCACCCTTGCGGTCCTCCCGATAGGCCTGTTGTTGGAGTTGAAGGCTTTAGTCGGGGGAGCGCGCACCATTGCCTTGTTTGTGTTGGGACGAGGTGGTGGTGGAGGTAGCTGCCTCTGCGTGCACTTGTCAGCGTAGTGCCCCGTCTGCTTGCACTTGTAGCAAGTGACGACACGAGGAGGTCCTGGCCTTGGCTGCCCCATCGAACCCCTTGGATCATGCATCTGAGCTGGGTTGGGTGGGCGGGGAGGCGAAGCCTGGAGAAGCTTGGGTGTATGGAGCCCGAGTGACAGCACCATTTGGCACCCAGATGCGGCGCTTCTGCGTAGGGGTGGTCATGTTGGAGGAGGAACCACCCTCACGCGAGTGCTTGCGAGACTCCTCGAACGCCTTGCGCCCATTTTCTTCATTGAGCGTGGTGTTAACGAGCTCCTCGAAGTTGTTGGCCTTGATGTTGGTGAGGGCATACTTGAGCTCCGGGTTAAAACCTTTGCGGAACCTTGCCATCTTCTTAGCCTCAGTGGACACCTCATCACCAGCGTAACGAGCGAGGCGATTGAACTCACTCTGATAGCCAATGACGTCCAGCTTGCCCTGCTTGAGAGAGCAAAACTCTTCACCCATCCTTTCCATGAGACCATCTGGAATGTGGTGCTTCAGGAAAGCTTCCTTGAAACAACCCCAGGTGATTGGGTAGCCAGCTCTCATGGTCTGGTAGTTTTCCCACCAAGTAGCTGCCTGACCCTTCAGGAGATAGGAGGCATACTTGACCTTGTCTTCCTCAGCAACGTGAGCAATCTCCACAGCCTTAGCTATCTCACGGATCCAGTCATCAGCATCCAGAGGCTCCCGTGTTGCCACGAAAGCTCTTGGGCCCAGACTGAGAAACTCCTTGATACTGACTCGTGGAGCATTCTGGTTGTTATGATGATTAGTCTGGAACTGGGCCATCTGCGTCATGACTTGGGTCATCTGAGTCAACAGCTCCGTGATTGGCGGTGGCTCAGGCGGGGTGTTCCTTGTTGGCGGCATCCTGAATTAACATGCATTTTAGCACAACAATAGAAAAGGATAGACTTGGAAACCGAAAGAGAGATTATTCCGACGCATGAATAGATAACCAACAGGTACATCATCACATGTTCAAATACATCAGAATATCCAACACACCATAAATGGTTCAAAAGCCAAAGGATAACTAAACATAGCTAAGAATGGGTACATCGATACTCCCATGCTCATCACGCAGGACGGCGACTAGGAGTACGGCGAGAGGTACGGTGAGGAGCACGCCCACGAAAGTAGGTAGAACGACGATCCACATAGATCTGACGTGGTCTGAGCCCGACTCTCGGTGTGGTGAAGTACATAGCATCGGCTCCCTGTGCTCCAAAGCGGGGAATCCCAGTGTAACCAGCACCAAGGTTGAGGAGTGGACCTCTGATCGGCTCGTAACCTCCAGCATCTGGCAGACGACGACCAACTGGTTGATCGAAACGTGCAAAGTGCTCATCTCCAACAAAGTCTGTGGTGTAAGTCGCCAGACGAGTCAAAGCAAGGTAGAGCTGCTCTCTGACTGAAGCCAACTCCTGAGATAGTGTGCTGGCAACTGCGTCACTGTGCCTCACAAACTGAGCGGTGGTGTGCAGCCTGGAGTTATCATGCTCATAGACATCCAAGTTGTCATAGAGAGTGAAGTGAGCTCCCTCCGAAGTGATGTAACCACGGGGGATGTGGCGATAGATAGAATCGTCAAATCCCCAGTAGTCAGCACGAAGGACGGTGAGACTCACATAAGCTGCCTGCTGCACAGCCATATCCACTGTGGAACCTACTGCCTCGTAGCGGTGGACTACGCTCATGCCATCATCTGACAGAATGTAGACGATAGCCTGGTAGTAGGTCTGTTCAAACTCCCGCTGCTGCTCATAGACCTGGTACTCTGGTGCCCAACGGAACCCCAGATAAGTGACCATGTCTCTCAGCATCTCCGGATAACCGGCAGAGCTCTCGCAACGAGTCATACGAACCACCTGCGGGTAGAACCTGAGATCCATCTGCAGATGATCGGGGAAGTTTTGATTATACGCCGGTAGAAGAACTGAAGTGGAAAGCAACAACAAGGTTTCAACGGACGAAAAGGATGTTGAGAAGAACAGGATATTGAAGCAACATCGGGAAACACGAGACCAAAAACTCCTGAGGTACTACGGAAAACCCATCCGGGCTTCTAAAGGATCAATATCTACTGCTTAAGGAATAGAGGATTGCTTCCGGGGCTTACACGCCTCCGTTCTCAATCGTGAGCAGGCAACATGATAAATCATGTCACAACCACCTCCATTCCTATGGTCTAGTAGATATAACTATCCTAGAGAAACCAGAATTCGTGAAATCCTAACTTGAAAGTTTAGGTGAGAAGAGAAAACAACCTTGCACTTCCTTACCAGAAAAGGGAGGGTGGGTGGGGAAAGAAATAAAAGGGCAGAATTCCTACTCTCACGTTTCATTTTTCCTATATAGCTACAAAATAGTTTCTAGACTCAACTGCGACCAGTAAAAGGGATCCTACAGGCAGACAGGCTCTGATACCATTTGTCGCACCCGGACTTCTAGAGGATACTCGCAGTTCCGTTGAACAGTAGATGATTGGATCACAGGGCTTACCGGCACCCGCATCTCTTACGAGTAGGCCAACACACGTATGTGTGACAACCAACCCCTACTGTTCATCGTCTACGTAAACCATCCCATAGAAATCAGGATACTACCATTGACGTACTTCATACCATACACACATGGTACGTCAACGGCGTTTAACAAAATGATAGCACAACAGATCTCTAGGACACAAAAGATGGAAATAAGTGCAAATAGCTCTCACTAGAGCAGAGATAGCAAACACAATCATCCAGAGGACACATGTCCCAACATTTCATCATTACAACACAGCGGAAGCATCCAAAATGTCTGAGTACAGACAAGATCCAAATAGGCTTAAGAAGCCGGAAACGAAAAGACGGGGCCCATCCATGATGTCTCGGATCCTGCCCGGGTCCGCTATCTACTCGTCAGCGGCCTCGTCAAAGTCCACGTAGTAGCCATCACGGGGATCCTCGTAAGCGTAGTCTGCGGAAACCATAGCCCCAACGGGGTCAGTACATAAACATACTGGCAAGCAAGACTCACAGTTCACCAAAATGTACCCCACAACATCAAGCACAGATGCTTTGGGTTCAACGGAAGAAAAGGTGATACAAAAGATACTGCAGCTGGCTGCACTAACTAACTACAGAAACATACTACAACTTCCGGCTAACAGAAAGGGGATAAGATAGCGTATCGGAACCAACTATAACTAACTCCAACCAAACCCATCCTGGATCTCGCCCCTTATCCAAAGAAGCAATCTGAGGTTAACTCACACAGTTGGATTAATGATGGGTCAAGTTATTGTGTCAATAAGACTGTTACTAGTCAAATTATCATTAGTTAGGTGTAAGTTGTTCTGAGTACTTGTTAGCCAGTACTTTCACCAAGTCAACCATAACCGCGGAAAACACGGCTTCTCGAGAAGATTTATCCCTGCAGGGGTGCACCAATTTGGTCGTACACGTAAGAATAACCCGCCAGATCGAATGCCTCCCACCAAGCGGGGCACTCAACACAACTCAACTCTTCTTCACATCAAGCCCAAAGAACCACGTGATGTGCGTGCGCGGCTAATCGAGCCCCCACGAAGAAAAGGGGGACCCTCATAGCACTCTAAGACCACGCCGCCCTAAATGCCGACTACAAAAGTTCCACCCTGGCCTCGGGTTCGTACCTGCATATGAGTGCATCAAATGGAAAGCCCGAACTAAGTGTGGCGATTTGGACGACATGCGAATCGAATCAAATTGAGGGGGGCGCCCATACACGCTTCCCACATGCGGATAGTGCGCTCATCATGGATCAGTAGAAAAGACCCTTTTCCTAATTAGGGTCGACACTAGCAGGCCTCAAAACCACGCCGGGCCTCCTGCCGGTACCTTATCATCAAATTAGCATTACCTCATTCATTAACAGGTTGTTGTTTAAACATCGAGCCCCAGAACATAATAGAATATAGTAACAGAAAGTAACGGGTAACAGACTCGAGCAAAAACAACCCTAAGCATGCTAGTAAGACACGGGCAACAAGCAACGGGGTTATAGGTGTGGAGGTGAGGCTATATCAGGGTTAAAGGATAACATGTGATAGGATCGAACACAAGCAACGATTCATAAGGCTAGCAGAATAGACAACGGAAAGTATCGGTATCCAATGTGGAAAGGAACACAATGGTTCATGTGAGTGAATACTTGCCTGCAAACTCAGCAGCCTGGTACTGAGCTAGATCCTCAGAAGGGGTGTCGTAAAGCTCGTCTGTCTCAACGTCATCGTCTATTCGAGAAGAAGCAAATAAACAACGCAGACAGACAAACAATCAATAACATGGCATAATGCACAATCATGGGATGATGCATGTCAATTTAATTGATGCATCAAAATAAACTAGTTGACATGTTAACATAACATGTTTAAATGGACCCATATGCAATTGGATTGCATATGGAAAAGGTCCATGAATTAAGGTTGAAATAATTGTTTTACAACTAACCAACAGGTGAAAGTGGATTAGCATGATGCATGGATGAAGAAAACAGAAAGAAAACAACAATAGAAACAATTTGGAATAAGGTTTACCAAGTTTGGAATTTCATTTATTAAGTTATGGAATTTTGGTTCCTTAAAGGTGTTACACAAGCATTTTTTGTTTTCATCAATTTTAATTGTTCAAAATAAATAACAAAATTCATATTTGGAAAGTACACAAAATTTTAGGTGGATTACATGTTTCAATTATTGAAAAAGGAATTAGAATGAATTACTTAAGAATTAAACAAGTTTAAACATGATTTAATTGAATTTATTTGAATTTTTATTTGTTCCAAACATTAAACCAAATTCATATTTGAAAAGTTTATACTTTCCTAGTTTGAAAACATATTTTATATGTTCAGAAATAATTTAATGTAAGCAATTTATGAATTTAGCAAATTTTAAATGATTTAAACAAGGTTTAAATTATTTAACCAATTTTAATTATTCAAATCACGAAACAAAATTTATATTTGAAAAGGTGGTTTAAAATGGCATGGAAAACATATTTTATTTGTGTTATTTGAATTAAGTTTGAATTATTTATGAAATTACCCAAATTTAAAAGGAGTTGTTTGAATTTGAAATTTGAATGCATTTGAAATGTTCAAAACAGAATACAAATGACTTAAATAGGTATAGAATTTAATTTGGTTCAGTAAACATATTTCATTTGTATTATTTGGAGGTGGAATTTAAAAGTTATTTGCATTTTAAATCTAGGGACTAATCTGTAAAAGAAAAAGGATTTATTTTTAAAAAGAAAAGGACAGAAACCCTTTTCTACCTCGCAGTGGCCCAGCCCAGGCCACTGACGAGGGGCCCCTGGGCCAGCGTGGCAGCACGCGTGTCAAACACTGCCACAGACAGGTGGGGCATGCGTGCCTAGGTGACAGGGCAAAAATATTGGCGGATTAATCCGCGGAGGCGAGGGCTCGACCCCTCGACCTCGTGCTCGCGTGTGCAGTGTGCTACCACTGTGGTGTGAAACGTTTTTTGTCAGTAACGAACGCGCGGACAGGTTAAGGTTCAGGTATCGCTAACTGAATTTCGCGGATGCAGTTTCTGAACCTTGGCGTCAGACGGCGCTCGCTGGCGGTGTACTGCGATGCAGCAGCTGCTGCTCGTTGCGGTGGATGCGTGTGGTGCTGCGTGTGCGCGCGGTGTGCATCGTGCAGAGAGAGAGGAGGGTGAGAGAAAGGTGAGGTGAGCTCACCTCGAGAGATTCAGAGGGAGGAGCAGGCTCGGGCAGAGGTGGTCGCCAGCGATGGAGAGGATGGCGGCAGCGCTGCAGGGGTTCTCCGGGGCTGTCGGGGTGTCGCAGAGGGAGAGGGAGGTACGGGGGTTTGATCCCCGTACTCAACCTGCACGGAGGCGCGTCGAATCGGCGGCGATCATCGGCGGAAGGTGGTGGTGGCGCTCGGTTACGGTGAGGTTCAGAGAGGAATTGCGAGCGGAGGGAGAGGGAAACTGCGGCGGTGGTCGAGGGAGAAGGTGGAGGTGGAGGCTAGGGCTAGCAGGGGGCTCGGGGGTAGGTTTTCAAGGGGCGAGGAGCGCGCGGTGGCCGTCCCTGCGCCCTGCCGTCGACGTGGACACGGCAGATTGCCTGCCGTACGAGAGGAAGAAAGGTGAGCGAGGATCGAAGGGGTACCGGGCTGGTTTGGGTGGGCTGGGCCTGCCCACTGCCTGCCCTACCCCTCTCTTTCTATTTTTTTTTGTTCTGTTTGGTTTTTTTTTGCTGAAAAGTAAAAGGAGAAAAAGGAAAGGTTTTTGAGTTAGAAAAATTCTAGGAAAAAATTGTGTTGATTATTTGTTGTATCAGCAACAACTTGCAAAGTTTAGTTTTCCAAAAAGTTCAAAATAAATTGCTGTTTGTAATTTGATGGAATTTGAATGAATTTTGATTATTAAGTGAAATATTGAAAACAAAATTTAAATAGTTTGATCCTTATAGTCTAATTGAAACAAAAGGATTAGAATTGATTTGTAATTTTCATAAGTTTCAACATGGTTGCTATTTGGAAAAAATGTAATTCAATTTTGAATGAAATTTTGAGTTAAGTGAGTTATTAAATAAAATAACAAGTTAATAGTTGAGCTTTCTATTTTAATAGAAACAAATGGTTGTTTTTATTTGAAAATTGTAACAGAGCAAGTATGAAACAAATATTTGAATTTGGTTTGAAAATTCAAATAGAAAACCAAGGAAAACAAATGCATACAGATGGAAAACAAATGCAAAAACAAATGCAAACAAAAGTAATGGGTATGATGACATGATGCAAAACATTAATAAAACAAGAAACAAACATTCTAAAGGAGATTTTCATACTTGGGATGTTACATAGGGTTGGCAAGTACAGGACAAACAACCACTTCCCAAGTGGCCTCCCGTCCAAGTCTTAGTCAAGTTAACCACACAGTGCTCATCTTACCACGTCATCATATCATACTAGGTTATCGCAGCTCTGATTCATCAACCGGATGGAGCAGAGGTAACAAACATATGAAACTAAGCGGTAGCAGATATGAGGCTCTGGCGATGCGCACAAGCAAATCTATGGCGGCTAGGAGCAGTGGATCAGGATATTGAGGCAATGCAGTATATAGGTAAACTATGTCTACTAGCATCAAATACTTTGGAATCAGATGCAAAATACGAGATCAAATGTTGTTGAAAAATGTATATGAGCAGATAAGAGGTTATGCTTGCCTTGGTTACAAGAAAACCAGATAAAGTCTTCAGGAATAAGTGCTTGACTTGTCGGTTAAGATCAAGTATTCGTCATTGGAGATGTTGGCCTTCACTTCGGAGTCGCGTTCTACCGAGGGGGAAACAACATCGAAAGAGAAATAACAATCAACACATGGCATCGATGCAATGCGCAATATGTATGCATGAGCAAATTAATGCACTGAAATAAAGCCCTAAACATGCTCGATGAGTTGCTAGGGTTCGTATGTCAGTTATGCAATTTTATTGAAATTATCCCGAAATAGACCCCGGATGGGCAATTCGGGCAATTATGAAAGTGAGTACCATTTTAGTTGCTCAAATGGGTTTGAAAACATCATAAACATGTTGCATTTATCATTTTGAGCATTTTGGTATATAACTTTTAATTTTCTAATTTTAGTGAATAAAAACTTATTTTTCTATTTTAAATGAATTAAATAACATTAAATAAATGGTCATTTTTGAACTTTGTCAAACATATATGAAAATTGTATAACCACATAGCTCATATTTTTCTGAATATTTTACATATTTTCTTATAATTTTTGGGGTTATAAATTCAAAGTTATTTAATTTCCAAATTTTAATTATATTCTGTTATTTTCTACCTCCTGAGGGCCCACCTGTCAGTTTAAAACGATTAAAAAGAAAAACAGGAAAAGCCCTGGCGCGACACGTGGGCGGGTGATGTCATGATGACATCACCGTGATGCCACACGGTGGCCGGCCGGTGGCAGGGGGTGGTCGCCGGCGGCGAACCACTGCGCCCCCGGGTGCATGTGTGTGCCCGTTCGACTCGTCTCGACGAGGCTCACCTAGATGTGGTGGCGCCGCCCGGGTAGGGTCACCGGCGGCGAGCCGCGGTGAAGGTAACGGCGGCGGGGTCCTCGGGCTCCGACGACTTCGCCGACTCCGGGCGCTAGGAGAGAAACGGAGAGGGCAGGGAGGATGAGGAGCTCACCAGGAGCAAGCAGGAGTGGTCAACGGGGCCAGAAAAGGGCGGGAACGGCGGCACGGTGGAGATTGGCCCGGCGGCTGGAGAGGAGGAGGACGGCGCGATTCCTTCGATTCCGACCATCCCGGATGCTCCTCTCGCTCGTGGAGGATGAGTGGAACACGGCGGAGCTCGTGGAAGCCTCAGCTCGGCGGCAGGGGGCGTGTAACGGCGGCAGCATCGAATCTCCGGCGCCCTAGGATTTCCGGTTAGGGTTCGGTCTCTGTGGGGAAGAATAGAGAGGAAGAGGACATGGCGCAAGGGGGCGAGTGAGTAGAGGAGGTCGAGGACGCCTCCTCGTCCTCCTTATCCTCGCGGGGGGGCAGGAGGTGGCACGCGGAGCCGTCGGCGGGCGGCTCTCCTTCTGGCAGGAGGAGGAAGACGGTAAAATAGGGCAATTTTGCGAAAACCCCCCGGAAGAAATAGAAACTGCAGAAAGGTCCCTTTCCCTTAAAGAACTGAAAAGAAACAAAGGTTTTGGGAGCCTTTTTGTAACCAGAAAAAAATTAGCAAAAATACATTTTTGTAAAGCTTGTGAAATTTCCAATAAAACCATGTTTTGCTTTGGTGAAAATGAATTATTTTTCCACACAAAATTTTGGGAACCAAAATAAGAACTATTTGTGGTATTTTTCTCAAACCATTTAAATTCATAACTTAAATTGGTTTCAAATTTTGTTTCCATGCATGTATGGGATGAACACACACCACACACCCTAGTCTAGCAAAATTGGGATGTTATAAATCTACCCCCCTTACAAGAATCTCGTCCCGAGATTCCCGAAGGAGAAGAGAGAAGGAACATCGGCCTTGAACGATCTTCTCGAACCTTACGGTTCTCTTCTGAAGAGGTTGATCCATAGCATCTTGAAGTATTGAACGGATACACCTAGGTAAGAGGGAAGACTCGTAGGAACTGATCTTCACGAAGATCAAGTATCTCATGGGTAACTCATGACAGGAACGTTCATAAAGAACTGTTGAGTTATCGTGCATGAAACACATCAAGGTAACGGAGTGAATAGAAGATGGTTTCAAGTTTGTGGACGATGGTTCTTGAAAGGATTTAGAATATGAGCTTTGCACAAGACTTTAAATCCTTTTGGAAAAGAAAGGTTGAACAACTTATGACATCGAGGTATCTTCAAACAGATAACCAAGATGGCGAGGATGGTCTTTAACATCACAATGTAATATCCGCAGACGAGGAAAAAAACACGAGAAAACACTGTAATCGTGCGTCGGAGAGAAATTGATACAAGATCATTTTCACTCTTCAGAGTGGACACGTAAGATAATGGAACTTTCATTCCGTTAAAATTTGTCGGAAACTTTGTCAAAGATCGGAATATTACTTCACGACGGAAGATGAGTAACCAAAAGAAGTTGGAACACCATAATTAAGAAGGGATTCTTGGTCACACCATAAGGCCGGTTAACCAACAAGGATTGAAACACCAGAAGGAATAGGGAATCTCTTTCCTATGGTGAACTTGAAGTAGCAATACGTTTACCACATGGTCAAGATCCCATGGCTGAAGTGACTGACAAATTCACACAATGTGTGGGATGAACAAAACTTCAGGTACTAACAACTTGAGAAGAGAACTGATCATTGGTGGTTGCAAAACACCAAGATATGTTCTCCTGATGAACTTGTTTCCACTGAAACGTAGGTTTGGAGGATCAACGAAGAGACATTGGAAGAATCAACTTCCAGGTTCTGCTGGATGTTCTAGATACTGATAGCAGGCTCACGACAAGCCTTCTATAGGTCATCAAGTCAATGTAAAACTCCGGTTTGAAAGAACGGGGAGGAAACTTGTTAGAATAAGCCAGACAAGTATTCTCACGGAGAGTGGTTGTTCTTACGGATTCAAAGAGATATGACATTAGGCCTTACGGCTAATTGTGTCAACCACAACATCAACCATGCCGTATTTTCAAATGGACCTAGTTCAACACGCTTGAGGAAACACCAACCATCCTTGCTGCTTGAGATTCAGCTCTGGTTAGTGGGTTGATAACTCAGACTCGATATGTTTGATAAGAGGTTGCACTGGTTATCAACGAGATACATTTACTAGATTCTCAAGATATGGACTATGATGCCACGCTCAAGAAGATGAGCAGGATTGCAGAATTCATGTATTAGCAACTTGCAAAATACGGTTGCACCTACATAGACTACTTGCAACGGAACACACCAGAGTCTTTGTTGGGAAGACGGTCACAAAGATAACGAAGTTCTTAGACATCTTCTCTTTCACAAATGGTCAGTCAGTGGCTTAGTGTGGATGCACTTCTTCCAGTAGACGGAGGTAACAACCAACCATCTCAAGAATAGTCCACACATGCATAACTGACTTGAGATGATTCCCGAGGAAACAAAAAAAAAACTCATCTCAGATTCATGACGACAACTTTCACCATAAGCACATGGACCGGGGTAAGTTACTTCAAACATCTAGAACACAACTTCGTGATGACACAAAGATGGTTCTCGAAAGTTTCCAACATTAGTACCAAGTGTTCAACATGAACCTCTTGCAACTTGGGAAAATAGGGATGTCATCGATGGGCTCAATAACACCCTTATCAAGTTACTCCAAGAAGAGGGATTCATATGTTACATGAACAGGGCAAAATATTGGTCTGCCAAAGGACATAAAGGTGTACCTAGGAAAAATACCATGAGTGGGAACACCATCAAGGTAGTCCTTGGATCTTTTCTCGATTTGACGATAGCCCAAATCAAATCAAGGGTGGAAAGATAGGATGTCCATTAAGGAGATACTATCATGCTTCAACACAAAGGAAAGTGGGCATCCCATAACGAAGGATCAAGTTAGGCGGAGCTTTTGTCTTTCAACTCTCCAAGTTAGTGATTAAGCTCAACCAACTAGTCCAGGATATCCAACCGGGTTCCTTGGAGAAAGGAGTGGTTGAAACTACCCCTTGCTTAGACATTACGGTCAGGTAACAACCTGGTGATACTTCTAGAGAGACAACTAGAATATCACAACCTACCGGTATGTCTTAGAAATCGAAAGGAGGCATGCTTTTCAAAGCAACCGATATGGTCTGGAGAACATTGGCATGAACCTAACTCTCTGACCGAGGATGTGCACCGGCATGAACGGAATTGGAACACCTTCAACTTCAAAAAGAGGTTGGGTGACCAGTAGTGCTAAGAAGGGTACAGATGTTTCTTAGATGTTCAAAGCGATAAGGATTGCTAGGAATATCTGATACACACATCAATGCACACCCATCATTCTCAAGCATTCCAGCTTGGAGGAATGGGGGTGAAGACATGTAAGAGCATCACTTCATCAATAAGGCCATGAAATTCAACATGACCTCTTGATGCCAAAGAGTGTGATACTCGAAGGTGGAACAAAACAGAAGCTAATGAAACTTCTTTAATCTGCGAATTACAAAACTTTGACCTAGTTCTAGAGATGAACGAGGTACTGGAGTTTGTTTCTCCGGACATCCCAAGGTGGAATGTTTTGACGGAAATCAAGAGAAAAGGCATGGGAATATCCAACACATATATGCAACTCGATGTCCAAAACAACGGATGGAGACTTGAGAGAAAATGAAGGGTGGAATCATGCTCAGGGGAGATCCTAAGATCAAGTTGACTGCAGACGGTAATACTCATTTGTAGAACCCATGCTAGGACGATATGTATAGCAGAGTCAAGAACAAGGATATGGGAACCATAAAGAACACTCTTGTTGTGATTCCTTTTGATTCCAAGAGAAAGCCTGTGGCTACGAGAGTTGAAATTTCCTAGCCACCCTGAGGTAAAACAGATTCCTCAGGATCCAAAGGAACAGAACTTGGGTTAAAGGTCAGCATCCTGTACTGATAGCGTGAGCATCGGATAGCTGAGAAACCACACGATTCAACCCACCGCAATTCAGCACATTCCGGGACCTTCGGTTCAAGTCCAAGGTTAAAAACCTAAAGAAAGGAGTAACTACTATCTTAGTGCCTTGAAGGACACTATGAGTAGCAATTACGAAGTATCTTTCAAAAGACAACGATAGCTCCGGAAGAACTTGAGCATAGGAAGCAGATCTCGAGGTTCAGGATTTTGAGACTTTGGGACATATAAGAATGTGGAATCCACACAACTTTGAGAGATTATGAACGGAAGGAAATCTCCCATTTGAAACAAGAGATAACGGAATATGGAACACACACGACTCTAGAAACTTTAACAATAGGTCAACTGGGGTAAAAACGTCATTGCCAAAGAAGGCACCTAGGTTTCGAATGAATAGAAAAGATAGCAACACCTTTTCAAATCAAAACAGGTAAGATGACCCAGAGTTAGAGCGATACCAGATAAGGAGTAAAAAAGAATCCTAAGAAGGTTTTTCACAATCATTTGAAGTTTCAAAATAGTTTTCACAAAAACTCTAGACTCAACATCGACCAAGCAGTAAGGTTTTCCTACAGGAAGTCCTGCTCTGATACCATGACTTGTCACGACCCCGGACCCAGAGATATACATACTGTTATGTGCTCCTAGCCATGGACTCACAAGGGCTTCAGGGTTACCAGCCCCGGCCACAACAAACAACGGCAGGCAGACTGGATTCATTGGCACGTAGTCCGGATCCCCAGTCTACTACTCCTTGTATCCATGCTAGTCATAACCAACTATGCATATCAAAGCGTCCACGAATCGAATGAAACTGAAGAAAACGGGACCAAAGCTATACATAGATGCTATGTGTCCAGAAAGTGCAACAACAATCGAGGGTTACTGGGTTACCTCGCCCCAGGCCGATCACATCGACAGGCGGGCTCGGGCATGGATCATCGGCTCCACAACCCCTCGACTGCGACAACTATGCAGGCATAGCCAAAACTGTATAACAATGAGCTCGAAACCAACAACCGATCAAAGCAACACTCTAGACATGGAAGCTGTATTGAGCAGGTATTACTAGGAATGGCAATGGGGACTGTTTACCCGAAACCCGACGGGGCTTTCCTCTATTAGGGGCCGGGTATGGTACATAATTTGCCCCCATAGGGATGTTGGCGCCAACAAATGCTCCCCATCGGGTAGAGCGGGGCCGGGGCCGTTTCAGCACATCCCATACCCGAACCCCGCGGAGCCCCGTAGTCAAATCAACCAGATCGCACAAATTACTCTAACCCTAAGTTAATTTCATCTAATCACGTATTCACGCGATGGCTTTCCAAATAATAGTCTATATTAGCTAACCCCCGGTCAAACCCTCGTCATTCTCTACCCCTTTTCCCCATTCCTTCCACCTGCCGCCGTCCTTGTTTACTTTCTAGGAGACCAGGACACGCGGTGAGATGGATCCCATCACTCCTGACACCCGGCCGCCCCAGGACAGAGAAGACGCGGCGTTGGGCGTTCAGCATTCAGGGAGCCAGGCCGGAGCAGATGCCACCAACGGAGGGGTCTTTGCCGGCGACCTGCAGCATCCAGGGAGGCTGGCCGGAGCAGAGGCCGTCGGCGGCTCAGTCTTCCGCCTCCGGCACCCTGGGAGCGGCCAAATCCCTGGGCGCATCCTGGGTGGACGCCCACCAGTACGTGCATCGGCTAGCAGATTCAGTGCTTCCGCATCTCTTGGTTCAACTGCCGTCTGTGCTAAGAAGAGCCGTATGTGAGTAACAAATTACTTCTTGTCTTTCTAGATTAATAGAGGGAAGTGTGATTATTTTATATAGTAAGTGAATTGATTCCCTGCTCCACAACATGCGTTGCTTATCTTGTAAGATTGAGGCATCTTGATTGTAGAATACGTGAGTAGACTAGGCGGAACAGTTGCATGAAAAGTAATATTTTTGAATCGATGTCTGAATCTAAGATTCCCTGCTCCACAACTTGCATCTGAAAAGTAAGATGGAGGCATCTAGATGTCTGAATCGATGCCTGAATCCTGATGTATAGATTAGGTTACTTTAGAAAATGATCCACTTGGTTTAATTTACACTGATCCGGTAATATTTTCATGGATCCGTGATGCATAGTCAGGTTAAATTGCACAACTAATTTGTTAATTAATTTAATCAGACCGGGCTAATTTTCATTTATCTTTGATGCACCAATCGGATTAAGTTGCAGCGATATGTGATCTCCTACTGTAAACTATTCATAATTGTACTGATTCAGTAAAAAAATCATGCAATCAGTAGCATTCATATGTGTACACTAGACTGAGATGACTAATGATTCTTCTGTAATAATCTTTGTGATGAACTAATGATTTTTTTTTTACAATTTTGTGTAAGACCAAATGGGAGTGCCAACAAAATCCAAGAGGTCCAAGAATTAGCTACATCGGCTGCCTCATCCTCACAGACACAAGTAGTTGAGTATGTCCAGGAACCTCCAGCAGCTGAAGTGGATGGTGCCAATGGGCCTGTGGAAATTTCCGATGATGATGAGGGAGAAGAAGAAGAAGCTGAGGTTGAGGCTATTGGTCAAAAGAGAAGGAAGCTCACCTCGGCTGTTTGGAAGGAGTTTAAGAGAGTGAAAATAGGGGGGAAATGGAAGGCCAAGTGTATTCATTGTTCCAAGAAGCTTGGAGGAGAAACAAAAAATGGTACCAAGCATCTACATGATCATCTGAGGAGTTGTGTTTATGTGAAGATCAAGAACAGGGGAAGGACATTGGCACAGTCTTCTTTGAGGTTTAAATCCCAAGATCAAGGAAAAATTTCTATTGAGAATTACACTTTTGATCAGGAATTCGCTAGGAGGTTACTTGCTGATATGATGGTGTTACATGAATACCCATTATGTATGGTTGATCACACTGGGTTTCGGAGATTTGTCACTGCGCTTCAGCCCCTCTTCAAAATGGTGACAAGAAACACTATTATGTATGCACTCAGTACCTCTTCATCATTGTTATGTTGTATCTTACTTCATTTTGTTTTAGTGCAATATTTGATTCTGGATTCAATTTATAGGCAGGACATTATTTACAATTACAACGAAGAGAGAAAGAAGGCAATTGAATACATGGCTACCAACAAATCTAGAGTCGCCATCACAACTGATCTATGGACATCCGACAATCAAAAGAAGGGCTACATGGCTATCACTGCCCACTTTATTGATGATAATTGGAAACTTAGGAGTGTTGTTATGAGGTATTATTCTTATGATGAACAAATAATAAAAGCTACCATTCAAAACTTGGTAATGATGCATTCTATTAAACCGGCAATGTTGTCTTGTGTTTCTTTAGGTTCATTTATGTGCCAGCTCCACATACGGCAGATGCTATAGCAGAAGAACTCTATGAGTCTCTAGTTGCTTGGAATCTCGACGAGAAGCTTTCAGCTGTGACTGTTGATAATTGTACCACAAATGACAAAGCAATTGACCTATTGGTGAAGAAGATAGGAACAGACAAGCTAATGCTGAAAGGTATGATGCTTCATATGCGTTGTTCCGCACATATTCTGAACCTGATAGTGAAGGATGGGCTAGATGTGATGAAAACTGCTATAGAACAGATTCGTGAGAGTGTAGCATTTTGGACAGCCACACCAAAAAGAGTAGAAAAATTTGAGGAGATTGCAAAGTTCTTGAAAGTTAAAATGGATACAAAATTAGCACTTGACTGCAAGACTAGGTGGAACTCTGTTTATACCATGCTTAGTACTGCTTTACCTTATAAGGTTGTGTTTGAGCGTGCAAAAAAGGTTGAGAAACTGTATGATTTCCTTCCTAGTGATGCTGAATGGGCTTTTGCTTCTGATGTTGTGAAGAGGCTAGAGTTATTTTTTGAAATTACCGAGTTATTCTCTGGAACTGATTATGTCACTGCAAATATTTACTTCCCCAAAATTTGTGAAATCAAAGAGAAAATGAGGCAGTGGTCCACATGTGGCAATGCAATTGTGGAAGCTATGTCATTTAGCATGAATCAGAAGTTTGATAAATATTGGACTGACATCCAAGGTCTCATGGGTATGGCTACTCTTCTAGATCCAAGATACAAAAATGAAATGTTACTTGTTTGCTTCTCTAGTCTGCATGGTGTTAGTCCTGATGAATGTCATGATCTTGTTGGAGATGTTGTTGCTTCATTATGTGCACTGTTGGAAGAATATGAAGTTGATGACAATGTAGATGATGGAGAATCATCACATACTTCAGTACCTCCAAAAAAAGCTACAGCTTTAATGTCAGTTTTCAGTGCACGCATTGCTCAGAAAAGTCCAGCTACTTATAGGTCTGAGTTAGATCAGTACATGATGGATGATTTGGTTCCATTGACAAAAGATCACTTTGATGTGCTAGCTTGGTGGAAAGTCGCTGGTACACGTTATCCCACACTGAGAAAAGTAGCAAGAGATATCTTTGCTGTTCCGGTAACCACAGTTGCATCTGAATCTGCTTTTAGCACAAGTGGGAGGGTTCTTAGTGAGCACCGAAGCCGTCTAACTTCTGATCTATTGGAGGCACTAATGTGCTCACAAGATTGGCTCAAGAACAAATATAAAGGTATATATGCTTGGAGTAATTCTTGTTCATCATGTGGAGATTTCTTATAGCCATTTTTATCTTGACATATTTCGTTTTATAAAAATGAACATAACTCATGTAGTCACCTATACCTTTTGTAGATGCTAGCACGGCTAATGCTACGAGCTTCTGGTCTTGTCTTGAAGACATACAAGAGGGAATGCAGGTTTGTCTCTATGACTTGTAAATTATTCAAACTTTTCTATTTCTTGTTTCTACAACTATTTTTTAAATGTATGCAGGGTCTGGCACTGTGATTGAGTTGTGTTTGCGCCACTTCAAACATTGGAAGAAGAATAAAGAAGCCACTGGTCATTTGCGGCTGCTGGTGGTCTTTTGCTGCTACAATAAATTATCTCGCTACGTTTAAAGTTATATTTTGTGTCACGGCCTTGTGTCATTTTGTCGTTTGAACTATCTGAGTCAAACATAAGTACTTGTTATCTCTTATGCGTGTCAGTGTGTGGAGCTATGACTCCGAGGACTTATTAAGCTATTGTTGAACTTAAATATTTTCAACCTTTTGATGGCATGTATACTCTTCGATGCTTTATGCTTGTTATTTTTCCATCCCTCCATATTGTTGAACTTATTAAGTTATTGTACTGTTTGCTTCTTCCAGTCAAAAGGTTGTTTGATTGATGATGAAATCTGCTAAGTAATGATCGTTGGTTCTGTTTGCTACTACAATTTCCTACTAAATATGCAGTGATAAAGTATTTGCATCTTTTTCACGCTGATTTGTTTTTTCTGTATATTTATTTGAAGTGGGGATGGGGAACCCGTGGGTCTGCTATACCCGGTGGGTGATGGGGATGGGAAGAAATAGTCCCCACGGTGGGGAATGGGGATGGGGACAGGGGAGTTTTTCTTGGACGGAGACGGGGAGTAAAATCCATTCCCCGAGCGGGGGCAGACCCGTTGCCATTCCTAGGTATTACTAGAGTATAGCTTACAAACAGAGGTCACATGACCCAACATTACATTATACAACGAAAGGCAAATTATGTTGCTAATCAACAAGAACCAAAAAGGCCTAAGAGGCCGCAACATAAGGCGACGTCCCAGCCCATAGATCCCAGGCTGCTACCTGGGAACCCCAAACTACTCGTCGATGTCCATGTTGAATCATCACCGATGTGAGATCTTCTCCTGGACCAAAATTAAGCAAACCTGAGTACATGAGGTACTCAACAAGACTTAGTTAACCTATTATATATCTGCTAGCTTCAGAAAGGGTTTTATGAAGGTTGTTTTGCGTAAAGCAATCTTTGTTTTACAAATCGAGGAGGAATAGCACGTCTAAAGGAGTATTTTTCAAAACAGATGAGAAGACCACTCAACTTCTGAAATCATCATCTTTTGAAACCACCAACATTATTTCCCAGCATCTCACATGCTACAAGGATCACCCCTCTCGGCATTTCCGAGGAGGCACCCTTGATCTACTGCCTCCATGCATTGTCAACATCTTTTACGACACGTTCAAGTTATCTATGACCACGTGGCATTCACCAAGTCGTCCTTAACCGTGGACACGGCATTCCGAAAGATTTATCCCTGCAGGGTGGTACACTTTACCCAAACGTACCATCCGACTCTTAATGCCAAGCTATTGGCACAATTCCGACGATGTGCCGGCAAAGTGTGGTTGGCCACGACTTTTACCTTGTCGAGCCCTATCCATGAGTCAACCCAAACAGGGCCACCCCGTCAACAGGGAGTTGGCCACCTCCTGACGGCACCTGTTCTGTGAGTCGGGATCAAGATCCGTGTACGTCCATCACTTGTCCCGGTCACGCCCTAAACACCTCCAAAAGGTTTTTGACTCACACGCAGATGGAAATCCCAAACTACGTGACTCACGGATAGAACCAAACAAGTTAGTTAGTCGAGCGCGGTCTGTTAGGCCCCGCGTGTGGTTGCACGCTCAGTCTTGGTTTCCGCGGCGAGACCTTACTCCTAGGGTTGGCAGGTACAGGACAAACAACCACTTCCCAAGTGGCCTCCCGTCCAAACCTTAGTCAAGTTAACCACACAGTGCTCATCCTACCACGTCATCATATCATACTAGGTTATCGCAGCTCTGATTCATCAACCGGATGGAGCAGAGGTAACAAACATATGAAACTAAGCGGTAGCAGATATGAGGCTCTGGCGATGCGCACAAGCAAATCTATGGCGGCTAGGAGCAGTGGATCAGGATATTGAGGCAATGCAGTATATAGGTAAACTATGTCTACTAGCATCAAATACTTTGGAATTGAATGCAAAATACGAGATCAAATGTTGTTGAAAAACGTATATGAGCAGATAAGAGGTTATGCTTGCCTTGGTTATAAGAAAACTAGATAAAGTCTTCAGGAATAAGTGCTTGACTTGTCGGTTAAGATCAAGTATTCGTCATTGGAGATGTTGGCCTTCACTTCGGAGTCGCGTTCTACCGAGGGGGAAACAACACCGAAAGAGAAATAACAATCAACACATGGCATCGATGCAACACGCAATATGTATGCATGAGCAAATTAATGCACTGAAATAAAGCCCTAAACATGCTTGATTAGTTGCTAGGGTTCGTATGTCAGTTATGCAATTTTATTGAAATTATCCCGAAATAGACCCCGGAGGGGCAATTCGGGCAATTATGAAAGTGAGTACCATTTAGTTTCTCAAATGGGTTTGAAAACATCATAGACATGTTGCATTTATCATTTTGAGCATTTTGGTATATAACTTTTAATTTTCTAATTTTAGTGAATAAAAACTTATTTTTCTATTTTAAATGAATTAAATAACATTAAATAAATGGTCATTTTTGAACTTTGTCAAACATATATGAAAATGGTATAACCACATAGCTCATATTTTTCTGAATATTTTACATATTTTCTTATAATTTTTGGGGTTATAAATTCAAAGTTATTTAATTTCCAATTTTAATTATATTATGTTATTTTCTACCTCCTGAGGGCCCACCTGTCAGTTTAAAACGATTAAAAAGAAAAACAGGAAAAGCCCTGGCGTGACACGTGGGCGGGTGATGTCACGATGACATCACCGTGATGCCACACGGTGGCCGGCCGGTGGCAGGGGGTGGTCGCCGGCGGCGAACTACTGCGCCCCCGGGTGCATGCGTGTGCCCGTTCGACTCGTCTCGACGAGGCGCACCTAGATGTGGTGGCGCCGCCCCGGTAGGGTCACCGGCGGCGAGCCACGGTGAAGGTAACGGCGGTGGGGTCCTCGGGCTCCGACGACTTCGCCGACTCCGGGCGCTAGGAGAGAAACGGAGAGGGCAGGAAGGATGAGGAGCTCACCAGGAGCAAGCAGGAGTGGTCAACGGGTCCGGAAAAGGGCGGGAACGGCGGCACGGTGGAGATTGGCCCGGCGGCCGGAGAGGAGGAGGACAGCGTGATTCCTTCGATTCCGACCATCCCGGATGCTCCTCTCGCTCGTGGAGGTTGAGTGGAACACGGCGGAGCTCGTGGAAGCCTCAGCTCGGCGGCAGGGGGGCGTGTAATGGCGGCGGCATCGAATCTCCGGCGCCCTAGGATTTCCGGTTAGGGTTCGGTCTTTGTGGGGAAGAACAGAGAGGAAGAGGACATGGCGCAAGGGGGCGAGTGAGTAGAGGAGGTCGAGGACGCCTCCTCGTCATCCTTATCCTCGCGGGGGGAGCAGGAGGTGGCACGCGGAGCCGTCGGCGGGCGGCTCTCCTTCTGGTAGGAGGAGGAAGACGATAAAACAGGGCAGTTTTGCGAAAACCCCCCGGAAGAAACTAAAACTGCAGAAAGGTCCCTTTCCCTTAAAGAATTGAAAAGAAACAAAGGTTTTGGGGGCCTTTTTGTAACCAGAAAAAAAAATTAGCAAAAATACATTTTGGAAAGCTTGTGAAATTTCCAACAAAACCATGTTTTGCTTTGGTGAAAATGAATTATTTTTCCACACAAAATTTTGGGAACCAAAATAAGTACTATTTGTGGTATTTTTCTCAAACCATTTAAATTCATAACTTAAATTGGTTTAAATTGGTTTCAAATTTTGTTTCCATGCATGTATGGGATGAACACACACCACACACCCTAGTCTAGCAAAATTGGGATGTTACACCCGACGAACTGCTTTCAAAGAAGAGCTGGGCCGAGCCGCACCCAAAACTATTGGGGAACTGATGATCATAGCCGACAAATGGGCTAATGGATAAGACGCGATGCGCAACGAGAGAACATCATCGCCCGCGCCCGAGGAAGACCGCCATGGTCGAAAGAAAAGGAGGAATACTACGATCACAACGATCGAGAAGAGATGGTAGCGGCAGAGTTCACACGAAACCGCGATAATGGACGACGCGGGAGTCGCGAGTGGAAACCAAAAGCCGAAGATAAAAGTCCCGAGGAGGACCTTAACGCGTACTACTCGCTACATCTATTTACAGATAAGCGCACGGGCAAAACTAAGGCAACACACCTCCTCAAGGATTGCCGAAAGTTCATCGACATCCACGAGGCCTTCTCGAAGAAAAGTAGATCAGCAGCTAATCAAAATTACCCGACACTTCCAGGAGGAGAACATCAAGGATTCCAACCGCCACTACCCCTACCTCCACCAGGAAATCCAAACATGGTGCTAGCCGCACTAAACGCGCCAACCGCACCAAACGCAGGAGGTAACGCGTACCCGAACCCGGCTGGACAGTTAGGGATGATACAAAAAGTCTACCCATCCTGCAGAGCTCAGAAGACAAACACGCGGTAACTGTGCATGGCTGTGCAAACCCCGCCAACAAGGCCCGAGTACCTGAAGATAGCGGACCAATCGATCACCTTCTCGATGGAAGAGCACCCGCCACGAGTCTATCGACCAGGACACGCTGCGTTGGTAATCCAAGCGCAAATTGGTAATTACGAATTGGCTTGCGTATTTATGGACGGAGGCAGCAGCATCAACATTATCTACACGGATACGCTCCACCGGATGAACAGGAACCTGGACGGACTTGCGGAATCAGAAACATCCTTCCACGGGATAGTTCCAGGAAAGGCGATCCGTCCACTCGGAACAATCAACCTAGAGGTTGTGTTGGGCAATCAACGCAATTACAGAAGAGAATTCCTCTACTTTGAAGTAGTTGACAGGCCCTCACAGTACCACGCCATTCTTGGTCGAACAGCGTTCCCAGATTCATGGCAGTACCACATTACGCGTACCTGAAGCTCAAGCTACCCGGAGAATATGGTGTAATCACCATCGACGGAGATTTCCAGAAGTCCAACAAGTGCCACATCGAGTTCAACGAGATCGCAAAGTCTTTCGCGATGCAAGAAGAACTGGAGGAGATAGCAAAGACCACAGACCACTCCGTGATGCCACTCACAAAGAAGAACGCGCCAGAATTGGAATTCAGCGCCAACAGCGACACTCGAAAACATCAGGTGCACCCGACAGATTCTGCGAAGACGGCGATGGTTTCAACTACCCTCTCGCCAGCATAGGAA
The DNA here is from genome assembly GCA_028641055.1 of Alopecurus myosuroides. Lineage (NCBI taxonomy): Eukaryota > Viridiplantae > Streptophyta > Magnoliopsida > Poales > Poaceae > Alopecurus > Alopecurus myosuroides. The sequence continues at coordinate 354,144,324 of CM054058.1, forward strand.
AGCGCGCTCGTCGAACTCCTCCGTGAGTACTGGGAAATTTTCGCCTGGCAGCCCTCAGATATGCAAGGAATACCCAGGGAGTTCGCCGAGCACTCACTCGAAGTCTTCAAAGATGCAAAACCCATCAAGCAGACAACTCGACGGTGCTCAGAACCCAAGCAGAAAGCGCTTGGATAAGAAGTAAACAAATTGCTAGCAGCAAAATTCATTAGAGAGATCAAGATATCCACTTGGCTAGCAAACCCAGTGCTGGTCCCGAAGAAGAACACTAACATCCTTCGAGTGTGCATCGACTACATGTCGTTGAATAAGCACTGCCCCGAGGATAACTTTCCCCTCCCGCGAATCGACCAGATCGTGGACTCCACCGCGGGCTGTCAACGCCTCTCCTTCCTGGACGCCTACTCGGGATATAACCAGATCCGGATGAAGCAGGAAGACGAGGAGAAGACAACATTCATCACACCCCATGGTGTGTACTGCTACACGACAATGCCCTTCGGGCTCAAAAACGCAGGCGCAACATATCAGCGCTGTATGCAAAAAATGCCTCGCCAAGCTCATTGACAAGAACGTACAAGTGTATGTTGACGACATAGTCATCAAGACTCGAGTAGAGGATACACTCCTCGAGGACGTTAGGGAAACATTTGACGCTCTAAACGCATACAGGATTAAGCTCAACCCGACAAAATGCGTCTTCGGCGTCCCAGCAGGACAACTTCTCGGGTACCTGGTATCCGCCAGAGGCATTGAAGCCAACCCAGAGAAGATACAAGCAATCTTGACAATGAAGGAGCCAACCAATCTACGCGGAGTCCAACAGCTCGCAGGGCGGCTAGCCGCCTTGAGCAGATTTATCGCACGATTGGGTGAGCAGGCGTTGCCCTTCTATAAATTGTTGAAGAAGACGGACAAGTTCGAGTGGACACCAGAAGCTAAGCAGGCATCCGCAGACCTGAAGCGATCCCTGCAGAGCAGGCGCATTCGGGCAACACCACAAGAGAGGGAGCCACTATACCTATACCTGGCCGCAACAAACGAGGTCATCAGCACGGCCATCGTGATCGAACGACCAGAGGAAGGCAAGGCATATGGAGTTCAGAGACCAATCTACTACATCAGCGAGGTGCTATCACCGTGCAAACAACGATATCCTCACTACCAGAAGCTTGCATATGGAGTTGTTCTCACAGCTCGAAAACTCAAGCACTACTTCCAGGACCATACCATAACGGTGGTTAATGATGCATCACTTGGCACAATCATGAACAACCCAATGGCATCCGGAAGAATAGCAAAATGGATCATCGAGCTGGGCGCTTGGGACATCATCTATGCAGGGCGCAACTCAATAAAATCCCAGGTACTCGTGGAATTCCTGAGCGAGTGGACAGAGCTACAAACGCCCGGGCCACCGGAATACACGAGTAACTGGATCATGTACTTCGATGGATCCAAGAGAAACGAAGGAGCAGGAGATGGGATCGTCCTAATATCACCCAGAGGAGACAAGCTGCAGTACGCCCTACGACTGGATTTTCCACCTGATGATCCAGCATCAAATAATGACGCAGAATACGAGGCCCTGTTGCATGGGATGAAGATGGCAGTCGCGTGCGGAGCCACCCGACTAATGATCTACGGCGATTCCAATCTTATCGTGCAACAAACAATGAAGGAGTGCGACGCTATCGCTGAGAACATGGTTGCCTATCGTGACATGTACAACCTACTCGAAGGAAGTTTCAAAGGGTGCGAGCTGAAGCACATTGCGAGGTACAGCAATGAAGAAGCAGACAGGCTGGCAAACATGCGTTCCACAAACACACCCATACCGCCAGGGATATATTTCGAGCGGATGACTAGGCGATCAGTCAAAGTCAAGAAAACTACAGAAGCACCCGCAGCATTGGAAACAGAGGTCAGCCCGCAGATCGCTATTATCGAGCTCATTCATAATATTTCGCGACAAGTTTTTATGGTCGAGCCAGTCTAGACGCAGAAATACCTCGACTACTTGTCCGCCAAACAGCTCCCAGCAGATCCTCGCGAGGCCAGACAAATAATCAGACGCAGCAAATCCTTTCGGGTACTCAACGGCGAGTTGTACAAACCAAGTATCTCAGGCATACTGCAACGATGCATAGCACCCGAAGATGGCAAGGAATTACTGCGGGACATCCACCAAGGGGACTGTGGACATCATGCTAGCTGGAAAGAAATCATGGGAAAAGCCTTCCGAGCAGGATTCTATTGGCTTACAGCAGCCAGGGATGCAAAGGAACTGGTCGACAGGTGCAACGCTTGCCAGCGATTCGCACCAAAACCGCACGCACCTGCTACGGAACTACATATGATACCAATCGCCTGGCCCTTTGCACAATGGGGGCTGGACATGGTAGGACCATTACGCAAGTCCACGCTAGGCGGATACACGCACTTGCTAGTCGCAGTCGACAAATTTACCAAGTGGATCGAAGCAATGCCAGTAACCTCGGCTAGCGCCCAATGCGCCGTCAAATTCCTCAACTCCATCGTATGCAGGTTTGGAGTACCACACGACATCATTACTGACAATGGTAGAAACTTCACGGCAAAAGAAACATAGCAGTTCTGCGAAGAAAAGGGCATCATCTTCAAATTTGCTTCAGTTGCCCATCCGCAAACCAACGGCCAAGTCGAAAGATCCAACAGACTAGTTTCGGCTGGCATCAAGAAGCGTCTACTCGATCGCCTACACCCAGCAGCGGGACATTGGGCAGAAGAGATACCCTCCGTGCTATGGAGCCTCCGCACAACTCCCAATCGATACACAAACTACACACCATTTTTCATGGTATACGGGGCCGAAGCAGTCCTTCCCGAGGACGTCAGGTTCAGCGCCCCAAGGGTTGTTGCTTACAGCGAAGAAACCTCCAATAGGGCAGTCGCGGATGATATGGACGCACTCGATGAAATGCGCGACATTGCACTCGCAAGATCCGCAGTATACCAGCATTCGTTGCAAAACTATCACAGTCGCCGCATACGCCACAGGGCCTTCGCAGCAGGAGATCTGGTACTACGGCTCAAGCAGAAGGAAAGACACAAACTCGAGCCACCATGGAAAGGACCCTTCATAATACACGAAGCTATCCCAGGTGGTGCCTACCGACTGAAGAATCCGGCGACTGGAGGCATCTATTCCAACCCTTGGAATGTTGCACAACTCCGAAAATTTTCCTTAGATTTATTTCTACTCATCATAATAAGGCTATATTAGCCATCTTGTAACTCGAAATAAAAACACATGACTTTTCAGTCATTGCAATAAAATACATGGTTTCTCAACCATAGATACTCGAGTTATCCATCTTTACATGCTAAAACAACAGGTATACACCCCACAAACACACGGGGGCTACACCTAACACAGCATCAGGGAAGAATTTTTTATATATACAAGGTAAAACACCTTACAACAGTTTTTTACAACTACAACAGGATACATACATCCTACAATCACACATGGCGATGGGCATTCTCAGCCGCCAAACCCCGATCTACCTCAGCAGAGGTCAGTCGAATGATTTCCTCTGCCACATGTCGAACAACCCTATAATGAGGGGAAAGGTCGACGGTTGGGCCATCAGGAAGCCTAGCCACGGGGTTGAAATTCACCTCCGGATGCCACAACCGGACGAAAGAGAGGGCCACTACCGAGCCGCAAATCATCTGATTGCGAACACACTCGCGAATTTCTCCTTCCTGCCCGAACACCCTAAGGAGATGGCTCCAATCCTCAGGACCCCTCTCCAACGGATAGAAGCGGCATTCATTGCAATCAAAACCTCGTGAAAGGAACTCACGAGTATATTCGCCTGCATGACCTGGAACTTCAAGGTAGCAAGCACAAAGCCTCGACTACGATCAGACCAAAAGTTACTTGCATGAGGCTTTGAGTTGCCAGCTTCCTGAAGGATGTGGTTCTCCACCCACTGTTTCTCACTCCTATCATCCGGTTGAACAACTGAAAAACAAAGGTATATGATCAAAGAAAGATACAGGACAAATAAGAACAGGGGGCTAAACTACTTACAGAGCAAATCCTGGACAACAAACGCCAATTCATCCATCACAAACTGCTCGCGTTCAATCGCCAGCTTTTGTTTGGACTTGGCCACATCCGCTATCCCAGGCAATGCTATTAGCTTGCGTTCACCATCCGCAACATGATCATGGAGGCCTGTGAAGGTCCCAACAGCGGCAACAAGAGGATTTGTTGGAGTAGCAAATCCACCTGAAGACTCCGCAGCAACCCCGACTACATGGAAGAATACATGGAAATTGAAGGAATAAGATGCCCCCATTCAAGAGATAACAACCACCTATTCGACAGGTGCTCGGGGGATACTCCCATCGGGAGGAAACACACAACAAATCAGTCACAGTAAGCATCTCAGAAAAACATCTCGATTAAACGATGAAAATACGGGAATGCATCCCAAGGTTCATTACAACCGAAAGAGCGAAATACAAAGAAAAGATACTAAGGAGCTGCAGATGTGCTACCACTCGCGACGGTCCCTCCCCTAGCACGGGCGAACAACTCGGATAACTTCCGAGCAAGGACTCTGGCTGGCTCGCCAAAACGACGAAGCCCTACCTTTTTGCCCTTAGAAGGATCGACGGGAAGGTCCGAGTGCGCCTCTTCCAAGCCGGTGACTCCATGCGCCAGCGCGAACTGGATGGCGGTCTTTGCCCCAGACTCCGATTGCGCGACCGCGTAGGCGCCAAGGAGATTGCTCTCCGAGAAGATCTTCAAAAGATCACCCAACGCAGGTGGAGACACGGCGTTGACTAGGAGGCCACGGTGAAGCTGCGTCAGTACTCGAACGACATCGCCAATCAGGGTGCAAATCCCTTTGGCGTGCCTCCTGAGCTGGGCGCAAGAATCGGTCAGCGCATACACCCGTTGGACCCCAGGAAGCTCCAGTGGGACACCCAGAAGACCTGCAAAGGAAAATATTAAAATCCGAGGACCTATCAGACAAGCAGAAGATGACAATAGACCGAAAGCAACTTACCCGCAAACCGTTCGGCTAGAGGACGAAGGAAGTCGACAAGGTCAGAGTCCGCCTTCGTACCAGCCTCCTCCAGGTTCTTCAGAGCATCTTGGGCGGCCGCAAGCTTTCCTTCGAGGTCAGCCGACAGCATGCGGGAGGATTCAAGTTCCTCTCGAGTGGCTGCCAACTGAGCCTCTTGAGCAATTGCCCGAGTGGAGGCATCCGCCTTCTCGGCCTTCATAAACTCAACTTGAGCTGCGCAGCAATGATTGTCAGAAACGAAGAAATAAAGAGATAAAGATGAGGGAAGATAATAGGCTCACTTCGAAGGAGCTCATTTTCGCTGGTGAGTCGATCACGATCCGACCGAAGGTTACTGCATTCCACTTCGGCAAGAACGACTCGACGACCAACGGCCACAAGGGAACCGATGGGGGACTGCAAAGAATATGAAGATTGTAGAATCAGAAAAGTGAAATTTGATCCTATACACGATTGAAAACATTTGAGTATAGCCTCGGGGGATACTCCCATCGGGAGCACTGTCGTGCACTCGATAAAGCCAGAAGAAAGGAAAAGGTCTATCTTTGAGCCTGTAGCCAATCGCATGCGATCAACTACAGCCTCGGGGGCTACTCCCATCGGGAGCACTGTCGTGCACCCGATAAAAAACAGATCCAAATTGACGGAGTACTGAAGAAGCAAGCAGCAAGGTTTACCTGACCTTGGGCGAAGGAAAGAGGATCCGCTGGAGCAGCAAAACTAGGAATTCTGTATTCCGTAGTCGCCGCTGTAGGGGCCACACTCAGCGAATTCTGCACGGTGTCGGCGGTAGGGGTCCCACCCACGGTTTCAACCTTCTTCCTCTTGTCAGGACGGGAAGAGACGAATCTACGTGGGCTGATAGTTTGCAGACTACAATGAAGACAGTATGTCAAAAGATGCGAAAGAAAAATGTTCGACTAAGAACAAGAAGAGAAACTTACTCGTCGTCATCTTCATCATCCAACATATCCGCATTCCAGGCGGTTTGGATATTTGGAAGTGAAGGAGAAGGGGCGAGCTTGTGCAGCGGAGTCACGATGAGGGGCCCCTTCCCGGGCGATTCCTCCAAAGAGTTGTCCTTGGAGGTGGCCTCATTACCCTCCACTCGACGGCGTTTGCACTGGAGGAGACCGTCACCCGAATCCTCCGCACTATCCGAGGAGTCACTCTCGGAGCTCGAGGAGGCATCAGCAACACTAGTGTCGGCTGGGCCGTCCAAGTTACTCGCCAACAAATCCGAGGCATCCTCCCCGGACATTGGCGGGTAGCAGGTGGCCACGGTTAGGCTCAAAGAATTACAGAAGAAAGTAAGAGAAAAATTCAGTCGGCCAAATTCCAAAACAAAGGAAGAAATGAAGTTTGAAGGAAAGACAAGCTTACTTCAGGTGGCGGAGGCCTTGATGCCTCGAAAGCTGTGACCGTGCAGTCGGGGAAAGTCTCGCCCACCTTCAAGCTGGTGATGGCCGCGATCTTCTTCTCGAAATCGACGTTAGAGAGCTCTTCGCGGCTCACGCGATTGGGGTCTTCAGTGCCCTGGTACTCCCACATCGTGGAAGGCCTGTGCTGTAGGGGCTGAATCCTGCGCTTGAGGAAGATGCTCGCCAGGTGCAGCCCGTTTAGCACAACTCCAGCGGCTTGGTCCCGAAGGGCGGCCACCTTGGCGAGTAGCGGCGTAACGATCTGGTTCTCTTCAGCCGACAGTCTGTGCGCCCAGGATTTCTGCCTCTTCAGAACAGCGAACGGGTGGAATTCCTGAATTCTACCCGAGCTGTTGTCGGTGACGTAAAACCACTTCTTCCTCCATCCTTGGGCGGAGTCGATGAAGTACATCCCAAAGTGGTTGTTTTCTGATTTCGCCTGAATGCCGAAACCACCCGTGCGCAGCGGCTCGCCCGGCCAGATTCTACCTGCTATCTCTCGCGGAAGACTCGAACCTTGAATAGGGCCTTCCAGAGGCCTCAATGTGGGCGAATGCCCAAGAAGCACTCGCAAAATACAATGAATCACGAGATGTGCTGCACTGCATTCGGAGGCAGATCGTGGAGCTGTATGCCATAGACATACAGCAATGCCGCGAGGAAGGGGTGAAGAGGAAAGGAGAGTCCGCGCGACACGTGGTCCGCCAAAACCACGTGTTCGTTCGCGTGAGGATTGGGTACCTCCTCCTTCTTGCCGAGACGCACCCGTTTCTCAGCTTCCGGGGGCAGCAACCCCTCCCGCTGCATCTCCTTGATGCTCTTCTGGGTGGTGTTGGGCGAGCGCCAATCGCCCGAGCGCGGTGCGGGTGGCGCAGGAACCTCCTCCGGCGCCTTCGATGAAGAAACAGCGGCGCCGCGCTTCTTGCTTCCTGCCATTGGCGCTGGTGCGAGCTAGCAGAGAGAAAGATTGGAGAACGAGGAACACGAAGGCTGGGAAATTTTCACCGTTTCACCTAAGGCCCGCATTTATACAGAGCGCCAGTCGCTCCTGATCGTTCACTGGGCTACGTGGCATCCATCGCGGCCGCCGCGTGCGAAGGCGAAACGAAAGGGCGGCGGATGTTGTTTCGTGTCACGATCCTAACAGTGGATCATGCGCATTTACTGCGCGCAGTTCGCGTAAAAACCGTGAACGACGTCTCGTTTCCGGTCAAAAAGCTGACAAAGTGAGCCAGCGTTTCTGCTCTCGCCCCGTCACGTCCCATCGGGAGGATAAAAATGCGCCGTGACGTCATAGCGTGCATCATCAAGATGGCGAATCTTTCAAGTAAAGTTCCAAACACGAAAATAACTTCGTATGGAAAATCTATGGCGTGAAATCTCTTTCACAGGAGAACAGTACCCTAAGCACGAAAGCTCTTTCGTATGGGATTAAAAGCTCCAAACACGAAAATAACTTCGTATGGACAAATTATTGTTGGAACGCGTAGAGATAAACAATTTTTTTTCCTACGCGGTACTTCCAAGATCTAGCCGAGGTAGAAGGCCACGATGATTACCACTAGACGCGCGGTTGTGGATTATCGATGAAGCGCGTCGGGGCAGTGCAGTCCACGATCCGATCCAGCCGATCCGATCCCGCGAACGTCGAAGTGCTGAACGTACAGCACCTCTGCCGGTATCCACACGTACGAGGAGGAGCTCCGACGGCGGACTGCTAGGTCCGGTGCGACGGCTGGACTAAGTGGGGCTAGGGTTCCCAACGCATGGGAGTGGACTAACGTGCCCGCTGGGCAACCTGCGCCCCTCTTTATATAGCGAATGGTAGTGGGCTTCACAACACTTGTGGCCCATTCCCTCTGTGAGTCCGACTCACAAACTCAGTCCATTTCCGGTTCGGGTCCAACCCGACCAATACGCTCTTAAGTGTGCGACCCTGCAGGCTCATGGCGACTTGGACACGATTGGAGTCCGACTCTCAATCGATCAATCGGTAGCGGCTGCTAGCAGAACGTGCCGACTCCCAAGTCCCATTGAGTCATGACAACATACCTTTCAATGTGATATTTATCTTAGTCCCTTTTGCCTCACGATATACCTTGTCGAACTATAGGCGATTTATCGTCATCCCTTAAATAGTTCGACTCTCTTCTCGATCCGTGATATGTGATTCATCTGACTAACTCTTAGTCAACAGACACAGTTAACACTTAACTGAGTCCCGCATGGCCATGCTTCCTGAATCATATCACTCGAGAGGGCCCAGAGAATATCTCTCCATTCGGAGGGGCAAAATTCCATCTTGATTATCCACATCATGCAGCTTGCTTCTCATTCGACCCGAACTCTGCCTTTATAGCTGCCTTGTCACAAAGCAGCGTTTAACAGAACCTAAGTCGGTGATCCACAACTCGGATTGTGCGACAACCTCAGGTCTAAGGATTACATTGATTGAGACATGCAAATGACGACTTGCTCGTTGCATCTCAATGTGGGTTAGTCCGACTTGCTAAACTCTTTAGCCAAGTCCGTGATCGTTGGAATGGCATCACCATGCCCATGACAAGTGGAACCATGTCATCAGCCAACACTCACATTAGTCTAGGGTGTGTGTCCAGCACAACCTTAATGACCAAGGACAATCTAGTATGAACAACATGAATATATAGTTCCACAATCGAATCACATATTCAATGACATATATCAGATGTTCAAAACAAGGACAACTTAATAACTTTATGAATACATTGGGAATTACATCATCTATGATTGCCTCTAGGGCATATTCCCAACAATTATGGCGTGCAATCTCTCACGAGGGAAAAAACTCCAAACACGAAAAACTCTTTCGTATGGACAAAGATAGCTTGGTTCTCATAGCTAGAAAACCACAAGCTCAAAACCACGCGAGTAGGCAGATCCTGCCACTCATTTGCACGATGTTTACGCATAATAGACCTGGATTGTTCAGCCGACTAGGTACATCCGGATGCCATATTCTTTCAAATATGAAGGTAAGACCCAAAAGATCTCTCTTGAGGGCCTGGAATCGCACTCAAGCTGTGTCTTCTGGTACAATTCCGTGTCAACAACACGAAGAAAAATCCTAGCGGACGCGCCAGGTACCCCCATAGGTTTGGTTCGACTCGGTAAGACCACTACGGCCCAGTCGCAATGATCACCTCATCGGGTTCGAGTCGGAGGTCTCGAATCTGTGTAGGCCAGAAATGTTTTTGCCCTAGTTGCAATTAATTGGTCCTGATCTTTCGGGAGAGCCAAGCTGTTGTGCCACATCCTTCTGCGATAAATAGCCATAAAAACAGGCACTTTCATTACTCGATACTCGGGTATAAAGGCTCATCACACAGGGTACATGCCCTCCGAGAAATGACCATAGTGGTTATCCAAAAGAAAGCGGGATGAAAAATTTGACCGTCTGCTCGACTGGAAAATCCCAATCGAGCAAACACTCGGGGGCTACTGACGAAGGGATGGACCTTGGACCCTGCAAGTAAGGACACCCCGTCTTAGGCCCAAGGCTAAATCCCAAGGAGAAAAGCCCCTGGAGTATTCTGGAAGGCCCACGTGAAGCCTGCCCGCAATGCCTTGCGGGCTAAGTTAGGAAACTTGTGACCGACATAGGGTTAGAGTTCGAGTCCTCTCCGGGTAGGGTTTGAGACCTGGCCGCTTATATAAGGCCAGGAGAACCACCGAGAGAGGACCAAGCAAGACCGCACCACCAAAGCCTTGAGCTCGAGATTGTACTCTCGACTTGAGCAATCATCATTGTAACCGATCTATTCGATAATACAGATCGACAGAGGCAGGAGTAAGGGTTTTACTTCTACGAGGGCCCCGAACCTGGGTAAATCGTGCCCCCTGTCTAGCCGATGATCGTCACTAGCGCTCATGGGTTCTCCTATTCGAAACCCTATGGGTTCACCTGAGGGATTTGCCGAGTTACGATCGTCACTGGCAACACCGCATGTCGAGACATCGTAGTAAGGATCATAGACGGGGGTGCCATGAGCCTACGGGTAGAGACGTGGGGGACGTGGTAGTACGACAATCGAGAACACCAGGTTTTACCCAGGTTCGGTATGATGCAACTAGGCGGCGTTCCTACTCCTGCAACCTCACTAAATCGGGGTTGAAGCCTGAAGTATACAAAGTACAATGTGAGTATGGATTCGCTAACTTGGCGAGGATCGACTTCTCGGCGAGTTGGCTTCTAGCTAATTGTTGTCTATGTTTCGTCTCTCCCGTCCGGCTTTATATAGATAGCCGGGTTAAGGATTACAGAGAGGAAACCTAGAAGACTACGGAAAGTATCTAACTTGGAAAAGTAAGGAATCCGTCTTCTTCTCCAAGCCGCACTACTTTGGGTCGTGGTCCGAGTTCCTCTGAAACCGGCTACCTGCGCATCAGCTTGCTCGGCCTCCCAATGGACTGTGATCCATTACCAATAGGCCACCCTGGTAATCTGACTCTTTAGGCCAATGACGGACATACCCATAATCGGTATTTTTGAGTCTGTCAAGGGGCATGCCACCAAGATAGATCAAATGGTGTCCATCTCAACCTTCTACCCGGAGGAAGAGATTCCGGAAAACCCCAGCGACAACGACAAGGAGGACTCGGATTCTGAGGAGGCCGCCTGATTCCTGAATAGCTGGCAGGAACAAATCGAAGCATTACTATTCTTTCAATGTAATATCCATTGTAATGTTGTCTATCATCTGTATAAACAAGTATTCCCCCTTTTGCAGTAAAATTTAAGTCTTTGCAAGTTTTCTGGGTTTTAATTCATTTTCCTTCTAAGTTCTCTGGCTTATACGTTTTGACTGTCCTTAGTGTTGAAATGGCTCAATAGTACTTAATCTTCATGCCAAGTGACTGGGTTCAAGCCTATCAGTCGAAACTCGGAATCATGGATTGTACTTAGGTATTTTTACTTACTAATTCCAGTGACCCAACATACAAACTATCAGATAATACTTAGGAAAAAAGTAAATAATTTTGAAAATGTATGAAACTCAGGCACGCAGGCACAATCTGGGTTTCCTTAAGCCTCCTTAGGCCAGAAAAGCATTCAGTTTTATAACTCCGAGCATGCAGGCAAAATTCGGGTTAACATTGAAGCAATTTGAAAGATCATTGGGAAATAGATAAGATGTAACTATGCTTTCAACAATAACAACAAAGCAGACAAAAAAGTGCATGAATCCCGACAAATTTATTTCATGATCTCAAAGATGTTTACATAGAATTTGAACTAAGTGTAGAAGGGACGTAACTGCTAGATGCTCCAGGGTCTCTCTGTTTCTCCCAGTTCTACATCTATCTTTCTCTTGCGATTCGGTCTTTTAGGATCATCTTCTGTATCCCGAATATCTACAAGATGGTAATATCCATTTTTCATAGCCTTGCTAATGACAAATGGTCCCTCCCAAACTGGCGCTAATTTGTGCTTCCTTTCCTGCACCAATCTTAGCACTAAGTCACCTTCTTTGAAAGAACGGTGTCTGATTTTCCGACTATGATAACGTCGCAATCCTTGCTGATAAATGGCGGATCTTTGTAGCACAAGATCTCGTTCTTCTTCTAAGAGATCGATGGCATCCTGTCGTGCGTTTTCGGCACCCGAGTCTTAGTATGCTAGCACTCTTGGGCTATCATGGAGCAGGTCCGTAGGAAGCACTGCTTCTACACCATAAACCAGGAAAAACGGAGTTTGTCCTGTTGATCTATTTGGCGTCGTTCGAATACTCCAAAGCATAGAAGGTAATTCTTCTACCCATGCTCCAGCTGCTCTATGAAGAGGAGATTCGAGTCTTGGGCGTATTCCCTGTAGGATAGAACTATTCATTCGTTCAACCTATCCATTGGATTTTGGGTGAGCCATAGATGCAAGATCTAGGCGAATTCCCGTTTGTCGGCAATATTTTGCCAACTCTCCAATAGAGAAATTTGTCTCGTTATCCGTGATTATGCTGTGCGGGACGCTGTATCTCATGACTATGTCAATGATGAAATTTTTGGCAATCACATCGTCAAGTTTTTTTATGGGTTTCGCCTCCACCCACTTGGTGTACTTATCTACTGCAACTAGTAGATGAGTAAGTCCGCCTCTTGCAGTTTTGAATGGTCCGATCATATCTAGCCCCCAGACCGCAAATGGCCATGTTATAGGGATAGTTTTGAGTGCTTGAGCTGGCATATTCGTCAGCTTGGCGTAATACTGACATCCGGCACATGTGTTTACTATGTGCTCCGCATCTGTCTTGGCTGTGAGCCAGAAAAACCCTGCGCGGAATGCTTTTTTGACTATGCTTTTTGATTGAGCATGATGTCCGCTATCTCCTGCATGGATTTCCTGCAGAATTTCTCGTCCTTCTTCTGGCGAAATACACCGCTAAAAAATTCCGATAGTACTGTGTTTATACATGCAACCATTAATTACCGTGTATCCTTTGCATCGGCGTTGTATCTGCCTTTGCAAGACTTCGTCTGCTCCATCCGGGAACTTCTGATCGACTAAGAAGTTTAAGTATGGAGTTTTCCAATCCGGGTTAACAAGCTGGACTTCAATTGACTCGGAAACGAGAGGATAATCAACATTTCCACCTTTGATTGATGGTTCATGCAAATGTTGGACAAACACACCAGGTGGTATGGTTTTCACTCTTTCCGAGCCCATGCGGGCTAATGCATCCGCGTTCCAATTATCTTCCCTTTTGATATGAAGTATCTCAAATCCTAGGAAGCAAATGGCAAACTCTTCCACAGTTCTCTGATATTCGTCCATAATGGGGCTTTTGGCATCCCAGTTTGGTTTAGCTGATGCTGCACCAAGTCCGAGTCACCATAACAAAGTATACGCTTGACGCCTATCTCCTTTGCAATATGCAAGCCATGAAGCAAAGCTTCATATTCTGCCACATTGTTGCTGGCGTTAAAATGTATTTGTAATACATATTCCATTATGTAACCTTTTGGATATTTAAGCACTACACCAGCTCCAGCGTCTTCTTTCATTTTGGATCCATCAAAATGCATGATCCAATATTCCGACTCCGGCATTGGTATGTTTTCCATTGCTTCTGTCCAATCAGCAACAAAATCTGCCAACACGTGGGATTTGATTGTCGTCCGTGGTTGGTACTTAATGTCGAACACAACTAACTCGATGCCCCATTTGGAGACTCGGCCCGTTGCGTCGACATTGTTGATGATATCCCCTAGTGGTGCTTTGCTTACCACTGTTATGGAATGTCGTTGGAAATAATGGCGGAGTTTTTGAGATGCAAAAAACACGCCATCTGCTAGTTTTTGATGATGTGGATACCTTTGTTTTGACTCGGAGAACACCTCGCTGACATAATACACTGTATGTTGACCTGGTACGCTTTGTTCATCTTTCCGTCTTTCCATGATTATCACCGCGCTAATAACACTGTTTGTTGCTGTAAGATACAGTAACATGGGTTCTTTGTCTTTTGGGGATGCCAAAATCGGAGCTTTCATCAAGGTTTCTTTTAGCTGAGTTAATGCTTTGTTCGCCTCTTCTGTCCATTCAAATTTGTCGGATGTCTTCATCAATTTGTATAATGGCAGAGCTTTGTCACCTAGCCGGCTTATAAATCTGCTTACGGTGGTTGCAGAAACCGTCAGTCTTTTGGACATCTTTTAGGCACGTAGGCCTTATGATGTTTAAGATTGCCTTGATCTTTTCCGGGTTTACTTCTATTCCTCTGTGAGAAACGATAAAACCCAGAAGCTTTCCTAAGGGAACCCCGAATACGCACTTTAATGGATTCAACTTCATCTTATAAGTACGCAAATTTTTGAAGGTTTCTCGTAGATCTTTAAGGAGTGTATCCTTTTCCTTGGAAACTACGGCAATGTCATCCACATAAACAGGGAAGTTTTTACCGATTTGACTATGCAAGCATCTTTGCATGCAACGCTGGTAAGTTGCGTCGGTGTTCTTCAAGCCAAAAGGCATGGTTATGTAATAGTATGTTCCATACGGGGTTATGAAGAAAGTTTTTATTTGGTCCTCCTCCTTCATACGTATTTGATGGTACCCGAAATAAGCATCCGAAAAGCATAAAAGCTCAGAGCCGACAGTGGCATCTATTATTTGATCGATTCGCGGTAACGCGAACCTATCTTTTTGACACAATTTGTTGAACCCGGTGTAATCGATACACATCCTAAGAACAATATTGTCTTTCTCCGGGACTAATACTGGGTTCGTAGACCAATCACTATGTATAACTTCCCGGATAAAATCAGCTGCTAAAAGCCAGATAATTTCCTTGCCTATAGTCTTTCGTCTTCTTCCATCAAAACGACGGAGACCTTGTTTGACGGGTTTTGATCCTGGAGTTACTTTGATTTGGTGCTCAGCAAGTTCCCTGGGCACACCTGGCATATCTGCAGGACACCAGGAAAAAATGCCCCAGATCTCATGAAGGAACTTGATGAGCGCGCTTTCCTATTTGTCGGTCATCCCAGTCCCCACTTCGACAAACTTTGTCAGATCTTTGGTATCTAGGATAACCTGTCTTGTATTCTCCGAGGCTTTAAAGCTGTCTGCCGGCTTCCGGCTTTCTTTTCCTGCCGGCATTTCCGTCGGCGAAACTTCTTTAGCTAGCTCCTTTAATTCTTCCTTCCGGATCACCTGTTCGGCGCAAAGGGCATTTCTTTTCTCCAGCTCGTTCGCCAATTTGTAGTCCCCGGTTACGGTGATTACTCCTCCTTTTGTCCCTGGCATCTTCAGCTTGTTATAAATATAACATAATCTTGCCATGAATTTGGCGAAAGCCGGACGTCCGAGTATTGCGTGATAAACACTCTCGAACGGCACCACCTCGGATGAGATCTTTTCCTGGCGGAAGTGTTCTCTTGTTCCAAAGGTTACGTCTAGGGAAATTTCTCCTAGTGATTGTGCTTGTCTGCCAGGAACAATACCATGAAAACATATGTTACTGTGCCTAAGCTGGGTTTCGGAAATGTGTAGTTGCTTCAGTGTACTCAAGTACATGATGTTGATACTAGATCCTCCATCCATCAGCACTCTTTTGAGCCTAGTGTTTGAACAATAGGGCTTATGACCAAAGCATGCGTGCTGGGTTCTGGGATGTTTCCGGGATGATCTGACTGATCCCAGGTAATTGGCGTATTCGAATACTTCAAGTACTTTGGTGTCGGGGGAACAACTGCGTTGATTTCTCGAAGTGTTCTTTTCGCCTATTTTGCTGAGGGGGTTGCCAGGAAAGTTAGGTTACATTATCCTTCAACTCTCGGGAATTTTGGCTCGCCTTTTCGCTGTTGTTCCTGGATTTTACCATCAGTGTCTGATTCACTTTCTTCTTTCTAAGCTTCTGTCTTTTGCTTGTTGAATTTTCTCTTGGAGTTCTTTCTTTTATTCCTGGATCCTGCAGTGCCCTTCATATGCTTGTTGAGGCGGCACTGCGCATTTGTATGGGTAGGCTTCCCAAATTGCGAATGGTGGACACAGTTTTCAAATTTTATCTTTTCCCACTCTTCCTTAGAGTAGGAGATTGGTTTTGTGCTTCTTCCTTTCCATTTGCTTCCATTATCCTTTACAAAGGTTGCGTTTACTTCTTTGGGTTTTGTCTGTGCCTCTCGAGTAGCCTTCTTTTCAGAGCGAGGTGTTTTTTTTGGCCTGAGCCAAAGCATCAATATTTCAACCTCTTGCTCTGATATCATTTGCAGCCGTTGCGTTCTCATTGGCGGTGGTAAGCATAGATCCGAGATCTTTGTGCTCTTTCGAACCAACCATGAACGGTACGAGGCCGGCTTTTAAACAATTGATGATAGCATGCATTGCTTGTACATCACTTACTCCAGAGCAACTGTTCTTCATTGCTGTCCATCTTGAGATAAAGTCGACATACGACTCGTCCTCATATTGGACGCAACGGTTCAGCTGGTTTATACTCTTATGACGTTTGTACGTGCCCCGAAAGTGTTGAGCAAATACTTTCGCCATATCTTCCCAGCTATCGACAATTCTTGATGGTAACCCATTGATCCAATCTCTGGTTCCGTCCAATAACATAAGGGGAAGAAACTTCACAGCCTCCAAATCTGCCCCTTTGTTAATATGGACGGCATTATAGTAATCTGAAAGCCACGTATCCGAGTTTGTACTTCTGGTATACTTTTGATAAGTTGGACCAACTTTGGTGAAACCAGAATATAGACTAATTCTTTGGATCTTGTCGGTGAAGCACTTGGGTTCAAAGTATAGATCATCTCTTTCCGCCTTATCGACGTGAGAGGAATATCTGCCAGCTGAATGGACAGAAGGGGATCTGCTCCTTTCTGGCTCATTGTTGCGCGAGTGCGCTCTTCCGGCATTATCCCTATTTCGTCCGTTGCCGTGTGCTTTGGAATAAGGTGGAGTTCTACTCCTTGGCCTTTCTTTGTTCCTAGGAGGAGTACGGGATCTCTCACGCTTGTGAGGAATGTCGTATCTTCCGGCTTTATCAGCTGGGCGTCTCGGAGGCGACATTATTTTTCCGTGTTTCCGGTTGTGTTCTTCCCGTTCCTTGTAATCACGTGGATTATTTCCACCTTTCGGCAGATTGGATCTTGTCCTGGACGATTCATCCTTATTATCCGGGATTTTCTTGTCCTTCTTGGGATCTCCCTTCTTTTCCTTAGAATCGCCTGAATCTCCAGGTTCGCCAGGTCCAAGTGCTCGAACAGCGCATGTGGCAGTTTTGCATAGGGCCGAGTCGTTATGCAACTTCCCTGATCTTGCTTGTCCTCGTCGTTGCTGTTGTAATGCTTTTCCTAGGAAAACATACACTCCCTCAAGTTTTTCGTCGTTGGAGTACAGATCATCATTAAGGATGGCGAACGCGGCTTCCACGTTTTCAGCTGCGGTTTTGTAGATGCGTTTTCCCTTAGCGTTTACGCTGTTAACCTGTCCTTGCCAAGAAGGGTTTTGCAACCGTTCTTATGTTGGCAGTACATCCAGCTTTGCAATTTCGGGTAATCTCGTGGGTATTATCCCGGACATATTCCCTCGTCCGAATTATTCAATTTCCTCCTGCTTTGCTTTTATAGTAGCTTGGGCTTTGAGGAGGTTTTCTTGAGATCGGAATAGGTGTTGTTGTTGCCGCATAAGGGCTTGCCTTCTGGCTTCCAGCACTTCCGGTGGCTCATGAGGTCCAACCGGGCTTTTGATCAGATCGATCTCGTCCTGTTCCGACATTTGGGGAACAGGGGTTTCTTTCTTTTTCTTCTCCGCAGGTGTGACTCCGCTTCCTCCTCCTACTTCCAGGTTTTGGTTGGCAATATCTTCCAACTTTTTCTTCTGGAGTTTATACTGGAGTTTCTTGGTAGCCTTCTTTTTCTTTTTGGAAGAAGGGGGCTTGACGAAGGGATGGATCCTAGGCCTGTCGGGTGAGCCTACTCGGTCTCAGGCCCTCGGCCCAAGCTCCAAAGGAAGCGTATTGGACTATTCTAGAAGGCCCAACTGAAGCCCACCCGCAAGGCCTTGCGGGTCAAATTAAGAAACTTGTAACCGACTCTAGGTCAGGGTTCGAGTCCTCCTAGGGTACGGTTTGAGACCTGGCCACCTATATAAGGCCAGGAGAACCACCAGGAGAGTGACCAAGCAATACCGCACTGCCAAGCCTTGAGATCGAGATCATACTCTCGACTTAAGCAACCCCCCGTTGTAACTGATCTACTCGTTAATACAGATCGACAGAGGCAGGAGTAAGGGTTTTACCTCTACGAGGGCCCCGAACCTGGGTAAATCGTGCCCCCTGTCTAGCCGACGATTGTCACCAGTGCCTACACGTTCTCCTAATAGAAACCCTATGGGTTCACCCGAGAGACTTGTTGAGATGCATATTCGACAGGGCTTTTTTCAGGTTCTTCCTCTGTCAATTCTTTGACATCAGAATAAGTTGGACTGGTTTCGCCATCCTCTCTTTCCTCATCTGGCGGAGGCGTTTTGGGATCTTCATCTTCTTCGGCATCTGAGTTTTCAGTCGGTTTTGCCATAAGTACTTCATGGAAGCTCCCTTGCATAGATTTGACCTTCCTCTCGAAAGCGTCTTCATCTTCATCTTCGGAATCTATGTCTTCAGATCCGGGTTCCGAATCCAATCTAGCTTCTATAGTAGCTAACACAGAGTCGGCTTCCGAGTTCGTCGTTTCGCTGACGGGTCTCAGATCTTCCACTTGTTTTTTGGGATTATTGTTTTCTGCTTCTTCCACGTGATTAGTTTCTTCCGTGTTATCTGCGACTTCAGATTGCACCATGCCAATAAAGTGAGATCTGATTGCAGGCATCTCCGGAAATGCGGCAATTTCAGCACCGTTTTGGTGATTTGAGCAGAATCCGGTATCATAATTTTCCTCAATTGGGTATAGGGCGGGTGGGATAAATTTGTTTCCACCACAGAATCCCATTGCCTCTGTTGTTAATCCGATAAAAATATTTGCAGATCCAATCGGTAAAACGCAGCACTTACTAGATAATTCCGTGCTGGCATGTATGATCCGTTGTTGAGGAAACGCCCGGCGTCGCCGTCGAAATCCAAGCTTCCGACAGCTATTGTATTGCCGATTCCGCCGAGTTCCCGATCGAAATGTAACTCCTGACGCCGCTGGCCCCACGGTGGGCGCCAACTGTCGAGACATCGTAGTAAGGATTATACACGGGGGTGCCATGAGCCTACGGGTAGAGACGTGGGGGACGTGGTAGTACGACAATCGAGAACACCAGGTTTTACCCAGGTTTGGTACGACGCAACTAGGCGGCGTTCCTACTCCTGCAATCTCACTAAATAAGGGCTGAAGCCTGAAGTATACAAAGTACAATATGAGTATGGATTCTCTAACTCGGCGAGGATCGACTACTCAATGATTTGGCTTCTAGCTAATTGTTGTCTATGTTTCGGATCTCCCGTACGACTTTATATAGATAGCCGGGTTAGGGCTTACAGAAAGGAAACCTAGAAGACTACGGAAAGTATCTAACTTGGAAAGTAAGGAATCTGTCTTCTTCTCCAAGCCGCACCACTTTGGGTCGTGGTCCGAGTTCCTCTAGAATCCGGCTTCGTGCGCATCATCTTGTTGGCTCGAATTTCTTTCGGATAAAAGCCCCAAAACACGAAAATACTTCGTATGGGCAAATCAAGACGCGAAAACTTTTCGCATAAAAAACCCAAACACGAAAAAACTTCGTATGGGAGAATCAAGACGCGAAAACTTTTTTCGCATAAAAGCCCTAGGCACGAAATTTCCTTTCGAATGGGCACGCAAGGTTTCCAAACACGAAAAATCTTTCATATGGATAGAAAACTGCAAAGCACCAAAAACATTGTGCACAAAAACAAGGGAGACATTTTTACTCGAAATATCCATGGACAAAACTTGTGAGTGTGCAGCTCCTGCCACTCGGTTATACGATGTACGCACATCAATTCCCTGGATCGTTCGGCCGACTAGGCACATCTGGATGTTGTATTCTTTCGAATACGAAGGTAAGACCCAAAAGATCTCCTTAAGGGCCTAGAATCGCACTCAAGCTGCGTCCTCCGGTAAAATTCCGTGTCAACAACACAAAGAAAAATCCTAGCGGACGCGCCGGGTACCCAATTAGGTTAAGTTCGACTCGGTAAGACCTCCAAGGCCCAGTCGTAATGATCACCTCACCAGATTCGAGTCGGAGGTCTTGAATCTGCGTAGGCCAGAACTGTTTTTGCCCTAGATGCAATTAATTAGCCCGGAGCTTTCGGGAGAGCCAAGCAACTGAGCCACATCCTTCTGCGAAAACAGCCAAACACATAGGCACTTTTATTTTCTCGATACTCGAGTACAAGAAATGCATCGCATACAAGATACACATCCTCTTCAAACGATTGAAGCCACCAGTCGAAGAGAAATCAAGATAAGTTTTGAGCGTCCACCCGACAGATTCTCAGCCAAGTAAATGCTCGGGGGCTACTGACGAATGGATGGATCCTAGGCCCGTCGGGTGAGCCTACCCGGTCTCAGGCCCTCGGCCCAAGCTCCAAAGGAAGCGTAGTGGACTATTCTAGAAGGCCCAACTGAAGCCCACCCGCAAGGCCTTGCGGGTCAAGTTAAGAAACTTGTAACCGACTCTAGGTTAGGGTTCAAGTCCTCCTCGGGTACGGTTTGAGACATGGCCACCTATATAAGGCCAGGAGAACCACCAGGAGAGGGGCCAAGCAATACCGCACCACCAAGCCTTGAGATCGAGATCATACTCTCGACTTGAGAAACCCCCCCGTTGTAACCGATTTACTCGTTAATACAGATCGACAGAGGCAGGAGTAAGGGTTTTACCTCTACGAGGGCCCCGAACCTGGGTAAATCGTGCCCCCTGTCTAGCCGACGATTGTCACCAGCGCCTACACGTTCTCCTAATCGAAACCCTATGGGTTCACCCGAGGGACTTGTTGAGATGCAGATTCGACAATTAGCGTCGTCTACGGGAACGGCGGGCGCTGGATCTCCGGCATCTTCAACTTCATCGACGACCAACTCACGTTGGAACTCTGCGGCTTCGATTCCGACCAACCCGATCCGAATCGGATCAGTCATCGTCACCCCGCACTCGTCGGAATCACGCCCGGTATTTAGCGACCTGGAGAAGAGCGTCACCCTGACGTTCGGGAGCTTCCAATTCTACACCAACAAAGAAGGGATCCACCACTTCACCGACCCGAAGGATCGAAATCTGGGTCGATCTCTATCCAGGAGCTGTCGACTCGCGACCTCAACATGAAGATCGCGACTTGGCAAAAAGCGGCGAATCTATCCGCCTCAACACCAACAACTTCCATACCCTCTCTACAAAGGAACCTTCTCGGATCAGGAGAGCCTCCCAAGCTACGCCTAGGACTCGCAGGCCATATCTGGCTCAAGTCTGCATGGCAGGGTCAGGAGATCCACCCGAAGAAACTGAACACAGCGCAACAGAACGCGCTACCATCGGCGTCTCGCGAGATTCCTGGCTCCGAGCGAAAGAGGCCCTCCACACGAGTAAGCCACCCGAAGTCGGAGCCCCTCACGAGGACATGACCGCATACCACTACCATCTAGTGAGAGCGGCTACAGCAGTAAAAGAAGCCCGGAGAGATCTAGCCGAGCGAAGGAGATTAGCAGATGAGTCAAGCCAGCACCGAGCCGCGCTATCCTTGACACCTTCAGTCGGGAATCGCCCTGCGAGAAAAGGATACGCTTCGAAGACTGCGACTATGGATGGCGAGTCCCTGAGCGGAATCAGCAAATCACTCGACCTTCCCTTATGCGCGTCGACGAGGATGGAAACTTCCACCCGCAAACTCCCGCTGCCGCGGTACTGGCCGCCGCCACCTACATGCAGATAAACCAATCAGGGGAAAACGACCCCCGTGCGGAACAATACAAGTAGGTTCAGAAAGGATTGGGCATGGCAGCCCAAAGACTCTCTTCCTACGATCGCAAAAAGGCAGCAGAGCAAAGAGACAAGGAAACAACCCGCAGGCACAGGAGCACGTCGCCAAGGAAGGAAAAATCGCCTCGTCGCGCCCGAGGGAAAGAAGCCAGACGACGCGGTGATAGTCCGAGTAGCAGCAATGGCAGTCCAAGGGATCGAGATCGCAGCTCGCGACATCGCAGCGGCCGTTCACGGCATCGCAGCAAGGATCCAAGGAAGGAAATCGACCGTGATCAACCAGGATAAAACGCGCGATCAGACATCGCGCAAAACAGGGTGGAAAAAGCACGAGTAGCGAGGAACCATGCGCGTTCCAAATCCACCTCTTCTGACGACGAGACCTGTGGCGCACTATGCTTCGCTCGCAGCATTCGCGAGGCACCTCTACCGAAACGGTTCAAGCTCAGTACAGAAGTAACAAAATACGACGGTTCACTCGAACCTTCATCCTGGTTGTCAGACTACCTCACGGCTGTAAAATGCCAACGTGGGAACAAAAACACGGCTATGCAGTACCTCAACTTGCACCTGGTGGGAGCAGCACGCAGCTGGCTCGAATCAAGGTCGAAGGCTTGCTACGGGTCATGGGACGATCTACACTTCGACTTTTGCAAAAACTTCCAGGCAACCTATAAGAGACCAGCGACCATTGAGGAACTGCGAGCTTGCAAGAAGAAGAGTGGCGAGTCCACCCGCGAATATATTTAGCGATGGACCACACTTAGAAACACGGCAGGAAACATATCAGAGGAAGCAGTCGAAGCTTTCGCAAAAGGCGCTCGACGAACTGCTTTCAGAGAAGAACTGGGACGAGCCGCACCCAAAACTATCGGAGAGCTAATGATCATAGCCGACAGATGGGCGAACGGAGAGGACTCAGTGCGCAACGAAAGGGCATCCTCGCCCGCACCCGAAGAAGATCGCTACGGTCGAAAGAAAAGAAGGAAGTATTACGATCACGACGACCGAGAAGAACTAGTGGCGGCAGAATTCACGCGAAGCCGCGATAATGGGCGCCGCGGAAATCGCGAGTGGAAACCGAAGACGGAGGACAAAACTCCCGAGGAGGACCTCGATGGATAATGCACGCTACATCTATTTACAGATAAGCGCACGGGGAAAACTAAGGCAACACACCTTCTCAAGGATTGCCAAAAGTTCATCGACATACACGAGGCCTTCTCGAAGAAAAACAGAACAGAAGTTAGTCAAGGCTACCCGCAGCTTCCAGGAGGAGGTAGCCAAGGATTCCAACCGCCACAACCCCTGCCTCCACCAGGAAACCAGAACGTGGTACTAGCCGCACTACCTGCGCCGCCCGTCGCAAACCAAGGAGGCAACGCATACCCGAACCCAGCGGACTCTTAGGCATGATACAAAAGGTTTGTCCGTCACGCAGGATCCAGAAGACGAACACACGACAAATATGCATGGATGTGCAAGCCCCACCTACAAAGCCCGAATACCTGAAGATGGCGGATCAACCAATAACTTTCTCTAATGAAGACCATCCCCCACGAGTCTATCGACCAGGACACGCCACGCTGGTCATCCAGGCGCAAATTGGCAACTATGAGCTGGCTCGCGTGTTCATGGACGGGGGCAGCGGCATCAACATCATCTACGCAGACACACTCCGTCGGATGAACAGGAACTTGGACGGACTCGCGGAATCGGAGACATCCTTCCACGGGATAGTTCCAGGAAAAGCGATCCGCCAACTCGGAACAATCAATCTGGAGGTGGTACTAGGCAACCGAAGCAATTACAGGAGAGAATTTCTTGACTTCGAAGTAGTCGTCTGGCCCTCACAGTACCACGCCATTCTTGGTCGAACAGCGTTCGCAAGATTCATGGCAGTACCACACTACGCGTATTTGAAGCTCAAGCTACCCGGAGAGTATGGCACAATCACCATCGACGGTGACTTCCAGAAATCCAACAAGTGCGACATCGAGTTCAACGAAATCGCAAAATCTTTCGGGATGCAAGAAGAATTGGAGGAGATAGCAAAAACCACGGACCACTCCGTGATGCCCCTCACAAAGAAGAACGCCCCAGAGCTCGAGTTCACCCGAAGAGCGATACCCGCAAGCATCAAGTGCACCCGACAGATTCTGCGAAGACGGCGATGGTGTCCACCACCCTCTCGCCAGCATAGGAAGGCGCGCTCGTCGAACTCCTCCGTGAGTACTGGGAAATTTTTGCCTGGCAGCCTTCAGATATGCCAGGGATACCCAGGGAGTTCGCCGAGCACTCACTCGAAGTTTTCAAAAACGCCAAGCCTATCAAGCAAACCACTCGACGGTTCTCAGAGCCCAAGCAGAAAGCGCTTGGAGAAGAAGTTAACAGACTACTCGCGGCAAAATTCATCCGCGAAATAAAGATTTCCACCTGGTTTGCAAACCGGGTGCTGGTCCTAAAGAAGAATACTGACATCCTTCGCGTGTGCATCGACTACACGTCGTTGAATAAGCACTACCCCAAGGATAACTTTCCCCTACCACGGATCGACCAGATCGTGGACTCTACCCCAGGCTGCCAACGTCTCTCCTTCCTGGACGCCTATTCGGGTTATAATCAGATCAGGATGAAAAAGGAGGACGAGGATAAGACAGCGTTTATCACACCCCACGGTGTTTACTGCTACACGACAATGCTCTTCGGGCTGAAGAACGCAGGTGCAACATATCAGCGCTGCATGCAAAAATGCCTCGCCAAGCTCATTGGCAAGAACGTACAAGTGTACATTGACGACATCATCATCAAGACTCGAGTGGAGGACACGCTCCTCGAGGACATCAGAGAAACGTTTGATGCGCTAACGCATACAGGATCAAGCTCAACCAGAGAAAATGCGTCTTCGGCGTCCCTGCAGGACAACTTCTCGGATACCTGGTATCCGCTAGAGGAATTAAGGCCAACCCGGAGAAAATACAAGCAATCTTGACAATGAAGGAATCAACCAATCTTCGCGGCGTACAACAGCTCGCAGGGCGATTAGCCGCCTTGAGAAGATTCATCACGCGGTTGGGCGAGCAGGCATTACCCTTCTACAAACTGTTGAAGAAGACAGACAAATTCGAGTGGACACCTGAAGCAAAACAGGCATTCGCAGATCTAAAGCGAACACTACAAAGCAGGCATGTTTTGGCAATGCCACATGAAAGAGAACCGCTATACCTATACCTAGCCGCAACAAATCAGGTCATCAGCACGGCCATCGTAGTCGAACGACCGGAGGACGGCAAGGCGTATGGAGTTCAAAGGCCAATTTACTACATCAGTGAGGTGCTTTCGCCGTGCGAACAGCGATACCCCCACTACCAGAAACTCGCATACGGGGTCGTCCTCACAGCCCGAAAGCTCAAGCATTACTTCCAGGAACAAACCGTCATGGTGCTAAACGACGCATCACTCGGTACTATCATGAACAATCCAATGGCATCCGGCAGAATCGCAAAATGGAGCATGGAGCTAGGCGCCTGGGATATCATATACACAGGACGCAATTCCCTGAAGTCGCCGGTACTCGTGGAATTCCTAAGCGAGTGGACAGAATTACAAACACCAGGTCCACCCGAATACACGAGCAACTGGATCATGTACTTCGACGGGTCCAAAAGGAATGACGGAGCTGGAGTTGGGATCGTCCTCATATCAGACTTTCCACCCGACGATCCAGCATCCAACAACGACGCAGAATACGAGGCCCTGCTACATGGCATGAAGATGGCAATCGCGTGTGGAGCCACCCGATTGATGATCTACGGCGACTCCAACCTCATCGTGCAACAAACAATGAAGGAGTGCGATGCTATCGCGAAAAACATGGTCGCCTATAGAGACATGTATAACCTACTCGAAGGAAGTTCCAAAGGGTGTGAGCTGAAACACGTTGCAAGGTCCAGCAACGAAGAAGCAGATAGGCTGGCGAACATGGGGTCCACAAGTACACACATACCGCCAGGAATATACTCCGAGAGGATGATCAAACGATCAGTGAAGGTCCAAAAGTTTGCAGGAGCACCCGCAGTATCAGAGACAGAGGTTAGCCCGCAAATTGCTATGATCGAGCTCAGTCATTATATTTCAAGACAAGTTTTTATGGTCGAACCAGTCTGGACGCAGAAATACCTCAACTACTTGTCCAACAAACAGCTCCCAGTGGACATTTGTGAGGCTCGACAGATAGTACGTCGCAGCAAAACTTTCCAAGTGATCAACGGGGAATTATACAAAAAGAGCATCTCAGGAATATTGCAGAGATGCATAGCACCCGAGGATGGCAAGGAACTGCTGCAAGATATACATCAAGGAGATTCCGGACATCACGCCAGCTAAAAGGCAATTGTGGGTAAAGCTTTTCGAGCAGGATTCTTCTGGCTCACAGCGGCTAGAGACACAAAGGACCTAGTCGACAAGTGCGACGTCTGTCAACGATTTGCACCTAAGCCACATGCCCCAACTACGGAACTACATATGATACCAATCGCCTGGCCCTTCGCACAATGGGGGATAGACAGGGTAGGACCATTACGCAAGTCTACGCCCGGAGGGTATACACACTTGCTCGTCGCAGTCGACAAATTCACGAAGTGGATCGAAGCGATGCCAGTTACCTCGGCCAGCGCCCAATGCGCCGTGAAATTCCTCGACTCCATCGTGTGCAGATTCGGGATACCACACAACATCATCACCGACAGTGGAAGCAATTTCACGGTAAAGGAAACACATCAGTTCTGTGAGGAAAAGGGAATCACCCTCAGCTTCGCTTCAGTGGCTCACCCGCAAACCAACGGTCAAGTCGAGCGATCCAACGGATTGGTCTCCGCTGGAATAAAGAAACAGCTACTCGATCGTCTACAGCCAGCAGCAGGGCACTGGGCAGAGGAGTTACACTCCGTACTATGGAGTCTTCGCACAACCCCGAATCGATCAACAAACTACACGCCATTTTTCATGGTATACGGAGCTGAAGCAGTCCTTCCCGAAGATGTCAAGTTCAGCACCCCATGAGTCGTCGCTTACAGCGAAGAAACCTCTAACAAGGCACTCGCGGAAGATGTGGATTCACTCGACGAAATACGCGACATTGCACTCGCAAGATCCGCAGTATATCAACAGTCGTTACGCAACTACCACAGCCGCCGTATACGCCACAGAGCTTTCATGGTAGGAGATTTGGTGTTGCGGCTCAAACAGAAGGAAGGACACAGGCTCGAGCCACCATGGGAAGGACCCTTCATCATACACGAAGTTATCCTAGGTGGCGCTTATCGATTGAAGAACCCGAAGACTGGTGGCATCTACTCCAATCCATGGAACGTTGCACACCTCCGCAAATTCTATCCTTAGGATTACCTTGCTCGCAAAAATAAGGCTATACTAGCCATATTGTAGCTCGAAGGAAAAACATGGCTCCTCAGTCATATCAATAAAAATACATGGTTTCTCAACCATAAGCTACTCATGTTCCTGATCTTTACACGCTAAATAACATGTATACACCCCAAACACACGGGGGCTACGCCTAACTTAGCATCATAACATTTACAAATACAAAAGGTACAAACAAGGTTGACACCTTATAAAGTTTGAAGACAACTATGCAGAAACAACATGATACATACATCCTACAATTACATATGGCGACGAGCAGTTTCCTCCGCTAACACCCGATTAACCTCTTCAGAGGTCAGTCGAATAATCTCCTCTGCAGCAGGACGAACGATTGTATAATGGGCGGTCGTATCAACTGGAGCATTTGGGAGCTTAGCCACGGAGTTGAAATTGACCTCAGGATGCCACAATCGAACAAACGAGAGTGCTACTAAAGACCCGCAGATCAACTATTGACGGACGCACTCGCGAATTTCACCTACTCGACCAAAAGTTCTGAGCAGCTGGCTTAAATCTTCTGGACCTCTCTCCAGCGGATAAAAAGCGACATTCAAAGATATCAAGGCCTCGTGACAGCATTCAACAAGTATCTTCGCCTGGCCCACACGATACTTCAGAGTAGCCAGAACAAAGCCTCGACTACGGTCAGACCAGAAGTTATTTGCATGTGGTTTTGAACTACTGGCTTCGTGAAGAATATGGTTTTCCACCCAATGTTTTTCACACCGTTCGTCAGGCTGAAGAACTGCAAAGAAAGCTACAGAGAGTCAAAGAAAGAAAGAAGACACAAAATGCTAGGGGGCTGAAGTACTTACAAAGCATATCCTTGGCAACAACTGCCAACTCTTCCATCACAAACTGCTCATGTTTAACTGCAAGTTTTTGTTTGGACTTGGCTACATCAGCCACTCCATGCAAAGCTTTCATCTTGCCCTCACCATCCGCGACACGATCACGGAGGCCGGCAAAGGTACCAACAGCAGCAACAAGGGGATCCGCTCGTGCGGCAGATCCACTCGAAGATCCTGCAGCAGCACCTGTTACCTGGAAGAAGATAAGAAGAGTTAAGAATTCAAGACACCCCACTCAAGAAATAAACCGCCTATTCGACAGGTGCTCGGGGGCTACTCCCATCTGGAGGAACTCATGACAATCAAGTGCAAAAATCACATCTCAAATATCAAAAGAACGTTTCGATTAAAGGTAGAAATACGGGAATACATCCCAAGGTTCATTACATCGGAAAAACAAACTAAATAAAATATGTCCTATGGAACTGCGGAAGTGCTGCCACTTGCGGCAGATTGCCCCTTGCGACTAGCACGAGTGATCAAATCAGCTAGCTTTCGAGCAAGGGCTCCAGCTGGATCGCCAAAAGGACGAAGCGCTACCTTTCTGCCCGTAGAAGCATCGACAAGAAGGTTCGAGTACGCTTCGTCTAGACCTTCGACTCTGTGCGCCAATGCGAACTGGATGGCAGTCTTCGCCCCACACTCAGATTGGGCAACTGAATAGGCCTGAAGGAGATCATCCTCCAGGAACACCTTCAGGAGACCACCTAGCGTAGGCGGGGCTGCAACACCCACCAGAAGGCGCTCGTGGAGTTGCGTCAACACTTGAACAACATCGCCAATGAGGGAGCGGATCCCACTCGCGTGCTTCCGGAGCTGAGCGCAAGAATCCATCAGCGCATCCACTCGAGGAACCCCGGGCAACTCCAGCGCAACGCCAAGGACACCTGCAAAGAGACAACATTAATCCCAAGGACACACCAGGCTAATCAAAAAACAACGGAGACCAAATACAACTTACAGTTCTGGTCCAGAGGGCAAAGGAAGTCGACAAGATCACCGTCCTGTTTGGCACCAGCCTCCTCCAATTTCTTCAGGGCGTCCTGGGCATTAGCGAGCTTCCCCTCGAAGTCAGTCAACTGCTTGCGAGAGGATTCAAGTTCCTTCCGAGCAGCTTTCAACTCAGCCTCCAGGGTGTTCACCCGAGTGACAACATCCATCTTCTCGGCCTTCAGCACTTCGGCTTGAGCTACACAGCAATAAGTTTAAAACCCAAAGGAATTCACATGACCGGAAAGATTAAATAGAAGGAGCAGATCAAATTACCTTGGAGAAGCTGGCCTTCCGAGACGAGTCGATCGCGATCTTCCCGAAGGGTCACGCAATCTGCCTCAGCCGAAATTACGCGGCGGCCAATGGCTGCGAGGGAGTCAAGAAGAGACTGCAAAACATGAAGATGAAGAAGTCAGAGAAGGAAGAGAAGATTGAGCCTATTCACGACTGTAAATAGTCGAGTATAGCCTCGGGGGCTACTCCCATCGGGAGCACTGCCGTGCACCCGATAAAATGAAGAGAAGAAAAAAGTTTAAGTTCTTGAGCCTGTAGCCAATCGCAAGCGATTGACTACAGCCTCGGGGGCTACTCCCATCGGGAGCACTGCCGTGCACCCGATAAAAATCCTAAATGAACGAAGTACAGAATGCAAGGACAAAGGTAAAGCTTACCTGGCCCTGGGCAATGCACAGAGGATCAGCCGAGCTACCCGACACTTCTTTCGAAGCCGAAGGCTCCAACCGCAAAGCTAGGCAGCCTATAATCCGTAGCCGCGGCTGTGGGGGCTGGGCTCGGCGAATTCTGGACAGCCCCAGCAGTCGGGGTTTCACCCGCAGCAGCAACATCTTTCCTCTTCTCGGGAGGAAGAGAAGAGGCGAACTGGCCGGGGCTAATGGACTGGAGCCTGTCATGAAAAGAGAAACAACAGCATAAGGAAGAGCAAGAAGAAAACTTTCGACTAGAGAATTAAAGGAAGAAACTTACTCGTCGTCATCATCATCCAATATATCCGCATTCTAGGCGGTCTGGATCTTCGGCTTGGGAGCGGGAGGAGCGCACACACTCAGTGGAGTCACGGTGAGGGGCTCTTTATCAGATCCTCCACCCAAGGAGTTATCCTTGGAAGTGGCTTCATCGTCTCCCGCCCGACGGTGTTTGAGGTGGCGAAGATCGCTACCCGATTCTTCCACGCCATCCGAAGAACCATGATCGGAGCTCGAATCGGTGTCGGCAACACTGGTGTCAGCAGGGACATCCAGATTGCTCGCCAACAGGTCCGATGCCTCTTCACCAGAAATTGGCGGGTAGCAGGTTGCTACCGCCAGACTCTACAGAAGGAAAAAACAAGAAGAAGAAAAGAAGAAAAAACTCAATCGACAAATTCTCGAACAAAGGAAAAAGTTAGAACAGAAAAAGATTTGGACTTACTTTGGATGGAGGAGGTCTCGAAGCTTCAAATGTTGCGATAGTGCAGTCGGGGAAGTCCTCGCCCACTTTCAGCTTGGTGATGGTCTCGATCTTCTTCTCGAATTTGGCATTCGAGAGTTCTTCTCGGCTCACGCGGCTGGGGTCTTCGACGCCCTGATACTCCCACATGGTGGAGGGCCTCTCCTGCAAGGGCTGGATCCTACGCTTGAGGAACATACTCGCCAGATGCAAGCCGTTCAGCGCGATCCATGCGGCTTGGTCGCGCAGGATTGCCACCTTGGCGAGTAGCGGGGCGACGACTCGGCTTTCTTCGATTGAAAGCTTGTGCGCCCAAGACTTTCGCCGCTTCAGGACAGCGAACAGGTGGAATTCGTGAACTCCACCCGCGCTGTTGTCGACGATGTAGAACCACTTCTTCCTCCACCCTTGCGCGGAGTCGATGAGGTGCATGTCGAAGTACAGGGTATCTGACTTCGCTTGGATTCCGAAGCCGCCGGTGCGCAGCGTTTCTTCAAGCTCGGTCTCTACCCGCGATCTCTCGCGGAAGGCCCGCACCTTGAACAGGGCCTTCCAAAGGCCCTAGTGCAGGTGGATACCGAGAAAGCACTCGCAAAGCACGATGAAGCACGAGATGTGCTGCACCACGTTCGGAGGCAAGTCGTGGAGCTGTATGCCGTAGACATACATCAAAGCCACGAAGAAAGGATGGAGGGGGAGTGAAAGCCCGCGCGAGACATGATCTGCAAAGATCACGTGCTCGTTCGCGCGGGGATTTGGTGCCTCTTCTTTTTTACCGAGGTGAACACGCTTCTCGGCGTCGGGAGGCAGTAGCCCTTCCCTCTGCATCTCCTTGATGCTCTTCTGCGTGGTGTTGGGGGAGCGCCAGTCGCCGGAGCGCGGAGCAGGTGACGCAGGAACATCTTCGGGTGCCTGCGAGGAGGAGACAACAACGCTACGTTTCTTCCCTCCCGCCATGGGTGCTGGTGCGAGCTCGCAGAGAAAGAGGTGAGCGCGAGGAAGACGAAGGATGGAAGCGAATGACGGGAAATTGTTACCTTTTACCTAAGGACCGTATATATACACGGAGTCACCCAATCATGTCCGCTCATCAAGCAACGTGGCACCCATCGCGGCTGCCACGCGTGAAGCTGAAACGAAAGGGCGGTGAACGATGTTTCGTGCCACGATCTTAACAGAAGATCGTGCGTATTTACTGCGCGCGGCTCGCGGGAAAACCGGAAACGACGTCTCGTTTCCGGTCAAAAAGCTGACAAGGTGGGCCAGCGCATCAGTTCTCACTCTGTCACGTCCCATCGGGAGGATAAAAGTGCGCTATGACGTCATTGTGCACATCATCAGGCTCGAAATTCTTTGGGATAAAAGCCCCAAAACACGAAAAAACTTCGTATGGGCAAATCAAGACGCGAAAACTTTTCGCATAAAAACCTCAAACACGAAAAAACTTCGTATGGGAGAATCAAGACGCGAAAACTCTTTTCGCATAAAAGCCCCAGACATGAAACTTCCTTTCGAATGGGCACGGCAAGGTTTCCAAACACGAAAACTCTTTCGTATGGATAGAAAACTGCAAAGCACAAAAAACTTTGTGCACAAAAACAAGGGAGACATTTTCACTCGAAATATCTTTGGACAAAACTTGCGAGTGTGCAGCTCCTGCCACTCGGTTATACGATGTACGCACATCAATTCCCTGGATCGTTGGGCCGACTAGGCACATCTGGATGCCGTATTCTTTCGAATACGAAGGTAAGACCCAAAAGATCTCTCTTAAGGGCATGGAATCGCACTCCAGCAGCGTCCTCCGGTAAAATTCCGTGTCAACAACACAATGAAAAATCCTAGCGGACGCGTCGGGTACCCAATTAGGTTAAGTTCGACTCGGTAAGACCTCCACGGCCAAGTCGTAATGATCACCTCACCACATTCGAGTCGGAGGTCTTGAATCTGCGTAGGCCAGAACTGTTTTTGCCCTAGATGCAATTAATTGGCCCTGAGCTTTCGGGAGAGCCAAGCAACTGAGCCACATCCTTCTGCGAAAACAGCCAAACACACAGGCACTTTTATTTTCTCGATACTCGAGTACAAGAAATGCATCGCATACAGGATACACATCCTCTTTAAACGATTGAAGCCACCAGTCGAAGAGAAATCAAGATAAGTTTTGAGCGTCCACCCGACAGATTCTCAGCCGAGTAAACGCTCGGGGGCTACTGACGAAGGGATGGATCCTAGGCCCATCGGGTGAGGCTACCCGGTCTCAGGCCCTCGGCCCAAGCTCCAAAGGAAGCGTAGTGGACTATTCTAGAAGGCCCAACTGAAGCCCACCCGCAAGGCCTTGCAGGTCAAGTTAAGAAACTTGTAACCGACTCTAGGTTAGGGTTCGAGTCCTCCTCGGGTATGGTTTGAGACATGGCCACCGATATAAGGCCAGGAGAACCACCAGGAGAGGGACCAAGCAATACCGCACCACCAAGCCTTGAGATCGAGATCATACTCACGACTTGAGCAACCCCCCGTTGTAACCGATCTACAAGTTAATACAGATCGACACAGGCAAGAGTAAGGGTTTTACCTCTACGAGGGCCCCGAACCTGGGTAAATTGTGCCCCCTTTCTAGCCGACTATTGTCACCAGTGCCTACACGTTCTCCTAATCGAAACCCTATGGGTTCACCCGAGGGACTTGTTGAGATGCAGATTCGATAGGGCTTTTTTTAGGTTCTTCCTCTGTCAATTCTTTGACATCAGAATAAGTTGGACTGGTTCCGCCATCCTCTCTTTCCTCATCTGGCGGAGGTGTTTTGGGATCTTCATCTTCTTCGGCATCCGAGTTTTCAGTCGGTTTTGCCATAAGTACTTCATGGAAGCTCCCCTGCATAGATTTGACCTTTCTCTCAAAAGCGTCTTCATCTTCATCTTCGGAATCTATGTCTTCAGATCCGGGTTTCGACTCCAATCTTGATTCTATAGCAGCTAACACAGAGTCGGCTTCCGAGTTCGTCGTTTTGCTGACGGGTGTCAGATCTTCCACTTGTTCTGTGGGATTATTGTTTTCTGCTTCCTCCACGTGATTAGTTTCATCCGTGTTATCTGCGACCTCAGATTGCACCATGCCAATAAAGTGAGATCTGATTGCAGGCATCTCCGGAAATGCGGTAATTTCAGCACTGTTTTGGTGATTTGAGCAGAATCCGGTATCATAATTTTCCTCAATTGGGTATAGGGTGGGTGGGATAAATTTGTTTCTACCACAGAATCCCATTGCCTCTGTTGTTAATCCGATAAAAATATTTGCAGATCCAATCGGTAAAACGCAGCACTTACTAGATAATTCCGTGCTGACATGTATGATCCGTTGTCGAGGAAACGCCCGGCGTCGCCGTCGAAATCCAAGCTTCCGACAGCTATTGTATTGCCGATTCCGCCTAGTTCCCGATCGAAATGTAACTCCTCACGCCGCTGGCCCCACGGTGGGCGCCAACTATCGAGACATCGTAGTAAGGATCATACACGGGGGTGCCATGAGCCTAAGGGTAGAGACGTGGGGGACGTGGTAGTACGACAATCGAGAACACCAGGTTTTACCCAGGTTTGGTACGACGCAACTAGGCGGCATTCCTACTCCTGCAATCTCACTAAATAAGGGTTGAATCCTGAAGTATACAAAGTACAATGTGAGTATGGATTCTCTAACTCGGCGAGGATTGACTTCTCGACGATTTGGCTTCTAGCTAATTGTTGTCTATGTTTTGTATCTCCCGTCCGGATTTATATAGATAGCTGGGTTAGGGCTTACAGAAAGAAAACCTAGAAGACTACGGAAAGTATCTAACTTGGAAAGTAAGGAATCCGTCTTATTCTCCAAGCCGCACCACTTTGGGTCGTGGTCCGAGTTCCTCTAGAATCCGGCTTCATGCGCATCAGCTTGCTGGGCCGCCCAATGGACTGTGATCCATTACCAATAGGCCACCCTGGTAATCCGGCTCTTTAGGCCAATGCCGGACATACCCCTAATTGGTATATATCCGACACCGCAGGAAAGGGAATCTCTCTACCTTTACCTAGCCGCAACAAATCAAGTGGTCAACACGGTAATAGTCGTCGAGCGGCCAGAGGACGGAAAAGCATACGACGCTCAGAGACCAGTGTACTACATCAGCGAGGTATTTTCACCGTGCAAACAGCGATACCCCCACTACCAGAAACTCGCGTATGGGGTGGTCCTTACCGCCCGCAAGCTCAAACACTACTTCCAGGAACATACCATCACGGTGCTAAACGACGCATCACTCGGTACCATCATGAACAATCCCATGACATCCGAAGAGTCGCAAAGTAGAGCATCGAGCTAGGCGTCTGGGATATAATATACACATGACGCAATGCCCTCAAATCCTAGGTGGTCGTAGAGTTCCTTAGCGAGTGGACAGAGCTGCAAACTCCAGGACCCCGAGAGTACACGAGTAACTGGATCATGTACTTCAACAGGTCGAAAAGAAACGAAGGGGAAGGAGCCGGTGTAATTCTCATATCACCAAGAGGTGACAAACTGCAGTATGTTCTACGACTTGATTTCCCCCTGGACGATCCAGCCTTCAACAACGACGCCGCATATGAAGCACTCCTGCACGGCATGAAAATGGTGATCGCCTGCGAAGCCACTCGACCGATGATATACGGAGACTCCAACCTTATCGTGCAACAAACGATGAAGGAATGCGACGTTGTCGCAGACAATATGATCGCTTATCGCGACATGTACAACCTGCTCGAAGGAAGCTTTAAAGGATGCGAATTGAAGCACATCGCTCGATCAAGTAACGAAGAAGCCGACAGATTGGCGAACATCGGGTCAACCAACACCCCTGTTTCGCCAGGAATTTTCTTCAAGTGGCTCATCAAAAGGTCGGTCAAACTGAAGAAGCACACAGAGGTGGCAGCAGCAACAGAAACATAAGCCACTCGACAATGCGCCGTCATCAAACTCGCTCAAAACATCTTGAGGCAAATCTTCCTAGTCGAGCCAGTCTGGACAACCAAGTACCTCGACTACTTGATCCGAAAGTAGCTCCCGGAGGATATCTCTGAGGCAAGGTAGATCGTTCGGTGCAGCAAGTCCTTCTGGGTGGTAAACGGCAAACTCTCCAAACAGAGCATATCAGGAATCCTCCAACGGTGCATCGCACCCGAGGACGGAAAGGAACTACTACAGGACATACACCAAGGCGTCCGCGGACATCATGCCAGTTGGAGAGCCATACTGGGCAAGGCTTTTCGAGCAGAGTTTTACTGGCTAACAGCAGCCAAAGACACCAAGGAACTGGTCGAAAGATGTGACACTTGCCAACGCTTCTCACCCAAGCCACACGCACCAGCCACGGAGCTCCACATGATCCCCTTGTCCTGGCCATTCGCTCAGTGGGGGCTAGACATGGTAGGACCATTGAGGAAGGCAACACCCATAGGATACACTCATCTGCTGGTCGCAGTCGACAAATTCACCAAGTGGATCGAGGCGGTCCTAGTAACGTCACAACACGTAAAGTGCGCAGTCCAATTCCTCGAAACAATTGTGTACCAATTCGGCGTCCCTCATAATATCATCACGAATAATGGGACCAACTTCACAGCGAAAGAGACGAAGGCTTTCTGTGAAGAGAAGGGGATAGAACTAAGCTTTTCCTCAGTTGCACACCCTCAAACAAACGGGCAAGTCGAAAGATCCAACAGATTAGTTTCGGCTGGCCTCAAGAAGCAACTACTCGACAGATTGCATCCTGCAGCAGGACATTGGGCTGAAGGATATGTTTCTCGTGTATGGCGGCGAAGAAGAGCTCGTCGCAAGGTGTTACGTCAATGCTAGCTTCGGCATTGATCCGGATGACTCTAAGTCACAATCCGGGGACATATTTATAAAGAATGGAGGAGCAGTAAGCTAGAGGAGTTCCAAGAAGTCTGTTGTAGTGGGATCATCAACAGAAGCGGAATATGTTGTTGCCTCAAAGGCAGCATACGAAGCAGTTTGGATGAAGGATTTCATATTCAAACTAGGTGTGGTTTCGAGTGCATTGGATCCGATGGTCATATATTGTGACAACAACTACATGTTTCCTTTACACTTTATGCCATTTTTAACGATTTCCTGTGACTAACCTATTTACAAGATGCCATAGAGCCAGTTCCTGTTTTCTGTTGTTTTTAGTTTCACAAAAGTTCTTCTGGAAATATTCTCGGAATTGGACGATTCGAAGCCCGGAAGTCTTAGAAATTTGTCGGGCACACGGAGTCCGGAGGAGACCCAGAGGGGAGCCACATGGCCCCCACACCATGGGTGGGCGCCCCCTGGCCGCGCCCAAGGGTGGTGTGGCCCCCCTTCTCGCCCACCAACGTTGCCATCTCACCTATTTAGTCTCCTCGAAGGGTTAACCCTAAACACCGGATCCTTTTCCACCAAAAACATTTGAAGCTGTCGTCATCGTCAACCCTAGTTCGGGAGGGTTCTGGAGCTCTTCCCGACACCCTGTCGGGAGGGGGAATCATCACCGGAGGGCTCTACACCACCATGCTTGCCTCCGGAATGATGCGTGAGTAGTTCATCCTTGGACTACAGGTCCATAGCAGTAGCTAGATGGTTTTTCTCTCCTCTGTATGCCTCATGTTTAGATCTTATGAGCTACCCTACATGATCGAGATCATTTTATTGTAATGCCTCATGTTGTTATTGCTGGGATCCGATGAATATTGAATTCTATGTCTCATGATTATCAATCTATCAAGTTATTGTCATGTGTATGTTATTTATGATCATACATGCACTTCGTTGTTAGTAGATGCTCTGGCCAAGTAGATGCTAGTAACTCCAAGATGGAGTATTTATGCTCGATAGTGGGTTCATGCCTCCTTTGCATTTGTGCTCGAGTGACAGAAACATGACGGATGGAGGATGTGTTGTTGCCATTAGGGATAAAACAACGATGTTTACATTGTTTACGTTACACACTTTCCTTACAACGATTATCTGTTGCTTGCAACTTAATATCCAAAGTCTGCTCGGATGACATTCTGAGGGTGAATTATTAGTCATAGATGCAGTTGGATGACGGTCTATGTATCTTGTTGTAATGCCTGCATGAATCACATAGTAATCATCATGTCATGCATATGCACTACGGTGCAACCTTTATATCTGTCAATTGGCCAGGTGTAATTTGTTTACCACACATGCTATCTATCTGTCTTGGGAGAGACACCTCTAGTGATTTGTGGACCCCGGTTCATTTTCCTCATACTGATAATACAACCACTACAATCTCTGTTTTCATATTGATGCTACTATTTTACTACTGCCATCACTGTTCTCTTTCATATACAGCAAACAAATATTATTTACCACACGGTACGTTTAACCTCTTTGTGTTCAGCAAAACCGCTGATTGACAACCTCACTGCCTCATCGGGGTAAAGTGATTAGATTGTGTTGTGTAGGTTCCATGTTGCTTCTGAACCGGTAGTGCGCCCTTCCACCTCAGCTGCATCAACCTTCGGAAGGGATTTCTTTCTCCTACCGGTCGATTTAATCTTGGTTTCTTTCTGAGGGAAACTCACTGTTGTGCTCTTCATACCTTCTTCTTGGGGTCTCCCAACGAACGTGTGTTACACACGCATCAAGCTAAATTTCTGGCGCCGTTGTCGGGGAGGAAGAGGATTTCTACAAGGGGAGTCTCTCACTTCCAATCTCTTTACTTTATTTTTGTTTTGCTTTGTTTATTTTATTTTTTCTTGTTTGCTTCTCTTTATCAAAAACACAAAAAGATTAGTTCTTATTCTAGTTGTTATTTTTATCCTATTTTAATCTTGCTTTATCATGCTTGCTATCAATGTTTGATGTCTTTGAAACTAGATCTTATTGGCAAGGTGGGTTCACGGATGAACAAAAAAAATATTATAAGGAACACCGCTTGTCACAAAAAGGGATACACTTATGGGAGCAAATTAATAAATTGCAGAACTATGCTAAAACATTGTGCTCTACTTATAATGTTACTTATTGCTTTGATAAATCTTGTTGCTGTAGGAGGTATAAACACCTCCATTTTCAATGTGAGTATAATGATAATGTTGCTATATCTTATTATGTTAAGGGAAACTATGACTTTTATGATGTGGAACAAATTCAGGAATTTATTGTTTGGAAGGGTGCATTCGAAATTGCCGATTTGCTTGAAAGTATTGATGATGCACCTTATAAATATGAGATTTGTGATATACTTGAATTTTTCTTTGATAGTTACAAGGAAGAAAATTTCTATATTCTTGAATATCTTTATAAATGCTCTCCACCTAAGGAAGAGACTAATGCCTTGCAAGAGCCTATGGAAGAAGAAATTGCTAAATCTAGAAGCTCATTGGATGAAAACGAGGAGGAGAGTGATGATCAAAAGGAGGAAGAATGGAGCTACCCATGTCCACCTCCCAATGATAGTAACTCTTTAACTCATACCTTGTTTTATTGCAATCCATGCCACTTTGATAAATCTTATGATAATCCTCTATTTATTCCAACTATTGATATGGATGATAATGAGGAAGTTTGTTTAGAAAATTTATATGATAATGCTCTAGATGATGGTACTATGTTACTTGATGTTATAAATTATAATGCTATTGAATATATGATTGCTATAATGTGTCCCATACCTTTTATGAGTGATCAATGATCTTGTTTTAATATTGCTAAAAGTGGGGGAAAAGAGGAGCTGATTTTAAATTTTGATCCCACCATTTTTTAGCTTGATATGAATTGTGTGATTTTAGACCATGAAAACATTCTTTATGTGATAATTATGTTGCTGAGTTTGTTCATGATGCCACTGAAAATTATTATGAGAGAGGAAAATATGGTTGTAGGAATTTTCATGTTACTAAAACACCTCTCTTTGTGTAGAAAGTTTTGAAATTGCTCTTGTCCTACCTTCCCATGATTTCTAGTTTGAGCTTCTTTAATTTATTCCTTTACAAGATTCCTATGCATAGGAAGTGGATTAGAATTAAATTTGTTTTATAATTGGTTCTTCACTTGAAAATACTTGATTCTCTTTTTCTGGGCCTAGCTAAAAGGCGTTAAAGAAAAGCACTTCTTGGGAGATAACCCATGGTTTCATTTTTGCTTTGTTTTTCTATGTTTTATTTGAGTAAAAGGGTTGTATACTTCTTTATCAACTCCTTTGTATCTTTATTTTCATGTATTAGTTGTGCCAAGTAATGTTTCTAGCGAAAGTTGGAGTTGGTTTTGGATTTCTGCTCAGGAAATAGATTTCTGCTGTCCACTGTAAAAAATCGTATAATTCACGGAAAGATCAAAATTACCTAAATTTTTTTGTGATTATTCCTCAGCTAATCCCGAAACTTTTTTGTTCTTTACGTTTTTCGATCTGAGCAAGGGTGATATAATATGATCAAGAAGAGTGCAAAGACAAAGCTTGGGATGCCCCTGTGGTTCATCCCAGCAAATTCTAAGAAGACTGAAGTGTCTAAGCTTGGGGATTCCCAAGGCATCCCCTTCTTCATCAACAATTTATGAGGTCACTTCTAGTGAAACTATATTTTCATTCGGTCACATCATATTAATTTTTACTTGGAGTGTCTGTTTGTTTTTATTTTGTTTTCCTTGCTTCAATAATATTGTTGGAAACTAGCATTCTTTGTGTGGGAGAGAGACACTCTCCACTTTTTCATATGAATACTGTTATGCTCGTATTCTTAGTTTTTCTTCTAGTTGCTGCAAATTTTCCTTTTAGCTCCTGTTTTTCATGCATCTCTGATTAAGAGCTATTAGTTTTAGTATAGTTGTGTTAGTACTCTCTTGTTTCATTTCTATATCCCTTGGAGAGTTTTTTTTAGCATAAAATGTTTGGTGTTGGAAAACAGTAGTATAGTTTTTGTGCTTATAACGGTGCAAATAGAAGCTTGTATAGTATGTGGCTAGACTTTTTCATGTCATGCTAGATGTTATTTTAATTTTATGCTTAGTAGTTGTTATTGTAGCATGACTTATCTCAAATATCTGAGAATGTTTAATGTGCCATTGAAAGAATCATGAGTTGTTGTTGTCCTATTGAAGCATGAATTTATGGTGTTCTCCTTTGAATGCTTTATTTGGTTGACTTAGAGCATGCTTACACCATGTTTATGACTACAAACAAGTCACTTATAGCCTCTATGATCATTTAGTTTTAAAACTTATAATACCCTTTATGATTTGATTAATAATGTTTTTGTCGCTATGCATGATTATGGCCATTATTGCTCTCTTGATTTGTCGCTCCCAGTCTTTTGCTAGCCTCCACCTGTACTGAGTATGAGCTCTACTCATGCATCTAACTCCCAAAAACCAAAGTTTGTCGAATGTGTCCACCATACCTACCTACATGTGGTATTTAACCGCCCCTCCAAGTAAATTTCTCATGTGCTACCTTTAAAACTTTCAAAATTATTCCTGTTTTGTGCTCCTGTTTTAGCTCATGAGGACGTAAATAGAGAATCTTTATCTCACTTGTTGATTGGACTTTACACACCTGGACTAGCGGCTTCATCTGCTTATCCAAATGATAGAAGAGTTGGCAGCGGGGTGCCCAACCCCCAAAATGGTTACTATTAAATTCTCTTCACTATTTTCCCCTGATTTATTAGTCAAAGCATAATTGTGTAAACAAAAGAGAAACAGGGATGACCTTCTGACCCCAGTTGCGTCCTTCGATGGGAGCCGCTCTTGTGAAGTCTAGTTGGCTTGTGACATACTATATTTTATGTTTACC
The DNA here is from genome assembly GCA_028641055.1 of Alopecurus myosuroides. NCBI lineage: Eukaryota > Viridiplantae > Streptophyta > Magnoliopsida > Poales > Poaceae > Alopecurus > Alopecurus myosuroides. Next base: position 354,185,849 of record CM054058.1, read on the forward strand.
ATTCGTTGACATAAGCATACACCTCTCTAAAAAAATGTTTTCAATACCTCTATTTAATAAAATAAAAGCTCTAGCACATGAGTTAATCCCTTGTTCCCTCTGTGAAGGGCATTTCTTTTACTTTTATGTCGAGTCTCCGTCTTCTAACTTTATGCATAGTTGAGATAGCATAGTTGTCATTCTGAGTTTAATGTGCATTTGTCCCAGAAAAATTATTAATTGATTCATGATGTGTTATTATTTGCTTTCAAATTATTTGTTCTAGTCATCCACTTGAACTTTGAAGGTGGCCTGGCATTTATGTTTTGCCCCACTCTTAAGGACAAGCGAAATATCACTTTTCCATGTTTTCTCTATGCTCGAAACAAACATATAACTTTCGAGTGCATTATTATTCATGATATTTTATTTGTGTTACTTTTCATGATGCAAGGTGATTGCTAGGTTTCATTGTTAAAATTATATCTATCATGCTTGTGTTTAAAGTACTATGATCTCAGCTATACTTATGATTTTACAATTTAGATGATCAAGTTTATGTAGGTAGCATGTCACCTCAGAAATTATTTGTTTTTATTGTTTACCTACTTGAGGACGAGTAGGAACTAAGCTTGGGGGTGTTGATACGTCATAAACGTATACATATTTTCTGATGTTCCATGTTGTTTTCATGCCATATGCTAAATGCTTCCTTTACACTTTATGCCATTTTTATCGATTTCCTGGGACTAACCTATTGACAAGATGCCACAGAGCCAGTTCCTATTTTCTGTTGTTTTTAGTTTCAGAAAGGTTCTTCTGGAAATATTCTCGGAATTGGACGATCCGAAGCCCGGAAGTCTTAGAAAGTTGTAGCGCACACGGAGTCCGGAGGAGACCCAGAGGGGAACCACAAGGGCCCCACACCATGGGTGGGCGCGCCCCCTGGCCACGCCGAGGGGTGGTCTGCCCCCTGCTCACCCACCGACGTTGCTCTCTCGCCTATTTAGTCTCCTTGAAGGGTTAGACCTAAACAGCTGAGCCTTTTCCACCAAAAACATCCGCAGCCGCCGTCATTGTCAACCCTAGTTTGGGAGGGATCTGGAGCTCTCCCCGGCACCCTGGCGAGAGGGGGAATCATCACCGGAGGGCTCTACACCACCATGCCCGCCTCCGCAATGATGCATGAGTAGTTCATCCTTGGACTACGGGTCCATAGCAATAGCTAGATAGTTGTTCTCTCCTCTTTATGCCTCATGTTTAGATCTTGTGAGCAGCCCTACATGATCAAGATCATCTTATTGTAATGCCTCATGTTGTGTTTGCAGGGATCCGATCAATATTGAATGCTATGTCTCATGATTATAAATCTATCATGTTCTTTTCATGTGTATGTTATTTATGATTTTGCATGCTCTCCGTTGTTAGTAGATGCTCTGGCCAAGTAGATGCTAGTAACTCCAAGAGGGAGTATTTATGCTCGATAGTGGGTTCTTGCCTCCTTTGCATCTGTGCTCGAGTGACAGAAACGTGACGGATGGAGGATGTGTTGTTGCCATTAGGGAGAAAACAATGATGTTTACATTGTTTACATTACACACTTTGCTTACAACGATTACTTTTTTCTTGGAACTTAATACCCAAGGTTTGCTCGAATGACATTCTAAGGGTGGATTATTAGTCATAGATGTAGTTGGATGACGGTCTATGTATCTTGTTGTAATGCCCGCATGAATCACATAGTAATCATCATGTCATGCATATGCACTACGGTGCAGCCTTTATATTTGTCAATTGCCCAGCTGTAATTTGTTTACCACACATGCTATATATCTGTCTTGGGAGAGAGACCTCTAGTGAACTGTGGACCACGGTCCATTTTCCTCATACTGATAATACAACCACTGCAATCTCTGTTTTCATACTACTGCTACTGTTTTACTACTGTCATCAATGCTGTCTTTCATCTACTGCAAACAAATATCATTTTCCACATGGTACGTTTAACCTCTTTATGTTCAGCAAAACAAGTGAGATTGACAACCTCACTGCTTCGTTGGGGAAAAGTGATTTGATTGTGTTGTGTAGGTTCCACGTTTCTTCTGAACCGGTAGTGCGCCCTGCCACCTCAGCTGCATCAACCTTCAGAAGTGATCTCTTTCTCCTACTGGTCGATTCAACCTTGGTTTCTTTCTGAGGGAAACATACTGTTTTGCTCTTCATACCTTCCTCTTGGGGTCTTCCAACAAGCGTGTGTTACACGTGCATCATGGTGCCATAGCCAATGCTAAAGAACCAAGGTCTCAAAAGAATTTCAAGCATATCAAGCGCCGTTTTCACTCCATTCGTGAGCATGTCAAGGATGGATATGTGAAAATTTGCAAAGTACATACGGATCTGAATGTGGAAGATCCATTGACTAAACCTCTCTCAAGGGAAAAACATGATAAACACCAGAACTTCATGGGTGTTAGATTCATTACAATGTAATATATCTTATTGACCCTAGTGCAAGTGGGATACTGAAGGGAATATGCCCGAGAGGCAATAATAAAGTGGTTATTATCTTATTCCTTGTTTATGATAAATGTTTTGATGAGGACATCCCTAGTTCTTTACCACATAAGGAGGTTTTTATCGAAGAGAAGCATGGTGAAGTGAGACTTGGACCAATAACAAGATCAAGGGCCAAGTTATTACAACAACAGGTGAACTCACTCCTTATTGAATATATTGTTTGTGATAATGAGAATTTTATACTGCCTAAGTCTATGCATTTATGTATGATCAGGGTCATTGATAACACAAACATGGAGGTGGAAAACAAGGAGGAGCTGAAAAACAAGTTGGAGATGCTGGAAAACAAGACTACAAGTGCAGAAAACAAACATACAAGTGTGGAAAACAAGACTACAAGTGAAGAAAAGAAGAGTGCAAGTGTGCAAAACAAGCATGCACATGTTTTCCACAATTAATTAGTTAATGAAACATGAGGAGGGCGTCCCATTGAAGATCAATGCGCCATAGAGAAAAGTCATATTCCTAATAGGCATGGACCTACGTGTCCATACATGGCCGAACCCCTTAGGGTCGGTTTGTATCTATTTCCTAGTCCTGGTAGGAGTCCTAGTCCTAGTTGGACTAGAGGTGCTTGCACAAGGGCCTTGTGGCCGCACCCTTATCCTTAAATAGCTACCACCTGCGTGTGGAAAAGAAGACCAAGTTTAAACCAAGAAAACCCTAGCCTCTAGATTGTATTGCTGCTAAGCATTCATCTTGAAGTAACCATTGCAAATTTGCGTAATATCTTGTTGTTCCATTGGGAATAAGGGGATACAGGACCACTCATAGTCTTTGATTCCGTGTGCAAGAGTGTGTAGTTGAGAATATCGAAAGGGATTGATTGTTGTTGCATTGGCAACAGAGATTATCCGATGAGAGTTTTTAGTGTAGCACTAGTTATCTTATCATCCACAAAACATCCACCATAATTTCGAGAGATCTCATTGAGAAGATCGGGCCACCCCATATCATCTTGGTATCATGTTTATTTCTCATGCTAGAGTTGTATTAACCGGAAACGTTGATACATGTGTGTTTAATAAACAAACAAATGGTTCTTAGTTTCGCCTCTCGTTTAACTAGCTCGTTGATTAACTGATGATCAAGGTTTCCTGATCATGAACATTGGATGTTGCTGATAATGGGGTCATGTCATTAGGAGAATGATGTGATGAACATAGATCCAAATTAAATATAACAATACGATCAAGTCATTTAGTTTATATTGTTATATCTTACATACGAAGTAACCTTATTCCTTAAGACCATGAGATCATGTCAATCACTAATACCGGAAGAGTTCTTTGATGTCATCAAATGTCACACCGTAACAGGGTGACTATAAAGGTACCGTTGGGTATTCGGGAAGTATTAGTTGAGGCTCATAGATCAAGAGTGGGATTTGTCCATCCAAATGACATAGAGATATACTCTGGGCCCTCTCGGCGATATCACATTGACACCTCTTGCAAGCACGTGACTAGGTCACAAGAATGTCATATCACGGAACGAGTAAAAGAGTACTTGTAGGTAACGAGATCGAACAAGGTATGGTTGATACCAATGATCGGATCTCGGACAAGTAAAATATCGCGAGACAAAGGGAATTAGTTACGACGTTGATGGTTCACACGATCACAAGTTTCATCGTTGAATATATGGGAGTCATCACGGATCTCCAGATCCCGCTGTTGATTCTTGATCATAGAGGTGTCTCGGTCATGTCTATATTATTCGCGAATCGTAGGGTGACACACTTAAGGTTTGACGACGCATTTGAGAGGATACAGAATATTGGAGAAAGTATTGGACAACACCAAAATTGTTTTGGGTAAATTTGAAATAGTTTAAAGGGTTTTACATCGAATGGTTCTTAATAGAATTAACAAATGATTCGAGGGGTTGTGTACTAATGTTTGTCAATGGAATTAACAAATATTAAATTAAAGAAATGAATTTATTTATTTATTTAATAAATAAAACCCCTTTAGAATTAGTAGTGGAAAATTAAGGGAGATATGAGTGGGTGTGAGTGGAGTGTCAACTCACATGAAGAGGGGACGAGGTGGGGGCACCATGGTTGGCCGCACCCCCCTTTGGGATGCCTCCCCCTCCCCTATAAAAGGAGGGTGTGAGCTCACTCTTCTCCGCAAACTTGTGTCATCTCCTCTCCCTCCACCCGCTGCTCCATTTCACGGTCATCTGCTTGGCGAAGCCCTGGCCGTTCTCCACCACACCACGCCGTTATGCTACTGGAGTTCCGGGGGATCCTCTATTTCCGCTGCCCCGTTGGATAGAGGGAACGGACGTCGTCATCAAGTTGAACATGTGACCGATCACAGAGGCGTCGCCGGATTGCGCCGCACATCTTCACGATCTTGAAATTGATGTGAGTACGACTACACCAACAACGCCATTCAATCTCATAACGCTTAGAAGACTCTTCTCCCCGTTGCTTTCATCTTCTAGATTAGATCTTTGGCCCTTCGAGTGTCTATCGCGTAGGAATTTTTTTTGTTTTCTATGCTACGAACCCATCATCCTGGTCTATCTCCATTGCCTTATAACACCAATGGTCTTTCTCCGAAGGTTGTGCTGGACTTTCTTTTCCTGCCTTGTAATCACCAATGGTCTATCTCCAGAGGCTATGCTGGTCTTTCTCCTTTGCATTGTAACACCAATGGTCTATCTCCAGATGTTGTGCTGGTCTATCTCCAATGGCTATGCTAGACTATCTCCAGTGCCAAGTAATAGCAATGGTCTATCTCCATAGGAAATGCTGGTTTATCTCCATTCCCAAGTAAAATAATAGTCTATCTTCTTTATAACAATCACCTTATAATAATTACCAACTTACTCTACATGCATGGCTAAGCAAACAATTTTCACGTTGGTGTCTACTAGACTCAGTCGAGATAACATGTAACTATCTCTACTTGGTTTGCATAGCATTGTATAACAAAAAACGTAACCATGCAATTTTGGTGAAACACTAATGCATAACAAATCATAGGAATTTTATGAAGTGTGGCACTTGCTTTTTTGGAAGTAGTCGGTGCTCACAAACTCTTTTCAACGTAGCGCGACACACTCAGTTCAATCTATAGCACATAACAACACAAACACAGACACACACAAACACTCCCATCAGTACATAGTACTACAAAAACATGAATGCATATGAATGCAAAGTGAAACACTCGCTTAATCTTGTTTTACATGTTCTCTGGTTGCTAATGAATGCATGATGCTTCTCGTCAAATTTTATTTGCAGCTTAAATAATTTTAAACATTTTTCTTAACTATATAACAAGCTTTAAACCAAAAATAAAAGGTTTAGTTATTAAAACAATTCCGAAAATTATGGGTTTAGTACTACTGGATAGAGGGCTTCAAATACGACCTACTGCAACTTGATTTACTCAAAAGTAATTTACAGAACAATATTTATGTCCAAAATATTGATTAAAAGGTTCTGCAATTTCCAATTTAATGCACAATGCAAACATGAAATTTTATTATCTCATTAAATTCTACTCATTTTTCTGAATTCGGGGATATAAAGTCTGTTAAATTTGGCCAAACAGTTTAAAAGATATGAATTTGGCAAGTTTAATATAGCTTCTGCCTATTTAAACGAATTACAAAAATTAGGTGAAACGTGTCGCAGCGTGATTGGCTGCTCGTGTTGACCGGACACTAGCAATGCAGCTGACCGTGTACTTGCCACGCGGTGCTCTCCTATTCATCAATACCCCTTGATCTAATCTGGATCGTCCAACTAAGATCCAACCGTCACAATCTATACCAGGATCACTTCTTGCTGTACCTGAGGAAGAAGATGGCATCAGTCTGGCGGTGGTGCTCGGCGATGGTCTGAACAACTCCTCCGGTGATCCCCTGGTCTCGAAAGAGTAACTATGATCTCCTCTTTCAACGGCTGCCTCGTTTTCTTGATCGGCTACTGTTGTCTCTCTAGGGCTCGAATGGCAACGATGAAAACTCCCGAGGCGAGGATGGATGGCGAACTTCGACCGTGCATACTACTCTCGTCGATGCTCTACTTTCCGGCCAACAGGTTAGAGATATGCGGTGATAGGAAAGGAATAAAACATATGGAAAAAGAGAGAGTGTCCCGATGTTCCGAAACGGGACAAGCTCAACCTTAGAAGCTCAACAATGGCGGCTCCGTCGACAAGATCTATTTGAGTTCAAACTTGCGGCCAAAGTTTGTGATTTGCGGAAAAACAAAACGGGGAGAGGTTAGGGATACTTATGGACAATTTTGGTGTGGGATAGGGCAACGAAATCGATGGAACGACGAGATTTTCCTGAGTTTTTGGTTCGGTTTAGAAGGACCTTGTGTTCGCTTGGGTGTCTGCCGAGAGGAGGAAGGCGATGCGTGGATCTTGCGTGCCTGCGACAGAAGCAAAGAAGGATGGGTCCTAACAAAGATGGGCCGCGTTGGATGAATTGCTCAACCGCCTTAGCTATGCGCATGGATGTTTCACGTACACAACTACTCCCTCCGTTCGTATGTGGATACTAAAACATGCCTATATACATGCATGTTTTGCCAAATGGAAGTCATCTATTTTGGAACGGAGAGAGTAGCTAGGTGAGATTTCCTTTTTTTTCTCCGTACATGCTACTAGGTACGGATGTTCTGCTAGGGGTAGCTTGTGTAGCTTTTCTGGTTCTTTTCAAATGTATAGCACTTTTTGAAACGACAAATCTTTTCTAGAAATATTTTCTAATGACAAATAGTTATATATAGCCTAGAATATTTCATTTCCTGCTCAAATATCATATGTCGTTTTTATATACCATATTATGGGCCTATATTAAATCCCACAATTTATTTATAGGTATAGAGGATACGAAAATATTTCCAATTTTAAAAATACATATGAAGCTAAATAAAATATTTCTAACTCCAATATAAAATAAAATAAAAATAAATATTATTGTTTCTCTGCTTTATTTACTTGAAGCGAGATGAATAAAAAGAACAATCGATTAATTCAGAATTTTTTAATAAAATGTGTTTTGAATATCTTGCCAAGCATAGGCTATGTTGGCACTAATATTATCAACTAATATAATTTTTGAATTGAAAATATTCTACATGGCATAAATAGGCCAAAATAGTGATTTCCACTTTTAGTTTAATGTTTGGGATTCATATTCCAGTTTCTATGTGAATTAAATGCAGTTTGACATGTTGATGATTAATGGATGAATGATTTTTTTTTTTGAAAATTTTCAAGAATCAGGGATGTTCCATTGCTGCCACAGCAGACTCTTATGAAATTCAACCTGCATTGTTGAATCTTGTCATGAAAGATCAATTTTCTGGTATTAGAGAAGATCCTGCGTATCATTTAAATAACTTTGTTGAGTTATGTGACATGCAAAAATATAAAGAGGTAGATGATGATATTGTGAAATTAAGATTGTTCCCTTCCTCATTAAGAGGAAGAGCTAAAGAATGATTATTGTCTTTGCCTAAAAAAAGCATCTATTCTTGGACTAAATGTAAAGATGCTTTTATTGGGAATTATTATCCACCTGCAAAAATTATACAACTAAGGAGTAACATTATTGAATTTAGAAAAAATGATACTGAACATGTTGCTCAATCTTGGGGAAAAAAATAAAAACTATGGTTAAGAATTGTCCCACGTACGGACTAACTACGTGGATGTTTGTCGAAACTTTTTATGAAGGATTAAATTTTTCTTCAAGGAACTTATTGGATTCAGTCGCGGGAGGAACCTTTATGAACCTCGCATTAGGTGCAGCAAACAAGTTATTGGATGATATAATGACAAACTATTACCAATGGCACACAGAAAGGACTCCAACAAGTAAAAAGGTAAATTATGTTGAGGATGTCTCTTCTTCTCCGAGTGATAAGATTGATATACTTGCTTCTTTACTAGCTAAACAAGTGCCTATAGATTCTAATAATGTTCCCTTGAACTCTTTGGTTGGTAATGAGAATGATCAAATTGATGTGGATTTTATTGCTATAAACAACTTCAACAATAGTGCTTACAAAAATAATTTTGGTGGTAACAACTATAGGCCACATCCTAGTAATAATTGTAATTCATATGGAAATTCTTATGGAAATGCTTACAGCAATCCTAAAAGTTCCACCTCTGATCCTGAAAACATGCTTGAAGAATTTATCACTTCACAAAAACATTTCAATAAAACTGTTGATGAAAGGCTTGCAAAACTAGATAATCTTATGCTGAAAGTTGATAGTATTGCTCATGATGTAGAAATTTAAAAAAATTAGGAATACACCTCTTGAGGCCAAGAAAACCGAACCTATAAATTCTACACAAGTTCAAATAAATGAGAACATAAGAATGTTAGCTCAAATTTGTGCTAGAAGAGAAAGAGACGCTAAAATTACTGAAAAAACTGCTAAAAGTGAGACTGTTAATTTTTTTACTATCCAACACTTTGAAGAAGTGAAAACTTTCAATACCCATGAGTATCCTAATGCCTCTAAACATGTTGATGTCAAAACAAATGGGATTGGAGATGTCATGGCGTTAGGTAGAAGGAGTCCCAAAAATTTGGAGAGTGGAAATTTTTCTTGTGAGAAAATTGTTGGAAGTGGGATTGATGATAGTATGACTTTAGGCGAAACTTTTCCCACCATGTTTGAGGATGATAAAATTGATTTTGATAATTTCACCATCTCTGATGTTATTAAGTTTGTACGAAAAATAGCCAAAGATCCTAATGCTAGCAAGTTAAATATTGCTTTCACTAAACATATCACTAATAGTCTCATTGAAGCTAAGGAAGAAAGGCTCAAACTTGAATCCTCTATTCCTAGAAAATTACAAAATGGTTGGGAGCCCAAGATAAGAATAAAAGTGATTGATTTTGATTGCAATGCTTTGTGTGATCTTGGTGCAAGTTTTTCTATCATGCCTAAAAGTTGATATGATATGCTTGATTTGAAACCATTGGATGGGAGTATTTTGAGAGTGCATCTTATAGACTCCACTATTAAAATACCTTTGGGAAGGATTGATGATGTTCTTTTTTGGATATTGAATGCAATGCATCTTGTGCTATCATTTTGGGAAGACCTTTTCTTTGCACCATTGGTGCCATTATTGACATAAAAGAGGGAATTATAAGATTTCAGTCCCCCCTTAAAAAGGGCATAAAACATTTCCCTAGAAAGATAGTGAAGTTATCTTTTGAGTCCATTGTGAGGACTACCCACAATTATATTGATAATACTTGATTCGTTCTTCATGCCTAGCTAAAAAGCGTTAAAAAACGCTTGTGGGAGACAACCCACTTTGTTTGCCTTTGGTTTTACCTTTGTCTTTTTTCAGTTTTTTTTGTCTTCTTTGAGTCTTGGAAGTTTTTACCCTTGTAAAAAACTACTCCTTATCTTTTTAATTTTTTTTTGTGCCAAGAGTAACCTCTAATAGTGAGGTAGTGTGATTTGGGTAAGTTGTTGTCCTGAAACAGATTTCTATGCTGCCACCAAAAAAATTATTTCTCTCAGCGAGAACATCGGATTGCTTTGAAAAAATAGACACCTGCCCAAGTTGTTATCTAAATTTCATTAGTTTCACACTTTTTGATTTGAGCAACAGAAGGTCAGCTAAGAAGTCAATGGATCTCCTATGATCCGTGGGGCCATAGACAATAATCACCTCCCACCAGAGATTGGGCCGTCTATGGGTGAGCGACACGCTCACAAATAATTCCTCGCGGTCCATATCATCTATCTGAAAGTTATTCTCCTTGGCTCCAAGGAGGATGCCTCCTGAGTGGCCTGCGGCCGGCAGCCAGTGCCAAGCAAATTTGTATAGAAGCCCTCTAAGTTTTGTTTCTCTCTCTTTTTATTTTTTTCACTTTCTCTTTTGTAGACGTCACAACAATATTAAAACAATATTTATGGTACATCGCCCACATGATGTTTATTCTCTGAAAAAAAACTCTATGGCCAAGCGCAAAAAAATATACAACACCAAACGATACTAAGAGTAGTGCCCAAAGCCTTCCCAACACACCGTCTATTTTACTACTCCCTCTGATCCCTAAAAAGTGTCGCTCAATTTATACTAAGTTAGTAAAAATTTTGTACTAAGTGAGCGATTTTTTTTATGGATAAGAGGGAGCGGTTTTCTGTTAGAATAGTCTATTTTACTAGTGATTGAGGCAGCACGACCCAACTCAGAACCAAGCAGCTAGCCTAGTGACACAAAATAGAAGCCCACCACACAGTGGCGTAAGTCATGCCCAAACCATCCACCAGCACATAAACACGATTAACCACAAGCTACAGACAGATCTGAAACAACATAGCCCCTAAGATCACTTGGCTAAGAATTTACTTAATTCTTAGCCGACTGAGCACTAGTAGGTCCCAATTTTTTTTTGCTACCAGGTTTCCGACGAGCTCTCTGGAGAGGCCATATCTTTTCTTTTTTATGTTTTGTGCGAATCGTTTTTTCCAAACAGTTTGCAAAAAATCAAAATATTTTATAGAAAAAGGGGATTTGGTTTTTTTTTTGTAGAAGGCTAGAGCACGCTGATACGTTGCAAACGTGCCTATAATTTTTGATGCTCAATGCTTGTTTTCTACCCAATACCTATTGTTTTCCACATGTTTTCTTCTGTTTTCCGGATATTTTCACAGACTAAACTATTAACAAGATGCCCCAAACGAGTTGCTGTTTTTTGCTGTTTTTCTATTTTAGAAAAGTTCTTAAGGAAATATTCTCGGAAAGGGCTGAAAATCCACGGAGATCATTTTTTACTCGGAACAGAGACAGAGTCCAAAGAAGAGTCGGAGGGTGCCAGGCGCGACCCCTCCCTAGGCCACGCCTGGTGGGCTCTCGGTGGCCCTGGCCACCACCTCTAGTCCCATCTTCTCCCATAAATTGCCTTCAACCCTAAAAAACGGGGACTAGGTTATTTTTTCCACGAAACATACAGAGAGGCACCGTCACCTCGAAAGTCCAATCTAGGGCTTCTAGAGTCCCGCTTCGTCACCCTGCCGGAGAGGGGGGTTGTCATCGGAGGCCTCTACATTGCCATGATCGCCTCCGGACAGATGCGTGAGTAGTTCATCTCGGGACTACGGGTCCATAACAGTAGCTAGATGGATGTTCTCTCCCCTATGCCTCCATGTTTAGAGTCTCGTGAGCTGCCTCGCATGATCGAGACTACCTTATGTAATTGTGCATGTTGTGTTTGCTGGGATCCGATGAACCACAAGATTATGATTATTTTGTTCATGTCAATCTAAGATGCTTCACTTATATTTGTAGAGAGTTTAATCTTGTCTTGCGATGCTCTCCATTTTTTATGATTACCTTGGCCACGTAGTTGTTTTCACTTCCAAGAGAGGGCTTATATGCTAGATAGTGGGTTCATGCCTCCTTGTTGCGTGCGCTTGAGTGACAAAAACATGCCGGGGGGGGGGGGGGGGAGGACGTGTTGTTGCCACTGGGGAGAAAACAACGATGTTCTTGTCTATGGACGAGGACCACTTCTTACATTACATATTATTCTTAATGCATCTGTCTGTTGCACACAAGCAATCACTTCGTTGCTTCAACTTAATACGAGAGAGATTTGCTGGATAGCTTTTTTGAGGTGGACTTTTAGATATGGATGCATGCTGGATAGCGGTCCACATGCCTTGACGCAATGCCTATAGTGTTAGAACCCGTGAACTATATCTCGTCATAATAGTATTGCTATACGCTCATGATCTGTCAATTGCCCAGCTGTAATTTGTTTACCCAACGTGTTTGTTTTCTTTGGAGAGACACCACTGGTGAACCTATGGCCCTCGGTCCTATTTTCCTCATAATTGTAACATTCTTTTAAGCACTTTTCATTATTGTTTCCGTGTTGTCCCGTTCTCACTTTTATTACTCTACAAGACTATACGTTTAATTCTCCTGTTTTCAGCAATACTGGAAGATTGACAATCTTCCGGAAATTTAAGGTAAGAGAGAGTTTTTGTCTGTCTGTAGGTTCCACGCTTGGTCAACATCGATAAACGACGCCGTTGATACAAGTAACCTTTTTCAATACTACGAAGTCCTACTGGTTCGATAAACTTTGGTTTCATACCGGGGGAAAATTTCCGCTATACTACATCATACCTTTCGCTTGGGGTCTCCCAACGAGTGTGTGATCACATCAACATCACACACGGAGACGACGCTCAGCGGTACCTAATAAAACACCTCAACTCCCGACTCTTTCCCCGTGTTTTCGTCCCAGGAAGCTAGGCGACAACGGAAAACTCTTTTCCTCCCCGATCTCCACCGGCCAGAGCATTGGTCCTCTCTCCACTTGCTGCACCGGCGACAGGAGGGAGAGGGGACCTCATCCCTCCGTTTTGGTCTATTAGTTCAGGTTTGGATCTGTTTGCTGTGGTGTGCCGTTGGGTGGTGGGAGCGGCGCTCAGGCATTTTTTTTGCCTCAACTCTAATTCCACACCGGCGTCGACCTTCACGGTGGCACCTCGGAGTTGATGGAGACATGTGCTGCTCGGTCCTTTATATCGGTGGCTTGGTCTACTCGTCGTTATTCAGATCTAGCGAGGTCAGTTTCTTGGTGTGTCGCTCACGTTCGTGGTTATCCGCGACGACGCCAACGACCGGGGCGAGATGGTTCTTCTGGAGCAAGGATGCTGGTCCGGAGGTGGTGGATTTGCCGTTCCTCTCCGACTTCGTCGACGGGAGGCGACGAATCTTAGTCCAAGACATCACGGAGACGTCCTCCAGTCGACGTGCCACATCGACATATGCTTTGCTGCGTGCAGCGAGTCTGTTCGTCGACTCACAAAGCCTTCGGCGTTTTTTTCGGTGTTCGGCTCGGCAGCGCTGGAGTTGAGCGGTGGCTGTTCGCTACGATAGTTACAGGAAAACCCTAGGAATCGTTTTGTATTTCTCGGTCTATTAGGATTTTACGTGCAAATTCAGGATAATTATTTTATCGTTGTCGGAATGTGTTGCTTACTGTAACTTGATTTTCTACTAATCAAATATGGTTGCTCTAAAAAAAAACAGTTAGTTGTGAGCCTGTGATTTAGCAAAAGTCAAAAATAAATAAATAGTGTATATTACTTCGGTAGTACACTATTTCGGCCCGCTGTGATTTAGCAAAAGCCACCGTGCCTATTTCGGCCCGCGTCAAAAAATGACATTTTTTGGACTAAAACAACCCTCCTGGTCAAAATTCTAGTTAAAATGGCCTAATTTCGCTCAAAATGGCCTAATTTCGCTCAAAACTGCCGCGCACGCGTGGTGGGCCTTCGCGTCCTGGCGGGGCTCGCGTGCCTGGCCGGTTAAACGGGCCGTGCCCGTGCCGGCACGCGGGCTTGGCCTGCAGGCCCCAGCACGGCCCACAGCGGGTCACGGGCCGAGCACGGCCCGCCAAGCCACCTGCCGTGCCAGACCCACGGCGGGCCGTGCCGCCGTGCTCGCGGGCCGGCACGCTGGGACGGGCCCATTTGGCCAGCTTTGTTCGGTACTCCTAGAACCGAAAGAATTCCCAGATGGGGTCTTCATCACCCCATTAGCATACCGCTCCACCCGCCCAGATCCCGATCCGCCTCTGCCCGGCCCTGATCCAACCACCGCCACCTCCAGAGCCACCGGCGCCCTCCGGCGCGGGTGCACGGCAGACCCGGCGCCATGGACAAGCCGTGCACGCTGCTGGTCCACTTCGACAAGGGCTCCGCTGCCATGGCGAACGAGATCAAGGCAGATCTGGAGGGCAACGACGTCGCTGCCAAGGTGGAGGCCATGAAGCGCGCCGTCATGCTCCTCCTCAATGGAGAGACCCTGCCGACGCTCTTCATCACGGTCGTCCGCTATGTCCTCCCTTCGGAGGACCACACCATCCAGAAGCTGCTGCTTCTGTACCTCGAGATCATTGACAAGCGCGACGCCGCCGGCCGCGTCCTCCCGGAGATGATCCTCATCTGTCAGAACCTCCGCAACAATCTGCAGCACCCCAATGAGTACATCCGCGGCGTGACGCTGCGGTTCCTCTGCCGCCTCTCTGAGCCGGAGGTGCTCGAGCCGCTCGTTCCTTCCATCCTTGAGAACCTCGAGCACCGCCACCACTTTATCCGCCGACACGCGCTCTCCGCGATCTCGGCTATCTACCGCCTCCCTCATGGTGACCAGCTCATCCCCGATGCTCCTGAGCTCGTCGAGCGTGCGCTCGCTTCGGAGCAGGACGCCTCCGCGCGGCGGAATGCGTTCCTCATGCTCTGCCTCTGTGGGCAGGAACGTGCTGTGGCCTACCTATTCTCCAACGCTGAACGTGTTACCGAGTGGCCTGATCTCCTGCAGATGGCGGCAGTAGACCTCATCCGCAAGGTCTGCCGTTCTCCAAACCGCGCCGACAAGGGCAGGTATATCAAGATCATTATATCACTTCTTTCTTCTCCCAGCACAGCTGTTGTGTATGAGTGTGCGGGTGCGCTCGTTTCACTCTCCTCGGCGCCCACTGCTGTGCGCGCTGCTGCCAACACATACTGCCTGCTGCTCTCGTCGCAGAGTGACAACAATGTGAGGCTCATTCTCCTGGATCGTCTGAATGAGCTGCGCACTTCACACCGGGATGTGATGGTTGATGTAGTGATGGATGTGCTGCGTGCACTTGGCAGCCCCAACTTAGACGTCAAGAGGAAGGTGCTGGATTTGGTGCTTGATCTTCTCACTCCTCGTAATGTTGAGGAGGTGGTGCTTTACCTCAAGAAGGAGGTTGTCAAGACACAATCAGGGGAGCTTGAGAAGGGTGGTGAGTACCGCCAGATGCTGGTGCAAGCTATCCATTCTTGTGCTGTGGAGTACCCAGAGGTGGCCGGATCGGTGGTGCACCTCCTCATGGACTTCCTTGGTGACACTAATGTTGCTGCAGCAGTTGATGTTGTGTTGTTTGTGCGTGAGATCATCGAGACTAATCCCAAGCTCCGTGTGTCCATGATCCAGAGGCTGAGTGATACCTTCTATCAGATCCGGGCATCTCGTGTCTGTTCAATCGCTCTCTGGATCCTTGGAGAGTACTCACTGTCGTTATCAGAAGTTGAGAGTGCCATTGCCACTATCAAGCAATGCCTTGGAGATCTACCATTCTTCACTGTCTCTGAGGAAGGGGAGACAACTGATTCCTCCAAGCCAGCCCAACCCATGGTGAACTCTGTAACTGTTTCTTCCAGGCGGCCTGTTGTTCTTGCAGATGGCACTTATGCCACACAGAGTGCTGCTACTGAGGCCATTTCGACTCCATCAGTTACCCCTGGATCATTTGCATCAACCCTGAATCTCAGATCACTCATTCTGTCAGGCGATTTCTTCTTGGCTGCAGTTGTTGCTTGTACCCTGACCAAATTGGTATTGAGGCTGGAAGAGGTGCAGCCATCAAAGGTTGAAGCTAACAAGGCTAGTACTGGGGCCCTGCTGGTCATGACATCCATTCTGCAGCTAGGGCTATCCTCCTACCTTCCCCAACCAATTGATAATGATTCATATGATAGGATTGTGCTCTGTGTGAGGCTGCTTTGCAATACTGGTGATGATGTGAGGAAGATTTGGCTGCAGACATGCAGACAGAGTTTTGCCAAGATGCTAGCTGAGAAACAATTCAGAGAGACAGAGGAGATGAAGGCCAAGGCACAGATATCTCATGCCCAGCCTGACGATCTAATTGATTTCTACCACCTGAAGAGCAGAAGGGTAAGTTGAAAATACTTATCAGTTGTTGCTTTTGCCCTATGGAAATTGCCACAGTTTCTTCTGCTAATGTTGCTGCGTAGCTATCTTACAAGCATTCTACTTCCAAACTTCTATAGTAAATGCATTATTTGGTGTGTGGCATCATGGATCTAATATTTGTTCAGAAGTGACTGCAATAATATATGTGATTATGCAGTATTCTTTTCTTTCACAACTTATGAATTATTCTTATTATGTCTTGCATCCAGGCTTATAGAATTTGGTAAGTGCTGTACATCGGGTTTAGTCCGCTGATATGTAAGAATACTAGGTGTAAACAATGTCTGTTTCATTTTCTCCCGCCTAGTAGTCTTACAACGAGACCATGACAAGTTCTTTTTTTCCTCTAGCATCTTGCAGTTTATTATTTTCTTAAAGAAATCTTGATCATCTTCATATAATGCAATGTTATGCATGGTAGCCACCTAGGCTATAGTTTGAACTTTTTGTTCAGTTGTGAACATCCTTGTTCTAACATGAAAGATTTATTGATATTCTGATCCACATGTCAAATCATCTAGATCTCGTTTGACTATAGGAAAAGCCAGATAGCTATGAAGACAGTTTTGTTAGCATGTTGGGATCTTATTATGCATGAACCATACCATTACTTCAAAACAGAGGTTTTGCCTTGAGCGTTAAATGTAGCAAAGTTTCAGTATTAAATTTGTAATATACTGCTTTATATCTATTCTTCCTCTTGTTAAAACGTGGCACTTTGTTATATAGGGCATGAGTCAGCTTGAGTTGGAAGATGAGGTCCAAGATGATTTGAAGGCTGCGACTGGTGGATTTACTAAGGAAACAGATGATGCAAACAGACTTAATCGCATTCTTCAATTGACCGGGTTTAGTGATCCCGTATATGCTGAAGCATTTGTGACAGTTCATCATTATGATATTGTACTTGATGTTACAGTCATTAACCGCACAAAGGGGACACTTCAGAACCTGTGCTTGGAATTAGCTACAATGGGAGACCTCAAACTTGTTGACCGCCCTCAGAACTATACTTTGGCTCCTGAGTCAAGCAAGCAAATACGTGCTAATATCAAGGTGTCATCAACAGAGACTGGAGTCATATTTGGGAACATTGTTTACGAGACATCGAATGTGATGGAGCGATCAGTGGTTGTCCTAAATGATATTCACATTGACATCATGGATTATATCTCACCTGCTACATGTGCTGATGTTACTTTCCGTAACATGTGGGCAGAATTTGAGTGGGAAAACAAGGTAATATGCTTTTTTCTTTGTAGAATGGAGTCGTTACAAAACTTCTTTTGCAAGATATTCACCATTGCTTGTTAGCATTCTACTTTATTATTAGTTCGCCCTAGTAAGGTTGCCTTATCTGATTGCAATATACGCTCTACATATTTTCCAAGTTGCTGAGGTATCTGTAAAATTATTTAGATCTGAGGTGTAACTGATATTACCAATTGCTTTGGGTAGTTTACTTGACTACACTTTTATTATCCATAATGCATTGCAAATAGGCCATGTACTTATATCCTCCATTAAACGTACAAGGGGAAAATTTAAGCCTTTAACTCTAGTTATTTTCTGAAATATTGTTACCTTTCAGCTCCTGAATTGTGTAGGCGAAGCAGCCCGGTTTTTCAACTACTCCGTTGATTATTTGTTTTGTCACACACACATTTATGTGAAAAGATTTCTTATATCAGACTTCTTAACTTCCACTTTGGTTGACTTCATTTTTTTCTTTCAAAACCGTCTCTAAGGGAGATAAATATTGAGTACAATGAAATTGTGTGTTTTACTCCTTTCAATTGTGCTTATGAATTTCTTACGTCTTTTTATTACAGATTCTCACTACAACTTTTCTTTTGTCCTTTATCAGGTTGCAGTGAATACTGTAATTCAGGATGAGAAGGAATTCTTGGATCATGTTATCAAGTCAACAAATATGAAGTGTCTAACACCACCGTAAGTCTTTTACACAATTGACCTCTTATGTACTTGTATAGTTGTTTGTGCAGTATATCTGTACATCCAGTAGGCATGTAGACTTTAACGTTTTATGTACATAATCACTGATCAGATGCGTGAATAATTTACTGTACATCTGTAACAGTAAATAGAAAATGGTTTAAACAAGTGAGGCATAGGCTTCAGTTACGAGTCCCTATTTCAGTGCTTAGGGATGATCTGTGTAGGCCAAGCGTAACTTCTGATATCTTCTTTAACACTGAAGGCCAAAATTCATAATTTGTAGGCAGGGTTAATCTTAACTTTGTTATGAGCTGCTTCCATATTATGGTCAACAATTGTGTATAAAATTGCACAAACTAAATCACGCTGCTGACACGGTTCATGCATGAGATACAGATGGATATCAATTTTGGTTATTTCATACGCAGTTAATTAAGTATTAATTTATTTTGTTAGTTAAACAGGAAAAACTTGCATTTTAACAGCTGCTTTCGATAAGGTCATTCTTGTTTTTTTTTTGAGGGTTAGCTTGTTAGATCGTATATTCCGTTGCTACTCTGATTACTCATTTGATGGATTGTATATTCCGTTGCTACTCTGATTACTCATTTGATGGAGTCGTCTAATTATGTAATGGAAATCTGGCACCAGGTCGGCGCTTGATGGGGAATGCGGTTTCCTTGCTGCTAATCTTTATGCAAAGAGTGTGTTCGGCGAAGATGCTTTGGTAAACATTAGCATTGAGAAGCAGGTTGATGGCAAGCTTAGTGGTTACATCAGGATAAGGAGCAAGACGCAAGGAATTGCGCTTAGCTTGGGGGATAAGATTACCCTCAAGCAGAAGGGAAGCTGTTAACTGTGTCACAAAATGACAGCTGCATGGCATTTTTCCTTTAGGAGGTCCACTTCCAGTGACACAACACCGGCACAATGGGTTTAAATTAATTAAAAGAAGTTTATGTACAAAAAGATCAAAGTGAAGAATGAGAAAAGAGGAAGATGGTAAGGAAGTCGGTCTTAATAGCTGAAAATCCATCTTCAGCTTCCTTTCACAGTAGGCCTTTATAAATGGCGTTGTAGAGATAGACATGAAGTATCTGTTGTTGACTCTTGACAGGTAGATCAATTCCGATACTGTATTACTGGCCCCTTTCTTTTGATATTTTCGCGTGTTTTTATCTTCAAACATGTACCTATTATACATACAATCTACAAAGATTTATTCAGCTTCCCATCTTGCACTGGCCAACGTTGTTACGATTAATTGGATATATGACACCGCAATTTTCACCATTTTGAGAAATAACACCTCATAAATTCAAACTTCGAAAAATGCCATTGCAACTTTAGTTACTTCTTTAGATGCCACCGTGACCATGGTGACGGCGAACATTGGCTCCACCATGTTCAACTGACTATAATGGCAATTATGGAAGTATATGCCAATGTTCAACTGACTATAATGGCAATTATGGAAGTATATGACAGTTGCAATGACATTTTTCGAACTTTCAAAGTTCCAGTGGCATTTCTCCAATTGGCGAAAATTGAAGTGGTATCTATCCAATTAGAGCATCCACAGTGTTGCCAAAGCCAAAGTCGCCACAACATAGAAGTTTCCCGGAGGAGAATTCGGATCATGGCACCAGGTTGTTCGGCTGTCTCGCAGCGCCCATGAGCCGGCCAAATAAAAGTCAACGGGCCGTTGTTTTGTAGACTGTTTTCACCGCTTTCTCTTAACCAAACCAAGCCAATAGATGTGGGCTGTTCGACAGCGTGGCATGTCTTCCCTCGGTAACCGTGCTCGGTAATGCCACTGAGCATGAGTTACCGCCCATTCAATTGGTTCATGATAAATGGTTGCGTAGAACTTAGAACCATGTAAACAATTGTTGCCTCCACTTCTCTAGGGACCGAGGGTGCAAATGATTTTGGGCAATCCAAGGGATGAGTTACCCAATCTTGCATAAATCTAGCGGGCACCCACGGGGTACTAGCCAAACAAGAATTTATGTATGGGGCCCTTTCCCACATCGAACCCACACAATTCCAAATCGATTTCACTGCTAGGCGGCGAGGAACAATAGGAGCGCCGCTGCCAATGTGATCCATTCTCTAAAGTTATTTCCATTTGCACTCAAAAGCTCACGATTTATCATCAGATTAAAATGATATCTTTTTAAGGAATCCATCTCTATAACAAAGTAAGTTTATTTAGACTCTTTAGTTAAAAAATAATCTGAACTACTTAATTCAATAACACTAAAATTAATATATGCTCCCACTAAAGCCGATATTCCTTAAAATCAACTTTCAGTGATACGAGATCCACAATAAATTATGATTAGAAGTATGTATCCATCTCAACCAATCAGAACCTAAAGGGTAGACCACTGTGCCAATCACTGCATGTGATTCTGGCTCATCTTTCGATGTATGTGTTCCGAACTCATGACAATCATGCATGCACGCCAAGATAACCAACTCACTCCGCCATATAGAATGAACCGTGTATCAAACTGAACAAACTATAACCGACCTCCCGACAAGAAGAGTCACGCTGACCCTTGTATCCAAGAAGAGCTATGATTAAAAGGACGTATCTGTCTATGCAACTAATCATAATGGTAAAGGGTAGGTCACTAGTCCAATCACATCTCATGTGATCTAGATCTAATCGGGAGAGGAAACCTCAAAAACCAGATTAGAAGAAGCTCTAAACCAATTAGAGGGGATCTAATTAGAAAATGGGGTCCACAGTTCACTAGTGGCGTCTCTCCATAAAAGATAGCTAACATGCGTGGTGAACAAATTACAGCTAGACAGTTGATAGATAATGAAACATGCATGACATAAAGATTAATATGAGATTCATGCAGACAGTACAACAAAATACATAGACCGTCATCCAACTGTGTCTATGACTAATAATCCACCCTCCGAATATCATCCAAACAAACGTTGGGTATTAAGTTGCAAGCAACAAATTATCGCAGTAAGAAAAGTGTGTAATGTGAACAATATAAACGAAGTAAACATCGTTGTTTTCTCCCTAATGGCAACAACACATCCTCCATCCGTCACGTTTGCGTCACCCAAGCATAGATGCAAATGAGGCATGAACCCACTATCGAGCATAAATACTCCCTCTTGGAGTCACTAGCATCTACTTGACCAGAGCATCTACTAACAACGGAGAGCATGCAAGATCATAAATAACATACACATGAAGACAACATGATAAATTGATAATCAAGAGACATAGAATTCAATAATCATCGGATCCCAGCAAACACAACATGTAGCATTACAATAAGATGATCTCGATCATGTGAGGCAGCTCATGAGATCCTAACATGAGGCATAAAGAGGAGAGGACTATCATCTAGCTACTGCTATGGACCCGTAGTCCAAGGATGAACTACTCACGCATCACTCCGGAGGTGGGCATGGTGGTGTTGAGCCCTCCGGTGATGATTTTCCCTCCCGACAAGGTGCCGGGGAGAACTCCAGAAACCTCCCGATCTCGGCTTGACGATGACGGTGGTCTCGGGTGTTTTTCGTGAAAAAGTGGTTTGTTTCTAGGGTTAACTATCCGAGGGGGTAATATTGGCGAAAGAGCGATGGCGGTGGGCGCCCGAGGGGCCCACACCACCCCCAGGCGGGGTGCCACCCTATGAGTGTGCCCCCCTCCGGGCCTCTTCGGTACTCCGTGGAACCTTCGGGAATTATAAGACTTCCGGGCTTCAAATTTTCCAATTCCGAGAATATTTCCAGAACAACTTTTCTGAAACTAAAGACAACAGAAAACAGGAACTGTCTCTGTGGCATCTTGTCAATAGGTTAGTCCCGGGAAATCGATAAAAATGACATAAAGTGTAAGGAAAACATGTAGCATATGGCATGAAAACAACATGGAACATCAGAAATTAAGGATGCGTTTATGACGTATCAGGCGTGTAAACACACGTTCTTCGGGAGACCCCAAGAGAAAGGTATGAAGAGTGCAGCAGCAAGTTTTTCCCTCAGAAAGAAACCAAGGTTGAATCGACGAGTAGGATAAAGAAATTACTTCTGAAGGTTGTTGACGTATGATGTTGGCAGGGCGCACTACCAGGCTCAGCAGCAACGTGGAATCTGCACACAACACAACTAAGATACTTTGCCCCGACAAAACAGTGAGACTGTCAATCTCACCGGTTTTGCTAACACAAAGGATTAGATGTATAATGTGGAAAATGGTGCTTGTTTGCAGTAAATGAAAAGAGAACAATGATTGCAGTAAAAAGAACAGTGCTTGCAGTGGTTGTATTATCAGTGTAAAAGAATGGACCGGGGTCCACAGTTTACTAGTGGTGTCTCTCCAAAACAGATAGACAACATTCTGGGTAAACAAATTACAACTGGGCAATTGACATAAATAAAGGCTGCACCGTAGTGTATATGAAAGACACGATAATTACTGTAAGATTCATGCGGGCATTACAACATGATACATAGGCCGTAATCTAACTACATCTATGACTAATAATCCACCCTCAGAACGTAATCCAAGAAGACTTCAGGTATTAAGTTGCAAGCAACAAATTATTGCATCAAGTAAAGTGCGTAATGTAAACAATAAAATTATCCTTAGACGAAGCATTTTTGTTTTCTCCCTAATGGCAATAACACATCCCCCATGTGTCACGTTTCTGTCACTCGAGCACAGATGAAAAAGAGGCATGAACCCACTATCGAGCATAAATACTCCCTCTTGGAGTTACAAGCATCAAATTGGCCAGAGCATCTACTAGTAACAGAGAGCATGCAAGATCATAAATAACATAAACATGATAGATTGATAATCAACTTGACACAACATTCAATATTCATCGGATCGCAGCAAACACAACATGTAGCATTACAGATAGATGATCTTGATCATGTTAGGAAACTCACAAGATCTAAACATGGTGGCATAAATGTAAGGTCCCCCAGAACCACTGTTCAAGGACACCTCCGATATGCATACATTCATGATCCCAGATCACACCAGTCGTGAACAACATATCAAGTTGGTACACAGATACAATATCCATTACACGATTACACAAACACTTACAAAAGATACCTGGTCACTTGATCACGTCCACACAACTGCCACGCAGGGCAAACACACAACACACACAGCGTAAGACTAAACACACACAAACGTAGTAGAGCCCAAGTCACGCCTTAACCTACAGGTTGCTGACCGGGAGACGATCCTAGTTCGCAAAGCCATCAACTCCGTACTGCTCCTCGTAGATCTTCTTATGAGGATCCTTCTCGATGTCTCGCAAGTAAATACCAGGGACGAAAACAATATGAGTACATTTGAATGTACTTAGCAACACATCCATCATGTAGCTTACCAAAATGCAAGTATGCTTATATAGTGGAATAGGTAGGATATACATACGGTTCGCTATCAATGATATATGAAAGATATATCATAGTTGATTTTGAAAATCTCTGTATCTTTGTTGAAGAAGATACTTAAAAAGAAAATAATATAGTTTTCTTTCTCTTGTAGATATCACATGTACAAGAGGTTTTGTAAAACTTTGTTAAAATAAAGTTTTCTCTTTGCAAAACTTCTTGGAATCGACTTCCAGTTTTTGTTGAGAAAAGAAAGATTTTCTTTGCAAAACTTTTTGTAAAACGACTTCTGGCTTTTTTATCAACGGTACCTCCACGGTATAAGATTTCCTCCTTCCAGTACTTCACGAGTCCAACACCTTTTTGAAAACTCCTTTTTGAAAACGTTGACACAATGCTAGATACATGGCCATTCAACTGTCCATATCCGAGGACGCGGCTATTCCAAATAGTTCTACTCTGCAGAGGTGTACACAATCCACCAGATCCAGTAAATCCGCCGTGAACAACCACGGACTGTAACAACAGTATGTGGACATCAGATAACTGATCCTAACCATACACTATGATCAAGATAGAATATGTCTATCTCTTCAGTTGAGTATTTGCTCCCCGGCATCAGGTCCCACCTCGCCAAGACAGGAGCCCCAACTGATGCACCCGGAGGAGAACTTAATCCCTCACTGTGTATGTCACACGTTTCATAACTTGGCAAAAATTTGGTTCGAGGGAGTGATGACTCCCAAGTGTAGGAGATCAATTGTAGTACCTTTCGATAAGTATTTGAGTGTCGAACCCACGAGGAGCTGAAGGTAAACTATCTATTCTCTAAAGCCCTATAACCCTCTTATATGGCTGTTTATGCAAAGCAATAAGTTTGACTAAAAGGAACTAACTAATTAAAAGCAAGTGACGTGGAGTGTGGTTTGTCTAGTAACTAGTGAAGAAAGTTTAAAATGCAAGTAATCCTAGAGCAAGTTTCTAAAGCAAGTTTCTAAGCAAGTTTCACAAGTAGCAATCAGCAAATATCTCAAGTATCTCAAGGGAGCAAGTGTTCTAGCAATAGGTGTTTCGTTCGTGTGGTTGTCACAATTAGTGAAGCACATGTTTTAGTCTTAGTTGTTTCTTCTAGGAAGGAGCCATGAATAGGTATAGTCAAGTAAATGATCTACAACCCCTTATGATGGATCATGTGGCCAAGTAAATGACCGCACAAGATTTATTAAGACATAAAGTCCCACCATAGCCTTACGTTCTAAGGTCCCCTATATATATATATCCCCCAATAACTTAACTTTGTGGCTCGGTCTCAGGTTACTGTCACTCCCAAGTCACCACCACTCCATTATTCTACCGGTGATCACCTTACATGCATTACCCAACATATGCGTGCACTCATATATTGTACATAAAGACAATCATAGAAGATAACAAACTTGTATGCAACCAATCAACGAACTATTTCACCATTGCCAAGAACAATTCACTACTCAAACATAGACGGGGAGACACAATACATCAAGGGAATATAGTATTGCATCATACATCGTGTTTGCCAAGATATTACAGTGGAGAGATGGAGCTGATCTTGCTGTAGATGTTGATGATGAACACGCCGGAGGGGGGTGGAGCCCTCCGGGGGTGATCCCGGCGGCGTTTCCCCCCCCTCCGATCTTCTCCGGCGGCAGCCTTCTGTCTCTCTGTTTCGTGGTTTCGTCTCTCGGCGACGCCTCCTTCTCGAAAAGTCCAGGGGACCCTTTATATAGTCGTTTTTAGGTCACGAGACTCTCAGGAGAAGAAATATCGACGGCATCGGAGCCACGGGGGCAAAAAGGGGGCCCCACACGCGACCAAGGAATCTGGACGCGTGGAGGGTCCTCTTTTCCACCTGGTTGGCCTTTTGGCCCTCTACTTTGGCCCATGGTCTTTGTCTCGAAAATTCTGAACCGTGCTCTTTGGCCTTGCCCTTTTTGGAGTCCCGAAGCTCCCGGAAAGTCTGGAACACTAAGAAGTACGTTTTCTGAAAAAACAGGGTTAGAACCAAAAGAAGGGGGATTGTTCAGAAAATCCCCCAAATCATTATAAAACATGAATATAAGTTGCTAATATGTAGGAAAAACAAGTAATAACATGCCAAGTTCATGTATGCATTTTACATGCATCAACATCCCCAAGCTTAACCCATGCTCGTCCTCGAGTATGAAGGTGATAAAACTAACATGGACTTTGCATATTGAAACAATCATGGTATATCAAGGAGGATTATTCATGCTACATATAATCAAATGATTAATACTAGAAATGAGTAGCAATATACAATTCATGTTGTAAGAAATATCAAATATTCAAGCAAATATGCTTCATGAAAGTTCACAAAGTGTATAATGAAATAAAAGCACTATGGACCAAATGAATACACAAAATGAAAAATAAAATCCTATATTGGTCAAAGAATAGCATAATGGAAAATAGAAAATATGGTGGACACTTTGGAGAAAATTGAGTAGAGGTAAAACATGATCAAGTCTTATTTATCCTCTAAATTATTCAACTAAAATTACTAATTGAAATGTGGTATCCATTGATCTAGGACTCTCATTGCCCCTTTACCACTAGCATCTTATATGGTGAATGTTGAAGTAATGTGAATGACAAGGTGGTTGAAAGCCTCATGCCCCGTGAGTGTGAAAACCTACTCCATGATTACTCAACTTAAGATTCCTAATAAGCTTTGTACAATCGTAATAAGTATTAATGACATCATAGAGAACCGCAAAGAGGTACCTCTTGCCCCATGACATGGAAACAAGCCCATGTCACAATGACAAGACAAACAAACGGAGTAGACTCATCATCCTTTTTATTTTCATTCACTATTATGCATAGCTTCTTATTTTATTGTAGGATGTGTTGTAGAGTCACTCAAGCTGTAAGTAAATTTCCACCATGATAAAGCATGGCTTGGGTTAGCGGCCCAATGCGTTTCTCTAGTCATATAGATACTTACTCATCAAAACTTACTATTCCTCTATTTCATTTCGGCATGGCAGGAGTCCAAAAACAAAAGTACATGATATCAACCAAATGTAAATTTTTGGGCAATGTTGAAAGCTTTCCGGTGATACACGTTTATAGCTAGCTCCCAACCACACACTTGTCAAACGCAAAACTTGTGGCTCCCATTATTGGGTCATGTTTATTAGATGCATAAAAAGTAAAGTGTGCCTTCAAAAGTTCGTGAGAGTCCTATCCCAAGTTCAACCCATGACAATTAATAAAGTGAATATCTTAATTTAGAACATAAATAACACAATAACATGGTGAACATACTCGGAATAGCAATGAAGCTAATGGGAAGATATGGTGGACTCACTGGAAATACTTGGCTAAGGAGTGTTGGAAACAAGTTTTTACTTGTTGGAATTTTTAAATTTTTGGCTAGAAAGAGGGAGATAGTTGAACAGCTACTATGCATGCATATGTCCATAGAACTACTCATTTCATGACAAACTAAATAAACCAGCAATTAACATCAAAGACATGAATAAGAGATAGCTCAAGACAACATTATTACAAATTTCTACACATAAAAAGCCTATAAATCATGCAAACATATGTAGCTCTTCAAATCAACCATGGCACCCCTATTACAAGTCATAATACTAGCATACAATACATTCCAACCCCAAACTCCAGTAGCTCAATCTCATATAAAATGACGGGTGTGGTCTTATCAAAACAAAAACAAAAACTAGACGCTTCAAGTCTCTACGATAAATGCTTTGCTTAGAAAAACAGAAAGTAGACGTGTGCTAACCAAAAGAGTGTAGCTTCAGTGGGGTGTTCATCACATCCCCAAGATTATGTATTTCACCATTCTTGGATGTCTTGAGGCGCAGCTCCTCTATTCCCTGTGAAAAAAACTTCACAAAACATGTTTCTCCCATTCTTTTTCTGTGGGGTGAGATTAGCAAGGACAAACAAATCACATGCTTGCTGTGCAAAATTCCAAATCAAATGCTCCAGTAGATAGACAATAATGTTCATTATGTTGTATGTTCACTCTCTTGCTTGAAAGAATCATGGAATTCGATTCCCAAGCCCAAAGAGTGCATAAAACAAAAGAAGGCAGAATCTGTCCAGAAAAGCAACAGCAGCAAAACGAACGTTTTTCCCTAATCTAGACTCGTCAAAAAATTAAGCCAATTTTTGTGCTTACAGAGGACAAAAAGTTACAGAACATACTAAAAAATTAGCTCAATCCGACATACGAATAAAAAACGTAAAATCATACGGTGAACAGACTCGTGCTGAAACAGAAATTTCATGCACTAGGATAGCAACTTATAAGTCCAAATGAGTTTGACTTGACTCTTTATTGAAAACTCCAGAATTAAAACAACAAAAACTAATCTCTTGATACAGCAAGAGGAAACTAGGAAAATCCAAACAAAAACAACCGGGTTGCCTCCCGTAAAGCGCTTTCTTTATAGCCATATAGCTAGGCTTTACTTACTTAACATCATGATGGTTGGAGTGAGGTGGCTCGGCATCCCCAAGCTTGGATTCTTGTACTTATTTGATACATGTAGGGTGATCCCAGGGGTACATCCCCAAGCTTTATTGGTTGTCCCTCTTGATATTTGTTCATCTCACTCAACTCTTCCTCCTGAAAAATTCTTCTTACACAAATCTCAACATAAAACTTGATTAGAGGGGTTAGTGCCTCCATAAATAAAATCCACATAGGTACAGCAAAGACACATCATGAGTTGATTCTAAATATTAACTACTGTTACTACATTTTTGCATTGCTCCTTTATCAAAAGAACCACACAAAACACAAGTAATGAGAGCAATGCAAAATAAAGACATAATCTGCCAAAAACTGAACAGCCCGTAAAGAGTGAATTTTTAGAGGCACTTAAGTTGCTCAAATCAGAAAACTTAAAACTAATGAAATATGTAGTGATAACTAAATATTGCTATCGTAAATTACCAGGTCAAAATTCCACTTCTGTGATTTTAAACATTTTTCGCAGTGAAGTTCAGGAATCTGTTTTCTTGACAGCTAATTACTATTGTTTAATCCTATCTCTCATATAACATTACTCTTGCCATTTAAGATGAGAAATAAGACAGAAATGTGATGTTACAGTAGTGAACTAATATTTTTATTGTTTTTAGCTTTGGAAAAAGTTTTAATGATAGATACTTTGCAATGGTTTCATTGGCATGAACAACACATGTTCAAGGTCGATCCCAACTTCTCCATTACTCATCCTTCTCATTTACTTTCCCAATTTTTTTATAAAATGAAAATATTAAACTAAATGATAGATAACAGTAGGTAAAGGTATTTTACATGTTGAAAAAACATAAATGTGTGCTCAAACCGAATAGGAAATTAAAGCATAAGGAACACACCAAAAAATATTAAACAATTTATTTTTAAGTCTAACCCATTTCCTATGCATTGGCATTTTGTAATGAAACAAATAAAAGAAGCACATAATAGCAAGCATAGAAAGGTATATCAAGTGCAACTTCAATACTTTCAGCATAAAGAGGGGAAACTTAATATTGTTGAAATATGTGTAACCATGTTTCCCTCTCTCATAATAATTTTCAGTAGCATCATGAATAGATTCAACAATATGAATATCACATAAAACATTCTTATCATGAGCTACATGCATAAAAGAATCACTACTCTCCACATAAGTAAAATCCTCATTAGTGATAGTGGGAGTTAAACATTCATAATTTTCATTGCAATCATCATATATAGGAGGCATAGTATCATCAAAGTGAATTTTCTCCTCCAAGCTTGGGGAACTAGAAATATCATGCTCATCAAAACCAACTTCCCCAAGCTTAAAACTTTCCATAGAATCAGCAAGTATATCATTTTTATCCTCAATAGTAGGGGGACTAAAAATATCATATTCATCAAGACAAACTTCCCCAAGCTCAAGGTTTTCCTTAGCAATAAAGGTGTTCAAAGAATTAGTACTACCACAAATATGATTGTTGTGCAAATAATTTTTCAATTTCTCCTCAAACACTTCATGTCCTAATTCAAGGTAGATATTATAAAGTTCTAAAATTGTTTGGTTGTTTTCCTTTTTTTTTTTTTTGTGTTTTAGGTTTATATGTTAGTATGCAATGCAAACAAGAATAAAAGCTTAGCACAACGCTCCCCGGCAACGGCGTCAGAAAAGTGCTTGATGACTCCCAAGTGGAGGAGATCAATTGTAGTACCTTTCGATAAGTATTTGAGTGTCGAACCCACGAGGAGCTGAAGGTAAGCTATCTATTCTCTAAATACCTATAACCCTCTTATATGGCTGTTTATGCAAAGAATAAGTTTGACTAAAAGGAACTAACTAATTAAAAGCAAGTGACGTGGAGTGTGGTTTGTCTAGTAACTAGTGAAGCAAGTTTAAAATGCAAGTAATCCTAGAGCAAGTTTCTAAAGCGAGTTTCTAAGCAATTTTCACAAGTAGCAAGCAGCAAATATCTCAAGTATCTCAACGGAGCAAGTGTTCTAGCAATAGGTGTTCCGTTCATGTGGTTGTCACAATTAGTGAAGCACATGTTTTAGTCTTAGTTGTTTCTTCTAGGAAGGAGCCATGAATAGGTATAGTCAAGTAAATGATCTACAACCCCTTATGATGGATCATGTGGCCAAGTAAATGACTACACAAGATTGATTAAGACATAATGTCCCACCATAGCCTTACGTTCTAAGGTCCCCTATATATATCCCCCAATAACTTAACTTTGTGGCTCGGTCTCAGGTTACTGTCACTCCCAAGTCACCACCACTCCATTATTCTACCGGTGATCACCTTACATGCATTACCCAACATATGTGTGCACTCATATATTGTACATAAAGACAATCATAGAAGATAACAAACTTGTATGCAACCAATCAACGAACTATTTCACCATTGCCAAGAACAATTCACTACTCAAACATAGACGAGGAGACACAATACATCAAGGGAATATAGTATTGCATCATACATCGTGTTTGCCAAGATATTACAGTGGAGAGATGGAGCTGATCTTGCTGTAGATGTTGATGATGAACACGCCGGAGGGGGGTGGAGCCCTCCGGGGGTGATCCCGGCGGCGTTTCCCCCCCTCCGATCTTCTCCGGCGGCAGCCTTCTGTCTCTCTGTTTCGTGGTTTCGTCTCTCGGTGCCGCCTCCTTCTCAAAAAGTCCAGGGGACCCTTTATATAGTCGTTTTTAGGTCACGAGACTCTCGGGAGAAGAAAGATCGACGGCATCGGAGCCACGGGGGCAAAAAGGGGGCCCCACACGCGGCCAAGGAATCTGGCCGCGTGGAGGGTCCTCTTTTCCACCTGGTTAGCCTTTTGGCCCTCTACTTTGGCCCATGGTCTTCGTCTCGAAAATTCTGAACCGTGCTCTTTGGCCTTGCCCTTTTTGGAGTCCCGAAGCTCCCGGAAAGTCTGAAACACTAAAAAGTACGTTTTCTGGAAAAACAGGGTTAGCACCAAAAGAAGGGGGATTGTTCAGAAAATCCCCCAAATCATTATAAAACATGAATATAAGTTGCTAATATGTAGGAAAAACAAGTAATAACATGCAAAGTTCATGTATGCATTTTACATGTATCAGGGAGTCCGTCCCCTTATAGCAAATTAAGATAGAGCACACACTAACAAAAAGAAACTTCAAGATAAGCCCCGTGCCGATGTTGGGGTAAGGTGGCAGTACGGTAAAGGTTGTCTGGCGAAGACTAGGTTATGTGTCATTTTTGAAAACACGTTTTTCCCAAAAATGACCACTTCAACAATCCTCCGGTGGATAAGGCTTCACCTTTCCACCGGGTTTTCCATAAAGCCTTTGTTCTGAAAAAACATATTTTAGTGTGTCCACTTAGGGATTTATACTTTTGATGGTAATAAATACCATATGGTGGCTATGGGCTTGGTAACACCAAGTATCAACTACTGGCATAGTAATAGTATAATATTAATAGTAGTAATAGACACTCAAAATTAGTTTTTGGTAATCAAAGTTTTGTAAAACTTTTCAGAAGTAAAACATGCATGATAGATAATGATAAGTGTATCATAACAGCAAGCATCAGGATGGCTTGCCTTAAAACTCTTAATGTCCCTGGCCTTGAAGTAACTTGAACTTGACGCACAGCTGCACAACTGCTTCTTCTTCTCCTTCGTTTTCTAGCTTCGTAAAAGAAAAAGGACACACACTCAGAACTAAAGACCAAACAACTAAACTAAACAACACATACAACAAGCAAACTTATACTAGCGCAATCACTCAAACGTTATCGATAAATCTATCTCACAAACTCTCATGATACAAAACTATCGCCAAACAAACATATGGTTGAAAAAGCATATCCCACATCTTATATACCATATATGGAGTGGGTGTACCACTCTCATACCAAGATACATAAGAAGCTAAAAATATAGCTTGTGGGCACAAAAGGGTGAGGCTACTAAAATAATGACAATCAATCAAAGCAATACCCATGGCAATGGGTATTAGAAACACACAAGAAATCATCACCAAACAAGTTCACTATTTAGGTTTATGCATAGATAACAAGATACTACTAAACCCAACAACAACACTAGCACATCAATAACATGAGTACAATACTCATGCTAATGGGTGTACTCCGACAATTCCCAAACAACAAGCAAACACACCACATATGAATAGGCTAGTTATAGACTATGCTTATGTCTACTCAAAGTCAAGGAATCCATCAATCATGAAAATGAACAAACAAACCAGTAGCTCAATCAAAGGTAACAAGTCATAGAACACAACCTAACACACAATCATTAGAAGGAATGATACAACTAGATCATACATAACAACAGGAGTCCACTAATAGCATTCTAGTATGAGGGTCCTACACAAGCATGCTATAAGAAATAATTGCATTCTACAACTAATAGAAACAAGAAACTCCACAAGGCATGTCATAATAACAGAAGTAATAACATCCTAAATATGCTAGAATAAAACATACACTTATAAAATAAAGTACAACGATACTAGAGCAACTCAAACAATCTAGTGGTGACACTAGTTCATCACTAGAGAAGCAAACACCACTACAAGGAAACTCTAAACCAGAAATATATGAATGTAAATACCTACTAACAGCACATACACCTTACACATGCTAGTAAGCATAAACACTAAAATGATTCCATGAAAACATCTACTACGCAAGCATCAATCCATTCTAATAATACATGCCTTTCTAATCAATTAAATAGCAAGCAATCAAGGTACAAGCTATACAACCAGTAGCTATGCACTCAACACAAGATCAACTAAAAACTTTCAAAAATCCAAACACTCAATGAAAATCATTCACAAATAATTTACTAATCCCAAGGAAACATTCTATTAGCAAACAATTCAATTTAAGCAAACAATAGTGAAGCACTTCTTAACATGATACTCCTAAGGAATATTATGCTAACAAATGAATCACACCCAAACATACTAGGATTGAAAAAGAAAACTAAACACCTCACTTACATAAGTGAAATGACAACCATTTTCCTTGGTGGAAAATACTAGACAAACATATAGTAATGCATGCTATTTTCACACAAGTGTATGGTTGGGGATTTGGATCCCTAACCAAAATGCAATGGGACCAGTGGGTTATGGGCCCACTAATACCAAGGCAAAAGAGGTGTCAAGGCCTCTGGTCACACATGACAAAATAAAAAATAACAAAGCAATCAACCCATGGATAATCATACTAGTGAAAAATAATCCTAGTGAAAACAAATAACAAATATTGCACATGCTTTGCTACAAGATAACATGCAAGTTAATCAGAGATAAAAGCATCAAGATAACAGTACCAAAATGGTACTGGAATCAACTCAAACATAACACAAACCTAGGTAAAACAATCCTACAAGATTGGTTCACACAATAATCCAAATAATAAAACTAGGAAAATAACAAATGCTACATCTATAGCCAAATGATTTCCCAAACACGCACACACTTTATATGGTAGATTTACTGCAAGAAAACAACCTAATAACAAGTGGTAACACATATATACAAGCTAGGAAACAAGTCTCACACAATCAAACATTTTATTTCAAACAAATACACACATAACAACAAAAACAGAAAAGCTGCTGTATCTAAAAAGGCTCACCAAAAATAATCTAGAGCTCTAAAATTCACCCAATCTAGGATTACATAGATCTAGTCACACACAAACTCATCCAATTGGATTCACCTCAAAAAACATTTTTAAACTCCTTCTAAAAATCCTAGAAATGCCTACTGGTCATTTACCAAAATGGATGGAATTTCCATTTGGTAACTCACCTTGATGTTAGGACAACTCCTACGGATAGATCTACTCACTAGAAACTCAAAAACATTTGGTTTGACCAAAATGGAGAAACACACAAAAAGTTATGCTCCAAATGGTTAAAGAGACAGCCTCTGGCAAAATAAATACTACTCCAAAAATAAAAATGCAAAAGTAAAACCACCACTTGGATATGGTTAGGAATTTTTTTAGCTACCACCATGATTTTTGGTTTGGTCAAAAACCGATTCTTTCTATTTTTACCAAGGCCAAAGCTACATGTCAGTTTCTTCCTAAACAGGAAAGGAGATAACTCATAGGAAAAAAAATACTAAGCGGGCCGGATCTGCAGTGGCCGAGCTGCTGCTGGGCTGGGCTGGCCTGGATGTGGGGTGAAGAGGTAAGTGAGTCTGGACGGCCAGGATTAGACCAGATCGACGGCTGATGTGCGTCTTCAACCTCTAGCCATGCAAAACATGGGAAGAAACCCTAGAAAAGTTTGGGAGTTCATGGCGGCTCACCTAGGGCGGTTCTGGGCGATGTAGAGGTGCTGCAGGGGTTGAGGGAGGTCGAGGAACGCAGGGGATGTGTGCAGCTTCGACGGAAACGCTCCAAAAGACGGTGGTGCTCGAGGACGTCCTTCACGGGCCGTGGATGGCGCCACGAACGTTCAGGTCCACAAGCCAAACTCCCATGTCAGGGACGTGCTCCTTGAGTATGGCTTTCTAACGCAACAAACAAGGCACAAAACGGAGCACGGAGGTGGCGGTAACCTTTCCGGGAAGGTTCCATGGGCAAGGGCGAGAGCGAGCTTCTCCTCACTTGCAGAGAGTAAGAGGAGGGCTGAGTCTTGGTGGGGTGGTGAGGCAGAGGTGGGGGAGCATGGTGGCGAAAGGGACACGACTTTGGAGGCTTATAGCCATGGGGGTGAACGAATGGCAAGGGGGTGCTCAAGGGCCATGATGGACAATGAAATGCATGGCCTTGATGCCAA
Organism: Alopecurus myosuroides; assembly: GCA_028641055.1. Taxonomy (NCBI): domain Eukaryota; kingdom Viridiplantae; phylum Streptophyta; class Magnoliopsida; order Poales; family Poaceae; genus Alopecurus; species Alopecurus myosuroides. Next base: position 354,220,924 of record CM054058.1, read on the forward strand.
GGGCCAAGGTAGGCAAGGGGCAAGTCAAAGCTTGGCCTTTGGAGTGGATAAGAGGGCAAGGGGTGGCCACATTGGTCAAGGCATGGGTGCCCATGCCATGCCACATCAGCACTGTACCCCTCTCTTTCCCACACGTTTTCTTCCTCCCTAAGCCTTCTAGAAGCTCACCGAACGATCCAAAGTCGAGTATATACTATGGTAAACACATTAGACAAGGTCTAACTTCGAATATTGTAAGGAAAAGCAATGAAAACATCTGTCCAAAACTGTATCTACCACTGTTCCAAAAAAAAATCAGAAAATTCAGTTTTAAGGACTTAGAGAATTTTGCTAAGTGTTGAGAACTTCTAAAAACATCAGAAAGTTTACACTGTTTTCAAGGGTCAAATAAATTCCATTTTTTCTTTTCAAAGTGGGAACTTGTTAAACATGTTGTAAAATTTCAGAAACATATTTTGGAAAAAAATTAAATAGTTTAAAGCCATGAAAACAATGTGGGAAAAGGTGTACTCTCTGTTTTTCTCTGTTTTCCAAAAATGCCTTTTTCTGCCTTATTTTTATTCCACAAAGACAACAAGCAAAAGATCATTTTTATTAATCCAAAAATAAAACCAAGCTTATGGATTTGCAGTATATGTATCAAGGAACAAATAAAAGTCAAGAAAACATAAAAATAACATTTTATAGCCTAGTGAAAACAAAGGTAGAAAACAGGTACTTGGCTATATTTTCAGGGAATAGTTTCTATAGAAAACTTAAAAGAAAACTTACATAAATCATTTTGAAATTTTGTTTTCTGGGATCCAACAAGGTTAAAAGTTTATTTTAAGATTCAAACAAGAATGATCCAAGTCTTGGAATAAAATTCGCTTAAGAAATCAACAGGGAAAATATTATACAAGTGCTTTCAGAAAAATTGAAATGGGTTTTATCAAGAAACAAAACTTGTATTGCAGACATGACTAAGATAATGAACACATGTTAGTTCAAACAATCATGTTGTTAAAAAAATATGTTGGCCCTAATTTTTGTCTTCTTGAACACAGTACAAGATTCCAAATACTGGGGTGTGACAGACCTTCCCCCCTTAAAAGAATCTCGTCCCGAGATTCGCAGGCAAGCGAAAAAAGGGTGTGGTAAAAACAACAATGTTAGATCATTTGTTTACAAAAACAAGTGCTAGTGGTTGGTAACATCAAACACAGGTGCTTCCCCCTTTATTAATCTTACCAAAATCCACCGGCAAGTTAGTTTTTCCAAAGGTCTGGGTGCCATGTTCTAAACCTCTAACTCAATGTTCCTCAAAACCGTAATATTACTCTAGGGTTTATACTTCAGACAAGGATTACTTGCTTCCATGCTAATAAGATTATCATACCACTATATCTCCTTTGGGGCATAAACTCTCTCATCAATATATAGATCAATCAATCGGATATCCACCAATCTTTATTAAGCTCGAGCTTCCCATTGCTCAACTTCTAACAATCCAGGAAATCCACTATCTTCCTCTTAATCTAATATACTCCTAGAAATAGAGTCTCAAATCATTTGTCTCCCTCAAAGGTATTTCCTCAACGACCATATTGCTAAATCCAAACCATCAAAAACAACAAGCACAAACCAACTCTGTACTACTTATATAAATCCTTTTCTCAAAATATCCAAACTCATATCTCATGATCATTGCTAAATCATTTTACCCAAACAATCTCGATTGAGCGTGACAAGCTCCGAGAATAAATCATCAAGAATAATCATCTACTAAATCCAAGTCATATTGATTTTTCCTAAAATCCAAAATCATCCTTGTACATCCACCAATTACTTCCTATACCAAATCCAATATTTCTTCATCCATCTTTTACCAAAAATCCAATGTCTATCCCACTCCAACATGATCTTTTTACTACAATTTACCTTTCCACTAAAATCCAGGATAAGAATCACCTAGGCAAACATTATCACCATTATTCCCAATATCAGAAATTCTTCTCAACATACTACTTCTAATCAATCCAATCTACTTATATATCAAGTGCTTCCTAAAATCCAATAGTTTCCACCAATCTTTCTAAACCTCAAATCATTTCTTCCAGGCTAGAAATTTTAGTTACTGATAACTTCCAAATTTTTGGGGTCCACAACTAGTTAGCCCTAGATAGTATATACCATAATTCATCTCAACTAAAAACATGTGATCCTCAATCTTTCGCTCCTAAGCTAAACCTCAAATGAGTCTCCACAATCTCATTTCCTAAAATCTGTTTCTTCCAACATATATACGAGAGATCTTATTATCTAGTAACAATCATAGCTCATTAATCTAATATATTTTTTCCATCCTTTCATCTTTCTTTCAAACAGCTATAGAACATCCTAAGGCACCTTTCTCTTTGGTTTTGGAAAAGTTGATTAGAAATTTTTAAAACCGGTGTTAAGCTAAAGTTAGATGAAGTTACGTTAGTATTGTTAAATTTTTAAAGATACTTTTTCTAGTCTGTCGTGACACTTCTAGTGTTCTATTTACGTCGGATTTTTTATGGTACGGAGCCAAAACAAAACTATGGGGGTCACAGGTTTGGTTCGAGAACGTACCATTAGCTATGGCATGAGTCGCAGGGGCTTCTGCAACATCATCTGGGTCTCGAGGTCCACTCATCAAACTCTTGCGCTTCTTCCGGGTTGGAAGCTGGGTCTCGTGGGTTTCATCAAGACAAGCTAGATCATAATTCCTCTGGGAACAATAACGAGCGAATTGTCCGTCCTTTCCACAGATAGCAACCTGTGGTTTTGGGCTTGACATTCACACGCTTCCTTGGGGGTTGAGGCATCGCAAGAAAAATACTACGAGTCACATATGAACTAGGTTCTCCTTGCGTCACTACCTTCCTTTTGCGACTCTCAACTTGCAAACAGGTGTGGGTGCTCTCTCACAAGGACATCATTATTCTCAACATTGACTGTGCCAAGCTGAGTCAAATACTGTAGGGCAGCAAGGGTGGTATAAGGAGAGAGCAGGCAAAAAGGGTTTTTTGTTTTTGAAAACTTGCGAAACATACCGTCTCACAAAGATGAGAACGGCAGATAACAAAACAACAAACAAGCATCTATGAAGCAATCACAAACACAACCAAAGACTAACATACACATGAAACAGAGTCTCAACAAGCATAACATGATTTTAAGGTTCACATGGCTAAAGCATAAGGCTTACAACACATCTAGCACACACATAGCTCTTAGCAGAGTTCACACAACATAAACACAAACAAGCGTCTGGGTGGAAATAACACATCTCTTAACATCCTGCGGCAATCCTAAGTGATCGAGGAAGCGCGTAGCTATTCCTCCAACTCTTCAACTCTAGCTTGGCTGGTTGCAAGATGGTATTGAAGGCTTCTCACTTGTGCACGGAGATGGGATTCGACATACTTCATGGTCTTCCTTTGTGCCACGAGACGACGCTCGGTAGCAGAGGAAACTCTCAGGTCTTTCTCTAGCTGGTCTATCTCTCTTCCTAGGGTATCAAACTCTCCTCTGAGCTTATCAAGGGAGAACTGAGTGTTGTACAGTTGTCCCTCCATGTGCTGGAAGTGACGAGCAAACACAAAGTATGATAAGGGGTGGCCCAATCTTCTCAGTGAACTCACAGATAACTTCTGAATGATAACTAGTGCGCCACTAAGAACTCTCCCGGCTGATCCCTGATGCCAATGCAAAAGATAGCAACCCCAAGGATATTCTCAACTCCACACTCTTGAACAAGTGATCCACCGACTACAAGTTGTCCTGTACCGTCTTATTCCCAGTGGAACAGCAGGTAACACGTAAAGTTTGCAGATGAACTTCCAGATGAAGGCTTACAAGCTGTTTCAATCTAGAGGTCTAGGGTTTATGTTTTAACGTAGTCTAACCTCTCCAATGCGCCCAAGGGGGAATATAAGAGAGGGGGTGCGGCCACAAAGGGGTCCCTTGCGCAAGCACAAAACCTACTAGGTCTAGGACTCCTACCACTACCACAAATAGATACAAACCGACCCAAATAGGTGGGATTCGGCCAAATTGGTATACAAACCAATCCTAACACAACTAGGACTTGTATATGGCGCATAGATCCTCCTTGTGGGCGCCCTCCTCTTGCCTTGTCCATCTATGAGTGTGGAATAACATAATAGCATTGTTTTCCACACTTAGTGCATTTGACCTTGTGGAGGCACCATCCCCTTGTCATCATATCATTTGTTATTTGTTGTTTTCATCATGCTAGCACTTGATCTCCATCTCCTCTTCTAGTCCATATCCATCCATGTGTATCTCCTCTCCATGATCTCCATTCATGCTTCTGTTATCAATAAACCTGAGAATACATAAATGCATGGATTTAGGTAGTATAAAGTTCTCACAATTATAAACATTATACTCAAGTAGGAGTGAATTCACCTGTTGTTGTAATAGCTTGGTTCTTGATCTTGTCATTGGACCAATCCTTACTTCATTAGCTTGTATAGGAGCATCCTCATGTGTAACAATAGGTGAAGAGCTAGGAATGTCCTCATCATCCTCCCCCTCTTGAAAAGGCATCGACCTCGATGCTAAATCATCTCCATGGTAAGGTGTCAAATCAGCCACATTAAAAGAATTGCTAACACCAAACTCATCAATTGGGAGGTCAATCTTGTATGCATTATCATTGATCCTTGAAATAACTTTATAAGTACCAGAACCTCTAGGCATCAATTTTGATTTTCTCAATGTGGGAAATCTATCCTTTCTAAAGTGCACCCACACCATGTCTCCTGGCCGAAAAATAATCTCCTTCCTTTTCTTGTTTACCCTCTCGGCCACATGCTTTCCCTTCTTCTCAATAGCTTATTTTGTTCTCTCATGTATCTTCTTCACAAAATCAGCCCTCTTTGATGCCTCCATATTAATTCTCTCATGTAAAGGAAGTGGTAATAAATCAAGAGGAGTAATAGGCTTGAAACCATAAACCACCTCAAAAGGACATAATTGAGTAGTTGAATGCACAGCTCTATTATATGCAAATTCCACATGGGGCAAACACTCCTCCCACTCTGATGAGGACATCCCTAGCTCTTCACCTATTGTTACACATGAGGATGTTCCTATAAAAGCTAATGAAGTGAGGATTGGTCCAATGACAAGATCAAGAACCAAGCTATTACAACAACAGGTGAATTCACTCCTACTTGAATATAATGTTTATAATTGTGAGAGCTTTATACTACCTAAATCTTTACATTTGTGTATTCTTAGGTTTGTTGATAACACAAACATGAATGGATATCATGGAGAGGAGCTACACAAGGATGAGCATGGACTTCAAGAGGAGATGGAAAACAAGTGCTAGCATGGTGAAAACAACAAATAACAAATGTTATCATGACAAGGGGATGGTGCCTCCACAAGGTCAAATGCACTAAGTGTGGAAAACAATGCCATATTGTTATTCCACACTCATTGATGGACAAGGCAAGAGGAGGGAGCCCACAAGGAAGCATCAATGCGCCATATGAGTCCTAGTAGTGTTAGGATTGGTTTGTATACCAATGTGGCCGCACCCCTTTGTGTGTGGGGTCGGTTTGTATCCAATTGTAATAGGTATAGGAGTCCTAGTCCAATTAGAAGTGGTGCTTGCGCAAGGGGACCCCTTGTGGCCGCACCCCCTCTCTTATATACCCCCTTGGGCGCATAGGAGAGGTTAGACTACGTTAAAACCAAAACCCCTAGACCTCTAGATTAAAACTGCTTGTAAGCCTTTCATCTGGAAGTTCATCTGCAAACTTTACGTGATACCTGCTGTTCCACTGGGAATAAGACGGTACAGTACCACTTGTAGTCGGTGGATTACTTGTGCAAGAGTGTGGAGTTGAGAATATCCTTGGGGTTGCTATCTTTTGCATTGGCATCAGGGATCAGCCGGGAGAGTTCTTAGTGGCGCACTAGTTATCATACTGGAGTTATCTGTGAGTTCACTGAGAAGATTGGGCCACCCCTTATCATCTTGGTATCAGATTTACAGGTTGCCTCGGTGAGCTATCAATTTCCCTTTAGTTTTGAGAGTTTTTATTTCCTATCCAGAAAATTGCCCCACAAAAATAGTGTTAGTCTTTTCCATAGCCTAGATATCATCTTAGTTTTCAATTACTAGTGTTGTCTTTGTGTTCGATTTGTGTTGCTTTTTCTCTTTTTTAGATCTTTTGTTTTCGGCCAGATCTAGGTTTCTTTGTTCATCTAGTCGAATTATATCAAAAAATCACAAAAATATCCGCAGCACATCACCCTATACCACCCCAATCTGATCCATCCTAGTATTCCTACCACGACACAAAAGTTACCAAATCCCTGCCGCCACCCATCCCTAGTTGGTTTCGGATTTCATCCATAGCACACCACCCCACCGCTGCCACCATCCTTGTTCTAATTGCACTCGGATTCCCACCGTTATATCGCTTACCAAACCCCCCCCGCGAGCCGCAGCGCGCCTTACCACAACCAACCGCGCGCACACACCCCACGGCAGAGAAACTCTGCCGTCGCTGCCGCCAGCTGATCACCGCGCGCACTGGGAAAACCCCCGTAACGCGCTTACCCGCAGCCGTAACGCGAGCGCGCGCTGCCGCAGTACGAAAATCACCAGTTTTGCTGCCGCGCGCGTCTGCTAGCTGCTGTTTGCTGCCGCGGTACGATTTTTCGCCGTTTTGCTGCCGTAACGTGCTGCCGCGGTACAAAAACACCCTGTTTTGCTGCCGTGAGTCTGTTTTGCTGCCGTGAGTGTTCCAAAGCCACAATTTCACCTAGATTTCTTTGTTTTCCTTTGTTTTTCCTGTTTTTATCACTAGGACTAATATCTCCATACCTTGTGAACCATAGCCACAGCCTTTCTACAGCATTTTAATAGGAACTTGCCCACAAGTATAGCTATTTTGTGCTCTGACAGGCTGCTCATTTTTCATCACCACCATTGTGTTCACTTGTGTTTGGTTAATTGTTGCTCCTAGATTAGTGTAAGGCCATTGGAAAAATACATAAAAAAAAGAGAAAAGAGAAAAAGAGCAAAGTGCAAAAGGCCATATCATTACTATTGTTTACTAGTTGAGCTTGCCATTGTGACACTTGGTTTTTCATTGAGCAATCTTGTGCCTGTCAATTAAGAGCCTAGCTAGTGACTTTCTAGTGCATTGCAAAAATTCATCCATATATTTGTTTTGCCACATTTGTCTCCATTATAGTGTGAGTTTCCTTGGGTATTTTTTCTTCACTGAGACAACAAATAGGATTGTTACTTTGGTGATTGTTAGGTATCCATACCAAGCTCCACTAAATAACCTTGTTTGCCTTTGTGAGAGTTAAAAACCTGGGTATTCTCTCTTTCACACCAAAGCACTTTAATTGCCTCTACTTGTGGTAAGTATCTCTATTCACTTTGGAGTGATGGTGATCAATGAGAACAATGAATATGAGACAGGAAAATATGTGGCCGAGAGGATGAATAAGAAGAGGAAAGAAGTGATTTTTCGGCCAGGAGATATGGTGTGGGTGCACTTTAGAAAAGATAGATTTCCCACATTGAGAAAGTCCAAGTTGATGCCTAGAGGTGCTGGTCCTTATAAAGTTCTATCTCGGATCAATGATAATGCATACAAAATTGACCTCCCAATTGATGAGTTTGGTGTGAGCAATTCATTTAATGTGGCTAATTTGACACCTTACCATGGAGATGATTTAGCATCGAGGTCGATGCCTTTTCAAGAGGGGGAGGATGATGAGGACATCCCTAGCTCTTCACCTATTGTTACACATGAGGATGTTCCTATAAAAGCTAATGAAGTGAGGATTGGTCCAATGACAAGATCAAGAACCAAGCTATTACAACAACAGGTGAATTCACTCCTACTTGAATATAATGTTTATAATTGTGAGAGCTTTATACTACCTAAATCTTTACATTTGTGTATTCTTAGGTTTGTTGATAACACAAACTTGAATGGAGATCATGGAGAGGAGCTACACAAGGATGAGCATGGACTTCAAGAGGAGATGGAAAACAAGTGCTAGCATGGTGAAAACAACAAATAACAAATGTTATCATGACAAGGGGATGGTGCCTCCACAAGGTCAAATGCACTAAGTGTGGAAAACAATGCCATATTGTTATTCCACACTCATTGATGGACAAGGCAAGAGGAGGGCGCCCACAAGGAAGCATCAATGCGCCATATGAGTCCTAGTAGTGTTAGGATTGGTTTGTATACCAATGTGGCCGCACCCCTTTGTGTGTGGGGTCGGTTTGTATCCAATTGTAATAGGTATAGGAGTCCTAGTCCAATTAGAAGTGGTGCTTGCGCAAGGGGACCCCTTGTGGCTGCACCCCCTCTCTTATATACCCCTTGGGCGCATAGGAGAGGTTAGACTACGTTAAAACCAAAACCCCTAGACCTCTAGATTGAAACTGTTTGTAAGCCTTTCATCTGGAAGTTCATCTGCAAACTTTACGTGATACCTGCTGTTCCACTGGGAATAAGACGGTACAGTACCACTTGTAGTCGGTGGATTACTTGTGCAAGAGTGTGGAGTTGAGAATATCCTTGGGGTTGCTATCTTTTGCATTGGCATCAGGGATCAGCCGGGAGAGTTCTTAGTGGCGCACTAGTTATCATACTGGAGTTATCTGTGAGTTCACTGAGAAGATTGGGCCACCCCTTATCACACTCCTTCAAATTTTTCACGATCATACCTCTCAACAATGTGGACAATGTTCTATTAACCACCTCAGTTTGGCCATCAGTTTGGGGGTGGCAAGTAGTAGAAAATAATAGCTTAGTGCCAAGCTTACCCCAAAGTGTCTTCCAAAAGTAACTCATGAACTTGACATCTCTATTTGAAACAATAGTTCTTGGCACTCCATGTAATCTCACAATTTCTCTAAATAATAAATTTGCAATGTGAGAAGCATCATCACTCTTGTGGCAAGCAATGAAATGAGCCATCTTTGAAAATCTGTCCACAACCACAAAGATAGAGTCATGTCCTCTTTTTGTCCTCAAGCCCAAAACAAAATCCATACTTATATCCTCCCATGGTGTACTAGGTGATGGCAATGGTGTGTACAACCCGTGGGGTTTTAGCTTTGATTTGGACTTGTTGCAAGTAATGCATCTTTGCACCAATCTATACACATCTCTCCTCATATGTGCCCAATAGAAATTTTCAGCCAACATAAGCAATGTCTTCTCTCTTCCAAAGTGTCCCATCAAACCTCCACTATGAGATTCCTGTATTAAGAACAAACGCAAAGAACACTCGGGAATACATAATTTGTTAGCTCTAAATAAGTATCCATCATGTATATGAAATTTATACCATGCCTTAACATTAGTACACTTATTAAATGGCATAGAAAATTCATTATCTTCATCATATAAATCTCTAATACCCTCCAAACCCGAAACCTTAATTTCTAAATTTGAGAGTAACATATTCTTTCTTGACAAAGCATCGGCAACTACATTATACAATCCCTTTTTATGTTTAATGATGCATGGAAAAGATTCAATAAACTCAACCCATTTAGCATGTCTCTTATTCAAATTGGATTGGCACTTTAAGAATTTCAATGCTTCATGATCACTATGTATAATAAATTCTTTAGGCCACAAATAATGTTTCCACACCTCTAAAACTCTCACAAGTGCATATAATTCCTTATCATAAACAGAATAATTCAATTGTGCACCATTCAATTTTTCAGAAAAATAGGCAATAGGTTTCTTTTCTTGCATGAGCACACCTCCAATACCTATGCCACTAGCATCACACTCAATCTCAAATTGTTTATCAAAATTTGGTAGCATAAGAAGTGGGGCCGAAATCAATTTTTCTTTCAATGTATCAAAAGCAACATCTTGAGCAACACCCGACTCAAAATAAACACCCTTTTTAGTTAGATCATTTAAAGGGGCAGAAATTGTACTAAAATTAGGCACAAATCTTCTATAGAAACTAGCAAGCCCATTAAAACTTCTAACTTGACTCACATTAGTTGGAATTGGCCAATTTCGAATAGCTTAAATTTTTGATGTATCAACTTCAATTCCATGCTTAGAAACAACATAACCAAGAAAGATGACCTTATCTTTGCAAAAAGTGCACTTCTCAAGATTACCATACAATTTATTTTCTCTTAGCACTTGCAAAACTTGTCTAATATGATCAATGTGTTCATGTTCATTGTGGCTATATATGAGAATATCATCAAAATAAACTACCACAAATCTTCCAATAAAGTCTCTCAAAATATGGTTCATTAATCTCATGAAAGTACTAGGTGCATTAGTTAAACCAAAAGGCATCACTAACCATTCATACAAACCAAATTTTGTCTTAAAAGCAGTTTTCCATTCATCTCCCTCTTTCATTCTAATTTGATGGTATCCACTACGCAAATCAATTTTAGAGAAAAGTGTAGCACCACTTAATTCATCTAACATGTCATCTAAACGTGGTATAGGATGACGATAACGAATAGTGATGTTATTAATTGCTCTACAATCTACACACATGCGCCAAGTACCATCTTTCTTAGGAACCAAAATAACGGGAACAGCACAAGGAGAAAGACTAACTCGAATATAAAATTTATATAGTAGCTCTTGTACTTGCCTTTGTATCTCCTTTGTTTCTTGTGGATTGGTTCTATAAGGGGCTCGGTTTGGAAGAGATGTTCTAGGAATTAAATAAATTTGATGCTCAATCCCTCTCAATGGTGGCAATCCCGAGGGAATATCTCCTGGAAAACATCATCAAAATCCTGCAAAACATTAGAAACACCAAGAGGAATAGGGGTCATGTCATTAGAAACCAAAATCTCTCCCTTGTGAATAAGCACAATAGGGAGTAATGTAGGATCATCCCTAAATTCCCTCAAATCCTCTTTGGTGGCTAACATGCATAAGATGTTCTCTCTCTTTTTACCACTCGAATTGGTTTTACTATCACTCCCCAAAGCTTGTGAATTTTTTGATCCCTCTCTCTCTCTCTTTTTCCACTCTCATATCAATTTTGGATTGGGACTCATTTACAATTTGTTGTGGAGTCATAGGTCTCAAAATAATAGTCTTCCCATGATGATGCAACTCATAAGTATTTGCTCTTCCTTCATGCTTCACACTTCTATCAAATTGCCAAGGTCTTCCCAATAATAAGTGGCAAACTCTCATGGGCACCACATCAAACTCAATAGTATCCTTGTAAGGTCCAATTTGAAATTCCACACGCACCATATGAGATACCTTCATTTGTCCCGTGCTACTCAACCATTGTATATGATAAGGAGAAGGGTGTGGCAAATATTTCAAATTGAGCTTTGCACATAGATCTTTGCTAGCCAAATTCCTGCAACTCCCTCCATCAATAATGACTTTGCAAGCCATATTAGGACCAATAACAGCCTTTGTTTGAAACAAATTGCACCTTTGATTTTCAGGACTAGGCACAACACTCAATGAATTTTGTGTGCAAATAATAGATGGCATAGTAGTAGCATAAGCATCCAATGGAGTATCACTCAAATAGCCATCATCATCATCAATATCATTAGGATCAACATCATCACATGTCTCATACTCATTGTTGTCATTAATAATCATCACCTTTGTATTTGGACAATCCCTCTTGAAATGCCCCTTGCCTCCACATGTATGACATGTAATATCTCTATTCCTTGTAGTAGGAGCACTAGAACCCGAGGCACTTGCTGTTGGTTGAGTTGATTTCTTTGAAATAGAAGCACTAGGCTTGGCCTTGGATGATGAAACACCACGGCTAAGAGAAGGAGGAGGGGGTGCACTAGGCATAGTAGATGATCTCATGGGAAATCTAGCCCTTGTCCTTGTAGTAATTTTTGCCTCCTCAATAAGATGTGCTTCGGCCTCCCTTGCATGGTGTAGTAACTCATGTATATCATGATATTGGTGATGCCTAACAATGCCCTTGATTTTATAGTTCAAACCTGAAAGAAACCTTTGCATTGTTTGCTCCAATTGCTCTCTCACACGTGCCCTTTGCATGATTAATTCCATCTCTTGGTAATAAGCATCAACAGTCATAGTACCTTGCCTCAATTGTTGCAATTGATCAAATTGTTGCCTTATGTAATTTGGTGGAACAAATCTATCCCTCATGACTCTCTTCATTGTGTTCCAAGTGACAATGGGTAACTCACCATCTTATTGCCTCTTTCTCACAAGATTATCCCACCATCTAAGAGCATATCCATCAAACTCAGAAGATGCCAACTTGATTTTTCTATCCTCATTATACTCATGCATTCTCCATAGCTTCTCAATTTTTAACTCCCATAGAAAGTATTCTTCCACATCCATAGTATCAAAGCTGAAAGAAGGAATAGAGAATTTGGGCTTACTCAAACCATCCTCTCTTGGATTTTCATGACCCACATGATTAGGCACTCTCCTTGCAACCATATGATTGGCTCGGCCATTAAATCCTCCTCTAGCTCTATCTCCTCTAGCTCCACGACCAAGATGATTATCAACCTCTCCATTGGCTTCCAAGCCATTATTAGCATCACTATGGACACTAGCATTGTCATCATCAACAAGAGGAAATCTGTCTTGAATCATGGTTTGAAGTCCGGCAAGGGTAGTAGTCATTTGAGCAATTGAATCATTGATTGATCTCACTTCCCCTCTATTTGTCTCGGCCAACTTATGAGTGGCCTCCATCTTGGTCTCCATAGCTTGGAGAGACTCATATAATGGATCACATGCATCTTGTACAAATTGCTTGAGTCCATTATGATTGTCCATGATTTCTTTTGCCAACACACCTTTAAGAGCCTCATACTCCCTCCAATTAACTCCCTCCTTATGGTCCTTCTTTTGCTGCACAAGATCACCACTAGAAAGATCCATTAGTAGGTTAGTGTAATAGAAAGAAGTATAGGTTGTGGTGTTCTCTCACAACTCACTCAAAATCTAGCAAGACAATAGGTTATCTTACCCTTCCAAAGTGAATAGAAATACTTACCACAAGTAGAGGCAATTAATGTACTTTTATGTGAAGAAGAGAAAACCCAGGTTTTTAACTCTCACAAAGGCAAACAAGGTTATTTAGTGGGGCTTGGTATGGATACCTAAAAATCACCAAAGTAACAATCCTATTTGCTGTCTTTGTGAAGATATAAAAAATACCCAAGGAAACTCACACAATAATGGAGACAAATGTGGCAATGCAAATATATGGATGAGTGTTTGCAATGCACTAGAAAGTCACTAGCTAGGCTCTTAATTGACAGGCACACGATTGCTCAATGAAAAACCAAGTGTCACAATGGCAAGCTCAACTAGTAAACAATAGCAATGATATGACCTCTTTGCACTTTTCTCCTTTTCTCTTTTCTCTTTTTTTTATACTTTTACTTTTTCTATTTTTTGTATTTTCCCAATGGCCTTACACTAAGCTAGGAGCAACAATTAACCAAACACAAGTGAACACAATGGTGGTGATGAAAAATGAGCAACCTGTCACAGCACAAAATAGCTATACTTGTGGGCAAGTTCCTATTAAGATGCTGTAGAAAGGCTGTGGCTAAGGTTCACAAAGTATGGAAATATTGGTCCTAGTGATAAAAAACAGGAAAAACAAAGAAAAACAAAGAAATCTAGGTGAAAATCTAGCCCTAATAGCTCACGGCAGCCAAACAGCACTCACGGCAGAGAAACATCACGTTTCTGTACCGTACGGCAGGGAAGGCGAGCTAAAACTGTATCGCGGTAGCAATTGGATGCTCACGGCAGCAAACAGCGCACACGGAAGCAAAACTGTGAAATTCTCTGTCGCGGCAGCGCGCGCGTTCAAAACAGCAATTGGTAAGCGCGTTACAGAGAAAAGCAGCAGCCGCGGGCGTTACGTGGGCGCGGCAGTGGACAGCAGCGCACGGCAGTGTTTTGCTCGGATTCGCTGTCGCGGCAGCGCGCGGTGGATGCGATGGTAAGGAGTGGTGCGGGCGCGGGTGAGATTTTGTAACCGTGAGGTGGTGGGTTTCCGAGTGCGAGTAGGAGGCGGCAGCGGTGTGCGGTACGGCAGGGATTTGGGGAAAAACGCTGCCACGGTAGGATCTCTAGTAGAACTCGGATTGGGGGTGGTATAGTGAGCTGAGCAGCGGATTTTTTTGTAGTTTTTTGATAGGTTTCGACCAGGGGAACAAAGAACCCTAACCCTAGCCGAAAAATAAGAAATCTAAAAAGACAAAAAGGAACACAAAATCAAACACAAAAACAGCACTAGTAATTGAAACTAAGGTGATATCTAGGCTAAGGCAATGAACTACACTATTTTTGTGGGGCAATTTTCTGGATAGGTAATAAAAACACTCAAACTAAAGGAAAATTTGATAGCTCACCGAGGCAACCTGTAAATATGATACCAAGATGATAAGGGGTGGCCCAATCTTCTCAGTGAACTCACAGATAACTTCTAAATGATAACTAGTGCGCCACTAAGAACTCTCCCGGCCGATCCCTGATGCCAATGCAAAAGATAGCAACCCCAAGGATATTCTCAACTCCACACTCTTGCACAAGTAATCCACCGACTACAAGTGGTCTTGTACCGTCTTATTCCTAGTGGAACAGCAGGTAACACGTAAAGTTTGCAGATGAACTTCCAGATGAAGCCTTACAAGCTGTTTCAATCTAGAGGTCTAGGGTTTATGTTTTAACGTAGTCTAACCTCTCCAATGCGCCCAAGGGGGAATATAAGAGAGGGGGTGCGACCACAAAGGGGTCCCTTGCGCAAGCACCAAACCTACTAGGTCTAGGACTCCTACCACTACCACAAATAGATACAAACCGACCCAAATAGGTGAGATTCGGCCAAATTGGTATACAAACCAATCCTAACACAACTAGGACTTGTATATGGCGCATAGATCCTCCTTGTGGGCGCCCTCCTCTTGCCTTGTCCATCTATGAGTGTGGAATAACATAATAGCATTGTTTTCCACACTTAGTGCATTTGACCTTGTGGAGGCACCATCCCCTTGTCATCATATCATTTGTTATTTGTTGTTTTCATCATGCTAGCACTTGATCTCCATCTCCTCTTCTAGTCCATCTCCATCCATGTGTATCTCCTCTCCATGATCTCCATTCATGCTTGTGTTATCAATAAACCTGAGAATACATAAATGCATGGATTTAGGTAGTATAAAGTTCTCACAATTATAAACATTATACTCAAGTAGGAGTGAATTCACCTGTTGTTGTAATAGCTTGGTTCTTGATCTTGTCATTGGACCAATCCTTACTTCATTAGCTTGTATAGGAGCATCCTCATGTGTAACAATAGGTGAAGAGATAGGGATGTCCTTATCAAAGTATTTCGTGACATCTATGGGCTTGTTAAGTGATCTCTGGGGTCGGCGGTGCTAGCAAAGGAGCACAAATGGTACAGACCACCAACCAAAATCGTCCATCATGGTGAATCTGAGCTCCCTTGAAATCAGGTACTGGGCGACCGATAAGACAATTCATCTTGATCAAATCCTCCTCAAAGCGGCGGTAGCAAGGTGCATGCGAACCCAGCCGGAAGGATTCGGTGAAGACAACTGCCATCTATACCAAATGTTTAGGTATAGTTTAAGTTAAGTAATAGTGTGCAAAGTTTTAAGATGCTCAAAAGTATCTTAGTATAAGTAGAGTTTTCAAAAACACTGAGGGGATGGAATATATAGAATATTTTGGTACATAGTCATCTTAGTGACTTAGTTTTATTAACTTTCATGTCAGAGTACTAGCTAACGTCCATGCTAACTAAGGTCTCCTAAGGTCAGGATAGCTCTGATACCAACTCTGTAAGGTCCCCCAGAACCACTTATCAAGGACACCTCCGATATGCATACATTCACGTTCCCAGATCACACCAGTCGTGAACAACATATCAAGTTGGTACACAGATACAATATCCATTACACAATTACACAAACACTTACAAAAGAGACCTGGTCACATGACCAAGTCCACACAACTACCACGCAGGGCAAACACACAACACACACAGCGGAAGACTAAACACACACATACGTAGTAGAGCCCAAGTCACGCCTTAACCTACATGCTGCTGACCGGGAGATGATCCTAGTTCGCAAAGCCATCAGTTCCATACTCCTCCTCGTAGATCTCCTCTTCTCGATGTCTGGCAAGTAAATACCAGGGACGAAACCAATATGAGTACATTTGAATGTACTCAGCAAGACATCCACCATGTAGCTTACCAAAATACAAGTATGCTTATATAGTGGAATAGGTAGGCTATACAAAGGGTTCGCTATCAATGATATATGAAAGATATATCATAGTTGATTTTGAAAATCTCTGTATCTTTGTTGAAGAAGATACTTCAAAAGAAAATAATATAGTTTTCTTTCTCTTGTAGATATCACATGTACAAGAGGTTTTGTAAAACTTTGTTAAAAGAAAGTTTTCTCTTTGCAAAACTTCTTGGAATCGACTTCTAGTTTTTGTTGAGAAAAGAAAGATTTTCTTTGCAAAACTTTTTGTAAAACAACTTCTGGCTTTTTATCAACGGTACCTCCACGGTACAAGATTTCCTCCTTCCAGTGCTTCACGAGTCCAACACCTTTTTGAAAAATCCTTTTTGAAAACGCTGACACAATGCAAGCTACATGGCCATTCAACTGTCCATATCCGAGGACGCGACTATTCCGGATAGTTCTACTCTGCAGAGGTGTACACAATCCACCAGATCCAGTAAATCCGCCATGAACAACCACAGACTGTAACAACAGTATGTGGACATCAGATAACTGATCCTAACCATCCACTATGATCAAGCTAGAATATGTCTATCTCTTCAGCTGAGTATGTGCTCCCCGGCATCAGGTCCCACCTCGCCAAGACAGGAGCCGCAACTGATGCACCCGGAGGAGAACTTAATCCCTCACTGTGTATGTCACACGTTTCATAACTTGGCGACAATTCGGTTCGAGGGAGTCCGCCCCTTATAGCAAATTGAGATAGAACACACACTAACAAAAACAAACTTCAAGTTATGCCCCGTTCCCATGTTGGGGTAAGGTGGTAGTACGGTAAAGGTTGTCTGGCGAAGACTAGGTTATGTGTCATTTTTGAAAACACGTTTTTCCCAAAAATGACCACTTCAACAATCCTCCGGTGGATAAGGCTTCACCTTTCCACCGGGTTTTCCATAAAGCCTTTGTTTTGCAAAAACATATTTTAGTGTGTCCACTTAGGGACTTATACTTTTGATGGTAATAAATACCATATGGTGGCTATGGGCTTGGTAACACCAAGTATCAACTACTGGCATAGTAATAGTATAATATTAATAGTAGTAATAGACACTCAAAAATAGTTTTTGGTAATCGAAGTTTTGTAAAACTTTTCAGAAGTAAAACATGCATGATAGATAATTATAAGTGTATTATAACAGCAAGCATCAGGATGGCTTGCCTTAAAACTCTTAATGTCTCTGGCCTTGAAGTAACTTGAACTTGACGCACGGCTCCACAACTGCTTCTTCTTCTCCTTCGTTTTCTAGCGTCGTAAAAGAAAAAGGACACACACTCAGAACTAAAGACCAAACAACTAAACTAAAGAACACATACAACAAGAAAACTTATACTAGCGCAATCACTCAAACGTTATCGATAAATCTATCTCACAAACTCTCATGATACAAAACTATCGCCAAACAAACATATGGTTATATACCATATATGGAGTGGGTGTACCACTCTCATACCAAGATACATAAGAAGCTAAAAATATAGCTTGTGGCCACAAAAGGGTGAGGCTACTAAAATAATGACAATCAATCAAAGAAATACCCATGGCAATGGGTATTAGCAACACACAAGCAATCATCACCAAACAAATTCACTATTTAAGTTTATGCATAGATAACAATATACTACTAAACCCAACAACAACACTAGAACATCAATAACATGAGTACAATACTCATGCTAATGGGTGTACTCCGATAATTCCCAAACAGCAAGCAAACACACCACATATGAATAGGCTAGTTATAGACTATGCTTATGTCTACTCAAAGTCAAGGAATCCATCAATCATGAAAATGAACAAACAAACCAGTACCTCAATAAAAGGTAACAGGTCATATAACACAACCTAACACACAATCATTAGAAGGAATGATACAGCTAGATCATACATAACAACATGAGTCCACTAATAGCATTCTAGTATGAGGATCCTACACAAGCATGCTATAAGAAATAATTGCATTCGACAACTAATAGCAACAAGCAACTCCACAAGGCATGTCATAATAACATCCTAAATATGCTAGAATAAAAAATACACTTATAAAATAAAGTACAACAATACTAGAGCAACTCAAACAATCTAGTGGTGACACTAGTTCATCACTAGAGAAGCAAACACCACTACAAGGATGTATAACTCTAAACCAGAAATATATGAATGTAAATACCTACTAACAGCACATACACCTTACACATTCTAGTAAGCATAAACACTAAAATGATTCCATGAAAACATCTACTACGCAAGCATCAATCCATTCTAATAATACATGCCTTTCTAATCAATTAAATAGCAAGCAATCAAGGTACAAGCTATACAACCAGTAGCTATGCACTCAATACAAGATCAACTAAAAACTTTCAAAAATCCAAACACTCAATGAATATCATTCACAAATAATTTACTAATCCCAAGGAAACATTCTATTAGCAAACAATTCAATTTAATCAAACAATAGTGAAGCACTTCTTAACATGATACTCCTAAGGAATACTATGCTAACAAATGAATTACACCCAAACATACTAGGATTGACAAAGAAAACTAAACACCTCACTTACATAAGTGAAATGAGAACCATTTTCCTTGGTGGAAAATACTAGACAAACATATAGTAATGCGTGCTGTTTTCACACAAGTGTATGGTTGGGGATTTGGACCCCTAACCAAAATGCAATGGGACCAGTGGATTATGGTCCCACTAATACCAAGGAAAAAGAGGTATCAAGGCCTCTGGTCACACATGACAAAATAAAAAATAACAAAGCAATCAACACACGGATAATCATACTAGTGAAAAATAATCCTAGTGAAAACAAATAACAAATATTACACATGCTTTGCTTCAAGATAACATGCAAGTTAATCAAAGATAAAAGCATCAAGATAACAGTACCAAAATGGTACTGGACTCAACTCAAACATAACACAAAACTAGGTAAAACAATCCTACAAGATTGGTTCACACAATAATCCAAATAATAAAACTAGGAAAATAATAAATGCTACTTCTATAGCCAAATTATTTCCCAAACATGCACACACTTTATATGGTATATGTACTGCAAGAAAACAACCTAATAAAAAGTGGTAACACATATATACATGCTAGGAAACAAGTCTCACACAATCAAACATTTTATTTCAAACAAATACACACATAACAACAAAAACAGAAAAGCTGCTGTATCTAAAAAGGCTCACCAAAAATAATCTAGAGCTCTAAAAATTCACCCAAGCTAGGATGACATAGATATAGTAACACACAAACTCATACAATTGGATACACCTCAAAAAACATTTTTAAACTCCTTCTAAAATCCTAGAAATGCATACTTGTCATTTAAACTCCTTCTAAAAATTTGGCAACTCACATTGATGTGACGACAACCCCTACAGATAGATCTACTCAATAGCTACTCAAAACAATTTGGTTTGACCAAAATGGAGACACACACAAAAAGTTATGCTCCAAATGGTTAAACAGACAACCTCTGGCAAAATAAATACTACTCGAAAAATAAAAATGCAAAAGTGAAACCACCACTTGTATATGGTTATGAATTTTCTTAGCTACCCCCATGATTTTTGGTTTAGTCAAAAACCGATTGTTTGTATTTTTACCAAGGCCAAAGCTACACGTCAGTTTGTGCCTAAACAGGAAAGGAGATAACTCACAGGAAACAAAATCTAAGCGGGACGGATCTGCTGTGGCCGAACTGCTACTGGGCTGGGCTGGCCTGGACGTGGGGTCAAGAGGTAAGTGAGTCTGGACGGCCAGGATTAGACCAGATCGACGGTTGCTGTGCGTCTTCAACCTCTAGCCATGCAAAACATGGGAAGAAACCCTAGAAAAGTTTGGGCGTTCATGGCGGCTCACCTAGGGCAGTTCTAGGCGATGTAGAGGTGCTGCAGGGGTTGAGGGAGGTCGAGGAACGCAGGGGATGCGTGCAGCTTCGACGACAACGCTCCAAAAGACGGTGGTGCTCGAGGACGTCCTTCACGGCCGTGGATGACGCCATGAACCTGCAGGTCCACAAGCCAAACGCCCATGTCAGGGACGTGCTCCTCGATTAGGGATTTCTAACGCCACAAACAAGGCACAAAATGGAGCACGAAGGTGGCAGTAACCTTCCCGGGAAGGTTCCGCGGTGAAGGGCGAGAGCGAGCTTCTCCTCACTTGCAGAGAGTAAGAGGAGGGCTGAGTCTTGGTGGGGTGGTGAGACAGAGGTGGGGGAGCATGGTGGCGAAAGGGACACGGCTTTGGAGGCTTATAGCCATGGGGGTGAACGAATGGCAAGGGGGTGCTCTACGTTGATGCCATTGAGTGGCATTGGGGTGCTCAAGGGGCATGATGGACAATGCAAGGCATGGCCTTGATGCCAAGGGCCAAGGTAGGCAAGGGGAAAGTCAAAGCTTGGCCTTTGGAGTGGAGAAGAGGGCAAGGGGTGGCCACATTGGTCAAGGCATGGGTGCCCATGCCATGCCACATCAGCACTGTACCCCTCTCTTTCCCACACGTTTTCTTCCTCCCTAAGCCTTCTAGAAGCTCACCCAAGGATCCAAAGTTGATTATATACTATGATCAACACATTAGACAAGGTCTAACTTCGAATCTTGCAAGGAAAAGCAATGAAAACATCTTTCCAAAACTGTATCTACCACCGTTCCAAAAAAAATCAGAAAATTCAGTTTTAAGGACTTAGAGAATTTTGCTAAGTGTTGAGAACTGCTAAAAACATCAGAAAGTTCACACTGTTTTCAAGGGTCGAATAAATTCCAATTTTTCTTTTCAAAGTGGGAACTTGTTAAACATGTTGTAAACTTTCAGAAACGTCTTTTGGAAAAAATTTGAAATATTTTAAAGCCATGAAAACAATGTGGGAAAAGGTGTACTCTCTGTTTTTCTCTGTTTTCCAAAAATGCCTTTTTCTGCCTTATTTTTATTCCACAAAGACAACAAGCAAAAGATCATTTTTATTAATCCAAAAATAAAACCAAGCTTATGGATTTGTATTATTTGCTTCAAGGAACAAATAAAAGTCAAGAAAACATAAAATAACATTTTATAGCCTAGTGAAAACAAAGTTAGAAAACAAGTACTTGGTTATATTTTCAGGGAATAGTTTCTATAGAAAACTTAAAAGAAAACTTCCATAAATCATTTTGAATTTTTTTCTTGGATCCAACAAGGTTAAAAGTTTAATTAAGATTCAAACAAGAATGATCCAAGTCTTGGAATAAAATTCACTCAAGAAATCAACAGAGAAAACAACAGGGAAAATATTATACAAGTGCTTTCAGAAAAATTTAAATGGGTTTTATCAAGAAACAAAACTTGTATTGCAAACATGACGAAGATCATGAACACATGTTAGTTCAAACAATCATGTTGTTAAAAAAAGTTTGTTGGCCCTAATTTTTGTCTTCTTGAACACCGTACAAGATTCCAAAAACTGGGGTGTGACAATAAAGAGGAGAAGGGAACCATCTATCTACTGCTATGGACCCGTAGTCCAAGGATGAACTACTCACACATCACTTCGAAGGCAGGAATGGTGATGTAGAGCCCTCAAGTGACGATTTCCCTCCCGGTAGGGTGGCGGGGAGAGTTTCAGAACCGTCTCAAACTAGGGTTGATGGTAACGACGGCTACAGAATTTTTTGTAGATGGAGGATTGGATATTTAGGGTTTTCCCGAGAAGGAGCTTATATAGGCGAAAGGGTGACGTCGGTGGGCGCCCGAGGCGCTCACACCACCTGGTGGCGCGGCCAAGGGGGGCACGCTACCCTATGGTGTGACTACCTCAGGGCCCCCCTCCGGGTCTCCTCCGGACTCCGTTTACGTGTGAGGTGCAGGGTGGCGCAGGGGTTCCTCCTGTGCTGGCCCGCCATCATGGGGGAGCGCCTCCCCTTAGCCGCCTTCCTACATGGCTTGTTGGTGTTGTAGATGAGCCCTCCCACATGGAGATGAGGCCATGGGGGAGGCAAAATTCGTAGCTTTTGGTGGATGCCCAAGAATTAGGGTTTTCCTCTCCTTATATGTATGTTTATGATGATCTATGGCCCTCCGATGGGTGCCCCTTTGATCCAAGGGCTCTTAGGCACCTCTAGAACCTTCTTAGGGACTCCTCTCAGCCCCCATGAGGTCCCAAAGTCGTGTCTTGGCCGAATCCATCAAGTATGGTAAGAGTTGGACTCAATCACGTCACTCGTTCTCATAATCCCGTAATCAGATATTTGGCCTCTAATAAAACGAGCCCATAGGTCGCATACGAACTCTGATTGGGCTATTATTGGGCTTAAACGAAATTTATAAAAATTCCAACAACTTTGTAGGCAATTTGATCTTCAATTGACGATTTATAAAAACTATATGGTGGACAAATTTCAAGAAAGTAGTCCTCGTCCAACAAGGCTCCTCTTGCGTTTTTTGCCAATTTCCAAGTAATTCCTACACATCAAAGTGTAAAAAAAAGAGTTTGTGCACTTTGCAACCATTAATAGGTTAGTCCAATAAATAATATAAAACAAAGAAAAACATAGAGAAAACATGTAGAAAACAAGTATGAAGCATAAAAAATTATAGATACGTTTGGAACGTATCACACATTATATCATCAGTTTAATGGCAATCTCAAATTCCAGTACACCCAAAAGATGATATTTTAGTACCACGAGCAATGATAAAAAATTCAATGCATGCACACCATGAGATACTACAAGACACCTCTCGAAATGCGCTTGAAGCAAAAATGAAAACCCTGAAACCAGTTTAATACAAGATTCATCTAGCATTGGTCAAACAGGGTAAAAGGAGTGCCTATATGATCGTGTACTAATACATAGCTCATTGTATATAGTACAAGATCTTGTTGATACTCCCCTTGCCATGGCATATTTACAAATCATCGGCTACGACAAAAATGCACACGCAATTTGACATTGGCCACAGAAATTCGAAGAACAACATGCAAGCAGAGCCGGGGCCACCGGACCAAAGAAAAAACACGAAATAAATGTGCATACAACTTCGGTCCAGTAGCCTCGGCTCTGTCACGCAGTTGGCAATATGGTTCATTGCTGGCCGAATATAACTAGGCCACAGAAATCCCAAATATAAGACCTAAACCAAAAAAATAACCCCAAATCTAAAAGTAATATAACTAAAACATTTAGATCAGATGAAAATATTACAACCAAACGGACACAAATCATCGCGGACATTCATGGTATAAACTAAAAAAATACCACATGTTTAAATTTAGAGAAAACCGGCGAAAAGCCCCAAATAAGAAGGTCTTACCGCGTAGATCGAACCCTAAAATCGCGTAGATATACTCTACATGTCAACCTATGTCCATATATCTATGTTGATCTACAGATCTACGCTACATGGGAGTGCGGAAGGGGTTTGAGAAGGTCTTACCGCCATTGATGAAGTTTTCAACGAAGACATGATGCAATCCGACCGAGGAAGATGAGATGTAGCACGATCAAGGACGACGGGATGACCGACCTTTGTGGTGACCCAACACACCACTGCATGTGTAGTGCGCAAGTCGATGACATAATACTCACAAAAGGACTTATCCGTGAATATTACATCCCTCAGAATAGTACAACAGAAACACATCGGGACCAGGCAAAGCTATAGAATACAAACATCATTACAAAATCTCGAGAATCTCCTTGAAGAATCAAAGAAGATCTCATACAAATGAACATCAGAAGAAGCAATTCGAAGATCCAAGCTGGAGAATTACTCTAGCTCAGAACTAATCTACTACGGCTGATGTCAGCCCTAATCTAAGGCTTTGTAACAGCTAAGTCCACGAATGGTCTTTACCTACACCTTGATAGCTTCTCTTCCACCAGCGTTGTTGATAACGATGTTGTACTCGCTAAGTAGTATAATACTCCACCTAGCTTCATGGGGTAACGATGGCTTCACGATGACGACTTCCATAAGACTTCAACTCTAAGCAGGGGTCAAACAGGAACGAATGAGTAACGAGCGTTACACAGCAAGTTCATGATATATAGTGGGTAGTTTGATGTACTAACTATAGCTTTAGACTCGAGAGAGTCATAAGATAATTCAAGGTTTTTGTAAATCTTTCTTCAAGAGGTTGCTTTTAATTCTGAAAACTATGCCCGCCAGATCTTCACAGGATTAGAACTTCATGGAGTTGCCTTTCCTGCGGCGTTCGCAGCTCCTTCCCGGAACAAGGGGTAACATGCCACATCCTTTTACACTCTGTAGAGGTGCGTTACTTTACCCATGGACGACCAAGACCATGTTGCACAACCAGGTGTACATTCCTGTCCACTCCCACTCAGGTGTGGGGCCCGGTTGTTGGTCCAAGCCAAACCGTGCTTCTCCGCACAACGCATGCCCACACATATCTGCCAGCAGGTTGAACGCCTGATTCCACCCCTCACGATGGATATCTACGCGCCCCTGGCAGACCATCATAGACCCGCAGAGTCCGTGGGAATTAAGGGATCCCACCCATGTGCATGTAGTCTCGCAAGACCTACAGCGTACGTCTCTGGCAGCCCGTTGACATGCGAACGAGAAAAGATCACAGCTGACTTACTCCCCCCATAGAAGACCCATGGTTAACACGAATTTACGACGCAAGAATCCTGACGGCAGTTGTGATTAATCCTAGGTAATACTTTCCCATGCAGATGGAACCTTCCTTTGACCTATTCATCTTACCATGGTCCCATCCGCCCACCAAACAGAACACTACCACTCGGGTAGTCATTCAATTAGTCATATTATTATAAAAAATAGGATCATGCATTCTTTTGAGAGTAGGTGATAATACGATAGGGTTTTTGCAATTAGTTTGTTATGAAGTACTACAAAGGATATGAGCAAGTGATGAACTTGCCTGATGTTGAAATAACCATAATAATCAATGTCTTCGGGGTTCGAGGGTCACGTAGGAAATCCCGACATCTGAAAGATAGCAAAGTAGTCCCGGTAAGGACTGCTGAAAACACTGGCAATATGATACATGCATAATAATGAGATGCATCGCAAAATACCCTGGAAAACACCCCAGCTTACAAGTGTAAGCCACGTTTGATATGATATCTCAATCACACTTGTTTTAGATGAATTGTTTCATTACTTGAGGTGATGTGGTTACTACTTATTTTAGAGTTACATGTGTTTCACTTTTACTTGGCAAACAATTGTTATCAAATTTAAGTAGATGTGTTATTGCTTAGTTGGGTAATAAAACAATGACACGAGGAAATCAACTTACTGAAAAGATAGTCACATTTTATTTTATATTCAAAAAGGGTAGAGCTTATGACAAAGGGTTTAATTGAAAATGATTAACTAGTACAGTGAACTCTATCATCACAATACTTGCTACGGACTTGTGATGATAGGTTTAGTAGGTGTGGACAACATGGGAGTTTTATTTCTAAGGAAAATGATATTAAGATAGTTATTGCTGGTTATAATGGAATATTATAGTATTCCATTAATCTCTTAGAAACAAGTTTATAAGTTAAACAAAATATTTTGTGTTTGACATATTTGAGTTGAAAATGTTTTTTTCTTTAATTTGATACCTCATTTGAGGTATTCTGAAAATATTTGAATAAGACATTAGTTTATTAATTTTAAATGAATTAAATGATTAGACAAAATATTGCACACATAAAACTTGGTCAAATGACTTTCAAAACATCATAGATGAGTTGTATATGTTATTTGGAGCATTTTGGTATATAACTTGTATTTTTCTGATTTTATGAATTATTTATTATTTTCTCAATTTTAAATGATTTAATTTAATTAAAGAAAATATTTAAATTTAAATTTTATTAAATATTTTTGAAAAGTTTATAAACATTTAGATTGTGTTTTTCTAAACATTTCTATATTTATTTCATATTTTTCTGATAAACAGAATTAAAGTTATTGAATTAATAAGGTTTAATTAATTTCTGCCCTATTTTAAATTGACAGGTGGGTCCCACCTGTCATATTGATTTTTAAATCAAAAACAAAATAAAAAGAAAAATAAATTTAGATTTAACGTCATGGTGATGTCACAATGACATCACCCGAGCTTGATCCTCACGGATGGATTTCAGTCCATCAATTCGATGCAAATTTGTTCAATTAATTAACTCTATAAGGTAGAGGTGCCAACGGCGAGTCGCTAGACAGCGGCGCGGTGACCAAATGGTCACCGGCGGCTCGCCGGCGCGCAAGGCGCGGCGGCGGAGCTCGGTCGGCGGCGACCCGAGGAATTCATCGACGAAAATAACGAAGGAGGGCACCCAGAGGTTGCTTATCTCACCCTGAAGCCCGTTGAAGTGTCGGGAAAGCAAGGCGAGGTAGCATTCGACGGCGAGGAGCTCTTCCCTTCGACGGCCGGAGAAGATGGGCCGGCTCGATTCGGGCGGCTCTGTTCTTCCCAGCAAACGAGGCTCGGTGGGGAGGTGAAGGAAAGCATGTCGGTTCTCCCGGTGGTCTCGGCTTGCTCCTGGATGGCCGGAGTCGACGGCGATGGCCGGTGTCCGCACGGTTAGGGTTAGGGCTTGCTCGCGAGGAAGCAGCAGAGAAAGAGGGAGACTGCGAGGAGGAAGAGGAGCTCACGGCACTCCCTCCCGGTTCTTATACGTGCGCGAGGAGGCGGCGATAGACGACACGGCGATGATGACGCGATGGTGGCCGCTTCGGCCTTCTGGCCGGAAACGAGGAAGAAGAAAAAGAAATGGAATCTTTCGATAACCCCCTGAGATTTCTGTAAATTGCATTCTAGTCCTTCCGTCTTAAAAATAGATAAGAAACCTTTGTTTTTAGGGCCTTATTGCAAAGATAAAAATTATTAAAAATCAGTTTTGAATTCCTCATCAAATTTCCAATCTCACCATGTTTTGTTTTGGTGAATTTGAGCAATATTTGTATTTTTTATTTAGGGTGCTAGATTAAGTGGTTTTTGCTATTTTCTCTCTATTTAAATTTCAATTGAGTTTTAATCTCCTTTCCTCCATAGTATCATATGACTATGACATGTCAATCATGTTATTTCAATAATGGTGAATAATTTTAGTTATTAGTCTGTTGGAAAATCGTTTGGTAAAACTACTTGGTAGTGTTCTATGCACTGTTATGAAAATCA
Organism: Alopecurus myosuroides; assembly: GCA_028641055.1. NCBI lineage: Eukaryota > Viridiplantae > Streptophyta > Magnoliopsida > Poales > Poaceae > Alopecurus > Alopecurus myosuroides. Next base: position 354,248,471 of record CM054058.1, read on the forward strand.
CTTAATAGAGAATTTGTATTCCATGACATACCAAGTTCTTTTTATTAGGTAATGAACTTATTTTCTCTTATGAGGCTTTGTTATTTCCTAATTGAAACTCCTAGCAAGTTTGGTTGATATTTTACTGAGGTATGTGTATTATATGTTTGCCGTTTTCAGTACTTGATAAAATGGAAAACGTGTGTGGTTGTGGAATCTTATTTACTTGTTTTTCACATAGGTTCCAATTGTGGATAATATCTAATGTTGTTTTAAAACATGTAATCATTTACATGGTTATATGTAGATGAGTTTTTGTTATCATCTATTAGTCTTACATGTGAAAAGGATTTGGAAAACAAGGTTTTAAGCTTGTTTTCATCTACCTCCACATATCAAGACATGTGGATGTAATGGCTTGTTATTATCCCATACTTGATAGTTGTTTCCATTAAAAATATTATTATGAGTTCATCATCTCTGATGAGCTTGATAGAGGTTATTGATTCTCTGTTATATCCTACTGGATAAATTCTTATGCTCCCTTACTGAGGCAGTGTTGCTTCGTGTGGTGTTCTGTTGCTTGATGTTCTTCTCTCTAGTAGCCACTAGCATTCTGTTTTCACCTTGTGTCAATTGCAAGTAATATTATCTCTTGGATTCAATCTTCAACTATCTCACCCTTGTTGTGAGAACAAATATTTATTCCAAGCAAAGATTTTACTTAGATGATTATATCGTGGTTTCTTGTTTCCTTAGTGTTATTCTTTCTGTTGGTTGATGATAAAAGGAGTGTAGGTGTAGTTTATGACATCAGTTAGCCTTAAGCATATAAGAAGAATCCGTTGACAAGTTTGCAAGGCTTGTCCCCAAATTACTTTTCATATACAAGAGACTGAGATGTACTAGGTTATTCAACCTTCTGTTTATTTGTGTATGACACTCAATTGTTTGAGTATACAAGAGTGATCTGTTAACAAGGTCTAGAAACTTGTTACCAAACTACTTCTATATAACACTAACATTGGAGTATCACACAATTTCAGGAGTGTTAATAAGATATGATCATGATATAAGAGTTTTCAAGTACTCTTATAGTAGCTTAGAGTAGCACTTCTAGCACACCCTAAATAATCTTCTTGTAGATCTTCTGGTGGTGGTTCCTCTTTTCTTGTGGGTGCTTCTCTTGCAGAATGACTTTGAGAAGATTAGAAACAAGATAAAATAGTCTAGGCAACATAACAAGATCTAGATTAAGAGTTAGTTCATGCTTTTATTATCCTTCCATAAACTTCTGATTTTATTTCCCATAAGATGTGTTCTTATATCATACATGATTTGTTTTACTTAGTTTTCAATTCAATTCCTCCAATGGAGGTTATACTTGTTGTTATTTCTTACTTGTATCCAGAGATACTTCAGTTGTGGAATTGTTGGATTTGAGTAGAGGTGTGAAATGCTTATGGAATGATGACTTAATGGTAAGTTGATCCAATGGTTCATTGGTGTACTGAGGTTTCATATGCGCACTTGTACAAGATGAATAAGACAATGAGCAGGTGAATGTTATTAGAGTTTAATGACTTATGTAATAGTTGTTAGTTGGTTACTCAGAGTGTCATGTTGTTATTTTATATTATTCATTTGTATTCATGATGCAAACATAGAGGTTTGGAAAGATCAGATTTAATGATCAAGGTTTAACAATGGTTTAAGAAGATTTATCTCTTCTTTAAGATACTTCTTTTATGGTTGATGAGATACGTACATATTCGATAAATATGTTAATACAATTATTATATCATTTTCCACTTGTGGGTTTTGAGTTAACCCCTGTATGTATTACTTCTGTTCTATTGAAACTTTGTTCTTCACTTGTGATAGTTCACCTTATAGTTATGAGATGATTTGGAGAGATGTTCTTGAAATGAACTGATAACTTAGGGAGTTGTTGTTATCTATAGAAGATCACATCTCAGTTGATGAGATGGTTCAACTATGCATTACACATTGGTGGAAGTATGATCATCAGATATGTGATTTGGATACTCTCCCCTCGTTGAGTTCTAGATACCTAGTGAATTATCCCAAGTCACTTAAAGACTTGTGGTTAAGATTGCTGAGAGTTTGTGTTTGATCATAACCAATTATGGTTTGTCTTATGAAATGATTTGGTTTTTTAAGATACTTGTTATAAAGATCATTTCAAATGTACTCTGGACTAGATGAACTAAACCTATTTCATCATGTCAAGCGAAACTTTGGTCACTTTGCTTTGTTTAAACTTTCGCGTCAAAATTTCCCGTACTTTTAGATGCATGCTTTACAAATGCACATATTAAATTTAGATCCTTAAAACTTCCCAAATACTGGGATGTTACAACCTTCCATTTCCATCCCTACCGAATATGTTAGCCGCCGGGTTGTGGTTGTGCCGGAGGTAGAGGAACGCCAAGAAAGAGAGGTGAGAAAAGACGAGCGAGTGGAGTGAGCGAGGATAGTGAGCGGTGAGGGGATTTATGACACATGTTTCCGAAGGGACGCGGCGTCTCCCATCCCTGGCTCGCGCGTGCACGATCGTAAGAAATTTTGCCTATGAGACGGTGGCTCCACGGAAACGGCCCATTCAGTCGTTCCTCTCTGGTTTAAGGTTTGTGCTCAAGTAAGAACGCGGCACAGACAGGAAACTGGTAATATGGGCGGGCGTTGTTTCGTCAAGCCAGTGCAAACGTAGGTGCGTGTTTGGTTGCACACGGAGAGCCCAGCATATGGAGATGTATTTTGGATTGTTCACGTCTGAGATGAAAGGCATCGGCGGCGGATGGCATTACCTACTGGGGAAGACGTAAGTATTGTTTGGCCGCCGCTGCAGAATCCCAAAGTCCCGAACATTTTGAGCCAGATTTCTGGGGTTGCAGCCAAATGCTTCCTTGTGCAACCTCTGCTCGCGTGCGAGTTTGGTAATCGTGTGACTGCTACTAGCGCGCCCCTTGATAAAATTATCATATATGTCATCGTCCTCTTCGTCACCCTCGATCACACGGATGGAAATTTGACGTGCCGAGCTGGCGCGGCAACTCGCCGGGATAAAACGTACGCTGCACAGAGAGAGCTTGCCGAGGCAACAAGTTAAGTAGATCACACGCAGTGCAGTGCATTGCATTCACTGGATGGAGCAATCATTGGACTGCGATTGGTAAAGAATTCTGGTCAAGATCTCATTTTCGGGCAGGAAACGAGGCCGCTCTCAAGGACCTGTATATATACAGAGCATCAAGTTGTGTTCCCTTCAATTCATTCCACATCCAGCACCGATCTACTCTCACGCGAGTACGTCTCCCTTTCAGTTAACAATCCTACCCGAGGTCTGAGATCATGGAAGACCTGGCCACTTCGATCATGTCACTCTCCCACAGCGCGCCACTCTACCTGTTCTTCGACGTCCCTGCCTGGGAGGAGTACTGGCTCCACGGCGGAAGCTTCGAGTTCGCCGCCAAGAGCGTCGGCGACGACAGGGATAACAGCGACGCCTACGCCGACGAGCTGTTCCGCGGCGGCGCGCTGCCCCCGTTGAAGCTGCCCCCGCGCCTGCAGCATCCCGCCGACTGGTCCGCCGCCTCGTCGCCGACCGGGCAGCAGCTGGGCAGGGTGCCGTCGTGGAGCCCGTTCACTAGCAGCAGGAAGCACAGGGGCTTCGACCCGTTCGCCGCCGCGCTGGACAAGGTTCGCCGGGACGGCGCCGCGCCCGGGACCAGCAGACGCCGCGCAAGGTCGCTCTCGCCGATCCGGGGCGCCGCCGCCGCCGCCGCTAAGAGCCTAAACAAGAGCTCGCGCCTCGCGGGCACCACGCCGTCGACCGTGCAGCAGAAGGCGGGAGGTAGGCCGCCGTGGAGGAGCACAAGCACGAGAAGGAGAGGCGTGAAGTACCTGCTGTGCTGGGCCGTGATGACAAGCTCCGACGCGGCACCGAGAGACCTGAGGACGCGACATCGGAGGGATGGCGGTGCGCCTCACCGTCCTGGTTTCTTGATCTGCTTTGGGCTTTAAGCGCGCGACGTCGTGCATGCTTATAGCTTGGGACGACCGAGGTGATCGGGAATCAGCTGTGGCATTTTGTGTTGCATCCGTGCCGGTGAACTTGGCAGTTGCTCTCACAAGTTAGAACTAGCCAACAGTCGAACCTCCATGTGGTAGAGATAGCAAGCAATAAAACGATCATGTACAGCAGTTGTGTGAGAAATTCTGAATACTGCTAGTACTACGTTTGAATATTTGATACCTTGGATTGAAAAGAGAAAGGACCTTTGGTCCCCTATAATTAGTATTCAGTTTGTTCCCTAGCCTTTGCCGGCTCGCTGGTTCCGAAGTTGCTGTGCAAGGGCAGGGTCTAATCGTCAATGGTTTGGGTTGTCAAAAAAAAAAAAAATCGTCAATGGTTTGGGGTTTCAGTTTTGGGTCAGCGTTTCCTGAGTTTGTTCAGTAGCGGTAATGCGAACCCGACATCGCGCCGGATCCTGCTCATTGTGACGGCTAACCGTGCGTCCGCGCTAAATCTTCTTCATCTCTAATTGGGGAGGAATTCCCGGCCTGTCATGCGTCCTCGGGTGGGTCCCGCCAGTCGGTCACTGTTTGTATGGTGCGCGTTTCCGAGTCGTTACCTGCATAAGTAAAAAAAAGAAGGTAAATAGGGCTCCGGAAGGAGAGGAAACGTGCCTTCCTTTCCCGAGCTCGAGGGAACCCGCTTGCTAGGGTTCCTCTTCCGCCGTCGAGTCAAACCGGCCGGCGCCTCACCGCACGCCGTCGCCTCCCATGACCCCGCCCTCGCGAGCGCACCAAGCCTGTCTCCGGCGACGTGCCGGTACATGGCAGGTGCCTGCATCCACCACACGTTGCCCTCAGCGTCAGGCAGCAGGCTCCCTCGGCGGATTGCTTGGTCGTGTGTGTCTGTAGGCAGCACGCTGCCGCTGGGCAGCTCGATGAAGCGAGGCTCCGGCCGGTCGCTGAACGGGTCCTCTGGGATTCGGAGGCGTTGACGTTTCTGCTCGGTCCGGTGGTGGGGCGTTGCCGGGGCCGGCTACGATCTGCAGGTGTTCCTCTGTTCTACTGCTCGGTTTGTTTGTGTTGTATGATTTTGTGTGCATTGTGGTGGGTGTCTAACTGGGGGATTTGCTTGGGGATTTTTTTAGATCTTGCTTGTTACGGTGATTTCGTTGGTTGGTTCGGCGGTGGATCTTGTGGTGTGTATGCGGTGTGCTTCATCTGTGCGTTTTTTGGGTTGTTGCCTCTGTTGCTGTCGATTTTGGGGAAGTGGTGGGATTGGCCGCTTCTCTGCGTTTCTGATGCGTGTTCTGGCTCGCTGTACTGTGTATACCACCTCTTGTCTCCTATGCTTTTCTTTTCTTGTTGGCCTTGGTTTCCTCTGATGTTCACGATTTGTGGCAGCGTGTTGGCGCCGTCGGATTTGGGTATTCCTGGTACGTCCCTGCGCCGGACTCCTCGCTGATGCGTAGCTAGGTCTGCTTTGGTTACTGATTGCTCACATTGCGCTCCACTTGCAGTTGTGCCGGCGATGTTCGTTCCCGGGATAGTGGACGCTCGGGTGTGCAAGTTTCGGTCTGGTGGCCGACGGAGCGGCGTCGTCCCCTTCTCCAGGTTGTCCACAATGACTCCTCCCTTGTTTTGGGAGTCTCCGCCTATGTCCTCTTTTAATTTTGTATTCGACTTGACGGTACTGTGGTCCGCGGCAGCTGTTCCTCACTCCTTGGGACGGGGAATGACGCAGCGGAGGTGGCGGTCAAGGATTGGGGCGTTCCATCCTCATCGCAGCTTGTCCTTTGATGGGGTCTATGTCATAGCCTTTTTTTGGGAGGTTTCAGGCCCGCGTGGAAACTTCTTGGCTGGGATCTATGTTCCTCTTCTGGATTCGATCTAGGGTTCGTCCCTATGGCCAGGGTTTCGTGCAGCACCGTCTTCCTACCATATGTGTTCTATCTTATTTTCAAGTTTCTCTCTCGCGATGCAATGTATGTGTGCTCCTGTTGTTCTAGGTTCTTGGTTGGTCTAATCCGTTCTGCTCTGGAGATGATCTAGGTAGAAGGTATGGACGGAGTCGGAACTCTTGCATTGAGTTGAGGAGGCAACGGAGTAGGATCTTGAATGAATATATGGCGGCGAGGTTAGGCTGGCCAGCGTGAGCCTTGAGGGGAAGGGAGCGCCGGCTGAACTACCTCGGCAGGTAATGCTCTTCGTTGTTCCTGCTCCCCCTTGCAGCAGCTAATGGAATTGAAGCCGGGAGGCGGCTCCCAGTTTTCGTCATGTTTTTTCGGACTCAGAGGCAGACATTTATTAGATAACAATGTCAAATTGCTCATGAGATTTTTTATTTTGCCTCAAAGAAGGAATTCCATTGCTCAAAGATAAGAGTCACAATTCGTTCATAACCGCATATGGTACTTAGTCTTGCATCCTATATTATTGTCTGTGATACTGTAGAACTAGCTGCTAGGCACGGTTTATGACGTGGAGATTATACATGTAGAAGACACTCACATGGTCACATTTCTATCCTATTTGATTATGTATTACGCTGTCAGGTACTCAGGTTGCTTAATAAGTTCGGTTGTTGTATATTTATCTGCTATCTATTGTTCGGCACCTCAAAAATGTGCAAGTTTTACTCTAATATTTACAATGCTTTCATCATGGGTTCGTCTTTGTTGGCCCAAGTGCATATATAGGGAACTAATCACGTCGTTTAAAAAATGACCATGGTATATCTGCCCTTTGTTAATATTTAAAGGTCTCGGGAAATCTCTCATTTTAAGAAGGGGCCATGTATTTGGATAATAGGGTGACTAATCACTACTAAAAACACGGCGCTGCTGACATGTCCTGCCTTTGCCGAATACCAAACCATAGTCCGTTGGTTAGTTTTGCTCATGATCAGTCACTGTTTAATTCTGAAGAACACATTTAATGTTCTGTTGTAGCCAATATTGTGAAAGCTAGCTTTAGTAGTAGTCAGTCCCTTGTTTAGTTTGGAAGAACTGTTTTGTTGTTCAGTTTTAGCTGATTGTGAAAAATAACTGTAGTAACTAGCTGTAACCTAGGCGATTATATCCTAATTATTTTATCTATTTATTTTTCTCAGTTGCTAAGTTGGAGCCAAATGAAATTTTCAGTATAGAAAACTTATTGCAGATGTAGATGTCTTTGTATCGCAATAAATATTCTCAAATCTTGGTGTTTCTCCAGTAATCAATACAGAGCATCTATAGCGGATCAAGAAGTCCATGACAATGACGTACATGAAGATTGGGATAAAGCTGGACACAGTCTACATTGAACATGCCATCAGGTAAATATGTTTCATCTGTACTTAATATAGTGCTTACTTATGGCTTGGAAGGTCAGTAGTGTGAGACGGACTATATAATCTTATCATACATGCAAACAATACGAAGTATCAGCAGCACAAAATATGTTTGTAACCATCAATTTATTATCTTAATTTCCTATGTTCTCTATTCGGTGGTAATTAAATAGGTCTTGCTTTGTCTCTGAAGTTTTTAGGCAAATATGTACTTGTGATATAAATCATAGCTGTGTTAGTTCTCGGGTTAACCAGAATTTTGACGGGGTTCCTGGTTAACTTGAAACCCTCTTTAGTAGAATCATGTCTTCCAATGCACCGCCCTGCTCTGATTAAATGTTGCTTGGTCAGATCCAAAGTTCTGTTGTTTGATATCTTAATGGGGAAAAGTTAGATATATGCCATTGCAATATTGGCGATTCAGAGAAACGCCTTACAGTTTAACTCAATGGAAAATGCCACTACAAATTTATACTCCTACATTTGGCATTATGGAAAATGTAGGACCAAAATGCCGGTGCCTTGTTCCTTGCTTTTCTTCTTTCCCCTCCACTGACCAGTGCAGTCCCTCCCTTCCTCTCTCACCTTTTTTTTTTCTAATGCTCTGCTCAATAATTACTTTCTTTGCCCTGCAAATAAAAGGAGAGATGTTTAGTCAGCAACTTATTAGGATTACCTTCTAGGATTCTTGAAAGATTGACAGAGTAATTTAATTTATTTTTCCGAATCTTCTTTAGATGATATAGTACATTTGTCTTCTGTCTGATCATTTAAAGTTTGCACAAGAGAGGTAGAAAAGGGAGAACTAAAGTTGATTAAAATCACCAATAACCGTAGGTTTTCTCGACCAGCCATAATTCTTATATATATCTTGCGATTAATATATGTCTTTGTTTGTATGTTTCCATAACTGAATTTCTGTGTAACGAAAAGACATGAAAAAATGTATAGGAAACTCCAAAATTTACTGATTGTGTGAGAAAACAAAGATATCTGCAATTTTGAAGGATTTGTGAGAGAAGGCATGTACATGTTTGGCTAAATGATTAAATATCTTCCCTGCTTAACCTTTTAAAAGATTTGCATTACATTCAGTAAACATTCCAGTTCCCCAGTACATTTTGCCTTGCTTTCCAATATTGCATTTTAGTTTCTTCAGTTTCAACCCTCTCTTTTTTCCCTTTCGATTGTCAATGTGATGTATCTAACTTTTCAATTTCAGGGAGCTACCAAGGGACACAACAACTTTGTCTTTGGGAAGGCTATATTTTTCCTGGTTCTCTATCTATAATTTATTAACTTTGCCCTTGGAATTTTGATAACATGGAATAGGTATTCATCACCTTTAAGAAAATATCGACATAATATATGCATGGTCAATAAGTCGTGGTGAAATTATCATTGAAAATCTATCGTTGTCAAGATCATAGCCATTCTCTTTGTTTCCTGGCTGGAGGTAATCATCAATTTAGTCCCTTCCACATTGACAATCACGTATATACCTCAGTGATACAATATTTTGTTGTGTGGCTCGCAAGATGATTTCATGCAACTGCAATATACCTTTTTTCAGCTTCACTTGTATCATTTTGATTTAATGCAACATTTTGTGATGTTGTTTTTATACACAAGGAACTGCAGAAATAATGCACTTATCCCTTTAACCTTTGAGCAATATTTATTTAAGATCTTAGACCAAGAGTCCCGGTGTGCCTTAATTTTCCATATACTTTAGAGTTGAATTTGTCATGTGCCCTTGTGATTTGAGTTTGTGGTATACATATTCCTTAATCTCCACATTTGTTTATTTCCCTTGTGTGCAAGACGAGGTCTATCACATTAGATTTTCACGTACGCCTCCGGTTTTCTTTTTTCTAACAGTGGTTGCATAGTTCAACAGTCAACACTATTAGTGTCTTCGCTGGCATGATATAACCTTCCACGGGTAGACATGTCATGATACATTCATACTAGCATATTTAGAGTTGCATGTGAGTAAGCCTGATTTTTGCTACTTACACATGAGTGAAGCTATGAAGGATACATATTACGTAATTAGTATGACCTGGACTAGAGTAGTGTTACACCCTTTTCGTAAATCGTAAAATTACTAGGGGTTTATAATTTATGAAAACCAATAAGCATCTCCTCAAACCAACATGTCAACTACTGATCATCGCAATAATTCCATCAGGCGCGGCAAAGCGCGCCAACCCCTTCTAGTACGAACAAAACCAAACGGTATCTTAGGAATACGCCTTGCTCATTCTGAAACGTAAACAATGGTTTAGTACCCATCGCCTGAAAGGTTGAAACCTCTTGGCCTATCCAGAATCCGAGCACAATCACGTCCCCTGAACCCTGATGATCTTCCGATCGGCAGATCTGCCGGCGGCACAAGGGACGTAGCTGCGTGATGATCTGTGAGCAGTACCTGCGGCCTCTGGCGTCGGTCGCTGCAGCAATAATCAGGCGCGTGGGCGCGGCTCCTGCGTGCCGGCGGACGGGGGCTCGACGCGGCATAGGCAGCTAATCACTCGTCTTAGTAGGCATTAGCGAATGTAATTAGTCCCACATCGCCATTCCGGACGCAATCCGCGCGCTATAAAACCTCCCCATTCGCCGATTCTCTCGCCGGGTCTGGTAGCGCAGACCTGTAACTCCGGCTTCGGAGGGTAGAGTTGGCGGGTAAGGTTCGGCCCCCATGTCGAGCTCAGGTCCTTGTGTTTGTGCGTTTGAGCCCAGGCCAGGGTCAGGCAGCTCTGAGCCCGGCGGACGCTGGTGTGGCACCGTAGCCATCCGGTATGGGCATGGCCACCGGTGGCCAACCGCGGCGGCCGAACCCGTGTGTAGTAGCCAGCTGGGCTTTCTCCCTCATAATGAGGTGAGCCTTGGGTTCGCGCGCACACACTTGGTCGACCCTCGCCGACTCTTTTGCAGCTTCTGACATTTCTGATACAACAGCGTCTATTCAAAAATTTCTGAAGAAACATCTGGTGACATGCAGTTTTCACTAATGAACAGAATTTCAGAATTCGAAAGCTGTCCTGGCCAATAATCTGTTTATTTGGGGTGCACTATGGAAAGTAGCTTTCATGTCCTTATTCTGGAAGATTCTAGTAATACATCTCACCAGGCTGCATAAAGAGAAACAACAAATTGTGTGCTCATTCTTTTGAGCTCACAAGGACATATGCCTGCCCGTTGCAATAAGTTAAAAAAAAAATGTGTCGTGGTGACCACAACTTGTCATAGAAACCTGCTGGTTTCAGCACTTCCACGGCACACCGTGCGGTGCACCAACAGAGGCATGTGTCCCTGCCGCACGCCACTTTGAGCTTGCCAAGGCATCTACCTATCTTCGTGGTTAGGGAGTAGCGGAAGCAAATGAACGCAAAAAAAATCATTAGGTCAAGTGTGGCTTCTGCTTGAGAAATTCTAGAACAAATTGGTGCTCTTTTCAAAAGGGTTTATCAATGGTTGGGGAAAAAAAACTATTTGTTAGTCTGAAATGAAAAAATTGCAACGCTTTAGAAGGAAGAACCACTTGTTGGGAAGCATCTCACCTCATTTAATCTTTTCGGAATCTTTAGATATACAAATTCTTATGAAAGATTTTTAGTTTGAACTTTGCTCTTATTTTCGGTTATGAGGAATGGCATAAGGAAAGCATATAGCCTATGGATTTTTTTTTTGCTTTCGAGAAAAGACACCGAAGGCATCTTAGATCTGATATGTATCAAGGAAAACAGCTGATACAAAGGAGATACAACTCGATGTAACACGGACAATACAAAATAAAATTACAGCTGTCATCATCTTTTTTCGATTGTTCGCCGGTTGCCGGAGTTTCAAACAAGCACTAAATTAGTAGTAAATTAAAGACTGGCCAGCAAACATCCTCTCCAACCAAGCTTTGAAGACCTCAATAGCCACTCGTCACGTACAACATCGGCTGGAGACACACCCCAAGCAGCAACGCAAGTTTGCAATTCTTCGCCACCAATCCAGAGAATTGGAGAAACTGAACCTTATCGTAGATCCAGACGGACGATGAGATTGAAGATGTCTCACTATAGACCGGCGCACAGCTTCCTTTGAAAAAGTTGTGCCTGTGTGGCGTATGGGTCTCTTTTGTGGTATCATGCACCTCTCCAATGTGACGTACTTTTTTCCCAAGGAGAAGGAAGACAAGAATACATCCCCGTCTCCACGTGTCTCGATTATTTTCATCTTAGTTCTTTCATTATTGTTATCTACTTTGTGATATCGCGCACATAGTTATTAAGATCATCTTATTTATCTGCATAGCCTAAAATTTGTGAAAAGAAAAGAAAAATTTGTAGAAACAGATTCACCCATTTAGGCTACCATCTCTATCCTTTAACACGTGTGTGCGTCGATCACCGCTACGATCACCTTGTCGCGCGCCGCCCGAGCCACTGGCCACATCTATGTCGTGCGTCTTGCCGGCCACATCGATGGTGACCCTGCTGGCCGTACACGAGCATGCATCGCTAGGCACCGATGGACCCCCTCACCGCCCCCCCCCCCCACACACATGATGGTCCAACTGACCCGTGAGCGCCTCTGCATCGTGTTCAGCTTCGAGCCGCGCCGCCTGCGTTGTTGCGCTTGTTGTATGCCGCCACACTTGCCATGTGTGTCACGCTCCCCACCCCTATCTTCTGCTTTTCAGCATATAATCCTTGATCCACTTAGCATACGGTTAAATATCACTTATGTTGTTAACAAACATCCGAAACATACTTGGCCATGAAATTTACTTTGGAGGGTAGGAGAAGCACGGCGTGGCGGAGAGATTGTGTGGGAAAGGTGGTCTAGAATTTTCCTTCCTGTGATGCGGTAATGGCGCATGCCCATGACGATCATTGAGGCGGGCATGATCCAGTCGGTACCAGGAGAAATGGGGAGGCTAGGTGCGGTAGTCTGGGCATGTGGCCGGGGGTGATGTGGTGCATCGAGCACCTCTTCTGATGTCGTTTATCCGGTACGAGTACAACCCGCATGAGTGTGCTACCTCATTCCTGCTTCGCATTACCTTTTGAATCGGTTCAACGAGATGAGAGAGGGGGATGAGGGTGACAGGTGGGACTAAATCTGGAATTGGATATTTAACGTCCACGGGCTTTGGACCTTATTGGACTGGAATTAACCGGACTTGGAGCTCAACTGGATGTTAGGTCCAATAACACCGCGTGGATGTGGACCTCTGATGACCCACAAGTATAGGGGATCGCAACAGTCTTCAAGGGAAGTAAAACCCAAATTTATTGATTCGACACAAGGGGAGCCAAAGAATATTTATATGCCTTAGCAACTGAGTTGTCAATTCAGCTGCACCTGAAAGTAGACTTGCTCACAAAAATTTATCAGTGGTAACAGTTTTATAGCGGCAATAGAAATAAAATAATAGCAATAGTTGAATAGTAGCAGCAGTAGCAATCGCGAAAAACACCAGAATGGGAGTACCGTAGACATAGAGGGAATGGATGAACGGGCGTTGTATGGATAACAAGGGTCATGTAATAATAATAACGAGGGCATTGCAGATAATAATAATAAAGTATCAAACATGTAGACAAACCATAGGCATGTGTTCCAATATAGTCGTACGTGCTCGCAATGAGAAACTTGCACAACATCTTTTGTCCTACCAGCCCGTGGCAGCGGGGCCTCTAGGGAAAATACTGGTAATTAAGGTGCTCTTTTAATAAAGCACCGGAGCAAAGCATTAACACTCCGTAAACACATGTGAACCTCACATCACAGCCATCCCCTCTGGTTGTCCCAATTTCTGTCACTTTGGAGCCTCGGGTTCCGGACAACAATATGTGTAAACAACTTGTAGGTATGATCAAGAAACATAATTATACTCATGAAACAATAGCATTTTCAGATCTGAGATCATGGCACTTGGGCCCTAGTGACAAGCATTAAGTATAAAAAGTTGCAACAACGGTACAAAACACTAACAATGGATACTAGGCACTATGCCCTAACAATCTGGCATTATTACATGATCAATCTTATCCAATCCCTTCCATCCCTCTCAGCCTACAGCAAGGTTTACTCACTCATGGACGGGGGAAACATGGATGGTTGATGGAGAAAGAGTGGCGGTGTCGATGGCGATGATCTCCTTCGAATCAACGTCCCGGTAGGGTGCCAGAACAGGATATTCTGATCCCCGAATTGAGTTTCGGGGTGGCGGCGGCACTCTGTTGTGTTTCTGTGGAATATGAAGAACCCCCTCGCGTTTTAGGGTTGAAGGCAATATGTAGTCGAAAGGGGAGTCCGAGGGGGTGTGGGAGTGTCCCACACCACCAGGCGGTGCGGCCAATGGGGGCGCCGGGGGTGGTGTGGCCCCCTCGTGGCTCCTCTCCTGGCTCCCTTCTGGCTCCCGGGGTCTTCTGATGTTTTAAGACCAATGGGGTCTTTTCTGGGCATTTTTCCAGAAAGTTGATTTTTCTGCACAAAAACGAGACACCAAGATAATTCTGCTGAAAACAGCGTTAGTCCATGTTAGTGGTATCAGAAACTCACAAGTTTAGAGGAAAATAATAAGAAAAGTCTTCGGAAAAGGAGATACGTTTTTGACGTATCAACTCCCCTCAAGCTTAGCTTGTTGCTTTCCTCAAGCAATTCAGTTACAACTGAGTGCGATAAAAGGCTTTTACGAACACATTTGTTTAATATGATGTAAATATACTCACTATATGGTCAAGTGTTGAGGCAATTCATACTAAGATGTATGGAAAATAAAGGCTACCCAGCAGTTATGCAAACCATGAAATAATACCAACAATCTAATAATAGACAACATGAAGTATATCAATCTGCAGGGTTTCAATGATCATAATAGGGTATGAAAAAGTGTACTCGCTTGACCTTAATTGTAGAGAAAAACATAAATGTCAGGGGGACCTCTGAAGTTCAAATTAAGACTACAAATAAAGATATGAAAGATACAAGCATCAAAGTTATACCACAATTAACCGTGTTCTGGGACAAGCACATTACAATAAGAATAACAACCATTGCTCTCAAGAAGGTGCATAAAGTAGGAAGGTGAAGACTCAAAATGAAAGTAAAATAAAAGCTCTTCGCAGAGGGAAGCATGGATCACTCATATGCTAGAGCTTTTATTTTATTAAATAGAGGTATTTAAAATATTTTTTAGAGGGGTGTATGCTTATGTCAACAAATGGTAAACAGAAAATACAGTACGTCACAAGCCAACTAGATTTCACAAGAGTGGATCCCATTTGAAGGACGCAACTAGTGTAGAAGGTCACCCATCTTTCTCTTTTGTTTACACAATTATGCTTTGCCTGATAAATAAGGGGCAAAAATAGTGAAAAGAATGTGTTGTATTAATTTGGGGACGGGCACCCCGCTGCCAGCTCTTCTATCAATTGGATAAGAGGATGAAGCCACTAGTCCAGGGTGTGAAATCCAATCAACAAGTGAGATAAAGATTCTCTATTTACGTCCTCATGAGCTACAACAGGGGCACAAAACATGAATGATTTTTAGCGACTTTTAAAGGTAGCACATGAGCAATTTACTTGGAGTAGTAGTTAAATACCACATATAGGTAGGTATGGTGGACACAATGGGAAAACTTTGGTTTTAGGGAGTTGGATGCACGAGTAGAATACCATACTCAGTAGATGTGATGGCTAGCAATAGATGGCGAGCAACAAACGAGAGAACAACAACTATCATAATCATGCTTGCGACATAACAAAATTAACAGAGGCATAAAAGTGATACAAATACTCTGAGGCAAAATAAATCATCGAGGCTTAAGTGACTTTTTGTTTTCAGTCATAGCATGTTGAGCATGTGCCAAGTCGATTCAAGCAAAATAAACAGAGGGAGATGCCACAAGGTCATACCCTTCTATGAATAAAGCAATGCAAGCAAACATTTATACGACAAGCTATCTTATATTAATAAGTTGGAACTAACACGCGAGAGCGAGAACTACTAAGAATCAATTAAATAACATATACCTTACATGTACGGACTAAGCATGTTCACATGAATGAGTATATGCACAAAAATAAAACAAATAGAGTTCATACCAGCTTCTCACCACAATATGGATTGTCGTAAATCATCATTACTGCTCTTCACTTGTGTGGATCGAATAATATAGAATGATAATCAAGCTCCAATGGAGATGTGGAAATCCGGTGAACTCTGCAACAACTTTACAAAACAAAAGAAGAAGAACAAATATTTTTGGGTTTTTGTATTAAAACAAGACTGGAAGGAAACAAGCAAACAAAGCAAAATATTTTTGGATTTTTTAATACTAAAATGAAACGAGAAAAGAGAGCAAACCAACAAAATAAAATAAAGAAGCAAACAAAGAGAAACAATAGAAATATTTTTGGTATTTTTGTGTTTTGGAAAACAAGAACAAAACGATAAAAGCAAAAAGAAGCGAAAGAAAACGAAAGAAGCAAAAACATGGATATGCAAAGAACCGACCGAACATGATATATAAATGAGTGTGATGTCGGTATACCTCCCCCTAAGCTTAGGATTCTGGCCTAAGTGGAGATCAATCATGGCGCGTGAAGTATCCCCACTATGGTGGGTCATCCCTCGCATGGTCGTACTCGGGCGCATAAGAGGGAGATGAAGCAGCGGGCGCATAGTCATAACCGGGGTGCTGATATGGAATTCCCATGGCGCCATAGGGATGGACGAAATCAGTATCGTCCTCTTCTCCAGCATCCTCCCCTTTTTGGGGGTGATGCTCTAGATATGTGTCCAGCTCACTCTCAGAAAGCATCCATTTTTGCGTGTTACTAAGATTAAACAAAAGAGGTGCAGGAAAAAGTACGATCCTAACGGTTTTAGTAATTCTCCACCTAGATTGTTTGGAGAAAGTTATTTCAAAATATAAATCGTGCAAGTGAGCATGTGTAGAAATAAACTTATGTTGAACCATGGAAACAAACCATACAAAGCTAGCAAGCGCGATGAAATAAGTCCTCCACAAACTCTGCCCTTCTCAGGGTTATGCGAGAGACGGTAAGCAATTAAAGCACCAAAGTTATAAGACCTATCACATTTTAAGGCCACAACGATTAATGCCAAATCATAGACATATAGCTTGTTGGCAGTTTTTCTAGCTAGCACACATTTAGAAATAAAATAGGAAAAGTATCGAATGCTAGGGAGTTGAATTTCTTGGATTTTACCACTCTCCCCCGCGAAGCTCCTGCCTTGGCAAATCTCTTCATATAATTCCAGCAGTGGTTTAGGCTGCCCACATATCTTCTCACAAGAACCCCACTCTGGTACCTTAATAGCTGCACAAAAATCACTGAAAGGCAGGCTCACAATTTTATTGTAAATTTTATAGTGGACCATAGGGTTAGTTGAGGATCATTTGAAATGAAAATCTTGCACCACGTACATAGTTAGTTTCACATGTTGGATGGGCTCATCCTCCATGAAATGGTCCAAGCCTACATTGTGCACAAGATTATTGAAATCTTGCATAATTCATGTAATCCACATAAATTCCTGTCACATATAAATTGATGGGAACACTCTCTCTTCGTGGTGCACAAGCATGACCTCATGCAACTCCAACTCATGCTGGTTTAGTTGATAAACATTGTGCTCCATCTCTGAAATTTTTCAACAATCATCACAAAAATTAATTTCAAGCAACTATAAGGTGGAAACTACCATAGGGACTTATAGGAGAGCTAAACATGCATCAAAACTAAATTATTTCTACTCAAATCAAGCATGCAAACTCACATAAGTTGTCACCTACAGTACCAAAATACTCAGAAATACTTTACCAAATAAAATTCTACTTGGATCATCGGAGGAGTCACATATCGGAGAGCAAATGCACCAGATTTTAGCACACAAGATGGGCTGAGCAAAGAGATGGAAAAATTTCGAGGAAGAACAGTAAGGGCTCAGGTTCCAAGAAATGTGTTGAGTTTGGTGGGTGAGAGAGAGGGCTTTGGCAGGGGAGAGAGTTAGTGGGGGCCAGGGGGCACACAATGTGCTGGCACCACCAGGGGCAGGCCGCGCCGCCCCATGGTGTGCCTGACTGGTGGGTCCCCCTGGGGTCTGCCAGGTGGCTCTCTGCCTCATTTTGAACGGAAATATTTATTATAATGTTTCTGGAATTTTTTGAGGAACTTTATTTTTTGAGGTATTTCCAGAATTTTAATAATTAATAAAAACCAGAAAAACAAAAGTGAAAAGGTGGAAAACAAAATCAAAACCATAAATAGAGAGGTTTTATGACACTCCAATGGAAAAATAACAAAATAAAAAAAGGTGGAGGTGGTGAAAACAAACATAACAAGGTGAAAACATAGTGAAAACATTGTGAAAACAAAAGTATGGATGATGGAAACATGGTTGTACTAATGTAGCAATGTGATGACAGAAATAAACAAGGTGAAAACATAATGGGGAAGGTGAAAACATAGTGAAAACATTGTCCTCTTCATTCAAAATCATTTTGTTAACATGGGTGATCAAGTCTTGTCACGAGAATAATTTTCATATGAAGAGAAACTTTGTTTAACACTCAATAATTATGTTACCTAAACCTTGATAGACATAGTACCAATCATAATAATTTCATATTGTTTTGGTGGTACAGGAATGGGACAATAAAATTCTCCAATTTTGATGGTCTCAATATTTTCAATTGAATTTAGACCATATCTTCTATCAATCTTCTTGGGAAAATAAATAGTATGTTGTTTATCATTAACATTAAAAGTTACTTTCCTAGATTGCAATCAATAACAGCCCCTGCAGTGTTAAGAAAAGGTCTCCCAAGAATAATAGACATATTATCATCTCCAGGCATTTCCAACACCACAGAGTCAGTTAATATTAAACAATTAGTAGCAACTTGAAGAGGAACATTCTCACATATACCAATAGGAATAGCAGTTGATTTATCAGCCATTTGCAAAGATATATTAGTGTGTATTAATTTTTCAAGACATAGTCTCTTATAAAGATAAAAAAGGCATAACACTAACTCCAGCTCCCATATCACATAAAGCAGTTCTAACACAATTGTTTTTAATGGAACAAAGAATTGTTGGAATACCAGGGTCTCCAAGCTTCTTTAAAACCTTACCATTAAAAGAGTAATTAGCAAGCATAGTAGAAATTTCCTCATTAGGAATTTTCCTTTTGGTTGAGACAATATCTTTCATATATTTAGAATAAGGATGCAGTTTAATAGCATCAGTCAAAGGAATTTGCAAGAATAAAGGTTTCATCCACTCACAGAATTTATTATAATGTTCTTCTTCCTTAGATTTGTGTGTCTTAGTAGGAAAAGGCATTGCTTTTTGTACCCAAGGCTCTGTTTCTTTACCATGTTTATTGGAAATGAAATCCTCCTTATTATACTTCACAATTTTAGTTTGCTTTTCAGGTTCATCTACAGTTTCTTCTTTATCAGAAGCATCACTTTTATCATTACCACTTTTAGTTTCAGCATCATAAATAGACATACTATTGGGATCTTTAGCAGGTTCAGGAGATTCTACAACATTTTTATGTATCTTCTTCTTTTTTCTTAGAAGGATAACTATTAATTTTAGGTTGTTGAGAATCTTGTTCACTTATAGGATGTCCTTCAGGATACAAGGGATCCTGAGTAGAAATACCACTTCTAGTAATTATTTCACAAACATGTTTATCTCTAGAAGCATTAGTTAGCATGTCTTTTTGCACTTCAATAAGTTGGTCAATTTGAGTTTGAACCATTTGAAAATGTTTAACAAGCATTTTAACATCATTAGAGGTTCTCTCAATAATACCATGCAAATTATCAATAGCTCTAGAGTTTTCCATAAGGTGATTTTGCACTCTCATATTAAAATTATCTTGCTTAACAACATAATTATCAAATTCATCTAAGCAGTTAGCACGTGGTTTAGAGTAAGGAATATCTCTATTATCAAATTATTGGAGAGAGTGTACCTCAATAGTTGATGGATGAGGAATAGGCTTACATAATTCTTCTATAGGAGGCAAATTCTTCACATCTTCAGATTTAATACCCCTCTTTAAGAGATTTCTTGGCTTCCTTCATAACTTCATCATTTAGTTCAATCATACCTCTCTTCTTGGGTGTTGGTGTAGGTGTAGGTTCAGGTATATTACAATCATCATTATTTTTGGCTATTTTAGCCATTAATTCCTCGGCTTCTTCTGGAGTTCTTTTCTTGAAAACACAACCAGCCCAACTATCCAGGTATGTCCTAGATTCAACAGTTAGTCCATTATAAAATATATCTAAGAGCTCATTTTTAGGTAGTGGATAACCAGGGCAAGCTCTTATCAAAGCACAAAATCTTGTCCATGATTCAGGTAATTTTCTCCTTTAATTTGCTCAAAGTTAAAGATTTCTTGCACAACAACATGTTGAGCACTAGCAGGGAAATATTTTTGAAAGAAGGCATTAATCAAATCCATAGGATAAGTAATAGATCCAGGTGGCAGATTATTAAACCAAGTTTTAGCTTCATCTTTTAATGAAAAAAAGGTAAAATCTTGGTAATAAAATAAGTACGCATCTTAGTATCATCAGAAAATAAACTACTCATAGATGAAAGCTCATTTATGTGTTCCATAGCACTTTTACTTTCAAGTCCACAAAAAGGTTCTTTCTCAACCATAGATATATAAGATAAATCTAAAGAGAAATCATAATCCTTGTCTATAATGTGTATGGGGGATGTGGCAAACTTAGCATCAAGAGAAGATTTATATTTCACACCATGTCTTGCAAGAAGACTCTTAAGAACACTTGCACCAGTAGTAGCATGAGCTTCTTCAATAAAAGCATCACTTAGTTCAATATAGGTTTCATTAAGATCATTAGTATACTCAGTTGAATTAACAGGTGTACCAATAATTTCAACAGGAATTTCAACACTTCTAATTTGTCTGGATTTAGCAATAGTAGCATCTAGGAAAGGACCTAGAGAACCAGTATCAGAAAGCACATTAGAAACATCATCAAAAGTAGCAGAAGTAACAGTATGTGTAGCATGTGGTGGAGTAAGAAGCTTACTCATAACAGACGGTGAATCAAGAGCAACAGAGGTGTTCAGAGTTATACCTCTTCTTGTAGTGGATGGTAATATGGGAACTTTTCCATCACGAGTGCTGCCCATGATGAATGGCTTGCAGCAAACAATATCACGATCAAGTGAGCAAATAAATAAATCTACGATCCCCGGCAACGGCGCCAGAAAATAGTCTTGATGACCCATAAGTATAGGGGAACACAACAATATTCGAGGGAAGTAAAACCCAATTTATTGATTCGACACAAGGGGAGCCAAATAATATTTATATGCCTTAACAAATGAGTTGTCAATTCAGCTGCACCTGAAAGTAGACTTGCTCGCAACAATTTATCAGTGGTAACCGTTTTACGGCAGCAGTAGAACTAAAATAACAGCAATAGTAGAATAGTAACAGCAGTAGCAATCGCGGAAAGCAGCAGAATGGGAGTACCGTAGGCATAGATGGAATGGATGAACGGGCGTTGCATGGATAACAAGGGTCATGTAATAATAATAACGAGGGTATTGCAGATAATAATAATAGAGTATCAAACATGTAGTCAAACCATAGGCATGTGTTCCAATATAGTCGTACGTGCTCGCAATGAGAAAATTACACAACATCTCTTGTCCTACCAGCACGTGGCAGTAGGGCCTCTAGGGAAACTACTGGTAATTAAGGTGATCCTTTTAATAAAGCACCGGAGCAAAGCATTAACATTCCGTGAACACATGTGATCCTCACATCACAGCCATCCCCTCTGGTTGTCCCAATTTCTGTCACTTTGGGGCCTCGGGTTCCGGACAACAATATGTGTAAACAACTTGCAGGTATGATCAAGAAACATAATTATATTCATGAAACAATAACATGTTCAGATCTGAAATCATGGCACTCGTGCCCTAGTGACAAGCATTAAGTATAACAAGTTGCAACAACGGTAGAAAATACTGACAATGGATACTAGGCACTATGCCCTAACAATCTGGAATTATTACATGATCAATCTCATCCAATACCTTCCATCCCTATAAGCCTACAGCAGGGTTTACTCACTCATGGACGGGGGAAACATGGATGGTTGATGGAGAAGGAGTGACGATGTAGATGATCTCCTTCGAATCCCCGTCTCGGTAGGGTGCCAAAATAGGAACTTCTTATCCCCGAATTGAGTTTCGGGGTGGCGGCAGCGCTCTGTTGTGTGTGTGTGTGGAATATGAGGAACCCCCTCGTGTTTTAGGGTTGAAGGCAATATGTAGTCGAAAGGGGAGTCCGAGGGGTGTGGGAGTGGCCCACACCACTAGGCGGCGCGGCCAAGGAGGGACGCGCCGGGGGGTGGTGTGGCCCCCTCCTGGCTCCTCTCTTGGCCCCTTCTGGCTCCCAGGGTCTTCTGATGTTTTAAGACCAATGGGGTCTTTTCTAGGCATTTTCCCAAAAGTTGATTTTTCTGCACAAAAACGAGGCACCAAGGTGATTCTGCTGAAAACAGCGTTAGTCCATGTTAGTGGTATCCTAAACTCACAAATTTAGAGGAAAACAATAAGAGAAGTGTTCGGAAATGAAGATACGTTTTTGACGTATCAACCTCTGAGTTGGATAATCTACAGTCCATTGGAGTGTGCTGCTTCTTGCGTCGCCGGCGACCATTGTCATCGACATCAGCCAGTGGCGCTCCATATCGTGTCCGCCAATGCCAAGGCCAGTCCCCGGTCTCGTGTCACCGCACCCTTCATCCGTCGGTGCCTCGCCCGTCGGCCGCCAGTCGCTGGCTCTCCCTCTGCATGTACTTCGTACCCTTCGTCCAACACCGGTCCCGTATGCAGCAAGCTCGTCGGTCGCTGCGCACTTGGGGGATTGCTTGGGGACTTTTCGATCTGTTGCCTCCTATCAGCTGGCAAGTATTGAACTCCACTTCATCACCTGCTCGATCGAGTTAAGAGTTAGGCCAAATTAGTGTTACGTTTCAGGTCCAATTGGACCTTGGATATCCAGTATTACCTATGATTGAATTTGGATGGATTTGGGCATCGACAATGTAACGTGGATTGGACTTGGACACACCACGTGCGACTGGACATCAAAATGGATATCTTCTATTTGGACTTGGATCCACACCCAGTTCTAGATTTACCGTGGGACCCATGTCCACCTAGAAAATTACCTTTGAAGTGCGGCCTCGAGCAGTTGGAATTAATGACCGTGTCTCCGCGCAGTCAAATTATTCAATGGGGAGTATCATAGAGTAGTAACATGCATATGTTACTAGTCTATGGTACTACCTCTACAGTGGGTAGTATCTTAAGAGTCGTAACATAGACGGTTTAATTTATTGTATTGTGGGATCTATACCTAACAGTTCAACTTGGTGATCTATTTGTGGCATCTAGCAATATGAAATTTATTTGCTGGTAGGGACAAGAATAAATATAGGAATACAAAATTAATTAGATCTGATGTCTAGGCGCGCTTCTATTCTTGTAGATAATGTTGTGCCTCCAAGTGCAGAGGTTTGTAGAACAGCAACAAGTTTTCCTTAAGTGGATCACCCAAGGTTTATCGAACTCAGTGGGATAGAGGTCAAAGGTATCCCTCTCAAGCAACCCTGCAATTACGATACAAGAAGTCTCTTGTGTCCCCAACACACCTAATAAAATTTTCAGTTGTATAGGTGCACTAGTTCGGCAAAGAGATAGTTAAATACAAGTGATTTGGATACTTATAATTGATAATAGCCTTCTGAAATAAAAATGGCAGCAAGCAAACATGTAACGGAGTTGATTATAAACGGTATTTCAATGCTTAGAAACAAGGCCTAGGGATCATACTTTGACTAGTGGACACTCTAAAAAATAATAACATAATTGAATGCATAAATATCATCTCTTCACTATGCTACTCCGAACCACTCTCCGACCTGATAACAAACACCAATCATTGCGTAGGGCTACAAGATCACTCCTTAGAGTTCATATTTCCCTATCTAGGTAATCCCCACGCTATCACCATGAGACCTAGATGGTTCTAAACAAACACCACAATTTCATAGGGTCATCCAACACAAAATATAAATATCATGCTAAACCACACGGTGCACACACTGTCACCTTTACACCATAATCAAAGTGTCTACGGAGATCTCATAACAAAACCACTTGAGTAGCATAATAGACAAAGAAACATCTACTTATCCAACTATATTACAAAGCTCATGATCACATAAAGGTCACACCATGGGAGAGAGAGATGAAACACATACCTACCGGTAGAGCCCTCGGCCCTGGGGGAGAACTACTCCCTCCTCATCATAAGAGACAGAAACGACGATGAAGATGGCGGTGGAGTCGATGGAGATGGCCCCGGGGGCACTTCCTCGTCCCGGCAGGGGGCCAAAATAGAGATTGTTGTCCCTCGAAACTTGTCGACAACTGCGGTGGAGCTACAATACTTAGGGTGTATGACTCGGGGGGACTTTATAAACGAAAGGGCGATGGCGGTGGGCTCCCGGGGGGCCCACACCACCTGTAGGCGCGGCCGGGGGGACCCGCGCCCACCCATAGTGTGGTCACCCCTCTGCCTCTCTCCGGGTCTCTTTTGCACTCCTTTGATGCTCGGGGAATTCTAAGAATTTTGACTTTTATTTCGTCTGATTCCGAGAATATTTCTGGAACAACTTTTCTGAAACAAAAAACAACAGAAAACATGAACTGGCTCTGTGGCATCTTGTCAATAGGTTAGTCCATGAAAACGTCCGGAAAACGAAGGAAAACATGTGAAAACATAAATGTCGTATATATAAGTATTAGGGGTATATCCGACATTGTCCTAAAGAGCCCGATTACCAGGGTGGCCTGAATGGTAATGGATCACGGTCCATTAGGCAACCCAGTAAGCTGACGCGCAAAAGCCGGATTCTAGAAGGACCCATACCACGGCCCACGTGGTACAACTTGGAGTAGAAGGCGGATTCTTGCTTTCCAAGTTAGAAGCGTACCGTAGTCTTCTAGGTTTCCTTTCTATAAGCCCTAACCCGGCTATCTATATAAAGCCGGACGGGAGAGAAGAAAGACACAGACAATTAGCTAGAAGCCAACTCACTGAGAAGGTGATCCTCGTCGAGTTAGCGAAGCCCAACTCACATTGTACCTTGTATACTTCAGGCTTCAACCCTGATTTAGTGAGATTGCAGGAGTAGGAACGCCGCCTAGTTGCGACGTACCGAACCTGGGTAAACTTTGGTGTCCCTGGTTGTCATACTACCACGTTCCCCCCACGTCTCTATCAGTAGTCTCATGGTACCCCCGTCTATGAACTCTACTACGATGTCTCAATAGTTGGCACCCATTGTGGGGCCAGCGACGTCAGGCGTTATGTTTCGATCGGGGATACTCGACGGAATCGGCAATACCATAACTATCGGAAGCTTGGAATTCGACAACGACGTCGTGTGCTTCCTCGACAATGGATCGTACATGCCAGCACAGAATCATCTGGTAAGTGCCTGCGTTTTACCGATTGGATCTGCAAACATATTTATCAGATTGACTGCAGAGGCAATGGGATTCTATGGTGAAAGTAGATTTATCCCACCCTTTCTATACCTAGTTGAAGAAAACTATGATGTCGGATTTTGCTCACATCGCCAATATCCTGCTCAATTTGCTGCGTCTTTGGAGATACCTGCAATGAGATCGCACTTTATTGGTATGGTGCAATCCGAGATCGCCGAGAACACGGATGAAAGCAATCCCGTGGATGAGGCAGAGGAAAACAATCCCACAGTAGAGGTGGAAGATCCGACATCTGTCGATACGAAGATGAACTCGGAAGACGATTCTGTGCTAGCCACCATTGAGGCGAGATTAGAGTCGGAACCCGGATCAGATGAGCTCGATTCTGAAGAGGAAGATGAAGATGTTGTCGAAAGAAAGGTCAAATCTCTTCAAGAGGGATTCCATGAAGTGCTTATGGAAAAACCGGCTGAAAACACGGATGTCGATAGCCAGGAAGACCCTCAAACAGCTCCGCCAGATGAGGAAAGAGAGGATGGTGAAACCAGTCCAACTTACCCTGACATCAAGGAATTGACAGAAGATGAACCTGGTAAGAAACCTCCCTCTTCCATGAAAAGAAACAATACTGCCAAGAAACTCCAGTACAAACTCCGGAAGAAAAAACTGGCGGATCCCGCCAACGAAAACCTGGAAGTAGGAGGAGGAAGCGGAGTCAAACCTGCGGGGAAGAAAACAAAGGAAATCCCTGTTCCGCTAATGTCAGAACAGGACGAACGTGATTTACTTAAAACACCAGTGGGACTCCACAAACCCCCTGAAGTGCTGGAAGCCAGGAGACAATCTCTCCAAAGGCAACATCAACATCTATTCAGAACTCGGGAAATCTCCTAAAACCACAGGCTGACATTAAGTTGTAGCAAGAAGAAATTGAGGAGTACGTGAGAAGGAATAGATCTGGCATAAAACCTACACGGTTACCCGGAATCGCAAGACCGGAAGTATTGCCGCCAAAGGAACGGTTCCAAAACACCTGCCTGGCAAAAGCAAGTAAACGACATTGATGCCAAGGGCGGACCTGTATAAAAACCGCAGCAGAAAACGGGGAAGCCGCATTCGCCATCCTCAATGATGATCTATACTCCAATGACGAATAGCTTCAAGGGGTGTATGCTTTCTTAGGAAATGCATTGCAACAGCAGTAGCGAGGGCAGGACAGATCAAGGAAGTGCATGACGACTCGACCCTATGCAAAACAGCCACATGCGCCGCTGGAGCACCTAGACCTGGCGAACCTGGAGATTCAGGCAATTCAAAAGAGAAGAAAGGATATCCGAGAAAGGAAAAGAAAATTCCCGATAACAAGGATGCAGCGTCCAGAACAGGATCCCATCCGCCGAAAGGTGGAATTAACCCCCGAGATCTGGAAGAACAAAACCGGAAAGACGGAAAAGCAATATCGCCTCCGAGACGCCCTGCTGAAAAAGCCGGAAGATACGACATTCCTCACATGCGTGAGAGGTCCCGTACTCCTCCTAGGAATAAGGAAAGACAAAGGAGTAGAAGTCCACTGTCGAGACATCGTAGTAGAGTTCATAGACGGGGATGCCATGAGACTATTGATAGAGACGTGGGGGGAACGTGGTAGTATGACAACTAGGGACACCAAAGTTTACCCAGGTTCGGTACGTCGCAACTAGGCGGCGTTCCTACTCCTGCAATCTCATTAAATCAGGGCTGAAGCCTGAAGTATACAGAGTACAATGTGAGTTGGTTTAGATACTCGACGAGGATCAACTTCTCGGCGAGTTGGCTTCTAGCTAATTTGTCCCTATCTTTCTTCTCTCCCCTCCGGCTTTATATAGATACCTAGGTTAAGGCTTACAGAAAGGAAACCTAGAAGACTACGGTAAGCTTCTAACTTGGAAAGCAAGAATCCGCCTTCTACTCCAAGCCGTACCACGTGGGCCGTGGTCCGGGTCCTTCTAGAATCCGGCTTCTGCGCGTCAGCTTACTGGGCCGCCTAATGGACCGTGATCCATTACCATTCAGGCCACCCTGGTAATCCGGCTCTTTAGGACAATGCCGAATATACCCCTAATCGGTATATATCCGACAGTAGCCCCCAACAAGGATTGAGACTTCAATTTTCCGTATTTCGCAAATTTGCATTCTTTTCCGAGAAATGTTGGCGCTTCGTCTTGATTCTTCTTTTCCTTATTTCCTGCTTTAACGCGAAACTCGGATTTTGGAAAATCCGCCTTTTTCTTCCACGAGCCTTACGTCAGCGATGAAATCATGCTGATGTAAGAGACGTTTGGGTTCCAAATGTGAAACCCTGAAACGTATCTCTGACAGACTCTCGCGGGAAACGAGGAGATAGCAATAATCACATGTCCCCTCATTTCCCGGATTTTCCGGCGAGTGACACGCGTCGAAGATCTAACGGTCAAAAGAGCCGTTGTAACGTATCTTAAAGCTTTTTCGGCTATAAATAGGCTTTTTCGGGCCCTCCGGCGATCCTTCCGCTCTCACCCCACCTCCTAGCCCTCAAGCGCCATAGCCCCTGAGCCAAGGTTTCACTAGTGCGAGCAGAGCCCATGCACGTCCCGCACCGTTCCCGGAATTTCTTCATCGGAAGCTCGAGATCTTCTCCGCGCCGCCCGCAAATGGCCACCGGCGACTCACCGCGCGCCGCAGAGGAGCACTCCGTCTCCGTCGACATCGACGAGATAATCAACAATATGGACCCGCAACTCGATTCTCCGAGCCGTGCCGCCACCAACACGCCGGAGAAAAATGCCTGCGACCAGGCCCGCGAGGATCCTCCTCTCGCGGCTGAGAACCTGGCAGCCTCGTCTTCATCGCCGCCTCCGCCATTCGCCCCCAAAACGGCGGAAGAAAAGATCCTCCTTGTTAGAGAGGATCTCGCCGTTGTGGCCGCCGCCGGAGCAGAAGACGAAGGCGAGATGTCCGGGAACTGGAGCGGGTGCAACTTAGCCCCTTCCCTTCTTCCGACAATGGAGAAGGAGGGGCTGATTGTGAAAGGGAAATGGCGGCACAAGAAGGACGACTCCGAGCCCTTGCCCAAAGCCAGGGAAAGGGTTTTCCTCACCTCGCATCTTAGCCGAGATATGGGAATTCCACCTTCCGCCTTCTTTCTCCAGGTCCTTAACCATTACAACATCCAACCCCACAACCTTCCTCCAAACTCCATTCTATATCTAGCCGGGTTCAAGGACCTCTTTGAAGAGTATCTAGGATTAGAGCCTAGGTTAGATTTTTGGCAATACTGCTTCGGGGTTAAGCGAAACCCCTCAGAGGGCGCACTCTCGGCTTGCGGGGACATATCCTTTGCCCTACATAGATTTAGGGAGGATTGGTTCCCTATCGTGGGAAAGTCACGGCAGATGTTACCGGAGGTAACTTAGGTTGGGGTAAATCGACTCTGGTGTTTGGGAGAGGGTTTAGCTCAGACCGGATACAAGATTTATCCTAGTTCAGCCTCTCCATTGGAGATGATAGCCTACTTCCAGCTAGGATCATATTGATTGGCGATCTAGAGGCTCAGGCTGCAATGTCGCCGAGACTCCAATCTAGGGTTACAAGTACTTGCTTTCGTATAACTAGAATAGCTCGCATCCCTTTTTCTACGCCATAAGGGCCGGTTTATATAACACCCGGTTTCCTGGCTTTCCTTACAATATACGGCAAGAGTCCTACTCGGAGTCCAAATTAACTTTAAACTACTCTTTGTGCCCTCCAAGTCTTGGACTCCATGGACCGCACCGCCTTTTGGCCTTCTAGAATCTCCCTTTCCTTGAGCCGGGTTACCAGCGCAACCTCTAGCCCATCAATGATATCCGGCCCATCATCTCATTGCAAGGTCTTGCGTAAACTTCCTCCAGCCGAGTCTTTGTTCCTCTACATGGGCCTGTCGGGTTATTATCCCCCCAACATTAGTCCCCAGAATAGCTTGGGCATCTTGGTTGGCGCGCCCTTCTTGTAGCTTCAAACTTTAAGCATAAGACAAACCTCCAACCACGAAGCGCATGCTATTCCCTGCAAAATAATAAACATTTACATACAATAGTGTTATAGGTTAGATTGCTTTAACTATAGATAGGCCGACTCTTTCGGAGGTCCATATAATAACCCCACCATTGTATTAATTCGAGTATCAATTCTCAAATCAACACTTCATAGTGACCATTTCATAACCCGACTTTCATATTCCTCATAGGCTAGTCCGAGTAATAATTCCGAGACCGGCTCTTTTGGCGGTCATTTATAACTCGGCTGCATAAAAATAACTTCCACGATCTTATTTCCGTAATCAAAGGGCCGAGTATCCTATCCCGTGATTTTCTCCATTTTACCGTTTGCACTCTAGGGTTTTCACCGCGCCTAGAAATACATGGCACAGTGAAGCCCTAATCACAAACGCCATCTTCCCTAGCTTTGTCTTCAACCTCGAGCCGCACCATTGGATCTCAAGACGGCAGCTTGGAGCTCCACCACCAAGCTTCACGCGCACCGCCGCCGCAGCTTGCCAGAATCGGCCCGCCGATCCGCGCCGCCGCGCCGCATTCAACAAACCCCATCTCCGTCGCCGGTTCTTGGTATACCTCCGATCTAAGCTTTCATTTCTGGATCTTGAACTCGCGTTCTTCGTGTTCATCGCATTCACCCCTTTTCTCATTTTATTTCTCCTTTTCGCTTTTAACTAGATCTTCTCCAATGGATCCCAAGGCCCCTCCCAAGTCTAAGGCCAAGGCTACTGTTGTAAAGCAAAAGCCGAGTCAGACCATCACGGCCAACTGGGCCAGGTCGACTGTCACGCAGGACAAGCTGGAAGAGCTGGCCGAGTCTGGGGTCCTCCCTCCTCAATCGGAAATCTCATGGAGGGTTCCCGAAGAGGAGAGTCAGCCTTCACCTCAAGAAGGTGAAGTTATAGTCTTTCTCGAGCACGTGACTCGGGGTTTCCGTCCCCCGGGTAATCTTTTCTTTCGTGAGGTTCTTCACCACTACAAACTCCGGGTCTTTGACATAGGCCCAAATTCGATTCTCAATATTTTTCATTTCATTGTCCTTTGCGAATCGTACCTATGCATCGCCCCCAATCTCGCATTATTCTTTGAACTTTTCCAGTGCAAACCTTGCCGCGAAAATCAGGATGGTCCCCTCCTTGTCTGTGGAGGCGCGGCCATCCAAAGACGCAAAAAATCTTTGGTGCCAACTCTTAATCTTCACACCCATGTGAAGCATTGGCAAAAAAAACCTTCTTTTATTGAAAAGACACTTCATCACCCGGCGAGAAGCCTCTGCCGGGTTTTTCTATTGAAACCCTTTCTCTTAGTGATAATCTGAGCGCCTTCGCTCCAGAGGCTGATAGACAGGCCATCTAACCACTCCTTCTCAAACTCTCTATCTTAACAACCCACGGTCTTTGTGGGTTGAATCTAATCAAGACCTGGATCAGCTGTAGGATCCAGCCCAACAGTATTCGCAGGAAACTTCTTTGCAAATACTCGGGCCACTTGACCGACTCTCTCCGATACTCGGAGAAGTCATATCCGGCCCTCGATGTTAACAAGGCCATGAAGAACTTTCTGGCTGAGAAGGTGGAGGTCATCAAGAGCATCTCTGGGAACCCCCTTCACCCGCACAAACCCGGCTCCACCAGTAAGAACCGACTAATCTCCTCTGTACCCGTTAATTTTTCAAACACGTGTGTACTAACTTTTATCTTTGCTGTTCTTACTCAGGAATCTGATGATTGGTGGAAGATTGAAACCCCTCCTCCTTCAGAAAACTCGGAAGACGAAGAGCCGAGTGACAACGAAGAAGGTGATTCCGAGCTACTAAACAACTTTTTTGTTGGCTTATTAGACCAAGACTCTCCTCCCGTCTTCATTCCTGCCATTACACCACCATGGCCAGCGCCGGCTAAAAAAGCCGGCTCTCAATCTGAAGAGAGCGAGCCCGAGCCTGAGGCCGAGTTAGGCAAGAAAAGGAAATCCAGGGGAGTCACGTTCAAGGTGCCATACTCCTCCATGACCACAGAGCCGTACTCATATGCTGGTATGGGCAAACTTAATGAATATCTAACTTCTGTATCATCACAGAAGGTTGCACCTCCTCCAACCAAGCGACGAGCAACTCGGTCTTCACCGGGTGACGAGGGCCTCAACCCCGGAATTCCTCTTCGATCGCCCTCTCGCCGAGCCGGTACTATTTCATCTTACCACAATTACGTTCCTCAAAAATATCCAACTCCGAGTCACCCCTTAGCCGGAAAACTCCGAGTCTCAATGTCCAATTCTCTGTCAGTGTCTTCCGGGTCAAGCAACGATCTCCCGAGCGATTTCGTCGTGAACACCGGGTAAATCTTATAACTTATCTGACTACGTCCCATACACTTTGCAAGTTTATCAACCACTAAATATATTTCTGTTCTTCCCTCAGAGCCAAGGTCACACTCAGTGACCCGGTCGAAACCCCCGCGACGACCCGATGGCGGTTGACCCAGAAAGTACCGCTAATCCCCAGCCCGCCAAAGAGCCGACTAATGAGGCAAACCCGGCGGCCGAGTCTTCTCCTCCCGCGCCCCAACCGATTGATCCCGAGGTTGAATACCTTGGGACCAAAAGGGGGGCTGCTACTGCAAAGACCGCCGCCACCGGATTTGACACGAGGTAACAGAGGATGACGCCACCGCCGACTGATCGGGATGCCGGCTCTTCAAGGCCGACTCTTAGCGGTCAAGATTTTGACAAGCTGTTGAAGGAGTATCGCACCTTGAAAGCGACTGAGGACGAGATCGTTGAGTCTCTGGTAGCAGAGCATCAGGTTTGTTTAACTGATGTTATGTATATATTTATCCTAGTCCCCAAGTTCCGAGTAAACTGTCCTCAGTCACTCTGTACTTGCAAATATATTTGAAACCCGATAAAACTTGTTTTCTGTACATTAAACCGACTGTTATTGCTTTGCCATTTTCAGGCTTATGTAGCTCGTACTGATGAAGTACTTGCGAAAATGAATGAACTCCTGCAAGATGAGGTAAAACTCCATGAAGAACTGGAGGCCAACCTCAAGGATCTCTCCAAGAAATACAACAAGCTGAAGAAGAAACTCCGGAACACTGAGGAGTTCGTCAAGAAACTCACAACTTTCATAACCAAGACCTATGACTCCATCATAGGTAAGGCACAACTATTTTCCCACTATCGCTTTGTGTTAATCGGATTTCCCTATTTTACGAGGTTTTGACCCGGATCACACTATCTTACTCCCCTTTTTGTATTGCAGGTCCGAATGAAGTTGCTGGGGAACACGACGACCACCAGAAGCTTAAAATACCACGAATGTCATACGGCAATTTGAGGCAGGGACAAAATGAACACTCGAAGCTGTGAAGTTGGACGGTGACTACACTGGTGTAACACACATGCTTGAAGCATACTCGACAGTCCTTGCTTGGATTGATGCCTGGAAGCGCTCAGCATGCCGGGTTGGCGTGATACGCGGCCTTGCCTTGGCTAAGGCCTACTACCCCAAGATTGAGCCGGCAAAGCTTGTAGACGGGTTTCCCGAGTTCAAGACCGATGGTACCAAATTCTCGAGAAAAGATCTCAAGGCCATCAACACCCAGATTCGACACTCGGCTAGCTTGATCGCAGAAAACCTTGACGTGAACAAGCTTACCGCCCCATTCGATGATGAGAATAAGCCTTTTCCCTTCCATGCTCCTGCGCCCTTTGACATGTTATCTCGCTTCAAGGCGGAGCTTGCCAAGAAAAAGGCCGAGGCCGGTACTGCACCAACTTCGTCAACTCCGATAGTTCCTCCTCCAGCTCGTGCTCCCTCCACGGTGTAACATCCCAAGTATGAAAAACAACCTTTAGAATGTTTGTTTTTTTGTTAATTTATGTTTTGCATCATGTCATCATAAGTTTTGCATTTGTTTTCCATTTGTTTTCTTTTGTTTTCATTTGTTTTCCCTTGTTTTTCAATTTGAGTTTCAAACCAATTTTCAAATATTTGTTTCATACTTGTTCTGTTACAATTTCCAAATAAAAATATTCAAATCAAAACATCAAATTGTTTCCAATAAACCAGAAAGTTCAAACTATTAAATTGTTCTTTTCAATAATTCACTTAAATATCAAATTTCACTCAAATTCAAATAAAATACAAACAGCAACATAATTTAAAATTTTGTAAAACAAATAGTTGCACATTTGTGCTTTTATAATAACTAACCTATAAAAATTATACCTAAATTTTCTAACCACAAAAACCGTTTCATTTCTTTCCTTTTCTTTTTCTGCCAAAAAAGAAAACAGAAGCAATAAACAAAAAAATAAAAGAAAACGCAGAAGGGAGAGGCAGCAGGCCCAGGCCACCTACCCCAGGCCCAGCCCACGGCCTGCTACCCCTTCGTCCCCCTGTACGGTGTCCATCGCCGCTGCCCACGTCGGCAGTACGGCGGATGGGACGGCCGGGAGCCGCTCTCCCCCTCCTTTTAACAGAGCCCCGAGCTCCTCCCGTGCCCTAACCTCCTCCTCCTCCTCCTCTCTCTCTCCACCGCCGCCGATTTCTTTCCTCCACCTCCCTCTGTTTTCTCTGCACCGCCACCGCACCACCACCG
The DNA here is from genome assembly GCA_028641055.1 of Alopecurus myosuroides. Taxonomy (NCBI): domain Eukaryota; kingdom Viridiplantae; phylum Streptophyta; class Magnoliopsida; order Poales; family Poaceae; genus Alopecurus; species Alopecurus myosuroides. The sequence continues at coordinate 354,282,111 of CM054058.1, forward strand.
CACTGAATCTCCGGTGATCGCCGCCGCTATGGCTAGCCTCCGCGCAGGTTGAGCACGGGAACGAGTTCCCCGTGCTCCCCTCTTCCTCCTCGACACCGCAGCGAGGGCTGGAAGCTCCCGGATTGTCGCCTCCGTCCACCTCGCTGTCGCCGCCGTCCACTGCCTCGCACCGAGCCCTTCTTCCTCCCTCCCGGTGAGCACAGCATCTCCCTCCTCCTCTTTCCCTCTCTGCTCCCGCGCATCACCTGCACGAGCACGCACACCTCCCTTACGCACACGCGCACGCAGCAGCAGCTCGCAACGCTCGCCGCCGGCGGCCTCTGTCGTGGTTCAGTTAACTGAAGAAATTCAGTTTCGTCAGAGAGTGAAACTGAACCACAAAACCCCCAAGTCCCCCTCCTATTACAAAAACGAATCAGTACCGCAGTGGCACAGCACTGCGCGCACGCACACGACGTCAGGGTTCGATCCCCGCCCCCGCGGGATTAAATCCCACACTTTTGCACCGTTCGCTGACAGGTGGGGCCTCCCTGTCAGCGACGCGTGCATCCACGCGCACACACACACTGCCACCGTGGCCTAGGGCCCGCTGTCAGCGGCCCAGGCTAGGCACTGCGAGGTGTAAATAGTTTGGCCCCTTTTTCTTTTTAATTTAAGTCCCTGTTTTATTACAGTTTAGTCCCTAGTTTTCAAACCCTATAAAAATTGCAAAACTCATCCAAATTCAAAATGTAAAACATGTAAACCACTCTAAATAAAATAAACTTTCCAAATATGCAGTTTGTTTTCTGTTTTGAACATTTCAAATGTTTTCAAAATTCAAATTCAAACAATTCATTTCAAATTTGGTTAAATTCATAACTAATTCAAATTTAATTCAAATGGCACATGTAAAATATGCTTTCCATGCTAAATTGAACCACCTTTTCAAATATAAACTTTATGTTCTGTTTTGAATAATTAAAATTGGTTAAATAATTTAAACCTTGTTTAAATCATTTAAAATTGCTAAAATCATAACTTGGTCAAATTAAAATTCTTTTTGAACATATAAAATATGTTTTCAAACCAGAAAAGTATAAACTTTTCAAATATGAATTTGATTAAATGTTTTGAACAAATAAAAATTCAAATAATTTCATACTTGAATTAAATTCATTTAAATCTTGTTTAAACTTGTTTAATTCATAATTAATTCATTCTAATTCCTTTTTCAACAAATGAAACATGTATTCCACCTAAAATTTTGTGTTCTTTCCAAATATGAACTTTGTTGTCTATTTTGAACAATTAAAATTGGTGAAAACAACAAATTCTTGTGTAACTCCTTTAAGAAGCCAAAGTTTCATAACTTGATAAATAAAAATTTCAAACTTGGTAAACACCTTTTCAAATTGAATCTATTGTTGTTTTCTTTTTGTTTTCCTCATCCTTGCATCATGCTACTCCATTTTCACATGTTGGTTATTTGTAGTTCATTTAATCCAACCTTAATTCATGGAATTTCCATATGCAATCCAAATTGCATATGGGTCCATTTAATTATGTTACCATGTCAACTAGCTTACTTTGAATGCATCAATTAAATTGCCATGCATCATCCCATGTTTGTGCATTATGCCATGTTATTGATTGTTTGTCTCTCTGTGTTGTTTGTTTGCTTCTTCTCGAATAGACGACGTTGAGACAGACGAGGTTTACGATACTACTTCTGAGGAGTTAGCTCAGTACCAGGCTGCTGAGTTTGCAGGCAAGTATTCACTCACATGAACCATTGTGTCCTTTCCACACTGGATATCGATACTTTTCATTGTCTATTCTGCTAGCCTTAAGATTCGTTGCTTGTGTTCCGATCCTATCACATGTTATCCTTTAACCCTGATATAGCCTCACCTCCACACCTATACCCCATTGCTTGTTGCCTGTGTCTTACTAGCATGCTTAGGGTTGTTTATGCTCGATTCTGTTGTCCGTTACTTTTTGTTACCTTATTTATCATGTTCTGGGGCTCGATGTTTAAACAACTATCATTTTAATGTTTTGGGTAATAATAATTTGATGATAAGGCACCGGCAGGAGGCCCGGCGTGGTTTTGAGGCCTGCTAGTGTCGACCCTAATTAGGAAAAGGGTCTTGTCTACTGATCCATGATGAGCGCACTAACCGCATGTGGGAAGCGTGTATGGGCGCCCCCCTCAATTTGATTCGATTCGCATCTCGTCCAAATCGCCTCATTTAGTTCGGGTTTTCCATTTGCCGCACGCATATGCAGGTACGAACCCGAGGCCAGGGTGGAAACTTTGTAGTCGGCATTTAGGGAGACCCGTTCTTAGAGTGCTATGAGGGTCCCCTTTTCTTCGTGGGGCTTGATTAGCCGTGCGCTCAATTGCACGGGGTTCTTTGGGCTTGATGCGAAGAAGAGTTGAGTTGCGTTGAGTGCCCCGCTTGGTGGAAGGGCCATTCCATCTGGCGGGTTATTCTTACGTGTACGGCCAAATTGGTGCATCCCTGTAGGGTTAAATCTTCTCGAGAAGCCGTGTTGTCCGCGGTTATGGATGACTTGGTGAAAGTGCTGGCTAACAAGTACTCAGACAACTTACACCTAACTATAATAAATTGACTAGTAATAGAGATTACTTCCACCATAAGAAGGTTGTCACCTTAATCCAACTGTGTGAGTTATCCTCGGATTGCTTCTTTGGATAAGGGGCGAGATCCAGGATGGGTTTGTTTGAGGTTAGTAGCAGTTGGTTACGATACGCTATCTTATCCCCTTCTTTTAGCCGGAAGTTGTAGCGTGTTTCTGTAGTTGGTTAGAGCAGCCTGCTGCCGCACTTTTGTATCACCTATTCTTCCGTTGAACCCAAAGCATATGTACTTGGTGTTGCCGGGTACATTATGGTATCTTGTGATTCTTGCTTGCCAGTACTTGTCTGTACTGACCCCTTTGGGGCTGTGGTTTCCGCAGACTACATTTCCGAGGATCCCCATGGTGGCTACTACGTGGAGTATGACGAGGCTGTTGACGAGTAGATAGCGGACCCAGGCAGGATCCGAGACATCGTGGATGGGCTCCGTCTTTTCGTTTCCGGCCTCTTAGGCCTATTTGGATCTTGTCTGTACCCAGACATTTTGGATGCTTCCGTTGTGATGTAATGATGAATTGTTGGGACAGGTGTCCTCTGGATGATTGTATTTGCTATCTCTGCTCTAGTGAGAGATATTTGCAACTTATTTCAAACTTTTGTGTCCTAGAGATATGTTGTGATATCACTTGTTCAAATGCCGTTGACGTACCATGTGTGTATGTTATGAAGTACGTCAATGGAAGTAGTCAGATTTCTATGGGATGGTTTACGCAGACGATGGATAGTAGAGAATGGTTGTCACACGTTTACGTGTTGGCCTGCTCATATTGAGATGCGGGTGCCGGTATGCCCCGTAAGCCATTTGTTCTACTGTTTAGCAGACTGTGAGTATCCTCTAGAAGTCCGGGTGCGACACACGGGTGAGCCGAACATTGACACGGAGAAAGCGTCAGAGGGGACTACTGAAGACCCGGCCACCAAGACCACGCACGATGGCTCGGCTGCAGCGGTCGAGTAATGCTACTCTCTTTTATCAGTAAACAATCATTCGGCCAATGGGCATTGTAATATTCCTTTTAAACACTGCTATTTGATAGTGCATCTGTGCACTTTTTGATATTCTTCCTAAGGATTGTAGTACTTTAAACTTCTGCGGTTTCGATGACCCTTCTGGTTGTCGCTTTGGTATGCACTTTATAAATACATTTTTGCACAACGTTACTGTTATATGCTTTGTGAGAAAGATGCCGAGTCTTGGTCTTAGGATTGTGAAAAAAAATTACTCACAAGTACCCAAGACCCAGACTCTGGGTCTGAGGATTCTTGACTTGAGAAATTTTGTTTGCTCAAGTCCCCAAGTCCCAAAGTTTCATTGACATGAAGGTGAAGGCTTAATCTGTGCAACATCACCCCTTATCAATTCCTGATATCTATGTACGCTTGTACGTTGAAGTTATGCGTAATATGTAATGAGTTTCCGGCTGTCGCCTTTGCTCTGCATAACTTATGGTTTAGATGACCCTTTTGACCCTTCTGAAGCTATAAGCCGGGTTTTGCATGGATTTTCAATGTTGCTATAACTCTAATAAAAACAGGGTCAGGCAAGTCCCAATGGGCATCATGACTGATTGGATTTATAGGTTAGCAAACACGTCATTTTGTTACGAGTCACATCAAGCTTAAACCAAAAAGGTCAAGAAAAAATTTGGCTCTATTGTCCGGGTTACGAGATAGCAACTGTACTTATTGCAAGTAATCAGTCCTCACAACCTAATGGCATCGTGGCCAGGTATGAGTATGCAACTGTGCTATTCAAGCAATCAGTCCCCAGGACCTACGTATGTGTACTATGCAACAGTAGACTTTCTGCTCTACCGGCTTACAAATGATTTGAACACTAAAAAGGAAAATATGAGCAAATTTAGACCCACTAAATCAGACGCCTTACTATTGAAAAACATATTTGACAGAAAGAACACACTAGTAAATACAAAACATGATCAATTATAGAAAAATATGCAAGAAACTGACAAAATTTAAGGAACATAATAACTATCATGATTTAACCATTTCTTTATTGATATGAAAAGGTTAGGTCAGCAGGCCGCCTCACTAAAAACCCTCCAGTCCCCGTAGGTACCCTGGATAGGAAAAGAGCACGTCTGAAACATGCTGCCTGTTACATCGTGTAATACAATTTGCAAACCGAGTCTATGCTAAGTGTAGTCAGGGCGTAGCTGGGCCATGTTCCATGGTTGTTCGCGCTCTTGCATGGAGAAGGTGGAATGAGCAGTGTCATTCACATGGTCCGACTATTTCCTTGCATCCACTAGGTAATACGACCCGTTGTGCAGATTCCGGCTTATAATGAACAGACCCTCCCATGGGGGAGATAACTTGTGTTTTCCCTCTTTGGATTGCGCCAAACGCAGCATCAGGTCTCCTTCTTGAAAAATACGCGTCTTGACCCGGCGGCTATGATATCGCCGTAAACCCTGCTGATATATTGCGGACCGTTCCAATGCTTGCTCCCTCTGTTCTTCTAACATGTCCACATCGTCCTTCCCGGTCTTCTCGTTTTCCACATCAACATAGGCCGCCACTCGTGGCGAGTCATGGATGATATCACTTGTGAGGACCGCCTCTGCACCGTAAACCATAAAAAATGGGGTCATTTGAGTAGACCTGTTAGGTGTAGTATTGATTCCCCAAACCACAGAGGGTAACTCCTCAACCCATGCTCCAGCAGCTCGGAGACACATGACTCGTAATCGTGGTTTTAACCCACGAAGTAGCTCTTGGTTTGCTCTCTCCACCTGACCATTGGCTTGTGGATGGGCCACCGAGGCTACATCAAGTCGAATGTCATTGTTTCCACAGAACTTCTCCATCTCTCCTAAGGACATATTGGTTCCATTGTCTGTGATTATGTTGTGGGGGTATCCAAACCGATATATGATCTTCTTCAAGAATTGCACAGCTGTGGCCGCTTCACAGTTCGTAACTGGCATGACCTCAACCCACTTTGTGAACTTATCGACGGCCACCAGTAAATGAGTATTTTTGCACGGAGACATGTGGAAAGGGCCTACCATATCTATACCCCAAACAGCGAACGGCCAAGTCAATGGAATTGTCCGCAGCTCTATAGCTGGCACATGGGTTTGCCGAGCATACCTCTGACATCCATCACATCTTGCCACCAAGCGTTCAGCGTCTGCTAAAGCCGTAAGCCAAAAGAAACCGTGCCGATACGCCTTGGCCACGAGGGATCTTGTGGAGGCATGGTGTCCACAATCACCTTCATGGATTTCTTTCAATATTTGTCGGCCTTCTTCTGGAGCTACGCAGCGTAAAAACACACATGTAGCACTTCTCTTGTAAAGCTCACCGCCAATGATAGAGTAACCTTTTGCCCGTCTCTGGATTTTCCGGGCTACAACTTCCTTCTGTGGTAACTCGCCCCGTAGTAGAAATGCCAGGAACGGCTCAGTCCATTCTGGAATAGCGCGCACCACGGCTACAAATTCCGATTCTGGGTCCCGGTGAGCTATCTCTTCTTCTGACTCGGTTTTAACGGAAGGCTGCCACAATTCATCCAAGAAAACGTTACGCGGGACCGGCTCTCGACGGGAGCCGAGTCTCGACAGTGCGTCCGCAGCCTCGTTCTTACGTCGGTCAATGTGCTCCACCTGATACCCTGAGAAAGACCCGGCTACTTTGTCCACCTCTCTGCGGTATGCTGCCATCGTTGCATCCTTCCTGTCCCACATTCCTGAGACCTGCTTTACCACAAGATCTGAGTCTCCGTAGCACTTTATATGCTTAATGTTCATCTCCTTTGCTACACGCAATCCATGCAACAAGGCCTCGTACTCGGCTACATTGTTAGAGCAATCAAAATGAATTTGCAAAACGTAACGCAACGTATCTCCTTTTGGCGATGTGAGCACAGCGCCGACTCCCGATCCTTCATACTGCTTGGAACCATCGAAACGCATAACCCAAGATTCTGAACTTGGCACTAACAAGGGCACACTTGTCTGAGTCCAATCATTGACAAAATCAACCAGCACCCATGAATACCCCAAACACTAGCTTCTGCCAATGCGGATACCGCTGCTTCGCCTCTGATAAGACCTCGCTCACGTAATAAACCGGCCGTTGCACCGGGTAATCTTTTCCATCCTCTTTACGCTCGACCACAACTACTGCACTAACTGCTCGAGGCCCAGCCACAACATACAGCAACATGGGCTCTTTGGGACCCGGGGCTGCCAAAACCGGGGCTTTAGATAGCTGCTTTTTTAGAGCTTCAAACGCCTCATCCGGCTCTTGATCCCATACGAAATTGTCTGTTTTCTTCAATAGTCGGTAAAGGGGTATTGCCTTTTCTCCGAGCCGAGATATGAACCGGCTCAGCGCTGCTATGCATCCTGTAAGTTTCTGAACATGTTTCAATTCCTCTGTCTTTTTTAGGCTCTGAATAGCTTTGATCTTCTCCGGGTTAGCCTCGATCCCTCGCTCAGAAACGATGAAACCAAGTAGTTTCCCCGCGGGAACTCCGAACACACATTTTGTTGGGTTGAGCTTAATTTTGTATCTCCTCAGGTTCTTGAAGGTCTCTTTTAGGTCATCAATGAATGTTTCTGCGTTCCTTGTTTTGATCACCACGTCATCGACATAAGCATGGACATTGCGCCCAATCTGATCCTCAAAGCACTTCTGAATGCACCGTTGGTATGTTGCGCCGGCATTTTTCAATCCAAAGGTCATGGTTTTGTAACAAAAAGCTCCAAAGGGGGTTATGAACGACGTATTCTCCCAATCCTCCGCTTTGAGCTTTATCTGATGATACCCGGAATAGGCATCCAGAAAGCATAACAAGTCACTTCCTGCCACCGCATCTATGATCTGGTCTATCCTTGGAAGTGCGAACGGATCTTCCACGAAGAGGAACAAAGACTCGGAATCCCTCAAATTTTGGATGGGTTCTTTCTTCTATCACCAAGACGTTTTGTTTCCTAGAAAGGAAACAAGGATTCCACCATTTGTTAATTCTGCTGCGACTCCTCAGGAAAACTGGGTTATGGAGGCAGTTCAGACTCTGCCGGCGGATCTGCTTAGGATCAAGAGGCGCATTGCCAAGCTAGTTTCCGCATCTCCACCACTTACCGGCATGGACACAGTCCTATGCTGGTTAGAAAGGCCGGTTCAGCCTTTTTCCTATCACGGTCCCCGACTCATGTGCGAATACTCGGGAGCTGAAGACGCGATGCGGACAACGGACAAATCTTTGTCGGCCAAAGATTTGAGGAAACGCGTCAACCAGTTGGTCGCAACTCGCGACCAATATGAGGAAAGTCGGCCAATGAACACGGCAACAAACCCAGCTCCAAAGGTATGGTTATTCATTTTGGGATTTTGGTTCTGCGTTTCTTCTTTGTCGGATATTTATTTTAACTCGAACTTTGTTCTTTTTTGACAGCTTGTTGATCTTCCCGAGGAGGACCTTGCTTCCGATGCCTAGTTAGACGCCATGCGTGCTAACTTCGCAGGTGGGCGGAAACGCAAGAAACCTTCCGCTACGCAGGACATAATCGACCTTGACAGGGTTCCCGTCGCTACCTCCAGGTTAGACATCCGGGTTTACTCTTTCTCGGAATTTCATTCCGTTGTCTCGGAATTTCTAATTTCTCGGGAATTTTCTTTCTAGCCTGGCTCCAACAACATTGAAGCCAAAAAGGCTGAAGAAGCTTAAGTCTGTTGCCTAAAGAGGGTCACAACCTTCTCCTGCTGGTGCTCCCGACACCCCAGTCGCAGCTGCGGAGGAAAACGTGGTTGCTAGGGAGGAGGAACCCTTGCAGACCAGCCAGCCTTTCGCGTCTGAGCCGGACGCGAGGGAAAGGGAGGTGCCGGAGACGGGTGGAACTTCTTACATAGCTGAAGAAAAACCTATCTCGACTTTCGACAAGGAATTCAAGGTAAAGGAAGAACCGTTTGACAAACACGGATACATTCATCCGTGGGCTACCAAATTCTTCGCTCCAGCACCTCTAATCCGTCCTTGGTCGCAAGGAGGGCTTATTGTAAGGAATAAATTTGTATTTTCACCTCTACAGGTCATCCAAGACGGCCTTTGCAACTCGGGATTTTTTTGCAGACTATGCAAAAGAATTCAATGAAAACCTGGCAAACTTGACCAGGATGAGCCAGGTAATATCTCTAGCCCCAAAGCAATAAGCCGAATGTATACTTTTGACTTAATGCTTTTTTCATTATTGTCGGGGGGTTACCCCCGAGTAGGGTAAAGACAGGTGGTAAAGGCCGCTTACAGAAGAGAGGTTTGGTCGAGTAGCCGACTACCAGGTACTCGCTACCCGGTCGACTGCTACTCGGTCTCACCTCAAGATGACCAGAAGGAGATATCAATCAAGTTCTACCCTGACGAGTAAAGGTTTGGCCCGAGTACAATTGGCGGGAACCGTTGGCGGGAACCTACTCGGGCCAGAAAGTCAAAGGAGCCGTTCTGACACAGGATCCCGCGTATCCTGGGTCCGTACTTGGCAGCATTCGAACTACTGTTCACGTGGGGACGGCCTGCCTGACAGTGACAGCATGGAAGCAGGCCGTGGCAGGATAAGGGGGGCCTACTCTGTGCCTAGGTACAGTGATACCAGTCTGTCCCCTAGTTTTGCCCAACGACTTTACAGAAGCAGCCAAGGTTAGGAACCAAAGCTGTCAGCGGGTACTCGGAGAAAGGACGATGTGCACACTATGTCGACACTTGTCTAGATTTGGACGTATCCGGCTGGGCACCGTGTATATAAGGTGCCCCGCCGCCTCCTGCGCGAGGCACGTACACAGAGGCTCATAGTGAACCCTAGAAACCCTAAGTTCTTGACCTAGCTCTACTCGGAGAAGAGAGAGAGGCTACTCGGTAGAGGCATCACTTGTACTGTGGCTACTCGGAGAGACATCGTAATACATAGAGAAAGGCAGGAGTAGGGGTTTTACCTCCTCACGAGGGCCCTGAACCTGGGTACATCGTGTTGTTTGTGTTGTGTGGATCTTACCTCACGCGGCTACTCGTCGCGTGATCCCTCCCCGGACACCTCCAGCGTCCATCGTCCCCACATCTTTAGCCATCCCATGGCATCTGCCGTGACACCACCACGACAGTTGGCGCCCACCGTGGGGCAACCAGCGGCGCTGGCTGGAGTTTCTGTTCGGACGGGATCTTCATCAGCGGAGCGCGTAGTTTGTGGCCTTGTCCACAGATTCGGCTCCTTCGACTTCGTCACCGACAACGCCGGCTGTTTCGGCGGCATGGCCATGCCCGAGGGCGGCTCGGTGACCTCCTTCGGCTCGCATCTCGTCTACGTCGCCACCGTCGCCAACAGCGCCTACCCCGAGCTGGTGCATGACGCGGAGGATCCTCCCGCGGTGGTTGCCGCTCGCGGAAGGCCTGCATGCAGCTCTGCATGCTGCGCTGAGGTGATGGTGACGGGCTTGGCGGCAAACACTGGCGCAGCCGCTACTGGCGCTGCGGCCGTCGTCGAGGAGGTTGACGACCCGCCTGCTGGTGGCAGGAACCACCGGCCCTACGAGAAGGAGAGCAACCTGCCGCCTTCCACGTCTACGGTCATCCCCGCGTCTGCTGCGCGAACTGGTATGCCCACGCCCACCGACATCGAGCTCCTAGCCGCGAGGGAGCAGCTCGAGCGGCAACGCCAGGAGCTGCTTGCCGAGCAGGCGGAGTTGGAGAAGATCAGGCTTGAGTTGAGTCTAGACCAGCTCGAGTACAACAAGGCTCACGGCTTCACGCCGGTTGCCAGGAGGCCCAGCAGGGTAGGCGCTACGCGGCGCAACCTGGGCGCCGAGATGGCGACAGTTGCGGAGGAGCCCGCGCAGTCCGCCACAGCGAACACCTTCACAAGGCCAAGGTACAGCACACCTGCCAAGACGCTCAGAGCTGCACAGGCCGTCGCTGCCGGGTTGCCGCGCCTAGATGGAGAGGCGCGGCTCAGGCAGCAGGAGAGGCTCAACGAGTTGGTGCTGGAGGCCGCCAGGCAGAACGAGGAGTTCCGCAAGGCCAACCCGGGAGCTGGAGCCTCGCAGATAGTTCACTCGCACGCGGCCAGATCTAACGATCAGGCCTCGTCTCCACATCCTAGCCGCGAGAAGAGCCGCAGCGGGCGTTCGGGTAGAGACAGGCAAATGCAGGTGTATGACCCGGCTGCTGCCGCGAAACAGGTTGCTGTGCCGCAGCAGCCCGGGCAGGAACACAACGCTGCAAGAGCAGGCTCTCAAGCCCATCAGCTCAAAGCCGTGTCCGAGAAGCCGCGCGTCCGGGTACTTCTCGGCAACCCGCAGCTCAGCCTACTCGGCAGAGGCAGCAGCCGCGCCCAGTGGCACCAGTCGCCAACCCGGTGGAGCAGCCCGCAGCAATGCAGGTGGATAGGTATGATGATGGCTACTCGGCTATGGAGATGGCTGGTTATGACATTCACGACCGTGTTGGTGAGCGCGTGTTGGCGCCTGGAGATGCAAGGCACCAGCTGGACCGTATCAGCTTGTCGGCGCGGCTTGAGAGCACGGGTCCTCCTGGCCCCGAGTGCTTTGGCCCGCGCATCATGAACGAGCCTTCCGTGAAGGGCTTCCAGCTCGCAAGAGGCACCAAGAGCTACAATGGTAGCACCAAGCCTGAAGATTGGCTCAATGACTACGTCACCGCGGTCCACATTGCGGGTGGCAACAGGAGATGGGCAGTGCGATACGTCCCGCAGATGCTAGAGGGTCCAGCTCGCACTTGGCTCAACAACTTGCCCAAGCACAGCATTAACTGCTGGCTGGACTTCTCGGACGCCTTCGTCAGCAACTTCACGAGTACATACAAGAGGCCGAATAGGCCACAACAGCTCTCGGCTTGCAGGCAGCGAGAAGACGAGACGGACCGCGAGTACCTTACTCGGTGGAGCACCTTGAGGAACACTTGTGAGGGTGTGAATGAAGCACAGGCCATCACTTGGTTTGCGCAGGGTTGCCGACATGGCAGCATGCTTTGGCAGAGATTGCAGAGGGAGATGCCGAATACCCTGGCCGAGACCATCAAGATTGCGGATCAGTACGCACTCGGTGATCCCACTCAGCCACTGATGGACTCCTCTGAGCCGAGAAGAAACTTCAACAGCAGCAAGCGCAACGAGTTCCGCAACAAGCGCCGAGTAGATACTCGGTATGATCCCGAAGAGGTGAATGCAGTGAATGTTGGAGGCGGTGGTGGCCAAAGGCAGAAACCTGCTGGAACCTACGGGCAGAACCAGAACCAGGGCCAGGGCAACAAGAAACCGTTCCGCACTGCGCAGCCGGGTAGCGGGAACTCCGAGCAGCCGAAGAAGTTTGTCTTCGATGACATGAAGGATGGTCCATGCAGCTTTCACACTCACCACCCCTCAAGGCCTGCGAACCACACTACTCGGCAGTGCGAGTGGTGGGATGTGATCAAGAGTGATGGCTTGCCTCCTCCACCTCCTCTGCCAGCCGCCAATGCTACTGTTCAGCCTACTCGCGCGCCCGCAACTCGGCCGCCAGTCTATCCGAGAAGAGAGAATGTGAACCAGGTGGCTTTAGGAGCCAACCGGAACTTCAACAATGAGAGATACCGCAACAACAACAACAACTACAACCGCAACAACAACAACAACTACAACCGCAACAACAACAACAGAGGCAACAACAACAACTATCAGGGCGACAACAATGGCAACAATGGCAACAATGGGGGCAATGGCTCCAACCAGTACCAATAGCACCATGAGAGCTATATGATCTTCACTTCTGAGGCAGTCGACAAGCAGTCACAGCACAGGCGGGCCATGGAGGTCAATGCAGTGATTCCGGCTGTTCCTCACTACATGTATTGGTGTGACCAGGAAATCAGGTGGACTCGGGCAGATCACCCCAAGGTGATGCCCAATCCGGGTACCTATGCCTTGGTGCTGGATCCTACCTTCCTGGGCCCCGAGAAGAACGTGAGGTTCAGCAAGGTGCTAATCGACAACGGCAGCAGCATCAACATTGTGTACAAGGACACACTCGAGAAGCTTGGCCTGGCCGAGAACATGATGCTGCCCAGCAAGACCACTTTCCATGGCATTGTGCCCGGGATCTCATGCAACCCGATTGGCCGAGTATGGATTGATGTGCTATTCGGTACTCGGGAGAACTGCCGCACAGAGCGCCTGCAGTTTGAAGTGGTGGATCATCAGAGCCCGTATCATGCTCTACTCGGCAGGCCTGCTCTGAGCAAGTTCATGGCCTCTACCCATGTGGCTTATCTGAAGATGAAGATCCCTGGTCCCAATGGCATCATCACCATCTCGGGAGATTACAAGAAGTCCATGGAGTGTGCCTCTGCTAGCTCCCAGCTGGCGGAATCGATGGTGATTGCTGCCGAGAAGAAGAAGATGTACGAGGTGGTGGCCATGGCTCAGTCCACACAAGCTGGCGCACAAGGTGTGCCGAGTACCCAGCATGGTACTGCTTTCCAAGCTGCCAAGGAGACCAAGACAGTCCAGGTTGACCCCGAGTTCCCGGAGCGCGTGGCCATCATTGTGTGCCGGGTTGGCGGAGAAATAGGAAAGCGCGCTCATCCACTTCCTCCGTGAGAATCGGGACGTGTTCGCCTGGACTAATGAAGATTTACCAGGAGTCCCGAGGGAGTTGGTTGAGCACTCTTTGCATGTGCGTCCTGACGCCAAGCCCGTGAAGCAGGCCTTGCGCCGTTTCGGGGATGAGAGAAGGAAGGCCATCGGTGATCAAATCACCAAGCTGCTGATCAGTAACTTCATCATGGAAGTACTGCACCCGGACTGGTTAGCCAACCCGGTCATGGTCGAGAAGAAAAAGGAAGATCCCAAGGCTGCCACCGCATGGCGCATGTGCGTCGACTACACCGACTTGAACAAGGCATGCCCCAAGGATCCTTTCCCGCTACCTCGCATCGATCAGGTGATCGATTCCACTGCCGGCTGTGAACTATTGTCTTTCATAGATGCCTACTCTGGTTTCCACCAGATTGCACTCAACCCTGCTGATCAAATAAAGACTGCTTTCATTACCCCGTACGGGGCTTATTGCTATCGTGTCATGTGTTTTGGCCTGAGGAATGCGGGTGCAACCTATCAGAGATGCATGCAGAAATGCTTGCATGACCAGCTCGGCAAGAATGTGCAGGTGTACGTAGATGACATTGTCATCAAAACGAATAAAACACATACTCTGCTTGCCGACCTGGAGGAAACCTTTGCTAACCTACGCAGGTACAAAATGAAACTGAATCCGAGTAAGTGCACCTTTGGTGTACCAGCTGGAAAGCTACTCGGTTTTCTGGTTTCTAGTCGGGGCATTGAAGCCAATCCGTCTAAAATAAAAGCTATTGAGAGCATGTCTTTGCCGAGATCATTGAAGGATGTGCAGAAGTTCACGGGTTGTCTGGCATCTCTGAGCCGTTTTCTGGGCCGAATGGGCGAGAAGGCTCTGCCTCTGTACCAGCTGATGAAGAAAAGTGACAAGTTTGTCTGGACTCCGCAAGCGGACGTGGCATTCAATGAGCTGAAAGCGATGCTGGCTAGCGCTCCCGTCTTGGCTAGTCCGCTACCCAAGGAGCCTATGCTGCTGTACATTGCCGCGACTAACCGAGTAGTCAGCGTGGTGATAGTGGTGGAGCGAGAAGAAGAAGGCAAGAGTGTGCAGCGCCCAGTCTATTACCTCAGTGAAGTGCTGTCCAGTTCCAAGCAAAACTATCCGCACTACCAGAAGATGACATACGGTGTGTACCTGGGCGCCAGGAAGCTGAAACATTACTTCCAGGAGCACCCCATCACTGTTGTGAGCTCTGCTCCCATCTCGGACATCATGGGAAACAAGGAGGCGAGTGGCAGAGTAGCCAAGTGGGCAATCGAGCTGGCTGCGTACGCTCCCGCGTACACGAGAAGAGAAGCTATCAAGTCTCAGGTCCTGGCGGAATTTCTTGTAGACTGGGCCGAGATGCAGTATGAACCTCCTGCTCCAGTTTCCAACTATTGGAAAATGCATTTTGATGGCTCAAAGGTGAAAGAAGGCCTGGGTGCTGGCGTGGTGCTTACGTCACCCAAGCGGGATCAACTCAAGTACGTGCTGCAGATTCATTTCAAGGCATCCAACAATGTAGCCGAATACGAGGCAGTGGTGCATGGTTTGCGAGTAGCAAAGGAGGTTGGTGTGCAGCGCATTATATGCTATGGTGATTCAGATCTAGTGGTGCAGCAAGTTTCGGGTACCTGGGATGCTCTGGATGCCAACATGGCATCGTATCGCTTCCTGGTGCAGTCAATGACTGGGTTTTTCGAAGGCTGTGAGTTCCAGCACATTCACCGAGCAGAGAACGAAGCAGCAGACGAGCTATCCAAGTTGGGATCTTCTCGGCAGTCCATCCCGGCAGGGATTGCCTTGGAGCATTTGAGGAAGCCGTCCATCAAGCCTTCCCCCAACTCGGAATCCATCTTTGTTCCTTCTCTGCCAAGTGAAGAATCTGACCCAATGGAGATTGACTGGGAGAGTGCTGCAGGGAACCCGGGGACTGCCGTCCTCTACTCGGGGACTGCCATTCCCTACTCGGGGACTGCCATTCCCTACTCGGGGACTGCCATTCCCTACTCGGGGACTGCCATTCCTTACTCGGGGACTGCCGTTCCCTACTCGGGGACTGCCGCTCCCTACTCGGGGACTGCCGTTCCCTACTCGGGGACTGCCACTCCTTACTCGGGGACTGCCGCCCTCAACCCAGAAGCTGTTGCATTCATTGAAGAAGTTCTCGCCAATCGGTCTGGGCTGCAGAGAAGCGCTCCTACTCCTCCTGTGCAACCATCAGAGCCTGTCCCAATGGAACTGGACGAACCAGTGTTTCCCACACGGGAGACGCCGAGTTGGGCTATGCCCATATTATCCTTTCTAAGGGACGGCACTTTACCTGAAGATGAGGTGACTGCGAGGCAGATTCAGAGAAGGTCCAAGGGCTACACTATAGTCCGAGATGTGCTGCACAAGAGAAGTGCCACTGGTGTGCTGCAACGCTGTGTGAGCCCAGAAGAGGGAGAAGAAATCCTGGTGGAGATACATCAAGGGGAATGTGGGCATCACGCCTCTTCTCGGGCTTTAGTCAAGAAAGCTTTTCGGCATGGCTTCTACTGGCTCACTGCGCTGCAACAAGCTGAAGATATTGTGAGGAAGTGCGCCGGCTGCCAGATGTTCGCAAGTAAGATTCACATGCCAGCTTCCGAGTTGAAAACAATTCCTATCACATGGCCATTTGCTGTTTGGTGCTTGGATATGGTTGGACCTTTCAAGCCGGCTAAAGGCAATATGACACATATCTTGGTCATGGTGGACAAGTTCACCAAGTGGATCGAGGTGAAACCTATTCGGAAGTGCGATGGGGTCACAGCTGTGAAGTTTGTGAAGGATGTGATCATGAGATATGGCTACCCGCACAGTATCATCACCGACAACGGCACCAACTTTGCAGAGGGGGCAATGGTGCGATTCTGCAGAGATAAGCATATCCGACTAGACGTTGCGTCAGTCGCGCACCCTGCCTCCAATGGGCAAGTTGAGAGAGCGAATGGGATGGTACTGGCAGGAATCAAGCCAAGGCTGATTGAGCCATTGCTAAAAACACCTGGGTGTTGGCTAGAAGAGTTGCCAGCGGTGCTGTGGAGTCTAAGGACTACCCCTAACCGGTCAACCGGCTACACGCCATTCTTCTTGGTATACGGGGCTGAGGCTGTGTTGCCAATAGACTTAGAGCATGACTCCCCCCGAGTAGCCCTCTACACTGAGGTGGAGGCGAGAGAAGCTCGAGAAGACGACGTTGACCTGCTTGAAGAAGCAAGAGAGCTGACTCTGTCACGTTCGGCTATCTACCAGCAAAACCTGCGGCGCTATCATAGCCGAAAGGTGAACCCAAGGGTTTTCCGAGAAGGAGACATGGTCCTTAGGCTTGTGCAGCGCACAGCCGGGATGCACAAATTGTCTCCTCCATGGGAAGGGCCTTTCATTGTCAGCAAAGCGCTGCACAATGACGCGTACTATCTTGTAGATGTGCGCCCATCGCAGGCGAACAGGGCAGATAAAGCTGGAGAGGAAACCAAGCGTCCCTGGAATGTAGCTCTACTTCGTCGTTTTCATTCGTAAGCAAAGATGTGTATGTACCCTCTTATCCGAGTTGAAATTCTACTCTGCAATCTGAAATTGTTCTCGGGGACTGCCCTCGTCCAAATTTGCTCTAAGTGTTTTTACTCGGCTTGTTCCTTTGTCTATTCGGTTGCTTCACTTCAGAACTCATGAGTGCATTGAGTACTGTGTTTAAACCTATATGCCAACTCTTCGACTCTGCTGCTGTCCGAAACCCGGCTTCATGGCAAGCAAGAGAACAAGCAAAAGGTCAATGAGCACACGAAAATCACTAAGGAAGAAAGAGTGCAGGAACCGAGTAGATTGTCGGTTACTTTTTGTTCCCTGTTTTCGTCTTCTCGGCTAAGTGGTGGGCTGCGTTACCATGATTGTTTCTAGCGGCTAAGTATTTGCAGCCTTGCTACTTGATTCTTGTGACTCGAATACCAAACAAGCGACAAGTCGCAGGTAGAGCAGAGATGAAAAGACAGGGTGAATAAGAAATGCTACTCGGGGACTCGCATGGAAACACAACTCGACATTAAGCCAGTGTCGTTCAAATTGATTAATGTCAACGTAAACAGAGTGGGCATAAAAACTGAGCAGCAAGCAAAATAAAGGTAGTCTATTACATCTGCTCCCGGCATCCCGGGGATCTGATAAGAGTTCAAGTGAAAAAAGATTGCAGGTTGCTTCAAGTTGAGGAGGCGGTGTTCTCGGCGCTGGCCTTGGCAGCTGTTTCCTCGGCGGCAGACTTGGCGGTTGCTTCTTCAGTGGCCGCCTTCTCGGCCGCTTCTTCGGTGTTGGTGGCATCTGCCTCCGTCTGGACGGTGGCGGACTCTTCCAACTCGGCATCTTGCTGGGCGGCTGCCTGGTCAGAAGTGGCCGTGGCCACCGAGACGGGTCCTGGAGCCGAGGAGGAGCATGAAGCGTGGCCAGGAGGGGGCACCGTGTCGTCGAGAGCAGCACCTGAGGAGGTGTCGAAGTCGAGTGGCTCGCTGTCGATGTGCGCCCCTTCGTCTTCATCGCTACTCGCGACGACGGTGGCTTTTCCCTTTCCGGCCTTGCCCTTGGGAGATTCGAAGAAGCCGTCAAGGTCTTCGTCTTCGTCATCATCTCCTTCGTCCTCGTACTCGGTGTCGGGTTCGGGGACGCCCTCGATGTAGACCTCCGTCTCGGCGCACTCTGCGACCTCATACGCAATCTGCTTGCGCAAGGCCACGCTCTCGGCATCCATCTCCCACTTGGAGTCATTGCGCTTCCCGCGGATGCGCTGCATATCCAGGTTTTCATACCAAGATGCTACGCAGAGAAGCATCACGTCCGCACCAGCACGGGCTCCAGAGGCTCGCCATTTTTTCAGCTCGGCCTTCACGCTCTCCAGCTTGAGGGCGAGATCCCGCATGTTTCTTGGCTGGGGGTCATGAGGCCAGAACAGCCGGTGGAGCTCAAAGCCCGCATGCACCAAGTCAGTTCCGACGCCGGCCAGCTGTTCGAAGTAACCTTTGAGCACCAGCAAGCTGTCCTCGATATCAGCCCTGGTGTCAATTGGCTCACCCAGCGAAAGGCGAACTGCTCGGGCCTTGGCTACCGTAGGCGCAGAGGAAGAATCAAGACGAGGCCAGATATCTGAAATAGCAAGTGGCAAGATCAAAAACCGAGAAGAAAAAAGAAGCCGAGAAGGAACAAGACCGAGAAGAAAAGATGCAATGAAGAGAAAACTTAACGATCAGTTGGCGGCGCAGCTGCTGCAGCTTGGTTTTCCAGGACTCCTCGTTGCCAATGTGCTTTTCCTGGATATCGCGCAGGATGGTCATCTGAGCGAAGAGATCAGCGTTGGTTTTCTTCAAAGTTTCGCATTCATACTCGAGGGCCCTCTCCTTGGCCTTGAAAGTGGTCTCGGCCTTGGCCTTCTCGGCGATTGCCTTGTCCCTCTCGGCGCCAATCTTGACAGCATCTTGGAGTGCCTTCTGAAGCTGGAGCTGCAGCTTCTCCATCTCGGTGGTGTGGTCCTTCACCAGAGTAATGGCCTGGTCGGATAGCTGTTTCTCCACCTCCGCTGGCTTGACGCAATCTTGGTGTGCCTCAGCAAATGACTTATGATCTTCTGCGAAAAGATAGATGAGGTTAGTAAATAAGCAGAGAAGAACCAAATTCAAGGTCACACCGAGTAAACAGCAAACTCACCTTCAAGTCTCTTTATGGTGGCCTCGGCGTTCTCCACGAAGCTACGGCATTTTTCATGTTCATCCGCCAAGGCCTTTAGTTTTTCTGCAGAGAAGGAAGGGTTAGCGCATAAGAAAGCAAAAGCGGGCGTAAACATAAAACGCAGAAACCGCGTAGCTAAAGGCGTACCTTGCACTTCAGCCAGCTGTTGGGTGCTGGTGGTGGCATCTTTGCTCGCGGCTTCGGCCATTGCTTTCTCCTTCTCCAGTACGGCGATACGCCTCCTGGCGATGGAGTGGTTCCAGAGAAGGATGCGGTATAAGTGGGTCCGCTTAAGGACGCTATCCTGAGAAGCGAGAAGAAAACAAGTTAGACAAGAGCAGAGAAGATTCGACCCGAGTAGAAGGCTACTCGGAGAGTATCCGTCTACTCGACCCAAATCTCGGGGACTGGGGGTGATGGTAAGAAAGAAGAAAGGCGAGTAGAAGAGAAGAAAGTTCAACTCGGAAAAGACAAGAAAGACTTACTGCATAGGACTGCTCGATGTCTTCGGCATTCTTGCGATGCAAGAACATCTTGGCTGCGAGCGTCGCGGTCTCGGTGGAGACGGACATGGGCTTGTGTCCCAGATCAACCTTGTTCCAATCCACGCGCATGTGGTCGATGGAGCCAAGGGTCAAGCCGTGCCATTTCTCCTCTCCGAGAACCCTGCTGTCCCACCTGGCGTTGATGTGGCCAACAGTGTCCAAAACCTGTTCAAGACCCTTGGAGGTTATTGGTTTGTCTTGGGCTCCGCGAGAAGCAATGTTGATAGATTGCTGCTGGCTTGGATCCGGAGGAGGGGAGTTCATGGCTACAACCTTCCTTCCCCTCTGGATAGCTAAAGCTTTGTCTTTGGGAGGGAAGCCGATGGAGTGCTGATGGCTAACCTCAATCATGTACTCCGGGTAGCAGGGCTGACCAGCAGCGCGAGCATCAGCCGAGAGCGCAGCAGGAATCGGGCCGGACTCGTGGATCACGAGCACTCCGCCTGAGGATGCACTCTGGTCTCTGGCCCGTTTCTTCGTTTGCTCCTTCTCAACCCTCTGCTTCTCGGGATCCGCAGTCTTCTTCCCGTCAGCCTTGGCCTGCGCCTTCTCGGCGACTGCCTTCTCGGCATCTTGTTTCTCGGCCTTCTTCTGCTCAGCCTTGGTTTTCTTCTGCTCAGCCTTGGCCTTCTCAGCAGCTTCCTTGTCAGCAGATTCCTTCTCGGCCTTGGCCTTCTCAGCAGCTTCCTTCTCGGATTCCCTTCTGACAACCTCGTCCCTCAGAGCTTCCAAGGCTCGTTGCCTGGTTACTCGCCCGGCGGGAGGGCTGGATGTATCCTTGGTCTTCGACGGCGAGGAGGAGGTTGGCGGTGTAGGGCCTTGCGCAGTTGGAGGTGTAGGGCCTTGCGCAGTTGGTGGGGTAGGGCCTTGCGCAGTTGGTGGCGCCGCAGACCCATCGCCTGGTGCAGCTCCTGGCTGGACGCTACTCGGTGTCACGCCCGGTTGCACGCTGCTCAATGGATAAGCAGTGGCATCCGTGGCGGTGGTATCTTCTACTCGCTGCGCGGCAGCGAGGCTCTCTTGTGCAGCAGCCCCTGTGGCGGGCTGCTCTTGCTCTGCTTCAGGCCGCTCTGCGGCGGTGTTGTCTTGCATCTCGTGATCTTGGTTCTCCTCGGCGTTGCTAGCCGGAGGAGAAGGGGGTCTCTCGTCGTGGACGGCAGTGTCCTGTGCTGCTGGTTCAGACGCTGCTCCTTGTGCATCAGCGGCCTGTGGATTGGCAGCAGCAGTGTTGGCGTTGTGGTCCTCATCATCATTGTCTAGGTTGACCAGAAGTACTGGTTTTTCCTTGGTAGGGTCAGACGCGAGAGCTGCGTTTGCATCCATAGGAGGTCTGCGGAGAAAGGGAAATCACAAATTAGAAGGAGATTGGGAAAGTAGCACAGTACGAGAAGGGAAACGACCGAGAAGAGGGCTTACGCGGTGGTGCATTTGAGCTCTCGTCTGGTTCTCTTCGCGACCGCCTTCTTCTCGGCGGGTTTCCTCTTCTTGGCAGGAGGCGCTGGTGCTCCGCTACCAGCCCGTTTGCGGGTCTCAGGAGCGGCGACGGCCAGGGGCTTGACGACTAGGGGCGCATCGCCCTCGTTCTCGTCTTCGTCCTCGTCGTCCTTGTCCGCGGCAACTTCATCTGGGAATCAAAGAGAAAAGAGGAAAGAATCAGAAACAGCACACGAGGGATTGGTGCTTCTCGGAAGCAAACAGAATGAAAGTACAGTTACCATCAAAATCCTCGTCGGACCAGGTGCGGAGAGCGTCGCGCTTATCAGGGACGGGGGAGCGAGAGAGGTTGGGCTGCTCCACGGCATCGAAGGAGGGCACATCATCCTCCTCACGGTCAGGAGACCAGTTGCCCTCGAAAACCTCGCAGCTCTCGATTATCTGGCGAGTAAGAACCTGAAAAACAGAGAAGGATCACAAACCAGCCGAGTACCAGGAAGGAACTCTACTCGGATAGGCGTGCAGGTACAAAGCACACAAGGCCTAGGCAGTTTGCTAAGCATTTTACTCGGATAGGCGTGCAAACACAAAGCATACTAAGCCTACGCATGTTTGCCGAGAGATATTACTCGGAAGGGCGTGCAGGCATAAAGCACATGGAGCCTAAGAAACATTCTCGAGTAGACTACCCGGCAAGGCGTGCAAACACAAAGCATACTAGAGCCTAAGGCAATTCGGCTAGATGTCCTACTCGGAATGCAAGGCAATTGCTAGTTGATGCAAGAAGAAGAAGCTATCTACTCGGAAAATGTATGCAAAGAGCAAAGTAAGGAAGGCGTACCCGCTCAATCGGCTTTGTACGGCTGTACGGGACGAACCCGTATTGCCAGTGGTCGCCAAGGCTTGTCGTCAAGATGTTCCTGGCATGCCAGGGGACGTCGATGTTGTCGATCTCGATGGTGGTGGTCCTGGTGCAGTCGCGGAGCCCTCCCATGTAACACATGAGATGGCACCGCTCCTGCAGGGGCAGTACTCGGCGCTGGATCCAGCAGGCCACCGGGTCGTCGTTCTTGAGGCCCTCCGCCTTCAGCCAGCCGAGTCGATTCTCCATCTCGATGGCGTCATCGTCGTTGACAGGCTTGTCCTTCCAGTACATCCCGATTGGAGCGCGATTGCACCAAACGGGCAGGTTGATTCTGTCGTTCACCGGGGCTCCTGGCTCGGCGGCAACGTTCCTGACGTAAAGGAACGTCTTCTGCCACAGCTTGACGGAGTCCAGCCCCTTGATGCGGGGGTGGTTCGTCCCGGACCGCTGCACCATCATGGCGCAGCCGGTGTCGGTGGCGCGGGCGACGCCCGCGGAGTCCTTCTTCCCGGTAGACTGCTGGCGCAGGTGGAAATACCTGAGCCACGTCTCCCACGTGGGCCGGATGCCGAGGAAGGCCTCGCAGACCACGGCGTGGTAGGCGAGGAAGACCACGGCGTTCGGCGGCAGATGGTGCATCTGGATGCCGAAGTGATTGAGGAACTTCCTCATGAAATCGGAGGCGGGTAGTCCGAACCCGCGCTCGAAATGCGCCAGGAAGACGACGCGCTCCCCCTCCCGCGGGGACGGCACGATTTCGCCGTCCGGCGCCCGGCACTCCACGCCGGGAGGGACCCGCCGGGTATTGACGAGCCAGGCGCAATCTTCCGCGGTGACGCAGGAGCCGGCCCAGCCTGACTTGGCCATTGCGGCGAGTTGGGAAGGTGGAAGATTTCGAGTGGAATTGGTTGATGGATTGAATCCGCGGCGGCGCGAGAGCTTGCGCGGCGGCGGAGAGCACGGTGGCGGAGAAGAGCAGGAGACGAGGAAGGAATAGTGCGAGGGAAGGGGAAAAGGAAGCTACCGGCGGGGTATTTATATCGCCCCCGCGAGTTTACCGTTACCGTCTTGGTAGTGGGATCGATTGTGGCGTGTGGTGGATCATGTGGCCGGCTAGAAACGCACACAAGCGCCGGTTGCGCGCGTAATGGCCACAGTGGATCCCACCACCGAATCGTGGCCTATAACTGCACTTGATGGGACATGACGGCCGGTGGGCCCATTGCGTGAAAACTGGACGCGTGGCAGGTCGTGTCCTGGGCAACCAAACGACAAGGTCGTGGATGCTTGACACGTGTGCAGTTGCTGCGCGAAGGGCTGGATTGTGCTCTATGCTGCAGAGGCTCAATCTGAGAAATTTCTCTAAGTCTTTTTACTCGGTTACAGAGTAGAAAGCTAGTGCTACTCGGAAGAGAGGAAACTCAAGGTATTTTCCAGATAGCTACTCGGAGGTTCTACTCGGCATCTTGAGGTTCAAGGGCTGAGATGCAAAGGCTGGTTTTAAGCTGGCAGAGCCTAGTGAACAAGTTCGCAAGACTCAACCAGCTTCGGGGACTGCTGTCGGGGGGTTACCCCCGAGTAGGGTAAAGACAGGTGGTAAAGGCCGCTTACAGAAGAGAGGTTTGGTCGAGTAGCCGACTACCAGGTACTCGCTACCCGGTCGACTGCTACTCGGTCTCACCTCAAGATGACCAGAAGGAGATATCAATCAAGTTCTACCCTGACGAGTAAAGGTTTGGCCCGAGTACAATTGGCGGGAACCGTTGGCGGGAACCTACTCGGGCCAGAAAGTCAAAGGAGCCGTTCTGACACAGGATCCCGCGTATCCTGGGTCCGTACTTGGCAGCATTCGAACTACTGTTCACGTGGGGACGGCCTGCCTGACAGTGACAGCATGGAAGCAGGCCGTGGCAGGATAAGGGGGGCCTACTCTGTGCCTAGGTACAGTGATACCAGTCTGTCCCCTAGTTTTGCCCAACGACTTTACAGAAGCAGCCAAGGTTAGGAACCAAAGCTGTCAGCGGGTACTCGGAGAAAGGACGATGTGCACACTATGTCGACACTTGTCTAGATTTGGACGTATCCGGCTGGGCACCGTGTATATAAGGTGCCCCGCCGCCTCCTGCGCGAGGCACGTACACAGAGGCTCATAGTGAACCCTAGAAACCCTAAGTTCTTGACCTAGCTCTACTCGGAGAAGAGAGAGAGGCTACTCGGTAGAGGCATCACTTGTACTGTGGCTACTCGGAGAGACATCGTAATACATAGAGAAAGGCAGGAGTAGGGGTTTTACCTCCTCACGAGGGCCCTGAACCTGGGTACATCGTGTTGTTTGTGTTGTGTGGATCTTACCTCACGCGGCTACTCGTCGCGTGATCCCTCCCCGGACACCTCCAGCGTCCATCGTCCCCACATCTTTAGCCATCCCATGGCATCTGTCGTGACACCACCACGACAATTATCATGCTTGTTTTTTACTTAAGCTTTCGGGGGGCTACCCCCGAGTAGGGGTAAGAATGGTGGTAAAACAGTGATCAAGGTACGGTTCGCCGGGTAGGCGGCTACTCGGGTATCCGGTATCCGTAGACGTTACTTGGTGATAAGTACTGAAGGCCAAGTGATGTTATGGATCGACCGGGTAGAGCTCGGGGGTCCGGGTAGATGTGAAGCTATCCTACTCAGGCACAAAGGCAATGGAGCCGTTGTGGGAGATACCGCGTATCCCGTAGCCGTACAGGCGTGCGGTTCAACTTACTAGGAACATGATTATCTGCGCCAAGGCGTGGGTACAGTGTGGGTAGGCGTTTGTCAAGTCCTGTCACTGACAGGGGGACAGGACGTGTCAGTGACCTACTCTGAGAGGCTGACAGGGTGGACAAGACCTGTCAGCCGGACGACGCGGTGGCTCTCGGCAACGGCGTCAGCAGGAACACGGAGGCGTGCACCGTTGTCACAGTGGAGTAGTCACGTCATGTACTTTAAGCGTTGTTTACTCGTTGGTCACCAGTATATAAGGTGGCCATCCCCCTCCTGCGCGAGAGAGGTTGGCCTTGAGAGCATTTATTGCGAGACCTTGCACTACACACACAGAGAGAGCTAGTTGCTGGCTACTCGGCTGAGGATAGAAATTGTACTGTAGCTACTCGGTCGAACTATATACAGAGAGATAGGCAGGAGTAGGGGTGTTACCTCCACACGAGGGCCCTGAACCTGGGTAGATTGTGTTGTTTGCAGTGTTCTTGAGAGCGCCTACTTGGCGTGCGATCCCTCCCCGAATACCTACAGCGTCCATCGGCCGCAACTTTAGCCATCTTGTGGCATCTGTCTTCTCCACACCACGACAGTTGGCGCCCACCATGGGGCCAGCAGCGGCGCTGGCTGGGGTGCATATTCGGACGGGACCCGTTTCTCCGTCGGGGAAGCGTGTGGTATGTGGCCTTGTCCACAGATTTGGCTCCTTCGACTTTGTCACCGACAATGCCGGCGATTTCGGCGGCAGGCCCATCCCTGCAGGCGGCTCCGTCCTCTCCTTCGGCGCGCATCTGGTGTACGTCGCCACCACCGTCATCCGCAAGTTCCCGGAGGAGGTGCTCGTCGCTGATGATCCTCCTGATGTACTCGCTGTCCGCGAAAAGCCGGCCGGCTGCTCTGCGGGCAGCGTGGAGGTGATGATGACGGGCCCGACTATCGATGCCGGGAAAGGCGCACCCGCTGCACCTAAAGTCATTGAAGAGCCGGCTACTCGCAAGAGCCACAAGCCCTACGACATGCCCCGGAACATGCCGGGCTACGTGGATCCTTCTACATCAACAGCGGTACCGGCTGCTCACGTTGGTGCCACCGAGCAGCTGGGCATGCCACTCGCCATGGACGCGGATCCCGTATTGGTGAGGGCGCAGCTCGAGCAGCAGCGCCAGGCGCTACTCGTGGAGGCCCAGGAGCTGGAGAAGGTTAGGCTTGAGCTTAACCTAGATAAAAATGAGTACAATAGGGCGCATAGCTTTACTCCTGTTTTTAGGCTTCCTAGCAAGTTAAGTACTATTCGCCGCAACCTGGGCACTGAGCTAGCTAGAGATGGTAGGGTTGCTAGTCAGTCAGCTAGTTTGAACACTGTTGGTAGACCAAAGTATAGTTCCCCTGCCAAATCACTTAGGGCTGCAGAGGCAGTCGCGGCCGAGTTGCCGCGTCTCACTCGCGACCCTCTCGCTAGGTAGCAGGAGCGGCTTAATGAGCTAGTTCTAGAGGCTGGCCGACATAATGAGGCTTTCCGGAAGGCCAACCTGGGAGCCGGTGCGTCCCATGTTGTTCACTCGCATGGGGAAAGATCCGTGGACCAGGCCTCATCGCCGCTTCCCGGCAGTGAGAGGGCCCAGAATGTGAACTCTGGGAAAAATAAACAGATGCAGGTGTACAACCCGGCTGTCGCCGGAAAACAGTCCGCTGTAGAGCGGCAGCCCGGCCAAAAACACAATTCTACAGGAGCTGGCTATCAAGCCACCAAAACTCTCCGCGAGGGACAAGGAGGAAACCGAGATGGTTCATCTCGGCACCAAGCTGCCAACCCGGTTCAGCAGAGGGTGCAGCCGCAAGCAGTTGTGGCAGTGGCCAATCCGGTTGCTCTACCCGGTCCAGTGCAGCAGGACCACTATGATGACGGGTAATCGGCGATGGAGCTAGCCGGGTACGCCGATCCGAGATATGTCACTGATCTCCTTGGTGGCAGGATGCTAGAGCCCAGTGATGCAAGATACAAGCTGGACCGGATTCATCGGTCTGAGCAGATAGAGGTGAAGGGGCCACCCGGCCCAATCTGTTTTGGTCATAGGATCATGGGAGAGCCTGCTGTGCCCAAGTTCCAGCTAGCCAGAGGGACCAAGTCGTATGATAGGAGCACCAAGCCAGATGACTGGCTGAATGACTATGTCATCGCCGTGCACATTGCTGGCGGTAACCGGAGATGGGCTGTGAGATACGTCCCACAGATGTTGGAGGGCCCTGCCCGGATCTGTCTCAACAACTTGCCACGAGACAGTATCAACTGCTGGCTTGACTTCTCGAAAGCCTTCATCAACAACATCACCAGCACCTACAAGAGGCCGAATAGGCCGCAACAGCTCTGAGCATGCAAGCAACGAGAAGAGGAAACTGGCCGGGAGTATCTTACTCTGTGGAGCACCCTGAGGAACACCTGCGAGGGTGTGAACGAGTCACAGGCGATTGCCTGGTTTGCTTAAGGTTGCAGGCATGGCAGCATGTTGTGGCAAAAGCTGCAGAGGGAGATGCCGAGTACGCTCGCCGAGACGATCAAGATAGTTGATATGTTTGCACCCGGTGACCCTACTCAGCCTCTGTTTGATTCCTTCGAGCCGAGAAAAAGAAACCAGGATGCCAACAGGCACAGTGACTGCCAAGACTTCCGCAACAAGCGCCGAGATGATCGTCCTCATACTCGGTATGGCTCGGAGCAGGTGAATGCTGTGAACCAGGATACTGCGGCTGCCGGGAGCAGCCAAAGGCAAAAAACTGCTGGAGCCCAATACGGGCAGAACCAGAATCAGGGCCAGGGCTTCAAGAAGCAGTACAATGATCCCCAGCAGGGCAATGCCACCGAGGAAGCCGGATATGCTTCTCAGAGATTTATCTTTGAGAACATGAAGGATGGGCCTTGCAGCTTCCATACTCGGCATTCGAGTAGGCCAGCCAACCACACTACCCGGCAGTGGAGCTGGTGGGATCGCATCAAGAGTTAAGGCTTTGGTCAACTGCCCCCTCCTCCTCCTCTTCCGCTCTCGGGATCCAGTGTGCAGCCAATTCGGGCAGCTCCTCCCAGGCCGGCCGAGAACCCGAGAAGGGAGAATGTGAATCAAGTGGCTCAGGGAGCCAACCGCAACTACAACAACCGCAACTATTACACTCGCAACAACAACCGGAACAACAACAACAACAAAAACGGCAACGATGGTGGTGGAGACCGGAACAAGTACCATGAGCATCATGAGAGCTACATGGTGTTCACCACTGAGCCGGATGACAAGCAGTCTCAGCGCAGGAGCGCGAAGGAGGTGAATGCAGTGATACCGGCGATGCCGCATTACCTGCACTGGTGCGACCAAGAGATCACTTGGTCTAAATATGATCATCCCAGGGGTGATGCCCAATCCGGGTACGTATGCACTGGTTATGGATTCCACCTTCCTGGGGACCAACAAGAACGTGAAGTTCAACAAGGTGTTGATCGACAACGGAAGCAGCATCAACATCATGTACCGAGATACCTTGGAGAATCTCGGCCTTGCCGAGAACATGCTGCTACCCAACAGGACCACCTTTCATGACATTGTGCCGGGAGTGTCTTGCGCTCCCATCGGCCGCATCTGGATTGATGTGCTATTCGGCACCAGGGAGAACTGCCGCACTGAGTGCCTGTAGTTGGAAGTAGTTGATCTTCAGAGCCCCTACCATGCTCTACTCGGCAGGCCTGCACTCACCAAGTTCATGGCCTCGACCCATGCGGCCTACCCGAAGATGAAGCTTCCCTGTCCTAATGGGGTCATCACCATCTCGGGTGATTACAAGTCCTCCCTGGATTGCGCATCTGCTGGATCTCTGTTGGCAGAGTCCTTGGTCATTGCTGCCGAGAAGAAAAAGATGTATGAGGTGCCGGCCATGGCCCAGGCAGCTCAAGTCGGTATGCACGGCATGCCAAGTTCTCACTATGGAGCCACTTTCCAAGCCTCCCAATAAACCAAGAAGGTGCAGGTTGACCTAGAGTTCCCGGAGCGTGTTGCCATCATTGGCGCCGGGTTGGAGGAGAAATACGAAAGCGAGCTCATCCACTTCCTCCATGAGAATTGGGATGTCTTTGCATGGTCCAGTGAGGACTTGCCGGGTGTCCCGAGGGAGTTGGTTGAGCACTCGCTACACGTGCGCCCTGACGCCAAGACGATTAAGCAGGCTATGCGCCGCTTACCGGCAGAGAGAAGAAAAGCTATCGGTGACGAGATCACGAAGCTGCTGATAAGTGAATTTATCATGGAGGTGCTGCATCCAGATTGGCTGGCCAATCCGGTCATGATGGAGAAGAAGAAGGAGGACCCCAAGGCCGAGGTGGCATGGCGCATGTGCGTGGACTACACCGACTTGAACAAGGCCTGCCCCAAGGACCCGTTCCTGCTACCCCGCATAGATCAGATACCTCTTAACCCGACCGATCAAATAAATACTGCTTTCATTACCCCGTACAGGGCTTATTGCTATCGTGTTATGTGCTTTGGGTTGAGAAATTCTGGGGCTACTTATCAGAGGTGCATGCAGAAATTCACTGGATGCCTGGCGTCCCTTAGCCGAGATCACTGAAGGATGTGCAGAAATTCACTGGATGCCTGGCGTCCCTTAGCCGCTTCCTGGGAAGAAAGGGTGAGAAGGCTTTGCCTCTCTATCAGCTCATGAAAAAAAGTGACAAGTTTTTCTGGACACCACAAGCGTATGTGGCCTTCAAAGAACTCAAGACCATGCTGGGTAGCACTCCCATCCTGACGAGCCCTCTGCCCAAGGAGCCAATGCTGCTTTACATTGTAGCTACCAACCGGGTAGTCAGTGTGGTGATGGTAGTGGAAAGAGAAGAGGAAGGAAAAATAGTGCAGCGGCCAGTATATTATCTCAGTGAGGTGATATCCAGCTCCAAGCAAAACTACCCGCTCTACCAGAAGATGACATATGACGTATACCTTGGTGCCAAGAAGCTCAAGCACTATTTCCGAGAGCATCCCATCACAGTGGTGAGCACTGCTCCCATCTCGGAGATTATGGGCAACAAGGATGCAAGCGGCCGAGTGGCCAAGTGGGCAATTGAGCTAGCCGCGTACACCCCTCTGTACGCGAGAAGAGAAGCAATCAAGTATCATACCCTGTCGGATTTCTTGGTGGATTGGGCCGAGATGCAGTACGAACCCCCCTTGCCGGAAACCAATTTTTGGAAGATGCATTTTGATGGCTCGAAAGTAAAAGAAGGGCTTGGTGCTGGTGTGGTGCTCACTTCACCCAAGCGAGATCAACTCAAGTATGTGCTACAGATCCACTTTTCGGCATCCAATAATGTAGCCGAGTATGAAGCGCTGGTGCATGGTTTGAGGGTATCCAAGGAGATTGGAGTCCGGCGCATTGTCTGTTATGGCGACTTGGACTTGGATGTTCAGCAAGTTTCTGGAAATTGGGATGCCTTGGTTGCCAACAGGGCGTCCTACCGGTTTCTGGTGCAAAACATGACCGGGTTCTTTGATGGGTGTGAGTTCCATCACATACACCAAGCTGAGAATGATGCAGCTGATACCCTGTCCAAGTTGAGATCTTCTCGATAGTTTATCCCACCTGGGATTGCCTTGGAGAATTTGAGAAAGCCATCAATCAAGCCATCACCCAACTCGGAATCCATCTTCATTCCATCTCTGCCAGGATCAGAGACTGTTTCCATGGAAATTGATTGGGAAGGTGCAAAGGAGAACCCGGGGGCTGCCGTCTGCAACCCGGGGACTGCCTCTTTAACCCGGGGACTTTCGCCTTCATAGAGGGGATTATTTCTTAGTACTCGGGGACTCGTCCCCAACTCGGAGCAAGTAATGCTGGCTGATCCAATGGAGGTAGATGAACCTGTGTTTCCTTTCCGGCCCACGCCGAGACGGGCTGTGCCGATCTTGTCCTTCCTGATGGATGGCACTTTGCCAAGTGACGAGGTCACAACCCGGCAGATACAGAGAAGATCCAAGGGATACACCATCATCAACAAGGAGTTGCACAGGAGGAGCCCTACTGGCGTGCTGCAATGCTGTGTTGAGCCAGAAGAAGGAGAAGAGATCCTCAGAGAAATACACCAAGGAGAATGCGGGCACCATGCCTCCTCTCGGGCTATTGTCAACAAGGCTTTTCGGCATGGATTATTTTGGCTCACTGCCTTACGACAAGCTGAAGATCTAGTGAGAAAGTGCAATGGATTCCAGAGATTTGCAAGCAAGACTCATACGCCAGCGTCCGAGTTGAAGACCATCCCCATTACCTGGCCATTTGTTGTTTGGTGTTTGGATATGGTGGGCCCTTTCAAGCCACCTAGAGGAAACATGACTCACATCTTGGTCATGGTTGACAAATTCACCAAGTGGATTGAGGTCAAGCCTATCCAAAAGTGTGATGGAGTCACAGCCGTGAGCTTTCTGAAGGACATCATTCTGAGGTACGGGTATCCGCACAACATCATTACAGATAATGGAACAAACTTTGTTGAGGGAGCATTTGCTAGATTTTGTAAGGAGAAGCGGATCCGGCTAGACGTTGTGTCAGTCGCGCATCCGGCCTCAAATGGGCAAGTTGAAAGAGCAAATGGCATGGTCCTATCTGGGATAAAGCCAAGGCTAATTGAGCCATTACAGCGAACCTCTGGTAGTTGGCTGGACGAGTTGTCGGCGGTGTTGTCGAGTCTAAGGACTACCCCTAACCGATCAACCGGATACACACCATTCTTCCTGGTATATGGAGTTGAGGCCGTGTTGCCCACTGACCTTGAGCATGACTCACCCAGAGTAACACTCTACACTGAAAAAGAGGCTAGAGAAGTCTGAGAAAATGACCTTGACCTGCTAGAAGAAGCAAGAGAGTTAACTCTGTCACGTTCAGCTATATATCAGCAAAATCTGAGGCGCTATCATAGCCAGAAATTAAACCCAAGGGTTTTCCGAGAAGGAGACATGGTTCTTAGGCTCGTGCAGCGCACAGCCGGAATGCACAAGCTATCCCCTCCGTGGGAAGGGCCTTTCATTGTGAGCAAGGCTCTGCACAATGATGCCTATTATCTTATTGACGCACAGCCACCACAGAAGAACAGGGTGGATAAATCCGGAGGGGAATTCAAACGTCCTTGGAATGTAGCTCTACTCCGCCGATTTCATTCATGAGTAAACATTGTATGTATCTCCTGAACCGAGTTAAATTCAGGTCGGCACTCCGGATTCAAACTCGGGGACTGCCCTTATCAAACTTACCCTGTGTCATTTACTCTGTTTACTTTGTCTACTCGGTTGATTTACTTAGAATTTCACGTGCATATCTAGTAATGTGTTTAAACCCAAGGGCCAACTCTTCGACTCTGCTACTGTCCGCAACCCGGCTTCATGGCAAGCAAGAGAACAAGCCAAAGGTCAATGAACACACGAAAAATTGCTAAGGAAAAGAGAAGTGTAGCAACCGAGTAGGGTGTTTTTTTACTTCTCTGTTTTCTCTTTTGCTAAGTGGTGGGCAGTGTTAACATTCAAATCTCAAAGTGGTTAAGTATCAAAAACTTGGTTTTTGAAATCTTGTGACTCGACTACCAAAAAGCTACAAGTGGCAGGTAAGAACAAAGACAAAAAGACTAAGTGGATGAGAAAAGCAACTCGGGGACTTGCCTCTTAACGCAATCCGGCATTTAGGCAGTCTTGCTTAAAGTGAACTAAATAAAAATGAGTAGCGCAAAGAACAATAAGAGTATTTGATACATTTGCACCCGGCATACAGGGATCTGATAACTGTATGAGGATAAGAGTGCAGGGATTTAAGCAACAACAGATGAAGTATTGTCCGTCTCAGTCTGGTAGGCGCCACGGGCTCGGTTGCAGGAGTGGTAGAAGCATGCTCTGGTGTAGATGAAGTCGGAG
Organism: Alopecurus myosuroides; assembly: GCA_028641055.1. Taxonomy (NCBI): domain Eukaryota; kingdom Viridiplantae; phylum Streptophyta; class Magnoliopsida; order Poales; family Poaceae; genus Alopecurus; species Alopecurus myosuroides. The sequence continues at coordinate 354,314,643 of CM054058.1, forward strand.
TAGCGGAGGTTGGCTCGAATGCAGTGTTGATGGCTTGAGCAGCGGAAGCACTGGGTAGCGGGTAGACCTCGGAGGCAACGTTCTCGGTTGCAGCCTCGATAGCACCCAACTCAGGAGCGAGATCATCAATCACCATCTCGGTGGTGACAACTCCCTCCTGTGCGGCGGGCTGCGACTCAGCTCGGCCGTCGTCAGAACCACGTGCTGGCTTGATGACCTCCGAGTCCGCCTCCATCCCTGACTCCTCAGCAGTGTTGGGCTGCTCGGATCCTTCGTCTTCGGCATCCTCGTGCTCTTCCTCTTCGTCACCCAGGCTGCGATCTTCCCCAGCGTCACCATCACCCTCAGCTTCCTCCTCCTCGTCGTCATCTCCTTCGACATCAGTATCTGGCTCTGTGGGGCCGTCGATGTACTGGTTGGTTTCAGCATAAGAGGCGAGGTCATAGGCCACCTCCTTCCGGCGCTGGATGTAGGAGTCGCGTTCACTCCACTTCGAGCCGTTCCTGAGCGTGCTGATCCTGTCAAGATCAAGATTCTCGTACCAGGACAGGATGAAGTGGAGGGCCTCATCCGCACCAGCCCGGGCTGCGAAAGTGCGCCACTTCTTCAACTCCTCCTTCATGTGGTCCAGATTGGTTGCCATCTCGTTGATTGTATCCGGGACCTGTCGCTCTGGCCAGAACAGCTTGTGCAAGTTCATAGCAGTGTACACCATGGAGGTACCTAGACCTTTGAGGGACTGCACCCGAGTTTTGATGTTGACAATGTGATCGTCGATGCTGGCAGATTCATTAGTGTTCAGGCCGGAAGCTGCTCTGGCTCTTCTCGCTTTCTCCATAGCGGTCCCAGCGGCATTGCTGAGGTCCGGGAAGGTATCTGGGTCAGGACATGCTAGTTTGGGTCAGAAAAGAGAATCCAGAAAGAAGGGAAACCAAGTAGAAGAAGTCAAAAGGACAAAGACCGAGTAAAGTGAAGGAATCCAAGAACTCACAGCTCAGTTCTAGCACAAGGGCCCCTAGTCGGGTCCTCCAGTCTTCTGCAAGTCGGATGTGCTTGTCTTGGAGGCGGCGTGAATCGTTGACAATGCCTTTGAGAGTTTGATTTCTTTCCCTGAGATAACCGACCTCCCTCTCAAGCTCCTGCTTCTTGGAGGCAGACGGGTTTATCGTTGCGGTCTTGTCGTTCCCGGCAGTAATTGCAGCCTTGTAAACCTCAGTGAGCTCAAGCTTGAGATTCTCAACCTCAGACTTCTCGGCGTCCAGTTCTTGCTGAAGCTGAGCCTCGCGGACCTGCACTTGCTGGTGCGCTTCCGCCGGGGTGAGACACTCTAGGTGTTGCTCTCGGAAGGTCTTGTATTCTTCTGCGTATAGAACAACTCAATTAGCAAAGTGAGAAAGCAAAGGAAAGTAAGTGAAGAGAAGAAATAAGTTAGCTCACCTTCCAGGGAGGAGATCTTACTCTGCGAAGAAACAACCATGACTTCACAGTCCTGGTGCTTCTCGATGAGAGCCTTGAGTTCGCCTGTAGAGTAGGCAACGATTGAAAAAATATCAAAAAACGGGCGTAAACAAAAAACTTACAAACAAAAATTCTAGGCACTTACTCTCAACAGCAACTTGATGGTGGTCTCTGTGGCATTTTTCTCCAGGGCGTCCCTCTCGCTCTCCTCAAACTCCAGCACCCGGTTTCTATCTCTGATGGACCGGTGCGACCACAGGAGCTGGCGGAAAACCTTGGTCCGGGCTTCAATGCTATCCTACAAAGAATAAAAAAGCATTGTGAGTGGGAAGATTCGGACCGAATAGATTGCAACTCAGTTGAGCCTTATCCACTCGGTCCAAATCTCAGGGACTGGATGGTAGATAGGGCAAAGACTAAAAAGAAGAAAGCTCGGAAAGCAACTCGGAAAAATCAAACAAGGAAAGGTACTTACCACGTAGGTCTTCTCAATGTCTTCAGCAGACTTGCGCAATCACAACAGCTTATGTGCTAGGGTGCTGCTGGAAGAGGCCACTGCCATGGTAACAGGACCGACATCGGCCTTGTTCCACGCTTGCCGGTAGTTGTCAAGATTCCTCAACTCAACACCGTCCCATGAAGCGTTACCATGTTGCTTGCTATCCCAGACCTTCTCAATAAATCCTACCGTCGAGGACAACCTCTAGGTCTTCCTAGATCTCATCTTCATCCTCTGTGGGGGGAGAATTATCTCGGATGGTCAGGGAGGCGTTCTTTCCGTTGGATCCGGAGCGGTCCAGGGCCCTCCTCTCCTTCAAAGCAGCCAACCGCTCAGCCTCCTGCGACATCTTAATCTTGTGCCGCTCCTGCAGCTCGACCCAATACTCTGGGAAGGTGGGAGGCTTGGTGACGACACTGGCGCCTACGCCAGGAGCCTGTTTTTCAACAGGGGCAAACTTGATGTTGGCCTGTACCAGTTTGGTATTCCGGTTAGGGGCCTTTTTGAGCTTATTGAGTGGCCAGTCGGTCTTCTGGGATGGCGGTAGCTGCTGCGCGGGCTGTCCACCTGGCTGAGCGTGTGGTTGTTGGGGCTGTGAAGGATGAGGGGTCTGCTGCTACTGCCCGGCCTGCCGCTTCTCGGCTGATTGCGGACCAGTCTGCCCTGCGCCTCGTTTGAGCTGTGTCCTGGTTGGCTGCGAAGCCGTCTTCGCTGTGGAAGGCGCTGGCTGCTTCTTGGTCGTGGGCTCAGGAGTTTGCTGCGGTGGCGGAGGCATCTTCTTGGCTGGATGCGCCTGAAGCTGGGAAACCGGCGCAACGTCTGGCTATACTTGGTATTGGGGTGGTGGCTGCTCCACAACCCGGTCTTCCGCGGGCGGGGTACTTGGCCGCTCCTCGGCAAGGTTTTCTCCCGCTGCTCGGCAGCAGGATCTGGCCGCTCCATGGCGGTGTCGTCTTGCCGCTGCTCGGCGGCATGGTCTGCGGTCTCCTCTGTGGAGGCAACTGGTGGTGTTGGTGGCCTCTCAGTATTGGACTCCTGGGCAGCTTGCTGGATGTTGGGCTGCGGCTGCTCTGGAGCCTGCTCGGTCTCCATTTCGGCGTCGGTGTTCTCGGCGCCAAGGTCATGATCTTCTCGGGGAGGGGAGGACACGTGTGTCCTGCCCTCTGGTTGTCTGTCCCCTTCGTCGTCGGAAAGCTCCACGACGTCTTGTGGTACGCTTTTCTTGGGGGTTGGCTCGTTGGTGGCCTCAGCGTCGAGGGGATCACTATAATAAGATAAGCAGAGAAGGAAAAGAATCAATGGGATGCAGAGAAGAGAGCCAAGGAGAAAACAGTGAAGAGCAAAGGAGGCAAAGGGCTAAGGTCAATTCGGAAGCACTTACCCGTCAACAGTGGGGCGCTTCCTGCGCAAGGTGGTCTTCTGGTTACCTGCTTTCTTCCTAATCCTCTTGGCAGGGGGCTCCAATGCCCCGCTACCCGTTCTTTTCGTAGTTTTGGTGGGGGCAGCCATGGAAACAGGTACCACGTCCATTGGTTCATCCCCCTCTTCCAATTTCGGTTCATCTGTGATTAAAAGAAGCAAGGGTCAGAGTAGGAAAAGAGAAGGATCAAAGCATGCTGCAAGCAAGCAAACAGGTGAACTCGGTCACCTTCTTCATCATCTGACCAGTCCCGAATAGAGGCATAGTCTCGGGAATTACCGTCCTGGCCGGCACAAGGGATACAGAGGGTATCCTGGACGTCAAACACAGTCGCGTCGTCTTCGGTCCGGTCCGGCTGCCAGTTCCTCTCAAAAACGGCATTATCCTCCAGCTTTTGGCGAGCGATGTGCTGAAAGTGCAAGCATAAAGCACACTAAGTTGAGTCCCAACAGAGTAAATTTTCTACTCGGTCTAGCGTGCAAACATAAAGCACAAAATGCTAAGGCCTAGAAGAGGTAAACAAGTTAAGTTTCTACTCGGTCTAGCTTGCAAGCATAAAGCACAAAATGCTAGGGCCTAGAAAGGATAAACGTGCAAAAACTCTACTCTGAACAGCGTGCAAAAAAGCATATTAAGCTAAGTACTAACAGAGGAGCCCTACTCGGTACAACAAGCAAACAGAGGGAATTTGAGACTAAGTCCTAAGCAGTAGCACAGATGAAAGCTCTACTCTGAACAATGTGCAAACATTAAGCAAATTAAGCTAAATTATAATAGAGGATGTCTATCCGACATCAAATGCAAACATTAAGCATGATTGGGATAAGCCCAAGGAAAGATGGCTAAGAAGTTCTCTATTCGGAATAAGAGGGGAATCAAACGTGCAGAGAGAAGAACTTACCCGAGGAACACGCTTGGTGCGGCTATACGGCACAAAGCCGTAGAACCAATTGTCGGTGAGCGTAGTCCGGAGGATGGACTTGGCCCAGATCGCCACCTCCGGTTTGGAGAGCTCGAAGGTGGTCATCCGGGTACAGTCATGAGGGCCGCCCATGTAACACATCTTGTGTACCTGGTGTTGGAGCGGGAGTACTCGGCGCTCCACCCAGCAGGCCACCGGGTCATCTTGGAGGAGTCCTTCCTCCACCAGCTGCTGCAGGAGTTCGTCAACCTGGACAGCGTCCTTCACCGTCTTCTTGGGGTTGTAACCCCAATTCTATCCCATGGGGAGAACATTCTGGAACTCATGAAGCTAGATCTTGTCCACAGCTTCCTCTCCTTCTGCGGGAGGGGCATTCTTCACATAGAGAAAACCCCGTTGCCACTTGCGGCAAGTCTCCAGTCCGAGTACCGGCGGATGGTACCCGGTGGAGCGCTGGAGCATCATGGCGCCACCCGTCTGGGTCATCACCTTCGGGGCAAGGGGATTTGAGGGATTGGGGATACTCTGTTGGCGAAGGAAGAAATACTTGACCCAAGTGTTGACAGTAGGATAAACACCCAAGAAGGCCTCGCAGACTGCGGCATGGGTGGAAAGCATTGCTACCGCATTGGCGGGTAGGTGGTGAGGCTGAAGGCCAAAATGGCGCAGGAAGTCCAGGAGAAATTTGGAAGTGGGAAGCCCGAAGCCCAGATGACGTCGGGAGGGACCCGGCGCGTGTTGACTAGCCATTGGCAGTCTGTCGCCGTCACGTCGGAGCCCTCCCAGCCGACACGCGCCGATGCCACCTCCTTTTCGTGCGGATTTCCGGCGACATTCTCAAGCTCCACGGTGGTTCTGTTGGTGGAGAAGCGGGCGCGTCAAGGACGGAGACGAAGGTCAAAGGCGGAAGCGCGCGTAACTGCTCTCTCTCTCCCTCGGCGCGTGGAACGGCGGCGTGCTGCGAGCTCGCGGCGGCGTTGGTTTCAGTCGTGGAGGCGAAGGCGAAGAGGGAGTGCTATGTGGGGAAAGTGCGAGGAAAGAGGTACAAAGGGCGGCGCAGGGGTATTTATGTCACCACAGCGGCAATTGCTAGTTGGGATTGATCGTGGGCACAATCGTGCGGACTGGGTGTTAACTGGCCCATTAGAAATGCACATAGTGCGAAATGCGCGCGTAACGGGCGCAGTTAATCCCACGACGCGAGTCGTGGGCTCTCGAGTACACACGCGAGGTGACGCAATGGGCCGTGGGCCCCCATGCGCAGGTATGGGCGCTTGGCACGCAGTAACACCAGAACCGAGGCGTCGGGGGCACGGATGCGTGACACATGCCCACCCTGGACACGGGAAGATAGATCCGTTCTGGATTGAGCGGCAATGTATTGAAAATTTCGCTAAGTGTTGGGTTCTCGGTGGAACTCAACACCGCATGGTCTACTCGGTGCCAAGAATGGAATTCTAAAGGCCATGATAAGAAAGATCCGGATACAGATTATGGGTATCCGAGTTGAGGAGCAACTCGGCTACACTTCATGGTAGAGGCAACTTGTTTAAAGCTGGCAGGGCCCAGTGAACAAGTTCGCCGGACTCTACCAGCTTCGGGGACTAATGTCGGGGGGCTACCCCCGAGTAGGGGTAAGACTGGTGGTAAAACAGTGATCAAGGTACGCTCCACCGGGTAGGCGGCTACTCGGGTATCCAGTATATGGTAGACATTACTCGGTGATAAGTACTGAAGGCCAAGTGAAGATAACAAGTGATGTTATGGATCGACCGGGTAGAGCTCGGGGGGTCCGGGTAGATGCGAAGCTATCCTACTCAGGCACAAAGTCAATGGAGCCGTTGTGGAAGATCCCGCGTATCCCGCAGACGTACAAACGTGCGGTTCAACTTACTAGGAACATGATTATCTGCGCCAAGGCGTGGGTACAGTGTGGGTAGGCGCATGTCAAGTCCTGTCACTGACAGGGGGGACAGGACGTGTCAGTGACCTACTCTGAGAGGCTGACAGGGTGGACAAGACATGTCAGCCGGACGGTGCGGTGACTCTCATCAACGGCATCAGCGGGAACACGGAGGCGTGCGCCGTTGTCACAGTGGAGTAGTCATGTCATGTACTTTAAGCATTGTTTACTCGCTGGTCACCAGTATATAAGGTGGCCAGCCCCCTCTTGCGCGAGAGAGGTTGACCCTGAGAGCATTTATTGCGAGACCTTGCACTACACAGAGAGAGAGAGCTAGTTGCTGGCTACTCGGCCGAGGATAGAAATTGTACTGTAGCTACTCGGTCGAAATATATACAGAGAGATAGACAGGAGTAGGGGTGTTACCTCGACACGAGGACCCTGAACCTGGGTAGATTGTGTTGTTTGCAGTGTTCTTGAGCGCGCCTACTTGGCGTGCGATCCCTCCCCGAATACCTACAGCGTCCATCGGCCCCAACTTTATCCATCCTATGGCATCTGTCTTCTCCACACCACGACATAAGCATTTTTCTTTCTTTTCCGTGTTTTAGCAAACTGCTGAGAACATCAATGTGGAAGTTTTCGACAAACTTACCATCAAGAATAACGAGGTGAAAACCCTTCTTAAAATTCTTGAAGATAAGGATGCGGATCTGGCATCTGCTCAGCAACAACTGAGAGAATCAGCAGGTAATAAACTTTCTCTGCTTTCCTTCGCAAAATTTTCACCAAGTATTTTCCGAGTATCTAACTCTTCTTTTTATTTTATTTTCAGCTTCTTTGGTGAAAGCCAAACAAATTGCTGAAGATGCCGGCAACGCCGAGAACCTCCGCCGTGAGAACCTGGATCTTCACAAGCTAGCTGTGAAGCTCAAGAAGGAACTGGAGGCCAGCCAACAGCCTGTTGGCATTACCGAATCCAAGGCCTCCAGCCAGGCCGAAAAGGACAAAGCTACAATCAAGGACCTAGAGAACGCCCTGAACCATCGCCTGGAAGAAGGTACCGAGATGGATCGGATTCTCGGTAAGTTACTTTTCCTTTTACCGGATTTTCCTTGTTTCCTCTTCTCCTATTTTTTTCTAAAACTTGTGTGTTGATTGAAACAGGAGGTAGCCCCTCAGCTTACCCGGATTGAAAGAATCCGGGCTTTCGGGAAGGTCTTCACCGCGATCAAAGCTGCGGGGATGTTGCTTATTAACAAGTACATTCCCGCCAGATTTGGGGAGTTCTCGGAAATTGAAAAACTTCCGGAGGCTATCGTGGAGGTGGCGGATCGCAAGGAGTCCTTGCTCCGTTCTGCGGCTCGCGGTGGTGCACGCATGGCTCTTGGGCTCATGCATATGCACTACCCCATTGCCAAATCTTGGCGTGTGGTGTCCGGCATCCCTCAGAGATAGACGGAAGCTCAACGGGCCAGCATCTTTGATGAAATCAAAGGTCACGCCACCAAGATCGCCAACATGGTGAACATCTCAACCTTCTAGCCCGAGGAGGAAATCACGAAAACTCCCGAGGAATCCAGCAACGAAGACGATGACTCGGATGCCTGAAGAAGCAGCCTGTTCCTGAGTAGAAGATGGAAAAAGTAGAAGCATTATTGTTCTTACAATGTGAACCTTATTGTAATGCTTTCTATTCTTTTGTATAAAGAAGTACTCCACTGTTGCAGTTAAATTATTATGTCTTTGCAAGTTTTCTGGATTTTTATTCCTTTATCTTCTAAGTTCTCTGGTTTATATGTCTTAAGTGTCATTAGTGTTTGAAATGGCTCGATAGTATCTAATCTTCATGCCAAGTGACTGGGTATAACCAATCAGTCGAAACTCGGAAACATGGATCATACAAAACGCATTTTTACTTACTAGTTCTAGCGACCCAACATAAAAACAATCAGATAATACTTAGAGAAAAAAGTAAGGAACTTTTCTGAAACTCAGGAACGCAGGCACAATCTGGGTTTCCTTAAGCCTTCTGAGGCTGAAAATAATTCAGTTTTTTAACTCCGAGCACGCAGGCACAATTCGGGTTAACATTGAGAATTTTAAAAGATCATTGGGAAATAGATAAGGCTTACTTATGCTTTATACTATAATAAACATGTAAAAACATAGATGTATGAATTCCGACAACTTTATTTCATGATATCAAAGATGTTTACATAGAAATTGAACTAAGTGTAGAAGGGACGTAACTGCTGGATGCTCCAGGGTCTTTTGGTCTCTCCTAGTTCGACATCTATCTTTCTCCTTTTTTGCGGTTCGGTCTTTTGGAATCATCTTCCGTATCCCGAATATCTACAAGATAGTATGATCCATTTTTCATAGCTTTGCTAATGACAAATGGTCCTTCCCAAACTGGGGCTAACTTGTGCTTTCTTTCCTGCACAATTCTTAGCACTAAGTCACCTTCTTTGAAAGAACGATGCCTGATTTTACGATTATGATAGTGTCGTAGTGCTTGCTGATAAATGGCGGATCTTTGAAGTACAAGTTCTCGTTCCTCTTCTAGAAGATCGACGGCAGCCTGTCGTGCACTTTCGGCATCTGAGTCATCGAAAGCCTGCACTCTTGGGATATCATGGATCGTGTCCGTTGTAAGCACTGCTTCTGCGGCATAAACCAAGAAAAACGGGGTTTGCCCTATTGATCTGTTTGGTGTTGTTCGAATACTCCAAAGCACGGAATGTAATTCTTCTACCCATGCTCCAGCTGCTCTATGAAGAGGAGATCCCAGTCTTGGGCGTATTCCCTGCAGGATTGAGCTATTCATTCTTTCAACCTGCCCATTGGATTGCGGGTGTGCCACAGACGCAAGATCTAGGTGTATTCCCGTTTGTCGGCAATATTTTGCCAACTCTCCAATTGAGAAATTTGTCCCGTTGTCGGTAATTTTGTTGTGTGGAACGCCGTATCTCATGGCTACGTCAATGATGAAATTCTTGGCAGTTACACGGTCAAGCTTTTTGATGGGTTTTGCAACGAGTAGATGTGTGAGTTCACCTCTTGCAGTTTTCAATGGTCCCATCATATCTACCCCCCAGACCGCAAAGGGCCATGTAATAGGGATAGTTTTGAGTGCTTGGGCTGACATATTCGTCTGCTTGGCATAATACTGACATCCGACACATGTATTTACTATGTGTTCGGCGTCTGTCTTGGCTATTAGCCAAAAACCCCTACATGGAATGCTTTCTTAACTATGCTTTTTGATTGAGCATTATGTACGCAATCCCCTGCATGGATTTCTTGCAATATTTCTCGCCCTTCTTCTGGCGAAATACATCGCTGAAAGATTCCGATAGTGCTACGTTTATACATGCAACCATTGATTACCGTGTATCCTTTGCATCGACGTTTTATTTCTCTTTGCAAGACCTCGTCTGCTCCATCCGGGTACTTCTAATCCACTAAGAAGTTTAAATATGGAATTTTCCAATTCGGGTTAACGAGCAGGACTTCAATTGACTCGGAAACGAGAGGATAATCAACATCTCCACCTTTTATCGATGGTTCATGCAAATGTGGGACAAACACACCTGGTGGTAGGGTTTTCACTCTTTCCGATCCCATGCGGGCTAATGCATCCGCGTTCCAGTTTTCTTCCCTTTTGACATGAAGTACTTCAAATCCCAGGAAGCAAATGGCATACTCGTCCACCGTTCTCCGATATTCGGCCATGATGGGACTTTTGGCATCCCATGTTTGGTTAAACTGATGTTGTACCAAATCTGAGTCACCATAGCATAATATGCATTTAACACCTATTTCGTTTGCAATGTGCAAGCCATGAAGCAAAGCTTCGTATTCTGCCACATTATTGCTGGCGTTGAAGTGTATTTGTAATACATACTCCATAGTATCTCCCTTTGGGGATTTTAGCAATACACCAGCTCCAGCGCCTTCCTTCATCTTGGATCCGTCAAAATGCATAACCCAGTATTCCAACTCCGGCATTGGTGTGTTTTCCATTGCTTCTGTCCAATCAGCGACGAAATCTTCCAACGCCTGGGATTTAATTGCCGTCCGGGGTTGGTACTTAATGTCGAACACAGCGAACTCAATGCCCCATTTGGCTACTCGACCTGTTGCGTCCGCATTGTTAATGATATACCCTAGCGGTGCTTTACATACCACTGTTATGGAATGTCCTTGGAAATAATGGCGGAGTTTTCGAGATGCGAAAAACACGCCATATGCCAGTTTTTTATAGTGTGGGTACCTTTGTTTGGACTCGAAAAAAACTTCGCTGACGTAATACACCGGAACTTGATCTGGTATGCTTTGCTCTTCTTTCCGCATTTCCACAACTATCACAGTGCTAATAGCCCTGTTTGTTGCTGTGAGTTACAGTAACATGGGTTCTTCGTCTTTTGGTGATGCCAACATCGGAGGTTTCATCAAGGTTTCTTTTAACTTGGTTAATGCTTTGTCCACCTATGTTGGCCATACAAATTTGTCAGATTTTTTCGACAACTTGTATAATGGCAGAGCTTTGTCTCCTAGCAGGCTTATGAACCTGCTGACGGCGGCTGCAGAACCCGTCAACCTTTGCACATCTTTTAAGCACGTAGGCCTTGAGATGTTTAAGATTGCCTTGATCTTTTCCGGGGTTTTCTATTCCTCTGTGAGAAACAATAAAACCCAGAAGTTTTCCTGAGGGAACTCCGAATACACACTTTAATGGATTCAACTTCATTTTATAAGTGCGCAAATTTTAGAAAGTTTCTCGTAGATCTTCAAGGAGTGTGTCTTTTTCCTTGGAATATCGTCCACGTAAACGTGAACATTTTTGCCAATCTTACTATGCAAACATCGTTGCATGCAACGCTGGTAAGTTGCACCCGCGTTCTTCAGGCCAAAAGGCATGGTTATGTAGTAGTATGTTCCATACGGGGGTTATGAAAGAGGTTTTGATTTGGTCTTCTTCCTTCATACGTATTTGATGGTACCCGGAATAAGCATCCAAAAAGCATAAAAGCTCAGAGCCAGCAGTGGCATCTATTATTTGATCGATTCACGGCAACGCGAACCTATCTTTTGGACACAATTTGTTCAGGCCGGTGTAATTTATACACATCCTAAGAATAGTACTATCTTTCTTCGGGACTACTACTGGGTTCGCAGACCATTCAGTGTGTATAACTTCCCTGATAAAATTAGCTGCTAATAGCCGGATGATTTTCTTGCCAATAGCCTTCCGTCTTCTTCATCGAAGGAGACCTTGTTTGACAGGTTTAGATCCTAGAATAACCTTGAGTTGATGCTCAGCAAGTTCCCTGGGTACACCTGGCATGTCCGCAGGACACCAGGCAAAAATATCCCAGTTCTCACGGAGGAACTTGATGAGCTCGCTTTCCTATTTATCGGTCATCCCAGTTCCCACTAAGACAAATTTTGTCGGATCCTTGGGATCTAGGATAACCTGTCTTGTATTCTCGGAAGCTTTGAATCTATCTTTCGGCCTCCGACTTTCTTTTCCTGCCAGCATTTCTGTCGGCGATACTTATTTTGCCAGCTCTTTTAATTCCTCCTTTCCTAGCACTTTTTCTGCGCAAAGGACGTTTCCTTTTTCTAGCTCGTTTGCCAGTTTGAAGTCTCTTGAAATGGTGATTACTCCTCCTTTTGGCCCTGGCATCTTCAGCTTGTTATAGATCCGAGATCTTTGTGCTTCTTTGAACTAACCATGAATGGTACGAGGCCGGGTTTTAAGCCATTGATGAAAGCATGCAATTCTTGTACATCACTTACTCCAGAGCAGATGTTCTTCATTGCAGGCCATCTTGAAATAAATTCAACGTATAGCTCATCTTCAAACTAGGTGCAGCGGTTTAGCTGGTTGATGCTATTGGGGTGTTTGTAGGTTCCCCGAAAGTGTTGAGTGAAAACTCTAGCCATATCATCCAAGCTATCTACGGTTCTTGATGGGAGCCCGTTAATCCAATCTCTGGCTCCATCCAGTAACATTGGGGGAGGAATTTTACCACCTCTAAGTCTGTCCCTGTGTTGATATGGACGGCTGTATAATAGTGTGAGAGCTAGGTATCCGGGTTTGTACTGCTGGTATATTTTTGATATGTTGGACCAACTTTGGCAAAGCCAGAATGTAGAGTTATTCTTCGGATCCTGTCAGTGAAACACTTAGGTCCAAAGTATAGATCATCTCTTTCCGCTTTATCAGCGTGAACGGAATATCTGTCGGCTGAATGGATAGAAGGGGATCTGCTCCTTTCTTGTCCATTATTGCACGAGCGCGCTTTTCCGGGGTTATCCCTATTTCCTCCGTTATCGTGTCCTTTGGAATAAGGCGGAGTGTCGGATATAATACCGATTCGGGGTATATCAGATAGTGTCCTAAAGTGTCGGATTACCAGGGTGTCCTGAATGGTAATGGATTACGTGTCGCACCCTGGTTTCTAGAGGATACTCATCGCACGAACTGGATAGCAGGTGCTTGGATTATGGGGCATACCTGCTCCCACGTCCCAGCTTCCTGGTAGGCCTGCGCTTATGCGCGACAACACAAGCCCTGCTTCCACCATCGAAGTAAACTATCCGCTAGGAACCTAAGGCACTACTGCCGACGTACTTCATAACAAGCACGCACTGTACGTCAACAACTTTGAACAAAAGGAAATCACAGAATGTCTCTAAGACACAAAAGAATGAAATAAGTTTGCAAATAGCCTTCACTAAGGCAGAGATAGCAAATACACTCATACAGAGGACACATGTCCCAACATAGCATCATTACATAGCAGCGGAAGCATTCAACAGGTCTGAGTACAGACAAATCCAAATAGGCCTAAGAGGCCGGCAATGAAAGGAAAACGGAGCCCATCCACGAAGTCGTCGGATCCTGCCCGGGTCCGCTATCTACTCGTCAACAGCGTCGTCGTACTCCACGTAGTAGCCTCCATGGGGATCCTCGGAATCGTCGTCTGCGTAAACCACAGCCCCAAAGGGGTCAGTACAACAACTACTAAGGCTAGCAGAAAAGAACAACGGAAAGTATCGGTAACCAATGTTGAAAGGAACACAGTGGTTCAATGCAGAAAGGGTAGACAATCAATATCATGGCATAGTGCACAACCATGGGATGATGCATGTCATGTTAATAGATGCATCAAAGTAAACTACTTGACAAGGTAACACAATTTAATTGGACCCATATGCAATGTGAATTGCATATGGATGCAAATGGTTTAGGTTGAAGCAATGATCTACATTTGATTAACAAGTGTAAGTAGTTAAACATGATGCATGCATGATGAAAACAAATAGGTAACAATATTAGATGCAATTGAAAATGGGAATTAACAAGTTAAGGAATTTATTATTAAGTTTGGAAATTTTGGTTACTTAATAGTGTTACACAAATAGTTGTTGTTTTCATCAAGTTAAGTTGCTCATAACAAATGACAAAGTTGATATTTGAAAAGGTCATCAAATTTTAGTTGGATTGCATGTTTCAATTATTGAAATTGGAATTAGGATAATTTAAGTATGAATTAAACAATATTAAACAAGTTTTAAATGGATTTAAAACAAGTTTGAATTTTATTTGAATTTTATTTGTTCAAAACATAAATTCAAATTCATATTTGAAAAGTTTATACTTTTCTAGGTTGAAAACATAATTTGCATGTTAAAAAATAATTTTATTTGAGCAAGTTATGGTTTTATCAAATTTAAATGAATTAAACAAGGATTAAATTATTTAAGCAATTTTAATTATTCAAAACATGAAACAAAATTTATATTTGAATTGGTGGTTCAAAATGGTATGGAAAACATATTTTATTTGCATGATTTGGATTAATATTGAATTAGTTATGGAATTTATCAAATGTGAAAGGAATAGTTTGAATTTGAAATTTGAAATTATTTGCAATGGTCAAAACAGAAAACAAATGGCTTAATTAGATAGAGAATTAAATTTGGTGCAGTGTACATATTTTATTTTTATTATTTGGAGTTAGGAATTAAAAGTTATTAGGGGTTTAATTCTAGGGACTATTCTGGAAAAAAATGGACTGATATTGAAAATAAGAAAGGCAGAAAAATAAAGGCACCGAGCAGTGACCTACACAGGCCACTGCCAGTGGGCCATCTCCTGCGTGGCGCCTAGGTGGCATCCAGGGTCCCTGACGCGAAGGCTATTTGCAACCTTATTTCAATCTTTTGTGTCTTAGAGATATGTTGTGATTATCATTCGTTCAAAGCTGTTGACGTACCGTGCGTGATTGATATGAAGTACGTCGACAGTAGTGCCTATGACTTCTAGTGGATAGTTTACATCGACGATGGAATAGCAGGGCTTGTGTTGTCGCGCATAAGCGCAGGCCTACCAGGAAGCTGGGACGTGGGAGCAGTTATGCCCCATAATCCAAGCATCTGCTATCCAGTTCGGCCCGATGAGTATCCCCTAGAAACCAGGGTGCGACATTACGGTCCATTAGGCGGCCCAGTAAGCCGACGCACGGAAGCGGGATTCTAGAAGAACCCGGACCACGACTCATGTGGTACGGCTTGGAGTAGAAGGCGGATTCTTGCCTTCCAAGTTAGAACTTACCGTAGTCTTCTAGGTTTCCCTTTCTGTAAGCCCTATCCCGGCTATTATATAAAGCCGGACTGGAGAGAAGAAAGATACATGCAAATAGCTAGAAGCCAACTCGCCGAGAAGTTGATCCTCGTCGAGTAGCTAAACCAACTCACATTGTACTTTGTATACCTCAAGCTTTAGCCATGATTTAGTGAGATTGCAGGAGTAGGAACGCCGCCTAGTTGCGACATAGCGAACCTGGGTAAACCTTGGTGTATTTGATTGTCATACTACCACATTCCCCCCACGTCTCTACTAGTAGTCTCATGGCACCCCCGTCTATGAATTATACTACGATGTCTCGACAGTTGGCGCCCACCGTGGGGCCAGCGACGTCAGGCGTTATGTTTCGATCGGGGATACTCGGCGGAATCAGCAGTACCATAACTGTGGGAAGCCTGGAATTCGACAACGCCGTCGGGCGCTTCCTCGACAACGGATCGTACATGCCAGCACGAAATCATCTTGTAAGTGCCCGCCTTTTACCGATTGGATCTGCAAACATCTTTATCGGATTAACTGCAGAGGCAATGGGATTTTGTGGTGGAAACAAATTTATCCCACCCGCCCTATACCCAGTCGAAGAAGACTATTATGCCGGATGTTGCTTAGATCGACGATATTCTGCTGAATTGCACTTTATCGGTATGGTGCAATCCGAGATCGCCGAAAACACGTATGAGAGCAATCCCGTGGAACAGGCAGAAGAAAACAATCCCACAATAGAGGTGTAAGATCCGACATCCGTAAATATGACGACGAACTGGGAAGCTGATTCCGTACTAGCCGCCATTGAGGCGAGATTGGAATCGGAACCTGGATCAGATGAACTTGATTCCAAATATGAAGACGAAGATGCCTTCGAAAGAAAGGTCAAATCTCTTCAAGAGGGATTCCACGAAGTACTTATGGTGAAACCGGCTGAAAACACGGATGCCGAAAGTCAGGAAAGCCCTCAAACACCTCCGCCAGATGAGGAAAGAGAGGATGGTGAAACCACTCCAACATATCCCGATGTCAAGGAATTGACAGAGGATGAACCTGGTAAAAAACCTCCCTCTTCCAAGAAAAAACACAAGGCTTCCAAGAAACTTCAGTACAAACTCCGGAAGAAAAAACTGGCGGATCCAGCCAAGGAAAACCTGGAAGCAGGAGGTGGAAGCGGAGTTAAGCCTGCGGAGAAGAAAGCGAAGGAAATCTCTGTTCTGCCAATGTCAGAACATGATGAACAGGAATTACTTCAAACACCAGTGGGACCCCACGAGCCCCCTGAAGTGCTGGAAGCCAGGAGACAAGATCTCCAAAGGCAACATCAACATTTATTCAGAACTCAGGAAAACCTCCAAAAAACCCACGCTGACATTAAGTTGCAGCAGGAAGAAATCGAGGAGTACGAGAGAAGGAATAGATCCGGCATAAACCTCCATGGTTACCCGGAATCACAAGACCGGAAGTACTGCCGCCAAAAGAACGGTTCCTCCGGCGATCCTTCCGCTCTCACTTCACCTCCCAGCTCCCAAGCTCCATAGCCCCCAAGCCAAGGTTCTTCTAGCGAGAGGAGAGCCCGTGCATGTCCGGCACCGTTCCCAGAATTTCTTTGTCGAAATCTCGAGATCCTCCCCGCGCTGCCTGCAAATGGCCACCGGCGACTCACCGCGGGCCGCAGAGGAACACTCGGTCTCCATCGAAATCGACGAGATCATCAACAACATGGACACGCAGCTCGATTCCCCGAGCCGCACTGCCACGAACCTGCCGAAGAAAACCACCGGCGACCAGGCCCGCGAGGATCCTCCTCTCGCGGCTGAAAACCTGGGTGCCTCTTCTTCCGCGCCGCCTCCGTCATTGGCCGCCGAAACGGCAGAAGAAAAGATCCTCCTCGTCGGAGATGAGCTTGCCGCCGCGGCCGCCGCCGAAGTAGAAGACGAAGGCGAGATGTCCGACAATTGGAGCCGGTGCAACTTGGCCCCTTCCCTTCTTCCGACAATGGAGAAGGAGGGGATGATTGTGAAGGGAAAGTGGCGGCACGAGGAGGACGACTCTGAGCCCTTGCCCAAAGACAAGGAAAGGGTTCTCCTAACCTCGCATATTTCTAGAGGTATGGGAATTCCACCTTCCGCCTTCTTTCTACAGGTCCTTAACCACTACAACATACAACCCCACAATCTGCCTCCAAACTCCATTCTTTATCTAGCCGGGTTCCAGGCCCTCTTCGAATGGTATCTAGGATTAGAGCCTAGGTTAGATTTTTGGAAGTACTGCTTCGGGGTTAAGCGAAACCCTTCTGAGGGCGCACTCCCGACTTGCGGACCATATGATTTACCCTACGTAGATTTAGGGAGGATTGGTTCCCCAAGATAAAAACCTCGGAATCCGTCAAATTTTGGACGGGTTCCTTTTTCTATCACCAAGACGTCCCGTCTCCTGGAAAGGAGACGGGGATTCAACCTTTAGTCAATTCTGCCGTCACTCCTCAGGAAAACTGGGCTGTGGAGGCAGTTCAGACTCTGCCGCCGGATCTGCTTAGGATTAAGCGGCGCATCGCCAAACTCGTCTCCGCATCTCCACCACTCACCGGCATGGATACAGTCCTATGTTGGTTAGAAAGGCGGATTCAGCCTCTGGCCCATCACGGTCCCCGGCTTATGTGCGAGTACTCGGGAGCTGAAGACGCGACGCGGACAAAAGACAAATATTTGTCGGCCAAAGATCTAAGGAAACGCGTCAACTAGTTGGTCGCAACTCGCGACCAATATGAGGAAAGTCGGCCAATGTACACGGCGACAAACCCAGCTCCAAAGGTATGGTTATTCATTTTGGGCTTTGATTTTGCGTTTCTTCTTTGTCGGATATTTATTTTAACTCAAACTTTGTCCTTTTTCGACAGCTTGTTGATCTTCCTGAGAAGGATCTTGCGTCTGATGTCGAGTTAGACATGATGCGTGCTAGCTTCGCAGGTGGGCAGAAACGCAAGAAGCCTTCTGCTAGTCAGGAGATAATCGACCTTGACGGGGTTCCCGTCGCTACCTCCAGGTTAGACATCCAGGTTTACTCTTTCTCGGAATTTCATTCCTTTGTCTCGTAATTCTAATTTCTTGGGAATTTTCTTTCTAGCCTGGATCCAACAACATTGAAGCCAAAAAGGCTAAAAAAAACTTAAGTCTGTTGCCCGAAGAGGGTCACAGCCTTCTCCTGCTGCTGCTCCCGACACCCTAGTCGCAGCTACGGAGGAGAATGTGGTTGCTAGGGAGGAGAAACCCTTGCAGACCAGCCAGCCTTTTGCGTCTGAGCCGGACGCGAGGGAAAGGGCGGTGCGGGAGACACGGTGGAACTTCCTACACAGCTGAAGAAGCTCCCATCCCAACTTTTGACAAAGAATTCAAGGTAAAAGAAGACCATTTTGATGAACACGGATATATTCATCCGTGGGCTACAAAATTCTTTGCACCAGCACCTCTAATCTGTCCTTGGCCGCAAGGTGGGCTTATTGTAAGGGATAACTTCGTATTTTCACCTCGGCAGGTCATCCAGAACGGTCTTTGCAACGTCGGGATTTTTTTTGCATAATATGCAAAATAATTCAATGAAAACCTGGCAAACTTGACCAGGATGAGCCAGGTAATATCTCTAGCGCCCAAGTAATAAGCCGAATGTATACTTTTGACTTAATACTTTTTTCATTGTTATGCTTGTTTTTTTACTTAAGTATTTTTTTCTTTCTTTTCCATGTTTCACCAAACTGCTGAGAACATCAACGTGGAAGTTTTCGACAAACTTACCATCAAGAATAAGGAGGTGAAAACCCTTCTTAAATTTTTTGAAGATAAGGAGGCGGATCTGGCGTCTACTCAGCAACAGCTGAGTGAACTAGCAGGTAATAAAAATTTCCTCTGCTTTAATTCGAATTTTGTCTAAGTATTTTTCCGAGTTTCTAACTCTTCTTTTTTACTTGCTTTTCAGCTTCTTTGGCAAAAGCCAAACAAGTTGCTGAAGATGCTGGCAATGCCGAGAACCTCCGCCGCGAAAACCTGGATCTTCACAAACTGGCTGTGAAGCTCCAGAAGGAACTGGAGGCCAGCCAACTGGCAATTGGCATTGCCGAATCCAAGGCCTCCAGCCAGGCCAAGAAGGATAAGGCCACCATCCGGGACCTGGAGAACGCCTTGAACCAGCGCCTGGAAGAGGGCACCGAGATGGACCAGATTCTTGGTAAGTTAGTTTTTCATTTACCGGATTTTCTATGTTTCCTCTTCTTCTGTTTTTCCTAACACTTGTATGTTTACTGAAACAGGAGATAGCCCCCAGCTTACCCAGACTGAAAAAATCCGGGCTTTCGGGAAGGTATTCACCGCGATCAAGGCCGGGGGAATGTTACTTATTAACATGTACCTTGCCGCCAGATCTAGGGACTTCTCGGAAGTTGAAAAACTTTCGAAAGCTATCGTGGAGGTGGCAGATTGCAAGGAGTCCCTGCTCCGTTCTGCGGCTCGCGGTGGTGCACACATGGCTCTTGGGCTCATACGCATGCACTACCCCAATGCCAAATCTTGGCGTGTGGCGTCCGACATCCCTCAAGGATACACTGAGGCTCAATGGGCCAACATCTTTTATGAAATCAAAGGTCACGCCACCAATATTGCCAACATGGTGAACATATCCACCTTCTACCCCGAGGAAGCAATCCCAGCAACTCCCGAGGAATCCAGGAGCGAAGACGATGACTCGGATGCCATAAGAAGCTACCTGGTCCTGGGTAGAGATAGGAAAATAGAAGTATTATTGTTCTTACACTGTAAACCCTATTGTAATGCTTTCTATTCCTTTGTATAAGCAAGTGCTCCGCTTTTGTAGTCAAATATTTAAGTATTTGCAAGTTTTTCGGGTTTTTATTCCTTTATCTTCTAAGTTCTCTGGTTTATATGTCTTAACTGTCCTTAGTGTTTGAAATGGCTCGATAGTATCTAATCTTCATGCCAAGTGACTGGGTATAACCAATTAGTCGAAACTCGGGAACATTGATCATACTAAAGGCATTTTTACTTATAGCTCCAGTGACCCAACATAAAACAATCATATAATAGTTAGAGAAAAAGTAAGGAATTTTGAACGAAACTCAGGCACGCAGGCACAATTTGGGTTTCCTTAAGCCTCCTTAGGCTGAAAATCATTCAGTTTTTTAACTCCGAGCACGCAGGCACAATTTGGGTTAACATTGAGAATTTTGAAAGATCATTGGGAAATATATAAGGCGGACTTATGCTTTATACTATAATAAACATGTAAAAACATAGAATATGAATTCCGACAACTTTACATAGAAATTGAACTAAGTGTAGAGGGGACGTAATTGCTGGATGCTCTAGGGTCTTTTGGTCTCCCATAGTTCGACATATATCTTTCTCTTTCTTTTGCGATTCGGTCTTTTGGGATCATCCTCCGTATCCCGAATATCTACAAGATAGTATGATCCATTCTTCATAGCTTTGCTAATGACAAATGGTTCTTCCCAAACTGGGGCTAACTTGTGTTTTCTTTCCTGCACCAATCTTAGCACTAAGTCACCTTCTTTGAAAGAACGATGCCTGATTTTACGACTATGGTAGAGGCGTAATCCTTGTTGATAAATGGCGGATCTTTGAAGCACAAGTTCTCGTTCTTCTTCTAAAAGATCGACGGCATCCGAGTCATCGAAAGCTTGCACTCTTGGGCTATCATGGATTAACCGACGATTATGCTATGTGGAACGTCGTATCTCATGACTACGTCAATGATGAAATTCCTGACAGTTACACCGTCAAGCTTTTTGATGGGTTTTGCCTCCACCCACTTGGTATACTTATCTACTGCAACGAGTAGATGTGTAAGTCCACCTCTTGCAGTTTTGAATGGTCCCATCATATCTAGCCCCCAGACCGCAAATGGCCATGTGATAGGGATAGTTTTGAGTGCTTAGGCTGGCAGATTCGTCTGCTTGGCATAATACTGACGTCCGGTACATGTATTTACTATGTGTTCGGCGTCTGTCTTAGCTGTTAGCCAGAAAAAACCCTGCACGGAATGCTTTCTTAACTATGCTTTTTGATTGAGCATGATGTCCGCAATCTCCTGCATGGATTTCTTGCAATATTCTCGGCCTTCTTCTGACGAAACACATCTCTGAAAAATTCCGGTAGTGCTGCGTTTATATAGGCAACCATTGATTATAGTGTATCCTTTGCATCGACGTTTTATTTGTATTTGCAAGACCTCGTCTGCTCCATCCGGGTACTTCTGATCCACTAAGAAGTTTAAATATTGAATTGTCCAATCCGGGTTAACGAGTAGGACTTCGATTGACACGGAAACGAAAGGATAATCTACATCTCCACCTTTTATCGATAGTTCATGCAAATGTTGGACAAACACACTTGGTGGTAGGGTTTTCACTCTTTCCGAGCCCATGCGGGCTAATGCATCCGTGTTCCAATTTTATTCCCTTTTGACGTGAAGTACTTCAAATCCTAGGAAGCAAATAGCAAACTCGTCCACCGTTCTCCGATATTTGGCAATGATAGGGCTTTTGGCGTCCCATGTTTGGTTGAGCTGATGATGTACCAATTCTGAATCACCATAGCATAGTATGCGTTTGACACCTATTTCTTTTTCAATGTGCAAGCCATGAAGAAAAGTTTCGTATTCTGCCACATTATTGCTGGCGTTGAAGTGTATTTGTAATACATACTCCATAGTATCTCCCTTTGGGGATTTTAGCACTACACGAGCTCCATCGCCTTCCTTCATCTTGGATCCATCAAAGTGCATAACCCAGTATTCCGACTCCAGCATTGGTGTGTTTTCCATTGCTTATGTCCAATCAGCGACGAAATCTGCCAACGCCTGGGATTTAATTGCCGTCCGGGGTTGGTACTTAATGTTGAATGCAGCCAATTCGATGCCCCATTTGGCTACTCAGCCTGTTGCGTCCGCATTGTTAATAATATCCCCTAGTGGTGCTTTACATACCACTGTTATGGAATGTCCTTGGAAATAATGAGGAGTTCTCAAGATGCGAAAAACACGCCATATGCCAGCTTTTGATAGTGTGGGTACCTTTGTTTGGACTCGGAAAAAACTTCGCTTATATAATACACCAAATGTTGATCTGGTATGCTTTGCTCTTCTTTCCACCTTTCCACAACTATCATAGCGTTGATAACCCTGTTTGTTGCTGTGAGATACATTAACATGGGTTCTTCGTCTTTTGGTGATGCCAAAATCGGAGCCTTCATCAAGATTTCTTTTAACTGGGTTAATGCCTTGTCTGCCTCTTCTGTCCATACAAATTTGTCGGATATTTTCAACAACTTGTATAATGGCAGAGCTTTATCTCCTAGCCGGCTTATGAACCTGCTGAGGGCGGCTGTAGAACTCGTCAATCTTTGTACATCTTTTAAGCACGTAGGCCTTGAGATGTTTAAGATTTCCTTGATCTTTTCCGGGTTTACTTCTATTTCTCTGTGAGAAACGATAAAACCCAGAAGTTTTCCTGAGGGAACCCCGAATACACACTTTAATGGATTCAACTTCGTTTTATAAGTGCGCAAATTTTCGAAGGTTTCTCGCAAATCTTCAAGGATTGTGTCTTTTTCCTTGGAAACGTGAACATTTTTGCCGATCTGACTATGCAAACATCGTTGCATGCAACGCTGGTAGGTTGCACCTGCGTTCTTCAGGCCAAAATGCATGGTTATGTAATAGTATGTCCCATACGGGGTTATGAAGGAGGTTTTGATTTGATCTTGTTCCTTCATACGTATTTGATGGTACCCGGAATAAGCATCCAAAAAGTATAAAAGCTCAGAGCCAGCAGTGGCATCTATTATTTGATCGATTCGCGGTAACGCAAACCTATCTTTTGGACACAATTTGTTCAGGCCCATGTAATCTATACACATCTTTAGAACAGTACTATCTTTATTCGGGACCAATACTGGGTTCGCAGACCATTCAGTATGTATAAATTCCTGGATAAAATCAGCTGCTAATAGCCGGATAATTTCCTTGCCAATAGCCTTCCGTCTTCTTTTGTCAAATCAATGGAGACCTTGTTTGACGGGTTTAGATCCTGCAATCACCTTGAGTTGATGCTCAGCAAGTTCCCTAGGTACACCTGGCATGTCCGCAGGACACCAGGCAAAAATATCCGAGTTCTCACGGAGGAACTTGATGAGTTCGCTTTCCTATTTGCCGGTCATCCTGGTTCCCACTACGACAAATTTTGTCAGATCTTTGGGATCTAGGATAACCTGTCTTGTATTCTCGGAAGTTTTGAAACTATTTGCCGGCTTCCGGCTTTCTTTTCCTTCTGGCATTTCTGTCGGTGATACTTCTTTTGCAAGCTCTTTCAATTCCTCCTTTTCTATCACGTTTTCTGCACAAAGGGCGTTTTCTATTTCCAGCTCGTTTGACAATTTCAAGTCTCCCAATTTGGTGATTACTCCTCCTTTTGGTCCTGGCATCTTCAGCTTGCTATAGATATAACACGATCTTGCCATGAATTTGGCGAAAACTGGACGCCCGAGTATTGCGTTATATACACTTTCGAACGGCACAACTTTGAAAGAGATTTTTTTCCTGTCGGAAATGCTCTTTTTCTCCAAAGGTTACATCTAGGGAAATTTCTCCTAGGGGTCGTGCTTGTCTACCAGGAACGATGCCTTGGAAACGTATGTTGCTATGATTGAGCTGAGTCTCGGAGATTCGCATATGCTTCAGTGTATCCAGATACATTATATTAATGCTGGATCCACCATCCATCAGCACTATTTTTAGCCTAGTGTTTTGAACAATAGGGCTTACAATTAGAGCTTGTGTGCCGGGTTCTGGGATATTCCTGGGATGATCAGACTAATCCCAGGTAATTGGCGTATTAGAGTACTTCAAGAATTTGGGGGTTGGTGGAACAACCGCGTTTATTTCTCGAAGTGTCCTTTTTGCCACCTTTGCTGAGCGAGTTGCGAGAAAAGTTAAATTGTATTCTTCATCAACTCTCGGGAACTTTGTTCGCCTTTCCGCTGTTGTTCATGGATTTTTTTGTCAATGTCCGATTCACTATCTTCTTTTCCAGCTTCTGGCTTTTGCTTGGAGAATTTCCTCTTGGAACTCTTCCCCTTGCTCCCGGATCCTGCACTGCCTTTCATATGCTTATTAAGCCGGCATTGTGCGTTAGTATGGGTGGGTTTCCCAAATTGCGAATGGCGGACACAGTTTTCTGACTTAATTTTTTCCTACTCTTCCTTTGTGTAGGATATAGGTTCTGTGCTTCTTCCTTTCCATTTGCTTCCATTCTTCCTTTCCATTTGCTTCCATTGTCCTTTCCAAAGGCTAGGTTAACTTCTTTGGGCTTTTGTTGTGCCTCTGGAGTAGCTTTTTTCTCAGAACGAGGCGTCTTTTTGGCTTGAATCAAAGCGTCGATATTTCCACCTCTCGTTGTGATGTCGTCTTCGGCCGCTGCGTGCTCATTTGCGGCTGTAAGCATAGATCCGAAATCGTTGTGCTTTTTTGAACCAATCATGAACGGTACGAGACCGGGTTTTAAGCCATTGATGAAAGCATGCATTGCTTGTACATCACTTACTCCAGAGTAGATGTTCTTCATTTCAGTCCATCTTGAGATAAAGTCAACGTATGGATCATCTTCAAACTGGGTGCAGCGGTTTAGTTGATTGATGCTATTGGGGCGTTTGTAAGTTCCCCGAAAATGCTGAGTGAAAACTCTAGCCATATCATCCCAGCTATCAACAGTCCTTGACGGAAGCCCGTTAATCCAATCTCTGGCTCCATCCAGTAACATCAGGGGGAGGAATTTTACCGCCTCTAAGTCTATCTCTTTGTTGATCTGGACGGCTGTGTAGTACTCTGAGAGCCAGGTATCCGGGTTTGTACTGCCAGTATATTTTTTATATGTTGGACCAACTTTGGCAAAGCCAGAATGTAAAGTTATTCTTCGGATCCTGTCAGTGAAACACTAAGGTCCAAAGTATAGATCTTCCCTTTTCGCTTTATTAGCGTGAACGGAATATCTGCCGGCTGAATGGATAGAAGGGGATATGCTCCTTTCTTGTCCATTGTTGTGCGAGCGCGCTTTTCCGGAATTATCCCTATTTCTTCCCTTATCGTGTCCTTTGGAATAAGGTGGAGTTCTACTCCTGTGTCTTTCCTTATTCCTAGGAGGAGTATGGGACCTCTCACGCCTGTGAGGAATGTCGTATCTTCCAGCTTTTTCAGCAGGGCGTCTCGGAAGCGACATTGCTTTTCCGTCTTTCCGATTTTGTTCTTCCCGATCTCGGGGGTTAATTCCACCTTTCGGCGGATGGGATCCTGTTCTGGACGCTGCATCCTTGTTATCGGGAATTTTCTTGTCCTTTCTCAGATCTCCTTTCTTCTCTTTTGAATTGTCTGAATCTCCAGGTTCTTCAGGTCCAGGTGCTCCAGCGGGCATGTGGGTGTTTTGCATAGGGCCGAGTCGTCATGCAACTGCCTTGATCCTGCCTTCCCTCGCTGCTACCGTTGCAATGCTTTTCCTAAGAAAGCGTACACCCCTTGAAGCTTTTCGCCATTGGAGTACAGATCATTGTTGAGGATGGAGAATATGGCTTCCGCGTTTTCTGCTGCGGTTTTCTATATAGGTTCGTCCTTGGCATCAATGTCGTTTACTTGCTTTTGCCAGGTGGGTTTTGGAACCGTTCCTTTGGCGGCATTACTTTCGGTCTTGCGATTCCGGGTAACCGTGTAGGTTTTATGCCATATCTATTCCTTCTCTCGTACTCCTCGATTTCTTCCTGCTGCAATTTAATGTCAGACTGGGTTCTTAGGAGATTTTCCCGGGTTCTGAATAGATGTTGTTGTTGCCTTTGGAGAGCTTGTCTTCTGGCTTCCAGCACTTCAGGGGGTTCGTGGGGTCCCACTGGTGTTTGAAGTAAATCCCGTCCGTCCTGTTCTGACATTGGCGAAACCGGGATTTCCTTCGCTTTCTTCTCCGCAGGCTTGACTCCGCTTCCTCCTCCTACTTCCAGGTTTTCGTTGGCTGGATCTGCCAGTTTTTCTTCCGGAGTTTATACTGGAGTTTTTTGGAAGCCTTATTTCTTTTCTAGGAAGAGGGAGGTTTTTTGCCAGGTTCATCTTCTGTCAATTCCTTGACGTCAGGGTAAGTTGGAGTGGTTTCACCATCCTCTCTTTCCTCATCTAGCGGAGGTGTTTGAGTGCTTTCTTGACTTTCGACATCCGTGTTTTCAGCCGGTTCTGCCATAAGTACTTCATGGAATCCCTCTTGAAGAGATTTGACCTTTCTTTCAAAATCATCTTCATCTTCGTCTTCATAATTGAGTTCATCCGATCCGGGTTCCGACTCTAATCTCGCCTCAATAGGGGCTAGCACAAAATTGGCTTCCGAGTTCATCGTCGTATCGACGGATGTCGGATCTTCCACCTCTATTGCGGGATTGTTTTCTTCTGCCTCTTCCATGGGATTACTTTCATCCGTGTTTTCGGCAATCTCGGATTGCACCATACCAATAAAGTGCGATCTCATTGCAGGCATCTCCGAGGAGGCGACAAGTTCGGCAGGATATTGACGATCAGAGCAAAATCCGGCATCATAGTTTTCTTCTACTCGGTATAGGGAGGGTGGGAAAATCTACTTCCACCAAAGAATCCCATTGCCTCTGCAGTTAATCCGATAAAGATGTTTGCAGATCCAATCGGTAAAACGCAGTCACTTACCAGATGATTCCGTGCTGGCATGTACGATCCGTTGTCGAGGAAGCGCCCGACGTCGTTGTCGAATCCAAGCTTCCGACAGTTATGGTACTGCCGATGCCGCCGAGTATCCTCGATCGAAACATAACGCCTGACGTTGCTGGCCCCACGGTGGGCGCCAACTGTCGAGACATCGTAGTAGAGTTCATAGACGGGGGTGCCATGAGACTACTGATAGAGACGTGGGGGAATGTGGTAGTATGACAAACAGGGACACCAAAGTCTACCCAGGTTCGGTACGTCGCAACTAGGCGGCGTTCCTACTCCAGCAACCTCACTAAATCAGGGCTAAAGCCTGAAGTATAAAAAGTACAATGTGAGTTGGTTTAGCTACTCGACGAGGATCAACTTCTCGGCGAGTTGGTTCTAGCTAATTGTCTGTGTCTTTCTTCTCTCCCGTCCGGCTTTATATAAATAGCCGGGTTAGGGCTTACAGAAAGGAAACATAGAAGACTACAGTAAGTTTCTAACTTGGAAGGCAGGAATCCACCTTCTACTCCAAGACGCACCACATGGGCCATGGTCCAGGTTCTTCTAGAATCCGGCTTCCGTGCGTCAGCTTATTGGGCCGCCTAATGGACCATGATCCATTACCATTTAGGCCACCCTGGTAATCCGGCTCTTTAGGACACCATCAGATATACCCCTGGTCAGTACATATCCGACAAGTAGTCTCATGACACCCCCGTTTATGAACTCTAGTACGATGTCTCGACAATTGGCGCCCACCGTGGGGCCAGCGACGTCAGGCGTTATGGTACGATCGGGGATACTCCGCGGAATCGGCAGTACCATAACTGTCGGAAGCTTGGAATTCGACAACGACGTCGAGCGCTTCCTCGACAACGGATCGTACATGCCAGCACGGAATCATCTGGTAAGTGCCTACGTTTTACCGATTGGATCTGCAAACATCATTATAGGATTAACTGCAGAGGCAATGGGATTCTGTGGTGGAGGTAAATTTATCCCACCCGTCCTATACCCAGTTGAAGAAAACTATGATGCCATATTTTGCTCAGATTGCCAATATCCTGCTCAATTTCCTGCCTCTTCGGAGATGTCTGCAATGAGATCGCACTTTATTGGTATGGTGCAATACGAGATCGCCGAAAACATGGACGAAAGCAATCCGGTGGAAAAGGCAGAAGAAAACAATCCCACGGCAGAGGTGGAAGATCCGACATCCGCCGATACGACGATGAACTCGGAAGCCGATTCCGTGCTAGCCGCCATTGAGGCGAGATTGGAATTGGAACCTGGATCACACGAACTCGATTCCGAAGACGAAGATGAAGATACCTTTGAGAGAAAGGTCAGATCTCTTCAAGAGGGGTTCCATGAAGTGCTTATGGCAAAACCGGCTGAAAACACGAATGCCGAAAGTCAGGAAGACCCCCAAACACCTCTGCCAGATGAGAAAAGAGAGGACGGTCAAACCGGTCCAACTTACCCTGATGTCAAGGAATTAAAAAACCTCCCTCTTCCAAGAAAAGAAACAAGACTGCCAAGAAACTCCAGTACAAACTCTGGAAGAAAAAACTGGTGGACCCCGCCAACGAAAATCTGGAAGTAGGAGGAGGAAGCGGAGTCAAGCCTGCGGAGAAGAAAATGAAGGAAATCCCCGTTCCGCCAATGTCAGAACAGAACCGCAGCAGAAAACACGGAAGACGCATTCGCCATCCTCAATGACGATCTATACTCCAATGACGAAAAACTCCAAGGGGTGTATGCATTCTTAGGAAAAGCATTGCAACAGCAGCAGCGAGGGCATGCAAGATCAGGGAAGTTGCCCGACGACTCGTCCCTATGCAAAACATCCACATGCGCCGCTGGAGCACCTGGACCTGGAGAACCTGGAGATTCAGGCAATTCAAAAGAGAAGAAAGGAGATCCGAGAAAGGACAAGAAAATTCCCGATAACAATGATGCAACATCTAGAACCGGATCCCATCCTCTGAAAGGTGGAATTAACCCCCGAGATCGGGAAGAACAAAACCTGAAAGACGGAAAAACAATGCCGCCTCCGAGACACCCCGCTGAAAAAGCCGGAAGATACGATATTCCTCACAGGCTTGAGAATCCCGTACTCCTCCTAGGAATAAGGAAAGACAAAGGAGTAGAAATCCGCCTTATTCCAAAGGACACGATAACGGAGGAAATAGGGATAACCCCAGAAAAGCCTGCTCGCGCAACAATGGACAAGAAAGGTGAAGATCCCCTTCTATCCATTCAGCCGGAAGATATTCCGTTCACGCTGATAAAGCGGGAAGATATGATCTATACTTTGGACCTAAGTGTTTCACTGAAAGGATCCGAAGAATAACTCTACATTCTGGCTTTGCCAAAGTTGGTCCAACATATCAAAAATATACCGGTAGTACAAACCCGGATACCAGGCTCTCGGACTACTACACAACCGTCCAGATCAACAAAGGGACAGACTTAGAGGCAGTAAAATTCCTCCTCCTAATGTTACTGGATGAAACCAGAGATTGGATTAACGGGCTTCCGTCAAGAACCATAGATAGCTGGGATGATATGGCTAGAGTTTTCACTTAGCACTTTTGGGGAACCTACAAACGCCCCAATAGCATCAACCAGCCAAACCGTTGCACCCAGTTTGAAGATGAGCCATACGTTGACTTTATCTCAAGATAGACTGCAATTAAGAACAGCTGCTCTGGAGTAAGTGATGTACAAGCAATGCATGCTTTTATCAATGGCTTAAAACCCGGCCTCGTACCGTTCATGGTTGGTTCAAAAAAGCACAAAGATCTCGGATCTATGCTTACAACCGCAAATGAGCACGCATCGGCCAAAGACGACATCAGAGCGAGAGGTGGAAGTATTGACGCTTTGGCTCAGGCCAAAAAGATGCCTCGCTCCGAGAAAAAAGCTACTCCAGAGTCACAGCAAAAGCCTAAAGAAGTTAATCTAGCCTTTGGAAAGGATAATGGCAGCAAATGGAAAGGAAGAAACACAGAACCTATCTCTTGCACAAAGGAAGAGTGGGAAAATATTAAGTCGAAAAACTGTGTCTACCATTCGCAATTTGGGAAACCTACCAATACTAACGCACAATGTCGGCTTAATAAGCATATGAAAGGCAGTGTAGGATCCGAGAACAAGGGGAAAACTCTAAAAGGAAATTCTCCAAACAAAAGCCAGAAGCTGAAAAAGAAGACAGTGAATCGGACACCGATGAAAAAATCCAGGAACAGCAGCAAAAAGGCAAACCAAATTTCCCGAAAATTGATGGAGAATGCAATTTAACTTTCCTCGCAACTCCCTCAGCAAATGTGGAAAAGAGGACACTTCGAGAAATAAATGCATTTGTTCCACCAACCCCCAAATTCTTGAAGTACTCAAATACACCAATTACCTCGGATCAGTCTGATCATCCCGGGAATATCTCTGAACTCGGCACACAAGCTCTAATTGTAAGCCCTATTGTTCAAAACACTAGGCTAAAAAGAGT
Organism: Alopecurus myosuroides; assembly: GCA_028641055.1. Classification (NCBI taxonomy): domain Eukaryota; kingdom Viridiplantae; phylum Streptophyta; class Magnoliopsida; order Poales; family Poaceae; genus Alopecurus; species Alopecurus myosuroides. The sequence goes on from CM054058.1 coordinate 354,344,784, forward strand.
GTTTATGGATGGGGGATCCAGCATTAACATAATGTACATGGATACACTAAAGCATCTGTGAATTTTCGAGACCAGCTCAATCATAGCAACATACGTTTCCACGGCATCGTTCCTGGTAGACAAGCACAATCCCTAGGAGAAATTTCCCTAGACGTAACCTTTGGAGAAAAAGAGCATTTCCGTCAGGAAAAAATTCTTTCGAGGTCGTTCCGTTCGAAAGTGTATACCACGCAATACTCGAACGTCCAGCTTTCGCCAAATTCATGGCAAGATCATGTTACATCTATAACAAGCTGAAGATGCCAGGGCCAAAAGGAGGAGTAATCACCATCTCGGGAGACTTCAAACTAGCAAACGAGCTGGAAAAAGGAAACGCCCTTTGCACAGAAAAAGTGCTAGCAAATGAGGAACTAAAAGAGGTGGCAAAAGAAGTATCGACGACAGAAATGTCGGCAGGAAGAGAAAGCCGGAAGCCGGCAGACAGTTTCAAAGCTTCCGAGAATACAAGGCAGGCTATCCTAGATCCCAAAGATACGACAAAATGTATCGTAGTGGGAACTGAGATGACTGACAAATAGGAAAGCGAGCTCATCAAGTTCCTCTGTGAGAACTGGGATATTTTTTCCTGGTGTCCTGTGGACATGCCAAGTATACCCAAGGAACTTGCTGAGCATCAACTCCAGGTGATTCCAGGATCTAAACCCGTCAAACAAGGTCTCCGTCGATTTAACGGAAGAAGACAGAAGGCTATTGTCAAGGAAATTATCCGGCTATTAGCAGCTGATTTTATCCGGGAAGTTATACATACTGAATGGTCTGCGAACCCAGTATTAGTCCCGAAGAAAAATAGTATTGTTCTAAAGATGTGTACATATTACACCGGCCTGAACAAATTGTGTCCAAAAGATAGGTTCGTGTTGCCGCGAATTGATCAAATAATAGATGTCACTGTTGGCTCTGAGCTTTTATGCTTTTTGGATGCTTATTCCGGGTACCATCAAATACGTATGAAGGAAGAAGACCAAATCAAACCTCCTTCATAACCCCGTATGGAACATACTATTACATAAACATGCCTTTTGGCCTAAAGAATGCAGGTGCAACCTACCAGCGTTGCATGCAACGATGTTTACATAGCCATATTGGAAAAAATGTTCACGTTTACGTGGACGACATTGCCGTCATTTCCAAGGAAAAAGACACACTCCTTGGAGATTTGCGAGAAACCTTCGAAAATTTGCACAATTACAAAATGAAGTTAAATCCATTAAAGTGCGTATTCGGGGTTCCCTCAGGAAAACTTCTGGGTTTTATCGTTTACCACAGATGAATAAAAGTAAACCTGGAAAAGATCAAGGCAATCTTAAACATCTCAAATCCTACGTGCTTAAAAGATGTACAAATATTGACGGGTTCTGCAGCCTCCGTCAGCAGGTTCATAAGCCGGCTAGGAGATAAAGCTCTGCCATTATACAAGTTGTTGAAAAAATCGGACAAATTTGTATGGACAGAAGAGGCAGACAAGGCATTAACCCAGTTAAAGAAACCTTGATGAATGCTCCGATTTTGGCATCACCAAAAGACGAAGAACCCATGTTACTATATCTCACAGCAACAAACATGGTTATCAGCGCTGTGATAGTTGTGGAAAGGCGGAAAGAAGAGCAAAGCATACCAAATCAACATCCGGTGTATTATGTAAGCGAAGTATTTTCCGAGCCCAAACAAAGGTACCCACACTATCAAAAGCTGGCATATGGCGTGTTTTTCGCATCTCGAAAACTCCGTCATTATTTCCAAGGACATTCCATAAGAGTGGTATGTAAAGCACCACCAGGGAATATTATTAACAATGCAGACGCAACAGGCCAAGTAGCCAAATGGGGCATCGAATTGGCTGCGTTCAACATTAAGTACCAACCCCGGACGATAATTAAATCCCAGGCATTGGCAGATTTTGTCGCTGATTGGAGAAAAGCAATGGAAAACACACCAATGCCGGAGTCGGAATACTGGGTTATGCACTTTGATGGATCCAAGATGAAGGAAGGCGCTGAAGCTGGTGTAGTCCTAAAATCAACAAAGAGAGATACTATGGAGTATGTATTACAAATAGACTTCAACACCAGCAATAAGGTGGCAGAATACGAAGCTTTGCTTCATGGCTTGCACATTGAAAAAGAAATAGGTGTCAAACGCATAATATGCTACGGTGACTCGGACTTGGTACAGAATCAGCTCAACCAAACATGGGACGCCAAAAGCCCCATCACGGCCGAATACCGGAGAACGGTGGACGAGTTTGCTATTTGCTTCCTGTGATTTGAAGTACTTAACGTCCAAAGGGAAGAAAATTGGAATGCGGATGCATTAGACCGCACGGGCTCGGAAAGAGTGAAAACCCTACCACCAGGTGTGTTTTTCCAACATTTGCGTGAACCATCGATAAAAGGTGGAGATGTTGATTATCCTCTCGTTTCCGAGTCAATTGAAGTCCTGCTCGTTAACCTGGATTGGACAATTCCATATTTAAACTTCTTAGCGGATCAGAAGTACCCGGATGGAGCAGACGAGGTCTTGCAAAGACAAATAAAACGTCGATGCAAAGGATACACGGTAATCAATGGTTTTCTGTATAAACGCAGCACTATCGGAATTTTTCAGCGATGTATTTCTCTAGAAGAAGGCCGAGAAATATTGCAAGAAATCCATGCAGGAGATTGCGGATATCATGCTCAATCAAAAAGCATAGTATTATGCCAAGCAGACGAATATGCCAGCCCAAGCACTCAAAACTATCCCTATCACATGGCCATTTGCGGTCTGGGGGCTAGATATGATGGGACCATTCAAAACTGCAAGAGGTGGACTTACACATCTACTCGTTGCAGTAGATAAGTATACCAAGTGGGTGGAGGAAAAACCCATCAAAAAGCTTGACGGTGTAACTGCCAGGAATTTCATCATTGACGTAGTCATGAGATACGGCATTCCACACAGCATAATTACCGACAACGGGACAAATTTCTCTATTGGAGAGTTGGCAAAATATTGCCGACAAACGGGAATACGCCTAGATCTTGCATCTGTGGCACACCCGCAATCCAATGGACAGGTTGAAAGAATGAATAGCTCAATCATGCAAGGAATACACCCAAGACTCGAATCTCCTCTTCATAGAGCAGTTGGAGCATGGGTAGAAGAGTTACCTTCCGTTCTTTGGAGTATTCGAACGACGCCAAACAGGTCAACAGGGCAAACCCCGTTTTTCCTGGTTTATGGCGCAAAAGCAGTGCTTCCAACATACATGATCCATGATAGCCCAAGAGTGCAAGCTTTCTATGACTTGGATGCCAAAAGTGCACGACAGGATGCCGTCGATCTTCTAGAAGAAGAACGAGAACTTGTGTTTCAAAGATCTGCCATTTATCAGCAAGGATTACGACGTTACCATAGTCGGAAAATCAGGCATCGTTCTTTCAAAGAAGGTGACTTGGTGCTAAGATTGGTGCAAGAAAGAAAGCACAAGTTAGCCCCAGTTTGGGAAGGACCATTTGTCATTAGCAAAGCTATGAAAAATGGATCATACTATCTTGTAGATATTCGGGATACAGAAGATGATCCCAAAAGACCGAATCGCAAAAGAAAGAGAAAGAAAGATGTCGAACTAGGGGAGACCAAAAGACCCTAGAGCATCCAGAAGTTACGTCCCTTCTACACTTGGTTCAATTTCTATGTAAACATCTTTGAGATCATGAAATAAAGCTGTCGGAATTCATATATCTATGTTTTTACATGTTTATTATAGTATAAAGCATAAGTCCGCCTTATCTATTTCCGGATGATCTTTCAAAATACTCAATGTTAACCCGAATTGTGCCTGCGTGCTCGGAGTTAAAAAAAACTGAATGATTTTCAGCCTAAGGAGGCTTAAGGAAACCCAGATTGTGCCTGCTTAAGTAAAAATGCCTTTAGTATGATCCATGTTCCCGAGTTTCTACTGATTGGTTATACCCAGTCACTTGGCATGAAGATTAGATACTATCGAGCCATTTCAAACACTAAGGACACTTAAGACATATAAACCAGAGAACTTAGAAGATAAAGGAATAAAAATCCGGAAAACTTGCAAAGACTTAATAATTTAACTGCAAAAGAGAAGTACTTGTTTATACAAAGGAATAAAAAGCATTACAATAAGGTTTACATTGTAAGAATAATAATGCTTCTATTTTACTATCTCTACATAGGACCAGGCATCCGAGTCGTCGTCTTCACTGCTGGATTCCTCGGGAGTTGCCGGGATTGCTTCCTCGGGGTAGAAGGTGGAGATGTTCACCATGTTGGCAATCTTGGTGGCGTGACCTTTGATTTCATCAAAGATGCTGGCCCGTTGAGCTTCCGTGTATCCCTGAGGGATGCCGGACGCCACACGCGAAGATTTGGCAGTGGGGTAGTGCATGCGCATGAGCCCAAGAGCCATGCGTGCACCACCACGAGCCGCATAACATAGAAGGGACTCCTTGCGATCCGCCACCTCCACGATAGCTTCCGAAAGTTTTTCAACTTCCGAGAACTCCTCAGATCTGGCGGGAATGTACCTATTAATAAGCAACATTCCCGCAGCCTTGATCGTGGTGAATACCTTCCCGAAAGCCCGGATTCTTTCAATCCGGGTAAACTGGGGGCTACCTCTTGTTTCAATCAACACACAAGTGTTAGAAAAAACATGAGAAGAGGAAACAAGGAAAATGCGGTAAATGACAAAGTACTTACCGAGAATCTGGTCCATCTCGGTGCCTTCTTCCAGGCGCTGGTTCAAGGCGTTCTCCAGGTCCCGGATGGTGGCCTTATCCTTCTCGATCTGGCTGGAGGCCTTGGATTCGGCAATGCCAACATTCAGTTGGCTGGCCCCCAGTTCTTTCTTGAGCTTCACGGTCAATTTGTGAAGATCCAGGTTTTCGCGGCGGAGGTTCTCGGCGTTGCCGGCATCTTCATCAACTTGTTTTCCTTTCGCCAAAGAAGCTGAAAAGCAATTAAAAAGAAGAGAATTTTAAGAAGGGTTTTCACCTCCTTATTCTTAAAAAAACTTGGTTGGCTTCCGTGGGCTAGTTCACTCAGCTGTTGTTGAGTATATGCCAGATACGCCTCCTTATCTTCAAGAATTTTAAGAAGGGTTTTCACCTCCTTATTCTTAATGGTAAGTTTGTCGAAAACTTCCACGTTGATGTTCTCAGCAGTTTGCTGAAACACGGAAAAGAAAGAAAAATGCTTAAGTCAGAAACAAGCATAACAACGAAAAAAGTACTAAGTCAAAAGTATACATTCGGCTTATTATTTGGGGTCTAGAGATATTACCTGGCTCATCCTGGTCAAGTTTGTATGGTTTTCATTGAATTCTTTTACATAGTATGCAAAAAGAATCCCGGCGTTGCAAAGGAAGTCCTGGATGACCCGCCGAGGTGAAAATACAAAGTTATTCCTTACAATAAACCCTCCATGCGACCAAGGACGGATTAGAGGTGTTGGAGCGAAGTATTTGGTAGCCCACGGATGAAAATATCCGTGTTCGTCAAACAGTTCTTCTTTTACCTTGAATTCTTTGTCAAACGCCGGAATGGGTTCATCCTCAGTTGTACGAGAAGGGCCACCAATTTCTGGCACCACACTTTCCCTCACATCCGTCTCGGACGCAATGGGCTGGCTGGTCGGCAGGGGATATTCTTCCTCCCTTGCAGATTGGTTCTCTCCTCTCGAGGCAGCTGGGTAGCAGGACCTGCAGCAGGGGATGGCTGCACCCCCTTGCCGGCAGCTGCCTTATGTTTCTTTAGTTTCTTTGGCTTCAGATAAGTAGGAGCAAGGCTGAAAAAAGGAAGTGAAAGAAATTCCGAGAAATTAGTATTCTGAGAAAGTAAAATGACTCCTGCGACAAAAAGCAGAGAAAAACGGAAACCCAGGGGATTACCTGGAAGTAACGACGGGAACTCCGTCAAGTTCCACCACCTCTTTAGCAGTTGATGGCTTCTTGCGTTTCCGACCACCATAAAAATTGGCACGCATTGCGTCCAGTTCGGCATCGGTTGCAAAATCTTTGTCGGTGAGGTCGGCGAACTATGAAAAAAGAACAATATCCGACTAAGTCGGGAAATCTGAGAAAGATAAAAATCCGAGAAATTGCCCAAAGGAGAAAAGGCATTACCTTTGGAACCGGGTTTTCTTCGTGGTACATCCCTCGGCTTTCTTCATATTGGTCGCGGGTGGCGATCAAATGATTAACCCGCTTCTTGAAGTCCCTTTTCGAGAACGCCTTGTCCGTTCCCCTCATTGTGTCTTCCGGGCTTTTGTATTCACACAAAAGCCGGGTTCGATACGCCAGAGGATGGATACGTCTCCCGAACCAGCATAAAACGGTGTCGGTTCCAGTGAGAGGAGGATTGGAGGAGACGAGTTTGGCGATGCGCCGTTTGATTTTCATCAAATCATCTGGCAAAGTCTAAACTGCCTCCACAGCCCAATTTTCCTGAGGGGTGGCGGCAGAATTGACAAAAGGTGGAATCCCTGTTTCGTTTCCACGATACGAGACGGCTTGGTGGTAGAAGAAGGAACCCGTCCAAAATTTGACGGATTCCGATGTTTTGATCTTGGGGAACCAATCCTCCCTAAATCTACGTAGGGTACGGAATGCGCCCTCAGAGGGGTTTCGCTTAACCCCGAAGCAGTACAGCCAAAAGTCTAGCCTAGGTTCTATCCCTAGATACCCTTCAAAGAGGGCCTGGAACCCGGCTAAATATAGAATGGAGTTTGGAGGAAGGTTGTGGGGTTGTATGTTGTAGTGGTTAAGGACCTGGAGAAAGAAGGCGGAAGGTGGAATTAACATACCTCGGCTAAGATGCGAGGTTAGGAGAACCCTTTCCCCGGCTTTGGGGAAGGGCTCGGAGTCGTCCTCCTTGTGCCGCCATTTTCCCTTTAAATCAGCCTCTCTTTCTCCATTGTCGGAAGAAGGGGAGGGGCTAAGTTGCACCGGCTCCAATTCCCGGACATCTCGCCTTCGTCCTCCGCTCTGGCGGCGGCCACATTGGCGAGTTCCTCTCCGATGAGAAGAATCTTTTCTTCCGCCGTTTTGGGGGCGAATGGCGGAGGAAGTGCGGAAGATTAGGCTGCCAGGTTCCCGTCCGCGAGAGGAGGATCCTCGCGGGCCTGGTCGTCGGTAATCTTCTCCGACGTGTTCGCAGCGACGCGGCTCGAAGAATCGAGTTGCGGGTCCATGTTGTTGATTATCTCGTCAATGTCGACGGAGACGGAGTGCTCCTCTGTTGCGCGCGGTGAGTCACCGGAGGCTATTTGCACGCGGCGCGGAGGAGATCTCGAGCTTCCGATGAAGAATATCCGGGAACGGTGCGGGACATGAACGGGCTCTGCTCGCACTAGAGAAATCTTGGCTTGGGGGCTATGGCGCTTGAGGGCTGGGAGGTGCAGTGAGAGCGGAAGGATCGCCGAAGGACCCGAGGAAGGCTATTTACAGCCGGAAAAGCTTTAAGATACGTTACAACAGATCTTTTGACCGTTAGATCTTCGACCCGTGTCACTCGCCGAAAAATCCGATAAATGAGGGGACTGTGATTATTGCTATCTCCTCGTTTCCCGTGAGAATCTATTAGAGATACGTTTCAGGGTTTCACATTTGGAACCCAAACGTCCCTGACGTAAGCATGATTTTATCGCTGACGTAGGAAGTTCCTTTTCCACGAATGCTCGTGGAAGAAAAATCCGGATTTTCCAAAATCCGAGTTTCGCGTTAAAGCATGATTTGAGTAAAAGAAGAATCGAGACGAAGCGACAGAATTTCACGAAAAAGAATGCAAATTGACGAAAGACGACAGATTAGGGTCTCAATCCTTCTTGGGGGCTACTGTCAGATATATAGCGATTAGGGGTATATCCGGCATTGTCCTAAAGAGCCGGATTACCAGGGTGGCCTGAATGGTAATGGATACGGTCCATTGGGCGTCCCAGTAAGCTGACGCGCAGAAGATGGATTCTAGAAGAACCTGGACCACGGCCCACCTGGTACGGCTTCGAGTAGAAGACGGATTCTTGCTTTCCAAGTAAGAAGCTTACCGTAGTCTTCTAGGTTTCCTATCTGTAAGCCCTAACCGGGCAATCTATATAAAGCCGGACGGGAGAGAAGAAAGATACAAATAATTAGCTAGAAGCCAATTCGCCGAGAAGTTGATCCTCATCGAGTAGTTAAACCAACTCAGTTTGTACTTTGTATACTTCAGGCTTCAACCCTGATTTAGTGAGATTGCAGGAGTAGGAACGCCGCCTAGTTGCGACGTACCAAACCTGGGTAACTTTGGTGTCCCTGGTCGTCATACTACCACGTTCCCCCCACCTCTCTATCAGTAGTCTCATGGCACCCCCGTCCATGAACTCTACTACGATGTCTCGACACTTAAGTCAAAAACAAGCATAACAATGAAAAAATCATTAAGTCAAAAGTATACATTCGGCTTATTGCTTGGGGATTAGAGATATTACCTGGCTCATCCTGGTCAAGTTTGCCAAGTTTTCATTGAATTCTTTTGCAAAATCTGCAAAAAGAATCCCGACGTTGCAAAGGTCGTCCTGGATGACCTGCCGAGGTGAAAACACGAAGTTATTCCTTACAATAAACCCGACTTGCGGCCAAGGACGGATTAGAGGTGCTGGAGCGAAGAATTTGGTTGCCCACGGATGAATATATCCGTGTTCATCAAACGATTCTTCTTTTACCTTGAATTCCCTGTCGAAAGTCGGGATGGGTTCTTCTTTAGTTGTGTAAGAAGTTCCACCCGTCTCCTGCACCGCCCTTTCCCTCGCGTATGGCTCGTACGCAAAAGGTTGGCTGGTCTGCAAGGGTTCCTCCTCCCTAGCAACCACGTTCTCCTCCGCAGCTGCGACTCGGATGTCGGGAGCAGCAGCAGGATAAGGTTGTGACCCTCTTCGGGCAACAGACTTAAGCTTCTTCAGCCTTTTTCGCTTCAATGTTGTTGGAGCCAGGCTAGAAAGAAAATTTCCGAGAAATTAGAATTCCGAGAAAAAGGAATGAAATTCCAAGAAAAAGTAAACCCGGATGTCTAACCTGGAGGTAGTGACGGTAACGCCATCAAGGTCGATTATTTCCTGAGTAGCAGAAGGTTTTTTGCGTTTCCGCCCACCTACGAAGTTAGCACGCATGGATTCTAACTCGACATCGGACGCAAGGTCCTCCTCAGGAAGATCAACAAAAAAGCTGTCAAAAAAGGACAAAGTTCGAGTTAAAATAAATATTCGACAAAGAAGAAACGCAGAATCAAAGCCCAAAATGAATAGTCATACATTTGGAGTTGGGTTTGTCGCCGTGTACATTGGCCGGCTTTCCTCATATTGGTCGCGACTTGCGACCAACTGGTTGACGCGTTTCCTCAAATCCTTGGCCGACAAAGATTTGTTCGTTGTCCGCATCGCGTCTTCAGCTCCCGAGTATTCGCACATGAGCTGGGGACCGTGATGGGCCAGAGGCTGAATCCGCCTTTCTAACCATCATAGGACTGTGTGCATGCTGGTAAGTGGTGGAGACGCGAATACAAGCTTGGCGATATGCCGCTTGATCCTAAGCAGATCCGACGGCAGAGTCTGAACTGCCTCCATTGCCCAGTTTTCCTGAGGAGTGGCGGCAGAATTGACAAAAGGTGGAATCCATGTTTCCTTTCCAGGAAACGGGACGTCTTGGTGATAGATAAGGAACCCGTCCAAAACTTGACGGATTCCGATGTTTTGATATTGGGGAACCAATCCTCCCTAAATCTACGTAGGGTGAAGGATATGGTTCCGCAAGTCGGGAGTCCGCCCTCAGACGGGTTTCGCTTAACCCCGAAGCAGTATTGCCAAAAGTCTAACCAAGGCTCTAATCCTAGATACCCTTCAAAGAGGGCCTGGAACCCGGCTAGATATAGAGTGGAGTTTGGAGGAAGGTTGTGTGGTTGGATGTTGTAATGGTTAAGGACCTGGAGAAAGAAGGCGGAAGGCGGAATTCCCATACCTCGGCTAAGATGCGAGGTGAGGAGATCCCTTTCCCCGGCTCTGGGAAAGGGCTCGGAGTCGTCGTCCTCGTGCCGCCATTTCCCCTTCACAATCAGCCCCTCCTTCTCCATTGTCGGAAGAAGGGAAGGGGCTAAGTTGCACCGGCTCCAGTTCCCGTACATCTCGCCTTCGTCTTCCGCTCCGGCAGCGGCCGCAGCGGCGAGCTCCTCACCGAAGAGGAGGATCTTTTCTTCCGCCGTTCGGGGGCGATTGGCGGAGGCGACGCAGAAGAGGAGGCTGCCAGGTTCTCAGCCGCGAGAGGAGGATCCTCGCGGGCCTGGTCGCCGGCAATTTTCTCCGGCGTGTTCGCGGCGGCGCGGCTCGGAGAATCGAGCTGCGGGTCCATATTGTTGATGATCTCGTCGATGTCGACAAAGACGGAGTGCTCCTCTACGGCGCGCGGTGAGTCGCCGGTAGCCATTTGCGGGCAGAGCGGGGAAGATCTCGAGTTTCCGATGAAGAATTTCCAGGAACGGTGAGGGATGTGCACGGGCTCTGCTCGCACTAGTGAAACCTTGGCTCGGGAGCTATGGCGCTTGAGGGCAGGGAGGGGGTGTGAGAGCGGAAGGATTATCGGAGGGCTGGAGGAAGGCTATTTATAGCCGGAAAAGCTTTAAGATACGTTACAACGGCTCTTTTGACCGTTAGATCTTCGACGTGTGTCACTCGCCGGAAAATCCAGGAAATGAGGGGACGGGTGATTATTGCTATCTCCTTGTTTCCCGCGAGAATTTGTCATAGATACGTTTCAGGGTTTCACATTTGGAACCCAAGCGTCCCTGACATCAGCATGATTTCATCGCTGACGTAAGGAAGTTCCTTCTCCACGAAGGCTCGTGGACGAAAAAGGCAGATTTTCAAAAATTTGAGTTTCGCGTTAAAGCATGAATTAAGGAAAAGAAGAATCGAGACGAAGCGCCAACATTTCTCGGAAAAGAATGCAAATCGACAAAAGACGGCAAATTGGAGTCTCAATCCTTCTTGGGGGCTACTGTCGGATATATACCGATTAGGGGTATATCCGGCATTGTCCTAAAGAGCCGGATTACCAGGGTGGCCTGAATGGTAATGGATCATGGTCCATTTGGCGGCCTAGTAAGCTGACGCGCAGAAGCCGGATTCTAGAAGGACTCGGACCACGGCCCACGTGGTACGGCTTGGAGTAGAAGGCGGATTCTTGATTTCCAAGTTAGAGGCGTACCGTAGTCTTCTAGGTTTCCTTTCTGTAAGCCCTAACCCGGTTATCTATATAAAGCCGGACGGCAGAGAAGAAAGACACATACAATTAGCTAGAAGCCAACTCGCCGAGAAGAGTATCCTCGTCGAGTTAGGGAACTCCAACTCACATTGTACCTTGTATACTGTAGGCTTCGGCCCTGATTTAGTGATATTGCAGGAGTAGGAATGCCGCCTAGTTGCGACGTACCAAACTTGGGTAAACTTTGGTGTCCCTGTTTGTCATACTACCACGTTCCCTCCACGTCTCTATCAGTAGTCTCATGGCACCCCCGTATATGAACTCTGCTACGATGTCTCGACAATAAAGATATTGGATAGAAAACAAGCATGGAGCATCAAAAATTATAGATACGTTTGAGACTTATCAAGATCCATAATAAATAATCAAGTGCCAATATAATATTATTGCAAAATGAGAAACATATTTATCAATACATAGATCAAGACTTCAATATAATCTCGTGACGCCCAAACTTTTTCCAAATATGCTCAATCAAATCGTTTTTTAGAGACTTGTGTTTCGGGCGATCACGAAATCTTGCATCTCTTTCAAGTACCTCAGCAAATTCCAGCATGTCACTATGAGTAAATACCAATGGAAAGACAATCGACGAACATGCTTCCTCTTCTTTTTCATCGTCTACTATCATATTGTGTATAATGATGCATGCTATCAAAATATTATTGAGATTGCCTCGTTCATAGACGTGTCAGACGCCGTAAAATAGACCATCGCGCTTGGAGCACGCCAAATGCACGTTCCACGCCCTTCCTTGCTCCTTCTTGATATTGACCAAACAACTTGTGTTTTTCTGTTTGAGCCATCGGTATTGACTCCACAAATGCTGCCCACTTGGTGTACATTCCATCTACAAGGTAATAACCAAGTTGATATTACTTATCGTTGACGCTATAATTCACTTGAGGAGCTTGCCCTTTTAGTTGTTCAATGAACAACTTCGATTGATTAAGCATGTTGATGTCGTTGTTGGACCCAGGAACACCAAAAAAAAATTGCCATATCCAAAGATCATGAGAAGCAACCGCCTCTAGAATAAGAGTAGGAGCGCCTTTATACCCACTGGTGAATTGTCCCCTCCACTCTAGTGCATATAGTCAAGGCTTCCTAACATGCCAAGAAATCCGCGACTTTCTCCAATTTCAAGTAAGCGTTGTACGTCATCGATATTAGGCCTTCGCATATACTTGCCACCAAATATATGAATCACGCCTTCGAAAAAAAGTTTAAACACTGAACCGAATTGGACTCGGCAATCTTAAGGTACTCATCGAGAGCATCCGCCGGAGTACCGCATGCCAATTGGCAAATAGCCGAGGTGCATTTCTGCAATGGAGAGAGTCCATCACGGTCAAGAGCATCTTTCCTTTGCATGAACTCTGGAGACCACTCTCCTAGTGCATGCACGATACACTCGATAGGGGTCTTCTCATCCGGAATTTTCTAGGAAATACTTTGTCACCATAGATAGGATTATCATAGAAATAGTCGTTCACGAAAGTCCTCAGAACACTTCTTCTTGATGCTTGATCTTCAAAGTTTTCTTTCAGTACTAATGCGATCTCTTCCGAGAAGGAGTCTAACATGTCTTTCTTGACAAGGTATTCATCTAGCGTGCAGAGGGAGGAAGGATTGATGATGCTTGCCTCAACTTCACCATCCATGATTTTTTCGTCTTCACCCTCCGGACCATCAGCTCCTTGACTGCTCGCCATCTTGCAGAACAGGGAAAGTTAAAGTGTTGCGGTGTGAAGGAATGAGGAATAGACAAGGCCTGGACTTGTATATATAGCACACTACCATCAAATGTAGCGGAACTAGATGAACCGATTAGGCTTCACCCAACACTAGCTGAACCAATTAGGCTTCATCCAATTAATAAAAGATGCACTAGCTGAACCAATTAGGCTTCACCCAATTAATAAAAAAGTGCATTAGCTAAACCGATTGGTCGCCATCCAATTAACAAAAAAGGTGACTAGCTAACACTTCAAATAATTAGAGTACTTGGCTGGACACTAAACCATCAGGAGTACATGATACGTCCATTTTGCATCACTATTATGTATTGTTATTTTCTATTATTCATCGATATATTGCATGTTATGATGCATTAATTGTGTTATTTCATCTTATTTTGCATGTTTAATAATTATTGGAGAATAAACAGCACGATCATAAATCTGATGGAAAAAGCACCGTCAGGACACCCTATTTCAGAAGATCAGAAGAAGAGGGGGGATACCAGAGAGGTCTTAGAAGTCCAGAAGAGGAAGCCAACCGCAAGGGGAGCTAGAGGGGACCACCAGGGGCCTACACCATGGGGTGGCGCCACCTGGTCGCGCCGCCAGGTGGTGTGGCCACCCTGGCCCACCTCTGGTTGCCCCTTTCGCGTACTTGACCCCCTAGGAACCCTAAGACCAGAACATCATCGAGGAAATATTTCGCCGTCGCCTCTAGCTCCCCGGCAGGGAGAAATCCGCCGGGGAAATTCCTCCCCGGAGAAAGGAAATCGTCGCCATCGTCACCTTCATCACTCTGTGCTTCATCAAGATCATCACCGCCATCATCCTCACCACCAGCACCATCACCCTCACCGTCCACCTTCATCCCTCTGTAACAATTATGGGTCTTTATCGTTGTTTTCTACTAGATCTCTCCCCCGATGTGGATTACTTGTTAGTAGTTTATGCTTGTGAGATTTATCGGTGTTTGCACTTTATGACCAGATTGTTATTCACCATTATATCACCTCTGATTATAATCCATATGATGTCTCGTGAGTAGTTCATCTACTTCTCGAGGACATTGGAAAAGCCAAGTTTTTTTAGTGGAATTATGTTGAAGTAATATCTATATGGTTTGATATTTAAGTTGTGGTGTTATTCTTCTAGTGGTGTCATGTGAACGTCGACTACATGCCACTTCACCTTTATGGGCTTAGGAGGATGCATTGTATATTTGGCTACTAATTGTGGGGTTGCCGGAGTGACAGAAACCTAAACCCCCGTTAGGAAACCGATGTACGAGGGAGTGTAGGATCCCATAGTTTAAGGTTGTAGTTAGATTTATCTTAAATACTTCTTGTATTTGCGGATATTTGCAGGGGGTTTAATCACAAGTATGTATTAGTGCTAGTTGGGTGGTGCATTATAATATATTCACCCACACAACACCTATCAAAAAAAAACTCAACTGTATGAAGCGAAAGCACTTGACGATATTCCCATGTGTCTTCGAGAACGTTTAGTCACCATAAGTAAAACAGCCGGCTTGTCCTTTGCTCTCAAAAGGATTGGGCCACTCGCTGCAATTATTATTACTGTTATTTATTTACTCACACTTTATTTACCTGCTATATCAAAAACTTGTTTGCTAGTGTTTACACTGAATCCTCTATCCAACCTTCTTATCAACACCTTCTGCTCCTCGTTGGTTTCGACACTCTTATTTATCGAAAGTACTACGATACACCCCCTATACTTGTGGGTCATCACTCGCCGGAACTACTCATCATCATCGATGATGATGTAGTCCGGCTCGCTGTAGAGGTGGCCCAGCAAGCTGGAAGGACGCGGCGGCGTAGCCGGCCGGGTGGGGGCGGTGGCGCCTCCGGCAACTCTGGTGGTAGCCATGTCCACTCCAAGGACATCCCGATGATAGGCCGGAACCACCTGGGGCAGCGGCGTAGCGCCTCCGTCCTCTCCTCCTCCCCCTGGGCCGTCAGTTTGGCCTCCTCTGTGTCGTGCGCCACCTGCCTGGCCTTCTCCGCGTCGTGCGCTCCCTGCCTGGCCTAGTCTTCTTGCATGGCGACCGCCCGAGCCATGGAGGCCTTAGCCGTCGCCATGGCCTCCGCCGCAGCCACGACCTCCAGCGCCGCTATGTCCTCGCGCTCCTCCTCCTCTTGGCGTTCCCTAGCTTCCATGGCCGAATTGTGGAGAGTTGTGCCCAGGCCCTCCCACTCCATGACCTCGTCGGGGAGGTCCTCGTCATCCTCCTTCACCGGGAGGCGCGGGGGGCTGCCGATGCACAGCATCCCGGAAGCGACGTGGCGGCCGTGGCGCCGCAGGAGGATTGTCGACGGATACGGCGGGGGGAGGGGGCGAGCGGTGCGGGCCCCGAAGAACATGCACCGATGGAGACCGTTCTAGTTGGAGAACCAGGTGTCCCAATGCGGGGAGTCCAGCAAGAATGTTGGGTGCATTCGGAGGTCCTTCGTGAGCTCCTCGCGACGGCAGAGGATCTCGTTCTCCCGTTCCAGCCCATCCTTGGGGACCGGCGGCACCGGAATCCTCTCCGGATTCAGGTGCTACCCTACGCGAGGTCGATGTCCGGCTAGGGCACTGAGACCGCGCTGTCCCAGTACCACCGGCAATTTCCTCGTTGAGGTAGGGACGTCGCCGCACGCGGTGGTCCTCTTACTCAACATCGGCGGTTGGCGGCGCTATTTGGAAGGGGGGAGGGGGAGGTGGGAGTGGAAGAGCTAAGGGGGTGGAGGGGCGCGGCGGCGCGAGGACCCAGCCTCGCGGTTGTTCTCCCCCTAGCCAGCAGCGGGGCATCGCAGCGGCGGAGAGAGTGGTGGGGCGCTAGGGTTCTGTCGTCGACGGAGAGAGTGGGGACACAGTGAGTGGTGGAGTGGGGGTGGTTGTGTGGGGACGGGGGGGGGGAGGGGGACGCGTGGCCTTTTATTAGGCCGGGAGGGGCAGGCTAACCGGTGGTGTGCCACTGGCGAGCGGGCCACCCTGTGTTGACCACGCGCACTCCCGCGTCTGCGCCGTGCCCGTGACTGCTCAAATCCCGACCAAACCTGGACCGGGTTTGAGCAGCCCCGGACCAAAAAGGGCTCAGCCGCGAGATAGACAACCTATATGGGCCTGATTTTTTTTCGGTCTGCTCAAAAGTGGCATGTCCGGAGCTTTTGAGATGTCCTTATAGCACCCTCCATTCCTCCGTAAGATTTTCAGTCTAACCGATGTAATCTCGTTCACGTCTACTGTCACCTAGTTGTCCACTTTTTAGCATCCACTCACCGTCCCATCTTGCATGTCCATCTCTTTCACCTCTTTGACTTTGGAGCAGGGTCAACAAGGCGTTCAAAGAGCTGAGAAGCTTCTACGTAGGAGTGTTGCCTATCTCAAAGACCAAACGAAAAAAATAGCGTTCTCTTCTTTCTCTTCAGTGAAAAAACTAATGTTGATCCAAAAACTGGCTAAATTGAGTTTGTTTTTCGCGTAAGTTTCATGGGTCAGAAAAAGGATATATGCTTTTGTCGCTGACTCACTGCCATCAGTATAATCTGCACGCGAAGCACATAGACACAGAAGATTCTTCCCGTCCAAAAGGCATAGAGAAAGGATACGTGCCTAAATCGTCAAGTTTTTAAACTTTCCATCTTTGAGCACCCCGGGCATGGTTCACCAAATAACTTCGGTTTCCCCCCTCCATGGTTCCAAACGGCTACAAATTTCGTAAAAGCGAATCCTGACCGTCGGATCATCGTTCCCTGCGCCGTCTCACCGTCGGTTTCCACCAATTAAAAAAATCGACCGTTGCAGACGCCTCCGAAAACACCCCCAGAGTTTCCAACGCCTACAAAAACAAACCGCCCCCGCCGTCCGCCCCTCCCTTCCCGTCTCTCCTCGGTTCCTTCTCCTCCACAGCCACAACGAACGTCTCGCCGTCGTCGAGATCGAGAACGAACCGGGAGGAGAGAGGAGGCGCCGTCATCCGTTCTCTCGGGACGCGGCCATGGCGTCGAGGAGGCAGGCGGCCGCCGGCGTCGGCGATGTTCTTGCTCAAGAACACAAGGGCGGTGAGTCTTTCCCCCTTTCTTCGTTTCCTCTGTCTTCTCGTCAGATTCGCGCTGCGGTACGATTTCGTAGGTTTCTTGGTTGCTCGTGTTGTGCTGTATGTCTTCTTGGCGCGGCAAAATCTTCTCTTGGCCTCCATGAAAAGGTTTTGGTTTGGAGATTTGTTGTTCGAGTTACCCCCTCTGTTTCTTCAGGTAGAATCGATGCTACGGTATATAGTTTGATCGCGCTTGGTTCCGCTAATGTACGGATTTAGTACGCGTCCTTGTTCCTTTTTCGCCATAAAGGGGAAATCTTTCGGAAATTCGCCGGGGAATTTAGTACGCGTCCTTGTACCTACATCTTTGGGCGAGGTCTGTCTTTTTTCACTTCAACCGTAGATGAAGTTTTAATTGTCGCGTTGGCACATTAATTGAATCGTTGACATGTATTTTCTTGATATGGAAGATATCTTCTTTGCTATGCTGTCGATATCATGAGTTATTCTTGCGGGTTTCTCTTTTATGCATGTCCGTCAGTAGGGTTCTTGATCGGATTCTTGTCCCCTGGTCGTAGTAAAGATGCCACATTAGGACCCGTCTATTTTGTTCCTTGTTCCTCTTTAATTAGTTGGGATTCTTGTTTTAGATGTTGGGATTCCTGTTGTGAGATGTTAGGATTCTTGTTCTTAGATGTTGTGATCCTTAGGCTCCTCCATGTCCATTTATGTTCCTTGTTCCTCTTTAATTAGTTGGGATTCTTATTTTAGATGTTGGGATTCCTGTTCTGAGATGTTAGGATTCTTGTTCTTAGATGTTGTGATCCTTATGCTCCTCCATGTCTATTTGCGTTCCTTGTTCCTCTTTGATTAGTCGGGATTCTCGTTTTAGATGTTTGGGTTCCTGTTCTGAGATGTTGGGGTTCCTATTCTAAGATGTTGTGATCCTTAGGCTCCTCCATGTAGGTTCCATATGTAATGTGTTCGTGATAGCTGATTCCTAATTTCAGTACATGATTTGTTCTGATGATTTTTTTTTTTTTGTTCCTCCTTGGTCAGATGCCAGGCTTGTCAGGAAAACAAAAGCCACGGTTGCTCAACAACCAGTTGCAGGGAGCCGTCGAGCTCTTGTCGAGGTGGGCAATGTCATCAATGGCCGGCCTGCTGTAGCCGACACCAGGCGTCACAAAGGAGTAGCTTCTGTAGCAGCTGACGTGTTTGTCAAAGCAATCAAACAACAGAAGGAGAACAACAGGGTGAAGCCTGAAATTATCGTCATAAGTTCAGACTCGGAAAATGAGAAGAAAAATCAAGCTAAGAGAGCCGCCTCCAGGAGGGCGCCCATCAAGACGCTGACCGAAATTCTTAACAAATGCAGCAGGGTATGAAAGTGTGATTTAATGTTATGTGCTTCCAATTAAGATTGATTCAGTAATGTCATCCTAAGAATGTTCGCTGAATTCTTGTTTGGGACGTAGGCTTCTGATGGGGTGATCTCCAGCCCGAAGAAGGACCCGGCAGCGTACAACATTGACGAATCTGATGCTCACAATGAGCTGGCAGTTGTTGATTATGTTGAAGACATTTACAGGTTTTACAAGAGCACTGAGGTGAGCTTGATAGGACTGTTCATGCGAGCATTGTGAAGTTAACAGTAGAATTAGGAAGTTTGTTATCTGGTAATAGATGACTTCAGTTATGTCAATTGATAGTTATTTAATTTGTTGCATTGCTGCTTGTCCAGGGCACCTGCCGGCCTCTCTGCACCTACATGAGCTCGCAGAACGAAATCAACGAGAGAATGAGGGCAATTCTCGTTGATTGGCTCATTGATGTGCATCAGAGGCTTATGCTCATGCCTGAGACCTTGTACCTGATGGTCTACATAATTGATCAGTTCTTATCCTTGGAGAATGTGCTTCGAAAGGAGCTTCAGCTTGTCGGCATAAGCGCCATGCTTATCGCATGCAAGTACGAGGAAGTATGGGCACCACTGGTACGGTTCTTCTGTAGTTCACACTAGTGATGCTATTTGATTTGAGTGCTAGTTTTATTTCTTTGGCATATTGTTGAACCATCTTTGCATCAAAATCTTATATGATGCGGTAGGGCTTCCATGCTGCTGTTTGATTTGAATGCTGTAGTTCTATTTCCTTGGCTTATTGTTGAGCTATATTTGCATCAAAAGCTCATAACTGTTGTAGTAGGACTCTTTCACACTACTGGTTCTGTTTGATTTGAATGCTAGTTTTACTTATTCCATCTTTGCATCGAAAGCTCATAACTGATGTAGTAGGCTACTTGTATAGTTAACACAAGTGGTGCTATTTGATTTGAGTGCTTGTTCTATTCCTTTGGCTTATTGTTGGACAATCTTGGGATGAAAAGCTCACAACTAGGGCTGGAATTCGAGCCGAGCCGAGCCGACTTGGCTCGACTCGCTCAAGCTCGGTCAACTGACGAGTCGAGCTCGGCTCGACTCGTTCGACAAACGAGTTCAAAATGAAAACTCGGCTCGGCTCGGTGAACTCGCGAGTAGCTCGCGAGCTACTCGTTTAACTTATCTAATTTTATAAAACTATAAAAAGTCAACATTCACGACTGAATTAGTAAGGCACTTCTATAGTTGGCACTACTGATGCTATTTGATTTGGGTGCTAGTTCTATTCCTTTTGGCTTATTGTTGAACTATGGTTGAATCAAGCTTGATCAGACTTGGTTGTGAAATCTGACTATTTACCTGAATCCTGAACTACCTTTACAGGTTAAGGATCTGTTGTGCATAACAGAGTACTCGTTTACTCGGGAGCAGGTCCTAAGAAAGGAGAAGTCGATATTAAACAAGCTGCAATGGAACTTAACAGTCCCGACGCTGTATATGTTCATGGTCCGATACCTGAAAGCTGCAATGGGCGACAAGGAGGTAATACTACATTTGTACCCAGTTTTCAGTAACTCTACCGCAGGCATTGATGATATGTAATGTGCATTTCTTTGCTCTCTCCGATGCAGCTGGAGAATATGGCGTTCTTCTACGCGGAGCTTTCGCTGGTTCAGTACACCATGTTGCTGTACCCTCCATCGGTGATAGCGGCAGCAGCTGTCTACGCTGCCCGGTGCACCCTGAAAATGAGTCAGCGGTGGACCGATGTCCTGGAGCACCACACCGGCTTAGCGGAGTGGCAGTTGCTGTACGTTCTTCTTCCTGATCTTATTATCTCCCTTTGTGAGATCTGACTGCTTACATCAAACCTGAAACACGCTTTAAAAATTATAATGCTCGCATGCTATTGTCACCAGAGAATTGCTCCTAAGAAACCTATACAATGCTTTCCACATCCTGCTATCTA
The DNA here is from genome assembly GCA_028641055.1 of Alopecurus myosuroides. Lineage (NCBI taxonomy): Eukaryota > Viridiplantae > Streptophyta > Magnoliopsida > Poales > Poaceae > Alopecurus > Alopecurus myosuroides. Next base: position 354,365,283 of record CM054058.1, read on the forward strand.
AGTTATTTTCTTCGTATGTATTTGAATTGTATATATAGGCTTTTGTAATTGGATTGCTATGTGAACTCCCAAAATGAATGGGTACTAGTACCACAGCATGCTTACGGATAGAACTTACTGAATTTGTTTTCTTGCTAAGCAGTATCCCCTTTACACAGTACTTACTCTGAATCTGTTGTTGTGTTTGGAACTGAAGGTCGTGCGCTCGACGGCTTGCGAGCCTGCACTCGGCGGCAGCAGGGAGCAAGCAGAAGGCGGTCTACTGCAAGTACTCGAACCCCAAGCTTGGAGCCGTGTCGCTCTACTCCCCTGCAAAGAGATTGCTGATTTGAGAGCTTCTTGTTCTCGGTTGTGCGGGCTTGTGTTGTCTGCGTGAAGCTTTCTCGCTTTGATGTTTTGCTGTTCGCTGGGTGACTAGAAACAGAGAGATGTATAGTATAGATATGTGTTGGAGACGATGCAACTTTTGCTCTATAGACGCACTGCCATCATGATTCGTGGTAAATGTAAAGTCCAACGTAATATTTTGTTACTTCCCCATATAAAAGTAGGTGCATTTTAGTGCTTCTTTGTTACACTTCCCCGAATCATAGCGCTTCTTGCCCTGCCAAATCTCGAAATGGGCCGCTTCCTCGCCTGTGGAGTGCAAAGGTGGCCCGGCAATACCACCGAACCACGCGGTGGGGCCGTGCAGCGATGGCCAAACTCTACGGCGCTCCTTCGTGGGAACTGGGGACAAGGGCCACACACATCCGTGGTTCACGCCAGCCAAGGCCCCAGCCGTTGCGACTGTGCCTCCGCCGCTTAAAATTAGCAGCTGTTCACAGCACGGTTGTCGCTGTTGGGGAACGCGAGACACCAACCACGCCTGGCTGGATACATATGGCCTCGGAGCAACTCCAACACCAGTCTGACGATCCAATAGAGGCTGCCAAACTGCACGCGCCCTACTTTTATTCAATGCGCAAAGAAAAACTCCTCGCGCGGGGAATTTTGCGTGTCCACTCCCACGCCCTGGAATCCGCAAATCACGGCGAAACAGCAACCGCTGCCCGAAAATCTCCGCGCGCGTCCGCCCGGCAACTTCGTCGCCCGCCAATTTCCGACGATGGAAACCTACTCCGGCGCTCCACCAACCCCTCCCTACGACGCTGGTGTTGCCGCCACACCAAACCCTAGCGCTGACCTCGCCCGCGGCCTCTTCGTGGCGCCACGGCTAAACCCGCACTACGGCCTCGCAACGCCGACGCCCGCCGGGAAGGCTCAAAGGAACGCCACGGTGACCGCCATGGGGGCGAGCTAAAAGAATACCAAGGCCGACGGAGGGGGCGAATGCACCACCAGCACCTCCGCAGGCACCTCCGGCTGCCCAATTCGAAGCTCCGCCGCCTTCACCACCGCCGTTCGAAGCGCCATCGGCCGTAGAACTTGGTGCATCGGCGGATGCGCCCAACGTGTTTGACGAAATGACTAGAATGTGGGATTTTGTTTGATGAGATGAGATAGATGCATAGGAATAGATAATTTGACGCGTGTTCACTTCCGTACATTGTAGTGTCGGTGATGAAACCTACATGTCAACTATGAATGTTGGTCCATTATCTCAACGGATTATCAAACGTGGTCGGGTGTATTGACGGCGGTTGATGAAATGAATCCAAGTGGCACAACCGATGGAGATAGGGTAAGTTGTTATTTGTTGTCCATCACCTCTTTGTTTCATATTGCACTTATTTGTTCCATGACTCATTTGTTGACCATTAGTTTATGTAACTCAACATTGCTCAAAATTTATCCAAAGGAGAAGGAAAGAAGAACAAAAAGGGAAAAGTGGTTCAAGGCAAGCCATTTGTGTTGCATCATTGCTATGTGGAGCTAGAGAATGAAGAGAAATGGAACAACCATGATGTCCTACAAGTGGGAAACAAATCCAAGAAGGAAAATAAAGACGCAACAATCATAGATGATGAAGAAGCATCAAGTGGCGATGGCAATAGAAGCCCCACTCCTAAGTCGGTTGCCAACACAAAAGGGCCCATTGGAAGAAACTAAGCAAAAGATAATGGGAAGAAAACCGGAGATGATGACATAAAGAAAGCTATGGAAGCTATTGTGCATGCAAGAAAGGAAGAAAACAAGACATGAGGGTGTGTAAGATGAAGGACGCGACATTCGAGGAGAGGAGGGTGGCGGCCGAAGAGAGGAGGGCGATCACCGAAGAGAGGAAGGTTTTATTGGAGGAGGAGAAGAAGATGGCCATGGAAAAAAAATGCTCGACTTATGGAATGTGAGAAAAAATTCTTCTTCATGGACACTTTCAACCTCGATGACAAGCAAAAGAAATACATAAATCTTTGTCATGGTCAAGTGTTGGTTCAAAAAAAGGATGGCGATCATGAGTGGCTTTGTTGGCTATGGTGGCATTGGGGGAATGGGAGGAACATCAAGTGACTATGCAGGCATAGGAGCACCTCCAATGGGTGGCTATGGTGGCATGGGAGCACCTCCAACGGGTGGCTATGGAGGCATGTGAGCACCTCCAATGGGCGGCTATGGATGCATTGGAGGCATGGGATCACCACCGGGTAGCATGGGAACACTGCCGAGTACCATGGGAGGCATTGGTGGCATGGGAGCAATGCCGGATACCATGGGAGGCAATGGTGGCATAAGAGCACGGCCCTGGTTATTGATCTACGTAGCACACATGATCTACTATGCAGGTAAAGGCGTGGATAGATCTGATTCGTTACCGACACAAAGAGTAGAAGTAGTGTCGATAACAATGTTGGTGATGCCTGATGAAGAGTCCCGTGGCTAAGCCTAGCAGTGGGACTATTGTTGATTCCCCGTATCCCACCTTCTGGATCCAGCAGAGTGAGGGTATCACATGTTACCCCTCTAAGAGCTCGCACACATACGTTCGTCAAAATCCTGCAGCGCTTCGCCGTCCAGGACTAGATACCGCAGGTTTGCAGTTGAGGTGGAGAATTTCCCAACACATGGGAAAGAGAGGGAGAGAGATTAGAGCTAGGTATAATCGAGAGATGATCGTCATCTCCCAATTAAAAGAAGCCCTAAACAAATTAGAAGGTCTCTAATCATAAGTTCTAATCCAGTTAGAAGCGTTCAAATTAGAGGCTCTAATCCAATTAAAGAGGTTCTAATTAGAGGCTCTGTAATTCTGAGAGAGAGAGAGAGAGAGAGAGAGGGAGGGAGGGAGGGAGGGGGGAGGGAGGGAGGGAGGGAGAGAGAGAGAGAGAGAGAGAGAGAGAGTCAGTTTGGCCTCCTCTCCCTTTGGCCGCACCAATCCCCTAGGTGATTTCATATTAGACTCCTATATGGAGTCCAATCCCACCTCCCTTTTTCCTTTTTCTTTTTCCAGCTCATTTATTTCCCAACTAAATTTGGAAAAATTCCCAGGGAAAGCTAGTGCATATTCTGAGACCATGGGTCCCACCTGGCATCCCCAAAAATTAGAGTTTACCCATAGGAGAAAATCTGCCCCCCTCCGGCACTGCTTCCCTATATGGAAAGTCCCTCGAAACTCTTCCGGAACCCCGTGACCCCCTATAGATAAAATAATCGACCTCGTCTAACAATGTCAGAAACATATTTATGACATTCCGGGACATATCATATCCTCCTTTATATATAACATTTTGCCTATACCGGCATTATTTCTCTCTTATGGTGACTTCCCCGAAATGACTCCGATTGACACCGGACTTTTTTCTGTGATATCGTAATGACAACTACCATTACCTAGAAACATATTTTCACATCTCTGGACATCTCATGTCCTCCGTAATCTCTCTTGAATATTTATTCTATCACGTCGTAATTACTCGAATGATACCCTACTCTCCTCCGGACCATCCAATGCAAACAACAGACTTTGACGCCTTAAGTGTGTGACCCCTACAGGTTTAATAACTAGTAGGAATGATTGGAAAACATATTTCCCAATCAATAATCAACATTGGGACTGTGGACGTCCATATTGATTCCTACAAGTTATACGAAAGAAAACTGTTGAACATGTTGGTTATTAAGTGGATTCCTATTACTTCGCGATACCAATCAATACCTTGGGACGAGATAAATGATAAAACCATTATTAAACTCTTTAATCCCCTTATCACATTATTCCCGATATCCAGTATGATTCCTTTTACTTGTTAACATGACATAGTGTCCCCACGACTAGTGTCATGCCCTTGTTTGCGCAGACTTATTTACGGATACTATTTCACCGAGTGGATCCTGGATGTATCTCTCTATTAATTAGACGGGTAATTACTAATCTTGAAATATCACAATGAATGAATACTTTCGTGACCACCCGGTGTTAGTTTTTTTTATCACCCAGTTTACGGTGTGATACTTGACTATACCAAAATTATCCTTACGGTAAACATCATTTAATATGCTCATGGTCTAAGCAAACAAATAAGACAACCATTATGTGATGATACTGTTTAGCAAAACTAGTCTCGTAGTATCTCAACTACTTGGGTCTACCCAACAATAATGTTGAAACAACAATTTGCACCCATTAATATTGACATCACACATGTCCATGACCAGTAAAATGTGGTCATCTAATATTAATGAGTTTGTCTGTGAGACATGACAAAGAGTTATAATGGTGTGTTTATGTTTCTACACGTGCGTATGGGTTTTCCTCTGAATCTAATATTCAGTGACCATAGCAGTTATAGCATAAAAACATAAAGCATTAATCATGAAACTTATGTATTTTATTATCTCTTGGGCATACATCCAACAGTCTCCCACTTGCACAAGAAACAATAATCTGGTTTCTTTAGATCAACACCCAATGGCATTGCGGTGTTGATTGTGGTGTAGACTCTGTCCTTGGATATGAAACTTCAGGTTCATATTCTTTCATATCTTGGAGAATCACTTATCCCCTTGATCACAAATGATTCTTGCGGCTTAAATGTTTGGTGCTTTAAGTAAGATGGCAGTCTGTTGTTCACAACATTGATGCATGTTTTGTAAAGTACCCTATCCATTTCTTTGGAGAACTTAGATCAAAATATTTAATCTTCACACTTCCAAAGTGTATCCCATCTTACAGCTATTGTTATAGATTCTATCATAGTGTTAAACTTCGGAATTTTTCCTCCAAGTTTAATCACGGAATTTCTTCCATCTTACTATGCCACCTTATTTACACTAAGTTGATTGGTTTTGTGATTATGCATTAGACCCTTTATTACTATAATAATTTACACTATTTTTTTTGCATTTTATCACAACTATGAAGTGTACCTTATATTCTCATAAGGTTATCTTATCCTTGATCATCAACATGATCATTTTTTGTTTATGTTCATAACACTTACAACATAATTCATATTTAGTTTGTGTATATATTATAGCGTACATGACTAATCCAATCATTCATATGTATCTCCTATCATATGTCTCCTTTTCTGTTCACTGTGAATAGGCATGTTTTGTATAAGTATTAAATTTCAAAAGAAATCATTCCCTTGGTTTGCACCAAGATGCTAATTGTTGTCTCCAACAATTTAGCACTATGATTTTAACATTTTGATCCAACATAGACAAGTGGTGGAAAACGAGAACCACACTCTGTCTCATGCAGGAAAGTTCTATCATGAACTTTCCATACAAACTTTTATCACCTACTGATATCCCACAAGTATAGGGGATCGTGTGTAGCCTTTTCGATAAGTAAGAGTGTCAAACCTAACGAGGAGCTAAAGGTAGGATAAGTATTCTCTCAAGTTCTATCAACCACTGATACAACTCTACGCACACTAAACGTTTACTTTACCTAGCAAATAATACTAGAGCAAAAATGCAGGTATGAGAGATAGCTTTGCAAGATAATAAATACAAGAAAGTAAATGTTAGTGCCGCAGCAATAAAATATACTAAGTAACCATAAACTAACAGTACCATGAGTGTGGAAAAGTGGTGGTAATTGTGATGAATTTGTCCATGATCAAATAGTCAAAGACAAGGTTGGTATTCCTCTTTGATGTGGGAGAGGCAAAACTAACAAGCTCTCACTATCCAATGACTGCAAGTACTTATGATTAGAAATCTAGAAAATATCTGTAACTACTAGAAGATACATTAAGGTAAAAATACCCAACCATATCCTTAAGATCAAAAGGTCCTCTTTATCCCATATGCTTTAATCACTAGATTGGTGCTCATGGTTCTGTCACTCAAGCAACCCTCACTCTAGCTTTCTCCACATACTACGAACCCTATGATGCGATGCAGGCACACATAAACATATGATGGCACCATAGGAATGTAAAAAATTCAATATATATCTCAAACCATCAATAGAGATTTAACAATCAATCATATGACAAAAGGGATATACACAAACATGGCATAGATGCAATAGATCATCTGCAAATAATTTATAACATCAAACACCATGTTTACATAGGGCGGTACAGATGTGTGTGGGAGGGAACCACTGTATACAAGGAGGAATTGGCGATGACGATGGCGGTGAAGACGGTGGAGAGGATAGCACGGGGCGCAGGGCCGCGCTGGCGAGGGCGCAGGGACTCCTTCCCTGCGCCGTCAGCATCATGGGGGAGCGCTGCCCCTTATCCATCTTCCTTCATGGTATTGGGAGCCGTCCCCCATGGAGATGGGATCCATGGAGGAGGATAAGACGTGTCTTTGGTGGCTGGAAATTCGTGGTATGAGGTGTCTCCCACGACCTAGGTTTCCTCCCTTTATATAGTCTCACGGATTTCCGTCATCCCATCTAGGGCTGCAGTAAATTTGGCATATCTCGGCCATCCGGAATCGGAATCAGGCGAGATTTAAGTCTACAACGTAAGTTGCAAAATTCCCCACAATTTTTTCGTCTGTAAGATTTCTGTTTGACGCCGTCTTCGACCCGTAACGTGGCAATCTTTAAAAAGAGGTTTTCAGACAGATTTCAGCAAAGTCCCAATTCAATTCCAACAAGGTTTCCTCTTCTATTTTTGATAGTTCCTACACATCAAAGTGTAAAACAAGAATATTGTGCACTTTTGCAAGTATTAGTAGGTTAGTCCAAATAAATCATAAACTTAATATAAAAACAATTATCAAAAGCATAAAAGTAGCATGAAACCATCAAAAATTATGGATACGTTTTGGGCGTATCACCTACCCACTTCCAAAGTGGAAATACTTATACTACATTTTCCTCAGTCATTTCATTAAAATACAATTTCAATGAAACATTTTACTATGTCAATAATATTTCTAATTAACAATACGTTGTTCACATAAAGTATTACAAATATTCGTTAGTGCTCCCACTGACTTTCTTGAGTCCTCAAGCCTTTTCACCGTCCTTGATGATGTCAACCACTTTCATAGTTTCATCTAAGTAAATATCCCAACTCCTTAATGTCTTCTTTTAATGGATAACTAAAACTTGCATTCCGTTCTAGCATATTCTTGATTAATATTCTCACTTGCAATATCTTGTAGACAAGTTACGCAATGCTTGCTAGAATAATCTCTAACATAAAACTCATGCTACGAGATATTAAATCCCATCGTAGTTATTCCCTTGAACTTGTAAACAAGTCAATCCTTCATGGATGTTTTCATCCATTTTGTTTACATACCCGTTTACAAAAGGTAGGTTCTATGCCCTTGTTTAAGGAGCACAAAACTTGACACCAAGTTCCAAACTTGACTTTCATTTATGGAGTCTATCCGGATTTTATGGTGTTTAGCCATACCTTTGGAGTTAGGGTCCATCACTGCTTCCCTTATATCATATTCTCCTCATTGTGAAACAATGATATTGTGATCTACTTGGTTCAGTCACTAAGCTCGATCGAAGTTTTACATCACATGTAAGAACTTCTGTATCATTCATTATGGCAATCACCAAAGTTACTTTTGGTGTTGCGCCACTCTGACATGATTATGAAGATATAATCTCGTCGAATTGAACTATCTTCAAACTGACTTTATGAAGAATTGATTTCTCCATCACACCCCTCACAAAAGTTTTGTCCTAGATCATGGGAAGAATTCCCTATTCTTGGAACAACCATTAAAGATGCAAGCATTCATTTTGTGATTTCTTGTAAATACTTTACATCACAAAAGAATTTTAGATGGCTTTATTTTTAGTGTAAATCATTAGTCTCTAAAACATGAATAATGAAAGATGTAATGGTATTTTAACATCCTTAATCTATCTTTATCGAACAAGTTTGGATTATGCCACGTGTACACTCCATAAACTCCTGGTGTTCCTAGTGATCAAAGTTGTAGAATAATTCCACAACTTTCTGGATGCTTGCTAAACCTTGTAGCTCAATTCCATGACAAGTCCAGGAATATATCTTGTTACAAAAATGGTTGTTACTAATCATTTATCATTTAGCGCTTTACTATTATTGATGTGTACTTGCGGGATTTATTGTATCCTATCCACAAGGTCAAAAGTCAAACTTATGTCCCCAACGAGGCAACACGTGTCAATGCTCACAATAAATCCCTAAGAAAAATATGGTGAATGTAGTAATCTTACTCCATCGCCAATTATTAAATTTTCTTTTGCGAGTTTTTATTTTATTTTAAGCGAGAGTAATTTTTGTATCATGTTGCACATAAGAGAAACTAATCTGGTATTCCTGTGATTAAATCACTATACCCAAGAACTACACTTGCTAGCAATTTTGAACATCAATAATATATATATATATACCCAAGATGGTTTCACCAGACTCCATGCCATTAATTTTCAATAGTCCCTATTTCAGTGTTTCCTCTCTAAGAGAAGAAACATTCAACATTAAGAATGACACAAGTTGTACTGGGATACTTTATCATTGTGTTAATCATGACACTCTTGTCTTCTTTAGTTGAACCCTTTACTTATCATTAACTTATGATAAGTTTTCTCCTAGAGTCCTAAGTGCAATGAATAAATTCATTCACTATCCTTATTTTCCCTTAGCCATTAATAACGGCAAAGCTCCTAGAGCCTTTACCGAAAAAGAAGACAATATTAGTTATGGTGCCCAATTTCTTGAGAGACCGCGACATCCAATGTATCCAGTCCTCGTATGTAGCAAACTTAGTACACATACTTTTTATTCATCAAATTTAATCTTTGTTTATCTTGTATACAAACTCGTTTTTGAGATATCTCATATCTTGTTTGTATCTGAAATAACATTTTCAGCTTATTCTCTATTAATAGACCTATATATCTCAATTGCATGCATGTGTGTATAAAACTATACACACTCGGCTTATGTCAGCAAGTGCATGTCTCACTTGAAAACGTTGAAAACTTCACGATGCTTCAATTGGGATATTCTTATGGAGACAAGATTAATAGGAATCAATGCTCTTCAGGTTACATCCATTCATGTCATGAATTTCATTCATTGACATACGTTGAGAAATTCTACAAAAATATTGCAATAGGACTTTACCTTCACATTTTAAGGGCAATCCTTAAATTACAAAGTTTTCTTAACCAGTTATCTAACTCAATCAACTTAACTAAATGTATAGGTGGGAAATAGATGCCAACTCTATAACAATCTATGAAAATTACACTAGTTGTTATCATGATTATTTTGCACTTTGTTAAAACCAAATATTTAACCAATATGTGCACTCTCACTAAAAATTGATATTCCTCGTAATCAATATTCAGTTACTCGAGATCCAGAATGGACATATGATCAAAAGGATGGATACATATCGATGATCAATAATATTCCAAAGGGTAGGTCTACTAGCTAATCACATCTCATGTGACTCTTGTTCATCTTTCGATGTATGTGCTCCGAGCTCATGAATATCATGCCTAAATGTCAAGACAACCAACTATTGTTCCTTCTTGTATGGTATTGGCCCTTGGATACAAGTGATCAATCCATACCCTCTTATAAGGTCCTAAGAACACGTTGACACTTGGATACAAGTGATGAACGTGAACCTGGACCAATTTGATGGTGCACGGTTTGGAAGAGCATGATCACCTTGATATTTTTCAAGAGAGGAATCACCCTTATAATCACAACTTCCGTGCAATCAAAAGGGTGCATAAAAATTATTAACCATCACATGAAGTTTAATAGTGATGTAGTATAGTCCTTTTCGTCTTCTAGGCACAGAACTCCTTCTTTCCCTCCATGGATCATTGTCCAGGTCTACGACATTTGATATCCATCTCCATTGCCTTCTCCTACCTTTAAGGTACTCAAACAAAACATGGGGCACACATGCCAAACATAGCAATCATATGGTTTCCAATCATCATGCTTTAAATTTACTCGCAGGTCAAAATAAATACAGTGGATATCATTTCATACAACTCTTGAATGATAATGGACTATACCACATCACATCTCATGCTCTGCACAAACAAGTTAGACGGATCTAATGCTTGAGTTTGCAACTTTTACTTCGTTGTAGGTTTTATGGAGTGAACCGTTACTATTTACGAACAAAATCAGGCATGATTGTTCATGTTGCTAGATTGACATTGCGGGGTGATTGAAACATAGACATTACGAAAACTTCTAGAGCCTCATTCTAAATTTATTCAGAACCATGACACCCGTGTGGATCCAATCCATATGCTCGTCCATTATGCCGTCTACGAATCCAACTATAGCAAGACACAAAGATACTGAAGCACTTCTTTGGATTAGACGAGATATGCCAGGGGCAACTCGAACGTCCAAGGATTCCCAGAAGTTTGTAAAACTATCACTTTTCCGTTCAAAACAAAACGACACAACTTATTGGGAACCAATCATAAACAGTCTGAATATTAAAGAGCTTTCTAATATACTTGCACAAACTTATGCAATACCCGCACACACCGGTGCTCTAGATCATACATGTACCTACGCATAGAGTGCTCTGATGTCACTATTGGTGTTCTTAGCAGAATTTATAAAAAATATGTCCTACGTAGCACACGTGATCTACTATGCAGATAAAGGTGCGGATAGATCTGATCCGTTACCGACACGAAGTGTGGAAGAAGTGTTGATGACGATGTCGGTGATACTTGATGAAGATTCCCACGGCTAAGCCTAGCGGTGGGACTGTTGCCGAGTCCACGTATCCGACCTTATGGATCCAACAGAGTGATGGTATCATATGTTACCCCTCTAAGAGCTCGCACACATACGTCTGTCAAAATCCTGCACCGCTTTTCCGTCCAGGGCTAGGCACCGCAGGTTTGCTATTAAGGTGGAGAAGTTCTCAACACATGGGAGAGAGAGAGAGAGGAAGAGAGATTAGAGCTAGGTCTAATCGAGAGATGATCGTCATCTCCTAATTAGAAGAAGACCTAAACCAATTAGAAGGTCTCTAATCAAAAGTTCTAATCTAATTAGAAGTGTTCTAATTAAAGGCTCTAATCGAATTAGAGAGGTTTTAATTAGAGTCTCTCTAATTGAGAGAGAGAGAATGGCCCGAAGGCCAATTGTATGTCCTGAAAATTGAGGAGGGGTGGGATTATGTAGGTGGACAAGGGAGGGAACCTTTCATGGGGAGGAGGTTGGTTTAGCCTCCTCTCCCTTTGGTCGCACCAATCCCCTAGGGGATTTCATATTGGACTCCGATATAGAGTCCAATCCCACCTCCCCTTTTTTTACCTTATTTATTTCTCAAATAAATTTGGAAAAAAAATCCCAAGGAAAGCTAGTGCATATTGTAGGACTATGGGTCCCACCTGGAATTCACTAAAATTAGGGTTTGCCCACATGAGGAAATCTTCCCACTTGCGGCATTGCTCCCCTGTATGGAAAGTCCCTCAGAACCCTTTCGACCTTATCTAACGATGTCAGAAACATGTTTCCGACATCCCAGGACATCTCATATCGTCCGTTATATCTCATATAGCATTCTTCCTACACCAGCATCATTTCTCTCTTATGGTAACTTTCCTGAAACAATTCTAATTGACACTGGACTTGTTTCTTTGACATCGTAATGATATCTATCATTAACTATTGATGTTATAAACATATTTACAACATCTATGGACATCTCATGTCCTACGTAATATTTATTCTATCACGTTGAATTTACCCGAATGATACCCTACTCTCCTCCAGATCATCCAATGCAAATAACAAACTTTGACGCCTTAAGTGTGTGACCCCTACAGGTTTCATAACAATTAGACATGATTGGAAAACATATATCCCAATCAATAATCAATATAGGGATCGTGGACGTCCATATTGATTCCTACAAGTTATACGAAAGAAAACTGTTGAACATGTTGGTTGTTAAGTGAATTCCTATCACTTCGCGATGTCAATCAATACCTCGGGGTGAGATAGATGATAAGACCATTATTAAACTCTTTAATCACCTTATCACATTATTCCTGATAACCGGTATGATTCCTTTTACCCATTGCCGTGACATAGTATCCCCATGACTAGTGTCATGTCCTTGTGTGCGCAGACTTATTTACCGATACTATTTCACCGAGTGGATCTTGGATGTATCTCTCTATTAACTAGAGGAGTAATTCACAATATTGAACTATCACAAGGAATCAATACTTTTGTGACCACTTAGTGTTAGCCTTTTTGATCATCCAGTTCACGGTGTGGTACTTGACTATACCAAAATAATCCTTACGGTAAACATCATTGAATATTCTCATAGTCTAAGCAAGCAAACAAGACAACCATTCTATGATGATACTATTTAACAAAAACAATCTCGTAGTTCTCCACTACCTGGGTCTACCATCCATAATGTTGAAACAACAATGTGCTCCCATTAATATTGACATAACAAATATCCATGACCAGGAAAACGTGGTCATCTAATATTAATGAGTTTGTCTGTGAGACATGACAAAAGGTTATAATGGTGTTTTTTGTTTCTACACGTGTGTATGGGTTTTCCTATGAATCTCATATTCAGTGACCATAGCAGTTATAGCATAAAAACATAATACATAAATCATGAAACTGATGTATTTTATTATCTGTTGGGCATACATCCAACAAGGGTACCATGGGAGACATTGGTGGCATGGGAAACATGGGTGGCATTGGTGGCATGTGTGGCATTGGAGGCATGGTCCCACCTCGGGGGGGGGGGGATTCATGGCTTCCATGTTTTCTCACATGACTTCTATGAATGATGGTCATGGAGATTCCATGGTTCATGCCACTAATGCAAACACCATCAAAGTTTCCAATGAAAATTGAGCGCAAGATTAAGACGACAAGGAGGAAGAAGATGAAGAATGAATATTGATGTTTCATGTGCTCGTGTGATCTATATTTTTCGTGAACTATGCCATTCCTTTTGAACTATGCCATGGAGATGATATGCTATGTTGGTTAAGACATGATTTTGAATTTTATATGTTGTGTTTTAATTCATTGTTCTTCAATTTTTCTGATATTTGCTAGTGTTTGATGCATTGGCAAGCACCGGCCGGTCGCGCACATTGCAATTTTGTGCGCTTAGTGAAGCGTTGCTACCATGGTTTCATTTACCGCTCAACGCGTGGTATAACTGCTAATCCGGCGCTGTATATCTTTTCACCATGAGCCATTTTAGTGCTTCTGTTTGAGTTTCTCTTAACCCTGTCATAATTCAGATCTAATAGAAAAAAAGGACTGCTCTTGTGCGTTCCCTTGACCGTATAAATTACTGTACCGATCTACGAATGAACATTAGTTAGACTCGAGACTCATCAGTTTTGTATCTGTTTTGGGGCAAAAACAAACAACGTAGATTTCTATTGAGTAGTAAGTAGGTGTTCCTTATCATCAAATGGCATGGAGATCCCATGGTCTCGCCTCTTCCGTGCAGCAACGAGGGTCAACTTTGCGATGGATGCGAGGCAGAATACTGGAATACTTGGGGCATGTTTGGTTACCCACATATACCCCAACTAGGTTTTGTGATACAAAAGTAGATCATTTGCTTGCCTAAGCTGCTCCACGTTCCTGCATAGTATGAAACTTAAAGCACCTCTCACACAATCTCGTTAGGAATGGCTGAATTGGCCATTTCCATCGACTCACCCTCCTAGCGTTCTTTATGGTGCAGAGTTAGGGAACGCAGAGTCGAGTTCGTACGAGCTCAGAGATGGCGTGAGATTGCACGCAGGAGAAAAACGACAGGAGAAATTTCTCTCACCGTCCATCAGTTTCGGCTTGCTGTTTCACCCCCTCCAGCTCACAACCAAAAATCCAGCTGCCACAACCCCTTGAGCTCTCCCCATTTGCAGGTTTTTTCATCAGGGAGCGGGTAAGCGACAACATCTTCTCCTCCTATCGAAGGTGTTCATTGTCGGCAACTCGTATTCCTCCTCTTCTCCAAGCTGTCATCATCCTCCTCTGCTGCTTCTGTGGTTGTAAGCAGTGTGGTTGTAAGTTACATGCACCCCTCTCTCACGTAGCCTAAATCTGTTATACATCTGAGTAGATCTTTAGGTTTTATGGTATGATTTCTCTCTTTGAAGTAATGATGTGTGTGTTTTTTTGTGCTAGATCGATGATCTAGGTTACAATTTTGTTTTGTGTTCATGCTTGTTGACGTGGACCACACGTTTGTTGCGAGACCCTAAGAGGAAGGTATGATGCAGCGTAGCAGTATTTTGTCCCAGTTATGGAAACATGGTTATTGATCCAGTAGGACTTTGAAGTATCTTAGTAGGTTTCTTGTTGTGTGGCGCTTCAACAAGCGTGGACCTGCAAACAAACACAAACTCTCTCTTGCTCCCCTAGAAGGTTTTCAATCTTCCCGTCTTGCTGAAAACTACAGAATTAATTGTATCGAATGGTTGGAGAATATTACATGAAAACAGAACATCGAGCAAGTGATGATGAAAAGCAAGTAAACAAGGTTGTAATCAATGAGGAAAATAGGAGTGGGGGCCATAGTTTCACTAGTGGTGTCTCTCCTAAGAACAATAACATATTGGGTAAACAAATTACAACTGGGCAATTGAGAAATCATGAACGTATAACAATACTGTTATGAAGAGATATAGTTCACGGGTTCTAACATTGTAGGCATTACATCAAGATAAATAGACCGCCATCCGACAACATCTATTACTAAAAGTCCACCTTGAGACAGCTATCCGGCTAATCTCGCTAGTATTAAGTTGCAGCACTGAAGTGATTGCTTTGTGTGCAACAGACAAATGCATTAAGAATATTACATAATGTAAGCAGTAATTCCCACCTGTACACAAGAACACCGTTGTTTAATCCCTAGTGTATACAACGCATCCCCCACCCATCACGTTTCTGTCACTCGAGCACAGATGAAAACGTGTCATGAACCCACTATCTAGCATATAAACCTTCTCTTGGAGGTGCATACAATAACTTGCCACGGAAATTATACACACCAAAGAGCATTGGAAGACCATATTAAAACGCTCTAAAGATATAAGTGAAGCATCTCAATATGGTGCCGGATCCCTAGATTGGACATTTGACGTGACGACGCCTCTGTATCTATTTCGTGGAAAATTTCTCCGTCCCCGACGATTTTAGGGTTAATGCGATTTTATAGGCAAAGAGACGACAGGAGGGGGTGTCGGACCCTGGGCGTGGCCTAGGGCTAGCCCGCGCCTTGCACCCCTCTGGTGGCCCAAGGACACCTCTCCGGCTCTCTTTTGGATTGTCTTCGTTCCCTTTAAAAAATAATTCGTCGTAAATTTTCAGGACTTTTGACGGATTTTTTTTAGAGATTTTCTGAAATACAAAAACAACAGAAAATAGGAACTAGCTCTGGGCATCTTGTTAATAGGTTAGTCACTGAAAACATCCGGAAAACAAAGAAAAACATGGTAAAACATGTAGAACATATAGCATGGAGCATAAAAACTATAGGTACGTTTGGGACGTATCAGCATCCCCAAGCTTAATTCCTGCTCGTCCTCGAGTAGGTAAGTGATACCAAAGATAATTTTTTAGGTGACATGCAGCCAACACAAATTTGATCAATCATTATGTAAAATCATTGTAAGTTGCGATCGACGCACTTTAACTATGGCATGATAAATATTATTTGAACAATGGAAACTTAGCAACTATGTTGCACATGAAAGTAGTACAAATAGTTGACAACGAGCAATAATGCATTGAAAGTGATACGTTTGTTCGATCATAATAAAAATATGATAAATTGTTATACCGTTTGTCCTTCATGGAATAGCAAAACATAAATGCTAGGACAACTTCAAAGTTCAAGTGGTGACTAGATTCAAGTAATTTTAGACAAGCAATACCATAATAATATTCCAATCAATAATAAATTTTGGGACTACACACATTATACTCAGAATGACAACTATACTCTCTTAATTGGTGCATAAAGTAAGAAGGTGAAGAATCATCCTATATCTAAAAGAAAACTCCTTCATAGAGGGAAGCAGGGATCACTCATGTGCTAGAGCTTTTTATTTTATAAAACAGAGCATGTTGAAAATATAACTTTGAGAGAGGTGTATGTCTATGTCAACGAATGCTAATAATTTTGAAATATATTTTTATGTCAATTGGCTTCTAAGAGCGGTTCCCATCCTTTGTTTACACAAGCTATGTTTGAACTGATTTTTCAGGAACAAAGGTGTGAGGAAATTAATTGTTATTGTTGTAGTTTATCTTTTGTGGGTTGGGCACCCATGTGCTAGCTCTTTCTGCAGTATTAGGGACAAGAACATTATGCATGCAAGTCAAGAGGTGAATCCATCCAACACGAAGAAACAATAAATCATTTAATACTTCCTCATGAGCTAAAACAGGAACACAAAACAAAGTTTAACAATTTTGAACATTTTAAAGGTAGCACACGAGCAATTTACTTGGAATGCCAGGGGAATACCATGTATGCGTAGGTATGGTGGACACATTGGAATGAATTTTGTTTAAGGGGTCTGATACACAAGTAAGCTCATACTTAGTACAAGTGAAGACTAGCAAGAGACTAGGAGCGACCAAGTAAGAGAGCAATAACGGCCTTAATCATGCATATCGTCAAAACATCATCGCTAAAAGCATAAAGTGATATTACGAGTAAAAAATAAATGATAATCAAGGCTAAAGGTGGTTTTGTTTGTAGTCATAACATGGTGTGAGCATGCGTCAAGCCAATCCAAATAAATCTTCAAATGAGAATACCATGATAGCATGCTTGTGATAAAAAAAAGACATGATTTAATTTCAACAACACATTAACCACTCCTAGTTATTTAAGACTGGTCATGATGCATCATAAATTACTAAGAACACAATTAAAATAACATCTAACATGACATTGCACCACTATAGGCATGCAATATGTTTCTCCCATTCAACACCAATCAAATTATTTGAAACAACTCTGTTAACAAGTATTCATTAAAGATCAAGGAGATAATCTTATATAAATATATCAAACTAATAAGACCTGAAAAAAATATGAAAGGAAAACAAGATCTTAAAACAATAGTAGCGAAAATTGATCACTCATAAACAATAAGAGTGAAAACTATAGTATTCTAAACAATATATTGTAGTGTGTTTATCTCTAATAAATAATGCTAGGATCCAACTATTTATTACTGATATCTACGCACGCTTCTATTCTTGTAGAATGTGTTGGTCCTCCGAGTGCAGAGGTTTGTAGAACAGCAGCAAGTTCCCCTTAAGTGGGTCACCCAAGGTTTATTGAACTCACAGAGGTAGAGGTCAAAGATATCCCTCTCAAGCAACCCTGCAATTACGGTACAAGAAGTCTCTTGTGTCCCCAACACACCTAATACAATTGTCGGTTGTATAGGTGCACTAGTTTGGCGAAGAGATAGTGAAATACAAGTAATATGGATGATTATAAGTGACAATAGAAATCTGAAATAAAAATGGCAGCAAGCAAACATGTGGTAGAACTGATTGTAAATGGTGTTTTAATGCTTAGAAACAAGGCCTAGGGATCCTACTTTCACTAGTGGACAGTCTCAACAATGATAACATAATTGAATGCATAAATATCATCTCTTCACTATGCTACTCCGAACGCCTCTCCGATCAGATAACGAACACCAATCCATGCGTAGGGTTGTAACGACACTCCTCAAGTATGTATTCCCTCTCTAGGGCACCCCACGCTGTCACTATGAGCGCCCAAATTAGTACTCCCACCGTATCAAAATATAAGATGTTTTAGCATTTTGTAGATATAATGTATCTAGACATGTTTTAGTGTGTAGACTCATTTGCATCTTACACTAAAACATGTCTAGGTACATATTGTCTAGAAAATGCTAAAACATCTTATATTTCGATACGGAGGGAGTACTAAACAAACACCACAATTTCATCGGGTCATCCAACACAAGATATAAATATCATGCTAAACCATACGGTGCACACACTGTCACCTTTACACCATGATTAAAGTATCTACGGATATCTCATAACAAAACCACTTGAGTAGCATAACAGATGAAGAGTAACATCTACTTATTCAACTAGATTACAAAGCTCATGATCACATAAAGATCGCACCATTGGAGAGTGATATGAAACACATAGCTACCGGTAGAGCCCTCATCCCCGGGGGAGAACTACTCCCTCCTCATCATAGGAGACAGCAACGATAATGAAGATGGCGGTGGAGTCGATGGAGATGGCTCCGCGGGCACCTCCCCGTCCCGGCAGGGTGCCGGAACAGAGATTTTTGTCTCTCGAAACTTGTCGGCGGCGGCGGAGCTATAGAACTTTTCATGGAAGGGGGACGATATATTTAGGGTTTATGCCTCGGGGGAATAAATAGGCGAAAGGGCGATGTCGGTGGGTGTCCAGGGGGCCGACACCACCTGATGGCGCGGCCAGGGGGACCCACGCCACCCTATGGTGTGGCCACCCTGTGGCCTGATACGTCCAAAACGTCCTTTTCCGAACACGTTTGCTATTGTTTGCCTCTAAACTTGTGAGTTTTGGATACAACTAACACGGACTAACGCTGTTTTCAGCAGAATTACCTTGGTGTCTTGTTTTTGTGCAAAAAATCAACTTTCGGGAAAATGCCCAGAAAAGATCCCAAAGACCTTAAAACACCCGAAGACCCCCGAAGCCAGAAGGAGTCCCGGAGAGGGACCGGGAGGGGGGCACACCACCCCTGGGCGCCCTCCTAGGCCGCGCCACCTGGTGGTGTGGGTCCCCCAGGCACCCCCTCGGGCTCCCCTTTCGACTACTTATTGCCCTTAATCCTAAAGCAGCAGGGGTTCGTCATATTCCATAGAAACACAACAGAGCGCCGTCGCCACCTCTAAACTCAATTCGGGGATCAGAAGTTCCTGTTCTGGCGCCCTACCGGGACGGGGATTCAGAGGAGATCATCGCCATCGTCACCGCCACCTATTCTCCATCAACCATCCATGTTTCTCTCGTCCCTTAGGGCATAGTGCCTAGTATCCATTGTTAGTGTTTTCTACTGTTGTTGCAACTTGTTATGCTTAATGCTTGTCACTTTGGGCCTGAGTCCCATGATCTCAGATCAGAACATGTTATTGTTTCATGAGTATAATTATGTTTCTTGATCATATCTGCAAGTTGTTTACGCATGCCATTGTCCGGAACCCAAGGCCCCAAAGTGATAGAAATTGGGACAACCGGAGGGGGTGGTTGTGATGTCAGGATCACGTGTGTTCACGGAGTGTTAATTCTTTGCTCCGGTGCTTTATTAAAAGGAGGACCTTAATTACCAGTAGTTTCCCTTGAGGCCCCGCTGCAAATGGCCTGGTAGGACCCAAGATGTTGTGCAAGTTTCTCATTGCGAGCACGTATGACTATATTGGAACACAGTCCTATGGGTTGCCTAGAACTTGGATGCTTTATTATTATCTATCTGCAATGCCCACGTTATTATTATTACATGAACTATCTTATCCATGCAACGCCCGTTCATCCATCCTCTATGCCTACGGTACTTTCATATTGCTATTTTCACGATTGCTATTGTTGTTACTATTTTACTACTGTTGTTATTTCACTACTGCTGCTGCTATAAAACTGTTACCACTGATAAATTGTTGCGAGCAAGTCTACTTTCAGGCGCAGCTGAACTGAAAACTCAGTTGTTAAGGCTTCTTGTAGCATCCCAACTTTTAATAAAGATGGAATGCCTGTGTTATTGTGCTAGTCCCTGGATCAATTGCTAGCACCATAGTACAAAATGAAATATCATGCAAATGCATCAAATTCTATTACATCGCATGATCCAGTCTTTACAAAATAGGATTACAACTTGCATAGTCTTAGAAGACTAGCAGAAAACAAAGAAATACATCGCAAAACATAGAACAACATTGAGCCCATCTTCTTCATGTGCCACAGGCAAAACATGTTGGCGATAGTCTCGAGATCCTAAACGAAATCCTCACTCGTCTTCAGAAATATCTGCAATATGGAATATGCAGCCACAAGGGAGTCAATACAATTTAATGTATTGGCAAGTAACACTATGGTGGATATAAATGGCAAGACTAATACTACATGCTTATTTGGCTGAGTGGAGTTTTGGCTAAGTTTGCATAAAGCCAGTTTTCTCCTATCACTTTTGTAAAACAAACTTTTCTTTTCAAAAGGGTGGCAACATTGGATTAAGATCCAAGCACCACAACTACTGTTCACTTGGTCAAATTTTACTTGCTGAAATTGGTGATGAGATTCTTCCGTCATTCCTTGTCCAGCTGCTCATAGTTGTCCATAACCGGGGACACGGCTAAGATCTTAGTTTGTTGACTCTACAGAGGTTGTGCACTTTCACCCTTTGTCTTCAATTAGCCCAAACATCCTATACACCCGGAGTGCATCATGGAAAGGAGAGAATTGAGACGAGATCTTTCAGAAGAAGAAGTCCAAACCCACCGGCAAGACCGTTCCACCTATAATTTTGCTACATCTGGTAGTCAAGCCTGGGCTGAACCCTCACAAATTAGTTGATCAAGACAGAGCCCATATGTCAAAAGGTTGCACGGGAAGCTACTAAACTTAGAAGGACATAGTAATCTCTTTGTTCCTGGGTGGCCATCCGCAAGTGACAACCTCAAGTGGAATAACCCTTAGATAAGGGCCCTGAGGCAACACTCAACATAAACCAGTCTTACCACTTCCACCCAGGTGGTTCATTCATTAGTCATACTTAGAATTTTTCCTCAACATCTAGTAAAACAAATTTTGTAGCATGGCAAAGCATCTAAATAAGTACCAAGGCATCAAAATAACAAGGTATAAGGATGGCTACACACTACTAGGATATAGCATAGCATAATATAACTTATTAAAATTTCCTATCATGCATACTACTCAAAATCAACTAATGCATATAGAAAATAATGGGTAGTTGATGGTGTGTTACTTGCCTTGTTGAAGTTGGTGAAGATATTCACACTCTCTTCACAAAAGATCGTTGCTCTCCGTACAATATATTCATTGAAAACACAATAACAAAATAAACAAACATTCTACCAAACAATCATACAAGTGTAGAAAACATACATAGCAACTAACATATCAAAAGGGGCTTAACCAAGTTGGTTAGGACAAGGTCTAGGTTTGAGTTGAAAGATTCATTCTTGGGAAGGACTAGGTTGAGTTTTGTCGCACCCGGACTTCTAGAGGATACTCGCAGTTCCGTTGAACAGCAGATGATTGGATTACGGGGCTTACCTGCACCCGCATCTCTTACGAGTAGGCCAACACACGTATGTGTGACAACCAACCCCTACTGTTCATCGTCTACGCAAACCATCCCATAGAAATCCAGATACTTCCATTGACGTACTTCAAAACATACACACATGGTACGTCAACGGCATTTGAACAAGTGATATCACAACAGATCTCTACGACACAAAAGATTGAAATAAGTTGCAAATAGCTCTCATTAGAGCAGAGATAGCAAATACAATCATCCAGAGGACACATGTCCCAACAATTCATCATTACATCACAGCGGAAGCATTCAAAGCGTCTGAGTACAGACAAGAACCAAATAGGCCTAAGAGGCCGGAAACGAAAAGACGGAGCCCATCCATGAAGTCTCGGATCCTGCCCGGGTCCGCTATCTACTCGTCAGCAGCCTCGTCGTAATCCGCGTAGTAGCCACCATGGGGATCCTCGGAAACGTAGTCTGCGGAATCCACAGCCCCAAAGGGGTCAGTACATAAACGTACTGGCAAGCAAGACTCACAATTCACCAAAGTGTAGCCCGTCAACATCAAGCACAGATGCTTTGGGTCCAACGGAAGAGAGGGGTGATACAAAAGATGCGATAGCTGGCTGCTCTAACCAACTACAGAAATCTGCTACAACTTCCGGCTAACATAAAGGAGATAAGATCGCGTATCGTAACCAACTATAACTAACTCCAAACAAACCCTTCCTGGATCTCGCCCCTTATCCAAAGAAGCAATCCGAGGATAACTCACACAGTTGGATTAGGGATGGTTCAGATTGTTGTGTCAATAAGCCTATTACTAGTCAAGTTATCATTAGTTAGGTGTAAGTTGTTCTGAGTACTTGTTAGCCAGTACTTTCACCAAGTCATCCATAACCGCGGAAAACACGGCTTCTCGAGAAGATTTAAACCTGCAGGGGTGCACCAATTTGGCCGTACACGTAAGAATAACTCGTCAGATGGAATGCCTTCCACCAAGCGGGGCACTCAACACAACTCAACTCTTCTTCGCATCAAGCCCAAAGAACCACATGCTGTGCGTGCGCGGCTAATCGAGCCCCACGACGAAAAGGGGACCCTCATAGCACTCTAAGACCACGCCGCCCTAAATGCCGACTACAAAAACTCCACCCTGGCCTCGGGTTCGTACCTGCATATGAGTGCATAAAATGGAAAGCCCGAACTAAGTGTGGCGATTTGGACGAGATGCGAATCGAATCAAATTGAGGGGGGCGCCCATACACGCTTCCCACATGCGGATAGTGCGCTCATCATGGATCAGTAGACAAGACCCTTTTCCTAATTAGGGTCGACACTAGCAGGCCTCAAAACCACGCCGGGCCTCCTGCCGGTGCCTTATCAGCAAATTATTATTACCTCAAAATTAACAGGTTGTTGTTTAACATCGAGCCCCAGAACATAATAGAAATATAGTAACAGAAAGTAACGGGTAACAGACTCGAGCAGAAACAACCCTAAGCATGCTAGTAAGACACGGGCAACAAACAAAGGGGTTATAGGTGTGGAGATGAGGCTATATCAGGGTTAAGGATAACATGTGATAGGTTCGTAACAGAAACAACTATTCAAAAGGCTAGCAGAAATAGACAACGGAAAGTATCGGTATCCAATGTTGAAAGGAACACAGTGGTTCATGTGAGTGAATACTTGCCTGCAAACTCAGCAGCCTGGTACTGAGCTAGATCCTCAGAAGGGGTGTCGTAAGGCTCGTCTGTCTCAACGTCGTCGTCTATCCGAGAAGAAGCAAACAAACAACACAGAGAGATAGACAATCAATAACATGGCATAATGCACAATCATGGGATGATGCATGACAATTTAATTGATGCATCAAAATAAACTAGTTGACATGGTAACAACATGATTAAATGGACCCACATGCAATTTGAGTTGCATATGAAAAGCCCATGAATTATGGTTGAAACAATTGTTTTACAACTAACCAATGGGTGATAGTGGATTAGTATGATGCATGGATGAGGAAAACAGAAAAATAACAACAATAGAACAATTTTGAAATAAGGTTTACCAAGTTTGGAATTTTAGTTATTAAGTTAAGAAATTTTGGTTCCTTAAAGGTGTTACACAAGCATTTGTTGTTTTCAGCAATTTAAATTGTTCCAAACAAATAACAAAATTCATATTTGAAAAGAGCACAAAATTTTAGGTGGATTGCATGTTTCAATTATTGAAAAAGGAATTACAATGATTTACTTATGAATTAAACAAGTTGAACAAGAATTAAATGAATTTAAAACAATTATGAATTTATTTGAATTTTATTTGTTCAAAACATTAATTCAAATTCATATTTGAAAAGGTTATGTTTTTCTGGTTTGAAAACATATTTTACATGTTCAAAAATAATTTAATTTGATCAAGTTATGAATTTAGCAAATTTTAAATGAGTTAAACAAGGTTTAAATTATTTAAGCAATTTTAATTATTCAAAACATGAAAAAAAATTATATTTGGAAATATGGTTCAAAATAGCATGGAAAACATATTTAATTTGGGTTATTTGAATTAAGTATGAATTAGTTATGCAATTAATCAAATTTCAAATGAATTGTTTGAATTTGAAATTTGAATGCATTTGAATTATTCAAAACAGAATACAAATGGTTTAAATAGATAGATAATTAAATTTGGTTCAACAAACATATTTTATTTACATTATTTGGATTTGTAAATTAAAAGTTATTAGCAATTTAAAATGAGGGATCAATCTGTGAATAAAAAGGACTTAATTTGAAAAAGAAAATGCTGAAAAACGTTTTTCACTCTGCAGCGGCTAGCTACAGCCACTGACAGAGGGCCCCTAGGCTGCGTGGCGCTCACGTGGCAGCAGAGGCCACTGGCAGGTGGCCCCTGCCTGTCAGCAGCCCAGCGAAAAAAGGTTGGGTTAATTTTGCGGGAGCAGGGATCGAACCTGCGCCCTTGCGCGCGCTCGCTATGCTGCTACTAGTGCGGTGAGCGATTCGTTCTTGTCAGTATAGCATGCGCAACGAGGTTATAGTTCAGTTTCATTAACTGAATTTTTAACTGCGCGCGCGTTACTGAACTTGGACAGAGATCGACGGTGGCGCAACGGCGGCGAGCTGCTGCAGCGTGGTTGTTGTGCCGTTTGGCTCGTGGAAGCGTGCGTGCGGGTGTGAGTGTGCTGGTGGACACGATGCAGAGAGGAGGGAGCGGAGAGGGATGGCCGCTGCTCACCTCGAGGGACAGAAGGTGGTGGTCGACGACGAGGTGGACGACGCGGACAGTAGACGGACGGCGCGGCGTTTCAGAGCCTGCTCCGGCTCGCTGAGGCGTCGAGGACGTAGAGGAAGCTGCGGGGGACTGATCCCTGCTGCTAGCCAGGGAGGAGGAGCACGGCAACGGCGGCGGGCATGGTGGATTCAGAGAGTGGAGCTCCGACGAGGTTCAGAAACGGAGGAGATAGGTGGCAGAGAGAGGTAAAAATGGCGGCGCTCTGCGAGGGAGAAGGGTGGTAGGTGGTCTAGGGCAGCTCGGGCTAGCTAGGCTAGGTTTTATAGGGCTTTGGGGCGAGTGCTGGCCGTTGCTGCGCGACGGCGCCGACATGGAGGCGCTCGGATGCTTGCCGTACAGGTTGACGATGACCGAAAAGGTATCGGGCCGCGGGGGAAGAAAATGGTAGGGCTCGAGCGCAGCCCACTGCCCCCTCGCTGGCAGTCTTTCTTTTATTTTGCTCAGCTGTTTTTTTTTTTTTTGCAGAAATAGAAATAGGAAGAAATAGATAGGTTTTTGGGTTAGGAAAAAATTAGAAAATTTTTGGTTAAGTTAGTTATTACAACAGCAACTAATTGCCAACTTTTGTTTTCAAAAAGTTCAAAAATAAAAAGAGGTTTGTAATTTGATTCAAATTTGAATGAATTTTGAGATTAAGTGACTTATTGAAAACAAGATTTAAATAGGGTGAACCCTATAGTTTAAATGGAAACAATGATTAGAATTGTTTTGGTAATTTTCATTAATTCCAAAAGGTTGCTGTTTGGAAATTGTGATTTGAATTTTGAATGCCATTTGAATTCAGTGGAATATTAAAGAACAAATTAATAGTTGAGCTTTTTATTTTTCATGGAAACAAATGGATGTTTTATTTGAACCTTTTATTTGGAAAGTTGTAAAATAACAAGTATGCAACAAAGGTTTGAATATTGGTTTGAATTTCAATTGTGAAAACAAATAAAAACAGATGCAAACAAAAGGAAAACAAATGGAAACAAATGCAAACAAGTAATGAGTATGATGAGATGATGCAAAACTTTAATAAAACAAGAAACAAACATGCTAGGGGTGGTTTTTCATACTTGGGATGTTACAAGTTTGATGTGATCTAACTTTATTATAACCATACTTGTCGAGGAAGTTCCAAGAGTTCACTTAGAATAAACATATTACTTCTTCAACTAAAGTAATACATGCAAACACTTGGTCATATTCACCTTCAAAAATATTTGAGTGACTATGTTAGTATTTTCCATTGTGGTTAGGGTAGGTCTACTAACTTCATCATCAAAGGGAAAATATTACTAAGTCTTGGGTTTTCCATTTGGGTCAATGGTTGGACAAAAAAATAACTTGTTATTCTTCAACTTGTATGGATTGCTTCTAGATCTCATGTGATTGCCTTCTTGAAGATCATCATCATGCCATCTAAGGTTGTTTCCTTCCTTGGTGTGGTGCTTATCTTGGTCTTGATAAATTCTTCATGGCTTTCACTTCACTAATTGGTTTGGGTATGGTATGGACACAAATACCACTAAGTCAATTGGAAAGAATATAAGAAGAAAGATAGAAAGAGAGAGGGAGATGTTTTCTTCTGAATTTCTTCACACTTGTACTTCTTGAGTTGCTTCTAGTTGCTGTGGAGTCTAAGTCTTCTCTTCAAAACTTCTTCATTGATCTTCCTTGTAGCTCTTCATGTTGCCACCAGGTTGAAAGTGAAGAACCTTCTATTTCTTGAGTCTTGTTTTCCATTTGCTAACTTGATGGATTCTTGAAGCAAGAATAGGGGGATGGAGGAGTAGATAAAACACTATAGTACTAGTGTTTGAGGTTCACTACTGGGTCTCTTATATGGTTTACATACTAGGGACTTGGTCTTGGATTCAAAATGGCCACAACAAACAATGGTAGAAAGAATAAAAACAAAAACTAAGGTATGATCAATTAGTGGTTCACTAAGATGAAGTTTTGGTCCAACTTACAAGGAAATGGTTCAAGGTTGTCCAAAAGGTTTAGGTACTGATGTCTCTGGTTAAAGGTTACCAAAAGGAGCAATTTTGCTTAAGAAAACATATTAAAATTATTTATAGAATTTAAACTAAGTCAAAATTGCTCAAATGGCCATATAATTCTAACTCGATTCTAAACTTGTTCAAATATTATTTTGGGCTCATGGATTTGTTAGTACTCTTTATAAGGAAACCAAAACAATTTAGTTTGCAAAAATTGGATTTACAGAATTTGAATTATGCCAAAATTCATCAAACAAACATATTTAAATTTGGACCAATTTAAGCTTGTCAAATTTGAATTTTAACAGTGCTAAAAGATTCTACACATTCTGGGGATTTCAAAAAGTCCAAGTTTTCTAATATTGGACTTATGAATCAAAAGTTATGAGGGTTCTAAGTTTCAGGGGCTTTTCTGCAAAAATTACAGGGACTGATCTTTTAAAACGAAAAGGTCAATCCGCGTGATATTGAAGGGAGCAATCTGATTGGTCCGTACCGTTTCGGCCGGATCTGTGCTCTGGGCCGTGGGATCTAAGGGGTGTGGGACGGCTCAGATCTAAATCTGCCACGCGGCTAAGTGGACCAAAATGGGCCGTGGGATGAGGATCCAAAGGACACAGATAAAAGGCCTTACAGCAGCGGCGCGAGCTGGCCGGAGATGGCGACCCGGTGGCGCGTGGCGCCGGAATTTCGACGATCTTGGCCCCCGGTGGTTTCCTGCTTGCGGAGAGACCTCTGAGGGGCGCGAGGCTTCGACGGGGACTCGATGGTGACGGTGGCTTCTGTCGAGGAGCTCTCAGGCGACGGCGCAATGGAGATCCCGCGGTGGATATGGACGTCCTCTTCCGACGAGCTCCCCCTCGTCGTTTCACTGCGAAAGAAAAGGGAAGGAGGGGTCACTGAGGTGCGCTCTTACTCGGGGAGTCGAATGGGACAAGGTAGAGAGGTAATGGCTCACAGTGGCGTCCGTATGCCGAGGTGGACGGCGGCGGCAGTGCAAACTCCGTCGAGGGATTGCGGGAGAAGGGTGGCGTGATTCAGATCTCTGGGAGAGGGGAAAAGGAGAGGGGGGTCGGGGCTTTAAGTAGAAACAAAGGGGGTGCACTTAGTGGCGTTAATCGCCCGTAATCAGGGCGCTTAAAATCGTCCGAAACGGACGTCGATTTCCTTCGCGTGGAGAAGATGACAACGTCATCTGTGACGTCAGCTGGTGGGTCCTGCTTGCCAGGGACATAGGGGGAGGAAGGTGGGCTGCGGTGCTTCTGCTGGGCCGTGGGCCTCTGCGCTTCGCGCGTGTGCGAGAGAGAGGGGTGGGGAGGGGTTTGGGGCTGGGTTGTTTTCCTCTTTTTTTTCTTTTCCTTTTTTTTCTGTTTTCTTTAATAAACCATAATTATTTATTTATAAAGCCAATGAGTTCAAATTTTGTGTCTATGGTTTTGTAAAAACAAAACCTTTCAAATGAAAACAATTGTGTGATGTTTGTAACACACTTAAAATAATTTATTTTCAAAATATGATTTAATTACTAATAGCTACTTAATACCATTTTTAAATATAAAAAAATATAAATAATGGTCAATTAAATTTTTAGTGGCGTCCTATAAGTTATTTTTTTAAAAAAATAATTATTAATCATTTGATTATAATTTTATATTTTTAAGAGTGATTGCTAATAGCAACTTATTGCCACTTTCTAAACAGAAAATAATTAATTGTAAAAAGGCCAGGTATGTTTTTTTTAAAAGACATATCACATTTGAAAACATAATATCTAGCTAAACCATTTTACATTATTAAGGTTTGAAATGAAATTATCAGGTCACGTAACAATTCTCAAGCTCATATAATATATAATGATGGTGAAAAACAATTCTTAGGGTTTTGAAATCCTCAAGTTTCAAATTCTATGAAAACATTTCAAAGGTAATGATATGAAAATCTTTTTATGCGGTATGTTTGTTAAGGAGAAAAGTATCTTTGATTAAGTGTAACTTATTTAGGGCTTTTAGAAAACAGAGGAATTTGGGTTATCAATTCCAACAACATTGGAAAAAGAATTAATGTTTACCTTGTGTTTGAGTTTTATTTGGTTTTTGGTGACTTGCATAACCTGAAAACAAAAAGTTTCAAATTTTTGTGATTTTTGCATTATCCAAAAATCAGGGATGTTACAGACTACCACCCTTAAAAGAAATCTCGTCCCGAGATTTGGGAAGGCTAGAAAGAAAGATTTGGGTAACTGGATTCCAAAACAACATGGTGGGCTACCACCCTTAAAAGAAACTTTTGTGGGTAGTCTAATTTCATTAGATTGGAGTGTAGATGGATTCTAGATTAGCTTGAGTATATCTTTCCTTTGTGGTAGAGGTGTAGACCAACATAGGTATTGTCGTGGTGGTGTCACGGCAGATGCCATAGGATGGCTAAAGATGTGGGAACGATGGACGCTGGAGGTGTCCGGGGAGGGATCACGCGACGAGTAGCCGCGTGAGGTAAGATCCACACAACACAAACAACACGATGTACCCAGGTTCAGGGCCCTCGTGAGGAGGTAAAACCCCTACTCCTGCCTTTCTCTGTGTATTATGATGTCTCTCCGAGTAGCCACAGTACAAATGGTATCTCTACCGAGTAGCCTCTCTCTCCTCTCCGGGTAGAGCTAGGTCAAGAACTTAGGGTTTCTAGGGCTCCAAAATGAGCGTGGAGCAAGATCCCTCGCGCAGGAGGCGGCGGGGCACCTTATATACACGGTGCCCAGCCGGATACGTCCAAATACGAACAAGTGTCGACATAGTGTGCACATCGTCCTTTCTCCGAGTACCCGCTGACAGCTTTGGTTCCTAATCTTGGCTGCTTCTGTAAAGTCGTTGGGCAAAACTAGGGGACAGACTGGTATCACTGTACCTAGGCACAGAGTAGGCCCCCCTTATCCTGCCACGGCCTGCTTCCATGCTGTCACTGTCAGGCAGGCCGGTCCCAGATGAACAGTAGTTCGAATGCTGCCAAGTACGGACCCAGGATACGCGGGATCCTGTGTCAGAACGGCTCCTTTGACTTTCTGGCCCGAGTAGGTTCCCGCCAATTGTTCCCGCCAATTGTACTCGGGCCAAATCTTCTACTCGAAAGAATAGAACTCGATTGATATCTCCTTCTGGTCATCTTGAGGTGAGACCGAGTAGCAGCCGACCGGGTAGCGAGTACCAGGTAGTCGGCTACTCGACCAAACCTCTCTTCTGTAAGCTGCCTTTACCACCTGTCTTTACCCTACTCGGGGGTAACCCCCCGACAGCAGTCCCCGAAGCTGGTTGAGTCTTGCGAACTTGTTCACTAGGCTCTGCCAGCTTAAAACCAGCCTTTGCATCTCAGCCCTTGAACCTCAAGATGCCGAGTAGAACCTCCGAGTAGCTATATGGAAAGTACCTTGAGTTTCCTCTCTTCCGAGTAGCACTTGCTTTCTACTCTGTAACCGAGTAAAAAGACTTAGAGAATTTTCTGGATTTGAGCCGTTGCGTCGCAGAGCACAATCCAGCCCTTCGCGCAGCAACTGCACACGTGTCAAGCATCCACGACCTTGTCGTTTCGTTGCCCAGGACACGACCTGCCACGCGTCCAGTTTTCACGCAGTGGGCCCACCGGCCGTCATGTCCCATCAAGTGTAGTTATAGACCATGATTCGGTGGTGGGATCAACTGCGGCCATTACGCGCGCAACCGGCGCTTGTGTGCGTTTCTAGCCGGCCACAGGATCCACCCCACGCCACAATCGATCCCACTTCCACGACGGTAACGGTAAACTCGCGGAGGAGATATAAATACCTCCGCCGGTAACTTCCTTTTCCCCTTCCCTTGCACTATTCCTCCTTCGTCTCCTGCTCTTCTCCGCCACCGAGCTCTCCGCCGCCGCGCAAGCTTTCACGCCGCCGCGGAATCAATCCCCCAAACAACTCCCCTCGAAATCTTCCACTCCTTCCACCCGCAGCAATGGCCAAAGCTGGCTGGGCCGGCTCCTCCGTCACCGCGGAAGATTGCGCCTGGCTCGTCAATACCAGGCGAGTCCCTCCCGGCGTGGAGTGCCGGGCGCCAGACGGTGAAATCGTGCCATCCCCGCGGGAAGGAGAGCGCGTCGTCTTCCTGTCGCATTTTGAGCGCGGGTTCGGATTGCCCGCCTCCGATTTCCTGCGGAAGTTCCTCAATCATTTCGGCATCCAGATGCATCATCTGCCCCCCAATGCCGTCGTCTTCCTCGCCTACCACGCCGTGGTCTGCGAGGCCTTCCTCGGCATCCGGCCCACGTGGGAGACGTGGCTCAGGTACTTCCACTTGCGCCAGCAATCCACCGGGAAGAAGGACTCCGCGGGCGTCGCCCGCGCCACCGACACCGGCTGCGCCATGATGGTGCAGCGGTCCGGGACGAACCACCCCCGCATCAAGGGGCTGGACTCCGTCAAGCTGTGGCAGAAGACGTTCCTATACGTCAAGAACGTTGCCGCCGCGGAAGGAGCCAGGGTGGACGATCGAATCAACTTGCCCGTATGGAGCAATCGCGCTCCGATCGGGATGTACTGGAAGGATAAGCCCGTCAATGACGAGGACGCCATCGAGATGGAGAATAGACTTGGCTGGTTGAAGGCGCAAGGCCTCAAGAATGACGATCCGGTGGCTTGCTGGATCCAGCGCCGAGTGCTGCCCTTGCAGGAGCGCTGCCATCTCATGTGTTACATGGGAGGCCCCCGCGACTGCACCAGGACAACCACCATCGAGATCGACAACATCGATGTTCCCTGGCACGCAAGGAACATCTTGACGACAAATCTTGGCGACCACTGGCAATACGGGTTCGTCCCGTACAGCCGTACAAAGCCAATTGAGCGGGTACGCCTTTCTTACTTTGCTCTCTGCATTTACTTTCCGAGTAGCCAATTCCTCCTCCTGCCGCGAGTAGCGATCGTTTTCTGCACCGAGTAGGATACTTAGCCGAATTGCGTAGGCTTAATGCGCTTCGTGCTTGCACGCCTTGCCGGATAGCCTACTTGAGAACAATTCTTAGGCTCGATGTGCTTTATACCTGCACGCCCTTCCGAGTAATACCTTTCAGCAAACATGCTTAGGCTTAGTATGCTTTGTGTTTGCACGCCTATCCGGGTAGAATGCTTAGTAAACTGCCTAGGCTTTGTGTGCTTTGTACCTGCACGCTTATCCGAGTAGAATTCCTTCCCTGGTACTCGGCTAGTCTGTGATCCTTCTCTGTTTTTCAGGTTCTCACTCGCCAGATAATCGAGAGCTGCGAGGTTTTTGAGGGCAACTGGTCTCCTGATCGTGAGGAGGACGATGTGCCCTCTCTCGATGCCGCGGAGCAGTCCAACCTCTCTCGCTCCCCCACTACTGACAAGCGCGACGCTCTCCGCACCTGGTCTGATGAAGACTTTGACGGTAACTACACTTTCATTCTGTTTGCTTCCGAGAAGCACCAGTCCCTCGTTTGCTGTTTCTGATTCTTTCCTCTTTTCTCTTGGATTCTCAGATGAAGTTGCCGCGGAAAAGGACGACGAGGACGAAGACGAGAACGAGGGCGATGCGCCCCTAGTCGTCAAGCCTCTGTCCGTCGCCGCTCCTGAGACCCGCAAACGGACTGGTAGCGGAGCACCAGCGCCTCCTGCCAAGAGGAAGAAGCCCGCCGAGAAGAAGGTGGTCGTGAAGAGGTCCAGACGAGAGCTCAAGTCCACCACCGCGTAAGCCCTCCTCTCGGTCGCATCCCTTCTCGCGCTCTGCTATTCTTCCCAAATTCCTTCTAATTTCTGGTTTCTTCCTTCTTTACAGACCTGCCATGGATGCGAGCGCAGCTCTCGCGTCCGACCAAGCTAAGGA
This sequence comes from Alopecurus myosuroides, assembly GCA_028641055.1. NCBI lineage: Eukaryota > Viridiplantae > Streptophyta > Magnoliopsida > Poales > Poaceae > Alopecurus > Alopecurus myosuroides. Next base: position 354,398,170 of record CM054058.1, read on the forward strand.
ATCATCAGTACCTCTGATCAACATCGATGATGATGAGGACCACACCGCCAACGCTGCTGCTGCCAATCCACAGGCCGCCGATGCACAAGGAGCAGAGTCAGAGCCAGCGGCGCAGGACACCACCGTCCACCATGAGAGACCCCCTTCTCCTCCGGCTAGCAATGCCGAGGAGAACCAAGATCAAGAGATGCAAGACAACACCGCCGCCGAGCGGCCTGAAGCAGAGCAAGAGCAGCCCACCACAGGGGCTGCTGCACAAGAGAATCTCGCTACCGAGCAGCGAGTAGAAGACACCACCGCCACGGATGCCACCACAAGAGATGCTTATCCATTGAGCAGCGTGCAGCCGGGCGACGCACCAAGTAGCGCCCAGCCAGGAGCTGCAGCAGGCGACGAATCCGCGGCGCCACCCACTGCGCAAGGCCCTACACCGCCGAACTCCTCCTCGCCGCCGCAGACCAAGGATACATCCAGCCCTCCTGCCGGGCGGGTGACCAGGCAACGAGCCCTGGATGCTCTGAAGGGTGAGGTTGACAGAAGGGCAGCCGAGAAGGAAGCTGCTGAGAAAGCCAAGGCCGAGAAGGAAGCTGCTGAGAAGGCCAAGGCCGAGAAGGAAGCTGCTGAGGGGGCCAAGGCCGAGAAGGAAGCCGCCGAGAAGGCGAAGGCCAAAGCTGACGGGAAGAAAACTGAAGATCCCGAGAAGGAAAGGACGAAGAAGCGGTCCAGAGACCAAGTGCCGCTACCAGCCTCAGGTGGAGCACTCGTGATCCACGAGTCTGGCCCGATTCCCGCCGCGCTCTCAGCTGATGCTCGCGCTGCTGGCCAGCCTTGCTACCCGGAGTACATGATTGAGGTTAGCCATCAGCACTCAATCGGCTTCCCTCCCAAGGACAAAGCTTTAGCTATCCAGAGGGGAAGGAAGGTTGTAGCCATGAACTCCCCTCCTCCAGATCCAAGCCAACCCCAGTCTGTCAACATCGCTTCTCGTGGAGTCCAAGACAAACCAATAACTTCAAAAGGCCTTGAGCAGGTACTGGACACCATTGGCTTCATCGACGCCAAATGGGATAGCAAGGTTCTCGGCGTGGAGAAGTGGCACGGTCTTAGCCTTGGCGGCATCGACCACATGCGCGTGGACTGGAACAAGGTTGACCTGGGACGCAATCCCATGTCCGTCTCCACCGAGACCGCGACACTCGCAGCCAAGATGTTCCTGCACCGCAAGAATGCCGAGGACATTGAGCAGGCCTACGCAGTAAGTTTTCCTTATCTTTTCCGAGTTGAATTTTCTTCTCTTCTATTCGCCTTTCTGCTCCTTTCCATCACTCCCAGTCCCCGAGATTCTAGCCGAGTAGGTGGATACTCTCCGAGTAGCCTCCTACTCGGGTTGAATCTACTCTGCTTTTTCTAACTTGCCTCTTCTCGCTTCTCAGGATAGCGTCCTGAAGCGGACCAACCTATACCGCCATCTTCTCTGGAACCACTCTATCGCCAGGAGGCGAATTGCTGCTTTAGAGAAGGAGAAGGCAGTTGCGGAGGCAGCCAGCAAGAACGCCAACGACAGCACCCAGCAGCTGACTGAAGTGCAAGGTACGCTTTTAGCTGTGCGGTTCATGCGTTTTTTGTTTACGCTCGCTTATGCTTTCTTTTGCGCTAACCTTTTCTACTCTACAGAGAAACTGAAGAGCCTAGCCGAAGAGCACGAGAAATGCCGCACTTTCGTGAAGAACGCCGAAGCCACCATCAAAAGGCTGGAAGGTGAGTTTGTTGTTTACTCGGTTCGATCTTGAATCTGTTTCTTCACTGCTTCTCTATTGACCTTGTCTGGCTCTTCGCAGAAGATCACAAGTTGTTTGCTGAGGCACACCAAGATTGTGTCAAACCAGCAGAGGTGCAGAACCAACTGTCCAACCAGGCCGCTGTGTTGCTGAAGGATCACGCCACCGAGACCGAGAAGCTGCAACTCCAGTTGCAAAAGGCACTCCAGGATGCCATCAACATTGGCGCCGAGAGGGACAGAGCAAACGCCGAGAAGGCCAAGGCCGAGACCACTTTCAGAGCCAAGGAGAGGGCCCTTGAGCAGGAATGCGAAACTTTAAAGAAGACCAACGCTGATCTCTTCGCTCAGATGGATAGCTTGCGCCTGATCCAAGAAAAGCACATTTCTAACGAGGAGTCCTGGAAGACCCAGCTGCAGCGGCTGCGCAACGAACTGTCCGGTAAGTCTTTTCTTCGCTGCTTCTTTTCTTCACGGTTGTATTTCTTCTCGGTTTTCCTCTACTCGGTTCTTCTCTTCTCGGTTCTGAAGTTACCGCATGCTATTTCAGAGATCTGGCCTCATCTTGACTCCCCTTCTGCGCCTACGGTGGCCAAGGCCAAAGCAGCTCGCCTTGCGAAAGGTGAGGCAGCAGATACCAGAGCCGAGATCGAGGACAGCTTGCTGGTGCTCAAAGGCTATTTCGAACAGCTGGCTGGCGTCGGAACTGACTTGGTGCACGAGGGCTTTGAGCTCCACAGGCTATTTTGGCCTCATGATCTTCAGCCAACCACCATGAAGGGCCTAGCCTTCAAGCTGAAGAATGTGAAGAAAGAGTTGAAGAAGTGGCGTGCTTCGGGAGCCCGGGCCGGTGCGGACGTGATGCTTCTCTGCATAGCATCCTGGTATGAAAACCTCAACATGCAGCTCATCCGCGGGAAGCGCAATAATTCCAAGTGGGAGGTAGATCCCGACTGCGTGGCCACACGCAAGCAGATCGCCTACGAGGTCGCGGAGTGCACTGAGACGGAGACCTTCATCGAGGGCCTCCCCGAGCCCGACACCGAGTACGAAGAGGAAGAGGAAGAGGACGACGAAGTAGAATCCGACTTGGAAGGCCTCTTCGAATCTCCTAAGGGCAAGGCCGGGAAGGGGAAGAACGTCGCCGTCGCGAGTAGCGATGAGGACGAGTACGCCCACATCGACACCGCCGCACTCGACTTTGGCACCTCCTCAGGTGCTGCTCTCGACGACACGGTGCCCCCTCCTGGCCACGCTTCAGGCTCCTCTTCGGCTCCAGGACTCGTCTCGGTGGCCACGGCCACTTCTGAGCAGGCGGCCACCCAGCATGATGCCGAGATGAAGGAATCCGCCACCGTCCAGACGGAAGCGGATGCCACCCATGCCAGCACCGAAGAAACAGCTGCCACGACCGCCACCGAAGAAGCTGCTGCCAAGACCACCGCCGAAGAAACAGCAGCCAAGGCCAGCGCCGAGAACACTGCCTCCTCATCTTGAAGCAACCTGCAGTCTCTTTCAACTCGAACACTTATCAGATCCCCGGGATGCCGGGAGCAGATGTAATAGACTATCTTTGTTTTGCTTGCTACACAGTTTTTATGCCCACTCTGTTTATTTCGAATTTAATCAATTTGAACGATGCTGGCTTAATGCCGAGTTGCGTTTCCATGCGAGTCCCCGAGTTGCATTTCTTATTCACCCTATCTTTTCATCTCTGCTCTACCCGCGACTTGTCGCTTTTTTGGTATTCGAGTCACAAGAATCAAGTAGTAGGGCTGCAAATACTTAGCCGCTAGAAACAATCATGGTAACGCAGCCCACCACTTAGCCGAGAAGACGAAAACAGGGAATAAAAAGTAACAAACAATCTACTCGGTTCCTGCACTCTTTCTTCCTTAGCAATTTTCGTGTGCTCATTGACCTTTTGCTTGTTCTCTTGCTTGCCATGAAGCCGGGTTTCGGACAGCAGCAGAGTCGAAGAGTTGGCATATAGGTTTAAACACAGTACTCAATGCATTTATGAGTTCTGAAGTGGAGCAACCGAATAGACAAAGGACCAAGCCGAGTAGAAACACTTAGAGCAATTTTGGACGAGGGCAGTCCCCGAGAACAATTTCAGATTGCAGAGTAGAATTTCAACTCGGATAAGAGGGTACATACACATCTTTGCTTACGAATGAAAACGACGAAGTAGAGCTACATTCCAAGGGCGCTTGGTTTCCTCTCCAGCTTTATCTGCCCTGTTCGCCTGCGATGGGCGCACATCTACAAGGTAGTACGCATCATTGTGCAGCTCTTTGCTCACAATGAAAGGCCCTTCCCAAGGAGGAGACAACTTGTGCATCCCGGCTGTGCGCTGCACCAGCCTAAGGACCATGTCTCCTTCTCGGAAAACCCTTGGGTTCACCTTTCGGCTATGATAGCGCCGCAGGTTTTGCTGGTAGATAGCCGAACGTGACAGAGTCAGCTCTCTTGCTTCTTCAAGCAGGTCAACGTCGTCTTCTCGAGCTTCTCTCGCCTCCACCTCAGTATAGAGGGCTACTCGGGGGGAGTCATGCTCTAAGTCTATTGGCAACACGGCCTCAGCCCCGTATACCAAGAAGAATGGCGTGTAGCCGGTTGACCGGTTAGGGGTAGTCCTTAGACTCCACAACACCGCTGGCAACTCTTCTAGCCAACACCCAGGTGTTTTCAGCAACGGCTCGATCAGCCTTGGCTTTATGCCTGCCAGTACCATTCCATTTGCTCTCTCAACTTGCCCATTGGAGGCAGGGTGCGCGACTGACGCAACGTCTAGTCGGATATGCTTATCTCTGCAGAATCGCACCATTGCCCCCTCTGCAAAGTTGGTGCCGTTGTCGGTGATGATACTGTGCGGGTAGCCATATCTCATGATCACATCCTTCACAAACTTCACAGTTGTGACCCCATCGCACTTCCGAATAGGTTTCACCTCAATCCACTTGGTGAACTTGTCCACCATGACCAAAATATGTGTCATATTGCCTTTAGCCGGCTTGAAAGGACCAACCATATCCAAGCACCAAACAGCAAATGGCCATGTGATAGGAATTGTCTTCAACTCGGAAGCAGGCATGTGAATCTTACTTGCGAACATCTGGCATCCGTTGCACTTCCTCACAATATCTTCAGCTTGCTGCAGTGCAGTGAGCCAGTAGAAGCCATGCCGAAAAGCTTTCTTGACCAATGCCCGAGAAGAGGCGTGATGCCCACATTCCCCTTGATGTATCTCCACCAGAATTTCTTCTCCTTCCTCTGGGCTCACACAGCGTTGCAGCACGCCGGTGGCACTTCTCTTGTGCAGCACATCTCGGACTATGGTGTAGCCCTTGGATCTTCTCTGAATCTGCCTCGCAGTCACCTCATCTTCAGGTAAAGTGCCGTCCCTTAGAAAGGATAATATGGGCATAGCCCAACTCGGTGTCTCCCGTATGGGAAACACTGGTTCGTCCAGTTCCATTGGGATAGGCTCTTGCGGTTGCCCAGGAGGAGTAGGAGCGCTTCTTTGCAGCCCAGACCGATTGGCGAGAACTTCTTCAATGAATGCAACAGCCTCTGGGTTGAGGGCGGCAGTCCCCGAGTACGGAGCGGCAGTCCCCGAGTAAGGAGTGGCAGTCCCCGAGTAAGGAGTGGCAGTCCCCGAGTAAGGAGTGGCAATCCCCGAGTAAGGAGTGGCAGTCCCCGAGTACGGAGCGGCAGTCCCCGAGTAAGGAGTGGCAGTCCCCGAGTAGAGGACGGCAGTCCCCGGGTTCCCTGCAGCACTCTCCCAGTCAATTTTCATTGGGTCAGATTCTTCACTTGGCAGAGAAGGAACAAAGATGGATTCCGAGTTGGGGGAAGGCTTGATGGATGGCTTCCTCAAATGCTCCAAGGCAATCCCTGCCGGGATGGACTGCCGAGAAGATCCCAACTTGGATAGCTCGTCTGCTGCTTCGTTCTCTGCTCGGTGAACGTGCTGGAACTCACAGCCTTCGAAAAACCCAGTCATTGACTGCACCAGGAAGCGATACGATGCCATGTTGGCATCCAAAGCATCCTAGGTACCCGAGACTTGCTGTACCACCAGATCCGAATCGCCATAGCATATAATGCGCTGCACACCAACCTCCTTCGCTACTCGCAAACCATGCACCACCGCCTCGTACTCGGCTACATTGTTGGACGCCTTGAAATGGATCTGCAGCACGTACTTGAGTTGATCCCGCTTGGGTGATGTAAGCACAACGCCAGCGCCAAGGCCTTCTTTCACCTTTGAGCCATCAAAGTGCATTTTCCAATAGTTGGAAACTGGAGCAGGAGGTTCATACTGCATCTCGGCCCAGTCCACAAGAAATTCCGCCAGGACCTGAGACTTGATTGCTTCTCTTCTCGCATACGCGGGAGCGTACGCGGCTAGCTCAATCGCCCACTTGGCTACTCTGCCACTCGCCTCCTTGTTACCCATGATATCCGAGATGGGAGCAGAACTCACAACAGTGATGGGGTGCTCCTGGAAATAATGTTTCAGCTTCCTGGCGCCCAGGTACACACCATATGTCATCTTCTGGTAGTGCGGATAGTTTTGCTTGGAACTGGACAGCACTTCACTGAGATAATAGACTGGGCGCTGCACACTCTTGCCTTCTTCTTCTCGCTCCACGACTATCACCACGCTGACTACTCGGTTAGTCGCAGCAATGTACAACAGCATAGGCTCCTTGGGCAGCGGACTAGCCAAGACGGGAGCGCTAGCTAGCATTGCTTTCAGCTCATTGAATGCCACATCCGCCTGCGGAGTCCAGACGAACTTGTCACTTTTCTTCATCAGCTGATATAGAGGCAGAGCCTTCTCGCCCATTCGGCCCAGAAAACGGCTCAGAGATGCCAGACAACCCGTGAACTTTTGCACATCTTTCAGTGATCTCGGCAAAGACATGCTCTCAATAGCTTTTATCTTAGAAGGATTGGCTTCAATGCCCCGACTAGAAACCAGAAAACCGAGTAGCTTTCCGGCCGGTACACCAAAGGTGCACTTACTCGGATTCAGTTTCATTTTGTACCTGCGTAGGTTAGCAAAGGTTTCCTCCAGGTCGGCAAGCAGAGTATGTGTTTTATTCGTTTTGATGACAATGTCATCTACGTACACCTGCACATTCTTGCCGAGCTGATCATGCAAGCATTTCTGCATGCATCTCTGATAGGTTGCACCCGCATTCCTCAAGCCAAAACACATGACACGATAGCAATAAGCCCCGTACGGGGTAATGAAAGCAGTCTTTATTTGATCAGCAGGGTTGAGTGCAATCTGGTGGAAACCAGAGTAGGCATCTATGAAAGACAACAGTTCACAACCAGCAGTGGAATCGATCACCTGATCGATGCGAGGTAGCGGGAAAGGATCCTTGGGGCATGCCTTGTTCAAGTCGGTGTAGTCGACACACATGCGCCATGCAGTGGCAGCCTTGGGATCTTCCTTTTTCTTCTCGACCATGACCGGGTTGGCTAACCAGTCCGGATGCAGCACTTCCATGATGAAGTTACTTATCAGCAGCTTGGTGATCTGATCACCGATGGCCTTCCTTCTCTCATCTCCGAAACGTCGCATAGCCTGCTTCACGGGCTTGGCGTCAGGACGCACATGCAAAGAGTGCTCAACCAACTCCCTCGGGACTCCTGGTAGATCTTCATTGGTCCAGGCGAACACATCCCGATTCTCACGGAGGAAGTGGATGAGCGCGCTTTCCTATTTCTCCGCCAACCCGGAACCAATGATGGCCACGCGCTCCGGGAACTCGGGGTCAACCTGGACTGTCTTGGTCTCCTTGGCAGCTTGGAAAGCAGTACCATGCTGGGTACTCGGCACACCTTGTGCGCCAGCTTGTGCGGACTGAGCCATGGCCACCACCTCGTACATCTTCTTCTTCTCGGCAGCAATCACCATCGATTCCGCCAGCTGGGAGCTAGCAGAGGCACACTCCATGGACTTCTTGTAATCTCCCGAGATGGTGATGATGCCATTGGGACCAGGGATCTTCATCTTCAGATAAGCCATATGAGTAGAGGCCATGAACTTTCTCAGAGCAGGCCTGCCGAGTAGAGCGTGATAAGGGCTCTGATGATCCACCACTTCAAACTGCAGGCGCTCTGTGCGGCAGTTCTCCCGAGTACCGAATAGCACATCAATCCACACTCGGCCAATCGGATTGCACGAGATCCCGGGCACAATACCATGGAAGGTGGTCTTGCTAGGCAGCATCATGTTCTCGGCCAGGCCAAGCTTCTCGAGTGTGTCCTTGTACACAATGTTGATGCTGCTGCCGTTGTCGATTAGCACCTTGCTGAACCTCACATTCTTCTCGGGACCCAGGAAGGTAGGATCCAGCACCAAAGCGTAGGTACCCGGATTGGGCATCACCTTGGGATGATCTGCTCGGGTCCACCTGATCTCCTGGTCACACCAATACATGTAGTGAGGAACAACAGGAATCACTGCATTGACCTCCATGGCCCGCCTGTGCTGTGATTGCTTGTCGACTGCCTCAGAAGTGAAGATCATATAGCTTTCATGGTGCTCTTGGTACTGGTTGGAGCCATTGCCCCCATTGTTGCCATTGTTGTTGTTGTTGCCCTGATAGTTGTTGTTGCCTCTGTTGTTGTTGTTGCGGTTGTAGTTGTTGTTGTTGTTGCGGTATCTCTCATTGTTGAAGTTCCGGTTGGCTCCTAAAGCCACCTGGTTGACATTCTCTCTTCTCGGGTAGACTGGCGGCCGAGTTGCGGGTGCGCGAGTAGGCTGAACAGTAGCATTGGCGGCTGGCAGAGGAGGAGGAGGAGGCAAGCCATCACTCTTGATCACGTCCCACCATTCGCATTGCCGAGTAGTGTGGTTAGCAGGCCTCGAGGGATGATGAGTGTGAAAGCTGCATGGGCCATCCTTCATGTCGTCAAAGACAAACTTCTTCGGCTGCTCGGAGTTCCCGCTACCCGACTGAGAGGCGCGAAATGGCTTCTTGTTGCCTTGGCCCTGGTTCTGGTTCTGCCCGTAGGCTCCAGCAGGTTTCTGCCTTTGGCCACCACTGCCTCCAACATTCACTGCATTCACCTCTTCGGGATCATACCGAGTATCTACTCGGCGCTTGTTGCGGAACTCGTTGCGCTTGCTGCTGTTGAAGTTTCTTCTCGGCTCAGAGGAGTCCATCAGTGGCTGAGTGGGATCACCGAGTGCGTACTGATCCGCAATCTTGATGGTCTCGGCCAGGGTGTTCGGCATCTCTCTCTGCAATCTCTGCCAAAGCATGCTGCCATGTCGGCAACCCTGCGCAAACCAAGTGATGGCCTGTGCTTCATTCACGCCCTCACAAGTGTTCCTTAAGGTGCTCCACCGAGTAAGGTACTCGCGGTCCGTCTCGTCTTCTCGCTGCCTGCAAGCCGACAGCTGCTGGGGCCTATTCGGCCTCTTGTATGTACTCGTGAAGTTGCTGATGAAGGCATCCGAGAAGTCCAGCCAGCAGTTAATGCTGTTCTTGGGCAAGTTGTTGAGCCAAGTGCGAGCTGGACCCTCTAGCATCTGCGGCACATAGCGTACCGCCCATCTCCTGTTGCCATTCGCGATATGGACCGCGGTGACGTAATCATTGAGCCAATCTTCAGGCTTGGTGCTGCCGTTGTAACTCTTGGTGCCCCTTGCAAGCTGGAAGCCCTTCACGGAAGGCTCGTTCATGATGCGCGGGCCAAAGCACTCGGGGCCAGGAGGACCCGTGCTCTCAAGCCGCGCCGACAAGCTGATACGGTCCAGCTGGTGCCTTGCATCTCCAGGCGCCAACACGCGCTCACCAACACGGTCATGAATATCATAACCAGCCATCTCCATAGCCGAGTAGCCATCATCATACCTATCCACCTGCATAGCTGCAGGCTGCTCCACCGGGTTGGCGACTGGTGCCACTGGGCGCGGCTGCTGCCTCTGCCGAGTAGGCTGAGCTGCGGGTTGCCGAGAAGTACCCGGACGCGCGGCTTCTCGGGCACGGCTTTGAGCTTGATGGGCTTGAGAGCCTGCTCTTGCAGCGTTGTGTTCCTGCCCGGGCTGCTACGGCACAGCAACCTGTTTCGCGGCAGCAGCCGGGTCATACACCTGCATTTGCCTGTCTCTACCCGAGCGCCCGCTGCGACTCTTCTCGCGGCTAGGATGCGGAGATGAGGCTTGATCGTTAGATCTTGCCGCGTGCGAGTGAACCACCTGCGAAGCTCCAGCTCCCGGGTTGGCCTTCCGGAACTCCTCGTTCTGCCTAGCGGCCTCCAACACCAACTCGTTGAGCCTCTCCTGCTGCCTGAGACGCGCCTCTCCATCCAGGCGCGGCAACTCGGCAGCCACGGCCTGTGCAGCTCTGAGCGTCTTGGCGGGTGTGCTGTACCTTGGCCTTGTGAAGGTGTTCGCGGTGGCGGACTGCGCGGGTACCTCCACAACTGTCGCCATCTCGACACCCAAGTTACGCCGCGTAGCGCCTACTCTGCTGGGCCTCCTGGCGACCGGCGTGAAGCCGTGAGCCTTGTTGTACTCGAGCTGGTCTAAACTCAGCTCGAGCCTGATCTTCTCCAACTCCGCCTGCTCGGCAAGCAGCTCCTGGCGTTGCCGCTCGAGCTGCTCCCTCGCGGCTAGGAGCTCGATGTCGGTGGGAGTAGGCATACCAGCTCGCGCAGCAGACGCGGGGATGACCGTTGACGTGGAAGGCGGCAGGTTGCTCTCCTTCTCGTAGGGCCGGTGATTCCTGCCACCAGCAGGCGGTTCGTCAACCTCCTCGACAACGGCCGCAGCGCCAGTAGCAGCTGCGCCAGTGTTTGCCGCCAAGCCCGTCACCATCACCTCAGCGCAGCTTGCAGAGCTGCATGCAGGCCTTCCGCGAGCAGCAATCACCGCGGGAGGATCCTCCGCGTCATGCACCAGCTCGGGGTAGGCGCTGTTGGCGACGGTGGCGACGTAGACGAGATGAGAGCCGAAGGAGATCACTGAGCCGCCCTCCGGCATGGCCATGCCGCCGAAACAGCCGGCGTTGTCGGTGACGAAGTCGAAGGAGCCGAATCTGTGGACAAGGCCACAAACTACGCGCTCCGCCGAAGAAGATCCCGTCCGAACAGAAACTCCAACCAGCGCCGCTGGTTGCCCCACGGTGGGCGCCAACTGTCGTGGTGGTGTCACGGCAGATGCCATAGGATGGCTAAAGATGTGGGAACGATGGACGCTGGAGGTGTCCGGGGAGGGATCACGCGACGAGTAGCCGCGTGAGGTAAGATCCACACAACACAAACAACACGATGTACCCAGGTTCAGGGCCCTCGTGAGGAGGTAAAACCCCTACTCCTGCCTTTCTCTGTGTATTATGATGTCTCTCCGAGTAGCCACAGTACAAATGGTATCTCTACCGAGTAGCCTCTCTCTCCTCTCCGGGTAGAGCTAGGTCAAGAACTTAGGGTTTCTAGGGCTCCAAAATGAGCGTGGAGCAAGATCCCTCGCGCAGGAGGCGGCGGGGCACCTTATATACACGGTGCCCAGCCGGATACGTCCAAATACGAACAAGTGTCGACATAGTGTGCACATCGTCCTTTCTCCGAGTACCCGCTGACAGCTTTGGTTCCTAATCTTGGCTGCTTCTGTAAAGTCGTTGGGCAAAACTAGGGGACAGACTGGTATCACTGTACCTAGGCACAGAGTAGGCCCCCCTTATCCTGCCACGGCCTGCTTCCATGCTGTCACTGTCAGGCAGGCCGGTCCCAGATGAACAGTAGTTCGAATGCTGCCAAGTACGGACCCAGGATACGCGGGATCCTGTGTCAGAACGGCTCCTTTGACTTTCTGGCCCGAGTAGGTTCCCGCCAATTGTTCCCGCCAATTGTACTCGGGCCAAATCTTCTACTCGAAAGAATAGAACTCGATTGATATCTCCTTCTGGTCATCTTGAGGTGAGACCGAGTAGCAGCCGACCGGGTATCGAGTACCAGGTAGTCGGCTACTCGACCAAACCTCTCTTCTGTGAGCTGCCTTTACCACCTGTCTTTACCCTACTCGGGGGTAACCCCCCGACAGGTATGTTGAACTACCTTTGACACTGAGGGGTCACTCTTTGGGTCAACCAAAAGCCTTTGGTTCACACTCAACTTGGTATTTTGATATCCTTGACAATCTTCCATCTTGTTGTTGTCATCCTTGAAGGCAAACGTCGTGCTATTTCTAAACAAACTCTCATGTAACACAAACTGGGTAGTTGTGTTTCTTCATTACTTCTTCTCTTGGTGTAGTTGGCTCTGAAATCTTCATAGCTCATGCAACTTGGGGTTCACTTGTCTTTCTTCACTTGTTGATTGGCTTGATACTCTTTATTAGGCAGTTGGCATTGATCATGGATGTGATTGTTCCTTCACACAGAAGAAGGAAATTTGATACTAGCATTCCTCAAATGGGATGGCTTGTGTATCAATAGGGTAAAGGTTGTATGATTCCAAATGGTTCTCACTATGTTTGGTGAATGAGTATGGTGTTGGGTTTGATCTAGTAGGGATGAGTAGAGATTTAGAAAGATGGCTAAGGAAGGTTCTTATCCAAAATAGCAGATCAAGGAAACTCATCTTACGAACAACACATAACAAACATATAGCAACACATTCATCACACCAAAAAACATAGTTTTAGGAAAACATCTAGTATTGTCATACCACACTCATTAGTATGATCAATACTCTAATCGTGTTTCGTGTCTCACAACTTTGTTACATCTCATGGTGGTCTACTATTCAAGGCAGGGTAACAACTTTCTTGCTTTATTCGTCATGAGAGGTCTTCAATACTCAGTCTTCACGATGATCTCCGCGTTCTTGTACATTGTAATCTATTTTTCAAGAGTGTTGATCTCTTCTTCGGCTTCCTTGAGAATCTTCTTAGTATTGTGAAGTCTCCACTTGAGTCTCTCAGTAAGTTCTTCAATAGCCCTCCATGCAGCACTTCTTGCTAAATCAAAGAATGTCAAATGCACCTCCTTGTTGGTAAGCATGCAATCTCCTCCCTTCTTGTGGTCGTGATCCTTGTTCATGTACAGATGAATCTGCACCCACCAATATTCAAGATCATCTTCCTCGTCAATGTAGGGAAAACGCCAGTAGACTACTGGTCCTTCAAATCCCATGATTAACATGAGATCCTTCAATGCTCTTGGAAAATCAGTGTCACACTCCAGGGTCATGGTCATCATTGGTCCTTTCTTGAGTGATTCAGTGATGTTGGTCATCTATAGATAAGAGTATACATTAGAAATGTATCATGGAAAGGAGTACGAGGAGAAATGAAGATATAAAAGATTTCTTTGTGGAGTAGTTAATAAAAAGTATATTTTTATTCCTATGGCTTTTCCTATTCTAATCCAAACTTAGGGTCTCGAATCCTACAGGCAACACAATGCTCTGATACCATTTTGTAGCATCCCAACTTTTAATAAAGATGGAATACCTGTGTTATTGTGCTAGTCCCTGGATCAATTGCTAGCACCACAGTACAAAATGAAATATCATGCAAATGCATCAAATTCTATTACATCGCATGATCCAGTCTTTACAAAATAGGATTACAACTTGCATAGTCTTAGAAGACTAGCAGAAAACAAAGAAATACAGCGCAAAACATAGAACAACATTGAGCCCATCTTCTTCATGTGCCACAGGCAAAACATGTTGGCGATAGTCTCGAGATCCTAAACGAAATCCTCACTCGTCTTCAGAAATATCTGCAATATGGAATATGCACCCACAAGGGAGTCAATACAATTTAATGTATTGGCAAGTAACACTATGGTGGATATAAATGGCAAGACTAATACTGCATGCTTATTTGGCTGAGTGGAGTTTTAGCTAAGTTTGCATAAAGCCAGTTTTCTCCTATCACTTTTGTAAAACAAACTTTTCTTTTCAAAAGGGTGGCAACATTGGATTAAGATCCAAGCACCACAACTACTGTTCACTTGGTCAAATTTTACTTGCTGAAATTGGTGATGGGATTCTTCCGTCATTCCTTGTCCAGCTGCTCATAGTTGTCCATAACCGGGGACACGGCTAAGATCTTAGTTTGTTGACTCTGCAGAGGTTGTGCACTTTCACCATTTGTCTTCAATTATCCCAAACATCCTATACACCCGGAGTGCATCATGGAAAGGAGAGAATTGAGACGAGATCTTTCAGAAGAAGAAGTCCAAACCCACCGGCAAGACCGTTCCACCTATAATTTTGCTACATCTGCTAGTCAAGCCTGGGCTGAACCCTCACAACTTAGTTGATCAAGACAGAGCCCATATGTCAAAAGGTTGCACGGGAAGCTACTAAACTTAGAAGGACATAGTAATCTCTTTGTTCCTGGGTGGCCATCCGCAAGTGACAACCTCAAGTGGAATAACCCTTAGATAAGGGCCCTGAGGCAACACTCAACATAAACCAGTCTTACCAGTTCCACCTAGGTGGTTCATTCATTAGTTATACTTAGAATTTTTCCTCAACATCTAGTAAAACAAATTTTGTAGCATGGAAAAGCATCTAAATAAGTACCAAGGCATCAAAATAACAAGGTATAAGGATGGCTACACACTACTAGGATATAGCATAGCATAATATAACTTATTAAAATTTCCTATCATGCATACTACTCAAAATCAACTAATGCATATAGAAAATAATGGGTAGTTGATGGTGTGTTACTTGCCTTGTTGAAGTTGGTGAAGATATTCACACTCTCTTCACAAAAGATCGTTGCTCTCCGTACAATCTATTCATTGAAAACACAATAACAAAATAAACAAACATTCTACCAAACAATCATACAAGTGTAGAAAACATACATAGCAACTAACATATCAAAAGGGGCTTAACCAAGTTGGTTAGGACAAGGTCTAGGTTTGAGTTGAAAGATTTATTCTTGGGAAGGACTAGGTTGAGTTTGATGTGATCTAACTTTATTATAACCATACTTGTCGAGGAAGTTCCAAGAGTTCACTTAGAATAAACATATTACTTCTTCAACTAAAGTAATACATGCAAACACTTGGTCATATTCACCTTCAAAAATATTTGAGTGACTATGTTAGTATTTTCCATTGTGGTTAGGGTAGGTCTACTAACTTCATCACCAAAGGGAAAATATTACTAAGTCTTGGGTTTTCCATTTGGGTCAATGGTTGGACAAAAAAATAACTTGTTATTCTTCAACTTGTATGGATTGCTTCTAGATCTCATGTGATTGCCTTCTTGAAGATCATCATCATGCCATCTAAGGTTGTTTACTTCCTTGGTGTGGTGCTTATCTTGGTCTTGATAAATTCTTCATGGCTTTCACTTCACTAATTGGTTTGGGTATGGTATGGACACAAATACCACTAAGTCAATTGGAAAGAATATAAGAAGAAAGATAGAAACAAAGAGGGAGATGTTTTCTTCTGAATTTCTTCACACTTGTACTTCTTGAGTTGCTTCTAGTTGCTGTGGATTCTAAGTCTTCTCTTCAAAACTTCTTCATTGATCTTCCTTGTAGATCTTCATGTTGCCACCAGGTTGAAAGTGAAGAACCTTCTATTTCTTGAGTCTTGTTTTCCATTTGCTAACTTGATGGATTCTTGAAGACGGAATAGGGGGATGGAGGAGTAGATAAAACACTATAGTACTAGTGTTTGAGGTTCACTACTGGGTCTCTTATATGGTTTACATACTAGGGACTTGGTCTTGGATTCAAAATGGCCACAACAAACAATGGTAGAAAGAATAAAAACAAAAACTAAGGTATGATCAATTAGTGGTTCACTAAGATGAAGTTTTGGTCCAACTTACAAGGAAATGGTTCAAGGTTGTCCAAAAGGTTTAGGTACTGATGTCTCTGGTTAAAGGTTACCAAAAGGAGCAATTTTGCTTAAGAAAACATATTAAAATTATTTATAGAATTTAAACTAAGTCAAAATTGCTCAAATGGCCATATAATTCTAAATCCATTCTAAACTTGTTCAAATAATATTTTGGGCTCATGGATCTGTTAGTACTCTTTATAAGGAACCCAAAACAATTTAGTTTGCAAAAATTGGATTTACAGAATTTGAATTATGCCAAAATTCATCAAACAAACATATTTAAATTTGGACCAATTTAAGCGTGTCAAATTTGAATTTTAACAGTGCTAAAAGATTCTACACATTCTGGGGATTTCAAAAAGTCCAAGTTTTCTAATATTGGACTTATGAATCAAAAGTTATGAGGGTTCTAAGTTTCAGGGGCTTTTCTGCAAAAATTACAGGGACTAATCTTTTAAAACAAAAAGGTCAATCCGCGTGATATTGAAGGGAGCAATCTGATTGGTCCGTACCGTTTCGGCCGGATCTGTGCTCTGGGCCGTGGGATCTAAGGGGTGTGGGACAGCTCAGATCTAAATCTGCCACGCGGCTAAGTGGACCAAAATGGGCCGTGGGATGAGGATCCAACGGACACAGATAAAAGGCCTTACAACAGCTTAATGCCATTTTTAAATATGATTTAATTACTAATAGCTACTTAATGCCATTTTTAAATATATAAAAAATATAAATAATGGTCAATTAAATTTTTAGTGGCATCCTATAAGTTATTTTTTTAAAAAAATTCATTATTAATCATTTGATTATAATTTTATATTTTTAAGAGTGATTGCTAATAGCAACTTATTGCCACTTTCTAAACAGAAAATAATTAATTGTAAAAAGGCCAGGTATGTTTTTTTTTAAAGACATATCACATTTGAAAACATAATATCTAGCTAAACCATTTTACATTATTAAGGTTTGAAATGAAATTATCAGGTCACGTAACAATTCTCAAGCTCATATAATATATAATGATGGTGAAAAACAATTCTTAGGGTTTTTAAATCCTCAAGTTTCAAATTCTATGAAAACATTTCAAAGGTAATGATATGAAAATCTTTTTATGAGGTATGTTTGTTAAGGAGAAAAGTATCTTTGATTAAGTGTAACTTATTTAGGGCTTTTAGAAAACAGAGGAATTTGGGTTATCAATTCCAACAACATTGGAAAAAGAATTAACGTTTACCTTGTGTTTGAGTTTTATTTGGTTTTTGGTGACTTGCATAACCTGAAAACAAAAAGTTTCAAATTTTTGTGATTTTTGCATTTTCCAAAAATCAGGGATGTTACACTTCTAAATATTCTTTGTCTCCCCTTGTGTCGAATCAATAAATTTGTGTTTTACTCCCCTCAAAGACTATTCTGATCCCCTATACTTATGGGCCATCATGGCCCCCCTCCGGGTCTCCTTTGGACTTCCTTGACCCTCCGGGAATTCTAAGACATCTAGGCTTCGAATCTTCCAATTCCGAGAATATTTCCAGAACAACTTTTCTGAAACTAAAAATAGCAGAAAATAGGAACTGACTCTGTGGCATTCTGTCAATAGGTTAGTCCCAGAAAATCCATAAAAATGATATAAAGTGTAAAGGAAACTTGTAGCATATAGTATGAAAATAACATGGAACGTCAAAAATTATGGATACATTTATGACGTATCAACATATCCAAGCTTAGTTCCTACTCGTCCTCGAGTAGGTAAACGATAAAAACAAATAATTTCAGAGCTGGCATGCTACCAACATAAACTTGATTACCATAGTAATGTAAATCATGTAAACTAGGATCAAATGAATAAAGGTTGTGGTTTATAGTTGATATCAAATAGAATAATGTATAAACCATTAGGAAGAACAAAATAAAACTTTTCAATGAATCAATACTAAAAGACAATCAACCGTGCAATGGTTTACTTAAGATGATTTAAGCCTCAAGAACAACAATATGATCATCCCAGGCATCAAACTCTCACAACAGCTCTTGTTAGGATCAAGTCAAGTGACAACAATATGCACGTAGGAAAATCATTAAAATATTTGTGCACTCAAAACAAGCAAGCGTTCTGTATTGGTTCCTGGCACCAGGATGTTATGGATAAAAGAGCATTATGGGGGGGTATGGATGGTCAATGGAAGAAAGTCTCACACAACTGAAAGTGACAATTAGACAAGAGGAAGTCTTATAATCGAAGTTATGCAAGGAGTAGTGATTGCCACACAACATATGCACATAGAGCTATAAGTGTATGAAAGCTCTCCAATGGAACTAGTGGGGGTGCATCCAACTTGCTTGCTCATGAAGACCTAGAGCTCTTTTGAGGAGGCTCATCATTGGAATATACAAGTCAAGTTCTATAATGTAAGTTTCCCACATAGTTATGCAAGTCATAATATGAAAACTCTCTCAAAACTGAAGTAATGATGCTAACCAAGCACAAGTGTGGAATAAATGATAGTAGTGTTGCCCCCTCTCTCTCTTTATTATCTCTCTTTTGCCATTTTTTCTCTTTTTTTATTTGGGCTTTTTCTCTCTTTTTTATTTTTTAATATATACCCTCACTAGTAGGGGCAACACTCTATTTTACAATGAATCATCACACTTTTAGTACTCATAACTCAAACTGAAATATCTCTGATGTATAAAACTAAATGCTCCTGCTAGTGTAGCAGTATGCAAAATAACAATGAAGCATGACAAGTAACATAATGATGATGGATGTTGTATGGCAATATATCTCGGAATGGCTATGGAAATACCATGGTAGATAGGTATGGTGGCTGTTTTGATGGATGTTCTCCCACGGGGTTTGGATGCACTGGTGAAGTTTGCACCAACTCTCAATGTGAGAATGAGAATTGCACAGTACCGAAGAGGCTAGCAAATATGGATGGTGGAAGTGCCAGAAAAGCGCAACATAGAACTCACAAGTTCAAAGATTCCAAAAAAAAAAAATGATCTTACAAGGCATAATGAAAATCACTCCAAGAGGGTATGTGGTAGTGACAAGTCACTGTTAGCTACCCCAACCGTAACGCGTAACAAAAAGCCATTACGATTGCTGTCGTAGTGGTGTCACAGCAGATGCCATAGGATGGCTAAAGATATGGGGACGATGGATGCTGGAGGCGCTCGGGGAGGGATCACGCAACGAGTAGCCGCGTGAGTATGAATTTAGCACTACAAACAACAGGATCTACCCAGGTTCAGGGCCCTCGTGTGGAGGTAAAACCCCTACTCCTGCCTTTCTCTCTTTATATTCGTGTCTCACCGAGTAGCCACAATACAAGTGACGCTTACAACCGAGTATCCACTCTTCTCTCTAGGCAACTGTAGCCCTTAGTTGTGTCGTCCCTCGCGCAGGAGGAGGCAGGGCACCTTATATACTGGTGCCCAGCCGGATACAGCCAAGATGTCGACATAGTGTGCACACTGTACACTTCCAGCTTCTCGCTGACCACTTTGGCTTCCTAGCTTATCTTCATGTGTAAAGTCGTTGTGCAAAACCAAGAAGCTGATCTGTTATCACTGACACTGTCACGGGGTAGGCCCCCCTAACCTGCGACGCCCTGCTGACACCCTGGCGCGGATAAGCACGCGGTCTGCAGATGAGCAGTGCCGCAGTACGGACCAGGATACGCGGGATCCTGTGTCAGAACGGCTCCTTTGACTTTTGGCCCGAGTAGGAGACCGCCATCTCTACTCGGACCACTTCCTCTACTCGGAGGAGAATAACTTCCTTGATTCTTCCTCCTGGCCATCAGTGCGTACGGCCGAATAGTAGTCGACCGGGTAGCGAGTACCGGGTAGCCAGCTACTCTGCCAAACGTCTCTTCTGATCTTTACCCTTAGCACTTGTCTTTACCCTACTCGGGGGTAACCCCCCAACATTAGTCCCCGAAGCTGGTAGAGTCTTGCGAACTTGTTCACTGGGCTCTGCCAGCTTAAAAACCAATCTTGCCTTTGAGCCTTAGGTTGCTGAGTAGAACCTCCGAGTAGCCCTTAATTTTGTCTCGAGTTTCTTCTTTTCCGAATAGGGCCTTTTCTCTTCTCTGTCGCCGAGTAAAAGGACTTTGCGGAATTTCTGGAGAGAATCTGGGCGTGGCAGACCAAATCCGCCTTTCCGCATTGCAACTGGGCACGTGTCACGTTCCCGTACCCCCGACGCCTCGGTGCCCGGGATATGACAGGCCACGCGCCCATCACTGCGACCTGGGCCCACTGGCCCGTTAGATCCCATCAAGTGTAGTAATTACCCACGATCGCGTCGTGGGATCAATTGTGGCCGTTACGCGTGCCTCCTGCGCTGTGTGCGTTTCCAACTGGCCCACACACCCCACGTCGCATGATTTCCGCCACGACTGATCCCACTAACCTCGACTGTAACGGCAACCCAATGGGAGGTATAAATACCCCCTCGATAACTCCTTTCTCCTCTTCCTGCCTTCATTCTCTCCCTGCCCCTTCACATCTCCACCGCCACCGAGCTCTTCGTCGCCGTGCATCTCACGGCAGCGCCGAGCTCTCGCGACGCCGAAAGGATAGCTTTTTCCACCAATCCCCACCAAACCTCCATCGAATTTCCTCTCCTTCTCGATGGCTCGCGATGATGACGCCCGCGCCGGATGGGCTGGTTCCGAGGTCACGGCAGAGGACTGCCAGTGGCTGGTGAACACCAGGCGCGTTCCTCCCGGCGTCCGCTGCCGGCATCCCGACGGTGAGCTCGTCCCCACCCCGGAGGCGGGCGAGCACGTGGTGTTCCTCGCGCACTTCGCGCGGGGATTCGGGCTACCCTTGTCGGATTTCTTCCGCTCCTTCCTCAATCACTTCGGGATCCAGCCGCACCACCTGCCGCCGAACGCCATGGTGATGCTCGCATACCACGCTGTGGTGTGCGAGGCGTTCTTGGGCGTGCGGCCCATGCCGATGACCTGGGCACGTTACTTCTTCTTCAGAAAGCAGAGCGTGTCCAAGCCGGGTAGCACGGAGAGCAGCCGTGGCATGACCGAGACCGGCAGCGCTATGATGGTGCAGCGCAGCGGGACCAACCTTCCGCGCGTCAAGGGCCTCGTCTCCATGCGCAAATGGCAGAGATCCTTCTTCTACGTGAAGAACATCTCTGCCAAGGAAGGAGTGCCCCCCGTGGACCAGATCAATCTCCCCAGGTGTACCAACACGGCTCCTACTGGGCAGAATTGGGGGTACAAGCCTCCGCTAGAAGGCGACATCAAGCAGGTCAACACACGCCTCGCCCAGCTGAAGGAATTGGGGCTCAAGAATGACGACCCCATCGCCTGCTGGATTTCCAGGCGAGTGCTCCCGCTGCAGCGCCGTGCGCACCTCATGTGCTACATGGGCGGCAATAGAGATTGCACCCGGACAACCACATTCGAGCTCAGCAACGCGGATGTGGCCATCTGGGCGCGCTCCATCATGAGCACCGGCCTCACTGACAACTAGCAGTACGGCTTCGTGACGTACAGCCGCACGAAGCCAATTAAGCGGGTTAGTACTTCACATCTCGTTTCCTGCATAGTGACACCGAGTAGATAGCCTTCTAGCTAGGTATCCTTAGTATTCGTACTCTGTGTCGAGTAGGACACTTAGCAGTATTCCTTAGGCTTCATATGCTTTGTGCTTGCACGCCATGTCGGTTAGGGTACTTGCTAGTGTCTGTTAGGCATCATGTGCTTTGTGTTTGCACGCCATGCCGGGTAGAATGCCTTATACTTCTCAGCTGATTCGTGTTGCTTGCTTATATTTCCAGCGCCTTGCTCGCCAGCTCACTGAGAGCGAGGAGCGCTTAGAGGCCAACTGGAACGAAGATCGAAAAGAGGACGACGAGGTCTCCTACGACACTGCGGATACCCTCTGTATCCCTCACGCCGTGCAGCAGGGTAAGCGCTCCGTCGATATGTCCATTCGGGATTGGTCCGAGGACGAAGAAGAAGGTGACCGAGTTCGCCTCTCTAGTCGCGGGTAGCGCAACCCATCTTTTCTTCCCGCTTCTCAATTTTTTCTTCTCCTCTACTCTGCAGATGACGCTGATGTTGACGAAGAGGACGAAGACGTCCTCGACGTGGATCCGGTTGCGGTTGCTACTCCCACCACTCGGAAGAGGGCGGGTAGCGGTGCCCAAGAGCCCACCACCAAGAAGGCCAGGAAGGGCGAGAAGAAGACCAAGCAGGTCTCTAGGAGACGACCACCCCCTTCTCGTGCAGGGTAAGTGATTTTCTTCCAAGTTGTAATCTGCTGTTGCTGCTCTTCCTGAATCCCTTATTCCACTGCTGCTTCTTGGTTTCTTCTTTCTTTTCCTGAATCCCTTTTTCTCTTCAGCGCCCCCTTGGACGTTGATGGTGCTGCCGCTCCCACAAAATCCAAGAAGAGATCCGCCATTGACATCGACGAGCTCATCGACCTTTCTGACAAGGACGAGACCGCGGCGCGGGATAAGCCGCGTGCGCCCTCGCCCGTGAAAGAAGAAGACGAAGGCACCAACGCTGCGGATACGGGCGCTGGTGTCGAGGATATGGAGGCGGAGCAGCAGGCTCGTGCGGAACAACAGGCGCAGGATGTTGCTCACGACGAGAGACCCCCTTCTCCCCCCGCTGCTTCAGCTGGGGAGAACGCCGAACAGGACGCCGAGCACCAGGATCATGCCGCTCTTGAGCAGCGGGAAGAGACCCAGGAGCAGCAGGACACTGATGCTGCTGACCGAGATGACCCCGCGGCCCAGCCACGGGTAGATGAACAAGAAGACGTACAAACAGATCCCGCTGCCGAGCAGCGGGCTGAGACGACTGCGGTGGAGCAGGACCCGCAGAGCCACGCGCAGCCAGACCCTGCGCCGAGTAGCCGGCCACCTGTGCCGCCTACTCAGCAGGTTGCTCCACCTACCGCCTCCAGCCCTCCAGCAAAGAAGACCAAGACCCTGGCAAGCCCTCCAACCAAGCAAGACACCGAGAAGACCGGTGCCGCCGAGAAGCAGGCTACTCAGCCTGACGCCGCAGTCCGCAAGAACCCACCGCGCAACGCTGCGCTGGATTCTGCCAAGATGCCACCGCCTAAATTACCCGCGAAGCCTGCCGTGAAAGCTGGGCAGCTTACCATTGGTGCTCCTGGCAGTTCTGCTGGCGCGGGTGCTTCTGGCGGTTCCGCTGGCGTAGGCGCAGGATCAAGCGCTCAAGATCCACCTGGCTACCTGCCCTACATGGTGCGGACGGCCCAGCAGTATGGCATCAAACTGACTGCGGGCGAGAAGAAAGCCGCGCTTACAAAGGGCAAGCAGGCCACAGCTGTGGATACCAAGTTTCGGAAAAGAAGAAGAAGAAGGCCCTCTCGATCTTCTCGCGCGAGGCCCAAGAGACTGAGGTGCAGTCCGCAGGGCTCGAGCAGATCATCGACCGGGCAGGCTTCATCGACGCGGTGTGGGAGAGAGATTTCCTTGGCAACCCGACCTGGGATGGCATGACCTTGGGCCCGCTGGACCATTGGCGCACCGACTGGAACAAGGCGGACATTGGCTACAACCCCATGACCATCTCGTCCGCCACTAGCACGCTGGCCGCGAAACTGTTCGTCCATCGCAAGGCTGCAGAAGACCTCGAACAAACTTATGCTGTAAGTTGTGTTTTGCCTGTTCCGAGTTGCGGTTTTCTGTTTCGAGTTTCGTTCTTCCTTCTTCTTCTATCCTTTTCTTTCTCCTTAACCACCATCCAGTCCCCGAGATTCGGGCCGGGTAGACGGGTACTCAATCGAGTTGTCGTCTTCCCGGGCCAAATCTTCAAAACATTGTCCAAGTCCTTTTCTTTCTTCTTCTCAGAATAGCCTTTTGAAGAGAACAGTCCTTTACCGGCGTCTGCTCTGGAATAATTCCATCGCCAAGAGGCGCCTTGAGGCCCTAGAAAAGGAGCGCAAGACTGATGCTGAGACAGAGCAAGCAGCCGTGGATCGTGCCCTCCAGCTCTCTGCCATGGAAGGTAATCCTTTTAGCTATTCGGTTAGTGTGTTTTGTGTTTACGCCCGGATTTTGCTCTTTGCTCTAACTCTGTTTACTCTGCAGAAAAACTCAAAGAACTGCAGGAGCAGCACCAGCACTGCTATGTCTTCAGCACCTCCGCCGAGAGCAAGATTAAAGAGCTGGAAGGTGGGTTGCCGTCTTCCCGCTTGCTTATCTTCTTTATGTTGGTTACTCTGCTCACCGTGCTGTTTCTGTCCGTAGAAGAGTACAAGAAGTTCCGCGAGGAGCATCTTGACTGCTTGAAACCTGCTGAAGTGAAGCAGCAGATTGAGGGCCTAGAGGTAGAGCTCAAGAACAAGCACGTCACCGAAATGGAGCCGATGCAAGTCCAATTGAGGGCTGCCCTCCAGGATGCCATAGACTTGACTGCCGAGAAGGACCAGATGGAGGCAACCTTCAAGGCCAAGCAACGGGCCCTCGAGTTGGAGAACGAGGTGCTCAAGAAGAGAAACGTGGACCTCATGAGCCAGCTGGCCGAGTTCCGCAAGGTCGAAGAGAAGCACATCGCGGACGAGGAGTCGTGGAAGAGGAAGCTGCAATCGCTACTCTGCGACCTGAACAGTAAGTTCTTGCTCCTCTGCACCCTCTCGTTTCCTTCTTCCTCTTTGTGTCCTGATTTGTATCTTTTCTCTGCCTCTGCCTCTGTTTCTAATCCTTTCGGATGGCATTTTCAGAAATTTTTCCCGACCTCTGCTCGGCTTGCAAGCCTGCCCTGTCCAAGGCACAAGAACTTCGAACCGAGAAGGGACTGCCCTTGGACACCAAGGCTTCCATTGAAGATAGCTTCACGAATCTGCAGGGGCAAGTTCAGCGGCTGAGGGGCTTGGGCACTGATTTGGCATCCACGGCCTTCAAGCTGCATGCGTTGTTCTGGCCCCAAGAACCTTTGCCAAGGACCATCCGCGCGCTTGCCGAGAAGCTCAACGGCGTCAAAGCCAAGTTGAAGAAATGGCGCGCATCCGGAGCTCGGGCAGGCGCCGACATGCTCCTGCTCTTCATTTGCAGCTGGTATGAGAATCTCAATCTCAAAACCATACTCAAGATGCGTCAGAACTCCAAGTGGGAGAAGGATCCCGAGTGTGTGACTCGCCGCCAGGTAGTCGCATATGAGATCGCCTCCTACGCGGACACCGCGCGCTTCATCGAAGGTCTCACCGAGCCCGATACGGACACGGAAGGTGATGATGATGATGAAGACGAGGAAACCGAGTCGGATGACTTGGGTTGCTTCGAGAACACCGGTGCCGAGAAGGGGAAGGGCAAGGCTGCCGCGGGTAGCGACGAGGAAGCCGAAAGCCAGGATGCCACCATCGCTGCCGATTTGGCGACCCAGAGTGCGGCTCCCGAGCTGGGCTCGTCCTCTGGCGCGGCACTCGACGACACGGCGCCACCCCGCTCTCAGTCCAATGCTTCTACATCCTCTACGGACCCCATCTCGGTGGCCACCACCACCTCAGATCAAGCTGCTGCCAACCCCGAAGCAGATGCCTCCCAAGCCAACCTGGAAAACACCGCTACATCGAACTAGTTCTGTCCTGCAACACTTATGCCTCGAAACTTTTTATCAGATCCCCGGAATGCCGGGTGCAAATGTATCAAACGATTTATCTTCCCGTTGCTACTCAGCTTTATTTCACTTGATGTTTTATACTTAACAATTTGGGCGGCTCTGGCTCGATGCCGGGTTGCGTTATCATGCGAGTCCCCGAGTTGCGTTTTTCATCCACTCTTCCTTTTTATCTCAGCTCTTACCTGCAACTTGTTGCTTTTTTGGTATTCGAGTCACAAGAGTTCAAAGTTGGAGTTTCAAATACTTAGCCACTTGGAAACAGTCATAGTAACGCTACCCACCATATAGCCGAAAAAAGTTAACAACAAACAGTAAAAAACACTCTATTCGGTTGCCACACGCGCCCTTCCCTTTGCAATCTTTCATGTGTTCATTGACTCTTTGGCTTGTTCTCTGGCTTGCCATGAAGCCGGTTTGTGGGCAGCAGCAGAGTCGCAGAGTGTCCGGTGAGTATAAACACGCTACTTTGTATGCTTCTGAAATTCTAAGCGTAGCAACCGAGTAGACAAAAATACAGCAGGATAGAAACACTTAGAACAATTTTGGACGAGGGCAGTCCCCGAGTTCAATTTCAGATTGCAGAGTAGAAGTTTAACTCGGATAAGAGAGTACATACACACTTTTTGCTTATGAATGAAAGCGACGAAGTAGAGCTACATTCCAGGGGCGTTTGGATTCCTCCCCAGCTTTATCCGGCCTGTTCTTCTGTGATGGTTGCGCATCTACAAGGTAGTACGCATTATTGTGTAGAGCCTTGCTCACAATGAACGGCCCTTCCCACGGAGGGGATAGCTTGTGCATCCCGGCTGTGCGCTGCACGAGCCTAAGGACCATGTCTCCTTCTCGGAAAACCCTTGGGTTTACTTTTCGGCTATGATAACGCCTCAGGTTTTGCTGGTAAACAGCTGAACGTGACAGAGTAAGCTCTCTTGCTTCTTCTAGCAGGTCAACGTCATCTTCTCGAGCTTCTCTCGCCTCCGCCTTAGTGTAGAGGGTTACTCGGGGGGAGTCATGCTCTAAATCGATTGGCAACACGGCCTCAGCCCCGTAAACCAAGAAGAATGGCGTGTAGCCGGTTGACCGGTTAGGGGTAGTCCTTAGACTCCACAACACCGCTGGCAACTCGTCTAGACAACACCCTGGTGTTTTCAGCAGCGGCTCAATCAGCCGTGGCTTTATGCCTGCAAGCACCATGCCATTTGCTCTTTCCACCTGCCCATTGGATGTGGGGTGCGCGACAGATGCGACATCTAGTCGTATGTGCTTATCTCTGCAGAATCTCACCATAGCTCCCTCAGCAAAGTTAGTGCCGTTATCTGTGATGATGCTGTGCGGGTAGCCGTATCTCAGGATCACGTCCTTCAGGAAACTCACAGCAGTAGCTCCATCACACTTCCGAATAGGCTTCACTTCAATCCACTTGGTGAATTTGTCAACCATGACCAAGATGTGTGTCATGTTGCCTCTAGCCGGTTTGAAGGGACCAACCATGTCCAGACACCAAACAGCAAATGGCCAAGTGATGGGAATTGTTTTCAACTCGGAGGCAGGCATGTGGATCTTACTCGCGAATCTCTGGCAGCCGTTGCACTTTCTCACAATATCTTCCGCTTGCTTCAAAGCAGTGAACCAGAAGAAGCCATGCCGAAAAGCCTTCTTGACTAGAGCCCGAGAAGAGGCGTGATGTCCGCATTCCCCTTGATGTATTTCCACCAGAATCTCTTCTCCTTCTTCCGGTTCCACACAGCGCTGCAGCACGCCAGTAGCACTTCTCTTATGCAGCACTTCTCTGAAGATGGTGTGGCCCTTGGATCTTCTCTGAATTTGCCTTGCGGTGACCTCATCATCCGGGAGGGTGCCGTCCTCGAGAAAGGATAATATGGGCATGGCCCAACCCGGCGTCTCCCGTGCGGGATACGCTGGTTCGTCCAGTTCCATCGGAACAGCCACCGCTGCGTCTTTTTCTGGGTTGGGATTGATTCTCTGCAGCCCCGAGCGGTTTGCAAGGACTTCTTCAAGGAATGCGACAGTCCCCGAGCTGAGAGGGGCAGTCCCCGCGTAAGGAGGAGCAGTCCCCGAGTAAGGAGGAGCAGTCCCCGAGCTGAGAGGGGCAGTCCCCGGGTTGCAGGCGCCAGTCCCCGGGATGGAGACTGCAGTCCCCGGGTCCTCTTTTGCACCTTCCCAGTCAATCTCCATTGGAACTGCTTTTTCATTAGGCAGAGAAGGGACGAAAATGGACTCCGAGTCAGGGTATGGCTTGATGGATGGCTTTCTCAAATGCTCCAAGGCAATCCCGGCCGGGATGTACTGCCGAGAAGATCCCAACTTGGACAGCTCATCAGCTGCTTCATTCTCTGCTCGGTGGATGTGTTGGAACTCGCAACCTTCAAAGAATCCTGTCAGGGTTTGGACCAAGAAGCGGTATGACGCCATGTTGGCATCCAGAGTATCCCAGGTGCCAGAAACCTGCTGCACAACCAGATCCGAGTCGCCATAGCATATGATGCGCTGCACACCAACTTCCTTTGCTACCTTCAAGCCATGTACCACGGCCTCGTACTCTGCAGCATTGTTGGATGCCTTGAAGTGAATTTGTAGCACATACTTGAGTTGATCTCGCTTGGGTGACGTAAGCACCACGCCAGCACCAAGGCCCTCCTTCATCTTGGACCCATCAAAGTGCATCTTCCAGTAGTTGGATACCGGAGTAGGAGGCTCATATTGCACCTCAGCCCAATCCACCAGAAATTCTGCCAGGATCTGAGACTTGATGGCTTCTCTTCTCGCATACGCGGGAGCGTACGCGGCCAGCTCGATTGCCCACTTGGCTACTCTGCCACTCGCTTCCTTGTTGCCCATGATATCCGAGATGGGAGCTGAGCTCACCACTGTGATGGGGTGTTCTTGGAAATAGTGCTTCAGCTTCTTGGCGCCCAGGTACACACCATAAGTCATCTTCTGGTAGTGAGGGTAGTTCTATTTGGAGCTGTACAGCACCTCACTGAGATAATATACTGGCCTCTGCACACTTTTGCCTTCCTCTTCTCGCTCCACCACAATCACTACGCTTACTACTCGATTGGTAGCGGCAATATACAGCAGCATTGGCTCCTTGGGTAGCGGGCTAGCCAAGATAGGAGCGCTACCCAGCATTGCCTTTAGCTCTTTGAATGCCACATCCGCTTGCAGTGTCCAGACAAACTTGTCGCTTTTCTTCATCAATTGATACAAGGGCAGGGCCTTCTCGCCCATTCTACCCAAGAAACGGCTCAGAGAAGCCAAGCAACCAGTGAATTTTTGCACATCCTTCAGGGATCTCGGCAAAGACATGCTCTCAATAGCTTTTATCTTCGAAGGATTGGCCTCAATGCCCCGACTGGATACCAAGAAGCCGAGTAGCTTGCCAGCCGGCACGCCAAATGTGCATTTACTCGGGTTCAGCTTCATCTTATACTTGCGCAAGTTAGCGAAAGTTCCCTCAAGGTCACTAAGCAGAGTATGTGTTTTATTCGTTTTGATGACAATGTCATCTACGTACACCTGCACATTTTTGCCAAGTTGGTCATGCAAGCATTTCTGCATGCATCTCTGATAAGTAGCACCCGCATTCCGCAACCCGAAACACATGACACGATAGCAATAAGCCCCGTACGGGGTAATGAAGGCAGTCTTTATTTGATCAGCAGGATTGAGAGCTATCTGATGGAAACCAGAGTAGGCATCTATGAAAGACAACAGTTCACAACCAGCAGTGGAATCGATCACCTGATCGATGCGAGGTAGCGGAAAAGGATCCTTGGGGCATGCCTTGTTCAAGTCGGTGTAGTCGACGCACATGCGCCATGCGGTAGCGGCCTTGGGGTCCTCCTTCTTCTTATCAACCATGACCGGGTTGGCTAGCCAATCCGGATGCAGCACCTCCATGATGAAATTGCTTATCAGCGGCTTGGTGATTTGATCGCCGATGGCTTTCCTTCTCTCATCTCCGAAACAGCTCATGGCCTGCTTTACTGGTTTGGCGTCAGGACGCACATGTAGTGAGTGCTCAACCAACTCCCTCGGGACACCTGGCAGATCTTCATTGGACCAGGCGAACACGTCCCGATTCTCACGGAGGAAGTGGATGAGCTCGCTTTCCTATTTCTCCCCCAACCCGGAGCCAATGATGGCAACTCGGTCGGGAAACTCAGGGTCAACCTGGATCTTCTTTGTCTCCTGAGATGCCTGGAACGCCGTCCCGTGCTGGGAACTCGGCATGCCAGGTGCCCCAGCTTGCGCGGATTGCGCCATAGCCACCACCTCGTACATCTTCTTCTTCTCGGCAGCAATCACCATGGACTCCGTCAGCTGAGAACCAGTAGAAGCACACTCCATGGACTTCTTGTAATCACCAGAGATGGTGATCACGCCATTAGGACCAGGGATCTTCATCTTCAGATATGCAGTGTGAGTAGAGGCCATGAACTTGCTCAGAGCAGGCCTGCCGAGTAGGCCATGGTAGGGGCTCTGGTGATCAACCACTTCGAACTGCATGCTCTCTGTGCGACAATTCTCCCTGGTGCCGAATAGCACATCTATCCATACTCGTCCAATCGGGTTGCAAGAGACTCCTGGCACAATGCCATGGAAAGTGGTCTTGCTGGGTAGCAGCATGTTCTCGGCCATACCAAGCTTCTCAAGAGTGTCTCTGTACACGATGTTGATGCTGCTGCCGTTGTCAATCAGTACCTTGCTGAACCTCACGTTCTTCTCAGGGCCCAATAATGTGGGGTCCAGCACCAAGGCGTAGCTACCCGGATTGGGCATCACCTTGGGATGATCCGCTCTGGACCATCTGATCTCTTTGTTGCACCAGTGCATGTAGTGAGGAACAGCAGGGATCACAACATTTACCTCCATGGCACGCCTGTGCTGAGACTTCTTGTCGACAGGCTCAGAGGTGAAGATCATGTAGCTCTCGTGGTGCTCCTGGTACTGATTGCGGTCTCCGCCACCATTGTTGCCGTTATTGTCGGTTGCCTCTGTTGTTGTTGCGGGTGTAGTTGTTGTTGTCGTTGCGGTAGCTATCGTTGTTGAAGTGGCGGTTGGCTCCTAAGGCCACCTGGTTCACATTATCTCTTCTCGGAAAGGCTGGAGGCCGAGCAGCGGGTGCGCGAGCAGGCTGTACAGCGGCATTTGCGGCTGGCAGAGGAGGAGGAGGAGGCAGGCCCTCATTCTTGATTTCTTCCCACCAACTGCACTGCCGAGTAGTGTGGTTGGCGGGTCTCGCGGGATGCCGAGTGTGGAAACTGCATGGGCCATCCTTCATGTCCTTGAAGACAAAGTTTGGTGCCGGACCCAAGTTGCCGCTACCCTGCTGAGAAGCGTTGTATGGCTTCTTGTTGCCTTGGCCCTGATTCTGGTTCTGCCCGTACTGGGCTCCAGCAGTTTTTGGCCTCTGGCTACTCCCAGCTCCGGTTGCCACAGCATTCACCTCATCGGGATCGTACCGGGTATCAATCCGGTCACCTCTGCGCTTGTTGCGGAACTCATTGCGCTTGCTGGTGTTGATGTTGTAGTTCCTTCTTGGCTCAGCAGCATCGAGAAGAGTGTCGTGGGATTATCACGGCAGACGTTACCGGGGGTAACTGATCTTGGGGCAAGACGACACATGCGTTTGGGAGAGGGTTTAGCTCAGAGGAAAACATGGTGGAAATCGATCTGGTAGCCGGCAATCAAAGTCGCTGAGTCTCCGATCTTGATATAATAACTCAACTCTTGGATTACACTGGATGCTCGATATCAAGCGATATTGCTAGGGTTCTTGGATTTCTTAACTAGACCTAGGGGTCGGTTTATAAAGCACCCGCACCCCCCGGCTTGTCCTCCAAGACACACCCTGGATCCTACCCGGACACGACATACAAACCCTAACCTTCCTTTACCGTAACCCACAATCCGGGTTACTAGGCCTAGAAACTTGGGCCTTCCGGAAGTTTCTTTATCCTTAGCCGGATCCTGAACAGAGTCCTTTGGGCCGGATTACGCCTTGGAGTTGGCCTACCGGGTTATCATCCCTCCATCAGTAGTCCCCAGAATAGCTTGGGCTTCACAGATTCTTCCTTGAAGCGCTCGCTATTCCCTGTAAGAATATCAAACACACAAGTATATGGAGGCCGGGTTAAGGTGCTTTGATAGTTAGCTAGACCTTACTCCATGGTGGCCATATAGTAACCCGGCTTTTTCCCAAACACCTGGCTTAACTTTCCAGGTCTAAGCCCTAATAAAAAATGTCAAGATTCTATACTCGATAATTGACCCCGATATCACGGGGTGGATCCCCTTCTCTTTTTCGTCCAGATACCTTGCTTAATACTTGGATCATTTCTCGTAGGATCCGCGCGGATAACCATTCCCCCTAATTTCCGGCTTCCGGCCGTTGAGATAAGATCACCCTTGCCTTATAAATAGCGTTCAGGGGATGACCTAGAGCCCAACGCCTCACTCCATCCTCTCCTTTCCTTCTTCACTCCTTGCGCCTTCGTAACACCACCGCAGGAATTTCGTGCTCGCCGCCGGTGCAAAGCCATCACCGGCCGCATCCGCTTTCAAGCCATCCCGCGCCGCCGCCAAACTTTACCGCTGCGCGCTCACCCCACTCGCCAAGAATCGCAGAAGGGCGCTCGAGCCACGACGTCCACCGTCGTCGCAATAAACTCCAAGATCTCCCAGTAAGTTCCTTGTATTTGTTTAATTTAGCCTTGCAATTTCTCGATTCATCCCAGATTGGATCTAGGTCAACCTGTAGGCCGTTTTCCCCGTCACACCAAATTTAGATGGCTTAGATGCTCGCTAACTTCTTCAACAACCTGTTTGATGATCACACATCGCCCTCCTACCATTATTAATCACCAATCTCTTCGAAAAATCATTCGCAAGTTTTCCAATCTAGATCTATTTCACCTCAATCTTCCACTCTTAATATTGACACCCGGAAAATCCTCCTTTTCCGGTTATTTTGCTTGCAGTAGATACATGGGCAACCATCCGTCTTCCCAAAACACTTTTCCATACGTAAGTGACCAATAATCTCCATGGTTATACTTAATACCCGGATACCTCGCAATCTCCACTTCATGGTGTGATACCCGGATAGTTCTTAGTTTTCACGCTTTCCTGATACCTCAATACTTCCGAGTCTTATTTCCTGTACCTCTTTTTCTTGTGTTTTGCAGGTCGATCCCATGGCTCCCAAAAGGCAAGGGAAACAGCCGGCCCAAGCGAAGACAACCCAATCCATATCTGCCAATTGGGGGCGATCTACTGTCACCAAGGCCAAACTGGAAGAATTGGCCGAGTTAGGGGTTCTTCCTCCTCAGAAGGACATTCACTGGAGGGCGCCGGGTGACGAGACCCGGCCTACTCCCACCGATGGCGAGGTAATCTGCTTTGTAGAGCACGTGACCCGGGGATTCCGCCCTCCGGGTCACCCTTTCTTTCGCGAAGTCCTGAGCCACTACGGCCTCCGGGTGTTCGACATAGGGCCTAACTCTATGTTGAACATTACCCACTTCATTGTCCTATCCGAGTCATACTTGTGCACTCCGCCAAGTTTGACTCTCTTTACTGAACTGTTCCAGTGCAAGCCGTGCCGCGAAAGTGGCGATGGAGCACTTCTCACATGCGGAGGCCGTATCCATCCAGCGTCGTAAAAACTCCCCAATGCCAACCATCAATCTGAACTCTCATGTCAAACACTGGCAATTATCCTTCTTCTACTGCCATGACACTTCTCCACCCGGCGAGAAGAGACTGCCGGGTTACTCGGAGGGCCTCCTCAACATTTCCGAGAATTTCAATGCCTTCGCCCCTGACTCGGACAGGGAGGCAATCATACCTTTGGTGGCTAAGATAGCCGTTCTCTCAGCCCAAGGCCTTCTTGGACTCAACTTAATAAAAACTTGGGTTGACTTTCGTATCCAGCCTAACTCCATCCGCACCAAATTGATGTGCGAATACTCGGGGCATACCACAGACGCGCTCCGATATTCCACCAAGAGCTTCGCCGCCGGGGACACCAACAAAACTATCAAGGGTTTCTTGACGGAGAAGCTGGAGGTGATAAAGAACATAGCCGGATTACCCCCGTTCACTCGGGAAAACCCGGCCCCCGTGGTAAGACCCAATAATCATAAGTTTATTTCCTTATCTTAACTCGATACTGCTTCCCACTCTTATTTTCATCTTTCTGTCTCAGGCTGGTGATCCTTTCTGGACAGTTGAAACCGCCCCCCTTCCAGAGACCCGGAAGATGAAGATGACCCGGTTGACGGTGATGAAGGTACTCACCCGGACCTTGTATTATCTTTACTTGCATCATTTCCCCCCTTTTTAATTTTTCCATGAATACATGCTTGGTTCGCAGGGCTGGAGGACGAAGACGAGAAGGACGAAGATGACCCGGAAGCTACTGAATCCGACCAAGAAACGACAGTTGGGACCAAGAGGAAGGCCCGAGGGGTAGTGTCCAAGGTTCCTTTCTCTTTTATATCCTCTGAACCTTATTCCTTCGATGCCATGCGACAACTTAATCATCAATTATCAAACTCGTCGTACTTGAAGGATTCTCTTCCATCCAAGCGCAGAGTGACTCGGAGTTCCCCGGGCGAAGATCCCCTTAACCCGGGCATCTCCGCCTCCCCCGTCCCTCGTGCCAGTGCTCCTCCGCCTCATCCTTCTAACTCTCCTCGACGCCACGCTTCTCCTAACCATCCACGTGCCGGGCAATTCCGGGTTCCACTAGTGGTCCCTGTGGCAACTTCGTCTGCTTCCAGCGGCGAGCTCCCGCCAGATTACACCGTAAATACCGGGTAAGTTTTTGCTATATGGCATCTTTTGATGCCTGACAATTTTCGATCACCACTGCTAACTGCCTCCTCTCATCTTTCTTTTAGCACTCAAGTCACCGTCAGTGACCCGGAGAATGTAGAGACGGATAACCATCGGACAGAGGAATCGACCGGGAACGCAGATGCCGCGACTGGCGTTGATACTGAGAATAACCAGGAACAAGGCCCCTTGGGCGATCCACTTCACCGAGCCACCTGGTCTCCTTCCTCATCGGAACCAGTAGACGAGGAGATCGAGGTTCTGGATACGAGGATGAGTTCTCCCAACCCGGATACTCAAACTGTCCGGGTCTCGACCCCAAAGGCGGGGAGAGCTCCCCCACCAGGCGATCAGGCTGCCGGCTCTTCCGGTGCCCAGCCCGAGGACCTGACGTTTGCCCAGATGCTCGAAACCCTGCGCACTTTGAGGGCTAATGAAGAAAACATCTTGGGGGATTTAATAGCCAAACACGAGGTAAGCCCGACCAACGCTGCTTGTGTCCCTATCCAGTCCCCAAGTTCCGAGTGAATTGATTCATAATTTGCTTGGGACTTTATGATACAAGCGACTGATAACTTGCCCCTTTATCCGGCTAATCCTTTGTTGAATCCATGCAGTCTTTCGCGACTCAATCTGAGGAGAAACTGGCAGAGGCCACCAAGCTTATTGAAAAGGAGGTGGTTCTGCGTGAAGCAGCCGAAGCTGAGGCCAGGAGGAATAGGATGATAATGAGGAAGTATAGGAAAAGGGCTCACAAAGCAGAAGATGACCTAACAAGCCTTTCTGTCCAAATTGCTGACACGTATCGTGATTTGCTTGGTACGTTTCTTCCTCCGGGTTATCCTTTTGATAAATAGCCAAAGTTTTCCCGACTCATGTTTCCATTTCTTCAGGCCCGGACGAAGTGATGCCGGATGAGGATGACATTGCCAGGCTGAAAACTATCAAGAGCGTTATCCGGCAACTGTGCGCCGGAACCAAATGGATCCTTCAGGAATTACGGTGGCCGGGTAAGGGGCATGTCGATCTGAAGAGAATGCTGGATGCCTTCTCCACTATCCCCGAGTGGATTTGGCACTGGAAACGCTCGTCTTGCCGGGTTGGAGTAACCCGGGGGCTTGCGCTTGCCAAGGCTTATTTCCCTAAGCTCGAGCTAGTGAAGCTTATGGGCGGCTTTCCAGAGTTCAAGCTTGATGGGTCCACGTTCTTAGTGAAGGATTTTGTAAGGACCCCAGGCCGGCAGTCTGAAACCCTACGTATGCATTCATTCACGATCCCAGAAAGATCAGTCGTGAACAACATACACAGTTGGCACACAGAAAAACATCATCCATTACACGAATACATAAAGGTATTACATAAAAGATCACATGATCAAGTTTAACGCAACTGCCACATGGGGCAGGCAACTTATCAAACACAGCGGAAGACAAATAAAACACAACGTAGTTGAGCCCAAGTCACGCCTTAACCTACAGGCTGCTGACCCGGAGACGATCCTAGTTCGCAAAGCCGTCAGCTCCGTACTTCTCTTCATAGATATCCTTCGGAGGTTCCTTCTCAAAGTCTGGCAAGTAGATACCAGGGGCGAAACCATAATGAGTACATTTGAATGTACTCAGCAAGACATCCATCATGTCACTTACTAAACATGCAAATATGCTTATATGGTGGAATAGGTAGGCTATAAATATGGTTCACTATCAATGGTGTTCATATATGATGACACCACAGTTGCAGTCAGGTTAATCTGTATCTTCGTTGAAGAAGATACGTCAGAAGAAAATAATATAGTTTTATTTCTCTTGTCGATATCACATGTACAAGAGGTTTTGTAAAACTTTGTTAAAGAATATTTTCTCTTTGCAAAACTTCTTGGAATCAGTTTCCAGAATTCTTGCTTAGAGTAGAAAAGGTTTTCTTTGCAAAACATTTTGTTTTGTATCACATCATCTGGCTTTTCATCATCGACGATACCTCCACGGTATACGTTTTCCTTCCTTTCCGAACTTCACAAGTTCAACACTTCCTTTCCAAAATTTCCCTTTCAAAAACTCCTTTTTGAAAACATTGACACAATGCTAGCTACATGGCCATTCAACTGTCCATATCCGAGGACGCGGCTTCTTCGAAAAAGTTATACTCTGCAGAGGTGTACACATCCACCAGATCCAGTACACCTCCCGTGAAACAATCACGGACTGTAACAACAGTATGTAAACATCAGGTATATGATCATAACCATCCACTATGTTCAAGCTAGAATATGCCTATCTCTCGATTGAAGTTGTTCTCCCCGGCATCAAGTCCCACCCTGCCTAGCCAGGAGCCTCAATGAATGCATCCGGAGGGAAAATTAATCCCACACTTTATATGCCTCAACATTGGGAGTTTTGACGACATTCGGTTCGAGGGTACGACGCCCCTTATAGCAAGTGAGATAGCACACACTAATAAGAACAAACTTCAAGTTAAGCCCCTTGCCCATGTTGGGGTAGGGTGGCAGTACGGTAAAGGTTGTCCGGCGAAGACTAGGTTATGTGTCATTTTTGAAAACACCACCTTCTCAAAAATGACCACTTCCACATTCCTCCGGAGAACAAGGATCCGCCTTTTCTCCGGGTTTTTCCGTAAAGCCTTTGTTTCGTAGAATCACAATTTTAGGGTGTCCACTTAGGGACTAGTATATTTGATGGTAATAAATACCATATGGTGGCCTATGGGCTTGGTATTTCCAAGTTTAACTACTGGCATGATAGTAACCTATAATATAGTATAGTAGTAAATTCCACATCAAAAATAGTTTTGATAACCAAGTTTTTGTAAAACTTCAGAGGTAAAACATGCATGATATATAATGGTAAGTATTGTATCAGCAAGCAATCAGGATGCTTGCCTGGTATCTCCTTGTGTCCCTGGTTGTTGGAGTGACTGGAACTTGAAACAGAGCTTCACGACACTTCCTTCCTCTTCGTTTTCTAACGCCGTAAAAAGAGAATAAAGGACACACATTCAGAACCAAACAAGACAAACAAGGCTACAAGTAATACATACAGCAAGCAATCAAGAAGTACCACCCAAGTTCTCAATTTTTCCCTTAAGAAAAATTGGCATAAAAACTATAGTTGAAAAGTCTGCTTTTTTCCTAGTGTTTATGTGTGGCCAATTCAAAGATTTTTAGTTAAGAACACCATGGACCAGTGGGGTAGAGCACATGTTACTAGACAGTAGGGTGTCACATAAAACACATTTTTATGTCTAAAAACTTCCCCAACAATCTCTATGGCTAGCACATATAATTTGCTAAAATACTCAAGTGGTGAAAAAGGCTCATGACAACAAGTCAAGCCTATTTTCCACCATGATGCAAAAGTACAAGTGGGTGTTCCACTAGCAAAAATGCTCACCCAGAGGTTAATAAGCCTCTGGTAACTTTTATAAAAGTGCTCCAAACAAACAATCTAGCATCCAAAAACTCCTACTCATACTAGTAGAAAATTTAGGAAAAATACTAGACTAGTTTAGGCTACACTAGTTAATTTTATGCACAAGTGTGCAAGCTAGCAGAGGCAAAATACTCCTCTAACCAGCACCATAATTGCTACTGGATTCCACAAAATAACATAAAAAGCATATCTAGGAACCAAGGAAAAACTATGCTTAAAATGCTACACATGTGAGGAGATTAATTCCTAGTCATCCAAGTGTTACTCATGCTCTTATGCTACTTAAGAGGAAACCTATCAGAGGTGAAAACCCTAAGATAATAATGCCACAAGGACATTCCATCCTCTGGTTTCCACACCAAAGATTCATATTTTTCCCCTAGGGCAAAACAAGACAAAAAGCATACATGAATATCCTAGTATGAAATTTAGACTTTAAGCATTGCTATTTAAATCTATTTCAAACACGAGCACCAAGTATCTAGAGGTGCTATAACCAAAATAACAGTACCTAAATGGTACTGGTTTCATGAGAATTAATCTAGCAATAAGCCTAAAAAGCATTTAAAGATCTACTCAAAACATATATAAAAGAAACACATCTAGTGTGGGGGAAATAATGTTTCCACCAAAAATGCAATGAAACCAGTGGGTGTTCCACTAGCATAACAAAGCATTAATAGGTCACAATGCCTCTGGTCCATTTGCTAAAAATTAACAAAAAACTAAACTAGCATCTAGTGCATTAACAATACTAGCAGAAAATAATAGGGTGCTTAAATAAGCAAGGCACTGCTACTCATGTTATTGTTTTCACACAAGTGAAAACTTTAGGGGTCAAGTACTCATAACAAACTTATCAAAATGCTACTGGACCTATGGATACAACCCAAAAATATGTGGTCACAAAACCACAAATGATTATGTCAAAATTCCACACATGAGGGAATTTTTCCATAACCATTCTCATAGTCATGACAAAGCTATTCATGCTTTTCTACCAACTCAAATGCAAGCTAGCAGAGGTGATTAACAACAAAATATAAGTATCAAAAGGGTGCTGTATCTAATCTTCTCAACACAACAATCCAAGTGTTTGCACATAATTTATCACTCAAAAATACTATGCAAAATATTAACTAGAGAATAACATATGCTACTTACATAAATTCTATTTCTTCTCAACTCAAGTCCACACATTCTAACATGATAAAATAGCTAAGTAATACTTAGAAAGCAAGTTCACACAACTTATACATGCTAGAAAACAATATTGCAACACAAAAATATCATCACACAAATTAATTAACTAAAATGCCAAAATGGCAGAAATATGCAAAACAAGGATCTGTCCACAAAATTTTCTAGGATGCTCTAAAAATTAAACCCTTCTAGTTTTGGATAGCCCTAAACATGTACAAGACCATCCAATTGAGTTTGCATCAAAAATCATTTTTAATAATTTTATAAAAATCACCAAAGTGCTCTCTGGTGTTTTACCAAATTGCATGCCATTTCAAAAATACAATGAATTTGGAAACGAGGTTAAATGCTCCTGTTAGGAAATTTTAAGGGCTTTCCAATGCAATTGGCCTCACTTCATTCTGAGTTGTAAAATAAAAATGGTGCTCATTTTGGTGTTTGTGGTACCTGTTGCCAAATCATTTTTCATTTCAAATCTATTCATCCAAAAGTAGATCTACAAGTTGGAGGTGGTTTAGATTTAGTTCCTTTACATCTGTGAATTTTGGTTTGGTCAAATTCATTTGTTTGGTTAGGTTTTGAGCTCAAAAGTAACCAGGTAACATTCTGTCAAAAATAAACTGGAAAAACAACTGTCCTGGGCCAGATCTCCTAATTGGGCCGGCCAGGACAAATCCTACCGCGGGCAGAGCCAGCCTGAGTCGCTGACACGCGGGCCAACCGCCACGCAGGCAGACACGCGGCACAGCGAGGCCCCACGCGCAGTTTGACTCTCCTAGCGCGGGGTCAAAGGGGGTTGACGCGAGCATGACCTCATCCCCGCGTCATCGCCGGCGAGAACCGCTCCGGCGAGCAAAGATCCGGCGTTTCCGTGCATAACTTCGCAATTAACTAGCACCAACACGATGTGCTCGACGAGGGGAACCTCCTAGCGTATGGTTCGTTTCCTGGGATGGCTCCGGAGAGCGGCGGCGACAGCGCGCGGCGGCGGCCGGAGACACGCACGGGACGGCGGCGATTTAGGGGGTTAGGGAGGGGGGAAAAGCGACGGGGGGATTCCCCTGCCTACCCTAGACGCCGTGGAAGGCTCGGTGAGGGAGGAGGACGTCCGTGGCGGCGGGGATTGGTCGCCGGAGTCCGCCGGACCCGCAGCACCGAAATGGACGGCGCGGCCACCACAGTTCACTCCGGCTCGATTCATTTGGCAGAGAGCATCACCACGACGAGTCGGAGAGGTAGGTCCACTCGGCTGCCGGCGGCGAGCACGGCAACTGCCGATTCGACGACGAGCTTCATCAAGCTAGGGTTTCGGTTTGGAGTTTTTCTGGAGCAGAGAGAGAAGAACTCGTGGGGGGGGGAGAGAGGGAGCAGGTAGAGACCACAGAGGTGCACATGGGGGTTTTAACCACGAGATATTTCTTCTACTCGAATCCAAGAAGCATGGGCCTCCATGCCCTCTGCTGCGTCATCTACAGGAAGAAGAAGATGACCATGTGACTCAGCTTACAATTAAGTCCCTGGAAAATTACAAGTAGGTCCCTGTACTCTCTGAAAAAGGATGTTTTCCCTAAGCAAACAA
The DNA here is from genome assembly GCA_028641055.1 of Alopecurus myosuroides. Classification (NCBI taxonomy): domain Eukaryota; kingdom Viridiplantae; phylum Streptophyta; class Magnoliopsida; order Poales; family Poaceae; genus Alopecurus; species Alopecurus myosuroides. Next base: position 354,438,534 of record CM054058.1, read on the forward strand.
AGTCAAAATTTGAAATCCTTTTGCCCAAAATTCTTATTAGTTAAGGTACACAACATATGTGAAAATTGGCTCAATTGGAAAAACTTGGTAATTCAAAGTTGTTCAAATTTGAATTCTTACATAAATGGACATTGAATTTATTAACCTACTTAGGAGCTTCCAAAAATGATAATTTTTGGCACACATTCCTTATTTGCTGTGTTCCTTATGTGGTAGAAAATTCAAGTCATTTAGAGTTACTTCATAGAACAAACTTGTTCAAATTTCAAAAAGGTGCTGTCAAGAAAACAGGGGTTTTTGGCAACTTAATCAATTCAAAAACTTGTGCCCTTTTGGTTTTCATCCTCATTTATGATATAGAGCATGTGGTATTTATTTCGTGGCATTTGGAAAAAGTTTGTAGAACAAACTTGTTCAAAATCCCAATTGTTGCTGTGGAGAAAAACCATGTTTTCAGGACTTTAATGGATTCAATTTTTGGTCTCCTCTTGTGTGTGTTCCTTATTTGATATAAGGAAGCAATGGTATTAATTTCATCTCATTTTAAGAAAGTTTCCAATAGTAACTTGTTTTAGTTTTCTGTTTCTGGAAATATTGGAATTTCTATTTAATAAAGCACTTGGCTTTTCTTTAACAATGCTTTGCCAAAATATTTATGTGACTAGAGATAGCAAGTCAATGCTCTCCAATACTATTGTTTTTAATCTTCCAAGGTTGGAAAAACATTTGATAATATTTTGGTGAAGCATTTAAGAATGCCTCTTTTTCTGATAATCCTTTATGGAAATTTATTAAGTGTTTTCCTCTTTCTTAATTTAGAACTTGGAATAATATTATACAAGTATTGGATTCATAAGATAGTTTTGTAAAACTCTTTGATCAATATTTACTTGAGAAAATATTGCCAAAGTCATTGGAACAATATGTTGAATATTTTTATCATTGGAACAATATGTTGAATATTTTTATCATTGGAACAATATGTTGAATATTTTTAGTTTACTGCTTTGCTATCCTTTTTAAGTTTGTTTAGTTGCACTTAAACAAACACAAACAAACACAATCAAGGTTTATTAGCCAAGCAATTAGCAAAACAACTGTGTTAACAGGTATTCCAAAATTGGGATGTGACAGGTCTTCCCCCCTTAAAAAGAATCTCGTCCCCGAGATTCACAAACGAGGACTAAGGGAGGGCCAACAAACACAATGTTAGTGTTGGAGTGAAGGTGCTTCCCCCCTTTGACTTTCCTTGGGAGGAGGGGTTCTTCCCTAAATTAGCAAATTCATTTTAAAAAGTACACCAGTACTGTGTTAGGTCCAAAACTTTTGTTTCCTAGTTTGAACAAAAATTAAGGTTAGTGCAGAACTACCTGGAAAATACCGTCAATTATTTACATGAGTTCCTAGCTAAAAATATCCCACATCTTACATAACACTATGGGGTGGTGTACCACTCTCATAATAAGGTATATAAGAAGCTAAAAATATAGCTTGTGGGTGCAAGAGGTTAGGTTGCTAAGGTAAAACAAACAGACAGAACAATACCCATGGCAGTGGATATTACTCACCACAAGCAACTATCACTTATTATGTTCATGATTTTAGTTGGATATTTTTAGTTTAATAAGATACTCTTAATCACAATCATAACACAAGTATTAACTCATGCTAAGATAAAAACATTTAAACAAAATCCAATAAGCAAGCAAACAACACCACAGATGAATAGACTATTTATTCATTAGGTTATTGTTTATTAGAGGTTTTGGAATCCATCAACCATGAACAATTAGAAAACAACCAGTAGCTAAAAACTAATGAATTCAATCATAAAGATACTATAAAATACCATCTTCACACAAGATAAAACTCCTATTACACAGGCATAAAAAGGTCTGCACAAATAACACACTAGCATGAAAAATCTACACCAGCATGCTATAAGAGATAATCATATCCTATAACCATAGAACATGCAACTAAATAATTAATGGCATGATAACAGAAGTAATAACTTCCTAAACATGCTATATCAACATATATACTTATAAAATAACAAGAGGGTAATACTAGAGCAAAAATCACCATTTTCTAGTGGTGGAACTAGTTTCACTCTAGAGAAGCAAACAATGCTATCATGATGTTTAAACTTAAACAAGCAAGTCATGGATATAAATGTACCTAATGACAGTACATAAAACTTACTCATGTTGGGTAAGCACAAACAACAAAACAATCCCATGATACAACTATTAAACATGCATAAATTAATTCTAGCAATTTATGTTTTCTTTAGCCAATTACTAGCAAACAAGCAAGGTATAACTCACACAACCAGTAGCTATGCAATTAATGAAAAGTTATCTAAACCTTTTCAAAAATCCATACACTCGATTTAAAATTATTCACAAACAATCTACCAATCAAGAGGAATTTATTTTATTTGCGAACAATTTAATTTTAGCAGACGATAGTGAAACATTTCTTAACATGATACCCCTAAGGAATATTATGCTAAAAAAAAAGATCACACCTAAACATATTAGTCTTTACTAATAAGAGATCAACTTCTCACTTGCATAAGTGAAAAGAAACAATTATATTTTCCATGGTGGAAAATAAAAATAAAAATCAATCACATAGTGAGACATGCTATTTTCACACATGTGTATGGTTGGGGATTTTCATCCTCAAGCCAAAATACAATGGGACCAGTGGGCTATGGCCTACTAATACCAAGGCAAAATAGGTACTAAACCTATGGTTACTCATGAAAAACTTTGCATACTAGATAAAAATATAAGGCTATTAAATCTAGTGAAACAATACTAGTGCATATTGATAGCAATTCTTACACATGCTGTTTTATTAAAATACATGCAAGCTAACATAGGTACAAGCATAAAAATAACAGTACCTAAATGGTACTGGACTCAAAGAAAACATAGCACAAAATCTACTAAGAAAGTATACACAGATCTAGCTCTCACAATACTTCCAATTACTAAACTAGAAGGTAACAAATGCTATTCCATTTTTATTCGAGTTTCCAATCATGCACACACTTTATAGGGTAGATTTATTGTAAGAAAACAACATAATAACAAGTCCTAACAACTCCATATAAGTTAGGAAGCAAGATTAAATAAAACACAAATTCATTTCAATCAAGAGCACACAAAGGAACAAAAATAGGAAAACTGTTGTTTCCTAGATAAACATTCCATTGTTCACTTAATTTCTAAACCCCGAATTTCAGAGTACCTACAATGTCTACTAAAATTTGGTTTCCAAAGTAGATACACCTGATATCCTATTGACTATTAAACAAATAGGTCATCATCTTATTTTCTCGTGACTTCTCCTTTTTACCAACTATATTAAAAGGTGTCGTAAGTCACTTAATTCCTTGGTTTAGAAAGAGTTGTCAGTAGTTCGCATGCTTTGGTTAGGTATCAACCTAAAATTAGAACAAAGCATGTTAATCTTGTTAGCTTTTTATTTAATAATGTTTGTCCGACAAGATACGACTAGCGTCATCGTACGTCGAATATTGAATCGTGCTCTTTGGATTGGCTTTTGAGGGGGTTGCACATCATGGCATGTGAAGAATTCTTTTGCACCTTTCTCCAGAGGAGGGAGGTATATAACTTTTAAAAAAGGGATTTCTCTTGTTTGGTCTTTTAAAAGGGACATAAAAAAAGTGCGACATTTAGCCAACAGGGTAAAAAGAGTCTTTTGCAAACAGACAAACATAGAAGTTTTGGTCAGTATTGGTTGGTTTATTCACGCCTTTTATTCTTTGAGGGTTGTCGTTGTTGGAGCTTTATCTGTTGGAGTGCAGCATTGTTAGCAACGCTAGCAGCTCGTGTGGCTTGATGGTCCTCTATTATTAGGCACAACGGTGCTTTCATTGATTTGTGGGGCAGATGGTGGTGGTTCACGACGGGTTGCATTATGAAGCGAAAACAAGTATAAGTCTAAGCAACAAATTCTTGTTTTTGAATGCTATACAAACATTTTTGCTTGCAAAAATTTAACAGGAGGCGATTCAAAAACAAGAGCGGGGCAAGCACAAATCTGCAAATTTTGAGCACCCCACAGACATATAGAAGCCTAGATGAACCAAATTCTACACCACACAATAGCACAAAGTCCTACGGACACACATAAACAAGCCAAAACACACAAGCAAGGCTCCATTGGGGCTACGTCGGGGAAGGCGACTCATGGGGTAATCGCTAAATTACTCCAAACTAGACTGATCCAAAATCCTAGAAGTGGTTGAAGAACTATATCTACTTCTGACCAACATTACTGTAGAGCTAGGCAATTATTTTGGTCTTCTCGGGACAACGGCAAGTATAAAAGTTTCTGTATAGAAACAATATAATAGAAGTAAAGTTTTGATAAAAACTTTTAACTGTGAGAGGTAATAATATGCAACAATCTGTTTTTGAAACCCCAACTATTTTCTGAACAGAAAACTTCAAAAGCGAGAGATGTTTCAAAAACAGAGCGGAGCAGTTGTAAACAAGTAAGAAATAAACTCTTAACCGAGAGAGATACCAACTTTGTAAGGCCCGCCCTTCGAACCACTGTTCAAGGACGCCCTTGATATGCATTTAGAATCTTTTGGAAAGATAAAAAGGAGGGGAAAATATACTAAAATTCCCTTAGATAAAAATAATGTAGATAGTAAATAGGTTTTTACTCAAAACTACTTTTCTTTCCTATCTGACGTCCATGCTAACTAAGGTCTCCTAAGGTCAGGATGGCTCTGATACCAACTCTGTAAGGACCCCAGACCGGCAGTCTGAAACCCTACGTATGCATTCATTCACGATCCCAGAAAGATCAGTCGTGAACAACATACACAGTTGGCACACAGAAAAACATCATCCATTACACGAATACATAAAGGTATTACATAAAAGATCACATGATCAAGTTTAACGCAACTGCCACATGGGGCAGGCAACTTATCAAACACAGCGGAAGACAAATAAAACACAACGTAGTTGAGCCCAAGTCACGCCTTAACCTACAGGCTGCTGACCCGGAGACGATCCTAGTTCGCAAAGCCGTCAGCTCCGTACTTCTCTTCATAGATATCCTTCGGAGGTTCCTTCTCAAAGTCTGGCAAGTAGATACCAGGGGCGAAACCATAATGAGTACATTTGAATGTACTCAGCAAGACATCCATCATGTCACTTACTAAACATGCAAATATGCTTATATGGTGGAATAGGTAGGCTATAAATATGGTTCACTATCAATGGTGTTCATATATGATGACACCACAGTTGCAGTCAGGTTAATCTGTATCTTCGTTGAAGAAGATACGTCAGAAGAAAATAATATAGTTTTATTTCTCTTGTCGATATCACATGTACAAGAGGTTTTGTAAAACTTTGTTAAAGAATATTTTCTCTTTGCAAAACTTCTTGGAATCAGTTTCCAGAATTCTTGCTTAGAGTAGAAAAGGTTTTCTTTGCAAAACATTTTGTTTTGTATCACATCATCTGGCTTTTCATCATCGACGATACCTCCACGGTATACGTTTTCCTTCCTTTCCGAACTTCACAAGTTCAACACTTCCTTTCCAAAATTTCCCTTTCAAAAACTCCTTTTTGAAAACATTGACACAATGCTAGCTACATGGCCATTCAACTGTCCATATCCGAGGACGCGGCTTCTTCGAAAAAGTTATACTCTACAGAGGTGTACACATCCACCAGATCCAGTACACCTCCCGTGAAACAATCACGGACTGTAACAACAGTATGTAAACATCAGGTATATGATCATAACCATCCACTATGTTCAAGCTAGAATATGCCTATCTCTCGATTGAAGTTGTTCTCCCCGGCATCAAGTCCCACCCTGCCTAGCCAGGAGCCTCAATGAATGCATCCGGAGGGAAAATTAATCCCACACTTTATATGCCTCAACATTGGGAGTTTTGACGACATTCGGTTCGAGGGTACGACGCCCCTTATAGCAAGTGAGATAGCACACACTAATAAGAACAAACTTCAAGTTAAGCCCCTTGCCCATGTTGGGGTAGGGTGGCAGTACGGTAAAGGTTGTCCGGCGAAGACTAGGTTATGTGTCATTTTTGAAAACACCACCTTCTCAAAAATGACCACTTCCACATTCCTCCGGAGAACAAGGATCCGCCTTTTCTCCGGGTTTTTCCGTAAAGCCTTTGTTTCGTAGAATCACAATTTTAGGGTGTCCACTTAGGGACTAGTATATTTGATGGTAATAAATACCATATGGTGGCCTATGGGCTTGGTATTTCCAAGTTTAACTACTGGCATGATAGTAACCTATAATATAGTATAGTAGTAAATTCCACATCAAAAATAGTTTTGATAACCAAGTTTTTGTAAAACTTCAGAGGTAAAACATGCATGATATATAATGGTAAGTATTGTATCAGCAAGCAATCAGGATGCTTGCCTGGTATCTCCTTGTGTCCCTGGTTGTTGGAGTGACTGGAACTTGAAACAGAGCTTCACGACACTTCCTTCCTCTTCGTTTTCTAACGCCGTAAAAAGAGAATAAAGGACACACATTCAGAACCAAACAAGACAAACAAGGCTACAAGTAATACATACAGCAAGCAATCAAGAAGTACCACCCAAGTTCTCAATTTTTCCCTTAAGAAAAATTGGCATAAAAACTATAGTTGAAAAGTCTGCTTTTTTCCTAGTGTTTATGTGTGGCCAATTCAAAGATTTTTAGTTAAGAACACCATGGACCAGTGGGGTAGAGCACATGTTACTAGACAGTAGGGTGTCACATAAAACACATTTTTATGTCTAAAAACTTCCCCAACAATCTCTATGGCTAGCACATATAATTTGCTAAAATACTCAAGTGGTGAAAAAGGCTCATGACAACAAGTCAAGCCTATTTTCCACCATGATGCAAAATTACAAGTGGGTGTTCCACTAGCAAAAATGCTCACCCAGAGGTTAATAAGCCTCTGGTCACTTTTATAAAAGTGCTCCAAACAAACAATCTAGCATCCAAAAACTCCTACTCATACTAGTAGAAAATTTAGGAAAAATACTAGACTAGTTTAGGCTACACTAGTTAATTTTATGCACAAGTGTGCAAGATAGCAGAGGCAAAATACTCCTCTAACCAGCACCATAATTGCTACTGGATTCCACAAAATAACATAAAAAGCATATCTAGGAACCAAGGAAAAACTATGCTTAAAATGCTACGCATGTGAGGAGATTAATTCCTAGTCATCCAAGTGTTACTCATGCTCTTATGCTACTTAAGAGGAAACCTATCAGAGGTGAAAACCCTAAGATAATAATGCCACAAGGACATTCCATCCTCTGGTTTCCACACCAAAGATTCATATTTTTCCCCTAGGGCAAAACAAGACAAAAAGCATACATGAATATCCTAGTATGAAATTTAGACTTTAAGCATTGCTATTTAAATCTATTTCAAACACGAGCACCAAGTATCTAGAGGTGCTATAACCAAAATAACAGTACCTAAATGGTACTGGTTTCATGAGAATTAATCTAGCAATAAGCCTAAAAAGCATTTAAAGATCTACTCAAAACATATATAAAAGAAACACATCTAGTGTGGGGGAAATAATGTTTCCACCAAAAATGCAATGAAACCAGTGGGTGTTCCACTAGCATAACAAAGCATTAATAGGTCACAATGCCTCTGGTCCATTTGCTAAAAATTAACAAAAAACTAAACTAGCATCTAGTGCATTAACAATACTAGCAGAAAATAATAGGGTGCTTAAATAAGCAAGGCACTGCTACTCATGTTATTGTTTTCACACAAGTGAAAACTTTAGGGGTCAAGTACTCATAACAAACTTATCAAAATGCTACTGGACCTATGGATACAACCCAAAAATATGTGGTCACAAAACCACAAATGATTATGTCAAAATTCCACACATGAGGGAATTTTTCCATAACCATTCTCATAGTCATGACAAAGCTATTCATGCTTTTCTACCAACTCAAATGCAAGCTAGCAGAGGTGATTAACAACAAAATATAAGTATCAAAAGGGTGCTGTATCTAATCTTCTCAACACAACAATCCAAGTGTTTGCACATAATTTATCACTCAAAAATACTATGCAAAATATTAACTAGAGAATAACATATGCTACTTACATAAATTCTATTTCTTCTCAACTCAAGTCCACACATTCTAACATGATAAAATAGCTAAGTAATACTTAGAAAGCAAGTTCACACAACTTATACATGCTAGAAAACAATATTGCAACACAAAAATATCATCACACAAATTAATTAACTAAAATGCCAAAATGGCAGAAATATGCAAAACAAGGATCTGTCCACAAAATTTTCTAGGATGCTCTAAAAATTAAACCCTTCTAGTTTTGGATAGCCCTAAACATGTACAAGACCATCCAATTGAGTTTGCATCAAAAATCATTTTTAATAATTTTATAAAAATCACCAAAGTGCTCTCTGGTGTTTTACCAAATTGCATGCCATTTCAAAAATACAATGAATTTGGAAACGAGGTTAAATTCTCCTGTTAGGAAATTTCAAGGGCTTTCCAATGCAATTGGCCTCACTTCATTCTGAGTTGTAAAATAAAAACGGTGCTCATTTTGGTGTTTGTGGTACCTGTTGCCAAATCATTTTTCATTTCAAATATATTCATCCAAAAGTAGATCTACAAGTCGGAGGTTGTTTAGATTTAGTTCCTTTACATCTGTGAATTTTGGTTTGGTCAAATTCATTTGTTTGGTTAGGTTTTGAGCTCAAAAGTAACCAGGTAACATTCTGTCAAAAATAAACTGGAAAAACAACTGTCCTGGGCCAGATCTCCTAATTGGGCCGGCCAGGACAAATCCTACCGCGGGCAGAGCCAGCCTGAGTCGCTGACACGCGGGCCAACCGCCACGCGGGCAGCCACGCGGCACAGCGAGGCCCCACGCGCAGTTTGACTCTCCTAGCGCGGGGTCAAAGGGGGTTGACGCGAGCATGACCTCATCCCCGCGTCATCGCCGGCGAGAACCGCTCCGGCGAGCAAAGATCCGGCGTTTCCGTGCATAACTTCGCAATTAACTAGCACCAACACGATGTGCTCGACGAGGGGAACCTCCTAGCGTATGGTTCGTTTCCTGGGATGGCTCCGGAGAGCGGCGGCGACAGCGCGCGGCGGCGGCCGGAGACACGCACGGGACGGCGGCGATTTAGGGGGTTAGGGAGGGGGGAAAAGCGACGGGGGGATTCCCCTGCTTACCCTAGACGCCGTGGAAGGCTCGGTGAGGGAGGAGGACGTCCGTGGCGGCGGGGATTGGTCGCCGGAGTCCGCCGGACCCGCAGCACCGAAATGGACGGCGCGGCCACCACAGTTCACTCCGGCTCGATTCATTTGGCAGAGAGCATCACCACGACGAGTCGGAGAGGTAGGTCCACTCGGCTGCCGGCGGCGAGCACGGCAACTGCCGATTCGACGACGAGCTTCATCAAGCTAGGGTTTCGGTTTGGAGTTTTTCTGGAGCAGAGAGAGAAGAACTCGTGGGGGGGGAGAGAGGGAGCAGGTAGAGACCACAGAGGTGCACATGGGGGTTTTAACCACGAGATATTTCTTCTACTCGAATCCAAGAAGCATGGGCCTCCATGCCCTCTGCTGCGTCATCTACAGGAAGAAGAAGATGACCATGTGACTCAGCTTACAATTAAGTCCCTGGAAAATTACAAGTAGGTCCCTGTACTCTCTGAAAAAGGATGTTTTCCCTAAGCAAACAAAGTCAAAATTTGAAATCCTTTTGCCCAAAATTCTTATTAGTTAAGGTACACAACATATGTGAAAATTGGCTCAATTGGAAAAACTTGGTAATTCAAAGTTGTTCAAATTTGAATTCTTACATAAATGGACATTGAATTTATTAACCTACTTAGGAGCTTCCAAAAATGATAATTTTTGGCACACATTCCTTATTTGCTGTGTTCCTTATGTGGTAGAAAATTCAAGTCATTTAGAGTTACTTCATAGAACAAACTTGTTCAAATTTCAAAAAGGTGCTGTCAAGAAAACAGGGGTTTTTGGCAACTTAATCAATTCAAAAACTTGTGCCCTTTTGGTTTTCATCCTCATTTATGATATAGAGCATGTGGTATTTATTTCGTGGCATTTGGAAAAAGTTTGTAGAACAAACTTGTTCAAAATCCCAATTGTTGCTGTGGAGAAAAACCATGTTTTCAGGACTTTAATGGATTCAATTTTTGGTCTCCTCTTGTGTGTGTTCCTTATTTGATATAAGGAAGCAATGGTATTAATTTCATCTCATTTTAAGAAAGTTTCCAATAGTAACTTGTTTTAGTTTTCTGTTTCTGGAAATATTGGAATTTCTATTTAATAAAGCACTTGGCTTTTCTTTAACAATGCTTTGCCAAAATATTTATGTGACTAGAGATAGCAAGTCAATGCTCTCCAATACTATTGTTTTTAATCTTCCAAGGTTGGAAAAACATTTGATAATATTTTGGTGAAGCATTTAAGAATGCCTCTTTTTCTGATAATCCTTTATGGAAATTTATTAAGTGTTTTCCTCTTTCTTAATTTAGAACTTGGAATAATATTATACAAGTATTGGATTCATAAGATAGTTTTGTAAAACTCTTTGATCAATATTTACTTGAGAAAATATTGCCAAAGTCATTGGAACAATATGTTGAATATTTTTATCATTGGAACAATATGTTGAATATTTTTATCATTGGAACAATATGTTGAATATTTTTAGTTTACTGCTTTGCTATCCTTTTTAAGTTTGTTTAGTTGCACTTAAACAAACACAAACAAACACAATCAAGGTTTATTAGCCAAGCAATTAGCAAAACAACTGTGTTAACAGGTATTCCAAAATTGGGATGTGACAGATTTTCAGGCTGTCCAGAAGGAAGTCCGTTACCCGGCCAGCGTGATTGCTGACGGCCTGGATGTTGATTCCCTCGTTCCTGCATATGATGCTGCTGGTGAAGCGGTTAAGTCGGATCTTCCCGAGCCGTATGATATGCTGGCTCGGTGGAAGGAGGAAGCTGCTAAGTTGAGGGCGGAGGCTGCCAAAAAGCAAGCTGAAGCCGGCTCTGCACCCGCTACCTCAACACCAGTCGTTCCACCTCCTGCGCGGGCTGGTACTACTGATCCGGGTGCTGCTGCTACCACCAATGATGGCAAGGGCAAGGCCAAGATGGACGCCGAGTGATACCTGATATTTGATGCCTCTTCTTATCCGTCAGTCGGCCGATGTGTTGTTTAAACAATTATATTTTGGGTGGTGCGCCTGTGCACCTTTGATATCTTTCACCGGGATTTTGTAATGTACGCTAAGGTCTTGATATACTCTATGCCTCTTCTGGCCTTTTAAATTTATCCATTTTTGAACTCATCTGCTCTCGATATCCGGCTTTCTTTATTGTTCCTTTTGTGAAACTCGGTTTCCGGGTCTCATGGGTGTTGACAAGCGTACTTGCTGCTAAGTCCCCAAGCCCGCAAGACTCGGATTTTTGGGTTTTTGAACTTTAACAATCAAACAATTTTTCTCGTTTTCGAGATCCCGAGCCCCCAAGACCCGGATTCCGAGTCTAGGAAACGTGATCTTTTAAGGAGAACGCATTTGTTTGCTGCTAGGTCCAAAAAGCCCAGAGCCGTTTCACATAGGTTTTGAAGTTATGCTTAATAATCGTTGAGTTTCCGGCTATCAGCCCTGTACTCTGCATAACTTGTGGTTTAGATGACCCTTTTGACTCTCTGATACTATAAGCCGGCTTTCGCATGGATATCATGTTGTTACATCTGTACGAAACAGGGTCAACCAAGTCCCATTGGGCTTCATGGCTGATTGTAATCGTAAGCGAGCAAATCATGCCATTTTAGTGCGAGTCACATCGAGCTTAAGTAAGAAAAGTCAAGAAAATTTGGCTCCTTTGTCCGGTTATAAGATTGTAGCCGTACTCGTTTGCGAGTAACCGGCCCTTATAACTCATAGGCATCAAGGCCGGGTCTTTGGGTTTTCAACTGTGCTATTCAAGCAATCAGCCCCCGAGACCTATATATGTACGCGACGTGCTGAGAGTGAAGAACATGATAATAACCACCTCTTTACTTGATATGAAAAAATTAGGTCAGCAAGCCGCCTCATTAAAAACCCATCCAGTCCCCAAGGGTACCCTGGATAGGAAAAGAGTACGTCTGAAACCTGCTGCCTGTTACAGCGTGCAATTCCACTTGCCAATATAATCTTTACTAAGTATAATACGGACGTAGCTGCGCTACGTTCCATGGTCTGTCTCTTTCTTGCATAGATGAAGTGGTATGAGCGGTGTCATTAACTGTAGCCGACTCTTCCCTTGCATCTACCAAGTAATATGATCCGTTATGCAGATTCCGGCTTATGATAAACGGTCCTTCCCATGGCGGTGATAATTTGTGTTTTCCTTCGTTTGACTGTACAAGGCGCAGAACCAGGTCTCCTTCCTGGAAGACCCGGGTTTTCACACGCCGGCTATGATACCTCCGCAAGCCTTGCTGATAAATGGCTGATCTCTCCAGGGCTTGTTCCCTTTGTTCTTCTAACATATCTACGGCATCCTGCCGGGTCTTTTCGTTCTCCACTTCGACGTAAGCTGATATTCGTGGTGAATCATGAATAATATCACTCGGTAGTACTGCCTCCGCGCCATAGACCATGAAGAAGGGTGTCATTTGAGTAGACCTGTTAGGTGTAGTGTTGATACCCCAAACCACGGAAGGAAGTTCTTCGACCCATGCGCCAGCGGCCCTGATACAAGGGACTCGCAATCGTGGTTTTAATCCGCGAAGCAATTCTTGGTTTGCCCTCTCCACTTGTCCATTGGCCTGCGGATGAGCCACTGATGCAACATCAAGCCGGATTCCATTGTTTCCACAGAACTTCTCCATCTCACCAAGGGACATGTTGGTTCCATTGTCGGTAATTATGCTGTGGGGATACCCGAACTGGTAGATAATCTTTTTCAAGAACTTGACAGATGTAGCTGCTTCACAATTAGTAACTGGCATAACCTCAACCCACTTGGTAAACTTATCAATAGCCACCAAAAGATGTGTCTTCTTGCATGGTGACATATGAAAGGGGCCAACCATATCCATCCCCCAGACAGCGAACGGCCAAGTTAACGGGATGGTCCGTAATTTCATAGCCGGCACATGGGTTTGGCGAGCGTACCTTTGACATCCGTCACACCTTGCTACTAATCTTTCCGCATCCGCTAGAGCCGTCAGCCAGAAAAATCCGTGTCGATAAGCCTTGGCCACAAGGGATCTTGTGGATGCATGATGCCCGCAATCGCCTTCATGGATTTCCTTGAGAATCTGTCGGCCTTCTTCCGGTGCTACGCAGCGCAAAAAGACTCCTGCTGCACTTCTCTTGTACAACTCCCCATTAATGATAGAATACCCCTTTGCTCTCCGCAAAATTTGCCTTGCTAACACCTCCTGTTGTGGTAACTCGCCTCGTGATAGGTAGGCCAAAAACGGTTCTGTCCACTCGGGAATAGCGCGTATAGTGGCCACGAGCTCCGTATCCGGGTCTTTACTCGCCAGTTCCTCCTCGGACTCGATTTTAACCGATGGTCGCCATAACTCGTCCAGGAACACGTTAGGTGGAACCGGCTCTCTGCGCGAGCCGAGTCTAGCAAGGGCGTCTGCTGCTTCATTCTTTCTTCTGTCTATATGCTCCACCTCATACACGGAAAAGCATCCTGCAACCCTATCAACCTCCCTGCGGTATGCTGCCATGGTTGCATCCTTTCTATCCGAAGTTCCTGACACCTGCTGTACCACAAGGTCCGAATCTCCGAAGCATCGTATCCTCTTGATGTTCATCTCCTTGGCTACCTTTAAGCCATGCAATAGGGCCTCATACTCGGCCACGTTGTCGGAACAGTCAAAGTGAATTTGTAGTACGTAACTTAATTTATCTCCTTTGGGTGACGTTAGTACCACTCCGGCTCCTGATCCCTCGTATTGCTTAGATCCATCGAAGTGCATGATCCATGATTCGGAGTTTGGAACCGTTGTAGTCATACCTGTATGTGTCCAGTCGTTAATGAAATCAACTAAAGCCTGAGATTTGATTGCTGACCTGGGCTCGTAACTGATGTGATAATCCCCCATTTCTATCGCCCACTTGGCTATTCTTCCAGTCGCATCCGAGTTCCTGATGATATCCGACATTGGTATTGAGCTAACCACCGTTATGGGGTGTTCCTGGAAATATGGCTTCAATTTCCGGCTGGCCATAAAGACCCCGAAAACCAGCTTTTGCCAATGCGGATAGCGCTGCTTTGCTTCCGACAATACCTCACTGACATAATAAACCGGCCTCTGAACTGGATAACCTTTCCCATCTTCTTTACGCTCCACAACCACTACTGCACTGACGGCTCGGGGGCCTACTGCCACGTACAACAACATAGGCTCTTTAGGACCCGGGGCCGCTAGTACTGGTGCTTCGGATAACTGCTTTTTTAGTGCCTCGAACGCCTCATCCGCCTCCTGATCCCATACGAATTTGTCTGACTTTCTCAAGAGCCGGTACAAGGGTATTGCCTTTTCTCCGAGTCTTGATATGAATCGGCTCAAGGCTGCCACGCAGCCCGTGAGTTTTTGAACGTGCTTCAAATTTTCCGGCTTTTTCAAATTTTGGATAGCTTTGATTTTATCCGGGTTTACTTCAATTCCTCTCTCGGAGACGATAAAGCCGAGTAATTTCCCGGCTGGAACTCCAAACACGCACTTTGTCGGGTTAAGCTTCATCTGGTACCTTCTTAAATTCTTGAACGTTTCCTTTAGATCATCGATAAACGTCTCTGCCTTCCTAGTTTTGATAACCACATCATCCACATAAGCATGGACATTACATCCGATTTGGTCCTCGAAGCACTTCTGAATACACCGTTGATAAGTTGCGCCAGCGTTCTTCAATCCAAACGTCATGGTTTTATAGCAAAAGGCCCCAAAAGGGGTTATAAACGATGTTTTCTCCCAATCCTCCCTCTTGAGCTTAATCTGATGATACCCGGAATATGCGTCCAGAAAGCATAATAGGTCACTTCCAGCTACTGCGTCTATAATCTGATCTATCCTTGGTAGTGCGAACGGATCCTTTGGGCAATGTTTGTTGAGACTCGTAAAATCAATGCACATCCTCCACTCATTGGTCTTTTTCATCACTAGAACTGGGTTTGCTAACCAATCCGGATGAAATACTTCCATGATAAAGCCGGCTGCCAATAGCCGAGCGATCTCTTCGCCTATAGCCTTCCTTCTTTCCTCATTCATTTTCCTCAAGCCCTGCTTCACGGGCCTGGACTTGGGATCTACATGCAAACTGTGCTCGGCCAGCTCTGTAGGGATACCCGGCATGTCGCTAGGTGTCCAGGCGAACACGTCTGCATTTGAACGAATAGACTCCACAAGTGCCTTCTCCTGCTCTTTTCCCAAATTAGACCCTATGGTAAATTGCTTAGTGGAATCACCTTCAACAAAATTTATCTTCTTGGTGTCTTGTGCTGCCTTGAATTTTGCTCTCTCGTCCTCAGTATTCGGCTTTTTCAGGGCTGTTCTATCATCCGGATTTACTTGAAACCGGTAATACTCGAGTTCTTCCTTTCTGCACGCTTGCTCGGCCATTACTAAATCTCCTTCGTCACACTCAGCCGCTATATCCCGGTTCCCATGTACGGTGATGGTCCGTTTAGGGCCCAGAATCTTTAGCTGCAAATACACATAACACGGCCTAGCCATGAATTTAGCATAAGCCGGTCTTCCGAACAGCGCGTGGTAAGGACTGCGCAATTTGACCACCTCGAACGTGAGCCACTCAACTCGATAATTATCCGTCGATTCTCCGAAAGAAACCTCCAAGGTGATCTTTCCCTCGGGGCTCGCCGAGTGACCCGGCACGATCCCATGAAAGACTGTCGAACTTTTCTGTAGCTGGGACTCTTTGAGACTCATGCGTAAGAAGGTTTCCCAATACAGGATGTTAATGCTACTTCCACCGTCCATCAGGACCCTTTTCAGTTCGTAACCATTGACCTGTGGCGCAACCACCAACGCCAAGACTCCCGGGCGCTCTATTCTTTCCGGGTGATCTCTTCTGCTCCACGTTACCTCTTGTTCCGCCCATCTCAGGTATCCCGGCACGGCCGAGGAAACCGAATTTACCGCTTGCTTTAATGTCTCTTTGTTCCTGCTAGAAGTTCCTGTAGTATGCACATGATATTGTCCCTTTAAATCAGGCGTACGTACCATAACGATGAAGATGTTGATCTGGCCGATCGTCACAGTAGATCCGGACTCGAGGTGATCCGACTCTGGTCCCCAGCCGGAATCGTCCACTATCTTTTCTCCTTTGTGGTCGATGTAGATCTCGCCGGTGACAAGATTCTCCATGTTCTTCCGAGCTTCTCCCGTGATGTAAACACCTTTGGACGCAGGCCCCACGGTGGGCGCCAACTGTCGTGGGATTATCACGGCAGACGTTACCGGGGGTAACTGATCTTGGGGCAAGACGACACAGGCGTTTGGGAGAGGGTTTAGCTCAGAGGAAAACATGGTGGAAATCGATCTGGTAGCCGGCAATCAAAGTCGCCGAGTCTCCGATCTTGATATAATAACTCAACTCTTGGATTACACTGGATGCTCGATATCAAGCGATATTGCTAGGGTTCTTGGATTTCTTAACTAGACCTAGGGGTCGGTTTATAAAGCACCCGCACCCCCCGGCTTGTCCTCCAAGACACACCCTGGATCCTACCCGGACACGACATACAAACCCTAACCTTCCTTTACCGTAACCCACAATCCGGGTTACTAGGCCTAGAAACTTGGGCCTTCCGGAAGTTTCTTTATCCTTAGCCGGATCCTGAACAGAGTCCTTTGGGCCGGATTACGCCTTGGAGTTGGCCTACCGGGTTATCATCCCTCCATCAAAGAGGTTGTGTCGGGTCACCGAGTGCGTACTGATCCGCAATCCGGATGGTCTCAGCGAGAGTACTCGGCATCTCCCTATGGAGCCTTTGCCACAACATGCTGCCATGCCTGCAACCCTGCGCAAACCAAGTGATGGCCTGGGCCTCATTCACACCCTCACAGGTGTTCCTCAGAGTACTCCACCGGGTAAGATACTCTCGGTCCGTCTCCTCTTCTCGTTGCCTGCAAGCGGATAGCTGCTGCGGCCTATTCGGCCTCCGGTAGGTGCTGGCGAAGTTGCTGACAAATGCCTCCGCGAAGTCAAGCCAGCAGTTGATGCTGTGCTTGGGCAGGTTGTTGAGCCAAGTTCTTGCCGGTCCCTCGAGCATCTGCGGGATGTACCGCACGGCCCATCTCCGGTTGCCGCCTGCAATGTGCACGGCTGTGACATAGTCATTGAGCCAATCTTCCGTCTTGGTGCTGCCGTCATAGCACTTGGTCCCTCTGGCGAGCTGGAACTGCTTCATGGATGGTTCCGTCATGATGCGGGGGCCAAAGCACTCTGGGCCAGGCGGCCCCTTGCTCTCGAGTTGCGCGGATAGAGAAATCCGGTCCAACTTGTGCCTGGCATCACTGGGCTCCAGCACGCGCTCACCCACGCGATCCAAGATGTCGTAGCCAGCCAACCCCATGGCCGAGTAGCCATCATCATATCTGTCCACCTGCACAACTGCAGGCTGCTCCACCGGGTTGGCGGCTGGTGCGACTGCACGCGGCTGCTGCCTCTGCCGAGTAGGCTGAGCAACTGGATGCTGAGAAGGGCCTGGGCGCTCTCCATCTCGGGCCTGGCTTTGAGCTTTATGGGCTTGATAGCCTGCTCCTGCACTGTTGTGTTTTTGACCGGACTGTCGCGCCACAGCGTGCTGTTTCGCGGCGATAGCCGGGTCGTACACCTGCATCTGCCTGTCTCTGCCGGAATGCCCACTCCGCTCCTTCTCGCGACTGGGGTGCGGTGATGAGGCCTGATCGTTAGATCTAGCCGCATGCGAGTGCACCACCTGAGAAGCTCCAGCACCCGGGTTGGCTTTCCGGAACTCCTCGTTCTGCCTGGCAGCCTCTAGCACTAGCTCATTGAGCCTTTCCTGCTGCCTAACGCGCGCGTCGCCAGCGAGATGCGGCAACTCAGCAGCTACAGCCTCAGCAGCTCTAAGGGTTTTGGCGGGGGTGCTGTATCTGGGTCTGGTGGTGGCGGTGTTTTGGCTAGCGGCTTGGCCAGCAGTTTCACCAACTGCCGCGATCTCGGTGCCTAGGTTGCGGCGCGTAGCGCCTGCCTTCGAAGGCCTCCTCACCACGGGCGTGAAGCCGTGAGCCCGGTTGTACTCGTTCTGGTCCAGGTTCAGCTCAAGCCTAACCTTATCCAGCTCCGCCTGCTCGGCGAGCAGTGCCTGGCGCTGCTGATCGAGCTGCGCCCGCATGGTCATGAGCTCGAGCTCGGTGGGAGGTGGCATGCCCATCCGCACGACGGACGCAGGTATCGTCGGAGTAGTGGAGGGAGGAAGGTTGCAGTCCTTCTCGTAGGGCTTGTGGGTCTTCCCGCCAGCACTCGGGCCAGTGAGATCCTCGATGACGCCCGCGGCAGCAGCCGCGCCCTTCCTGGCATCAGCAGCGGGGTCGGTCATCATCACCTCCACGCTGTCCGCAGAACTGCCAATTGGCCTCCCGCGTGCAGCGATGACAGCAGGGGGATCTCCCGCGACATGCACCTGCTCGGGGTACTCGCGGTTGATGATGGTGGCGACGTAGACGAGGTGCAAGGCGAAGGAGAGCACCGAGCCATCCTCCGGCATGGCCCTGCCGCCGAAATCGCCGGCGTTGTCGGTGACGAAGTCGAAGGAGCCGAATCTGTGGACGAGGCCACAGACCACGCGCTCTCCAGTAGCAGAAATCGATCCCGTCCGAACGGAAACTCCAGCCAGCGCCGCTGGTTGCCCCACGGTGGGCACCAACTGTCGTGGTGGTGTCACGGCAGATGCCATAGGACGGCTAAAGATGTGGGGACGATGGACGCTGGAGGCGCTCGGGGAGGGATCACGCCGCGAGTAGCCGCGTGAGTATGAATTTAGCACTACAAACAACAGGATCTACCCAGGTTCAGGGCCCTCGTGTGGAGGTAAAACCCCTACTCCTGCCTTTCTCTCTTTATATTCGTGTCTCACCGAGTAGCCACAATACAAGTGACGCTTACAACCGAGTAGTCACTCTTCTCTCTAGGCAACTGTAGCCCTTAGTTGTGTTGTCCCTCGCGCAGGAGGAGGCAGGTCACCTTATATACTGGTGCCCAGCCGGATACAGCCAAGATGTCAACATAGTGTGCACACTGTACACTTCCAGCTTCTCGCTGACCACTTTGGCTTCCTAGCTTGTCTTCATGTGTAAAGTCATTGTGCAAAACAAGAAGCTGATCTGTTATCACTGACACTGTCACGGGGTAGGCCCCCCCTAACCTGCGACGCCCTGCTGACACCCTGGCGTGGATAAGCACGCGCTCTGCAGATGAACAGTGCCGCAGTACGGACCCAGGATACGCGGGATCCTGTGTCAGAACGGCTCCTTTGACTTTTGGCCCGAGTAGGAGACCGCCATCTCTACTCGGACCACTTCCTCTACTCGGAGGAGAATAACTTCCTTGATTCTTCCTCCTGGCCATCAGTGCGTACGGCCGAATAGCAGTCGACCGGGTAGCGAGTACCGGGTAGCCAGCTACTCTGCCAAACGTCTCTTCTGATCTTTACCCTTAGCACTTGTCTTTACCCTACTCGGGGGTAACCCCCCAACAATTTCTATCATCAAAGGAAGTCATATATCATTATCCCATCAACTGGTTATTCGAGTGTGGCACAGTTTCAAGATTTTAGACCAACCATTAATTGTTTTTACTCTACTAAACCAGCAGGTTTACCGTTAAGCAAATTAATATCTCAAAACAAAGCAAATAATCAAGTGAAATAGTTTAGTGATCGACAAGAATATGGAAGATTTTTCGTTATACCATCTACCACACGTAGCAATTTCTATTTCCATCAAGCACCAAGCAAAAAAAAACTCTCCAACTAATATAGAAATGAAACACGAGAGTACTAACACTACTCTACTAAAACTAACAACTCTGAATAAGAGGTGCATGAAAAAAAGGAGCTACTCCCTCCATCTCAAAATAGGTTGTGTATAGTTTTTAGAAAAAGTCAAAGTTTGTAATGGTTGACCAAATAAATAGAAGAATATATCAATATTTACCACACCAAATGTATATAATATAAAAATATAGGTCATAGTGATTATATCAACGTTTATTTGATATCTTAGATATTGATACATTTTTATACATAGTTGTTCCAACTTTGTGAAGTTTGACTTTAACCAAAACAAATACGCATCCTATTTTGAGATAGAGGGAGTAAAAGGGAATTTGTAGCAGCTAGAAGAAAAACTAAGAATACGAGCATAACGAGTATTCATATGAAAAAGCGGAGCGTGTCTCTCTCCCACACAAAGAATGCTAGGTTCCAACAATATTATTTCAGCAAGGAAAAGAAAACAAAAGAAAATAAAATAAGTAGGCGCTCCAAGTAAAATTCATATGATGTGACCGAATAAAAATATAGTTTCACTAGAAGTGACCTGATAAATTGTTGATGAAGAAGGGGATGCCTTGGGCATCCCCAAGCTTAGACGCCTGAGTCTTCTTAGGATTTTCTGGGATGAACCACGGGGGCATCCCCAAGCTTGGACCTTGCCCTCTTCTTGATCACATTATATCACCCTCTTCTCTTGACCCTTGAAAACTTCCTTCACACCACACTCAAAGTAATTCGCATTAGAGGGTTAGTGCAACAATAAAAAATCCATGGGTTATGCAAGGGCACAAGTGATATTGATACTTTTAAACATTAGCTATAGCCACCGATGTTTCGTGAAGCAAAGAAATCCACTTGACATAGTAAAAGAGCAAATGCAAGAAAAATGGCAGAATCTGCCAAAACCAGTACATTCTGTAAAGACTGATTTTTTTGGAGAACTTACGTGGCTCAAATCGAAAACGTAAAGAACAAAAAAGTTTTGGAATTAGATGAGGAATAAGCACAAAAGCTTTCACGTCATTTTGATCTTTCTGTGGATTATGCGATTTTATATGGTGGACAACAGAAATCTGTTTCCTGCGTAGAAATCCAAAACTAACACCAACTTTCGCTAGAAACTTTACTTGGCACAAGTAATGCGAGAAAATAAATATAAAAAAGAGTTGCTACAAAAGTAAACAACACCTTGACTCAAAGAAAACAGAGAAAAACAAAACAAAAATAAATCCATGGGTTATCTCCCAAGAAGTGCTTTTCTTTAAAGCTTTTTAGCTAGGCATGATAATTTGAGAAGATGCTCACATGAGAAATATGAATTTAAGCAAAGAGAGCATCAAGAAGAAAATTTAAGCCTAACCAACTTCCTATGAAAAATAATCTTGTATAAGAACAAGTCAATAAAGCACAAAGTGGCTAGCATAGGAAGACAAAATAAGTGCAACTTCAAAAATTTCAACATAAAGAGGGGAAACTTGATATTGTTGAGATGCATAAAATTATGTTTCCCTCTCTCATAATAACTTTCAGTAGCATCATGAATAAAATTAACAATATAAATATCACATAAAACATTCTTATTATGAGCCAGATGCATAAAAGAATTAAAACTCTCCACGTAAACATAGTCATTCTTATTAATAGCATTGTGAGCAAATTCAACAAAATAGCTATCATTATTATTCTCATCACCATAATCATAAAATATAGGAGGCATATTGTAATCATAATTAGTTTTCTCCTCAATAGTAGGACTGAAAATATCATATTCATCATTGTAATCATCATAAAGAACTCCAACATGATAGAAAAGTTGTATATTAGGGAGCTGGTTTTGGGTAATCCCTCCATAACTATGACAAGTTTCATGAGGATAATTGTAATGATAGACTATGTTATAGCATCATTTATAATAGTTATCAAAGACTGGAGGCATAGTATCATCATAAGGAATAGAATAGTTATCTTCCAAAGTGCATTCATTTGTCAACATATCACCATTTTCACTAGAAAGCGATGTATCAAGCATATAATCATAAGTAGCAAAAGGATTTTAAAACACATCATCCACAAGCTCAGAGCTTTCTATATCGTCATTGTAAGGAACATGGATGGTACTAATAGTACATCAATTATCATCATTTTTTGAATTGGTACCAAAGAGATTTTCAATATCAAAAGTAGTGTGTTTATCCAAATCATGATCACTTTCATAAATAACAGGGATAGGAAAATCATCGAGTTCATACTCATCAAAAACTATAATAGGAGCAACATGCTTAGGGGGAGATACCGTTACCTCTCTCCTTTTACTCCTCTTCTTCTTCTTCTTCCTCTTCTTCCCCTCTTTAGGAGGGAGAGGCTTGAAAGGGAGCTTCTTCACATACCCTGGTTTATTGTCAGAAACAACAGAAAAAACCTTGGAGGATTCCTCCTCTTCATTAATAAGATGAAAACAAATATTATTCCTGTCATATTTTGGTAAAGTATCCTCTTTTACAATATTCTGTATGTGAGTATTTGTGTGGCAATTATTAACACAATAAAGATGACAACCATGCAGGACACTGTTTCATATCAAGAGCACTCATATCTACCAAAGAAGTTTTTCTTCATAACTCTTCACACCCCCAAAAATAATGTAAGTTCATCATGATGATTAAGAGTGATCTTGTCATCACAATACAAACTTGCAGTACTCATAGGATTCGAATGGTTACTATTACAGCTTGAGCATTGAAAATTGAAATTATCCACTTTACAACAAAGTTCACAAATAAAAGGATAGAGGGCACAAACTTTTTTTTACCAAGATCATCTAAAGCCCTGTACCACTTTCTAGTTTTTTCATTCTTATGATGGATACAATATTCTTCTTTGATTTGATTTTTTTCACAAGGTCTAAGTGCTCCACAAAAATTAACATGCTTATAAGAAATAGTACTTTCGGAAGTTTGAGCATGTTCATTGCAATCATTAATAATAATTTCATTTTTCATGCAAGTCTATTTAAAAGGTTCATGATATAGGTCCCCATTTTCTTTAGGAACATTAATATAGGAAGCAAAGGATCTATACCAACCAACAATCATTTGAGTATCAAGACCATATTTAGCACTAAGCTCTTGAAAATCGGCAGTTTCAACGAAAGACTTAATGCAATCATACTCGTAGTTTATACCCGATTCTTCACCTTTGTCATTATTCCAACCTTAATTATTGATTTTAATTGTTTCAAGAAGATACCATTTAGCTTCAACCTTCTTACTTGAGAAAGAACTCTCTGAACAGGCATCTAGATAATCCTTGTAATGTCCTGAAAGCCTTGCATAAAAATTAGTAACAATTATTTACTTAGGAAGCTCATGGTTAGGACATTTGAGTACTAATTTTTTCAGTCTTCCCCAAGATTGAGCAATGCTTTCTCCATCACATGGCCAAAAATTATAAATGTAATTCCTATCTAAATACAGTTCACGAGAAGAATAAAATTTAGAATAAAATAGAGATTCAACCTTCTTCCACTCCAAATGATGAGGATCATCTAGTAGCTCATACCAGTCCCTTGCTTTGTCCTTAAGTGAAAACGAGAATAGCCTCCTCTTAACTTGGTCCATTGAAATACCTGCACCTTGAACAACCCACATAATTCATGTATAAAGAGTAAATTATCACTAGGATGGACAGTTCCATCTCCAAAATAGCAGTTATTCCTGACACGTCCAACAATTTTCATAGGTATTTTAAAAGGAATACTTTCAGAAACAGGATTTAAAATATCACAAGCATCATTAGATTTATCACATATGGGAGATAAAGTATCATCAGAGCAAAAAATTTCCTCTAAAGCTGGGGAACTAAAAAGATTATAAAAACTAGCTTCCCCAAGCTTAGACTTTTTCATAGCATTAGAAATAATGGCATCCAAAAAATTAATTCTAATAACATTGCTACTAGCATGCAAATAAAGCTCTCTCATATTTTTGTTGTTTTCCATTAAGCTTAACTAGTAAAAATAAAAACAAGGAACAAGTAAAAATAAGCCTAACTAGTGAAAATAAAAACAAGAAACAAAAAAATATAATTGCACAATCTAAAGGAAATAACTTTGAGCACTCACATAATATGTGAGTACATTTTACCTTAGCTCCCCGGCAACAGCGCCAAAAAAGAGTTTGATGTCTACGCACGCTTCTATTCTTGTAGACAGTGTTGGGCCTCCAAGTGCAGAGGTTTGTAGAACTGCAGCAAGTTTCCCTTAAGTGGATCACCCAAGGTTTATCAAACTCAGGGAGGTAGAGGACAAAGATATCCCCCTCAAGCAACCCTGCAATTACGATGCAAGAAGTCTTGTGTCCCCGACACACATAATACAATTGTCAGTTGTATAGGTGCACTAGTTCAACGAAGAGATAGTGAAATACAACTAATATGGATGATTATAAGTGATAATAGCAATCTGAAATAAAAATGGAAGCAAGCAAACATGTAGCAGAACTAATTCTAAACGGTGTTTCAATGCTTAGAAACAAGGCCTAGGGATCCTACTTTCACTAGTGGACACTCTCAACAATGATAACATAATTGAATGCATAAATATCATCTCTTCACTATGCTACTCCGAACGCCTCTCCGGTCGGATAATGAACACCAATCCATGCGTAGGGCTGTAACAACACTCCTTAAGTATGTATCCCCTCTCTAGGGCACCCCACGTTGTCACTATGAGCGTCCCAAATTAGCACTACACAAACGCCACAATTTCAAAGGGTCATCCAACACAAGATATAAATATCATGCTAAACCACACGGTGCACACAGTGTCACCTTTACACCATGATCAAAGTGTCTACGGAGATCTTATAACAAAACCGGTTGAGTAGAATAACAGATAAAGAGTAACTAGGCGAGATTGCAAAGCTCATGACCACATAAAGATCACACCATGGGAGAGAGAGATGAAACACATAGCTACCGGTAGAGCCCTCAGCCCCGGGGGAGAACTACTCCCTCCTCATCATAGGAGACAGCAACAGCGATGAAGATGACGGTGGAGTCGATGGACATGGCTCCGGTGGCACCTCCCCGTCCCGGCAGGGTGCCGGAACAGAGATTTTTGTCCCCCGAAACTTGTCGGCGGTGGCGGCGGAGCTACGGAACTTTTCGTGGAAGGGGGCCAATATATTTAGGGTTTATGCCTTGGGGGTAATAAATAGGCGAAAGGGAGATGTCGGTGTGTGGCCAAGGGTCCCACGTCACCTGGTGGCGCGGCCAGGGGGACCCACGCGACCCTATGGTGTGGCCACCCTGTGCCCCCCTCCGGGTCTCCTTTGGACTTCCTTGACCCTCCAGGAATTCTAAGACTTCTGAGCTTCGAATCGTCAAATTCCGAGAATATTTTCAAAACAACTTTTGTAAAACTAAAAACAACAGAAAACATGAACTGGCTCTGTGGCATCTTGTCAATAGGTTAGTCCCGGAAAATCCATAAAATGACATAAAGTGTAAAAGAAACATGTAGCATATAGTATGAAAACAACATGGAACATCAGAAATTATGGACACGTTTATTACGTTCAATTACCATCAGGCAAACAAAACAAAACTAAAAGAAAAATAAAATGACGCTCCAAGAATAACATATAGTATGTGAAGCAATAAAAAATATAGTGTCCTGAAAGGTGAACTGATAATTTTATTGATGAAGAAGGGGATGCCTTGGGCATCCCTAAGTTTTGACGCTTGCACTTTTTAAATATTTCTTTGGGGTGACATGGGTATCCTAGAGCTTGAGATTTTGTCCATCCTTTATCTTCTCGTATCATCCTCCTCTCCTTACACTTGAAAATTTCCTCCACACAAAACTTCGCACAATCTTTATTAGAGGGGTTAGTGCATCAAATAAATACATCCACTTGGTTCAATTTTAACACAAGAAAATCAGTCAATTTAAAAATTCACAACTTCTTTTAAAGCTCTCCTCCCAAGATAACACAAAAAGAAAAAGATTAAGAGGCAAATGCAAACAAAGCTAGAAATCAGTCAAACAGAACTAGACGAATTTTTTTGAGGCACTTACGTGCCTCAAATCATAAAGTGTTCGACTAATGAAAATTAGAAAACAACCTAGGGAAAGTTCCCATTTTCTTTCAGAATTTTCTCTCACTGTGGCTGAGAGATATGATTTTTTTGTGAGGTGCAAAAAACTGTACAGAAAACGGCAAAGTACACTTCCTTTCAGATAGAGGTTACTCTTGAAACAAAAACAAAATAAAAAGGATAAGGAGCGGTTTCTATAGTTGTAACAACCTCCAAGACTAAAAAACAAAAAAAACATAAAGAAAACAAGGTGGGTTGCCTCCCACGAGTTTTTTTCTTCTTTAACGCCTTTTAGCTAGATATAAAGTAAGAATCAAGTATTATCAATAGATTCATAACCAGCCCTCACAATGGACTCAAAAGGTAACTTCATTCTCTTACTAGAAAAATGTTCCATGCACTTTTTAAGGGGAAACTTTAATCTTATAATTCCCTCTTTCATATCAATCATAGCACCAACGGTGCGGAGAAAAGGTCTTCCCAAAATAATAGGACAGGAAGCATTGCATTCAATATCCAAAATAAGGAAATCAACAGGAACATAATTATCATTAGAAATAATAAAAACATCATCAATCCTTATCAAAGGTGTCTTAATGATGGAATTAATAAGATGGACTCCCAAAATACTAGCATTCAAAGGCTTCAATTCAAGCATATCATATAAACTTTTTGGCATAATAGAAGAACTAGCACCAAGATCACATAAAGCATTGCAATAAAAAATCATTCACTCTTATCCTAATAGTAGGTTCCCAATCATCTTGTAATTGTCTACTAATAGAGACTTCAAATTTTAGCCTTTCTTCTCTAGCTTCAATAAGAACATTAGTGATGTGTTTGGTGAAAGTAATATTTCACTTACTAGCATTAGGGTCTTTGGTCATTTTTTGTAAGAACTTTATAACATTATAGAAGGTACAATTATCAGAATCAAGTTTATCATCCTCAAATATAGTGGGAAAAGTTTCTCCTAAAATCATATTATCATCAAGCCCACTTTCAACAATTTTCTCACTATAAAATTTTACACTCTCCAATTTTTGGGGACTCCTTCTACCTAAAGTCTTGACCCCTCAAATCCCCTTTGTTTGACCGTCAGCATGTTTATAACCATTAGGATACTCATGAATACTAAAAGTTTTAAGTTCTTCAAAATGTTGGATGGTGCAAATTTTAACAGCCTCTCTTTTAGCAAAAAATTCAGCAGCTTCTTCTTTTTCTCTTCTAGCACGGATTTGAGCTAACATTTGTATATTCTCATTTATTTAAACTTATATAGTATTTATAGGTTCAGTTTTCTTGACTTCAAGAGGTGGAGTCCTAATTTTAAAAATTTCAACATCATGAGCAAGATTATCAACTTTCAAGACAAGATTGTCCAGTTTTTTAAAGTTTTCCTCAACAGATTTATTGAAAACTTTTTGTGAAGAAACAAATTATTTGAGCATGTTTTCTAGATCAGAGGTGTAACTTTTAGAATTGTTATAAGCGTTGGCTAATTACCCAATAGCTCATTCTGGTGGGCCATGAGCCTGATTACCTGACCTTGGACGGACAAATGGGAGTACTCTTCTTCCATGGTCAACGCCATAAAATTCAAATGTCCATCCTCTTAAACAACCAAGAGCTTGTTTGTTCTACAGGCCACATCGAGAGCCAAAACTTTCGCTTAATTTGTGATTCAGGGTTGATTCTTGACTGAGGACAACCTGGCCCATCAGAGGCATCCCTCACAACCCAAGTTGCACTCTTCCCCGGAATTCGCGAGAAATCGTAACTAGTTGGACGAAGATTTAAGATTGTACAAAGTGGAAAAAACTTGCAATCTCTTTGAGTGGCCGTGGGAAGGAGGGGACGATGTAGATGAGTATTAGATGTCGGCCCGTCTAGGATCGGCCAATTGGGCACAAGAAAGCAAATGCGGAAATAAAGGCGATATCATCTTGGTCCATCCAAGATTCAATTGTCGTGTACGCGAAGGAGGTCTCATCGTGCTCAGCTACCAAATTGAAGATGCACGCCGATAACCAAGTAAGGTGAGACACCTACTTTGACGTGCAAGAATTGAAGTGGGAGGAGAGGTAAGACAATAGGGATCTCAAGAAGAAGGCCGAGAAGCGCAAGATCATGCCCATCAATACGAGCAACATGACTCCCAGACAAAAGGCTTACTTTGTTAAGAAAAGAAAATGTGTCACAGGGGAGAGAAAATCAAGGGTGAAGGAGGTCGAAGAGGCAGTCGAAGAGCCGTCCAAAAAATGATTTATATGCATTGTTTGATGGTGATGGTATTTTGATGGCGAGACTTATGTTGGCTGAGACTTTTATTTGGTGCCTACTGTAGTATGGCAGGATTTGTGTTGGGAGATATAATTATTTGGTATCTATGATTTGGTCACCGGATTTGTTGTCGGCATAGACTATTTTGTTGTAAAATGTGTGAAATTATCAAAAATGGATTGAGACGGACATTTGGGGTGCTGCTGGGGCAGAATCCCCATTGGACCAGACATGTGTCCAGCACCCCTCAAAACGTACACAGTTAGAGCATCTCTAGGTGAACCGTTAAACATGGAAAAACTAAAAACTCCCCGCAACTATACGGTCCGGGGCCATTGTTGGGCCATAACAGACCCCATATTGTCGGCCTGGCCCGTAAAAGAGTTACAGGCCCCTCACAATCCCGCGAGTCGACCTATGTTTCTACCGTTTGGACTCATGGAACAGGCCACGACTTGTGCCACTCTGCCGCTGCAGCTTGCCAAATCCACAACTCCTCACTCGCTGCCGACGACAAATTGCGCCCCACCCCGTACAGATCTGGCACCGCCGCACCACCATGTGATCGTGTGGTGCCTCAATCGGGCGTGGGGGAGGATATTCCCCGTGTTCGCGCAGCGGTGGCAACAACTCCGACGAGGAGCGGAAGTGCTACGTCGCCTCTGATGCCGCGAGGAAGCGCGTTGCGCGTCGCTACACCATCTGCGGGCTCGAGCCGCCACTGTCCATTCTGCGTCGCTAGGTCGACGAGTTCGACCACCGCCACACGCACCGCTTAGAGGCGGGGAGCTTCTCTGCGTGGGGATGGGCACCCCGAAGAGGGAGGTGGAGAAGGAGCTCGAGGGCTACGACCCGATGTCGTACGCCTCCGTCGTCGGGCCGGAAGATTTCGTCCCGAAGGATTCCGTTGACGCCATCACCGCCATGGTTTGCGTGCGCACCGCACGGGAGGAGATCGAGCTCTAGAAGCGCCGCCACCGGGAGGAGGAGATGTATGCCCGCCTCTTAGAGCAGGGGTCGCCACTGATTGTGCGGCACAGGAGAAGGGGAAGGAGTGATGCCACGTCGCTGAGGCGTAGGACATGGTCGTCATCGACCTCGCCTCTGATGACGAGTGAGCGGTGTTGTCGCAATCGACGGGATCCGGTGAGACGATTTCATGGTTAGGTTTAGCATGCGGCACCCGATTTCTTAGTTAGGATGATGAACTCGTAGTTTCTGTTGTCGTGAATGTCGATAAACTCGTGAATGATCATGTCCTGTTTGCTCCCACGAGTGCCAAACTTTGAAATTTACACTTCAATTTAGTGTTTCTATTTTGCGTGATGCATTTGAGCCCGTAAAATCGGCAGAAGACGAACTATATATGCGCAATACAGCCTTGCGTTTTAAGCCCCGGTAATTTTTGAGTTTCTCACCAGTTTAGAGGTGGAGATAAGCTTAAGTAAAAAACAACTCAATTTTAAGCCGTTTTGTGGGGCAACCGACTTCACCATTTTCTTGACAGTGGGGGGAAGCCGCGAACCGCCAGCTTCTCGCATCAAAATGGAGCGGTAAATGATGGTACCCCTATTTTTCACTATATTTACGACTAAGCTGCCACCGCCGGCCTATTGACACGAAACGAGAGAACAATTTTTTCTTCGGCCAGACGAACCAAAACACTCTCTCTCCTCTCGTTCGAATCCTAACCTAGGGTTCCTCTGTTCGCCCGTCCGCCCGCCGCCGCCGCCGCCACCGCCATGACGGGCATCTCTGTCCGCCGTCCCCGCTATCCAACGCCCCCAAGAGCCTCCCCTGCCTATCCCGACTCCATTCCATGGCAGAGGGGTATCCCGCGCCACCCCCTATCTCGCCAGCTCGTATCTGTTGCCACACATGCAACTACCGGTACCGGTCGCCTCCTGGACCTAGCCTTCTTCCGATTCATGGCCATCCCCATCCCCAAGACGCCGATCTGGGGCAACCTGAGCTCGATCAGCTACGGCTGCAACGACGTTGGCTAGGATGGCACCTCCGGCCGAACATGATGCGCACTGCACCGGCATTGGCTTCTCCGACCGAACTGATGCGCTCCTCCGACGTTGGCTCCTCTGTTTATCGCACATACTGAAGTGATCTCTATCATCATCACTGATCTGAGAATTGAGTGTTCAGAATTGATTCTTTATTTTGCATTGTTAGGTCAGATGTGAGTGTAGAATTTGCATTTGCTCATGTTGGACAACAAATGATGACACGGAGCATATTATAATTCAATATATACTCGTATTCATATCTAATATATGTGAAAAAACACTAAAAATAGCTACAAATCAGCTAGTTAGAACACAAAATCAACCTAGGACATTATCGACATCTCATTACACACCCTAGACAATAAGCTAAGACGGTGGAAGCCGAAAAGAACTGGATAGTAGTTTCGCATGAGCTTATTTGCGAGTAAGTTTCGCTGGACAGCTCAAGTTGGAGTGGCTTATACACAAGCGCCGAAACCGAAAAGAACCGGGCCTAAAGATTCTGCTAGAGACGCTTTTAGAGGCTTTGCCTGCTCTAAAACATGTTTAAAGGGTATCGTTTTAAGGGATCTTTGGTCTAATATTTTTCACTATTCAAATCACAATCAATCGACAAAGAGAACTATAGAGCGAGCCTGAGAGATGATGACTACGGGTAAGCGATGACAGACAATTAGTGCGCTCTAAACGGTGCGGACTGATCTGGAAGACGCGCGCTGACCAATCAACCACCAACGAACCCGTAAACGGTGAGCAGGCCTAGCGCTTTGATCAAGCTACGTACTGGTGGGCCCTCGTCCCGACGCACTTCATGGGCAAGGTCGGCACGCCACGCCACGCAGATCGGGACGGGTAAATTGGAGAAAAGATGCACTTGGCGTCACCCGTTCTGTCTCGTTTCGGTCTTAAACAAGATTATTTCCATTTTGGACGGAGGTATGACGAATAGTTTGTTGGTTGGGGCAGACTCCAACCACTTTTTATTCACGCCAACCCATTCAAGTCAGCACGCTTAGTCCTGTACTCAGTTCGAATTAGAGGATAATTGATGATTAGTCCAGGCTTATACTGTCTTAGCGTTGGATACGGGATCAGCGCTAATTAAAGAGCAAATTTAGGGGCTATCTTAGTCCATTCTCTCGAGTGAATTGGTTATGCATCGGAAAAGTTCTAAGCGCTTCTAGATGCTCAGACAGTAGCTCCGAGCGTACTTGTAGCTACAGGATTGTGCAGCAGAAGATGTTGGAGCTGAAACTTTGGGCATGCTTATCCTACGGACGAGAAAAGATGCGAACAATAATGGCACCTTGAGCCCACGATTACGAGAGGGGCCACCACGGACCACTCGTTAATTTCTCTGCTTCCCGGGACAAGGAGAAACAATTTGCCTGCGGTTTCCTCAGATTGGCGGTCATCGTGCGGGGCGCTCAATTGAAATACTGGTCGGAGATGGGGGCTTTTCACGAAAAGGAGAAGCGCAATATGTGGGGTGGAGAGCGACCGCTGACTTGTCAGAGGCTGACATGGAGCAGCGGCAGCCTAGATTTAGATTTATCCGTCTCGGATCCGCCCTCTCCAGCCATACAATCAATCGCCTCAACACACATCTTTTGCTTGGCGCACAGCTCAGCTCACAGGCTCCTCCTAGGCCCACTTGTATTGTGAGGCTGAGACCAGCTTTCTATCCTCGACTCTTTTCCTATTTGTGGCAACCGTCTACTTGCTGTTCTAGACTTCTAGGAAATGTAATTGCATTTGTGCTACTCCCTCCGATTCGGAATTAGATGACTTGTGTTTGTCTATATACGGATGTATCTATGTACTAAAAGATGTCTAGTTACATCCATATATAAACAAACCTAAGTCATCTAATTCCGAACGGAGGGAGTACTTTTTAACCTGTACTAAGATTGTGTTTGTGACACTTTTACCCCCGGTTAGGAGAAATTCTTCCAAAATGCTCCGCCTGGACAAGTTTGTTACAGGTTTTACGCTTTCAAAGCTATATAATGTTCTGTTAGGTGGGGCCAACATCAGCGGGAGACGATGGTAGGACGAACCATTTTATAGGGGCTTGGTCCTTGACGATAAATCTCGGTGGAAAATAATGGTGAAGGCATATGGTGTCAAGTGTTTGGAGGCGATGCGTGGGAAGCTGCACCACCGCTAGATAGAGAGGCAAAAATGTGTGCCTCTAGAACGACAAAGGTGGGTGGAAGCCATTAAACAAGGCTGATCGACACATGTGTTGATGATATGTTGGGACCTCTAGTCGAAGGAGCGTGTCTGGCACCCCTCGTTGGTGGCGGATAACGTGTTGTCAAGCATATTTTCGGACTGTCCAGGCCGTTAGGGGGGGGGTGTCGTTTTCCTATATGGACTCATTGAAATAGTGAGAAGGGTTATCCGTGACACCGGTGAAGATGCTCCCAACTCACTCGATTTACTCTGATACAACAACATATATATCATTCACGAATGGTTTGACAACTATTTTTTCCCCGTTGCTTTACTCTACTGTCTACTGTATCTTTACACCAACATCTACTAAATTTGTACACCGGTACCCATAGTATTTTTATGCTAATGTTGTTTACTTTTATATTCATGTGTACATTTTCTTACACTAGTGTGTACAACTGCCGTTTGGCCACTGCTGCACTTTTTAAAGGTTTTCTATGTCTTAGTATGCATTATTTTTGTATAGAGTGATACAGAGGGATTCCAATCTTTAGGATTTCAGAAGGATTACTAGCATAGCAAATATATATTTCATAAAATCTATCAACACACATCATGATGATAGTTTTTGAGCTTGAGTCGCAACCCATTTGTTCTATTAAGATCCGCCTAATAGATGGAGATAATAATATGGAGGATCTACTCAAGACCAAAAGGGTATTAGAATGTAAACTTCACAAGGGGAGCCATCGATCTTGGTTGAAGAGCATAGCTCAACTAACCTAGATTAAGAGTAGATATATACTAACCTAGTACTGCTGCCCCTAACTCAATGTTTATATGTGAGAAAACCCGATTACAACCTCGAGGATCTATACCAACGAGTTTAGGAGAAGTCCCGAGGTCAAGGATGCACTCCTAGGCTCATGGCTAGAGTGCACCTCATGTGTCCTGGACGGCCAGACCTCGCATGATGTTGTTTGAATGAGGCTTCTGCCTCCTGAAATCGACCATTCTCGGGCGCTGGAGTTGGATACCACGTCCTTTTGTTTCCTCAAACTATCATTTATCTTGGAATCCTTTGCCAGGCATAAAACACTCAAGCCTATGAATGTTTGAGCGAGCCAAGAAAAACAGAGATTTCACATTCTAGTTTTTTCACTGAGATACATTTATAGTAGCCCAAGCATTAATGCCGTTTTTCAATAAAACGCGCCACTTTAACCAACAACGTGGAATTTTCAGGTGCACTACCATTAGTCATGTACAAGAAACATGTAGATAGATTTTTTGGACCACTGGTAAGTGGGGCTGAAAGCCCACCCTGGACTGCAAGATGTTGTGGCGTGTACCCATCGTTGAACGCCACTAAATGCTACGCAACTGTGGCTTCACATTCTAGTTTTTTCACTGAGATACATTTATTGTAGCCCAAGCATTAATGCCGTTTTTCAATAAAACGCGCCACTTTACCAACAACGTGGAATTTTCAGGTGCACTACCATTAGTCATGTACAAGAAACATGTAGATAGTTTTTTTGGACCACTGGTAAGTGGGGCTGAGAGCCCACCCTGGACTGCAAGATGTTGTGGCGTGTACCCATCGTTGAACGCCACTAAATGCTACGCAACTGTGGCGTGTCTCGCCTGTATAACAACTTGGCAGCGTTGAGTGGGTGATGTGTGCCACTCCGCACGCCACTTCGTGTGGAAACATGGCGGTGTGCTCTGCCACGACGCGCTACTGGTTTGACCGTCTAGAACACGCCGTGCATGCAGGCGTGGCCGCGTGGGGAGGCCCACATGTTACTGGCATGACGCTTCTAATCTCGCGCGCTGGAGCCCGAAAAATCTAGTCATTCGCCGCGTCCCGTCGACCAGTACAATTAGAAACTTCCGCTCCGCGGCTTTAATTAAGACGACCAACGCTAAGTCTCCCCGGCAACATATAATCCCCTCTCGCCGGAGAGGGGATCTCAACTGCTCCCACCACGCCCTTGCTCTCTCTCTCTCTCTATCGCACAATCTTCTCCTCCATAATCTTATTCCTAGGGTGCAGCTCGCGGTGAAAGCATCTGTGGTCGTGCACGCTCTCGAAGGAGTTCCACCATCTCGGACTCCTCATCCCTCCGGAAACGAGGCTTACGAACACGTGGAACATCAAGGAGTGCAAGTTCGTCATCCCACCTCTCCCCTCCGACGGGAGCGCCATGATGGAGCTCCTAATCCACATACACAAGATAGATGGAGCTCCCCGCTGCCAAGAAGGCGAATCCGGTCTTCGCCGTCAACAACCCTTTCTCATAGGCAGGCTCACGGTGGAGCGCGTGCGGGAGGTGGCCCGCTGGGGCCGAAGAAGAGCTAAGGGATGTGGCAATTTTGGGAAGGCCGCACCATCGAGGAGGTGCTCAACTGCTCATCGCCCAGCATGCGGCTCGATATATTGGCAATATGTACTATAGGCAATAATCAAGTAATGTTATTACCAGGTTTCCATGTTCATGACAAATATTTTACTACAATGCTAGAATTTTATTAACCGAAAACATAATACATGTGTGGTTTCATAAACAACAATGTGTCCCTAGTAAGTCTGTACTAGACTGCTCGGTGATTAATAGATGGTTACGGTTTCCTAACCATGGACATGAGTTGTCAATTAATAACGAGGTCATGTCATTGGAGAATGACGGGATGGACAAACCCAACCTAGACATAGCAATTGATCGTGTCACATAGTTTAAATTGCAAGGTATTTTATTGATAAGTATTTTGCTTTTTGGACCATGAGATATTGTTACTCCCGGGTACCGGAAGAATTCTTAGGTGACATCAACCGTCACTTCATAACTTTATGATCATAAAGGTGTCTTGCAGATATCTCATAAAGTACCTATTGAGTAGCATGTATCAAGATTGGATTTGTCCATCCGTATGATGGAGAGATATATTCTCGGTCCACTCGGTGACGCACATTCGGTAACACTTGCAATCACGTGACTAAGGAGTTAGTCACATAGAATGGTGTGTTACGGAACGAGTAAAGAATACTTACCAGTGACGAGATTGAACTAGGTATGGTGATACAGACGATCGAATCTCGGGTAAGTAAAATATCGTGAGATAAAGAAAACATAATATGGTTTATGACATAGTGGTTCAGCCGATAAAGATCATCTTGAATATGTGGGAGTCATCAAGTACATCCATGTCCCGCTGATGAATTTATCGGAAAGAAGTCTCGGTCATGTCTGTATGTTCTGGAACCCATAGGGTCACACACTTAATGTATGGTAACGCCAGGGTAGAACTGAGATATTTTGATGGTGAGAAGAATTTTTTTAGAGTCACGGATGTGGTCCAGAATATCATGAGGAGGTCCGGAATAGTCTGGAGATAAAATTTCATATAAGGAAACTGGTTTTCTCAGTTTCAGAGAAGTTTGAAATTTTTTGGCATAGTACCAGGAAGGTACTAGAAGGTTTCGGGTGTCCCACCAATGGGCCCCACCACCTGGGAAGGGTCAAATGGGCCATAGGGGATGCAACAACCCTACATGGGCTGGCCGCACCAGCCCCACTTGGCCCATGCGCCTAAGAAAGAGGAAGGGCCAAGAAACCCAAGGGGAAACTTGGGGGGAAGTCCTAGGAGGGCTTCTTGGCCATACCGGTCACACTCCTGCCTATATAAGGAAGATGGGAGGCGCACCAAGGGCCCCCAACCTAAAACCCTAGCCTCCCCAGCTGCTCCTCCCTACCCCCTCTCTCCCGCAGACGCTTGGCGAAGCCCTACCGGGATTCCACCATACCTCCACCACCATGCCGTCGTGTTGCTGGAATTGATCCTATCTACTTCTCCGCTACACTTCCAGGATCAAGGAGGAGCAGACCTTACGTGTGCACATCTCAGAGGCACCGTTCGTTGCGGTGTTTATCGGCTTGATCACAGGAAGGATGTCATCGACCTGGTACGACTACACCAAGCTGCGTTTTAACAGTACGTTTAATGCACACGTTCTTTGAGAATACGTAGATCAGATCTAGCACTCTCCCTCTTATCTCCTAGATTGGCTCTTGGTTTTGTAAATTAGATCTTGGTTTTAGTTTGCATCTAGTAGGAAAAAAAATTGTTTTCTATGCTATGAAACTCATCAGTGTTCATCAGCACCCACCCTATGTGAATCGACGAGGAGGCCTCCGCCAGTGTCCCTGTCTGTGACTCGGCACTCCACCGCCGAACATGGTGAAGGAGGGAATCTAGGAGAATGGTGATGATGAGGGCCCCGAGTACCTGCAAGCGGCGGTGAACTCGCTGGATACCGTCGACATCGACGAGGTTCGGTGCTGGACAAGTTTGTTCGAGGTCCTCCACGACACGTCAATGGAGGCGGTGTAGCAGCAGCATCTAGAGCCGGAGCATGAGGAGCAGGATGAGGGAGATGGTTCAGCCTGTGCCACCTTGTCTGGTGGGGCCAGCAGTTGCACCGGACCTCCATGGTGAGGGACCCAACGACTCCACTGCACGTCGGAGCGCCGCTAGCGACGTTTCGCCGTCACAAGGCCTTGTTGGGCTGATGTTCCCGCCGCTGCCAGTCCAGCCTTCACCGCGGCGCAATGACTGGTCATGGCCATGGCCAGGGTCGGTCTTCATTGACCGAACATTAGGGTGCATCGACGCTAACGATGGTGAATATCTAGTTTTTTTTGTAAAAGGTATTATAATCTACTTTTGGCGCGAATTATTTCATCTCGCGCCATTTTAATTTATATAAATTTTGAATTTCACTTTGAATTCCATTCAATTTAAATTGTAACTTTCGATTAAATTTCACCCTAATTTGAAATTATATTTTAATCACGCAAATTCGTACTTGTGCGCCACCAATGGACGATTTCACACGACGGATTTTTCCTACTAGTGTTGTTGGGCAGAGCCTGTTGGATTTTTTACCGAGTGTACAATTATTTTCAAAGGGAATCTACTCCATCGCATCATTTAATGGAGTCTATTGCAGAAGATTATAGTCCCTTTGTCTTAAATTAATTGTCAGAAAGATGAACAAAAATGAATGTATCTAAACATAATTTAGTGTTAGATACATTCAATTTTTTATCCATTTTTGTGACAATTAATTTGAGACGGATGGAGTAGTATTTGTCTTTCTAAACGAGAAGACTTCGAGTAGAAAAGTTGAAAATAAAGGCAATAGTGAAAATGATAAAAAATGGAAAAATATTATAGGCAAGAAGCTACTATTAATGTTTACCATGTCATTGTCTGGTGAACGTGCTGTCGAGAGGGAAATAAAGGCTGCCTTGCGGTTTCGAAGGAGTGCTTTGGCATAGTAGGATCTGGACGAAAATACTAGTTGGGTAGGGGGTTTTCCTGGAAAGAGAGGCAATTTGCGTGGGGGAGAGAGCGCCATATTTGAGAAAAGGATCCTTAGGGCCGACGTGGCGAAGCGGCAGCCTAGATATAGATAACCACTCTTTCCAGCCACACGTTCCGCCTCCACTCAACCTTTTACTTGGCTCATCGGCTGACACCTCAGCAGCCCGGGCCCACCGCAGCACGGGCAGGCGGGCCTTCCACCTATATGGGTCCCACCCGGCAGTGGGTTGAGTGGGTAGTTAAGTAGAGGCTCCCCCTCCTCTATTTCCTCTTCTCCCCCATCCACAACTACAAGCCGCAGCCGCCTAGACGCTTCCTCTCATTTCCACATCCACAAGAACAGCCCTCAACAACAAGAAGAAAAAGGTTTGTGCGTCCATGATTTATTCATCTGTTCTTGTTCTGCTGATTTCTTCTTCCGTCAATTGCTCTACTCTTTGCTCCTCCTGTCAGATCTCGCTCGTAAGGCCACTTTTTTTCCCCCTGTCTCCCGGTAGCTAGCTAGCTAGCCTTGTGTTCTTCAGCTGTTCTTGTTGTGCTGCCAAAAGAAAATTTTAAAAAATATATGAAGCGGCAGAAGAGGTCCTATTGGAACATGGGGCAATTTGTTTCTTGTAGGAAAAAAATTTGTTTCCGGTTCTTTTCTATTTCCTCTCTGTTTCTGTTACTGTTCCCCGATGAATCGCTAGCGTCTTCTTTTGCTAAAACTGCCAAGTCTTTGCTTAGAGATGTAAAGTATTGGAAGTAATCATGATTAGTGGTTTAATTTTGCTTCCCTCGGCTAAGGGTGTTTTGAGATCTGAGAATCAGAGCGCTTGGGTTTCCCCTTTTTCTTGCAAATCTCCTTATTTTGCAAGTTGCTGGGTTTGGAGGTGTTTGACTCGCTCTTTTGAGTTTCGATACTTTTGTTTCAATCTTGTTGCTTTTTAGAGCCCATAAAACTGGGCGCCTTTTTATGCTTAGCTTCAATTAGTTGTCCTTTTTTACCTGGCCTTTGATGCACATATATCGGCAAACTGATTCATGCTGAATTACTAGTTGGCTTAAAATATATCATGAATCATAACCTCAATAGATACCCATTAAGGCAACACGTAGTTTGGTTCACGTTCTAATTGTGCCATACTTCTTTTCCAGATGAGTAGCATGGCATGTTATCTGCTGCCAGACGACGAACTCACAGAGAATCAAAAAACAGAGCAAGAAACTTACTGGACACAATGGAATTCAAGGCTATCTGATGATCTGAACACTACCAGCGTATATTCAGACGAGCAGGACAAAGATGCAGCCCAATCTTTCGACACTGATGAACATCACAGGAGCAACCAGTGGGAGAGGTCTTCAGCATATGCCAGGGCTGCATCTTCAGACTGTAGTACGCGGCCTTCAGAAGAACAATCTGAGGGTCCAGCACCGTTGGAAGTACAGCACACCAAGGAAACAAACGACATCTTCTTGTATGTACAAAACTCTAGGCAGTTCTTTACTAGGGGCTCATACAGAGAGCAAATTGTATGATTCCATTCGCAATCGCTGTAAATCTTATGTAAACCAATCTGTCCAAAAACTTTTTCAGGAGTCAATTCTCCGATGATGAAATGAGGATGATGGATGCGCCGTTTCAGGCACTTGATATGTTCCCTGGCTCCATGCACAGGCTACTGTCCTATGAAAACATGCTGAGTGGAGTGCTAACTGATTCCCAAATTGAAGAAGCAAATCCTGATCATAATGAAATGGACACCATGGATACTTGTGGCTTCCCTTTGTTCAGCCATGACTTGCAAGATGATCCGAGCAACGCAGATGGCAGTTTGGAAACACTAGTAAACCCCTCCAAGGACAAGGTAAACTCTATTCTAGGTGGTACATATTGTTCTTTCTCATTTATGTGTATAATACTGAATGATATACTGATCCGCTTTGAATTGCAGTCTCAGGTTGGCACCATGAAAAGGAGCATGTCAGCTGCTGAGATAGAGAGCTCCTCCAACGGGGAAGTAGCAGTGCTTGAGGAACTCGAAGATATCATGTTCCAGGTATGTTCACTGGAAGAAGAGTAATATTTTGGCATCATCTCCAGTTCATGCATATGATCATGCATCTTTACATGTCTGTAACTATGAAATTTCTGCTTCTGAAGTTGACCAAGAAGACGCGTGTATGCCTCCGTGACGCTTTCTACAGGCTGGCTGAAAGCTCGGAAGCTCAGTGCACTGCCGCAAATGGAGGAACAATGACGAGCTCAAATGAACAAAGTTTTCAGCAATCAGAAGGCATCGAATCCAGGTACATATATGTACCAACCACTGTGTTTTGCCTGACTAATTGTACCATGCTTACCATGTGACTCTAGAGTCTCAATGTGTTCCTAATCATCTGTTCTCACTGCATAATTTCAGCAACTCGGCATCAGACCTTGCAGAACGAGAGACGAACGCAATAGACAGAACCGTGGCGATCCTCGCGTTCAAGCAGCCTTGCTCAAATCCATGGGAATGAGCGCTGCGCTCGTGATCCAGAGCATGAAGCGCTCCATCCACGCGTAGCTGGATCAAAGGTGAAGGAGCAGGCTTGCAGCCTACGCCGTTTCGCCGAATTCAGAGATGTACATGTACTACATAGGTTGCTAGGACATTTTGCTCTGAGCTTGCAAGTAGAGAGATAGAGCCATAATCCAGGCTCATCATGTATAATATGACCTAACCTCTTTGTCAAATTTTGCCGGCAAAAAGATGACGATATTTGTATTGTGATGATTGCGTCTTGGGCATGTGTGAGCACCACATTTTGGATTCCAGATGTTCATGCTTGTTTTCAGATTGAAACGGCGTCAGGATTCTGATAAGCGCTGCAACCGTAGTACACTTGCTTGGCATCTACTACTATCTGATAAGATGCTGGTAAACAGTACCAGTACACCACAAGTAGCTGCAGTATCATGACCCACAAGCAGAATCGCTGGAAGTATCATGCCGACCCAATATCAGCCCCACGTTCAGGTTGAAAACTGCAGTTTCTGCTCAAACTTGTCTAGGAATTCGGCGTTAGAACTCGGAATCATACACATGTCAAGCTACAATTGTGTGTCACGGTTCATGCATTGGCAGCAGTCCAAACTTCACTTTTGGCTTTCCACCCACCTTGTCTTACTCTGAAAAACTATGCTTCCTAGCTCTGTTCTTGCTGCTCACCTGAACCTACGTGATGGTGGGAAGCTCCAGCAGTTCAAATTCCAAACCTCAACATAACATAGAGGCTGTATCTGGGAAAAGACCAGAAGTCTGCTCCAGCAGTGGTGGGAGACAATTGCGACAAATGTGTCGTAAATCTGAACTAAAATTGCAATTTACATTTGATCTTTCTGCTCTGGAGCTACAACTGCAGGCAAAAAAAACGGCAGAGACTGGTATTACATACACTGACAGGACGTAGCAGGCCTACAGTCCCCTAAATAAGATGCAGTCTGCGTTTATTTTGCCCGACAGTAAGTTCACAACCGTGTCCCAGCTACCAGATCTGTCGCCTCCTCGATGTTGTATCCGCGTGTACAGCTTGAACAGAGGGATCGTCGGTTGGATCAATAGAAGGTATCAATCAGCTAACCATCTTGATGCGAAATAGCACGACGTTATTCCAGGATATCTGTTGGCCACAGCTGCTTCCACTTGGATATTTCATCCTTGCTGTGGAGCTTCCTTATTCCACCGTAGAATCCATCGCCCTCGTTGCCCTCTTCCCTGTGGTCCTTCCGGTTCACCAGAGACTGCCTCCATCTTGAGCCAGGTGTGTATTGATTGAACTCCAGCACAACAGTGTCTGCAGTACATTGAGACACCAGAGT
Source organism: Alopecurus myosuroides (assembly GCA_028641055.1). NCBI lineage: Eukaryota > Viridiplantae > Streptophyta > Magnoliopsida > Poales > Poaceae > Alopecurus > Alopecurus myosuroides. The sequence continues at coordinate 354,480,499 of CM054058.1, forward strand.
TTGGTTGTTAGAGAGACAGACAGAGTTCTGTAATAAGGTATTGGCACACAGGCATTCCGTTAATACTGTTTTTCTCGATAAAGATTCCGTTAATATTGTACTGGTATATAGTCATTGCAGAGAAAACTGCGTTTCGACTCCCGAGTTCAACAACATCGAAAGTCGTACAGATAGATTAAATTTTTGCACTGGAAGAAAGGAATTGTATTTCAGTCATGATAGATGCAAAGAACATGATACTTCTTTTTTTGGGCGGGGTCAAACAACAAGAAACTTGACCTTGACATTCTACATGAATCTATTAGCACTTGGTTATTTTTATTCAGAGGATAAGTGCACATCGTGTATACTAGCAAAACCATTCAACAATAGGTACTACTAAAGTAAGCATGACATGAAAGGATGAAGTACTACTCGCATAGAAATATTAGTGTCAGCTATCTTGAGAAGAAATATGTTAACTAGGTTATCAACATAATACCATATGAGTGGGCAGACGATAAGCCAGTTCAATGAACGGGAATACACAAAAAATGTAGAAGTAAGGTCAAACATATGAGGATGTCGCAATTTTGGGCTTATCACTTTGCTTTTAATAACTGAATAACCCAAATGAGTTCGAGGCCATGATGATGTTGTATTATAAAGTTGTTTGGACTTTGCCAGAATGTTGATGGGGTCATGACTCTGAAAAGCCTATGTATATGCAACTAACGCTGCAATTATGGGTCAAGTCAGATAAATTAGTGTGTGGGATTAAAGTTATTCTCACCACTAAGATGACACCGACAAAAGTGTTCATTTCCATCGCATGACTCCAAGTGGCCAACAACTCCATACCACCAGCCTGCCAAACATATATAGCAAACACATGAATGAGCACACTGTCCACTGGTAAAATACTCGTGATCACTATCAGATAAGATTAGCATATCCCATAGGGCAAATGTTTAATGGTTCTTGCAGCACTGCGTTGTTGGGTGCCCGGGAACATACCATATGGGAACTCCTTGTTCCTTCTCCACTGAATCTCAATGTTATCGCCTGGCCGGAGTTGATGTAGGCAGTCAGAGGCGTGCAGGTCGTGTGCGAGGGTTTCGACCGGAGCCGCCCTCACCCTGTCCCAATGCACGCCATCCTCCAAGACTACGGTTCGTCGTCCGTGTGGTGGGTACCTGCAACGTCGATATTTCGTAGTATTTCAGATCATCTCAGTCTGCCCCACTATTTGTTCAACTCAAAACCAAAAACTTGTAGTACGTTTCACCATGGCAAACATGAGAAACAAATTGGTAGTACCTTGCGCGGAAGGTGTCATTGTGGAAATCATAGCTGAGCTCTGCATCGTAGCATGACATCATGAACCCAACATGTCCATGCTGCAAAACAACCATAAAGTCTCAGGATTGCTTCGTCAACAAAAACTGGAAACTAACAAAAGATAGGAGCATGATCATAAGCCAGCAGGAAAGCTCAATTAGACAAGAGAGAAGCAAATACATCCATCGAAATTAAGGCGTGAACTGTAAACTGATTTGTGTTAGTCTACAACTTGTTTCGAATAATTCAGCCCTACCAGTCTAATAATTAGCTAGTAGTGATAAGTGCAATAATGAAAGGAAAGTGTTGTGCTTACCTCTCGGTTGTAGACCTGTGCAGGGAACCAGAACTTGCCGCTCTCCATGTGGAGATAGCATGACATGATGGAATCATCCAGCACAGGGCCCGTCGACCTGCCGGCGCTGCCGTCGGCCCGAGGCCGCATCCAGGACACCACCGGACACACGCAGGACAGCGCGGCGAGCCACCTCCGGTGCTTGCCGCTGCTGGCAGACCCGCACCCCGACGAGCCGCCGGCACCGGCCGCGGTCGACGAGGACAGATACGACCTTCCACTCTTCCCTGGCGGCGGTGCCCAGGACGGAGCCCCACTTGTCGGACATGTGGGTCTCCCAGAGGTGGTCGCTCTGGCAGCGGTCCCGCATGGACCGGCAGACGGCGGCCATGTTGCGCAGCTCGGCCGGCGGCAGCTTGGCGAGAATGCAGTCGATGGCCAGCTCCGGGAGGTCGAGCACCGACGGGCTCGCCGGTGTCCTCGGCGCTCTCGACCTTGGCCGCCGGGCGCTTCCTCTTGAAGGAGGGCATGAGCGGCATGGCGTCCGCGGCCGTGGCCGTGGAGGCGACGCCGCCGAGCAGCCTGTATCCGGCCAAGAATCCGAGCAGCGAGAGCGCGAGTTCTTGGCAGAGGGAGGCGAGGAAGAGTCTCATGTCACGCGCGCATGGCTTGGACAAGAAGAGGAGGCAGGAGAAGACGAAGGTGGCGACCAGGGCAAGCATCGATCAGAGAGAAAGGAGAGGAGCGGCGACTGCCCAGCGCTAGCTAGGAGGAGCCACCACCCAGTTCCAGCGGAAAGAGAGAGAGAGAGAGAAAGAAAGAATGGAGAGATGCTGCTGCTGCTGCCGCCGCTACGACCACAACCGCATCAACAAGAACTCTGCCTTTTTGGCTAGCTGCTTTCTCCGGCCAAACGGAGAAACCGTGCGGGTGACGCGATGGAACCCACTTTACCACAAAAAAAATATTCGGCGAGCAGGATTCGACCGAATCGAAGCCCGGAGAAGAAGGGGGGTGCGGATTGGTGCAGGAAAATAAAGTCAAAATTGGAGCTTACTCTGACTGACACAACACGGGCAGGACGTAGAGGAGGTGGGATCGATCTCCGCAGCTTGAAAACGGGAGCGAAGGAAAGATCAAGGAATGGTCCTAGACTCCTAGCCGAGGGGGAAAGGGATCTTGGAAGGAGATAAGAGAGAGTTGGTGAGAGGAGGAGAGCGTTGGTGGGAGTGAGTGAGCAAGAGGGAGGACAGCGTGGGCGGGGCCCGGCCCGGCCGGGGTACGGTGCACAGCCCCTACGCACGCAGCTTCCTCTCACCGGCGCTCCCCCCTCTCTCTCCCTCCCCGTCCCCTCTCTCGCTTCCAAGAAACGAAAGCTAAGGCGGAGGAGAGAAATGGAGGAGGAGTAGGAAAGGATGGCCGGAGGAGGAGACGAGTATTTATGGGTGGAAATTCGTTTTCTCGCGTGGCGCGCGTGGATTTCTTGTTTGTGATCTCTCCTTGTTTGTAGCCAACTTGGCCTCCAAGCCTCTGCTTTCTGTGGCGCAGCGGATTTAGGAGAGACGTCAATTATTATTGGTTGGGTTTCTTCCGGCTGCTCTGTTCCACGGGGAGCCGGGGAGGAAGAGATAGTTGCACCGTAGTAGGATGACGGGAGGACCTAACTCGTGGCCAAATATAGCAGAGGATTCTTCTGTCATAGATAGAAATTGTGTGCGCGCGCGTTTCTTCATGTGTCATGTGTGTGCTTCCTGTTTGTGAACGATCCTGACCTCAAAATTCTGGCCTGCCGGGGATGCGGATAGCGCTGCTGCTAGTGGGCGACCGCGACCTGTTGGACACACTTTCCATATTTGAAATGTAGCGAAAGGAGAGAAAATGACATTTTGTAATCATGTATTGTAGTACTGTACAACGCTTAGATACAAATGCTGCTAGAAGATCAAGAAGCATACGGACAGTACTGCATCGGACATTGCTTGAGTTTTTAACGGATCGTGGCTCCCATCTTCTGCAACATGAATGCAGCAATGAAGTATCTCGGGAGTATTCACTCAGCTGTACTACATCTAGTAAGTCATGCATATTTCCACGACCCAGTCTCTTCCATTCACATCTTTGCAATATCATCGTCCTAGGTGAAGCTCACCAAGTTACGAGAAATAAAAGTTGAATTCGACCACCCTTCAAGCCTGCTCCTTAAATACTTTACACTCGGGTTTTGTAGTTGTTAAAGTTACTCCCTGCTGACATTTAAAAGGGATATAGTCTAGACCGGGCGACTATTTCAATGTCATCTAATATGAAACAGAGAGACTAGTCTAATCTGACGAAGCACTTATCAAAAGCCGAACATTTATTCACATTCTCTCGTGATGTGCGTGTGCATGGATTAGACCTCGGTGGTCAAGCTGAGCGTACTACCGGCGCTGTCAATAACCTCGAGGAGGTTGGCGATTGCTAAGACACACACTCTAGTGCTCGTGTAGTCTCGTCGACAAGATCGATTTCATAAAATAAATTCTGGCTGCGTGGAGACTTTAGAGACAAGAGAGGATAAAGTCAAAGGTTTAGCACATGGTCTCTCACATAACGTTACCAACGGGGTAATGATCTAAATTTAAAAATAGCCATAGAGAAGCGTATCGACTAGTCCATATCGATTCATATACTCGTGACTCTCCAATCATTGGATGGAGAAAACATGACCAAGTCTGTTGGTTGTCCTTATATCCGTGAAAAGGCTTTCTATTTTCTTAAAATCAACCTGCGGTCAATCATAGTCCATCTCGTATGAGTTTATATAATTTTGCCAAATTTTGGATATAAAAATAAATCCCATTAAGGATGTTTCAAATATGAAACGGATGAATATGAAATATGATGCATAGCATTAATATTTTTATAACTTACAAGTTTCATAGCTGAAATTTGATAAAACTCAGGTGATATGGATTGTTGGTCGATTTTGATTAAAAAATACGATTCTTTTGTTTTTGTAAGACAAATAGCAGCCTAGTCCACAATGATATAGAATTCGGGTTAATTTTGATAAAATACAAGATTCCTTTTACAAAGCGAAAACGCCAGACACATCATGGCCATTCATCTCTCCACGTAATAAACGGGGAGTAGAAGTTGAGGCGGAGGTTGTATAAGGAAGGGAGTACTCGATACTTTTCCCTTGGGGCTTGGGGGTAAGGGTTGGTTTTGTGGTTTGACACTATTCGGAGCTCCTTTGATTCAAAGGAAAGGAAAATGCAGGAATAGAAATCATATAGGTCTGAGATGGCATGTCCAGTTGAATCCTATGGGATAGGGATTTTCTTTGATTGTGGTGAAGATATTTTTTCATGAGGTTGGACCTCGTGTTATTTTCCTATATGATTTACACTACAAAATTTCTGTGGGATTATTTCTTATAATACAATCCTATGAATCAAACAAGTGATATATGAAAAATTCCTATTGGAAGCAATCCTTCAAAATTCCTAATACTATTCCTTTGAATCGATGGGGCCCTCAAATTTTGAGTTACACATAGCATCGAGTAACAAAAGTGTAAAGGTATGTCTGATCAAATATATTTTCTAAGATTTAGTTTCTTGAGAGTTTTTCCTACATTGTTCATCTGATTTAAAGGATCGGAATTGTTAGGATATTTTCTTAATGATTCACTTGCGCTCTTTTTTGAAAGAAAATGTCTCAAATCTCATGCTTGAGTCTTTTACTCGAGATCATGTAGTTTGTAACTTCATAGGATTATAAGTTCTAGAGATGCAAGCGGGGTCTCTCCAATATCCAACATCGACTTCATCTTGATATTTCTAATTCAAATTTTGGTAGAAATCTCAAAAATAACTAGAAGTGGGAGGTGGGTTCCCACTTGACACCTTATTAAGAGGACATGCATATCACTCATGTAGAGAAATAGGATGCAACTCTCGATGTATTGATCGGGTGCAAATGCACGTATATATAGGTATAAGGATAGTCACGTCCTCAACTATACAGGGAAGAAGGAGGACTTGCCATACAAGAAATATACATGCACTACATACTCAACTCCCCCTTCCCCTGCAGTTGAAGCATCGCCATGGACGACGCAAAGGCTGGACTGGAACTCCTCGAAAGGCGTCGTAGGTAGCCCCTTAATCATGATGTACATAAATTGTTGGGAGGTGGGTACATATAGGACACATACATGACCGAGAGCCACCTGTTCCCGAACAAAGTGAATGTCAAGTTCGATGTGCTTGGTGCAGCGATAATGAACCGGATTGACAGAGACATAGAAGGCGGCTACGTTATCATAAAACACCGCGGTGGCCTTGGTGAGAGGACACAAAAGTTTCTGAAGCAACTAGAGAAGCCACGAACACTCGGAAAACGCATTGGCCACGGCGCGTACTCCTCCTATGCACTGGAGCGAGAGACCGTAGGCTGTCTCTTAGACACCCAGGAGATGAGTGATGGTCCAAGGTAGACGCAATATCCTGAGGTGGAACGTCGCATGTCGGGGCAGCGAATCCAATCAACATCTGAGCATGCGGTGATGTCAATGGCGGTGGAGGCAAGAAGCAAGAGGCCAAGGTCCATGGTGCCGTGGATATAAAAAAGAATCCGCTTCACCGCAGTCCAGTGAACATCACGATGAGCGTGCATATGGAGTCACACTTGCTGAACATCATACTGCAAACTTCGGTCCGGTGAGAGTGAGGTACTGTAGAGCACCAACAATGGACCTGTAAAATGTTGCATCTAGAGTTGGAGATCCATCTGTGGAAGAGAGCTTGGTCTTCGTGTCGACTAGCGTGGCCGCAGGGTTTGCAGTTAAGCATCCCATCATGGTAAAGAAGCTCACGAAAGTACTTCCGCTGATGGAGGAAAAGCCATCTGCACGACGCGCCACCTCAATCCCGAGGAAGTAGTGGAGAGGCAACGAGTCCTTGAGAGCGAATTCACCACGAAGACAACCAGTGAGCTGTCGAATAAGAGCACTGGTGGACGTCGTCAAGATGATATCATCGACGTAGAGCATCATATAGGCGGCCGTGTCGCCCTGGTGGTAGACAAACAGCGAAGCATGGTAGCGAGTGGAGCGGAAGCCAAGTCGGTGAACAAACGCGACGGTGCGCCGGTACCAAGCACGTGTGCCTGTTTCAGCCCGTACAAAGAAGCGTGAAAGCAGGCAGACATGATCTGGGTGGAAGTCGTCGATGAACCCTGTGGCCTGCTGGCAAAACACCTGCTCCTCGAGATGGCCATCGAGAAAGGCGCCGGTACATCCATGTGGTGCACCTTCCATGCACGAGACACGGCGAGCTAAAGCACAGTGCGAATCATCCTGAGTTTGATAACCAGGGCTAAAGTGTCCGTCAAAGTGACATTGGCGCATTGTAGGGAGCCACGAACCACCCAACACGCCTTATGATGGTCAATGGTAACATCCGGATGAAACTTGTGATTGAAGACGCACTTCCCGGTGATGATGTTAGTGTGGCGAGGTTGTGGAACAATCTGGCACGGTTTGTTGCGCTCCAGGGCGTCAAACTCATCCTGCATGGTTGCGTCCAACAGAAGGTCGCGAATAGCCGCCCAGGCAGAGGCCGGCAGCGGCGATAGCACGGAGGTCGACGCAGGGTAGACGTACTGATCCACGGTGTACCGCGTGCTCGGACGGAAGACGCCTATGGCGGGTAGTAGGACCCGCACCCCCTCCCCGCCAAGGGTGTCGAGGAGGCGGCATGTGTTGGTGAGTCGTCCGACGCATCACCTAAGCCGACGCTTCAGGGTGACACGGGAGGCGGCGGGGAAGACGACGAGGCGGCACCCGAGTTAGGGCGGCGAGGTAGGCACTGCCGACAAAACGGCAACGGGCGCGTCAAGGGCCTTACGGACGCGCCACCATGGGAACTCGACCTCGGGAGAGGGATAGGTAGCCACCACATGTCCCTGTGCAAATGGAAAACACAACTCAACAAAGTAAACGTGTCTAAAGATGATGACACGACGAGATACCGGATCATAGCATCGGTAACCTTTGGTGTTAGCCGGGTAACCGAGAAATACACGGGGTAAGGAACAGAGGGATATTTTATGAGGAATGGTGGCGGCGATGCTAGGATAATAACGCTAACCGAAAATTCGAAGATCGTCGTAGGATGAAGGGGAACCAAAAAGGAGGCGATGAGGTGCATAGTTCTAATGGTGCGACAAAGGGCGGATGTTAATGAGGAGCGTGGCGGTGGCTAAAGCATCATGCCAGAACGAATGTGGCATGTGGGCATGAATTAGGTGTGTATGAACACAGTCGTTGAGAGTGCTAAGGACGCGTGCGGCCTGGCCGTTTTGCTGGGATGTGTAAGGGCAAGTGAGACGGAAGATGGTGTCATGTGTAGTGAGAAGAGTGCGAACGACGAGGTTATCGCATTCTTTCCCGTTATCTGTTTGGAGAGAAACTATGGGATGAACAAACTGTGTAGAGACGTCGAAATAGAAGGCAATAAATGTAGCGGGTATGTCAGACTTCTTGCGGAGAGGGAACATCCACACAAAATGAGAGTAATCATTCATAATAACAAGATAATATAAATAAATCCAGAATTGTTAGGGATAGGAGATGTCCATACATCGCTATGAATTAACTAGAAAGGAAAAGACGCAACTGTGCATGAACTACCAAAGGGGGAGACGAACATGTTTACCCACACGACATGCTTCATAGGTGCGAGCGTCCATTTTACTATATGAAAAAGAAACACCCCTCATTATTTGACGAAGCGTGGTGGAGATAGGATGGCCGAGGCCGGCATGCCAAAGATCAACGTCGGCAGAAGGGCCCGAGGCCCAGTGCGAGAGGAAGACGACGACTGAACCGGGTACAAGTCGTCGGGACTCACACATCAGTGGAGCACCATCCGGGTACAGACGTCCTTTACAAAAAACCAAGAGCGTCAAATTCAACTGTTACAGAATTACCACTTGAGAAAGTACGGCCGTAAACTAAATTCTGAATGAGACGTGGAGAGACAATGATGTTATTGAGAGATGATGATTTAGAGGCGAAAGGAAAATCAATGGAACCAGCGGTACCAACGTGGAAAATCAGTGGAACCATGTTTTTCTTTTTGATGTTTTGAAAAACCGGCTGAACCGGGTACAAGTCGCTAGGACTCTCACATCGGTGGAGCACCATCCGGGTACAGACGTGCTTTACAAAAAACCAAGAGCGTCAAATTCCACAGTTACAAAAATTATTGCGGGAGAAAGTACGAGCGGAAACTAAATTCTGAATGAGACGTGGATAGACGATGACGTTATTGAGGAATAATGATTTAGAGGTGCAAGGAAAATCAATGGAACCAGCGGAAACCAATGTGGAAAATCAGTGTTTTTTTTTTTTTTTTTCGATGTTTCGAAAAACCGGCTAATCAAAGAGGCTTTATAAAAAAGAAACTACATGAGATTACTTCTATTTGCACAACAACAACAACAACAAAAAAGGTTGCAACGATTTGCACAGCACAGCAGTGTTTCACTGGTCTATGCGCTTTTGTAGTCTTCCGGTAGCTTAACCGTGCGTAGTTGGACAAATTCCAAGGTCAAGGTCACATCAAATTAGATTATTCAGTAATAAACCATAGGTTAGTGGGTGGCGATGGAGCTAGCTAGGACGAGGGGTGACGATCGGCCACTCCCGGTCGGGAAAATACAATTCTAAACTGACGTGTCGGTAAAAGCACGATTCACCCGAAAAGGACCGAAACGTTTTTTTACCAGTATTCTAATCCCGTGCCTCCAACCACGAACGGGAGCTGCTGCTGAGAAGAAGCGAAACCAGTCACCCCGAATTGATATTGTTATAACCGTGGATGGATCGATCCGTCAGCATACGTAGCGTATCCGCAGTGCAAACCAAATTGATCGTTTCCTCTAGCAGGGAAGGCAGCAATGGCGTATCTTCTTCCCCGATCTCTTTTCCGGTTAGGAGGAATTAACAATGATTTGGTTGCTTCTCTGTCCGTGGCTACGTCTCCACGTAATCAGCCTAGTTTAAGGATGGGGCTAGATATGGCAAGAGATACGCGACCCGATTCCATACAAAATTAGCGCTGGGTGTGGCTAGTGTGGGACGTGTGTCGAGGCCCCGAGCACGCGGGGCAGGCGTCCCTCGGCCTCGGCTTGACAGCGGGGACTCCATCTTTTAGATCGCCGGTTTCCTCGTGGAAAAGCTGCGGCCCCCCGGCTTTATTTCTCGCGAGATGCGTTTGCACCCGTTCCATAATGGATGGAGATGTCGTTGCATAGTCAGCTCATTCCTGCAACGTAAGTAAAAAGAAGTTGATTCGGGCAGCATGTGGAGCATATAATGCACACACGATGCGGTCAGGGCCGGTCCTGAGATTTTTGGGACCCGGGGCGAGACTTGAATTTGGGGCCCTTAGTACAAATAAAGTAGATATATGTATACGTTGGTGACATAAAAATCAAATATGAGAAATGAGACAAAAATATATTACATGAAAAATCTTGCAGGAAAACACACAAATGTACATAAGCGTAATTTATTATGATGGAGTAGTACTACAATTTCGGTATACCCTCAAATTTTCTTATCACGTTTCTCGATGCAAAGTCACCGGTGATGGAATCAATGCCAATCTCATCCAATAAGTTCTTCACAGTGCATAGAGTTGCCAAACTATTTAGTCTCTCTTGTGGCATTGTAGATCTCAAATAGTTCTTTAGTAATTTCAACTTTCAAAAGTTACTTTCATCTGATGTAACTGTCACTGGCATAGAAAATAAGATCTGATAAGCAATATATAGATTGGGATAACAATGAGCTTCTCTAACAAACTTAAACATCTTCATGGCAGACATTGTTCCATCTGGCAAGGTCAACTGCATAACAATTAACTCAGAAATTAGATCATTTAACTCGATATCACATTTCTTATCTAGAGAGAAAGTTTTGGCAATATACTTCTAAACGACTATAGTTCTTCAAATCTACTCTTTAGTGGTGTAATTGCCATGTCAACCATGACCAAAAAGTACGTAACTTTAAAATCATCCTCGGCTAGCAAGATTGCTTGCTCGCATTAAGTTTCATCAAAAAAACTTTGTCCTAGAAACACAACGCTTTACTTGAAAATATGGCTCCACACCCAATCCAGATGCAATTTCCTTGGCACTACTCAAACTAGACGAAACCCCTTCATTTCTATAGGTTTGAAAGTAAGTATGAATACCTTCTATTTGTTGCATTGTAGACCCAATGCACATGGATGGTGATTGTAACTTTTTTTTTCTTTTCGCACTCCCGGATAGAGGCTTCTTCATAGTGACACTACAACTAAAATAATCATTAGTATAAATTAGGGCATAAACTTATAACAAAGAATTAGGGAGATCAAAATTAATCAAATAGACAAAACCTACTGGAGGCAGTGGCGCGTTGGCCAATCGGAAGTCAACTAAGTTACATCGTACGTGCGACGACAGAGCCGTGGAAGCAGCTGGCAAGAGGACGAGCGATGGACCGATGGCGGAAGCAGACGAGCAGCCTAGTCAGCAGGGATCGATCACAAGCTGGTGTCTTTGGTTCTCGCGCTAACAGAGGAGATGATGATGCCTCAATGGTATCGATCGGATCCTAATATTAAGCGACCTACAGAGTACCGAGTCGATCACGTATCCAGATAGCTTCCTAAGCACGAGCGATGCAGCCTGCCTTATGGGCCCAATGCTCACGTGTAGGCCTAGCTCACGTGAAAGCCTTTTCAATTGCCCAGTTAATTTTTTTATGTATATAAACTAAGCCTAGCTATACATAGAAAAATGGGCCCCTAATTTTTTTGGGCCCGGGGCGGCCGCCCCTCTCGCCCCACCCTAGGACCGGCCCGGTCACAAACTAAACATGTTCAATGCTTACTGTTAAGGAAATAGTTGGTGAGGTTTGGTTTGGGGGTGGGATGGGGGAGGAGGCACAATAGTCGAGCCATGCACCGGTGAAAAAGGTCCCTTTCGTTCGGGCTATTAGTCCCGGCAGTGGAGCGGATCCGGACATGTCGTCTAAAATTGTTGTATCCAATTTGTGAAGATGAGCAGAAGAAGCTGAAGTGGAAAGCAGAGACCGGTGTGACTGACTCGTCATTTGGAAAATTGCTGGTACTACTTTTTTTTTTTGAAATGGGAGCCTAGCCCCATCGCGAGGATGCACACAGCTGATGCTTTTTATATTAAAAAGATAAAAAGTGTACTACTGAAGAAGATACTTCCAAGAAAGAAAGAATTGCCCGCCGGCACGTACGAAGCAAAAAAAAAAACTGTCTGCCTCTATGATTAGACGTGCAAAAGATACATACGTGTCCTGGTGAGAAGTGCAAGAATATGGATAAATGTCCGATATGCAATGCATTGCGATATAAGATCAGAAAAGATGACCCTGGTGATGTTGACTGCGAGCCACCCAGGAAGAGGGTTCTTGCCAAGGTGATGTGATATGCTCCTATAATACCACGGTTGAAACGTCTGTTCAGAAACAAAGAGCATGCCAAGTTGTTGCGATAGCACATAGAAGACCGTAAGAAAGACGACAAGTTGAGGCACCCCGCTGATGGTCGACAGTAGAGAAAAATCGAGAGAGAGTTCGAGAACTTTGCAGGTGACGCAATAAACTTATGGTTTGATCTAAGTACAATGGCATGAATCCTTTTGGGTAGCAGAGCTGCGCCATAGCACCTAGCTCGTGACTCTATGTATCTACAACATTCCTCCTTGGTTGTGCATGAAGCGGAAATTCATTATGATGTCAGTGCTCATCCAAGGCCCGTAGCAACCGGATGATGACCCACAAGTATAGGGGGTGTATCGTAGTACTTTCGATAAATAAGAGTGTCGAACCCAACAAGGATCCGAAGGTGTTCACAAGCAGGCTGGATAGAGAATTCAATGTTAACACTAGCAAACGGGTTTTGGTTTTTTTTTTATATAGCAGATAAATAAAGTGCGAGTAAATAAAAGACGGTAAATATAATTGTAGCGAGTGGCCCAATCCTTTTGAGAGCAAAGGACAAACCGGTTGTTCTACTTATGATTACCAAACGTTTTCGAGGACACATGGGAATTTCGTCAAATACTTTCGCTTCATACAGTTGGTTAATATTTATTGGTTCGATAAGTGTTGTGTGGATGAACCTATGCTAATGCACCGCCCAACTAGGACTAATACATACTTGTGATTATACCCCTCGTAAGCATCCACAAGTACAAGAAAGTAATTAAGATAAATCTAACCACAGCCTTAAAACTTCAGCATCCTACACTCCCTCGTGCATTGGTTTTCTAACGGGGGTTTAGCTTTCTGTCACTCCGACAACACCACAATTAGTAGCCAAATACACAACGCATCCTCCTAGGACCATAAAAGTGAAGTATCATGTAGTCGACGTTCACATGACATCACTAGAAGAATAGCACCACAACTTAAATACCAAACCACTAGATATTACTTCAACATAATTCCACTACTAACATCATGACTTCTCACATGTCCTCAAGAACTAAACGAACTACTCACGAGACATCATATGGATCATAATCAGAGGTGATATAATGGATAATAACAATCTGGTCATAAAGTGTAAACACCGATAAATCTCACAAGATCTAGTGGAAAACAACGATAAAGACCCCTAATTGTTACAACGGGATGAAGGTGGATGATGAGGGTGATGATGCTGGCGGTGATGATGATGACGATGGAGACGATTTCCCCTCTGCGGGAAGGAATTTCCCCTACAGATTTCTCCCAGCCGGAGAGCTTTTCTCTCTCTGTTGTTTTTCACCCCGAGGCGGCGGCGGAATATTTCTTCGATGATCCTCTGGGGCTTAGGGTTCCCTTGGGGTCAAGTACGCGAAAATGGACGACCATAGGTGGGCTAGTGTGGCCACACCACGTGGCGACGCGGCCAGGGGTGCCACCCCATGGTGTGGGCCCCCTTTGGCCCTCCTCTGGCTGCCCTCTTGGCTAGCTTCCTCCAGGGGACTTCTAAGACTTCTCCAGTATCCCCCCTCTTCTTCTGATCTTCTGAAATAGGGTATGTTGACGGTGATTTTTTCATCAGATTTCTGATCCCGGTGTTTATTCTCCAAAAATTATGAAACGTGCAAAATAAGATGAAATAACATAAGTAATGCATCATAACATGAAATATATCGATGAATAATAGAAAATAACAATATAAAATAGTGATGCAAAATGGGCGTATCAACTCCCCCAAGCTTAGACCTCGTTTGTCCCCAAGCGAAACTGAACTCAGTAAACATGGCCACATGTTTATGGAGTGAGGTGTAGATAAATAAAATACGGACAAGAAACATCACATCTATCAAAGCACAAGTCATTTTGGACAACAACTTTCTCTCGTATAAATAAACTTGAAACAAGTAGAGGAGATCACAATAAATGTGCAAAATGGAAATCATAATTGGTGAAGGCAAACTTCGTTCTTGGTCAGAGAACAATTAACAGTGTATTTATGTTTTGATCAGAGTCTTTATACTAGAGCTTATATTTGAACGGATAGTAAGGGCACCCAGGGGGTGAATAGGTGCTACGACCATTTTTATTTTTTCTTCAAGATTAGGCTTGACATAAAGGTAAATTCTCTAGATAATGCAACTACGGTGAATTTACCTATATGACAAGAACAAGCGCAAACACAATACAAGCACAAGTAAAGGGGAAGGGAACGAGGTAACCAATATGAAGCACGCGGAGACACGATGTAATCCCGAATTCCTCCTTGTTAAGTGAGTACGTCTCGTTGGAGGGGTGTGAGCTTCGCCACAAAGGCCTACTCAACGCCATAAAGGCATCACCCTATTCTCCGACGAACCCTGCCACAAAGGCCTAGTCCACCTTCCACTATTGATCCCCTTTGAGGCGGGAATCGAATCCTTTACAAACTAGTTTGGGGCATACACCCACAACCAAATTGGGGGCTCCCAACACCAAGAATAACCAAGAGTAGCAAGATATCTAGGTTCTCCACAAATGGAAACCCTAGACTCAAATCCCTCAAGTGAATGAGGGCAAAATGAAGAATGACTCGGTGAAGATATAGATTGGGGCCTTCTCCTTCAATCCTCCGAAATCAACAAGTTTGGTGGGAGGGATTGGGAGTAATTGAGGATTTGGTGAGCTCAATAAATGTTATTCAATGCAATGGACGAACTAGAGCTCAAGGAGGAAGAGGAGGGGTATTTATACCCCCTCCTCAAATCTAGCCGTTATCTGAATCGACTGCGTTGACTTCAACCGAATTATTCGACTGGGAGTGAATAATCTAGTACCAATAATCCGGCTCACTTCTGTCCCGCTTTGACACCTGAACCAGATATTCCGGTTGATACGGAATAATACGGTTGGATTCTGCGACTCCAATCTTTAGTCCTTGGCCGATTTTGAGCCAAAACTGCCACAACCGGAATATCCGGTTTGACCTGAATAATCCGGTTTAAATATTCCGGCCAATCTCTGTCCCGAACTGGGCTGAGACTATCCTAACCGGAATATCTGGTTGCCCTGAATAACCCGGTTAGAATAATTCAGCTCCTCTCTGTCCCAAATCTCAATGGCCGATCTTCACCCGATCGTTTTGGTGATCGATGCGGATGTTAAGTACTCCCTCCGTACAAAATTAAATGTCACAAAGTTTGATAAAAGTGGATGTATCTAACACTAAATTATGTCTAGATACATCCACTTTTGTCAAACTTTGTGACATTTAATTCCGGACGGAGGGAGTATAACACATGCACACTCAACACCTCGATAAATAATGTACTTAGTATTGTTAACTAACACATAAAACAACGGGACAACGAAATGCACTTTCAATCTCCCTTTTTTGGTGTTAGATGACAATACTAAGATTTGCAATAAAAGCTTGACGAGTACATGTTTGTAAAATCATGGAAATTTCTCCCCCTACACATATGCATATCTTTTGTTTGCCTCAAATGCAAAATGTGCAATATCCATGAGGAGAGTAATTTCCATCAAGTAAAACAAACATGCCAAAGATGATACTATAACCAATATGTTGAGGAAGTTTGAAAGATATACCTTGTGCGTAGAGATAATGCCAAGTATACCGGAGCAAAATAATAGATAATATCCTCAACATAGATAATCATAGATAGCCAAATAACCATAGTCTCACAACACATAGTAGCACATAGTTTTGAATGAGAAAACAAATAGAAAATAGTTCACGAAATAAGACTAAATGGACACAAACTCTCACGAAATGATAAAAGCATATGCATGTGCCCGAAACCCATGCAAATCCCGTAGGCCTAAGACTATTTCTCCCCCTTTGACATCAAGACACAAAAAAGGACATAGGTAGTGGTGCAAGTTCCTTATCATGTCAGCTATGACCCTGTGAGGGTTCCTTATCTTTGTGTGCACAGCGCCAATGGTTCGGCACCTCGCGGCTCAGGGCCCTATTGTAGTTAGGTTGAGAGGTTCATGCATGCATGTGAAATGTATCGGTGTTATTAATCGTAATGTATTAGGGTTCTAGTGGGAAATGGACCCTAGCTGTATAACTGTATTATTCTAGTGGTGGAATAAAAATGGACCCTAGCTATATATTAGAGTTATCATATTTGTTTTGGGTGATATTTTTATATTAGTAGTACTAGAGTTATGGTATTGTTTAGGTTGATATTAGTATTTTTATATTTTGAAAATCAAGGATAAACTATATGACTCTAATATTGTGTGTGCGTTTTGCAGAAACTATGGATCACCTAGTCCAATCCACAACGACCTAGCATAGGAAGAAATTCTCGAGGATATTATCCACGACGCCCTAGATGCTGATCCAGCCGAATCTCCTTCGTCGTATTTGAACCCCTCCAGGGATGGAATGCAGGTCGAGCGAGGGGATGGAGCCGATGGCTCCAATGATGGAGAAGCCGGTGGAACCTTAACGAAGTTCGGCAAGGTATATATATGAAGTTCGGCGATAAGTAGATGCATTACACTTCAGTTGTATATATATATATAAAAATTTACGAATGTTTCTTCTCTTAGGCCTCCACATAGAGAAAATCTTCCAAACGAGGCCCAACCAAAAAGTTGGCTGTATCTACGCATTACACATTTGAGGTCATAGCCCCTACGGGCGAACCGAAGGAACCCAAGAAGGCTGCCGATGTATTCAAAAAACAATGCGCAATTCTGGTTAGGGATAACGTCCATACCACCGTTCGAGAGTGGAATAAGCGCAAAGGGGCGAACGATAGTGACTATGTCGCCGACAGATAAAAAGAGGGTCTTTGGAATGAGCTCATGTCACATTTCACCCTCCCGGAATGTGAGAATCCTTCCGACACTGCAAAATTGAGGGAGAAAGTCAGTGGGCTCTCAAGAAGATGGCCGAGCTATTCCAGGTGTGGAAGAAAAGATTATGGCAAGACTATCAGAAGAAAAAGACCGCTCTAGTATTCGAAGGCTATCTAGCGAAGCAGGCGAATCACTGGGATGTATTTAAGAAGTATAAGGAGTCAGAAGAAGCCAAGGCCATGTCCGCAAAGAATAAGAAAAATTCTGATAAGAAGAAATATCACCATAACTTGGGGCCAGGGGGCACAGAGGACGAGCACGAGGCCTTGGCAAGACTCCATGATGGCTTTTGTTTGCCAAAGACATAAAAACTTACAGAAGCCGAGGGAGAGCAAAGTAG
Source organism: Alopecurus myosuroides (assembly GCA_028641055.1). Lineage (NCBI taxonomy): Eukaryota > Viridiplantae > Streptophyta > Magnoliopsida > Poales > Poaceae > Alopecurus > Alopecurus myosuroides. The sequence goes on from CM054058.1 coordinate 354,497,884, forward strand.
CGACAAAAAGAGGAGGTGGGAGAGAAGTTGAAACACTTGGTTGACAGAATTAACCACCACCAGCAGCAGATAGCTGAACTAAAAGGAGCAGTGCGCATGAAAGATTCTGCACTCGATATTACAGCCGACCCATCTCAGCGGAAAAGCAGCGTGACTGACTCGAGGTCCCGGCTGACGATGCACGGAGGATAGAGTGTGGTCCCGGCTACCCCTGGATGGAATCAACGATTCAGTAGCTTGTGAGGTCCATCAGAAACCGAAGAACATATCCATGAAGGTGGCGGTCGGATATGCTTTACCTTGTCCACCTGACGCACACTGGCAAGGTCGTGAGATTCCAGCTGGCTATGCTAAAGTCGGTGTGGATGAAATCGTAACAGGTTTTCATGATCTGGAGCTTGACATCTGTGGACCTGAAGATGAGAGGACACTCGGAGAAGTAATGGGTGGCATCATTCTATGGGACAAGAATTATATCAAGCTTCCAGGCTCGGCGCCAAGGACAATACTGCCTCCGAGCCGTCGCAGGTCACCTACACCTCCATCACCTCCAAGAAGCCCACCCCATGACTACTCCCACCACAGCGCAAGTCCATCTCGATCTCTGCTGACGGACTTGGGTCGGTCGTGTTAGCCGCCGCCGCCGCCTCCGCTCGCTAAGGAAACTAAGTGGAAGCGTGTCAAAAACGCTCCGTCGATGAGTTCTAGCCGACGGAGCCCAAAGCAAAAATTGGCGTCCCTCCCAAAGGTACCTCACCCAAATCTTCCAATCGGACCTTACAATCTAACTGAGGAGCAAAACGATGCGATCGCAAAGGCCCATAAATATGCGCAGTTGAAAAAGAAGAAACCCGAGCCCCGCCCGGTATACACCGAGAAGCAGAAAAATATGGACCTGGTTTTCTGACCACAAAATCTCAATATGACTTGCACCATAAGCCAGATGACTATCTACGCACTCTTCGGAAGGAAGTGAGGACGAGCAAAGCAAGTGGAAGTGCGAGCAGGAGCAAATCAACTAAAAAGGCAAGCGGGAAAGGATGAGACGTTCCACAGCTCAGACAACGGGCCAAACAATCGATCCCACCGCTCTTGGTGTTATCCGATAGGGGTGGTGTGCAGATAAATATGGAAGAAGCTACAAAGTGGGCGGCCGATATGGGTGTGAGTGTTGCTGATTTGCTAGGTTTTCAAGACGACAAATCACCCAAGGCTGTTGTAGCCCCTAAGCCTACATATGTCCCAGGGGAGCCTTTGGTCAGCAAAGAGAAGTTGCAACAACCGCCGACACATATGCGTAATTTGCATGAATGGTACTTGAGAGCCAATAGAAAAATAATTGTGGCAAAAGTACCACGAGAGTACTACTTCCGACCCGAGGAGATCCATGTCGAATTTGAAGAACTCTTTCAGTTACACAATTTCGAAGCCCTCGACAAATTTCTCATGAGTTGCTATTGTCTGTAAGTTGTTGGATTTATTGTCTACATATAAGTTGTTCAGTTATTTCAATTATTCAGTTCATTGCATATAATTATCGTCATTATATCCCTTTTTACTCTATTATGCAGAATGAAGCTCATGGTCTGTAAAAATAGGAAGATCTTTAATGTTGGGTTCATCGACCTAGATAAAGTACATATAAAGACGCTAACGAGCTTTCCCGACGAGACAGAGGGAAATATTTTAAGGTTTCTAACGGAGCAACATTTCCGTGAGCACATATTGTTTCGTTACAACTTCAGGTGAGGGTCTTACTCTGTTGTTTGTCCATTTACTTTGGCTCTCACTCGATGTTAACTGTAATTGATGAGTTACTGACGTATATATAAATGTGTGCATATTTTACTGGATTCTCCTAGACATTCAAATTGACGAGGGAATAGTTTAAGTCTACGACTCATTAACGAGAAACATGGAACAGCTCCGCAACATGCAGGACATGCTCCAGAGGCAATTTCAGTCATTCTTGCACTATATCGGTCTCTTCCGATGATTTCCTGAGATATCAAGTAATGTATAACTCATTCATTCATTTTTCTTGCCAGGTAGGGTTTGGAAGCAGTTCAGGAGTGTGGATAAGTATATCTCTCATGAGGTGCTGACGTTTAAGAGGGCCTCGGTAAGCAGTACGGGATAGGGCCGCGCATCTCTTTACTTCTAGTTTTTCAGTACAATTATGATGATAGATTATTATGTTGATTGAATTCTATTCTCGTAAAGTGCGCACAACAGCCATCGGGGACTCATCTATGTGGATACTACGTTTGTGAGTTCATTCACATGTTTACCTCTGAGCAGAAAGATTATGCAGTCGACGTAAACAATACATTCACAAATTTATTTTATTACCGTCACTTTTTGTTATCATGATTGATATTCATATTGATCTCCTTTTCTTATATAGTTCGAGGCCATGTGGGATAAGCTACAACCAGAGCAACGCCTAATAGAAATTGCAGAGGAGCTGGCGGGTTTTATGATGATAGATATGGTAGACGACGCCGGACTATTTAGTGTAAATAGTCGCTCATACTGATGTCCCCGTCTAATCGAATAGACGGGCACTAGTCCCGGTAATTGTGTGATCTCCATGTAACTATATCAAAATTGTATATATTTGTATGCTCAATCATAATACAAGTTATCTTATATGCTCAATCGAATAGACATGCTCTAGTCCCGGTAATGGTGTACGCTATATATGTAGCAGCGTAGAGAAATGAAGAAATAACAAAAAAATCTTTATCGCGGCACAAAAAGTGCCCAATTCTCTGCCACGGCAGAGAATCAATAGTCGCGGTCCGTTATACGGGCCGAGACTAAAGGGTGAGCCCCTAGCGCGCTCTGCGGCGGCCACGTGGAGGACCATTAGTTTCGGCCCGTAGCAGGTCCGGGACTAAAGGGTGGACCTTTAGTCCCACCCGGTCTGTCCCGGTTGGCCAACCGAGACTAATGGCTCTTACGGCCGGGACAAAAGGTTCCGTCTCCACTAGTGATGCTACAACGTCAACTATAGAAAACGTTTTTTTTTTGTTTAAGGACACATTTTTTTCGTGAGGGTATACAATTGCATACCAGATTTTTTATAAAATAGAGAATGTTTAATTACAAGACGGCGACAAGACTACCCTGATGTCGCACACCCACCGTACAACTTCACTACGAGCTAGCACACTGCTCTAGGAAAATGCCTCTAGCTCCTGCTCCAGCTGGCACTACATATAGAACTAATCTATATGTGTTTACTCCCATTAACATTCAATTTCGACGAAACTTACAAGGGAATAATTGGACAGATTGGTTACAACTTGTTCAAAAGCTGATGAGGACATCCCTAGCTCTTCACCTATTGTTACACATGAGGATGCTCCAATACAAACTAATGAAGTAAGGATTGGACCAATGACAAGATCAAGAACCAAGCTATTACAACAACAGGTGAATTCACTCCTACTTGAATATAATGTTTATAATTGTGAGAGCTTTATACTACCTAAATCCTTGCATTTGTGTATCCTTAGGTTTGTTGATAACACAAGCATGAATGGAGATCATGGAGAGGAGATACACAAGGATGAGCATGGATTACAAGAGGAGATGGAAAACAATCAATAACATGATGAAAACAACAAATAACAAGTGTTATGATGACAAGGGGATGGTGCCTCCACAAGGTCAAATGCACTAAGTATGGAAAACAATGCCATATTGTTATTTCACACTCATGGATGGACAAGGAAAGAGGAGGGCGCCCACAAGGAAGCATCAATGCGCCATATGGAGTTCTAGTAGTAGTAGGTTTGGTTTCCATACCAATATGGCCGCACCCCTTGTGTGTGGGGTCCGTTTGTATCTATTTGTGTCCTAGTAGGAGTCCTAGTCCAAGTAGAATAGGTTGCTTGCGCAAGGGAGAGCCTTGTGGCCGCACACCCTCTCATATATACCCCTTGGGGCGCATAGGAGAGGTTAGACTACGCTAAAACATAAACCCTAGACCTCTAGATTGAAACTGCTTGTAAGCCTTTCATCTGGAAGTTCATCTGCAAACTTTACGTGATACCTGCTGTTCCACTGGGAATAAGACGGTACAGAACCACTTGTAGTCGGTGGATTACTTGTGCAAGAGTGTGGAGTTGAGAATATCCTTGGGGTTGCTATCTTTTGCATTGGCATCAGGGATCAGCCGGGAGAGTTCTTAGTGGCGCACTAGTTATCATACTGGAGTTATGTGTGAGGTCACTGAGAAGATTGGGCCACCCCTTATCAAAAGCTTATGGCTATCTCTCTTTTTGATGAGGAAGACTCGTTTTCTTGGCGTCTTACTAAGAATAGATCCTTATCTGTTCGATCCATGTATCTTGATTACATGAATGATCACCCACCTTTCGAACATAAGTATTTATGGAAGATGAAAATCCCCCTAAAGATTAAGATTTTTATGTGGCTACTTAATAGACGTGTAATTCTCAGTAAGGATAATCTTTTTAAGCGTAATTGGCATGGTTCCAAGAAATGTGTTTTTTTTTGCAATCACGACGAAACGGTTGAACATCTTCTCATTACATGTCCCTTTATGATTAAGATATGGAAATTGCTCCATTTTACTTTCAATGTTTCCCCTCCTATTAGCATGGATCATATGTTTGGTGACTGGTTACATGGCATACCCAAACATGATAAACATCGTATTCGGATTGGTGTTTGCGCCTTTGTATGGGCGGTATGGAATTATCGCAATGATGCGATTTTTAACAGGGTATCACATACTCATTTCTTGCAGGTTGTCCACAAGGCTATCTATTGGATTACTTCATGGTCTCTCCTTCTGCAGCAGGACCAGCGCCATTTTATGGAGGCTGGTTGCAACCGGTTACTAGCTATAATTCGCGCCATCACCTTCTCCAACGGATGACATCATGATAATAGGATTTGTGATTCTTAGTGGGAGTCTTGTCGCTTTTGCTGTTTTAATACGCTTGTTTGGTGAATGCTTGAGAGTTGTAAAAAATTAACTATTTATTCGTTTAAATAAAAGCCGTGTGCATCACTCCGATGCAAAGGTTGTGGCTTGTGCTCCCTTTTCTAAAAAAAAAGTGTTTACTCCCATCAAATAAGTATGTGTACCACTCTGCTCAATTTTTGCAAGTTGTTTGATGAATTTGGGCTGCTAGTATCAATGTTTGGTACGTCCCACGAATCTACAACGAAAGTTACACAGGTAGGTAGTGCCCTAGTGGCCCCGCTTATTTTGAGGTTAAGTAGGACGACCCCACTAATCATAGTACTTAGGACAACAAAACAAAACACTACTAGTAGTAGTTGTTTCCGAGTTAGTACGTGGCAGTTCAGCCACGTTAGCTAACAGCCCAACATGCCCGGTGGGCTACAAAACAGTATATTAATGAGATAACAACAACCGGCCGGCGACGTCGTCGACCGGGTTTGTATTTGATGATACTCCATGATTAGTACGTGTAGTGCATGATTGGTGACTCGCATAATTAAGAAGCTCAGAGACGACGGCGAGCGCGTTGTTTTGTCGACATGTAATCCAGTCCATGTGTTGATTCAGACGAGATTGGCTTGTAGTAGTCGAACAGAAACACGTGCCAGATCGACCGGAGCATAGTTTAATTAGCAGGAGACGGAGCGTTACCGTCGCTCACACGAGATGACGCGGATGGCCACGTTTCCAGATTACCGGGTGCTGCCAAGCTGACGATCGAGGTGCATCTAGATTTACACGCACGATTCGACGAAGACAATGACTGGGGACCGGCAGCGGTCAGCGACATCGCACGGTGCCTAGTGAGAAAAGGAAGAGAAATGGGGAGGGCGTTGAGTTTCAGAAAAAAGATGAATGGGGGAAGCATCTATCCATCAGTTGGTTGGTCAGGTTCACCGCACCCATTCCTTCCCATAATCCGCACGCACGGACGGACAGGCCATAGTCGTCAAGCCCTGCTATCTCTGCGCCTCCACTAGCTCTGCGCCTCTGGGGATGGAGTGGAATGGGCGAACCTGGACAGCTTCGCCAGCCGCGCGCGACCGTTTCCTGTCGTGCGATCCGGGTGAAGCCAGGCATGGCATCCCAGAGTTTTTCTATTCGCGGGATTAATTTACGTGCTCTGCTGCTGCATCGCTTACGCCATTTGCAACATGAGCTATAAAGCCACGCGCGATTCGATTAGGAGGACTATCCACCTCGTTTCACCAAATCCGTTTAGCTAATTACGTCATTAGCGGCGTCCACGTCCGCTTACAGGATTTTCCACTGTGTCCAACGGACAACTGCGTCCGTCCGCTACATCCTATACTTGCTAGCTGAAACGGAGATACCAGCATATAACTAGCTAGCTGAAACTAGCACAAAACAACAACATATTTTAACTCACAGATACTAGCTAGCTAGATGAAACTAGCACACAACATTTTTGCACAAACTAGCCGATCACATCCCGATCACTAGCTAGTTGAAACTAGCAGAGAACTTGTTTACACACATTAGCAGATCACCAGCTAGCTGAAACTCAATTGCTTAAATATTACAGAAACTCGTGCATGGTGTACTTGTAACATTCAGTTTAGGATGAACATACTAGCTATAGTGAATATTAACTATTACAGAAACTAGCTTCATTGCAGAATCAGATCCAGCTTGCTTGCAAATTTGGTTCCTTGCACATCAGGTTCTACTTGCTTGCATATGGTTCAGCTTGCAAAATCATGATCAGAGGCGCTTGCAAAAATCATGTCAGCAGGTTATCTGAAGTAGCCTCTGAACTAGCATCTGCGTTGGGCCGTTGACTACGAAAGCAATTAAAATCAGTGAGGTCCATTTTGCTTGCACATCAGGTTCAACTTGCTATTTAAATGAAGTCTCATACTATCATATGGATCATTAAAATCAAGTTGCTTGGCTATTTAAATGAAGTCTCATACTATCATATGGATCATTAAAATCAGTTGCTTGGCTATTTAAATGAAGTCTCATAATATCATATGGATCTATCATATGGATCATGACAAGACTTTGACATACTAGCCGTTTAAATGATAATTTGTAAATTAATAAGCTACACTATGCGTGTGTTTACTCAAACAAATACATAAGTTAGTAACAAAACTGAATTTCTTCGTTTGGTTGTTTTTTAGTCTGCATCCTGATTGTACAGTACTTGACGTTTTCCTTGTAATTCTAAAATCTTCTTAATTCACAAAATAGGCAAAGCTTTTGCGTTGTTTCAAAAAAGAAAACCTCCGATTATGAGCGGCGCTTGGAGCACTAGTGATTCTTACTCCCTCCGTTCCATATTAGATGACTCTCAAACATATGTATCTAGTACTAAAATATGTCTAGATACATCTATGTGTGAGTCATCTAATATGGAACGGAGGGAGTACTTCACTGCCACCGGAAAAGTCTGTCAAAAAATGGCAACTTCTTTTCCTCATTCGTCGTTTTTAAGTGACCGGAAGAAACCGTAACAGTGGCCCAGTGTTTTCTATTATAGGACCGGGGAAATGGCTGCTCTTCGTGAGAAGTGAAACTAATGACATGTACTCCCTCCGATATTGTTTTAGACATTTTTCCACGTTCACACATACATACATGTATCTAGACATGTTTTAGGGCCTATTTGATTCATAGGATAGGAAAACCATAAGAATAGGAAAAACATAGGACTGCAATGTCGTGCCCACTTTAATCCTATAGGATTTGTCATGCACCAAACTTTGTTTGATTCCATCAAAGGAATTGGAAAAAGAGATGGGAGTGGATGTTAGATTTCCTATAGGAACTAGTACAAAATTCTTATAGGAAAAGTTCCTATAGGATCCAATCCTACAAATCAAATGATCAAGTTAGGTAAATTTCCTATAGGATTGAATTCTCCAAAAATCCTACATGTTTTCTTTGAATTAAAGGACCCCTTAGTGTATATATGCACTCATTTTAGTTTAGACATGGTTTAGTGTATATGTGCACTCATTTTAGTTTGAATCTAGACAACATGTGGAACATCTAAAACATCTTATATTATGGAACGAAGGAAGTATATGCTAGTATTAGGCTATTCTTTACAGTGGGTACTAACAAATATATAGTGTCATGCAAAAATTTATTTACTACTACCTCCGTTCTAAAATGTAACCCTTTTTAGCGAGCTAAAACAGTTTGCTAAAAGGCTTACATTTTGGAATGGATGGAGTAGGTTATAAATTCATGTTGTTATAAAATACTCCTCTTGTTGTAAATTCATGTTGTTATAAAATACTCCTCTTGTCTCCTGCACACCCAGCCCAACTATAACTTTCTTTGTATTTTTGGCTATGCTTGTTGGCCAAATCTTTGTCCTTACAACAAGAGAAAGTTGTCTTTTCGTTCAACCCAATGTGTGTTTCTAGGATATAGCCCTTATCATAATGGTGTTAAGTGTTTATACCCTAAAACTGGTCGTGTGTATATCTCACGGGATGTTTGTAGTAGTACAGCCCATCACAAGTTATACTGTTGCGTGCAGTACTGGCCCCTGGACCGTTCACCAGCACACACAACTAGATAGATATCAAAATAAGCAATTGTATCTCATATCTAGCGAATAATCCAGAGTACACAATTCTTTACAAGTTGCATAGCGGAAGCTAGCTCAAAACTTATTCAAGTATAACAAAGCGAATATAAGGGCTCCAGTCTTCAATTTGTGCCACAGGCGAACAAACATGTTGAGTGGAGTCACGAGACCTACGTCGATCAATCCGAATACGAACAACCTGCACGTTGGAATATGCAGCCCCCAAAAGGAGGTCAGATCATTCTGAGCAATGTGGCAAGTGACACTATGGTGGTATATAAATGGCAAGTGCTAGTCTACATGCATATTTGGCTAGTGGAGTTTGTAGGCTATTTTGCATAAATGCATTTATCCTATCTTTTGATATAAATTAATTTTGCACATATTCTGGACACTTTGGTTGATAGCAAAGTGCTCCTAAATAATTGGACACCTTGGTTGATAGAAAGATGCTCCTACCCTTTGGATTAGCACGCTAAAAAACCATCAGGCACTTCTCCAATGACCCATAGTCAAGTTATTAGTAATTAATAAAACAAGATGAACGAGATATGTCATGTTTCCCATCTAGTTGCTGAATTGTCCCTAACCAATGGAACACGGCTAAGATCTTAGTTTTAACCCTCGCGAGGTTTGTGCCCTTTACCCATGTTGCCTAATCGACCCCAAACACCATGATACACCACTAGTACCACGAAAGGAAAGAAGATCAAGCCATAAATCATAAGAAGTAGATCCCCAAACCCACCACGAGCCGGACCAACCTATCACTAATCTACATCTCTGGACACGTTGGGTTCGAGTCACCACAACCTACAATCTATGTCTAGCCCATACTAATATGAAACATGGTTGCACGCAATAACAACTACATAAAGAAAGTAAACATGATCTCAAAATACTGAGCGGCGGTCCCCACCAAACTTTGTACTCTCATGACTCTCTAGCAATCCGCCCAGTGGTTAATTAATTACCATGTTGTTTTCATAAGCAATTAAAATAACGATTTTCATCATAACATGATAATGATCCCAACCACGAATAGCTAGAGCATGGCTAAGCAATCTACAACTACGATGTTTGCCTACCATATGGATGCTACAATCTAGGATAACATGTGATTACTCCACTTGGGTGTTAGTGGAGCAATCTCTAATAATAACTAGCATAGCGATAACACTCAACTCCTACTCATGCATAACTACTATAAAACTCTAATGCATATAGTAAAATAATGGGTTCATGTGTGTCACTTGCCTTGACAGAAATTGGAGTCTTTCACGCACTCGACTCACTCGCAACCGTAGCACCCACAGTTCTCACACGAACAGCAATCACAACCCTCGCAATCTACACGTTGCAAGCATACCACAATAAATAACCAAACCAGACAAAACAACAATGCAACATATGGATGATGATTTAATAATGCAAAACAACTAATTTACTAGTTATCTGGTTGGCTAAACAATATATGATGCATGAAAAAGTTTGTAATGCAACAAGAGGCAAAGAAGCAGCTTAACCAAATTAAATAGGGTTAATTAACTATCTACATGATCTTATCGAAATAAAGTTCATAAAAAGGTAGATCTAAACCTAACATACTAATAAAATCCAAAAAGTAAAATAAAACACTCAACGAAAACTTTTTGGATGAATAAGAGCAAAGTATAGATTTGAAATTTCGAGTTACTCCGGTGGGCAAAAGTAGATCGGAATTATAGAAACAGATCTGTAGCTCAAATCGAAAACTCAAAGAACGAAATTTGTAGATAATGATGAGATGCATCTACAGTAGAAATTTGAGCGAAAACGGACAAAGGGTTGAAGAGTAATTGCACTTTTGCCGCTTCAGATCTGAGATAGTAGATCGCGAAATTCTCCGGCTGTGATGGATGAAAAGAGATGAGGTTTCTTGGGATGGATCGGTATCGACGATATCTAAAACTCTCGCGAAGACTTGAACGTCAACCGAGCAACTCACGGACCGTGGCGAGCAAAATACCACGAAACAGATATGAAATTGGAGTTTCGAGTTTGGGACGACCTCACGGCCGGGGCTGGGGTATTTATAGGTGGGGAGGTCGGTGGAAAGTTGCTCCTTGGAGTAGGGAACACAAGTAGAAAGAAGCGGAATCAAATTTGGACTCTCCAATAAAGAGATATGAGAGTTTGAATGAGGATAGGTCAAGAAAAACGGGATTTGTACCGGATTCGTACGATCGTACGAGGCTGCGTATGTGGGCTGTGCATTCCTGGCCCGGCCCATGTGGTGCGGCTGAGTTTTTTTTTTCTTCCTTTTTTTCACTTTCTTAAAACTTTCATAACTTTTGAAATATAACTCGGAATCGAGTCAAACAAATTTCTAAAATTTTGAAATTTAAAACTCTATCATATTTGACTATTATTAAGTAATTTTAGGCAAAATAAAATATTCAATTATCCTTTAGCTTATAAACGCCTTATAAGAGGATTTTGGACTTTTTAAAACATGATTTTGTTTTGGGGTTTAAAATGCAACACTCAAATGCAAGTTTTGAAATTATGTCATGCTATGCATATGCTCTAAATGCAAAACATTCCAAATGTAAAATTTGGGATGTGACAATGTTCTCTTTGATGAGCATATTTTTTCCGTTTGCATCTCTTCATCTAAATGTTGGATCCATACTTCGCAATGATATACTCCTTTTACCTTCTAACTCCACATCAAATAATAATGGAGATGCAAATTTTGATGCATTTATGTCTTTACCTATCATACCGATTGTTGCATCTAATGGTTCATCTCCTGCAGATAATATTACCCCAGATGGTACTCATCTCACAGGATAAGACAATGCAGAAAATTCGACTCAAAATGGTGCTGGAAATGATGAAATAGACGAATTTGAAAATCCAGAAGAAGACAAGGATACGCCTGGCACCTCGGATTGGGAGCTATTTGATCCCGAGGAGGATCCTCTGACGGTTTCCTCGACCGCGCGCGATCCCGAGGCTTCGTCTGGCGTGCGGTCTCCGGCATCCGGCCCGCACCAGTCTCATGCTGCCACGTCGCCCATGCGGGACTCGCCTCCCACGCGCCCTTCCGCGCGGTCTATGCCACCTGCGCGCATCTCCTCGTCGCCCGCGCCAAACAACGACAGCAACACCAGCTGGCTTCATTCCGTTGGTGCGGGTGATGCTGCTTGTGCACCGAGTGGATCTTCTGTGCCGCCTGATGGTGGTGTTGCTGATACTGTTGCTGGATCTTCTGCTCCCGCTGATCCTACAACCCCTTCTACAAACACCAAGCATACACGGCTTCAAAAAGTATAAAACAACCCAAGCGTTATAAAGATGGTACTATCACTATCATGTGAAGGATCGAAAGATCCTCTGTGGTCTACTTGCAGCTACAGATGAACCGCAGTATTTTTCTGAGGCTCTGGATTATGTCAATTGGCACATGGCTATGAAAGAAGAGTATAATGCCTTCATACACAACAAGACTTGGCATTTTGTTCCTCTTAGCTCCAACAAAAATGTTATTTACTGCAAGTGGGTATACCGTATCAAGAAACGTGTGGATGGTTCTATTGAAAAGTACAGAGCTCGCCTTGTTGAAACGGGGTTCAAACAACGGTATGACATTGACTATGAAGATACATTTAGTCATGTTGTTAAAGCAACAACCATTAGGACTGTTTTAGCTATTTCAGTTTCTCGGGGATGGAGTTTGCGGCAGTTAGATGTCAAGAACACGTTTCTTCATGGTGTTCTTGAAGAGGAGGTCTATATGAAAGAACCACCAGGTTTTGCGCACCCTGATAATCCTAATCACATATGCATGCTTGATAATGATCTTTATGGATTAACACAAGAACCTAGGGCTTGGTTCTCTCGACTCGTCTCTAAATTACAGGATCTTGGTTTCATATCTTCTATGGCTGACACCTCCTTGTTCCTTTACAATAAGGCAGACATTACTATTTTTGTTCTTGTCTATGTTGATGATACCATAGTCATCAGCTCCTCTGCACAAGCCATTGATGCTCTTCTTCGTGATCTCAATGATGATTTTTCTCTCAAAGATCTTGGAGATTTGCACTTCTTTTTTGGGCAATGAGGTAAAGCGTATTCATCATGGACTATTGTTGACACGAGAAAAATATGCTAATGATATACTTGATAAGGCTGGGATGTGTGGTTGTAGGGCTCTCCGACACCTCTCTCCTCTACTGATAAGTTATCTGCTTTGGAGGGAACACTTCTAGGTCCTGAAGACAGCACAATTTATCGCAGCATTGTTGGTGCATTGCAGTATCTTACTCTCACACGTCCTGATATCTCTTTCTCAGTTCATAAAGTTTGCCAGTTTCTTCATGCACCAACTACACCTCATTGGCAGTTGTTAAAATAATTTTGCGTTATGTCAATGATACACTGAAGCTTGGCATTACCTTTAAGCCCTCATCATCTAATCTTCTTAGTGCTTTCTCACATGCAGATTGGACAGGTTGTCTTGATGGTCGCAGGTCCACTGAAGGATTTTCTATATTTGTTGGACCAAATATGGTCTCATGGAGTGCACAAAAACAAGCTACAATTTCACGTTCTTGTACTGAAGCAGAATATAAAGCCTTGGCTAATGGTACTGCTGAGTCGATATGGGTTGAAGCTCTACTTCGAGAACTTGGTGTTCAATTACAGGAAATACCATGTTTGTGGTGTGACAACTTAGGTGCATCTTATCTCTCAGCTAACCCTGTTTTTCATGCACGTACAAAGCACATTGAGATTGATTTTTATTTTGTGAGAGAACGTGTAGCAGACAAGAAGTTGGATATTCACTTTATATCAAGTCAAGACCAAGTGGTTGATGCCTTTACAAAAGCTCTTCCTGTCAAAAACCTTCATGAGTTTAGGCGTAATCTCAGTATGTGCCCAGGTTAAGATTATGGGGGGTGTTAGATGTAATAGCCTTGCACACGTATAGGTATGGTGTAGTACAACAACCTATACGTATACCCCCACATGTATAGCCATGGTAGGGGCTTTTCCTACCCTCTATATAACACGTAACCGATGCACCCGAGTGGGGAATCGTTCCCTGCTAGTTCAATTAACACAGGTCACAACGTCGTGGTGGTTTTCTTTTAGGAGAGAGAACCTCGCTGATTCAAACTATTGAGGAGTCACATAATAAAATCATGTCCAAACTCATTAAGGAACGTGACTGTGGTATTTCTAAACATAAGTTGGCTAAAAATAAAAGAGTTGAATTTGGCGTTGGTCATGCTAAACTAACCGAGGACCTAGAGAAGCTCACAAAGACTCACAAGGTTTTGGAGAGTGAACACTCTACCCTCACCAAGTCTCATGAACGACTTCAAATTCAACTAGCTCATTTTAATGTGCCTAGTTCCTCTACTTCTTCCGGTGATCATGCAAATATTCTTGAGTAAAATGCTAGTTTGAAAGATGAGATTGCAATAATTAAGGGAAAGGTTGAAAGAACATTTCTTAATCCCTTTGATTTTGTGTGTTTGTTAATAACATAAATAATATTTCACTGTGTGTTGCATGTTTAAGGTAAAGCTATTACCAACACAAAGTGTTGTCAAATTATGGTGAAGGAGAAAAGGATCATGGCCATTTTTCCTTGGAAACATAGGTTTCTGTTGGCATCCGGATTCATTTCAAAATTTCCCGGATGATTCCGGATTTTCCGTGAAAACCTCGGTTAGCATCCGGGGTCATTTTGGGATGTCGAAATCATTCGGGATCCATTCCAGAAGGACCGTGAAAACCTCTATTAACATTCGGAATACCCCGGAATATTTCGGATGGCCGAGCTGCAGGAAAACGGCCAATTTTTTAGTGGACCTATAAATAGAATACTCCTTCTTCTCCAAAGGGTTAGCTCCTCCAGCATTCAAGTCCCCATTAATGGAGCTCACCAAATTCTAGATTTCTCCCATCTCCTCCACCCGAACTTTTTGATACTTGGAGGATTGAAGGAGAAGGCCCGGATCTACATCTTCACCAAGCCGTTCTTTATTTCCCCGTGATTCACTTGAGGGAGTTGTGTCTAGGGTTTCTTTGTGGAAAACCTAGACTCCATTGTTGCTTACTTGTTGATTGAAGCAAGGTTGGTGGTGATTCTTGGGAGTCCCCAATTCGGTTGTGGGTGTGTGCCTCAGCTCATTGTAAAGGAGCCGATTTCCGCCTTGAAGGAAATCAATAGTGGAAGGTGAACTAGGCTTTTGTGGCAAAGTCCATCTGAGAATAGGGTGAGGCCTTTGTGGCATTGAGTGGGACTTTGTGGAAAAACTCATGCCCTCCAACGAGATGTACTCCCCTCAAAAGTAGGAACTCGGGAATACATTCTTGTCTTCGTGTGCTTCCATTATCGGTTACCATGTTCCCTCTCATTTACTTTGTGTTTGTACCTTGCTTAGTGTTGCTCTTTTCATATAGGTAATTTCACCTTAGTTTCATAATATAGAGAATTTACCTTTGTGTCAAGCATAATTTGGAAAAGAATTGAAATTTGTTGTAGCACATATTCACCCCCCCTCTAGGTGCCCATACTATCTGTTCAATTGGTATCAGATCCCCGGCTCTTATTTTGGGCTTAACCGCCTAAGAGTTTAGTATGGTCAACAAAAGGGAAACCGCCGAGCCCGTGGCACCCGCCACCATAAATGATCTCAAGGAAATGCAAGTTTCCTTAACATCATCCATGGATGCCAAAATGAAGAAGTTGCGTGATCTAATGATGCAACTCTTGAAAGCCATAGGCCTAGAATCTTCATCTTCTATTCCTTGGGAAGAAATTATGGATGATAAGGAAGATGGGGTTGAGGGTGGAAGAACTAAAAGTAAATCTTCTTCCTCTAAGAACAGAACTTCTAAGGGAACGAATGAGAATGAAGGGTACCACAATTTCGAAGGATGGTACTATGCCGATCCTCCTATCCCACATCCTCATATTAACCCTAGAGGTGAATCTCTTAAAATTGATGCACATTATTTTAGTCAATGGCGATATTACATGAAAACTCACTTGAACTCTTCCTGTATTGAACTTTGGAGGGTCGTTCAAGATGGATACAAGCCTCATGACCCAATTTTTTTACAATAAGAGACGTGGTAGATTGCCAACTCAACTACACCGCTTTGTCGATGATTCAACAAGCCATGGGTGAAAACCACATGCCTCACCTTCAAAAATACTCCACCGCCAAAGAAAAATGGGATTGTCTTATCTCCATATTTGAGGGAAATGAAAGCATGAAGAGGAATAGGTATGATACCTTGAGCAATGAGGCCGAAGGGTTCTATATGCATGATGGTGATAACCATGAGGACATGTACCGGAGACTTAAGACCCTTGCCATCGCCTTTAGTAGTCTTGGTGCCACTCATGTGAATGATGCTTGGATCAAGAGAAAGTACGTGAGTGCCCTCGTGCCATTTGAGCCCGTGGACTTGAAGATCCTTCAAGGAAGACACAACTATCATCTCATGACCTCAACTGAGGTGATGCAAGAGATGGCCTCCTTCCAAGTTCAAACAAAGATTGCTCATGACACTTGTGCTCGTGCTATTGGAATGCACAAAGGGGCCTCCGTTCCTTTGAAGGCTAAAGCATCCCACTGTTTGGGAGGTTATAAGGATCAAAATATAATATGTGCATTTGCAAAGCATGCATCTAAAAATACGGGAAAATTTTGGCGCGAAAGTTTAAACGAAGCAAAGTGACCAATGTTTCACTTGACATGATGAAATAGGTTTAGATCATCTGGTCAAGAGTACATTTGGAGTGATCTTTATAAAAATTAAACCCTAACCTCAAGTCTATAAGTGACTTGAGATAATTTAACTAAGTATCTAGAACTTAAAGAGGCGTGAGAATCCAAACCACATAACTAATGATCATATTTTCACAAATGAGTAATGCACAACTGAACCATCTCATCAACAGAGATGTTATCTCCTATAAAACGACAACTCTATAAGTTACCAATCCATTCACATAACACCTTTATATATCATCTTAGAAATACTAAGTAAACCTTTAGAAGTGAATAACAAAGGTTCAATAGAACACACATGATACAAACAAGTGTTAACTCAAACCCCACAAGTGGGAAATGACATAATTGTTATTGTTAACATATTTATAGAATATGTACATATCTCAAAATAATAAAGAGAAGAATATGACACATCGAGAAACCAACTAATAACTTTGACTGAAATCATTGAACCCCAATAACCTTCTGATACGTCATAAACGTATCCTTAATTTCTGATGTTCCATGTTGTTTTCAAGCCATTTGCTACATGTTTTCCTTACACTTTATGTCATTTTTATCGATTTCCCGGGACTAACCTATTGACAAGATGACATAGAGCCAGTTCCCGTTTTCTGATGTTTTTAGTTTCAGAAAAGTTGTTCTGGAAATATTCTCGGAATTGGAAAATTCAAAGCCCAGAAGTCTTAGAATTCCCGAAGGTTCCACACAGTCCCGAAGAGGCCCGTAGGGGGGGCACACCATAGGGCGACGCCCCCTGTCCGGACCTGGGGGTGGTGTGGGCCCCTCAGGCTCCTACCACCATTGCCCTTTCGCCTATATATTCTCCCCGATGCGTGAACACTAAAAATATATACCACTTTTTCAAGCAAAACACCTGAGGCTGTTGTCATCGTCAATCCGAGATCGGGAGGGTTCCGGAGTTCTCCCCGGCACCCTGCCGGGAGGGAAAATCATCACCGGAGGGCTCTACACCACCATGCCCACCTCCGGAGTGATGCGTGAGTAATTCATCCTTGGACTACGGGTCCATAGCAGTAGATAGATGGTTGTCCTCTCCTCTTTATGCCTCATGTTTAAATCTCGTGAGCTGCCCTACATTATCGAGATCATCTTATTGTAATGCTACATGTTGTGTTTGCTGGGATCTGATTATCATTGAATGTTATGTCTATTGATTATCAATGATGTTGTCTTCATGTGTATGTTATTTATGATCTTGCATGTTCTCCATTGTTAGTAGATGCTCTCGCCAAGTAGATACTAGTGACTCCAAGAGGGAGTATTTATGTTCGATAGTGGGTTCATGCGTCCTTTGCATCTGTGCTCGAGTGACAGAAACGTGACAGATGGAGGATGTGTTGTTGCCATTAGGGAGAAAACAACGATGTTTACTTTGTTTACATTACACACTTGGCTTACTGCGATTATCTATTTCTTGCAACTTAATACCCAACGTTTGTTTGGATGATATTCGGAGGGTGGATTATTAGTCATAGATGCAGTTGGATGACAGTCTATGTATCTTGTTGTAATGCCCGCATGAATCCCATAGTAATCATCATTTCATGCATGTTTCATTATCTATCAATTTCCCAGCCGTAATTTATTCACCACACATGTTAGCTATCTTTTATGGAGAGACACCACTAGTGAACTATGGACCGCGGTACATTTTCTAATACTGATAATACAACCACTGCTTCCATTGTTTTCACACTGCTTCCACAGTTTTCACACTGCTAATGTTGTTTTCATATTGTTCTCATATTGTTTTCCATACCATACATTTAACCTCTTTGTTATCAGTAAAACCGGTAAGATTGACAACCTCACTGCTGCGTTGGGGCAAAGTAAATTGATTGTATTGTGTAGTTTCCATGTTGCTGCTGAACCGGTAGTGCGCCCTACCACATCAACCGCATCAACCTTCATAAATTGCTTGTCCTCCTACTGGTCGATTCAACCTTGGTTTCTTTTCTGAGGGAAAACTTGCTGCAGCACTCTTCACACCTTGCACTTGGGGTTTACCAACGTCAGCTTCCATCAAAGTTTTCTGGCACCGTTACCGGGGAGGAAGAGAATTTCTGCAAGGGGAGTCTCTCACTTCCAATCTCTTTACTTTGTTTTAGTTTTGCTTAGTTTATTTTATTTTGTCTTGTTTGCTTCTCTTTATCAAAAACACACAAAAATAGTTGTTTGACTTTACTAGCACCAACAACAATGATTTCATTAGCACACCTATTGCTCCACCTGCTCCTACTTCTGATTTTTATGAGATAAAGCCTGCCCTGTTAAACCTTGTTATGAGAGAGCAATTTTCTGGTGTTAGTACTGATGATTCTGTTGCCCATCTTAATAATTTTGTTGAACTATGTGAGATGCAAAAATATAAAGATGTAGATATAGATATTATTAAACTAAAATTGTTTCCTTTCTCTTTGAGAGGAAGAGCAAAAGAATGGTTGCTATCTTTTCCTAGAAATAGTATTTATTCTTGGACTAAGTGTAAAGATGCTTTCATTGGAAAATATTATCCTCCTGCTAAGATTATATCTTTAAGAGGTAGCATTATGAATTTTAAGCAACTTGATAATGAGCATGTTGCTAAAGCTTGGGAAAGAATGAATAGGGCAGAATGATGTTATAAAATACACCTACATTCTAGTATAGATACAACCATCATCCATAGAAGGAGAAGAATAACAAGGAGGAAATAAGAAACCACATTATTGAAGGGGAACGTAGCATAGAAAACAAAAATTTTCCTACGCGAGAGATACCCGAAAGGCCAAGATCTAATCTATGAGACGAAGTGCAACGGGCAACAAGAGGGTTAAGGAGAACACATACCCTCGAAGACTCAAAGTGGTACGAGATCAAATCTCGTTGTTGGCGTAGTCGTACTCACACCGATCCCGATAGCGAGAAGATGGCACCGCAATCCGGCGGTGCATCCGTGATCGGTCACACGTACGGTTGATGACGACCTCCGTTCCCTCGTTCCAGCGGGGCGCGGAAGTAGAGGATCCCTCGGAACTCCAGCAGCACGACGACGTGGTGGTGGTGAAGAATCCCACGGTCAGGGCTTCGCCAAGCCGGAGACCATGAAATGGAGCAGCGGGTGGAGGGAAAGGGAAGTGGCCAAGTGTGTGGAGGAGGGAGAGCTCTCACCCTCCTTTTATAGGAGAGGGGGGAGGCAGCCCAAGGGGGGTGCGGCCAGCCCATGGGGGTGCCCCCACCTCTTCCCTCATCATGTGAGTGGAAGCTCCACTCACACCCACTCATGCTCCCATAATTTCCCACTTGGAAAATCCAAAGGTTTTCTTTTAATAAATAAATAAAACCTTTTTATTTCTTTATTTCAGCATTTGTTAATTCTATTAACAAACTTTTGCATATAGCACCTCGAATCATTTGTTAATTCTATTAACAACCATTCGACGAAAAACCCCTTGAACTATTTCAATTTTCCCCGAAACAATTTCGGTGCTGTCCAAAATATTCTTCGATATTCCGTATCCTCTCAAATGCGTCATCGAACCTTAAGTGTGTCACCCTACGGTTCGCGAATAAGATAGACATGATCGAGACTCCTCTCCGATCAATAATCAACAGCGGGATCTGGAGATCCGTGATGACTCCTATATATTCAACGATGACTCTCGTGATCGTGTGAACCAACAACGCCGTGAACTATTACCTTTGTCTCGCGATATTTTACTTGTCCGAGATTCGATCATTGGTATCAACCATACCTTGTTCAATCTCGTTACCGACAAGTACTCTTTTCTCGTTCCCGTGATATAACATCCTTGTGATCATATCACGTGCTTGCAAGCGGTTTCGATGTGATATCACCGAGAGGGCCCAGAGTATATCTCTCCGTCATTTGGATGGACAAATCCCACTCTTGATCCATGATCCTCAACTAATACTTTCCGAATACTCAATGACACCTTTATAGTCACCCTGTTACGGTGTGACGTTTGATGCCATCAAAGCACTCTTCCGGTATCAGTGATTGACATGATCTCATGGTATAAGGAATAAGTTACTTCGTGTGTTTGATATAACAATGTAAACTAAATGACTTGATCGCATTGCTATATTCTCTTTGGGTATATGTTCATCACATCATTCTTCTAATGACATGACCCCGTAATTAATAACATCCAATGTTCATGATCAGGAAACCTCGATCATCTATTAATCAACGAGCTAGTTAAAAGAGAGGCTTTACTAGGAACCATTGTTTGTTTATTAAGCACACATGTATCAACGTTTCCGGTTAATACAATTCTAGCATGAGAAATAAACATTCGTCATAAACAAGGAATAAGATAATAACCATTTTATTATTGCCTCTCGGGCATATTCCCTTCAGTCTCCCACTTGCACTAGAGTCAATAATCTAGTCTGTAAGCACTTTAACACATATGGCGTACCAGTGTTATTACCATGCTTCGCATGCGGTAAACATCATCAAAAAGATCTGAACTGTTCAGGTCCTATTGTATTTGCATGTTCTTTGCGTCTACACGCATCACTCATTCTCTAATGAGATGGCTTTGTATATATATATGGTCAATTGATGAAAACTTAATTCCTCGGCTTAAACTGATGTCACTAACATTGTGAAAATGTAGCTTCATAGTGTTAGCATTCTTGGAAACTCACCAAGTTCCGGTGATACCTTAATTCCTCAGCTTAAACTGATGTTACTAACATTGTGAAAATGTAGCTTCATAGTTTCAGCATTCTTGGAAATTCACCAAGTTCAATAAAGAACTCCTTGACACAAAATACGCTTATAATCAGTTGTTAACACAACGATATACTTTAGCCTTTGTTGTAGTATCTGTCACAATATTTTAATTTTGAAACTCTTTCAAATCCAGCATGGAACTTTCTTCCATCCTATTGTGCTACCGTTCATCACATATTTTAATTGAGATAAAATTACTTGAATAAATGACAAGACTATTAGTGTAACATATTACAACTAATATTTTGTCATTACTATATAGGAAAACATATCCTTAGCATTTCTAAAATGACACAAGGATCTCTCCCACTGTTGTCTAATCATCATATGAATTATCCTACTATAACATTTTATAGCATAGGACTCATCTGGTTGTGTACATAGCATGGAAACATGACTTAGAAATCTCAATTTCAATGATGCTCATCATGTGTCAAAACACATGAATCTTGCTCAATTATTTTCCATGTGACAAGAACTCCTTCTTATCAATTTTATATTGACTTACTTCAATATTTCATCTATGTAATTTGGCTTCAATCATATCAAGCGCTTGAATCCATCTTTTATAGACATCGATGCCCAATATCTTCCAAGCCTTTCATCAATATGAAAATCTTAACCGTGTTAATTTAAAATACATATTTTCCAATCAACCATATATCATCTACATAAAGTATTGGAAATATGTCATAGCGCTCCCACTTAATTTCTTGTAACTTTACAAGCATCTTTATCGTTCATGATGGAATCAAACTCTTTTGATAACTTCATTAAGGTAAAGATTTCAACTTCGTTATGCTCACTTCAACCATTGAAGTGTGCATACCTTTCTAGCAACCTTTTTGAATTTTACAAAACTCTCAGACTGTGTCAAGTACACATCCTTGATAAAACTTCCTTGAGAGGAGAGTTGGTTTTGTTATTCAACTGCCATATCATAATATGTAACCTTTTGCTAAAACTATCCGCAAAGACTAAAGCATCACTACGGAAGATCAAAATCTTGTAGTAGTTAACTCTTTGAACTTCGTCGAAAACAACTTTTCGATAAGTACAATTTTAATAAGATGTAAAATCCATGTCTTTGTCGCTATACAGACCCTTTTGCTATCGTTAGGCATCATGCCTATCGAAAGGACTACCAAGTCACATACTTGATATTCATACAAGGATACTATGGCAGATATAATGACTCATAGTCAATTTTACGAAGCCAGGGCCCATCATTTGCTTCCTTTATAAGGTTCAGGTCCTTTTGTTGTCAAAACAACACTTTACACTTAAACCACAAGTTGTTCTAAGTACAAAGTTTTTGGACTTCACTGGTACAGTTCGCAAACTCATTTGAAGTATCTACAACATTTGTAGTGTCTTCTACTTAGTCAAAATAGTAAACCCCGGAACAACTTCCAGTGCTGCGCTACTCTTGACATGATAACAAAGATTCTCTAACCTCGTTGAGTTTGTACTGTGCTCCCACTCACTTGTTTCGCAAGAACTACTTTCTCGAGAAATCAACCCTTTCTGACAAACAACATTTGTCTTTTGGTTCGGTGATAGGAGAAATACCCAATATTTTATTTGGGATAACCTTATAAACATATATTTATCCTATTTTGGTTGTAAACATTTTACACATGCTATGCATACCAAAACTTAAGAAAGTGACAATTCGGGTCACTACCCAAACCATATCTTATATGTTGTCAATTTCAGCGGATCATGATGGTGCTCTTTTCAGTGGGAAAAACGGTTGTCACTAATGTATAAACTACAAAATTATAATGGCATTTTTATTAATCTTACCATGTCAAACAGGGTTTGATTTTGTCTTTTGAATACTCCAATCTAATGTGGGGTATTTGAGAAGTATAAGTTGTAGAACAATTCTGCAACTTCTCAGATGTTTTGCTAAACTTGTAACTCAAACTTTATCCTTTATGATCCAATCATAAATACTTGATTATCTTGTTACATTGATTTTAACTTCATATTAACAACCTTTTGAACCAATTCAAAATGTCAAACTCTGTTCCCTTTAAATAGATATACTCACATATCTACTTAAATCATTGACATAATTTTATGAAGGAAAAATTAATCCACCATACATGACTACACATAATGGACTATATACATCAATATGTATAATCTCCACTAAATTAGTCGTCCATTCTACTTTGGCCTAAGAACGGAATTCTAGTCATCTTTTGGAAGAGGTCTCACAAGCGTCAATAAAATGACTCCGGAAGTCCATCAATATGGAGTTCCTTCATGGTTTCCTTTCCGATATGAACTAAAATGGTGGTGTCACAATTTAAGTGAAACACTTCAACGTCTTGCAACGTTTAGCATTTAGTCTTATAGATGTTTACTTTACCAACATGATTTATATTAACATATCCATCAATTATGGAATATGATCATAGTTTGAACAATCTCATTTGTTCTCACAAAAGACTAGAACAAAATAACAAATTATTAAGTTCTTCAAATAAATCTTGACTGGTTGGTTCGATACGACAATGAACACAATAACACTTTATTTATGTTCTTGTCATAATCGATTCCACATCTATTACTAGTTCCTTTTAGGCCCTTGTATTTCTTTCATTGCGTTGCTTTGTATGAAAACTCATACCAACCAATGTGGTATCAAAATACCCAAAAATACTTTGTTAACTAGTAATACATCTATAACTTGTATATCAAGTATATACTCCTGAGCTGGACTTTTCCAGTTATCTTCTTTTCTGCCATACATCTATTTGTAATTCTATTTTCAATATTCCCTTTCCTTTATAGAAGAATCATTCAACATCAAACAATGCTAGTCTTACTAGCTCATTTTCTTTGGCGTGTTAGTCATATACTATCACCCATTGAGTCATACTTTGAGTTTGATTGTTCTACTAATATCACCATATTAATAGAATTCTTCTAGATTCCACTCTTAGCAATCTCCAAGTAAGGTAAACGACTTTACACATACTTTTAATCCATCCCATCGTAACAATTTTATGATTAAGCTACTATAGCTCGAAGGAAGTAATTTAGAGGATAATTTTTAGCATCCAATTTCTTGGAATATTCAAACGCCTAGCGTCTTCAATCATTGCATATATTCAGATAATATAAGCAAACATTGTCACGCTAAATTTGCATATATTCAGATAATATAAGCAAACATTATCACGCTAAATTATACTCAGTCATGTTTCTACAAATAAGTTTCTAGATATCAATATATCTTTCACTTGATTGTTTCTGAAAACAACTCTTTTCAGTTCCTAAATCACCTTGATCAACAAAACATTCTTTTGAAGATAAAGTAATACGGAAGCAACCATGACTCTGGATTCTAAGTAGGAATTATTTGCTCTCTAGATTAATCAATCATTAACCACATGGAGCTAGGTAGGAAATACCAAAAATCTACAATAGGACTTAATTTTAAATTTCACTAATACGGTACCAATCTTAAATGGTATTTACCAGATCATAACAGTTATATCTCAATTAACAATCTATGTGTAAGGTAATTATAGATGCCAATGAATACTACAATTTGTGCAAATTCAATTTGATTTGTTGTTCATGATAAATAAGTTCAAGTTAATTCAAAAAATTAAACCATGAACTCCCACTCAAAAACAACATCCCTCTTAGTCATCTTTAGTGATTACACGAACCAAATTCACTACAGCAAAACCGATCATCACGTGAGATGATGTAGTTTCAAAGGCGAACATCGATATGTTCATCATATCATCCATATGACTCATGCTTTACCTTTCGGTTACGTGTTCCGAGGCCATGTCTGTACATGCTAGGCTCGCCAAGTAGAACCGTAGTATTGCATGTGTTTCAAGGCCATGTCTGTACATGCTAGGCTTGAAAACACCCGTTGTATGCGAACGTTGATTCTATCACACCCGATCATCACGTGGTGTCTCGAAACGACGAACTTTCTTAACGGTGCATACTTAAGGAAGAACACATTATTATCTTGATATTAAGTGAGAGGGATCATCTTATAATGCTACCGTCGCTATCTAAGCAAAACAAGATGCATAAAAGGATTAACATCACAAACATCACATGTAAGGATAACGTGATATGATATGGTCCTCCTTGCACTTGATCTCCATCATGTGCATCATGGTATGATCTCCATCATTCCACCGACGTGGTACCAAGTACCATGGCACCCAATCTTTATTGTCCATCAAGAAGAAGACAATCATATGGATACCTTCCGGTATATCAATAATTTACAAAATAGATCATCTCATAATCAAATTTGTAATATTGACCATATCACATCACATGCCCAGCAAAAACTAGTTAGACGCCTCTAAATTATTTTTGCATATTTTACGTGGCTTAGGGCTTTCGATGATAGAACCGTTCATACCTACGAACATCAACCACAACATTGATAAACACATTTTTAACAACCCTTCATAGATTAGATCTTAACTATAGTAGGAGAAACAGACACCCGCAAGCCACTTATGCAATACAAGTTGCATGTCAGTTGTGGAACAAGTCTCATGTACGTGGACATGTAAGGTTAGTCCGGGCCGCTTCATCCCACTATGCCACTAAGATCATAAAATAATCAAGGAGGTAATAACATGATCATCAACGCCCACATACACCTATGTGTTCTACCCGTACAAAACATCTACGCATAGATCCGGCTCTGATACCACTGAAGGGGAACGTAGCATAGAAAACAAAAATTTTCCTACGCGAGAGATACCCGAAAGGCCAAGATCTAATCTATGAGACGAAGTGCAACGGGCAACAAGAGGGTTAAGGAGAACACATACCCTCGAAGACTCAAAGTGGTACGAGATCAAATCTCGTTGTTGGCGTAGTCGTACTCACACCGATCCCGATAGCGAGAAGATGGCACCGCAATCCGGCGGTGCATCCGTGATCGGTCACACGTACGGTTGATGACGACCTCCGTTCCCTCGTTCCAGCGGGGCGCGGAAGTAGAGGATCCCTCGGAACTCCAGCAGCACGACGACGTGGTGGTGGTGAAGAATCCCACGGTCAGGGCTTCGCCAAGCCGGAGACCATGAAATGGAGCAGCGGGTGGAGGGAAAGGGAAGTGGCCAAGTGTGTGGAGGAGGGAGAGCTCTCACCCTCCTTTTATAGGAGAGGGGGGGAGGCAGCCCAAGGGGGGTGCGGCCAGCCCATGGGGGTGCCCCCACCTCTTCCCTCATCATGTGAGTGGAAGCTCCACTCACACCCACTCATGCTCCCATAATTTCCCACTTGGAAAATCCAAAGGTTTTCTTTTAATAAATAAATAAAACCTTTTTATTTCTTTATTTCAGCATTTGTTAATTCTATTAACAAACTTTTGCATATAGCACCTCGAATCATTTGTTAATTCTATTAACAACCATTCGACGAAAAACCCCTTGAACTATTTCAATTTTCCCCGAAACAATTTCGGTGCTGTCCAAAATATTCTTCGATATTCCGTATCCTCTCAAATGCGTCATCGAACCTTAAGTGTGTCACCCTACGGTTCGCGAATAAGATAGACATGATCGAGACTCCTCTCCGATCAATAATCAACAGCGGGATCTGGAGATCCGTGATGACTCCTATATATTCAACGATGACTCTCGTGATCGTGTGAACCAACAACGCCGTGAACTATTACCTTTGTCTCGCGATATTTTACTTGTCCGAGATTCGATCATTGGTATCAACCATACCTTGTTCAATCTCGTTACCGACAAGTACTCTTTTCTCGTTCCCGTGATATAACATCCTTGTGATCATATCACGTGCTTGCAAGCGGTTTCGATGTGATATCACCGAGAGGGCCCAGAGTATATCTCTCCGTCATTTGGATGGACAAATCCCACTCTTGATCCATGATCCTCAACTAATACTTTCCGAATACTCAATGACACCTTTATAGTCACCCTGTTACGGTGTGACGTTTGATGCCATCAAAGCACTCTTCCGGTATCAGTGATTGACATGATCTCATGGTATAAGGAATAAGTTACTTCGTGTGTTTGATATAACAATGTAAACTAAATGACTTGATCGCATTGCTATATTCTCTTTGGGTATATGTTCATCACATCATTCTTCTAATGACATGACCCCGTAATTAATAACATCCAATGTTCATGATCAGGAAACCTCGATCATCTATTAATCAACGAGCTAGTTAAAAGAGAGGCTTTACTAGGAACCATTGTTTGTTTATTAAGCACACATGTATCAACGTTTCCGGTTAATACAATTCTAGCATGAGAAATAAACATTCGTCATAAACAAGGAATAAGATAATAACCATTTTATTATTGCCTCTCGGGCATATTCCCTTCAATTATAACTTAAGTAACACATTCAAGTTCTAAGTAAGAAGGAAACCAAGATAAGAAAGAAAACAAGTAACATGTTGAAACCCAAGTGTTTGGTGTTATATAAGAATAATTTGGCTACAAGGTCAGATCAACCTTGTGAACAGAATATTCCTTTAAGCATTAAACAACTGAGTTTCAATAAGCTAATCTTCATCACAATTGAATACATCACAAGAATGAGGTGGTTATGGAATCAAATGAAGGAATTTCACCGGGAGATGCAAATTTTTACTGGAGCTAGTATCTGGGAACCGGTCCAGATATCCTAAAATCTCTAGTGGTGAATTTCTGAAGTCAAGATACCAACAAGGAAGAGAAAACACTTAGGTAATCCAAGATATGATCTTACTTGCAAGTGACAAAGGCAGTATCTGAAGACAAGTGGCAACTAAAGACAAGTACATCAGGCAACATAAGTCAACAAGGAGCAACACTGATTTAGTAAGGAAGCCTAGCATAAGAAATTATCTAGTGTACCACTAGGTAACATTAGAGAACCTGTAACCCCTATGCCTTGTCAAGATCATCAGAGATGAGGAACACATAATAGTATGTTTAATGGAATCAAGTATCAAGTAGGAAACAATAACAAGCCATTGCATCCAAATATCTTGTGTTATGTTGAGATAGATGGAAATAAGCTAACTACCTTGTTTTCCAGATCCTTCTCATACATAAGACAAATATACAATGACAAAATTGCAACTACACATAACCATGTAAATGATTACATATTCTAAAAAAACATTGGATAATAACTATACCTAGAACCTGAGTGGAAAACAAATAAATAAGATTCCAAACACACTCACGTTTTCCACTTGATCACACTTAATTAATCTATCAACAAAAATAAATAAGAGTTGCAACTAATAAGATAACAAAGCCACAATAAAAGAAAACAAGTCATTACCTAATCACAATCATTTGGAATGACATGGAAATAAATTCCATAGTTGGTGATTTTTCTATAATACCTAAAAACACTACTAAGTAGTTTTACTAATTGCTTCCTATAAGACTTCTATCAAAATTGTCCCACTTTAAACACACCACTTTGGTAACAACATTTTTGTTGTGTGTGTTCATGTGATAGCATGTATGAAAGAATGTTAAAATCCATTTGTAGTTTAAATGGAAAGAAAATAACAAAAACCACTCAATGGAGCAACCTAAGTATAAAATTAAAATCTTGCTCAAAGTTGAAAAACAAAAATGCGGTGAGCTTGGAAATTTGATAAGGTTTCCAAATATGATTTTTAATAATTTTTATGTTTACAAAAAAGCCCTGAAAAATGTTTTACTCTCATATTATTTGAAAGGAAGGACTTTGATGTAAATATCAAAACATTCAGGGGGTTATCGAAAACTGCCATCTCATTTTCCCTTTCTTCTGGCAGAGGAGATCGAAGCCGTGGCATGGCTGCTGCCACGTCCTTCTTGCCACTTCCTCTGTCGGGTAAGGAGCCGAGAGGTCGTGCCTCTCTTTCTGTCTACTTCCACTCGCACGCAATCTCTCTGCCCGTGCACAGTACCAAACCCAAAACCTAACCCTAGTTCATCGGGCCGCCGCTCGCCGCTTTTAACTCCGGCCACGACGGGACAAATGGAGGCCACCATGAGAACCGCCATCCTCTCCTCTACATCTCCACCAATCCTCGTTTGCTGGGAATCCTGGAGGTGGTTGAATTGTTGCAACTTGTTAATCTCCGGACACTGGATCCCACGATCGATTCTGGCCTATTTCGGCCACCTCTTGCTTCCCCAACAGAATAATCAACTCCACGGTGAGCCTATAAGCATTGTGGTACCCTTCAATCATTTTAGTTGTGTTTGTTTTCCTAGCTTATGTCTCGTCACTGCCGTCCTCCGCTGCAAAGAGCTCGCCGCCGACAGCTCGAGCGACCTCTTGGTCCAAGTTCCGACACCCAAATACTCGTCATGCTTCCCTCTGTCTTCTGATCTAGATCAATTCGTGTAATTCCAACAAAATCGTCGGATTGCAACTCAAAAGGAGAAATCCTCTCCTGTGATGATGTCACCCTCACGTTAGCATGACGCCAGGAGCATTTTCCTTTTTATTTTTATTTTATTAAATGGAATATAACAAGTGGGTCCCACCTGTCAATTTTAAATAGGCAGAAAATTAAATAATCTTTTTAATTCAGTATCTCTTAAATTATTATGAGAAAAATACAAATAAAATATAAAATTGTTTATAAAAATATAAACTAAATGTTTATCAACTTTTCAAAATTATTTGATGAAGTTCAGATTTACACATTATTTGAATTTAAATTAATTCATTTAGAATTGAGAAAAATAATAAGTAATTTAAAAAATTAGAAAAATACAAGTTATATACCAAAATTCTTAGAAAGATCAATGCAACTCATCTATAATATTTTCAAAGTCATTCGAACAAGTTTTCATGTATAATATTTTGCCTAGTCATTTAATTCATTTAAAATCTCGAAAACTAATAATTTATTCAAATTATTTTTAGAAAAATCCAAATAATATACCAAATGAATATAACTACAATTTGAAACCCATTATGACTAGAAGAACTTATCTTGTTTAACTTATGAATTATATTTCTAAAAAGTAAGATGGAAATTTATAAGATTCCCATATATCCATGAATAAGGTCATTTTAATTTTCTATTGAGACTTAACACCAAATAATCTTACATCTCCGCAAACCTCCTCTATATCCTTAAACATTTGTGTAATGATAGATTTGGTTGTATTAGTTAATCATTTTCAATTAAACTCTTTGTCGATAGCTCTACACTTTTAAACATACAATATAATGTGTTTGTTATCTTTTAAAAGTTGTTTTCAATGTGTTATTATCTTACTGCCTAACCATGTGATAAGTACTTATGATTTGAACTTGACAACAATTGATTGTTAAATAAAAGTGAAACACACATGAGACTAAAATAAGCAATAACAACATCACCACAAGTAATGAAACAACTCACCTAAAACTTGTGTGATTAAGTTATCGTATCAAACGTAGCTTACACTTGTAAGCTGGGGTATTTTCCAGGATACTTCACGATGCATCTCATTACTATGCATGTATCATCTTGCCATTGTTTTTAGTAGTCCTTACCCGGACTACTTTTCTATATTTCAGATCTCGAGGTTTTCTACGCGACCCTCAAACCCGAAGACATGGATTATTATTGTTATTATCTCTATCTCAGGATAGTTCATCACTTGCTCATATCCTTTGCAGTATTTCCTAACGAACTATTTGCAAAACTGTATTGTATTACCACCTATTCTCAAAAGAATGCATGATCCTATTTTTATAATAATATGAATAATTGAATGACTATTCGGGTGGTAGTGTTCTGTTTGGTGGGCGGATGGAACCATGGTAAGATGAATAGCTCAAAGGAAGGTTCCATCTGCATGGTAATGTATTACCTAGGAATTGACAACAAATGTCGTCAATACTCTTGCGCCGTAAATACCGTGTTAACCATGGGTCTTGTATGGGGCGAGTAAGCCAATTGTGATCTTTTCCCGTTCATATGTTAATGGGCTCCCAGAGCCGTACGTTGTAGATCTTGCGAGACTATATGAACATGGGGGGATCCCTTAATTTCCACGGACTCTGGGGTCTATGATGGTCTGCCCGGGGCGCCTAGATATATATCGTGAGGAGTAGAATCAGGGGTTAAACCTGTGTGGCAGAAATGGGTGGGCATGTGTTGTACGGAGAAGCATGGTTTGGTTTGAATCAACAACCGGGCCCCACACCTAAGTGGGAGTGGACAGGAATGTACACTTGGTTGTGCAACATGGTCTTGATCGCCTATGGGTAAAGTAATGCACATCTCCAGAGTGTAAAAGGATGTGACATGTTACCCCCTGTTCCGGGAAGGAGCTGCGAACGCCGCAGGAAAGGCAACTCCATGAAGTTCTAGCCCTGTGAAGATTCGGCGAGCATAGTTTTCCAAATTAAAAGCAACCTCTTGAAGAAAGATTTTCAAAAATCTTGCATTAGCTTATGACTCTTTCGAGTCTAAAGCCGTAGTTAGTGCATCAAACTACCCACTGTATATCATGAACTTGTTGAGTAACGCTCGTTAATCATTCGTGCCCATTTAACCCCCTGCTTAGAGTTGAAGCCCTTAAGGAAGTCTTCATCGGGAAGCCATCGCTATCTCATGAAGCTAGGAGGAGTCTTATACTACTTAACCGATGAAGCGACGTCATCAACAATGCTGGTGGTGGAGAAGCTATCAAGGTGTAGGTGGAGTCCACTCCTGGACTTAGATTCCCACAAGCCATAGATTAGGGTTGACATCAGCCGTAGTGGATTAGGTTCTGAGCTAGAGTTATTATCAAGCTTGGACCTTCGATTTGCTTCTTCTGATGTTTCATGTCCATGAGATCTTATTTGATTCATCAAAGAGATTCTTGAGATTTTGTAATGAAAGTTTGTATCCTATAGCTTTGCTTGGACCTGCTATGTTTTTGGTGTACCACTCTAAGGGGTGTAATATTCACGGATGAGTCCTTCTGTGAGTATTATGTCAACGACTTGTGCACTACACATGCAGTGGTGTGCTGGGTCACCGCGAAGGCCATGATTGTGACCAACATGGTGGATCTACAAGAAGAGGTTTTCCTTGGGGGGGGGGGAATTGTCTCTGCTAAATGATCAAGAGTATGCTCACGTGCTTAAGGATTACATCGCTCTTGCGGTGCAAAATTTTTGGAAGAATCCTCCCAAGGACAAGGCATATATTGAGGAGAAGACCAAGTCAAGTTATGGCAAAGAATTGTTTCAATTGTCAAGAAAAGTATCAATTTGTTGCCGAGTGCCCTTTCGAGAATAGGGAAATCCATGGAGGAAAGCTTGTTCTCAAGGATAAGTCAAACCTCCCCAACAAGAAGCCTCACTTCAAGAAGAAACATTTCAACAAGAAACCATCATCAAGATATGTGCTAGTGACTCAAGAAGAGTATGTTTCCAGTGAAGAAGAAGAAGAATCCACAAGTGAATTGGCCGCTATTGCTATTGCATCTTCATCACCGCCATCACTCTTAGAATTCCCCAATGAGAATCTACCTCAACCTACCTCAAAGTGCTTCATGGAAAAGGCCACCGAGGTATCATCTTCCTCCAACTCTAAGACTCAAAGTGAAAAGAATAACCTTGCTAGTTCTAGTGTTGAAGATCAAATTTTCTCTTTGAGTCTATTTATGACTAACTTGCATGGTGAGACCAAGACCTACTTTGATCTTCTCATGAGCCAATTGGGAGTGGCCCAAGAGGCTCTTGAGAAGAAATGTCAGATCGAGAGGTGATACGTCTCAAATGTATCCATAATTCTGATGTTCCATGTTCTTTTCATGCCATATGCTACATGTTTCATATACACTTTATGTCAATTTTATGGATTTTCTTGGACTAACCTATTGACAAGATGCCACAGAGGTAGTTCTTGTTTTGTGCTGTTTTTAGTTTCAGAAAAGTTGTTCTGGAAATATTCTCGGAATTAGACGAAACAAAACCATGAAGTCTTAGAAAGTCGTCACGTACACGGAGTCCGGAGGAGACCCGGAGGGGGGCCCTAGAGCCACCACACCATAGGCTCGTGTGTGTGCCCCCCTAGTCGTCCCCACTGGTGGTGTGGGCCCCTCAGGCGCCCATGGACGTTTCCCTTTCGCTAATATAATCCCCCCGATGCATAAACCCTAAATCAATCAGCCTCCAACCACGAAAAGTTTCGTAGCTCCGCCACCGCCACCGACAAGTTTCGGGGGACAGAAATCTCTGTCCCGGTAACCTGCCAGGACGGGGAAGTGCCCCTGGAGCCCTCTCCATCGACTCCACCACCATATTCATCGTTGTGGCTGACTCCCATGATGAGGAGGGTGTAGTTCTCCCCCAGGGCTGAGGGCTCTACCGGTAGCTATGTGTTTCATCTCTCTCTCCCATGGTGTGATCTTTATGTGATCATGACATTTGTAATCTAGTCGAATAATTGGATGTTTCTCTTCATATATTATGCTACTCAAGTGGTTTTGTTATGATATCTCCGTAGACACTTTGATCACGGTGTAAAGGTGATAGTGTGTGCACTGTGTGGTTCAGCATGATATTTATATTTTGTGTTGGATGACCCTATGAAATTGTGGTGTTTGTTTGGAACCATCTAGGTCTCATGGTGATAGCGTGGGGGTTACCTAGATGGGGAAATGCAAACTCTAAGGAGTGATTTTATATCCCTACACAATGATTGGTGTTTTTTATCCGACCGGAGAGTGGTTAGGAGTAACATCGTGAAGAGATGATATTTATGCATTCAGTTATGTTATTATTGTTTAGAGTGTCCACTAGTGAAAGCATGATACCTAGGCCTTGTTTCTATGCATTGAAACACCGTTTGCAATCAGTTCTGCTACATGTTTGCTTACTGTCATTTTTATTTCAGATTGTTATTATCACTTATAATCATCCATATTACTCGTATTTCACTATCTCTTCGCCGAACTAGTGCACCTATAGAACTGACAATTGTATTAGGTGTGTTGGGGACACAGGAGACTTCCTGTATCATAATTGTAGGGTTGCTAGAGAGGGATACCTTTGCCCTCTTTCTCCCTGAGTTCAATAAACCTTGGGCAATCCACTTAAGGAAAACTTGTTGCTCTTCTACAAACCTCTGCACTTGGAGGCCCAACACTATCTACAAGAGTAGAAGCGTGCATAGACAACAAGCTCTTTTCTGACCCTGTTGCCGGGGAGGTAAGGTAAAAGGTACTCACATCCTTGGGTGTGAGTGCTCAAAGTTATTTCCTTTAGATTATGCAATTATATCTTTTTGTTTCTTGTTTTATTTTCACTAGTTAGGCTTATATTTACTTGATCTTTGTTTTTATTTTTACTATTTTGGATTAATGGAAAACAACAAAAATATGAGAGAGGTTTATAATATTTATCTTGAATTAGGACATGATGCTTTTGAATAGAAAATTAAAAAACCTAAGGAAGTTTGCTTGCATAATAGTGATAACAATGTTATTAGCATTAATTCTTTGCACACCATTATTTTTAATGCTATGGAAAAGTCTAAGCTTGGGGAAGATAGTTTTTATGAAAATGATCTTTTTAGTCCCCCAAGAACGGAGGAACAAATTTACTTTGATGATACTTTTCCTCCAATATAATGATTGTGGTGTTCTAGTTTCACCTACTATTGATGATAAATTTTATTGTGATCATGATATGCCTTCTATATATGATGTTTACAGTGAGGAACATGATATTTTCAGTCCCCTTACTATTGAGGAGAAAATTAATTATGATTATAGTATGCCTCCTATATTTGATGATTATGGTGATGAGAATAATAATGATAGCTATTTTGTTGAATTTGTTCTCACTACTATTAATAAGAAGGACTTTACTTATGTGGAGAGTAATGATAATAATTTTATGCATGTGTCTCATGATAAAAATTCTTTATGTGATAGCTATATTGTTGAGTCTACTCATGATGCTACTGAGAATTATTTTAAGAGAGGAAAATATGGTTACGGGAATCTTCATGCTATTAAATTTCCTCTCTTCATGATGAAAGTTTTGAGCTTTCTCTTGTGTTGCTTCTATATGATGGTTTATTTAAGACCCACTGGTCATTATGAAAGAGGAATAAACGGTTTCATATACCTCAATAATATTAAGTCTCCTCTCTTTTTGTTAAAAGTTTTGAAGTTGCACTTGTTTTACTTTCCTATGCCACTTTGTGCTTTATTGACATGTTCTTCTACAAGATTCTTTTTCATAGGAAGTGGGTTAGACTTAAATTTGTTTTATATTTGCTTCTTGATGCTCTCTTTTGCTTCAATTAATATTTCTTATGTCAGCATCTTCTCAAATTATCATGCCTAGCTAAAAGGCGTTAAAGAAAAGCACTTTTTGGGAGATAACCCATGGTCTTATTTTTCCTTTGTTTTTCTCTATTTTCTTTGAATCAAGGTGTTGTTTACTTCTGTAGAAACTCCTTTGTATCTTTATTTTCTCGCATTTGTTGTGCAAGTAAAGTCTCTAGTGAAAGTTGAGGTTAGATTTGGATTTCTGCGCAGGAAACAGATTTCTGCTGTCCACCGTTAAATTTGTATAAATTCACACAAATATAAAAATGACCTAAAAAAATTGTGCTTATTCCTCAGCTAATTACCAAACTTTTTCTAGCTTTGTGTTTTTCGATCTAATCAACATAAGTGCTCCGAAAAAATTCGTGTTTACAATATGTTCTGGTTTTGACAGATTCTGCCTTTTTATTTGCATTCCCTCTTTTACTATGTCGAGTGGATTTCTTTGCTCCACAAAATATCAGTTGCTGTAGCTAATGTTTAAAAAGTATTAATAATGCTTGTTTCCATGGATAACATGAGAATTTTTTATTGTGCACTAACCCTCTAATCGAATTACATTCAGCTTGGTGTTAAGGAAGTTTTCAAGTGTCAAGAGAAGAGGGTGATATAATGTCATCAAGAAGAGTGCAAAGCCTAAGCTTGGGGATGCCCCCGTGTTTCATCTTAGAAAATTCCAAGAGTACTCAAGCGTGTAAGCTTGGGTATTCCCAAGTCATCCCCTTCTTCATCAACAATTTATCAGGTCACTTCTAGTGAAACTATATTTTTATTCGGTCACATCATATGCACTTTACTTTGAGCGTCTGTTTGTTTTTTGTTTTGTTTTGTTTTGTTTTCCTTGCTGAAATAAATATGTTTGTAACCCAGAATTCTTTGTGTGGGAGAGAGACACGCTCCACTTTTTTATATGAATACTTGCTCGTATTCTTAATTTTTCTTCTAGCTGCTGCAGATCCTTTTAGCTCCTGTTTTTCTTTCATGCTCTAGTAGGTCATTAAACTATATCACTTGATTATCTGCTGTTGTTTTGAGATATTAATATGTTTAATGGTAAACCTGCGGGTCTAGTGGAGTAAAAACAATTAATGGTTGGTCTCGAAGCTTGAAACTTTGCCACACTCGAAAAACCAGTTGATAGTAAGATGGTGCATGACTTCCTCTATTGATACCAATCTGATGGATTTTTGTTACGCGCTACGGTCGGGGTAGCCAACAGTGACTTGTCACTGCCGTGGACCCTCTTGGAGTGATCTTCATTATTCCTTGGATAATAGAATTTCTAGATGTAATCTTTTAACTTGTGAGTTCTAAGTTGCGGGTTTTTTTGGCACTTCCACCATCCATATTTGCTACCCTCTTCAGTACTGTGCATTTCCCATTCTCACATTAAGAGTTGTTGCAAACTATGCCAGTGCATCCAAACCACGTGGGAGGACTTTGTTCTCCTACACATAAGCCCAAAATATCTTCCTCAAAACAGCCACCATACCTACCTATCATGGCATTTCCATAGCCATTCCGAGATATATTGCCATACAACATCCATCATCATTATGTTACTTGTTGCATGTTCCATTGTTACTTTGCATACTGCTACACTGGCAGGAGCATTCAGTTTTATACATCAGAGATATTTCAGTTTCAGTTATGAGTACTAAAAGTGTGATGATTCATTGTAAAATAGAGTGTTGCCCCTACCAGTGAGGTTATAAAAAAAGAAAAAAGAAAAGGAGAAAAAGCCCCAAAAAAGAGAGGGCAAAAGGGAGATAATAAAGAGAGAGGGGCAGCACTACTATCATTTATTACACACTTGTGCTTATTTAGCACCAATACTTCAGTTTAGAGAGATTTTTCATTTTATGACTTGCATAACTATGTGGGGAACTTACATTATAGATATTGGCTTGTATATTCCAATGATGAGCCTCCTCAAAAGTGCTCTAGGTCTTCGTGCGCAAGCAAGTTGGATGTACCCCCCACTAGTTCCATTGGAGAGCTTTCATACACTTATAGCTCTATGTGCATCCGTTGTGTGGCAATCACTACTCCTTGAATAGCTTCGATTAGAAGACTTCCTCTTGTCTAATGATCACTTTCAGATGTGTGAGACTTTATACCATTGACCTTCCAAACCCCCCATAATGTTCGTTTAGCCATAACATCCTGGTGTTGGGAACCAATATAGAACACTTGCTCGTTTTGAGTGACCAAATAGCTTGATGATTTTTCCATGTGCGTAGTGTTGTCGCTTGACTTGATCCTAACAGGAGTTGTCGTGAGAGTTGGATGCTTAGGATGATCATATTGTTGTTCTTTAAGCTTAAATCATCTTTAATATACTTTGCACAGTGGATTACTTTTAGTATTGATCGTTAAAAAGTTTTACTTTGTTCTTCTTAAATGGTTTATAAATTACTCTATATCAACTATAAACCACAGCTTTTACTCATTTGATCTTGGTTTACACACTTTAAATTATGTTGATCAAGTTTATGTTGGTAGCATGTCACCTCAGAAATTATTTGTTTTTATCATTTACCTACTCGAGGACGAGTAAGAACTAAGCTTGGGGATGCTTGATACGTCTCAAACGTATCCATAACATCTGATGCTCCATGTTGTTTTCATGCCATATGCTAGATGTTCCCTATACATTTTATGTCATTATTATGAATTTTCTTGGACTAGCCTATTGAAAAGATGCCACAGAGCCAGTTCCTGTTTTCTCCTGTTTTTAGTTTCAGAAAAGTTGTTCTAGAAATATTCTCGAAATTGGACGAAACAAAACCCAGAAGTCTTAGAAAGTCGTCACGTATGGAGTCCGGAGGAGACCCGGAGGAGGGGCCCTCGATCCACCACACCATATGCTCGCACGAGTGGCCCCCTGGCCGCCCCCACTGGTGGTGTGGGCCCCTCAGGCGCCCAACGACGTTGCCCTTTCGCCTATATAATCCCCCCGATGCATAAACCCTAAATCAATCAGCCTCCTTCCAGAAAAAGTTCCGTAGCTCCGCCGTCGCCACCGACAAATTTCGGGGGATGGAAATATCTGTTCTCGCACCCTACCAGGACGGGGAAGTGCCCCGGAGCCCTCTCCATCGACTCCACGCCATCTTAATCGTCGTTGCTGACTCCAATGATGAGGAGGGAGTAGTTCTCTCCTGGGGCCGAGGGCTCTACCGGTAGCTATGTGTTTCATCTCTCTCCCTCTCCCTTGGTGTGATCTTTATGTGATCATGAGTTTTCTAATCTAGTTGAATAAGTGGATGTTTCTCTTCATCTATTATGCTACTCAAGTGGTTTTGTTATGAGATCTCCGTAGACACTTTGATCACGGTGTAAAGGTGACAGTGTGTGCACCGTGTGGTTTAGCATGATATTCATATTTTGTGTTGGATGACCCTATGAAATTGTGGTGTTTGTTTGGAACCATCTAGGTCTCACGGTTATAGCGTGGGGGTTACCTAGATGAGTAAATACGAACTCTAAGGAGTGATTTTATAGCCCTACGCAATGATTGGTGTTTGTTATCCGACCGTAGAGTGGTTCGGAGTAGCATCGTGAAGAGATGATATTTATGCATTCAATTATATTATTATTGTTGAGAGTGTCCGCTAGTGAAAGTATGATCCCTAGGCCTTGTTTCTAAGCATTGAAACACCGTTTACAATCAGTTCTGCTACATGTTTGCTTGCTGCCATTTTTTCTTTCAGATTGCTATTATCACTTATAATCATCCATATTACTTGTATTTCACTATCTCTTCGCCGAACTAGTGCACCTATACAACTGAAAATTGTATTAGGTTTGTTGGGGACACAAGAGACTTCTTGTATCGTAATTGCAGGGTTGCTTGAGAGGGATACCTTTGACCTTTTCCTCCCTGAGTTCGATAAACCTTGGGTAATCCACTTAAGGGAAACTTTCTACTGTTCTACAAACCTCTGCACTTGGAGGCCCAACACTGTCTACAAGAAAAGAAGCGTGCGTAGACATCAAGAGGGAAAATTGCATTGAAAAGAGATCCCTCTCAAATGCTCCCGAGGAGGAACATGAGCTTCGAGTATCTCTCGAGGATAAACTTGAGACTATTGAAGAGTCACATAACGAGTTGATTTCTAAACTCACTAAATAACATGACCATGAAATTGCTAAATATAAAAGGGTTAAAAAGAAGAAGGTTGAGTTTGGGGTTGGTCATGATAAACTAACCGAGGATCTAGAGAAGCTCACCGATGCTCACAAGGCCTTGGAGAGTGAACACTCTACCCTCAACAAATCTTATGAACAACTTCAAACTAAAATAGATCAATTCGATGTACCTAGTACTTCTACTTCTTCTTGTGATCATGAAAATGTTATTGAGGAGAATGCTAGGTTAAAGGAAGAGCTACCAAGAATCAAGGGAAAGGGACCTAACGTTGAGAAGGTTGTGGTTCCTAAGCCACAATTGCTTTCCCCTAGAACAGAAAATGGCAAGCAAGGTCTTGTCTATGTTACCAAGAGAAAGAATGAGAAGAAGAAGATCAAGAAGAAGGCCAAGCCCGCACAAGCAAAGAATAATGTTGGTGCGAGTGGTATTGTCATTAGGGACAACACTACTCGTAGCAACTCAGCAGGAACTAACAATCCACACCATTTCTTATTTGTTGATTATTATGGTGTTGTCCAAGCTAAATATGTTGGTCCTATTGAGGGTGTCATTGATTACTCTATTTGGGTTCCAAAGACCCTTTTTCTAACATGAGAGGACCCTCCCCGGGTCCTAATTCTAGTCAATGGTTTCTTCTAGGACTATGCTTCCGGTGGTTCAAAATGGATACTTGATAGTGGGTGCACAACTCATATGACCGGAAGCAAGGCAATTATGACGGAGTTGAGACCAAATATAAATCAAGCAACCATCACTTATGGATATAAATCAAAATCTGAGGTAAAGGGTTTCGACAACGTGGTTGTTGCTCCTAATATCACCCTTGAAAATGGCATGCTTATCGAATCCCTTGGTTTCAATTTAATTTCAGTTCGTGCTTTAGGGATGATGGTTTTTTCCGTCTTCTTTGATCCTAACAAAGTGGTCATCATGTGGATCAAGTCTCTCGATGCGTCTTACGTTGGGCATGTCAAAAATGAGTTGTATGTGGTTAACTTTTCAGAGTCAACCAACACTCAAACGATGTGTATCTTTGGTAAGGCCGGCGTGGGGTGGTTGTGGCATCACAGCTTATCTCATGTCAACATGAGAAATTTGCAAATTCTTCACAAGGGTGGCCACATCCTCAGACTAAAATAAAATGTTTCCTTTGCCAAAGATCGTGTCTGTAGGGCTTGTGTTGAAGGAAAGATGCACGATGCCGCCCGTCCAAGCAAGACCATTATCTCATCAAAGAGGATCTTGGAGCTTCTCCATGTTGATCTCTTTGGTGTCGTGCCCGAGGCAAGTCTTTGAGGCCAGAAGTATTGCTAGGTGATTGTGGATGACTATTCAAGATACACTTGGGTCTATTTCTTCAAGTTCAAGAGTGAAACTCAACAAGCCGTCACCGACTTCTCCAATCAAGTGCAACGTCAACACAATCTTCCTATATTGGCTATTCGGAGTGATAATGGCTCCAAGTTCAAGAACTACACCCTTAATAAGTTCCTTAGTGAAGAGGGTATTCGTCATTAATATTCCGCTGCATATACCCGCCAGCAAAATGGTGTATCCGAAAGGAAGAACCGGACCCACTTGGATATGGCTAGGACCATGTTGGCGGAGTATACTTCTCCCCAATATCTATGGGCCAAAGCCGTTTCCACCGCTTATCATTCATCTAATCGGCTCTACATTCGCAAAGGATTAATGAAGACTCCATATGAGATACTCACCGGCAACAAACTAAATATCTCCTACTTACGTGCCTTCGGTTGTAAGCGTTTCTATTTGGTAAAAGGAGTTCGTTTGTCTAAATTCCAATCTAAATCTATTGAGGCTACATTTGTTGGTTATGGTGCCTAATCCTACACTTATAGAGTCTTTGACAAGGTCTCACGGATTGTCATTGAATCTAGTAGTGTGGTGTTCGAAGAAAATGATGGCTCCCAAGTGGCGCAATTTCGTGTTTCTAATGTAGATGTTGAAATACCTCAAGAAGACATAGGAAGAATGGGCGTGGGATTTTATGCCCATTGAGGGACACCTTGTGGCGACTCAAGAAGGACTATGCTCTAATCAAGTGGAACCCTCCTCTACATTGGAATATCTTGCCAAGGGAGCAAGTGATGCACCAACCCAAAAACAAGTTCAAGACCCTCCGCTTGTTGACCAGGTTGCTATGCAAGAACCAAGCACTCCTATCATTCAAGATAACCAAGGTCAAGGCCAAGATCAACCTTCTTGTCCTTCTTCGCCTCTTGTTGAAGCTAGTCAAGATGTTGATCAAGGCCAACATTCCGGTCAAGACGGGGACCCAAATGATCAAGATGATCAAGTGAATCCTCCATGCAATAATGTGGAGATTGAAGCTCGTCGTGCTGCAAGAGTCGCTAGAGCCTTGAAGTGTATTGATGGCTTCGATGATAAGGTGTTTAGTGATGTGCAAAACAAGAGGTCCACAAGAGCTCAATTGGCAAGCTTTGGCGATCATCAAGCACACATATCCATGGTGGAACCGAAGAAAGTGTTTGAGGCTCTTGAG
Source organism: Alopecurus myosuroides (assembly GCA_028641055.1). Classification (NCBI taxonomy): domain Eukaryota; kingdom Viridiplantae; phylum Streptophyta; class Magnoliopsida; order Poales; family Poaceae; genus Alopecurus; species Alopecurus myosuroides. The sequence goes on from CM054058.1 coordinate 354,540,046, forward strand.
GACTCGAATTGGTTAGAAGATATGCATAATGACCTCAATAATTTTGAGCAAAACAAAGTTTGGAATCTAGTTGAGAAGCCAAAATATTTCACAATGTTATTGGCACCAAGTGGATATTCAAGAACAAGCAAGATGAGCATGACATTGTCATAAGGAACAAGGCAATATTGGTGGCTCAAGGTTACACTCAAGTGGAAGGCATTTACTTCGATGAAACCTATGCTCTCGTGGCTCGTCTTGAGTCCATCCGTATCCTCCTTGCTTATGCATCTTCGCATAACTTTAAATTGCAACAAATGGATGTCAAAAGTGCTTTTTTAAATGGTCCATTGAAAGAGTAGGTATATGTTAAGAAACCTCCGGGGTTTGATAACCCCAACTTCCCTAACCAAGTCTACAAGCTCGATAAGGCACTCTATGGACTTAAACAAGCACCACGTGGATGGTGTTATCACCTTAGAGAGTTGTTGCAAGACTGTGGGTTTTAAGTTGGGCTAATCGATCCCACCCTTTTCACAAAGAGGTTAAAAGGAGAGCTTTTCAGATGCCAACTCTAGGTAGATGATATCATCTTTGGCTCAACTAACAAAACTCAATGATGAATTCTCCAAGATTATGACTGATAGGTTTGAGATGTATATGATGGGAGAGCTCAAATTCTTCCTTGGTTTTGAGATCAAGCAATTGGCTCGTGGGACTTTCATTTCTCAAGCCAAGTATACACAAGACATGCTCATGAGGTTCAACTTCCAAGGCGCTAAAGAGAAGGTCTCTCCAATGCAAACCAGATACCATCTCAAGCGCAATCCAGATGGTAAAGATGTGGACCAAAAGTTGTATCGTTATATGATTGGCTCTTGCTTAATCTTTGTGCATCTAGGCCCAAAATTTTGTTGAGCGTAGGAGTGTGTACAAGGTATCAAGCGGCTCCTAAGGAAAGCCATTTGGTGGCGGTCCATAGGATCTTTCGGTATTTGGTTAATACCTCAAGATTTGGTTTGTGGTACCCAAAGGGGCTGGTGATCAAGATGATAGGAAATTGACTTCTGGGGCTTGCCGATTCCTTGATAGGTCTTTGGTGAGTTGGTCTTCTAAGAAGAAAAATTGTATATCCCTCTCCACCGCCAAATCCGAGTATGTGGTGGCCGCTAGTGCTTGCACCCAATTGCTATGGATGAGGCATACCCTCAAACATTATGATGTTCACTTGGATGAGGTGCCTCTCTTATGTGAAAATGAGAGTGCCATCAAGATCACCTACAAGTCCTTGCAACACACAAGGACGAAGCACATTGAGATTCGTCATCATTTCATCAGGGATCATGTGGCAAGAGGTGATATTGAGATAGCATATGTCCCAACCAAGGATAATATCTCGAACATATTCAAGAAGCCTCTAGATGATTCAAGATTCATGTTTTGAGGAATGAGCTAAATATCATCGATTCAAGGAGTTTGACTTGAGGATCTTGCACACCCTCCTATAGTTTACTATGTGTTTGGGGTTTAGGTGTAGGCATGGACATAGGGGGAGTGTTATCCCAACACATTATATCTCTTTTCTAATGTTGAATTGTGAGCTAACATGTTGAGAATTCACAATGCACCCAAGATACATCTTCGCGGTGGCATACCATACTCTCTTACATGGTGGCCTCGGCCACCATCCTCTTCTATATGAAGAGTTGGGTTTTCATGTCGCTTTGATCTCCTTGGCTTATTCCAAACAATGCTCATTGTTCCTATTTGATTCTTTGAAGTAGTTCTCTCCAAGGAGTATGACTAGGATTTTTATCCCATCTTGTGTCTATGCTACCTATCTGTCTTGTCTCTTCGTCTAAATGAATATGCCATACTACACACAAGTCACTCTCATCCTAAAGTTCCTCCCTGTTATTTATGGCGCATTTCGGATCAAATCCGGAATTATCGGAACAATTCCGAGTAGGCCGGAATAAATCTGGAATTTCTGGGATAATTTCGGGCTAGCCGGATTCGCTCCGGAGCATTCCGTAAATCACAGGTTCCTCCTATAAAGTAAGTTGCATGGATGGGGGAGGACTTTTTACATCTCCACTTCTTCTCCTCTCCGGGCATAGCCACCAAAAATCGCCCCAAGACTCCTCCTGGCCCTAGGAAGGGATTTTGTATCCTATCCTTGACGAGGAACCTCTCCATGGAAGGTATTTCGGATTGGCCTCTCTTCATCTCTTGTTTTTGTTGGTTGGTCTTCAATCTGGATGCATCTTGACCTAGGGTTCATCTAGGTTTCGAGTTCAGTCCATCTTGTTTACATTGGCTAATCCTTTTACCGGTTAAATTTCCATGTTTCTAGAGATCTATACCCCCACTTGCAACCATGGCCTAGATCTATTTTCTCTTGTTAAAATTTGTGGTTTCCTGCACTTCACTCTCACTGCCACCATCACCCCTTAGGATCTATCCTTCGAAAACCCTAGATTTGGTGAAGTTTTGAGACAAGTTTTCATGAATTCGTGGCAGTTCGGATTCAGATCAAAATTTCTGGAATCATTCCGGAAATGTCGGAATCATTCCGGGCAGACAGAATAATCCACATTCCAGAATAAATCCATAAATTCTGGATTGAATCCGGCTGGGCCCAGAATTTCCCAAAACTTGCACTTCATCCAACTTAGGGTTATTGTTATCTCCTTATGGCATATGCACTTACCTCCTGCTACCTATCGTTGTCTCTATTCACAGGTCAAGGCTCTCATGGTGGTACAGTTCGCAAGAGGAAGACCATTGTCACTCGTAGATAATACTCTGGGGGTTCTCGTCCTTAGAGGGGTCACGGTCCATTAGGCTGTCCCACTGCAGGTTATGATGATGGAATGGTTGAGGACTTGCCTGAGGGAGTCATGAAGCGGTACTCTGTGGCGCTGTGGAAGAAAGTAAAGAAGAAGAATCCATACCACTTTGCTGGGACCACCTATGAGGATCCCAGATTCTGGACCAACCTTCAGCTCAAGGCTTAGAATGAGTTCTATTCCACTCTCACTCCTCTTGTCTGTGAGCAATCCCCAGTTGATATGGATTTCTATAATCATCACAAGTCTCGTTTGCTTCGTTGCATTCATGAGTGTTTGGTCAACATGGACATTGCACCTCTTCTTCATATTGAGCATGAGTATTGTCCGGATCTTATCTCTTTGTTTTACTGCAATGTGCACTGCAAGGCTGATGCGGTGCGGTCTATGACTTGGATGACAGGTGATCAGAAGATTTGCAACAGTCTGGCTGAGTTTGCTTCAGATCTGGTTTATACCTGGTAGACCACATGGGGAGCGCATGGTTACTACATTCATGATGCTTCCGAGTATGATTCTTCGATCTTGGAGTTTAGCTATCCCCCTGACATCCCGGACAAGAACATCCCATTCAACTCTCACATGTATCCATACTATAATGTGTTATCCAAGATCTTCCATTCCACTCTCATGGTCAAAGCTGGAGACTTCTCAGCTATCAGGGCTTTCATGGTTAACCTCATGGTCATCAGCAAGCCCAAGAAACAGAAGAAGATTGATGTGATGGATTTTCTCTATCATGAGATTTTCATGGGATTTGTGGAAAAGAGGAAGCCGACATATGGTCCCTATATCCAGAGGTTCATCAACTCCAATGTTGGGGAAGAAATCATGGAGATTTATACGCTTGTTAGTCCAAAGAAGTTCACTCCCTCCCTTATCTTTGGTATAGAGATCCCTGAGTTTTCTAGGGCGAAAGCCAAAATATCTCACACTCCTTCGGGCTCTTCTAGCGGTGGTACTCAGCGTCAGTCTTCTAGTGGAATTGCAAAGTTCTTCAAGTCTATGTTCAACATGTGCAATGACAGTAGATCTATTGCTCATGAGGCTAGAGAGATAGCTAAGAAAATAGGAATATTCTGAACGCTGGCAGGAGGAATGCTGGGATTGATGTGCCTGCTGATCCTCCCTCTCTTGCTGATGCTGATCTTGTTACGTTTGAGATGCCTGAGATCTGTGACGATGACTTCTACTTTGGAGTGCCTCCGGCTGATGGGGATGATGATGAAGAAGATTAAAATGATGATGACTTTGATGATGCTGGAAACCAAGGTGGAGAAGAGCGGGAAGATGAGCAAGAAGACGATGAACAGGATATCGAGTGATCTCTTGGGACGCTAGTTGAGCTCTTTTTCTTCTTTTTTGCGTCTTGATGCCAAAGGGGGAGAAGTAGTTCTCTATTTAGGATATCAAGGGATTTGCAAGGGTTGGGGCAGAAGTTTCTTGCCTTTTTTATTTGATCTTATAGGCTTGCGCTCTCGTTTTATTTATCTCGTTGAAAACATTTTCTTTATGTGTGTAGAACCTTTAGGTGAATCGTGTGTGTCACCCTTGCTTGTGATTAGTTATTATCTTTAAGAACTATATGCTTGCTTGATTATCTTGTTTATCCTTTATGAATTGTTATTGTGGACTTGCTTAAATTGCTTGGTTTCTAAAACATAGGGGGAGCAAAGCCTAGTTAGTGTGTGCATCAACCGGTGCACACATCTAGGGGGAGCCTGTCTATTTTTTGGAGATCGTTTCTTTTGTTCACTTTATGAAATTCCAGTGAGTCCTTATGTTGTCACCAAACACCAAAAAGGGGGATACTGAAATAAAATTTCTTAATCCCTTTAATTTTCTGTTTTTGTTAACAACATAAGTGATATCTCACTGTGTGCTGCATGTTTAAGGTACACCTATTACCAGCACAAAGCGGTGTCAAATTATGGTGATATCTCACTGTGTGCCTGCACATAAGTGATATCTTACTTGCTGCTTGAAGCAAGATTGTTGGTGATTCTTGGGAGCCCCCAATTTGGTTGTGGGTGTGTGCCTCAAGCTCATTTTAAAGGCACTGATTTCCGCCTCGAAGGGAATCAATAGTGGAAGGTGAACTAGGCCTTTGTGGTGAAGTTCGTCAGAGAATAGGGTGAGGCCTTTGTGGCATTCATTAGGCCTTTGTGGCGAAACTCACACCCCTCCAACAAGACGTACTCCCCTCAAAAGGAGGAACTCGGGAATATATCCTTGTCTCGGCGTGCTTCCATTATTGGTTACCTCGTTCCCTCTCCTTTACTTTGTGTTTGTACCTTGCTTAGTGTTTCTCTTGTCATATAGGTAAATTCACCTTAGTTTCATAATCTAGAGAATTTACCTTTGTGTCAAGCCTAATTTGAAAAATAATTAAAATTGGTCATAACACCTATTCACCCCCCCCCCTCCTCTAGGTGCCCATACTATCCGTTCAAAGGTCCCTATTGATGATATTTTGCAAGTGAAAAGACCACACAATGGGAAAGAAGGTCTTGATTATATTGCCAAGAACAAGAAGAATAACAAGAAGAAGGATAATCTCGCACAAGCAAAGAAAAGTGCCATTGCGGGTGGTGTTGTTGTTAGGGACGAACCCACTCGTAAGAACTCCGCTGGAACTAACAATACTCATTATATTCTTTTTGAGGATTATTATTGTGTTGTGTATGCAACATATGTCGGTCCTAATGTTGATTTCATTTATTACTATATTTGGTTTCCTAAGACCCTTGTTGCTAACGTAAGAGGACCCATTGAAAGATGGGGATATAAATCCAAGCAATGATTTCTTGTAGGACTATGCTTCCGGTGGATCAAAATGGATACTTGATAGTGGATGCACAAGTCATATGACCGGAAGCAAGGAGCTCATGGCGGAGGTGATACCAAGGTAATGGGTCAATTATGGAGATAAATCTTAGGTAATGGGTCATGGAAAGGTGGTAGTTTCTCCAAATATCACTCTTGTAAATGTTATGCTTGTTGAGACCTTCAGTTATAATTTACTTTCAGTTCGTTCTTTAGGGAAGATGGGTGTTCCGCCTTCTTTGAACCTGATCTCGTGGTACTCTTGTGGAGCGAGACTCTACAGGTCACTTTCGTTAGTCATGTCAAATATTAGTTGTATGTGGTAGACTTTTCGGGGTCAACCAACACTCGAGCAGATGTGTCTTTTCGGAAAGGCTGATGTGGGGTGGTTGTGGCATCGCCGCCTATCCCATGTCAATATGAGAACTTTGCTAAGGCCTTCACAAGGGTGGCCACATCCTCAGACTAAAATAAAATGCTTCCCTTGCCAAGATAGTGTTTTCAAGGCTTGTGTTGAAGAAAAATGCTTGACTCTCCCCACCCAAGAAAGACTATTACTTCATCAAAGAGGATCTTTGAACTTCTTCATGTGGATCTCTTTGGTTCGTTCCCATAGCTAGTCCTTGTGGGAAGAAATATTGTTTGGTGATTGTTTATGACTATTCAATATTTACTTGGGTTTATTTATTCAATTTGAAGAGTGATACCCAACAAGTCGTCATTGTTTTCTCCAATGAAGTTCAACATCAACACAATGTTCCCATTTTGGCCATTAGAAGTGACAAAGGTGCCGATTTCAAGAACTAAACCCTAAATTAGTTTCTTAGTGAAGAGGGACTTCGTCATAAATCTTCCGTTGCTTATACCCCTCAACAAAATGGTGAAACGGAGAGGAAGAACCATACTCTCATGGATATGGCAAGGTCCATGTTGGCGGAGTTTAAATCTTCTGAATATTTATGGGCTGAGGCTATCTCTATGGCATGGCATTCATCAAACTGGATCTACCTCCGCAAAGGCTTAAGAAGACTGCATATGAAATCCTCACCGGCAGAAAACCAAATATCTCCTACTTCCGGGTATTCGATTGTAAGTGATTCTATTTGGTAAAAGGGGTTTGTTTGTCTAAATTCCAATTTAAAACCCTTGAGTGTAGATTTGTTGGTTACGGTGTCGAATCCCACACTTATATATTATTTTATAAGCCCTCATGGATTGTCATTGAATCTAGTAGTGTGGTGTTCGAAGAAAATGATGGCTCCCAAGTGGCGCAATTTCTTGTTTCTGATGTAGATGTTGAAATACCTCAAGAATCCATAAGAAGAATGGGCGTGGGATTTTTCTGCCCCATTGAGTGACACCTTTTGGCGGATAGAGAAGAACCATGATCTACTCAAGTGTAGCCCTCGTCTACTAAAGAAAATCATGCCAATTGAGCAAGTGATTCACCAACCGAAGAACAAGTTCAAGACCCTCCAACTATGATCAAGTTGTTACGCAAGAACCAAGTTCTCCTATTATTCATGCTAGCCAAGATCAAGACCAAGATGAATCTTCTTCTTCTCATGATAAAGCTATTCCTAATGATCATCAAGGTCAACATACCGGTCAAGACGGGGTCACAAAAGATCAAGATGACCATGTGATTCTTCCTCGCTCAAATGAGGAGATCGAAGCCCGTCGTGTAGTTAGACTTGCTCGATCTTTGATACGTATAGATTACACTCATGAGAAAGTTATGGGTGACTTAAGAAGCAAAATGACCACAAGAGGACAATTGGAAATATTTAGTGAACAAACCAAAGAAAGTGTTTAAAGTGCTTCAGGATCCGGATTGGCTGGAAGCCATGCATGAAGAACTCAATAACTTCAAGCGCAACAAAGTATGGAAGTTAGTTGAAAAGCTCAAAGAGTACCACAATGTTATAGGCACAAAATGTATATTCAAGAACAAGCAATAAGAATTTGGATGGTTATAAGTAACAAAGCAAGATTGGTAGCTCAAGCTTACTCTCAAGTTGAAGGCATTGATTTTTATGAAACCTATGCTCCCGTGGTTCTCCTTGAGTACATCTCTATCCTTATTGCATATGCATCTCAACACAACTTCAAGTTGCAACAAATGGATGTGAAGAGTGCATTTGTTAATGGTCCTTTGAAGGAATTGGTATATGTAAAGCAACCACCGGGGTTTGAGGACCTCAACTTCCCTAACCACGTCTACAACCTCGATAAGGGTCTCTATGGACTTAAACAAGCACCACGTGCATGGTATAAGCACCTTATAGAATTGTTGAAAGACCATGGATTTGAAGTTGGGCAAATCGATCCCACCCTTTTCACAAAGAGGGTTATAGGGGAGTTTTTCATATGCCAACTATATGTTGATGATATTATATTTGGCGCATCTAACAAAGCTTTTAATGATGAATTTTAAAAGCTTATGACTAACAGGTCTAAGATGTCTATGATGGGAGAGTTGAAGTTATTCCTTGGTTTTGAGATCAAGCAATTGAGTGGAGGAACATTTATCTCTCAAGCCAAATATACCCAAGACATGCTCAAGATATTCAACTTCAAAGATGCTAAAGAGAAGACCACTCCAATGCAAACCAAGTGTCAGCTCAAGCGCAATCCCGATGGTAAAGATGTGGATCAAAAGTTATACCGCCCTATGATTGGTTCTTTGCTTTACCTTCGTGCATCTAGACCCAATATTGTGTTGATTGTGGGGGTGTGTGCAAGGTATCAAGAGGCTCCCAACGAAATTCATTTTATGGTGGTTCGTAGAATCTTCTATATTTGGTTCATACCTCAAGGTTTGGTTTGTGGTACCCAAAATAGGAAACTTTCACTCTTTGTGGGTACACGGATTCGGATTAGGCTGGTTATCAAGATGATAATAAATCAACATTCGGGACTTTCTAATTCCTTGGTAGGTCCTTGGTGAATTGGTCTTCTAACAAGAAAAATTGTATATCTCTCTCCACCGCTGCAGCCGAGTATGTGGCAGCTGCTAGTGGATGCACTCAATTGCTATGAATGAGGCAAACTCTAAAGTAATATGATGTCCATTGTGACAAAGTACCTCTTTTGTGTGACAATGAAAGTGCTATCATGTTTGCTTATAATTCGGTGCAACATACAAGAACGAAGCATAAATTGAGATTCATCATCACTTCGTTAGAGATCATGTTGCCCGAGGAGATATTAAGATAGCTTATGTTCCCACGAATGATCAACTTGCCGATATATTCACGAAGCCCCTTGATGAAGCAAGATTCACTCATTTGAGGGATGAGCTAAATATCATTGATTCAAGGAGTTTGTCTTGAGTATCTTACATACACACCTATAGTTGACTATTTATTTGGTTTAGGAGTGGGCATGTATTTAGGGGGAGTGTTTTCCTAATTATTTGGGCTCTCCATCCCCCTATGATTCCCATAGTAAAATTCCTTTCTATCTCTATTTTCATTTCATGAATTGTGAGCTTAAAATGTTGAGCATTGATTATGCACCCAAGATACATCTTCGCGACGACTTGGCATGAACTCTTACATGGTGTCCTAGTCCATCAAACTATTCCTTATGAAGAGTTGGTTCTTTTTGGTGTTTTATTTGGATCTTATTGCATATATTTTGGTTCTATCTAGTTTTAAGTATATTCATGTGAAACACTCTCAAACTTGGATCTTACCCGTTTGATTCTTGCTAGTGCGAATGTGAAGTACCATTATTAGGTTGGAAATCTAAATCCCAAGCCCTTCTTATCTAAAAGACAATTCTATCTCATACACACAAGTTTGTCCATTTTTTTGTTTAAGGCTCTGATGCAGCAGGCCAGAATTTCCGTGCCTCAAAGCCGGGGCAGAATTTCCGCCCCTCCAGGTCCGGAATTTCTGCCCTAAGGCAGTTCTTTTCCTTAAGAGGAGGCCGGGATGAGGAGTTCCAGTTCGAACTCCTCATTCTCCCCCCGACCCCCTCTCTCCAAAAACTGCTCCCTGCTCCTTCTCCTTCCTCGTCGTAGGTGATTCGATCACCGGAACTTTTGAGGCTCCTCCGGGTCTGCTTTTTCATCGCTCCGGGCATCTTCTCCTCCAAGTGGTTCCTCAAATGGATGAGGGTAACTCCACCACTTTCAGATCGTGGGTGCTTGACACCCTATTTTTCTTGTGGAGTTACTTTGTGCTATTCTTGGAGTGGATCGTGCCATTTACCCCTCCTGTAGTCTAGATAAATTGGTTTTGATAAACTTTTGGCTGATCTACTTTTAGACCTAGATTTGAATCAGTTCTGAATAAATCTCACAGGACAAGAATTCCCCCCCCCCCTCCCCGTCGGGCCGGAATTTCTGCCCTCCCCAGAAGTTGCTAAAATTAGGTTTTTAGCTCTAATTCATCTAGGACTGGGCAGCTTCTACAATTGTGTATCATATCTAATGTATTTAAGCATTCCTTTCGGTGGATTTTGTGTACTTATCTTTTGTTATCCCTCTATTATTTCTTGTTCACGGATAGCTCTTCGAGTTCGAGTCATGGTCCTATAAAGCGGGTTTGCAAGTATGCTCTTCGCCCAAACGAGGAAGGTACTCTGGTTGATGAGCATGTTACCCATCAGCAGAAGCGGGAGGCTATTAGGAAGGTAAAGGAGTCCACTGTACGACCGAAAAAGGGGAAAGAAAAGAGGATTAACTACAAAGAGATGGAAAGTGTTGACTATTCAGCTTCGAGGCAGAAGGACTGGTCTGAAGATGAGTAAGGGGATGAAGGGATTAGGGAAAAAAAATCTGGTGTATGACATATAAGAAAATCTATGATAAGATCTACCAGACGTTTGAGTTTCCTGTGCATGCTATGCAGCCCATCAACATGAAGTTTCTTTGATCCAAGGCAAAATTCTTTGAGGTTGTGGAAGTGACTAGGAATGTGGGACTTCATCATCTTATGCAGATTCAGTGCAACTACATTGTCACCATTCTGAAGCAATTATATGCCATTCTAGTCATAAAGGGTGATGAGTCTCGCACTATGAAGTGGATGACCGGTTCAGTTTTGTGTGAGGCTACCTTCCATGACTTTGGGAAAGTTCGCAACTAACCATTCCGAGGTGAATCTCATCCCACGGGTATTCGTCTCCATTATCTAGAGAGGGATGACAAGAACCTTCTGGGTGATCTCTATGTCCCAAATGGTGTTACTGGCACGGTGAAGGGTCTCCTACCGCTCTATGATATGCTTGTGCGCATTTTTTGTGAGAACATTGATCCAAGTGGTGGAAACAAGAATGTCATCCGTGACCACTTGTGGATTTACTCCTTCTTTCTCATGAGATTGTTCAGAATGAGAACACAACCAAGAATTTTGCTGTGGATGTGATGGACTATGTCTTTCATGAGATGCATGATGTTATGGTTTCTGGGCACACTATTCCTTATTGTCCTTTCATCATGTTTCTTATCAAGGACACCATGAAGTACTATTACCTAAGTGATGATTGTGTGGCTCACAAGCTTAAGAGGTTTTTTGTGAAAAAGCGGTCCACTTCAGCCGCTGCCCCTGAATCTTTATGGGAGATGCTCGTTCTAGTGGTGCTCGTGCTAGTGGTCGTCATAAGGTGGCTACACCTTCAGGTTCTATTGGTCCTGAGATCAAGAAGCTTAGTTGGTTTCAATGCAACATTCTGTGCATGAAGGTGGACATTCACCGTGAGCAGTACAATGCCTATCGCGAGATCATAACATGGCACACACTCAACAACTCATTCTTCACCACCTTAGTGGTTCTACAGGGTCTCCTCCTTCTACTCCTACTCTCACTTCGTACAACCAGTGGAGCACCTCTCAGTACCCATGGGTTGAATTTGATTAGGAGCTCTACCCTCCGACTACTTCCTCCTCTCGTAACATTGCTCGCCATGTTGAGGATGATGCTGATGATGAGGAGGATTATGACGAGGAAGATGCAATGGTGACCAGCTCTTCTAAGGAAGAATAAGTTGAGGAGGACGATGACTCCGAGTGATTCTTTGGGTCGTAGCATCGCTCTTTTCCTTTTTTGATGTCTCGATGCGAAAGGGGGAGAAGTAGTTCTATTAGGATCTTTCGAGAGATTTGCATGCGTCGGGCACAAGCATATGCTTTTATCATTTCTTGAGAGATTGTGTCCATTTATATTTGTGTGTTGAACTATTTGCTTTCGTTTGGAACTTATTTCTATTATGTGTGTGAGACATATTGGATTCTTATTATCATCTATATTGATAACCATCATATTATGCGTAGTATTCATCTACTCTATATATATGCATTAGGTATGATCTCAACTATCCCTTTTTTATACGTCTCATTTTTTATCTTATCATGGATGTTTTCTCTAGAGAAGCCATGAAACTTTGTTGTGCTTTTATTCCATTAGATTTCTGTTATGCACACTTTTAGGGGGAGCTTCTTCCTTGCTCTGGAAACGTGATGGTATATGATTTATCGCAAATCCATGTGTAGTCATCTAACACAAAAAGGGGGAGATTGAAATAACAATTCTTAACCCCTTAGGTCTTGTGTGTTAGTTAACGACACTAGTGATTATTTAAATGTGTGTTAAGTGGTGCAGGTTTATAGGACAAAATCTTACAAGCATCAAACTTTGTCCAGACCAGATATTCCGGTGTGAGATATTTGGGCTAAGGACCACACTATTTCAGCTAAGCTCTTTTTGCGACGCTTGCAGAACCCAGCCGGAATATTGGGCCAGAATATTTGGTCCAGGGCTGGATATTCTGGGGTGAGGTTGGAAAATTGGCCAAGGACTTTGTGTGTTTCTCTCAGATGCCTGCCGGAAATTTGGTCAGAAGAGGCCAAATATTCCGGCGGGGGGGGGGGGGGATATTCTGCCCCCAATTTTTCAGTCAACGGGTCTAAACGGCTACATTTTGCGAGGGGGTATAAATACCCCTCTCCCTCTTCAAGCTCAAAAATCTCGTCGAGAATACAAAGTCCACCGTTGTGATCTAACCAAAAGCTCATAATCCCTCCATCCAAACTCGTTGATCTTTGGAGGATTGAAGTAGAAGGCTCAGATTTACATCTTCACCAAGTCGTTCTTCATTTCCCCCTCATTAACTTGAGGGATTTGAGCCTAGGGTTTCCTTGTAGAAAACCTAGGCACATTGTTACTGACTTTTGTTTCTATGTAACAGATTCGTGGTTGGGAGCCCCCAATTCAGTTGTGGGTGTGTACCCCAATCTCAATGTAAAGGCACCAGATTCCGCCTTGAAGGATTCCAATGGTGGAAGGTAAACTAGGTCTTTGTGGCAAAGTTCATCAGAGAATAAGGTTAGGTCTTTATGGTGAATCTCACTTATGCTCCCAGACATGATCACACGCTCCTTGGGTTACCCCAAGAGGAAGTATGATGTAGTCTAGCAGAAATTTCCCCCAATTGTGCAACTAGGGTTTATAGACCAGCAGGACATCGAAGACATGGAGAAGGTTACCTGTTGTCTGGCATGTCAGAAAGCGTGAAACGTGCACACAACACACAAACTCTCTCGTCCCCAACTTTCCGAGAAGCTTGCCAGTCTTCTCGTCTTGCTGAAAACTAGAGAATTAAACCTATAGAGTAATCAAAAGTAATAAATGTAAAAATGGCGCTGCAAGGAAACAATGATGAAATTTCTTGAAAGAAGGTTGTATCAATGAGGAAAATTGGAACGGGACCCATAGTTTCACTAGTGGTGTCACTCTAAAGAAAACAAACATGTTGAGTGAACAAATTACAGCAGGGCAAATTGACAAATCATGAACGTATAACAATACTATTTTAATGAGATATAATTCACGGGTTCTAACATTGTAGGGATTACGTCAATGCATATGGACCGCTATCCAGCATGCATCCATATCTAATTGTCCACCTCAAGAAAGCTATCCAGAAAATCTATCTGGTATTAAGTTACAGTAACAAAGTGATTGCTTTGTGTGCAACAGACAATTGCATTAAGTAAAGTACGTAATGTAAGAAATGGTTCTCGTCCGTAGACATGAGCACCACTTTTTTTCTCCCTATTGGCAACAGGACATCCCCCACCCGTCACGTTTCTGTCACTCGAGCACAGATGTAAGGGAGGCATCAACCCACTATCTAGCATATAAACCCTCTCTTGGAGGTGAAAACAACTACGTGGCCAAAGTAATCATAAACATCAGAGAGCATTGCAAGAAAACATTAATGATCTCTAAATATATAAGTGAAGCATCTCAGTTTGAGATGAACAAAATAATCATAATCTAATGGTTCATCGGATCCCAGCAAACACAACATGCACAATTACATAACGGTGGTCTCGATCATGTGAGGCATCTCACGAGACTCTGAACATGGAGGCATAACGGAGAGAACTACCAACTAGCTACTGCTATGGGCCCGTAGTTCTGAGATGAACTACTCACGCATCATCGTGGATGCAATCATGGCGATGAAGAGGCCTCCGGTGACGATTAACCCCTCCGGCAGGGTGCCGGAACAGGGCTGCAGAAGGCCTAGATTGGAATTTTTAGGTGACGGCACCTCTCTATGTTTCGTGGAAAATATCTTCGTCCCCAAACTATTTAGGGTTAATGGAAATTTATAGGCGAAGAGGCGACGAGAGACGGTGGCCAGGGCGCCTAGGGGGCCACCAGACGTGGCCTAGGGTGGGGCCACGCCTGGCACCCCCTGGGGACCACCTGGCTCCCCTCCGGGTCTCCTTTGGACTCCGTCTTTGTTCCGGGTAAAAATGATCTCCGTGGATTTTCAGCCCTTTCCGAGAATATTTCTTTGAAAACTTTTCTGAAATACAAAAACAACAGAAAACAACAACTGGCGTGGGGTATCTTATTAATAGGTTAGTGTGTGAAAACATCCGGAAAACGAAGGAAAACATGTGAAAGCATGTGGAAAACATAAATGCATTGGATAGAAAACAAGCATGGAGCATAAAAAATTATAGATACGTTTGGAACGTATCACTCACACCCCTCCAATGAGACGTACTCCCCTAAAAAGGAGGAATTCGGGAATACATCAGTATCTCTGCGTGCATCCACTTCGGTTCCTCCTATCCTTTAACTTTACCTTGTGCTTGTTTTTTTGCTTAGTGTAATCCTTATCATATAGGTAAATTCACCTTAGTTGCATGATGTGGCTAAGGCAAGGAGGATTCCTACCAGGACTCCTCTCCCCCAAGTTGGCTAGCCCAATTTAAAAGGAGGGGGCGTATCCACTAGGGCGCCCAATACTTGCGCCCAAGCTTCCTGGCAGCCGCACCACCACAACCACACGACCTCCTGACGGCACCCAGCTGCCCCGGTGTTCCGTCTATTTCGTCTATGCTGCGGGAACTCTACCGGATTACTGCTCCGGTTTGACCTAGTTCTCGTCGATGATCTCGGAGAGCCCCGAATCTTCATAGACAATATTCCGGATTTGTCATTGGTGCTTGATCACGTTACGAAGTCGTGTTGCTGATCACGTACATGTGGATACCGTGGAGGTGCTGCGCATTTGGTACTTGATCGTGGGATAATACATCTCCTCATGATTAGACGTGTCTAATTGCGGGGATCGACTACGTATACTTTCACGTCGATCTCGTCACCGAAAATCTTCCGCTAGTTCGACACACGAGAGTATATTCCGTTGCCTGGTACTTTGCATTGGATCTTGGTTATGTGCTAGATTTTTTTTCTTTTGCATGTTCCCCAACATCTAGCTGTGACCGGTTCTGACCCTCCTAAAAGATACCCAACACGACATCACGGTGGCAATGCCCAATATTTAAAGAAAATACAAAAAAAAACATGACACCACGGATGTTCTTTACTACTCCCTCTGTTTCATAACGTAAGGCTTTTTAGCAAGCTAAACTAGTTTGATAAAAAGATTTATATTATAAAACAGAGGAAGTATTTAAGAAGAATAGCATGTTTCTCTCCGCTATAGTAAGCAGCCTTCTTTCTTCTTTTCAGCGGCACTCGACCATCACAGTCAGGCAACGAAGGTTGTGACCCATCTGCTACCTAGAGCGAGTGAGGTTGTAGAATGCACATCCTCTGTTTTTAAATTTATTGTTCCAGAGCTTATCCGAAGACTATTTGTAATGATAACTTTATTTGATAAATAAAGGGCACATTTAGATTAAAAAAAGGTCTAGGCATTCTCTAGAAGAACATAGAGCAAGTACTCCAAAGCATCTAAACATTTTTTTTCCAGGAATTTGGAAGCTCCCATCGCGTACCCTACAACTACAATCCCCGGAAGATGTGAACCTAGTGTACTGGTGCAGCTTGCCTGTTTACATAGCTTTCCGAAGCTGCAGAGTATATGCTTATGAAAAGTCGGTGCACAATATTCATAGCCACTGAAATTGAACCACAGAACAAGGAGCGGAGCATTCTGAGCTAACAAACACATATTCTTTCAATCATTTTCAGAAGTATGCTACCCCTCTGTCCAATTTTATAAGACACACTTCTTACTATTGAAATGTTAAAAAGCGTGACTTATAAAAGTGGACGGAGGAGTATCTATTACCAATGTTTATCAAATGCTTTGCTAATATGTTTCCCTACAAACGAACATACATATGTACACACGGTGAGGGGGTTCAGACTTCAGAGCACGACATGTAATCCCGAAAGAAATGGCTAGATGGTTAGGGGTGGAAAGTGGCAGATTCTTGTTGAAGAAATGGAAAACAGATATGGAAATATCCGCTTTAGGACGGAAATAGAAATGGATGTGAAAAATATTTAGATTTATTTGAGAAATGCGGTATACAGATAAAATGATGTTGCTAATTTTGCTATTTTAACCATGTAGCCAAGTATCCAACCAAAGAAAACTAGCATGTGGTCAAATGTATTTTTTTTCTGCGATCAAACATGAAACTATTGTGTATTCTATTACTCCCTCCGATACATAAAAAGTGTTGCTCATTTTATACTAAGTTGGTACAAACTTTGTACCAAGCGAGCGACATTTTTTTATGGATCGGGGGGAGTAGTATATTTATTTCACTACAGTTCTATACTTGACTCACTATACGGCACAATAATATTGTATTATTCTGTTGTATTTATATCCGTCCTGAATTGAGAAAGCATCTTATTCGCATCCTTATTCGAGTAGCTTCCATTCCACATTCGTATTTGACAACATATGTATTCATATTTATATATCTTTTGAAAATATGAAAATGGAAAAGGAAAGGGCACTATCCGATCAGATCCGTGCCATTAGATGAGTGTCTCTATGTAGGAACGTAATCTTGTAATTAAAAAGAAAAAATTCACGGGAGGGGGCGATGAGAGTGTGCAGGTGAACCCAAAGCTCTTCTAGAGAGGGGAACCTCAACTTTTGGTGGGGACTCAGCCTGGGCAGACATAAATGGAAACATATGTGGAAAACGTCTAGATTTTTATTTTAAAAAATGCAAATATGATATTGAATTTCAAAATAAATATGGATATTGATAGATATATCTATATCAAAATAAAATTATATAAGCCAAATTTAGTAATTCTAGCCCTATTTGCTAATTATCCAATCCAAGCAACCAACAAGTGATAGAATATATTTTTATATGATCAAATTTGAACTATTGCATACTATATTAGTATACATTTAGCATATATAGTAGTTGACTTCATATAAGACTTGAGTCTATTGTTTCATCATATTTGTATTCGTTAAGATTGAGAAAATATTCTATCCTTGTCTTTAATCGAGTATGCTCTGCATTCATATTCAACGTATTTATATGTGTATCTTTATTTATATTTGTTTTTAAAATATGAAAATGGAAGCCAAAAGAGCGTTATCTGATCCGTTTCGACCTCCTGTAAATGAGATTCTCTTTGTAGGAAATTAATCTTGTAATTAAAAAACAAGGAGTTGGCGAATGGGATTGACGAGAGTGGGTAATTTCATTAACTAAAAAAAACCAAAATCCACTTTTGCTACTACTTTCAACAAGAATAAAACCGTTACTACCATCTTGTCTACTCCGATTATCTCCTCATGAGCAGACCAGCGTGGTGAATTGGCGAGGAGGCTAGCGTTGATAGATGGAGCATTGAATGTTCTTTTTCAAGGAGGCAAAGTTTTATCTCAATATGTTTGAACACTCGATAAATTAAGGTGTATTTTGTTATTCACAATAATATTGTGCCAGCTTGTATGCTCAAGCTCTTATGGCGTGACCGGCTTCGCATCAACCACGCATCACTTATTTCTTGCTAACATGCACACATTAGTATTTTTATATTTGAGTAATCAATTTTTATTTTTTTGGTGTATTCCTAATTTGGTTTACAACTTTAAATACATATACTATTTGGGTCTTTTGACACTATGCCCACTAACATCCTCCTCGTCATGTTGGCTAGCTAGAACATTCACTTCTAGAATAAATGGTGTTGGACACTAACATGGCGAACTTGAAACTTCAAAAGATCGGTTTCATCATTATCTTATATTTCGTCAAAATCTGCAAAAGCTGTATCCCGATTTTGGTATGTGTTGATGAAACTATAATTTTATGTAGTTGACAGTACTTTCATTGTACTACCTACACTTCTGCGGGATCATCCCCGGTCCAAATACATGCATCGCACACGCTTTCCATCTTTTTAGATGGGCGACTCAAGGGGTTTTCAAAATATTTTTGGGTAATGAAGTTCCACGCGATGAACGGGTGACAGTATCGTTGATTCAGTCCAATTGTAGTAATATTTATTGAAGGCTTGGCAGTATTTTGCCTTGCAAAGATTCAGTCCAATTGTAGTAATATTTATTGAAAGCTTGACAGTATTTCGCCTTGCAAAGATTGATACCATGACGAAGATGTCCCCAAGGAGATTTCATGGTAATATTTATTAGCCATATAAGTTACTTTATCATTTCTTGGATAATTGATCAAAAGCAATGTATCTATATTATTGATCCAAAGCAATGTACCTATAATTATTATATGCGTTTTCTCAAAAAAAAAAATCGTAACGAAAATACATGAAATTACCCGTCAGGAGTCAAGGCACGAAGCAGACTAGCGTGGTGAATCCTCAAAACTCATGTATTGGATTCTGAATTATTTTGACCTCCGTATCGGGAGTCAAGGCAACGAAGCAACGCGGCAGTGCACTGTATATTACTCCCTCCGTTCATAAATATAAGATGTTCTAGTTAATGCTCATTGTTGTCTAGATACATACTTATATGAGTGAACATATACAGTAAAAGTTGTCTAGATACACATAGATATGTGTGAATGTGGAAAAAGGCTAAAACATCTTACATTTAGGAACGGAGGGAGTATTTCCAATGGGGGTGTGGGATACCCGACTGAGAGAATAAGCCCCCAGCTACAGTAGTTTGAGAGTCCGCCGCTTGCTACGAGTTCCGGCCTCCCCGGCCGCCGGCGCCTTTGCTGGTGGTTGTGGCGATGGTTTAGGATGCCGGCCCATCTCTAGTTTTAGCTTTAGCTTTGTTTTCTTACCTTTGTGTTGTTTCGGCTTGTTGCCGCAAGGGTTTCTGTCGCCGGAGTTCTCGAGCTGCTCCTGGCGTACGGCGGAGGTGGTGAGCTGGTTCGTCGAGCTCCAGAGGAAGGAGACGACGACTGACAGCGCTTCCTCGGCAACCCTCTCAATAAAGCTCATTTGTAGGGCTTTGGAGCTGAGAGTGCGGTGGTTGCTCCTTCTCTCTGCTTGTGCTCGTGGTGATGCACGGGAGGGAGACAAGGCTTCGTTGGCTCTTTGCTTCGAAGCTCGGCGGCGGAGGCGTGCGCGCGCTTCTGTGCACGCGACGGAAGCTACTGCAACTGGACGAGTACATCAACGCAGCGCACAGGGCGCCGGCGTTACGTGTGGCGATCGGAGCCGCTCCTTGCTGGGATCTCCTTCCCAGCCTTTCTTCCTCATGATGAGGATCTGGTTCGACTTCTGCTCGGGTTTCATCATCGGCGTAGCCCCAAGTGGCATGTTCCCCGTCGGCGGCGCGGATGCCTGGGCATGGAGGTATGTGAGGCGCAGCGGCGGCCGGACCCAGGTCCTGATTGCTTTTCCCACCAGCTTTTTAGGGTTCGGTTTGCATATTGTGAAGTCCTCCTTGTAATTACCCATTTGGATACATGGCTTCCACGTCACTTGGCCCCACAGCACCCGTCGCGGCGACCGCCAGGAAGCTTGGTGCCAACGTAACCCAACACGCGAAAAGAAAAGAGAAGAAAATGAGGGAAGTCATGAAGAGATCCAGACCCGTGGTGGACACAAACTTGGAGAGAACGTAACCAGGCCCAACCACGGCACGTGCAGCCTGTGCAGGAGCACGAACCGTATTATAAGATCCCACCACATCTAGCTACCACCTCCATCGTCAAAGTACATCGCCAACCGCTCCACCTCGAGCTTAGCCGCGTCCCCCCCCCACTAAACCCTACTCGCCGGCGACAGAGGTTTTCGCGAAGCCATCCGACAATGGCGTCCCGTAAGCCCCCGGCCGTCCCATCCTGTCTCGTTGATCAGATATTTTTGTGTTCTTCTCGTTCCGGATTAATCAATGTGTGACGCGAACGCGCCCTGGTGCTGCAGGTCTCAAGTTCGAGAACTCGTGCGAGGTCGGGGTCTTCGCGAGGCTCACCAACGCCTACTGCATCGTCCCGGCCGGTTGCGCCGAAAATTTCGTCAGGTTTGGCGTCTCTATCTACTAGTAGTACTACATCGGAGGCGATCCAAGGATATGAAATCGATGTTAATCGCGAGGTTTTCTGCTGCAGTGTATTTGAGGCCGAGCTGGCCGACGTCGTCCCGGTGGTGAAGGCATCCATCGGCGGCACGAGGATCGTGGGGAGGTTATGCGTCGGTGAGCAAGTGCCCTTGCATTCTTTTCCTCAATGACACCAACGTACAAGGACTGGCTGCTACGGCTTCCGAGTAATTCTGTGGCCGGTGTCTGAACTTGGGTGCTCACATGTTGCTGTTTCTGTGGCGAGCAGGTAACAAGAACGGGCTTCTTCTGCCAAACACCACCACCGACCAAGGTAAGGAAACCAACCCCAGCATCCGTACGCTACGCACTCTTCTGTCGCCAGTGACAGACATGACATGACATGGCTGCCGTTATATATCTCCACAGAGCTCCAGCACCTGAAGAACAGCCTGCCCGATCAGGTGGTCGTCCAGCGGGTCGACGAGCGCCTCTCTGCCCTCGGCAACTGCATTGCTTGCAATGACTGTTAGAATATATAACCATATTGTATTTGTATAGATATATGGTTGTATATGTGTAGTCTGTGTATAACTGTCCGTGTATTGTACGGTACGGACTCTAGCCTTGTACTCCTATATAATGAGCAATACAAGGCACCACAATGTGTGGTTTCCCAAATCTTACATGGTATCAGACGCAAAACCCTAAACCCTAGGCCTGCGCCGCCCCCACCTTCCGCCGCCGCCAGGAGACCACCGCCTCCGCGCGCCGTCGCCGCCCGCGTCTCCGCACGCCCGCGCCGCCCGCCGCACCTCCTCTCTGATGTCTCTCTCCGATGACGACGAAGCCGCCAAGGCCATCGCAGCAGCCAAGGAGCTCCAGGACGCCACCGACAAGGCCAAGGCCGAGGCCGCGGCCGCCTCCAAGCAGGTCGTCCTGCCCTCCCATGGCGCCGCCGCCTCCGGGTCGGGCTCGCAGCCCGGATCTTTCTCTCTGACCGCGCTGCATGCCTAGGCCGTCGGCCTCTCCTCCATCAAGGGGCACGTCCCCGTCGAGCTCGCGCTTGACACCGGCGTTCATCGCCGGTGGCGCACCTTCTTCCGCGCCGCCTGCCGCAAGTACGCCCTCCTGGATCACATCGACGCCGACGCCCCTGCTGCGCCGACCCCCGAGTGGTCCCTCCTCGACGCCACCGTCGTCTCATGGCTCTATGGGTCCGTCTCGCTCGGTATCCTCGACGCCGTCATGACGCCCGGTGACGATCCTCTCGCCGTCGCACTCTGGAACAACATCAATGGCCTCTTCAACGACCACAAGATCAACCGTCAGCTCCACCTCACGGCCGAGCTCGGCGACGTCAAGATGGGCGAGATGACCATGACCGACTATCTTCAGAAGGTCAAGTCGATCTCCGATGGGCTTGCTGATCTTGGCTCTCCCGTTGATGATGCGGAGATGGTGATCCATTGCCTCAACGGTCTCCCCGAGCAGTATGAGTCTGCAGCCGATCTCATCTCCCTTATGCCTGGGATCAGCTTCGAAAAGTGCCGCTCGCTCCTCTCGCTTCAGGATATGAAGCGGAAGAATCGCCGTGCTCGTAACACTGACACGGCGTTCGTCGCCAACACTGGTGCTCCTGCCAAGGGCAAGGGGAAGAACAAGAAGAAGGGACCTGCTAAAGACGCCGCCAAGGACGCCGCGCCCGCCACGGCGCCACCCGCGCCCTCCGCTGCGCCAACCGCCGCCACCCCTCCTTCCTGGCCGTCCCCGCAGTACCCCTGGAACGGCGCCATCCAGATGTGGCCCTACGGGGGCCAGGGCGGCATGCTCGGCCGCCACCAGCCCGCCTACGCCGCGCCTCCCAGCTACGCGCCGCGCCACGCGCCGTCGCCCCAGGCGTTCTACGCCCAGAACCCGTACGGCATCGCCCCGGCTCCTTACGCCTACGGGTACGCACCCGCTTATGGACACGGTGCCCCAGCATCTCCAGCACCCTCCTCGGCCTCGTGGGATCAGGCTGCGCTGATGAACCAGTTCCAGACTATGGGACTGCAAGCACCCACCAGGGAGTGGGTGATGGACACCGGCGCCTCCTCGCACTTCGCCTCGGATCCCGGTATGCTCAACTCCGTGTCTCCTCCTTCTCTCTCTCGACGTGCTGTCGTTGTCGGTAACGGTTCCACCCTTCCGATCACCGGTACCGGACATGCGCGTTTTCCTATTTCCACTTCTTCTCGTCCTTTGTACCTTCGTAATGTCTTAGTTGTTCCTGACATTGTCAAAAATCTCTTGTCTGTTCGTCAGTTCACTGTTGATAATCGTGTTTCCGTCGAATTTGACCCTCTTGGTTTTTCTGTGAAGGACCTGCAAACCAGGACCGAGATTCTTCGATGCAATAGCTTCGGAGCCCTCTACTCCATCCGCCCTTCATCCACCAGCCGGCCACACGCCCTCCTCGTTGTTGATTCTGCACTCTGGCATCGTCGGCTTGGGCACCCGGGGCGGCCTGTCATGGAGTCCTTAGCTCGTTCTTCCATTATTCCTAGGGAAAAGAATAAAAGTAGCTTATGTCAGGCTTGTCAATTAGGTCGTCATGTTCGTCTTCCGTTTTCTTCTACCCACCGTGTTACCACTACTCCGTTTCAAATAATTCATTGTGATTTGTGGACATCTCCTGTTGAGAGTATTTCTGGCTTTAAATATTATCTCGTGTGTCTCGATGATTTCACTCAGTATGCATGGGTTTATCCTCTGCGGGCTAAGTCAGAAGTTTTCTCACATCTGTCATCCCTTCACGCACTGGCACTCACCCAGTTTCGTGCGCGCTTACAGGCTATTCAGTGTGACAACGGTCGTGAGTTCGATAATTCCCTCCTCCATTCTTTTGCCCAAACCCATGGAATTGCACTCCGCTTTTCATGTCCATATACTTCGCAACAGAATGGTAAAGCTGAACGCATTATTCGCACTCTTAACGACATTACTCGCACGCTCCTTGTTCAGGCTAGCATGCCGCCTCGCTTCTGGGTTGAGGCACTTCACACAGCCGTTTTGTTGCATAATCGGCTGCCTTCTAAGGCAATCTCGGATCGTGTTCCCTTCCGTGCTTTACTTGGCGTGGATCCTGCATATGCTGGTCTTCGGGTTTTTGGATGTCTTTGCTACCCTAACACCACTGCCGTTGCGTCGCACAAGCTTGCGCCTCGCTCCGTCCCGTGTGTGTTCCTTGGGTATCCATCCCAGCATCATGGCTATCGATGCCTTGATCGCTCTACCCAAAAGATTATCATCTCCCGCCATGTCGTGTTCGATGAGTCCACCTTCCCCTTCGCCTCCACTCCATCCTCGTCATCTACTACTCCTACTCTGCATACCTATGATTTTTTGCAGGATACTGAGCAGCCGATGCCGTCGATGCCGTTCACCGTGCCCAGCACGGCACCACCCGCAGCGGACTCCACTGCAGCACCGCCGACCCCGCCACGGTCACCGTCTCCACGGTCGCCGTCGCCAGCGACCTCGCCACGGCACTCTGCCGCGGCTACGCCGCGCGTCGACACCCCTGCAGCGGCAGCCTGCCGCTCCCCAGCCACGGCAGCGCCGGCAACGGCCGCGCCAGTGGCTGCACCTTCTGCCGCTGCAGGCGTCCGCGCCTCCGCTGCGACCCCGCCACCCGCCGCGGCTCCGGCGCCCGTCGCTCCTGGTGCTGCGCCCGCGGCTGCACCACCGCCGCCTCGACGTGTGCGGGACCCGCCGCCACCGCCATCTCACACCATGCTCACTCGTGCCAAACAAGGAATTGTGCAACCCAAGACGATTTTTGATCTTCATGTTGAGGGATTATCTCCAATACCGAAGACCTATCGTGGTGCTCTCAAGGACCCGAACTGGCACTCAGCCATGGTTGAGGAGTACGGTGCTCTCCTCTCCAACAACACTTGGGACCTCGTTGATCCGCCTCGCAATGCTAACATCGTTACTGGCAAGTGGATCTATCGTCACAAGTTGAAGTCTGATGGTTCTTTGGAACGATACAAAGCTCGTTGGGTGCTCCGTGGATTTACTCAACGCGAAGGTATTGATTTTGATGAAACCTTCAGCCCTGTCGTCAAGCCAGCCACTATTCGCACGGTGCTCTCTCTTGCGTTATCTAGTGACTGGCCTATTCATCAGCTTGACGTCAAGAATGCGTTCCTCAATGGCACTCTCACTGAGACCGTGTACGCTCGCCAGCCTTCTGGGTTTACTGATCCCAAGTTCCCTGATAAGGTCTGTCGCCTCAACAAATCTCTCTATGGTTTAAAGCAGGCGCCTCGGGCATGGTTTCAACGGTTTGCCTCGTTCCTTGCATCGGTTGGGTTTATTGGCTCCAAGTCCGACAGCTCCTTGTTTGTCTATCGGCGCGGCGCTGACATGGCCTATCTTCTGCTCTATGTGGATGACATCATCCTGACTGCGTCCTCCTCAGCATTGTTGCACAGTTTGATTGCCTCTCTCCGTACTGAGTTCAGTATGACGGACATGGGCGATCTCCATTATTTTCTGGGCATCTCTGTGACACGCAGCAAGGACAGTCTGTTCCTCTCGCAGGAGAAGTATGCATTGGACCTTCTTGACAGAGCTGGCATGTTACAGTGCAAATCCATCTCTACTCCAGTTGATACTGCTTCCAAACTTTCAGCCAAGTCCAGTGATCCTGTTGCAGACCCAACCGAGTATCGCAGCATTGCAGGCGGTCTTCAGTACCTCACGTTTACTCGGCCAGACATCTCTTATGCCGTGCAGCAGATTTGTCTCCATATGCATGATCCTCGGGCTAATCATTTGCTTCTTGTCAAGCGTGTTCTTCGCTACATCCGCGGCACCACAGACTATGGTCTCACCTTGTTCCGACGCAGCTCACACAAGTTGACGGCCTATTCTGACGCTGATTGGGCTGGTTGCCCAGACACTCGACGGTCTACCTCAGGCTACTGTGTCTATCTCGGCGCTAATCTGGTGTCATGGTCTGCTAAGCGGCAGCACACGGTCTCTCGGTCCAGCGCCGAGGCTGAGTACAGGGCGGTTGCAAATGTGGTGGCTGAAACTTGTTGGTTACGGCAGCTTCTTCAGGAGCTTCATCGACCGGTGCCTGGTGCTACTGTGGTTTTCTGTGACAATGTTAGCTCCGTCTACATGACACAGAATCCGGTTCATCATCAGCGCACCAAACATGTGGAGATTGATCTACACTTCGTTCGTGATCGAGTCACCACAGGCGAGGTCCGGGTTCTACACGTTCCGAGTTCTTCCCAGTTTGCGGACATTTTTACGAAGGGACTACCATCACCTCTTTTCTTGGATTTTCGGGACAGTCTGAACATTCGTCGACGCCCGTTTGCGACTGAGGGAGGGTGTTAGAATATATAACCATATTGTATTTGTATAGATATATGGTTGTATATGTGTAGTCTGTGTATAACTGTCCGTGTATTGTACGGTACGGACTCTAGCCTTGTACTCCTATATAATGAGCAATACAAGGCACCACAATGTGTGGTTTCCCAAATCTTACAATGACCATGTCGCCCTCACAAACCCAGATCTCAACAAGGCAAGTACAGTAGCTCTCTTCTTTCCCCTCCGCACAGAGACGACCCACCGACGATGATCATCTGAATGGTGATAGTACAAGAGATGGACACTTATCTGGCATGGGTGCATGTTTTGTCTGTCGCAGGAAACCGAGGAGATCATAGGAGACGTTCTTGGAGTGGAGGTGTTCAGGCAAACTATCGCAGGGAACATCCTCGTCGGCAGCTTCTGCGCCTTCTCCAACAAAGGGGGACTTGTAAGCTCATCACACCAGCTACGAGGGAAAACATAATCTGCTCTCACACTGCTGGCCCGTTCCTGGTTTCTCAAACTTGTCAAACTGTAGGTTCACCCGCGGACGTCGGTGGAGGACCTGGATGAGCTTTCCACGCTGCTGCAGGTGCCCCTCGTCGCCGGCACTGTCAACCGGGGGAGCGATGTCATCGCCGCCGGCATGGCGGTCAACGACTGGGCGGCCTTCTGCGGCTCGGACACCACCGCCACTGAGCTCTCGGTGGTGGAGAGCGTCTTCAGGCTGCGGGACG
The DNA here is from genome assembly GCA_028641055.1 of Alopecurus myosuroides. NCBI lineage: Eukaryota > Viridiplantae > Streptophyta > Magnoliopsida > Poales > Poaceae > Alopecurus > Alopecurus myosuroides. The sequence goes on from CM054058.1 coordinate 354,566,567, forward strand.
GACGGCCAGGGGCGCTCGGCGCCGATGTCAGGAAATCCTTGGTTGAAAGCTGCTATTTGTAAGGCTCCTGCTTGAGTTTTGCCTTGTTAGGGGGTAGTTGCCGCCATGATTTCTCCCTTGGTGTATCTCTGTTTCTTCGCACTGTGTGAGCCCTGCCGTGAAGATGTGTACTGAGATCATGTACTTTGGGAATCAGGAAAGCTTTTTGCCGGTCAATTTGTAGCATTAAGCAAAGAATAATGGATCTTAGAGCATCCACAATGGGCAGCGCTTATAGAGACGCCTAAGAGAGAGAAAATTAATATCAGAAAATATAATTACGAGCTTTGCGTCGGTGTCGACAACGCGCTGGGCGCTTAATCCATACTGGGCTCCTGGCTGGCCGAGCCCCAGGCGTCTCCGTTTCCTACATAGCGAAGGAAAAAAAAAGAAAATAGCATCGAGCGATTCTTTTAGCGACCGGCGCCCAGGATCACTGTCCTAACTGCCGGGCCAGCCGGGATTTAGATCCTGGCGTCGGGGCGCAGGCACCGCGCTGTGGAAGCTCTTAGGACAAATCCTTCATTTTTCAATCCATTGTTACAAAGTAGCATGTATAACTAGCAAATTCTACAGACTTAGTAGTAAACGTGCACACCAAAATGAAGAGGAACAAATTGCTACTTCCCTCCGTTCAAAAATACACGACTAATATTTGTCTAGATATGGATGTACGTAGACACGTCTAGATATGGATGTACGTAGACACTAAAACATGTATTTAATACTCCCTCCGTCTCAAAATAATTGTCTCGAACTTAGACAAAAGTAGATGTATCTAGACATATTCTAGTGTAAGATACATCACTTTTGTCAAAGTTTGAGACAATTAATTTGAGACGGAGGGAGTTTATGAACGGAGGGAGTAAACACTAGCCAAAAATGGTGCTAATTCCTGTGTTGCAGGATAGTGTTTTCTTTTTTAATCGATTGTTGCAAAGGGAGGTAGCAGAGACTAATGCTTCTACATCCATCGTTAAAGCATCGGCAGGGAATTCCCATCGAATGGACCGTCAGTCCTTCAAACAGGTCAGAGACAGACATAACTGAGGGATCAACACAAATAAAATTTCTAGGGCAGCAGCTTCAATATATCTATTCCTGGCAGAAGTTCACTAATGCATAAGAATCCAAATGCAAAACACACACACTATTAGTTCGTTACAAGACCAAGACATTATTATCTCATCATATACTTTAGTAGAAACCCATAAACAGCAAATGTATTGCATAGCACAAAGATGAAGCTATCTGCATCCCAGATCCTACTCAAGCATGTCAGTTAATGTCTTCTTCTTGTCGAATGGATCAGTAGCAGCAAGTAAACCTGCGATGGCACTGTTGGGGAAAATGTTATCAGCCTTCATCCTCTCTCTAAATCCATACACAGGGGCCTTTGCATGCAAGTATGCATGAAGCAGCAACTGGTACTGTCTAATCCTACCACTATAACCCATCTGCCGCAACTTGTTGAACACCTTTTCCGAATTGTGGATGTCTCCTTTCTTCGAATAACTATCAAGCAACATCAGGTATGAGCTGTACTGAGGTTTCATCCTGTTTCTCTGAGACAGCTTGTACAGTATAGATTCAGCTTTATCCACCTCTCCAGCGTCCACATAGAGCTTCACGAGTGAATCCAATGCCGAGATCCCTATTTTGATACCATTCTCCTCCATCCGCTTTCCTAGCTCCTTACCCTTGTCCAAAAGGTTATGATTGGCATACACCTTCATCAAAGCATTGTAGAATTTGGAAGAGAGCGTTTTCCATGTCGCCAAAATATTCTCAAAGATTTTCTCAGCCTTCTCAACATCTCCAAGCCTACCAAAAGCATCTATAGCAGACAAGCACTCATCTACACGAGGATTTGCCTCACACACCTGCCAAATCCTCTCGACATCGTCCTTTTTTCCAAGAAAACCATACAAAGGTAATAAAACCTTGCAAGCAGTGCGGTTTCCCTTGATATCATCACCCTCCATTGTCTCCAAAATTGGTTCAGCTTTCTCTCGTTGACCACCAAATATGTAGTGTTTTGCCATTGTGGCTTGAAGCAGAAGATCTGGCTCAACACCTTCTGCTTGCATTGACTGAACAACTTTTTCCATGCCTTCAAAATCTCTTGCAGCGCCTTTAGTGTCTATAAGGAGCTTATAAGTGAAGAGGGATGGTTTCACATTCTCCTTTTCCATCATTGCAAGAACATCAGCTATCTTCTTCCTGTCCACCCTTTTGTACAGTAACAGAAGCTGATTGATAGCAAATACTGTAACTGGGAATCCCAGATCCTTCATCTTGTTGAAGACTTCTTCTGACTTTCTTACATGCATTTCAGCCACACAATTAGCTAAGAGAGTTCTGTATACAATCTCACCCCTGTGAGATGCAGGAATATCATCAATATACTTTTCAGCTCTGTAAACACCATGGACTTTAGCCACCAAATCAAGGCGTGAAGCATAATCACGTTCTACAAGATCAATTTGTTTGGATTCTTCAATCCATTCCAGGAGCTGCGTACAGGTAGTGAAAAAATTATCCTCTGAGTTAAACAACAAACATGCCAAAACAAGCCAGAAAAATGAAAGAACAGTCAAATATTCTCATGACAATATACACCAATAGTTAAAACATATAAATAGGTGGTGATCACACAGCAAAAGGCTGTGCACTACATGTTATTGTTCACCAAACAGTAATTCTACAGCCATGAATAATCAATAATAGGCATCCTATAAACATGGTAAGAAAAAAAACATTCCAAGTACAAACACGTTCAGTACCAAGGTTATCTTGATTTCATTATTTTTTATAAGCCAGAGAATGATGTGACTGTACCCATAATATCACCAAAATAAATTTAATTTTAAGAATTTTCAATATATACACCAATAGTTAAACATATAAATAGGTGGTAATCCACACAGCAAAATGCTATTCACAACATGTTATTGTTCACCAAACAGTAATTATAGTGTACAGCCATGAATAATCAATAATAGGATCCTATAAACATGTGAAGAAAAAAAACATTCCAAGTACAAACACGTTCAGTACCAAGGTTATCTTGATTTCATTATTTTTTAAGCCAGAGAATGATGTGAGTGTACGCATAATATCACCAAAACAATTTTTATTTTAAGAATTTTCAATCATGGAAAAACAGATGAAAAAATTGTACAGGGTAAGTACCTGCAATCCTTTGGCATAGAACCTACGCTTCCTAAGGTTCAAAATGACATAAAAGACATCACTTCTATCAAATTTATTGCCACCATCAACCCATTTCTTCAGTGTTGCGGGAATATCGTTCCTTGGAGCATCCAACATAACTTTTAGAAGGGGACACTGGGAGGCCTTCTTCATTGTCTCCTTCACAGGTTTTGCATCAGCATCAACTTCTAACGAGTCAGTTTCATCAACAGCATCCTCATCAGAACTCTCATCCGATGTTAACTCTGCTTCCTTTTTATCAGCTTCCGGTGGGACTTCCAAATCAGAAAACCCATCCTCCAAATCATCATCTTTGTCACCAGAATTTTGCCCAGCCTGAGAAGAGAAACTCCTACCCCACATGGACCTGCTAGATGAGAACGATGATCGGCAGGCTGGTGGCTTTGGCTGACGGCAGCAACAAGATTTCTGGCAACCCAGCTCACAGTGTTCTTCTGCAGTCTTCGTGTCAGAACTTAGCAGTACCTCAAGACTTGCACAACCACGGACACTTGCAACTTGGCGGGCACTGACCCTGAATCAGAAGCAAACAGTCAGCCACGCCACTTATCAGAATTAAACAGTGTATTGCAACAAAAAAAAAAAAGCTGTGCAGTCCTGAGAAAGCATTCACAGAAAATTATAACGTGTACTATATCTGGTTCGCTTCTTGAAACGTGAGCACAAAATTGGACATCAAGTAAAATAAACAAGTTGATCAGTTCGTCGTGCAAACGCATCTACACAAAAAAGAAATAGGAAATCTTAAGGCGTCAGGTATCCAACAACATCGCACCGAAGCAGAGTCTCAAGGTGAGACCTGCAATTTCCTACTTCAAAACAAATAAATGGAATAATCAATCCAACAAAGGTGCGACCTTTCCCCAGGGTGATGCTTGCTATCACGGCATAGTAACTCGGCATCGCACTGTTCCGGCCCGAGAACCCAAATCGAAGCAACTAAATAAGAACGGATTTGTTCGGCGTCACCGCTACGAGATAAAACACTGCGAATGGAACGGATCACGGACCAGAATCGCCGCTAAAGACAGCGATCCATCAACCAGACAACGCCCTTTGAAACCTAATCCGAGACCCGTGGCGGGGAAAGGTGGTACCTGAGGGGGTTGCCGGCTCTGCGGAGCGCCCACATGGCGGCGGCGCGGGGATTCCTGCTCGGTGGCGGCGGAGCGGAAGTATGAGGCGGCGGAGCGGGGAAAGAAGCAAAGGAGGACGGCGGCTAAACCCTAGCGGAAGAGGTTTTGCCGTTTTGGTAGCGGGGAGAGGGGGAGGGGAACCTAAAACCCTAGGGCGATGAGGAGAATGGAGGCGCGGCTCCGCGACTTTCGGTGGTACAGTTTTAGATGGCAGCGCAGGTGCGCTCGTTAGTCGATAGAGCGCCCACTTTTCTTTTTTTTTTTTGGAAAGAAGTGCCTATGTGATTAGTTTTTTTTTATATAACTATAACTTTGTAACTTTCGAGTTGAGTAGCGGAATTAAAATCCCTTTTCAGTTTTAGAATCCTCGTGATTAAATATTCAAAACTAGATCTCGTATGTACATGTTTCGATAAAAAAAAATATGAGCAACTTTTGTTCACGAAGAAGCAATTTTGTTGCGCTACAAAGCAACTTTCTGGGAGACGAAAAAACCAAATTGGGAACATTGATAGGCAATTTTGCAGCAATACCGAGCAAATTTTATGGGATGCTAGTCAACGAATCGACATAATTGACCAAGTATTATATGATGCTAGACAAAAAAAATTGAGAGGATTGAGCAACTTTTATAGAATGATGGGCAACAAATCGACATATTTGAGCAAGTACTATATGATGTTAGACAACAAATTGACAGAATTGAGCAATTTGATGTTGGGCAACGAATCGATATAATTGAGCAAATACTACGTGATGTTAGACAGAAAGTTGATAGGATTGCACAACTTCTGTAGGATGTTGGGCAATAAATCGACATAATTGAACGAATACTATATAATGTTAGACAACAAACTGAAAGAATTATGCAACTTAATATTGGGCAAAGAATCGACATAATTGAGCAAACAATATATGATGTTAGACAACAAAATGATAGGATTGAGTAAGTAATATAGAATATCTATCTATCTACTACCTAAAAAGAAAATTTGGTTCTGTCGTCTGCCACTCCGCGCATTACGTCGTCCGCTTCGTCGCGCTCCTTCCACGCTCCCATGATCCCATCCTTCGTCGTCGTGCGCCCACTCTGGTCCCACCAAACAGAAACGGTGTCTACCCCATCCCCGCACGCACGAATCTACCCTCTTCTCTCTCCTCTCGCAACCAGCCGCCTCTCTCACATGTCAAGTCTTCTCCTTCAACGCCTCCACACACATCGGCCGATCGCGCTGATTCGGTCGTCACCGCCTCCATCTGGACTGTCCCAGTCCTCCACTGCACGCGTCGGGGGGAACGGAGGTCTGGCGCCCTCCCCAGATCGCAAGCAGGAGCAGCATCACCGAGGCATGGAGACCCCAGATCTCGAGCAGGAGCAGCAGCGTGGAGGCATGGAGGCCCCAAATCGTGAGCAGGAGCGGCAGCACGGAGGCATGGAGGTTAGGGTCTGGGCATAGGTGCCCGAGATCTTGGAACGGAGGCCCGGATCCGACCTCCACCTGTCGTTCGTCAAGGTTGACGATAGCGAGGACGACGACCTCGGGGAGGCTTACAGCATGGAGGGCTTCCCCATCCCCCTCTTCTTCGTCGACGACATCCACGATCCCTCCACAGCAACGCCTAACATTCAATGTATGTTTTTCTTTAAAAAAAACATGGTCTACATTCGTACGATGGTCATTTGGCTTGTGTGAAATCACGCACGGTTGTTGAATAGACTATGTTCTGGTTTTTTCAATCTAATTCACGCTTTCCTTTCATGTCATAGATGATGTTCGATAGCATGGTCAGAACCCTCCCGATCTCAGGATGACGATGACGGCCGCCTCGGGTGTTTCTCAGGACGAAGTGGTATCCTTTTAGGGTTGACGTATCGGGGGTATAAATAGGCGAAAGGGCAAAGGCGGTGGAGGCCTGGGGGCCACACCACCCCATGGCGCGGCTAGGGGGTGCACCGCCATATGGTGTGGCCCCCCTCCGGTGCTCTTCGGGACTCCGTGGAACCTTCGGGAATTCTAGGACCTCCAGACTTCGGATTTTCCAATTCCGAGAATATTTCCAGAACAACTTTTCTGAAACTAAAAACAGCAGAAAATAGGGAACTGGCTCTGTGGCATCTTGTCTAGACCAATCACATTTATCTCAAGACGTGTAAGAAGGCATTCCTTGTGGGATAATGCATATGCAACAACATTTTCTTTACTCTTTTGTATTTGATGACATAAGGGAAAGATTCAATAAATTCTACCCACTTAGCATGTATTTTGTTTAAATTAGCTTGACTCTTCAAATATTTCAACAATACATGATCGAAATGGATTACAAATTCTTTAGGCTAAAGGTAGGGTTGCCAAACTTCCAAAACTCGAACCAAAGCGAGAAGCTCTTTGTCATAAATGGGATAGTTTAATCTAGCACCATCTAGTTTCTCGTTATGATAGGCCACAGGACGTCCATTTTGCATAAGAATGCCACCAATTCATACTCCACTAGCTTCACACTCAATTTCAAATATTTTTCAAAGTCCGGTAAAACAAGCAAATGAGCTCCGGTTAAGCGCTTCTTGAGAGTGTCAAAGGCTTTTTGTTGAGCATTGCCTCAAACAAACATTACATTTTTCTTTGTAAGCTCGTTTAAAGGGCAATCAATGGTAGAAAAATATTTCACAAAACGGTGATAGAAACCGGCAAGGCCATGGAACAGCCTTATTTCACCCACAAAAGCAGGGTTATGCCAATTTTAATTGCCTCAAGTTTCTTGTTATCAACTTCAATTTCATTTGAAGAAACCACAAAAATACAAGCTTGTCGGTAAAAAAAATGCATTTGGGAAGATTGGTATTTTTTTTTGCTTTGCGAAGGGCCAACAACACTTGTGAAACATGTTCAAGGTGGTTCTCCAAAGATTTGTTATAGATAAGAATGTCGTCAAAGTAAACAACGGCAAATTCGCCAATAAAGACACGCAAAAATTCGTTCATAAGACGCATAAATGTTGAAGGAGCATTGGAACCAAAGGGAATGACAAGCCATTCATAGATACCAAGTTTAGTTTTGAAGGCGGCTTTCCATTCATCACCTATGCTCATACAAATTTGATGGTATCCACTTTTAAGGTCAAATTTGACAAGTTAGTGGCACCACACAGTTCATCTACCATGTCATCTAGTCTAGAAGTGGGATGTTGATACCTAACGGTGATAGCATTTATAGGTCTACAATCCATACACATACAGAGAGTATCATCTTGTTTAGGCACAAGTATAACCGGGACGACACAAGGACTAAGAGACTCATGAATAAAACCTTTATCGAGAAGTTCTTGTATTTATCATTCGATTTCCTTGGTCTCTTCGGGGTATGGAGCATGATTTAGAAGAGGAGCACCCGGTATGAGGTCTATGAGGTGCAAGATTCCTCAAAGAGGAGGTAAGCCCGATGTTAGTTCTTCGGGAAATACATCCTCAAATTCCTCGCCCCCTCCGGCGCTACCCCTTCTCTGTTTTCTGTTTGAAACTTTTCCGGAACCCTGTGACCCCTATAGATAAAATCATCGACCTTATATAACGATGTCAGAAATATATTCCCGACATCCTGGGACATCTCATGCCCCCCTTGCACTTGCTCTGTAAAGCGTGCATCCTCGTTCTCTCTCTTAGAAAAATCGTGGAATAAATCTCGGTAGTAATAGAAACTATTTCTATCACTCTAGGACATCTAATGACCTCAATATAAATTCTCTCCGAAATATAAAATATATCTATCACACATAAACACCATTCCTATGATACTCCTTGTTGATCCGGACCTACTGATATACACATAAACCAGCCCTAACTTAAGTGTGTTACCTCTATAGGTTCGATAGTGTGTGGACATGAAACTAGAAACTATTTCCTTTTCAATAATCAATAGCAGGTCCATGAACACCCATAATTACTCCCACATAATATAAGAATAAACTTCTGAAATCATCTTACCCAAGACTATGGATTCTGGTATTGTCGTGAAACAATATTTGGTTCACTAAACCTCTGTCGATCTCATGCTTGTAAGCTTCCTTTTACTCGTTACTCGATCTCATCCCGGAGGAGGGCATGGTGGTGTAGACCCCTCCGGTGATCAATTCCCCTCCCGGCAGGGTGCCGGGGAGAGCTCTAGAACCCTCCCGATCTCGGGATAACGATGACGGCGGCCTCGAGAGTTTCTCGGGACGAAGTGGTATCCTTTTAGGGTTGACGTATCGGGGGTTATAAATAGGCGAAAGAGCAAAGGCCGTGGAGGCCTAGGGGCCCAGACCACCCCATGGCATGGCCAGGGGCACGCCGCCCTATGGTGTGTCCCCCCTCCGGGCCTCTTCGGGACTCCATGGAACCTTCGGGTATTCTAGGACCTCCGGACTTCGAATTTTCCAATTCCGAGAATATTTCCAGAACAACTTCACTGAAACTAAAAACAGCAGAAAATAGGGAACTGGCTCTATGGTATCTTGTCAATAGGTTAGTCCGGAAAATCGATAAAAATGGCATAAAGTGTATAGCAAATATGTGGGAAACAATAAGAAAACAACATGGAAAAAAATCGATAAAAGTTTCTGATGTTCCATGTTGTTTTCTTATTGTTTCCCACATGTTTGCTATACACTTTATGCCATTTTTATTGATTTTCCTGCCTAACCTATTGACAAGATGCCACAGAGCCAGTTCACCGTTTTCTGCAGTTTTTAGTTTCAGAAAAGTTGTTCTAGAAATATTCTCGGAATTGGAAAATTCGAAACCCGAAAGTCTTAGAATTCCCGAAGGTTCCACGGAGTCCCAAAGAGACCCGAAGGGGGCCTCAGGGGGGGCACACCATAAGGCGGCGCGCCCCCTCTGGCTGCGCCGGGGGGTGGTGTGGGGCCCCCCGGGGCTCCACCGCCTCTGCCCTTTCGCCTATTTAATCCCCTCAAGACATAAACCCTAGAGATATCCCACTTTTTTCCGAGAAACACCCGAGGCCGCCGTCACCGTCATCCCGAGATCAAGAGGGTTCTGGAGCTCTCCCCGGCACCCTGTCGGAGGGGAGATCATCACCAGAGGGGTCTACACCACCATGCCCTCCTCCGAAGTGATGCGTGAGTAGTTCATCCCTGGACTACAGGTCCATAGCGGTAGCTAGATGGTTGTTCTCTCCACTTTGTACCTCATGTTTAGATCTTGTGAGCTGCCTATCATGATCGAGATCATCTTTATGTAATGCTACATGTTGTGTTTGCTGGGATCTGATGAATGTTGAATGTTATGTCTTCTGATTATCAATCTATCATGTTATCTTCATGCTTATGTTATTTATGATCTTGCATGCTCTCCGTTATTAGTAGATGCTCTGGCCAAGTAGATGCTAGTAACTCCAAGAGGGAGTATTTATGCTCGATAGTGGGTTCATGCCTCCTTTTCATCCGTGCTCGAGTGACAGAAACGTGACGGATGGAGGATGTGTTGTTGCCATTAGGGAGAAAACAACAATGCTTTGTCTAAGCAATGACGCTCATGATCCTTTGGCGTATTTGGCACGCCCACAATGAGATGACTCACGAAAAACCGTGTCCCCCCATTGTGGGCTCAAAACGGTTCCTGATCAGCTACTTTGATTCCCTGCTGATGTTAAAACAATTCCCGGATGCAGACGTGGGGAAGGGTAAAATGGTTATTGACCATGATCAGGGCTTTAAGAGGACACCCAGTAGCACTGACGGGTGCCAGAAGAACAGACAGAAGTGGATTCCACCAAAACCAGGTGAGGCAAAGATGAATGTGGACGGAGCTTTCTCCATGGATGGTCGCGCAGGTATCGGCATGGTCCTCCGTGACCATAAGGGGGAGGTCATCCTCTCGGCTTGCAGCAAGCTAAACAGCTGCAACGACGCGACGGAAGCGGAACTCCGAGCCATTGAGGAGGGAACAAAATTATCTATGTTATGGACGTCGATGAATGTCACAGTGGAGACGGATTGTTCTGAGGCGATCGAACTAATAAAGGAGGGCACCCCAAATACTTCCATCCATGCCTTTAGGATTAATGCTATTAGAGAAAATCTGAGGGAAATAAACACTGTCATAGCTAGAGTTGGTAGAATGGCAAATATTGTCAGCCATGAACTAGCAAGACTAGGTAGGGTTTATGCCAGAACGGCCTTATGGCCTGGGAGCTTCCCCGTGGAGCTCTCCAAAGCTGTAATGTCTGAATGTAACCCTGCCTCTGATTAATGAAAGTTTGTTTCCCCCACAAAAAAAGGATGATTTTATTGTTTACATTACACACTTTGCTTACTGCAATTATCTGTTCCATGCAACTTAATACCCAACGTTTGTTCGGATGATATTCGGAGGGTGGATTTCTAGTCATAGATGCAGTTGGATAACGGTCTATGTATTTTGTTGTAATGCCCTCATGAATCACATAGTAATCTTTATGTCTTGCATATGCACTACGGTGCAGCCTTCATTTCTGTCAATTGCCTAGCTGTAATTTATTCACCATACATGTTATTTATCTTTCACAGAGAGACACCACTAGTGAACTGTGGACCCCGATCCTTTTTCCTCATACTGATAAAACACCTACTGCTTTCATACTGCTCTCATATTGTTACTACTGTTTCCCTACTGTTTTCCAAACCATACGTTTAACTTCTTTGTGTTCAGCAAAACCGGTGAGATTGACAACCTCACTGCTACGTTGGGACAAAGTGATTTGATTGTGTTGTGTAGGTTCCACGTTGCTGCTGAACCGGTAGTGCGCCCTGCCACCTCAGCTGCATCAACCTTCATAGATTGCTTGTCCTCCTACTGGTCGATTCAACCTTGCTTTCTTTTCTGAGGGAAAACTTGCTGCTGCACTCTTCACACCTTGCACTTGGGGTCTACCAACGTTAGTAATCACATCCCCAAGCTTAGTTCCTACTCGTCCTCGAGTAGGTAAACGATAAAAACACATAATTTCTGAGGTGACATGCTACCAACATAAACTTGATCATCAAAAATGTAAAAGCATAAGTAAGTTGAGATCATAGAACTTCAACACAAGCATGATCAATAGAATTTTAACAATAAAGCATAGCAATCACCTTGCATCATGAGAAGTAACACAAATAAAAGACAAAACATGGATAACAATGCAACGAAAGATATACGTTTGTTTCAAGCATAGAGATCACATGGTAAAGGGATATTTCGCTAGTCCTTAAGAGTGGGGCAAAACATAAATGCCAGAACACCTTCAAAGTTCACGAGGAAGACTAGAACAAATAATTAGAGAACAAGCAATAACACATCATGAATCAGTTAATAGTGTTTTGGGGACAAATGCACATAAAACTCAGAATGGCAACTATGCTCTCTCAACTGTGCATAAAGTTAGAAGATGGAGACTCAACATAAAAGTAAAAGAAATGCCCTTCGCAGAGGTAAGCGGGGATAAACTCATGTGCTAGAGATTTTATTTTATTAAACAGAAAACATTTTTAAGAGAGATGTATGCTTATGTCAAAGAATGGTAAATAGAAAATACAGTACGTCACAAGCCAACTAGACTTCACAAGAGCGGCTCCCATAGAAGGACGCATCTGGGTAGAAGGTCATCCCTCTTTCTATTTTGTTTACACAATTATGCTTTGACTGATAAATCAGGGGCAAAAATAGTGAAGAGAATTTGTTGTATTACTTTGGGGCTGGGCACCCCGCTGCCAGCTCTTCTATCAATTGGATAAGAGGATTAAGCCACTAATCCAGGGTGTGAAAGTCCAATCAACAAGTGAGATAAAGATTCTCTATTTACGTCTTCATGAGGTAAAATAGGAGCACAAAACAGAAGTAATTTTGAAAGTTCTAAAGGTAACACATGAGTAATTTAATCTGGAGTGGCGGTTAAATACCACACGTAGGTAGGTATGGTGGACACTTTTGGGAAAAAATGGTTTTTGGGAGTTGGATGCACGAGTAGAGCTAATACTCAGTACAGGTGGAGGCTAGCAAAGACTGGGAGCGACAAATCAAGAGAGCAATAATGGACATAATAATGCATAGCGACATAAACATCATTAATCAAAGCATAAGTGATACTACAAGTTCAACAACTAAATTATCATAGATTCTATAAGTGACTGGTTCATAGTCATAAACATGGTGTGAGCATGCGCCAAGTCAACCAAATAAAACATTCAAAGGAGAACACCACAAATTTATGCTTCAAAATGACAAGAACAACTCATGCTTCTTTCAATGGCACATTAAACACTCTCAGCTATTTGAGACAAATCATGCTACTAAATAACCACTAGGCTTTAGAATTAAAATAAAATCTAGCATGATATGAAAAAGTCTAGCTACGGTCTATACAAGCTTCTATTTGCACCGTTATAAATTCTACTACATGAAGCAATTTCTTTTCCCAACAAGCACCATACAAAACATGTTTTAACAAAAACTCTATAAATTCTACAGCAAGTAAACATGAGAGTACTCACATAAAACTACTAAAACTAACGGCTCTAAACAAGAGATGCAATGAAAACAAGAGCTAAACAGGAATTTTGCAGCAACTAGAAGAAAAACTAAGAATACGAGCATAACGAGTATTCAAACGAAAAAGCGGAGCGTGTCTCTCTCCCAAACAAGGAATGCTAGGGTCCAAATATATTATTGCAGCAAGTAAAACAAAAGAAAAACAAACAGACGCTCTAAGTAAACTTCATATGATGTGACCAAATAAAAATATAGTTTCACTAGAAGTGACTTGATAGATTGTTGATGAAGAAGGGGATGCCCAAGATTAGATGTTTGAGTATTCTAAAAATATACTTGGATGAAGCACGGGGGAATCCACAAGCTTTGACCTTGCACTCTTCTTGATCACATATATCACCTCTTCTCTTGATCCTTGAAAACTTCCTTCACACCACACTCAAACAGTAATTCGCATTAGAGGGTTAGTGCAACAACTAAAAATCCATGGGTTCTGTATGGCACAAGTGATATTGATACCTTTAAACATTGGATACAGACACTAATGTTTCGTGAAGCAAAGAAATCCACTTGACATCACAAAAGAGCAAATGCAAGAAAAATGGCAGAATCTATCAAAACCAGAACTGTCTGTAAAGAAGAATTTTTTCGAGGCACTTACATTGCTCAGATCGAAAAACTTAAAGAGCAAAAAAGTTGCGGAATTAGCTGTGGAAAAAGTACAAAAAAAATCAGATCATCCTGATCTTACTAGATTTTATACGATTTTTACGGTGGACAGCAGAATCTGTTTCCTGCGTAGAAATCCGAAAACCAACTTGAACTCTCGTGAGAAATCTTACTTGGCACTACTAAAACATGAAAATAAAGATAAAAATGAGTTTCTAAATAAGTATACAACCCCTTGACTCAAAGAAAACAGAGAAAAACAAAGCAAAAATAAAACCATTGGTTATCTCCCAAGAAGTGCTTTTCTTTAACGCCTATTAGCTAGGCATGATAATTTGAGAAGATGCTCATATGAGAAATATTAATTGAAGCAAAAGAGAGCATCAAGAAGCAAATATAAAACAAATTTAAGTCTAGCCCACTTCCTATGAAAAAGAATCTTGTAGAAAAACAAGTCAATAAAGCACAAAGTGGCTAGCATAGGAAGACAAAATAAGTGCAAATTCAAAAATTTCAACATGGAGAGGGGAAATTTGATGTTGTTGAGATGCATAAAAGTATTTTTCCCTCTCTCATAATAACTTTCAATAGCATCATGAATAAAATTAACAATATAGCTATCACAAGAAACATTCTTATCATGAGCCACATGCATAAAAGAATTATTACTCTCCACATAAGCATAGTCATTCTTATTAATAGCAGTGGGAGGAAATTCAACAAAATAGCTATCATTATCATTCTCATCACCATAATCATAAAATATAGGAGGCATATTGCAATCATAATTAATTTTCTCCTCAATAGTAGGTGGACTGAAAATATCATAATCATTATAATCATCATAAAGAACTCCAACATGATAGACAAGTTGTATATTAGGAGATGGTTTTGGGTAATCCCTCCATAACTATGACAAGTTTCATAAGGATAATTGTAATCTTAGACTATGTTATAACATCTTTTATAATAGTTATCAAAGACTTGAGGCATAGTATCATCATAGGCAATAGAATAGTTATCTTTCAAAGTGCATTCATTTGTAAACATATCATCATTTTTACTAGAAAGAGATGCATAAAGCATATCATCAGTAGCAAAAGGATTTTCAAACACATCATCCACGATCTCAGAGCTTTCTATATCATCATTGTAAGGGACATGGATGGTACTAATAGTACAACAATTATCATCATTTTCAGAATTGGTACCAAGGATATTTTCAATATCAAAAGTAGTGTGTTTCTCCCAATCATGATCAATTTCATAAATAACAGGTATAGGAAAATCATCGATTTCAGACTCATCAAAAACTATAATAGGAGCAACATGCTTAGGGGTAGATACCATTGCCTCTCTCCTTTTAATCCTCTTCTTCTTCTCTATAGGAGGGAGAGGCTTGAAAGGAAGCTTCTCCACATACCATGGTTTATAACAATAGAAAGAACTTTGGAGGATTCCTCCTCTTCATTAATAAGATGAAAACAAATATTAGCCTTGTCCTATTTGGGCAAAGTCTCCTCTTTTATAATATTTTGTATGTAAGTATTTGTGTGGCAATTATTAACACAATAAATATGACAACCATGCATGACACTATTCATATCAAGAGCACTCATATCTACCAAAGAAGTTTTTCTTGATAACTCTCCACACTCCAAAAATAATGTAAGTTCATCATGCTCATTAGGAGTTATCATGTCATCACAATATAAACTTCTAGTATTCGAATAGCTATTACAGCCTGAGCATTGAAAATTGAAATGACCCACTTTACAACAAAGTTCACAAATAAAAGGATAGAGGGCACAAACTTTTTTTACCAAGATCATCTAAAGCCCTGTCCCACTTTCTAGTTTTTTCATTCCTATGATGGATGCAATATTTTTCTTTGGTTTGATTCTTTTCACAAGGTCTAAGTGCTCCACAAAAATTAACATGCTTATAAGAAATAGTACTTTCAGAAGTTTGAGCACGTTCATTGCAATCATTAATAACAGTTTCATTTTTCATGCAAGTGTCTTTAAAAGTTTCATGATGTATGTCCCCATTTGATTTAGGAACATTAATATAAGAAGCAAAGGATCTATACCAACCAACAATCATTTGAGGATCAAGACCATATTTAGCACTAAGCTCTTGAAAATCAGCACTTTCAACAAAAGATTTAATGCAATCATACTCATAGTTTATACCTGATTCTTTACATTTGTCGTTATTCCAACCTAATTATTGGTTTCAATTATTTCAAGAAGATCCCATTTAGCTTCAAACTTATTACTTGAGAAAGAACCCTCTGAACAAGCATCTAGATAATCCATGTAATGTTCTGAAAGCCTTGCATAAAAATTAGTAACAATTATTTCCTTAGGAAGCTCATGGTTAGGACATTTAAGTATTAATGTTTTCAGTCTTACTCAAGATTTAGCAATGCTTTATCCATCGCGAGGCCAAAAATTATAAATGTAATTCCTATCTAAATACAGTTCATGAGAAGAATAAAATTTAGAATAAAATAGAGATTCAAGTTCCTTCCTCTCCAAATGATGAGGATCGTCTAGTAGCTCATACCACTCCCTTGCTTTGTCCTTAAGTGACAAAGAGAATAGCCCCCTCTTGACTTTGTCCAGTGAAATACATGCACACTTTAACAACCCGCATAATTCATGTATAAAGAGTAAATGATCACGGGGATGGACAATTCCATCTCCAAAATAGCAGTTATTCATGACACGTTCAACAATTTTCATAAGTATTTAAAAGGAACACTTTCAGCATGAGGATTTAAAATATCACAAGCATCATTAGATTTATCACACATGGGAGATAAAGTATCATCAGAGCAAATTTTCTCCTCTAAAGATGGGGAACTAAAAAGTTCATAAAAACTAGCTTCCCCAAGCTTAGACTTTTCCATAGTATTAGAAATAATGGTATCCAAATAATTAATGCTAATAACATTTCTACTAGCATGCAAATAAAGCTCTCTCATATTTTTGTTGTTTTCCATTAAGACTAACTAGTAAAAATAAAAACAAGAAACAAAAAGATATAATTGCAGAATCTAAAGGAAATAACTTCGAGCACTCAAATAGGATGTGAGTACCTTTTACCAATGTAGTGCCTTTTACCTTACCTCCCTGGCAACGGCACCAGAAAAGATCTTGATGTCTACGCACACTTCTATTCTTGTAGACAGTGTTGGGCCTCCAAGTGCAGAGGTTTGTAGAATAGCAACAAGTTTCCCTTAAGTGGATCACCCAAGGTTTATCGAACTCATGTAGATAGAGGTCAAAGGTATCCCTCTCAAGCAACCCTGCAATTACGATACAAGAAGTCTCTTGTGTCCCCAACACAACTAATACAATTTTCAGTTGTATAGGTGCACTAGTTCGGTGAAGAGAGAGTGAAATACAAGTAATACGGGTGATTATAAGTGATAATAGCAATCTGAAATAAAAAATGATAGCAAGCAAACATGTAGCAGACCTTATTGTAAATGGTGTTTCAATGCTTAGAAACAAGGCCTAGGGATCCTAGTTTCACTAGTGGACACTCTCAAAAATGATAACATAATTGAATGCATAAATATCTCTATTCACTATGCTACTCCGAACCACTCTCCGTTTGAATAACAAACACCAATTCATTGCGTAGGGCTGCAAAAAGCACTTCTCAAAGTCGTATTCCCATGTCTAGTTAACCCCACGATGTCACTATGAGCGCCCTAGAAGGTACTAGACAAACACCACAATTTCATAGGGTCATCCAACACAAGATATAAATATCACGCTAAACCACACGGTGCACACACTGTCACCTTTACACCGTGATCAAAGTGTTTACAGATATTTCATAACAAAACCACTTGAGTAGCATAACAAATGAAGAGTAACATCTACTTATCAACTAGATTACAAAGCTCACGATCACATAAAGATCACACCATGGGAGAGAGAGATGAAACACATAGCTACCGGTAGAGCCCTCAGCCCCGGGGGAGAACTACTCCCTCCTCATCATAGGAGACAGCAACAACGATGAATATGGCGGTGGAGTCGATGGAGATGGCTCCGAGGGCACTTCCCCGTCCCGGCAGGGTGCCAGAACAGAGATTTCTGTCCCCCAAAACTTGTCGGCGGCGGCGGAGCTACGGAACTTTTTGTGGAAAAAGGTTGATTCCATTAGGGTTTATGCATCGGGGGGCATATATAGGAGAAAGGGCGATGCCGGGGGTGGCAAGGGGGCCCACACCACCCCTTGGCGCGGCCAGAGGGGGAACCGTGCCCCCCTATGGCGTGTTGGCTCCCGGGCACCCCTCCGGGTATCTTCGGGACTCCGTGGACCCTCCGGGACTTCTAAGACTTCTAGCTTTTGAATTTTCCAATTCTGAGAATATTTCCAAAACAACTTTTCTGAAACTAAAAACAGCAGAAAACAGGAACTGGCTCTGTGGCATCTTATCAATAGGTTAGTCCCGGGAAATCGATAAAAATGACATAAAGCGTAAGTAAAACATGTGGGAAACAACATGAAAACAACATGGAACATTAGAAATTAAGGATACACTTATGACGTGTCAGAAGTTTTAAGCAGCCGAGATGGCAGGGCGCACTACCGGTTCAGAAGCAACGTGGAACCTACACAACACAATCAAATAACTTTGCCCCAGCGAAGCAATGAGGTTGTCAATCTCACCGGTTTTGCTGGACACAAAGAGGTTAAACGTATGGTGTGGAAAACTGTATGAAAACAGTAGCAGCAATATGAAAGGAGTGTGTGTATTATCAGAATGAGAAAATGGACAGGGGTCCACACTTCACTAGTGGTGTCTCTCCGTGAAAGATAAATAACATGTGTGGTAAACAAATTATAGCTGGGCAATTGACAGAAATAAAGGCCGCACCGTAGTGCATATGCAAGACATAAAGATTACTATGTGATTCAAGCGGGCATTACAAGAAAATACATAGATCGTCATCCAACTTCATCTATGACTAATAATCCACCCTCCGAATTTCATCCGAACAAACGTTGGGTATTAAGTTGCAAGCAACAGATTATCGCAGTAAGCAAAGTGTCTAATGTAAACAATGTAAACTAAGTAAACACCGTTGTTTTCTCCCTAATGGCAACAACACATCCTTCATCTATCACGAATATGTCACTCGAGCACAGATGCAAAGGAGGCATGAACCCACTATCGAGCATAAATACTCCCTCTTGGAGTTGCTAGCATCTACTTGGCCAGAGCATCTACTAATAACGGAGAGCATGCAAGATCATAACTAACATATGCATGAAGATAACATGATAGATTGATAATTAGAAGACATAGCATTCAACATTCATCGGATCCCAGCAAACACAACATGTAGCATTACATAAAGATGATCTCGATCATGTTAGGCATCTCACGAGATCTAAACATGAGGTACAAAGTGGAGAAGACAACCATCTAGCTACTGCTATGGACCCGTAGTCCAGGGATGAACTACTCACGCATCGCTTGGGAGGAGGGCATGGTGGTGTAGACCCCTCCGGTGATGAATTCCCCTCCCGGCATGGTGCCTGGGAGAGCTCTAGAACCCTCCCGATCTGGGGATGATGATGACGGCGGCCTCGGGTGTTTCTCGGGACGAAGTGGTATCCTTTTAGGGTTGACGTATGATACGTCTCCAACGTATCTATAATTTCTGATGTTCCATGTTGATATTATGCCAATTGCTACATGTTTTCTCCCTTCCTTATAGCATTTTTACACGTTTTCCGAGACTAACCTATTAACAAGATACCAAGTGCCAGTTTCCTGTTTTCTGCTGTTTTTTATTTCAGAAAAGTTGTTCTGGAAATATTGTTCGAATTGGACCCCACGAATCCCGAAGTTCCTATTTTCCCCGGAAGCATCCAGAAGTCCGAAGAGGAGTCGAAGACGGGCACCGGGGGGGGCCCTCACCATAGCGAGGCGCGGCCCCCCTTGGTCGCACCTAGGGGTGGCGAGGCCACCCTGGAGGCCCATCGACGTTGTCCTTTAGCCTATTTATTCCCCTCCGAAGGAAAACCCTAGGCACCTGATCAAAAATCCCCGAAAAGTTCCGCAGCCGCCGTCGTCGTCAACCCTAGATCGGGGGGGTCCGGAAGCTATCTCCCAGCACCCTGTCAGAGAGGAGATCATCACTAGAGGCCTCTTCATCACCATGCCTGCCTCCGGAGTGATGCGTGAGTAGTTCATCCTTGGACTACGGGTCCATAGCAGTAGCTAGATGGTTGTCTTCTCCTCCTATGCCTCAATGTTTAGATCTCGTCAGCTGCCTAACATGATCGAGATTGTTCTTATGTAATTCTATGTGGTGTGTTTGCTGGGATCCGATGAATATTGAACTTATGCCAAGTTGATTATAGTCTTTATTGCATATGTTATTTGTGGTCTTGCATGCTCTCCGTTGCTAGTGGTTTCTCTGGCCAAGTAGTTGCTAGTGACTCCAAGAGGGAGTATTTATGCTCGATAGCTGGGTTCATGCCTCCTTTTCGCCTGTGCTCGAGTGACAGAAACGTGACGAGGGAGGATGTGTTGTTGCCACTAGGGAGAAAACAGCGGTGTGAGTGCCCACGTGCACAATCATTGCTTACATTACACACATTGCTTAATGCGATTATCTGTTGCTTGCAACTTAATACCTAAGGGGGTTTGGATGATAACCTGAGGGTGGATTATTAGTCATAGATGCAGTTGGATTACGGTCTATGTATATTGTTGTAATGCCCGCACTAAATATCATAGTAGTCATCATGTCATGAATGTGCACTACGGTGCAACCTGTATTTGTCAATTGCCCAGCTGTAATTTGTTCACCCAGCATGCTATCTTTTATGGAGAGATACCACTAGTGAACCTATGAACCCCGGTCCATTTTTCCTAGATTGTTAAACGAACCACTACAATTCCCTGCTTTCTTTACTTACTCCAACCATACACCATTTTCCACACTATACGTCTAATCTTTCTTTTCAGCAAGACCGGTGAGATTGACAACCTCACTGTACCGTTAGGACAAAGTATTTTAGTTGTGTTGTGTGCAGGTTCCGCGTTGTTGCTGACACCGATGAGGCGCCATCACCACCGTCAGTGGCATCAACCTTCCGAAGATCCTCTTTCTCCTACTGGATTGATAACCTTGGTTCTTAACTGAGGTAAATTCTTACCGCTGTACTCATCACACCCTCCTCTTGGGGTTCCCAGTAGGCCATCACAAGCATCAAGAATTTCTGGCGCCGTCGACGGGGACTTAAAATTCATCATCATCAAGAAGTGTCCCCGTCAAGGGACCATCAAGGCGTAGCAAAGAATTTCTGGCGCCGTTGTCGGGGAGGAAGAAGCCTTCTAGCAAGGGGAGTCTCTCACTCTCAACCTCTTCATTTTGTTTATTGTCTTTTTTTTTATTTTTGTCTTGTTTTGCTTCTTTATATCAAAAACACAACAAAATTAGTTTACTTCATAGCTGTTATTTTTGCTTTTCTTCTCTTAGTTTAATCTATAATCATGATTATACCCAAGTTTACCTTGAAAGACGTACCAATAGATAGCGGTGATATAATTGGGAAAGATAATATTGGAGAGTTCTTTAATTATGTTAGTAAGCACAAAGAATTTGAGGATAGATCCTTAGCTGAACTTGCTCCAGATTATGAAACTGCTGCAACATCTCTAGTTTGTATGCTGGAAGCTAGGTTTGTTAACCTTAATACCATAATACAACAAATGTTCCTCAAGCTTGATAACATTAAGGATAGCGAAAAAAGAGAGTTTATTCTACAAACTTTGTTTAAAGAATTTTGTGATGTTGCCATTGAGGCTAGAAAAGTTTTTAACCGATTTGAGATGTCAGGATCATGTGTAGATGTTAATAGCACACCGGGTAAAGCCAATAATAAGGAAATTTAAATACCAATAGCCTTTAAATTGGTAGGAATGCATGAAGCTCTAGAAAAGAATTTTGATTGGATTGTTCCTGCAAACCCATTTGATGAAAGTAGTGTGCCTAAAAGTGTTGATAAAGGGACATCTAAAACTTCTATAGATGAAATAAAATTCATTGTTGAGGAGATTTCTAAGCTTAATTTTGATGCTTCTTCACTTAAAAATACTTGCGTTGCTTGCTATGCCTAGCTGAATGGCGTTAAAGAAAAGCGCTACCGGGAGACAACCCGTTTTATTTCTCCGTTTTCAACCAGTTTTTCGCCGTTTATTTCTGTGTGCTTTGCACGTGGGTGTTTTTATTTCCTTAGAAAACCCTCTGTATCTTTTCTTTTGTGTATTTGTTGAGCCAAGTAAAGCCTCTAGTGGGAAGTTGAGACTATATTTCGGATTTCTGCGCAGGAAACAGATTTCTGCTGTCCACTGTTAAATTCGTATAAAATCACAGAAACTTTCAAACGACCTGTGTTTTTTTGTGCGTAATCCTGGGATATATATGCAACTTTTCTTAGTTGAACACTTTTTGATTTGAGCAACAAAATATTTTCGAAAAAAATCATCTTTACCTGCTGTCTTGTTTTGACAGATTTCTGCCAATAATTGCATTTGCATCTTAATCTCTTTCTTTTGGTGTTCTTTTCAGAAAAAGAGTTTTAAAATAAGTTGTGACAGTAGTTAATGTGTTTATGAGTGTTAGGCTTGTGTTAAAACTGAACCATGTGGATTTATTATTTCGATTGCACTAATGTTGCTAATGAAGATTGTGAGAAGTTTGGTGTGAAGGAAGTTTTCAAGGGTCAAGAGAAGAGGATGATATGACGTAATCAAGAAGAGTGAAGAGCCTAAGCTTGGGGATGCCTCGGAGGTACATCCGAAAAAATTCCAAGAAGACTCAAGCTTCTAAGCTTGGGGATGCCCAAGGCATCCCCTTCTTCATCGACAAATCATCAGGTCACTTCTAGTGAAACTATATTTTTATTTGGTCACATCTTATGTGCTTTACTTGGAGCGTATTTTATTTTTTTCTTTCTGTTTGTATTTAATTTTGCGATAAGCTTGGTTGGACACCAGAATTCTTTTGTTGGAGAGTGACACGCTCAGCTTTTTCATGGAAATACTCTGTATTCTTAATCTTTGTCTGGCTGCTGCATTTATTTAACTCTTGTTTTGCATTCATCTCTTATTTAGAGCTGTTAGTACTCTCTAGTTTTCATTTATATATTCTTAGAGAGAGTTTTTGTTGTCATATATATGTGCTTGGTTGAGAATAGAAATACTTATGTGGTAGTTGGTAGAGTGGAAAAATTCGCATGGTCTTGTAGATCACTAAACTGCTTCACTTGAATCACTGTTGTTGTTTTGAGATATTAATTTGCTTAATGGATAAACGGGAAGGACTAGTAAGTATAAACTTCTAATGGTTGGTCTAAGAAACTTGGAACTGTGCCACACTTAAATTACCAGCTGATAGAAACAATGGTATATGATTGCTATGAGTGATACATTTCTGATCGTCCTTTTGTTACGTGCTACGGTTGGGGTAGCTAACAGTCACTTGTCACTGCCACTGACCCTGTTGGAGTGATTTGCATTGTGCCTTGTAAAGATGATTTGCTTGCTGCAACCTTTTAACTCGTGAGTCTATGTTGCGGTTCCTGGCACTTCCACCATCCATATTTGCTAGCCTCTTCGGTACTGTGCATTGCCCTTTCTCACATTGTGAGTTGGTGCGAACGTCGCCAGTGCATCCAAATCCCGTGGGAGGACTTTGTTCTCCTACACATAAGACCATATATTATTCCTCAAAACAACCACCATATCTACCTATCATGGCATTTCCATAGCCATTCCGAGATATATTGATGCACAACATCCACCTCCATTATGTTACTTGATGATGAGCTTCATGGTTATTTATGCATACTGCTACACCGGCAGGAGCATGCAGTTGGATACATCAGAGATATTCCATTATGAGTTATGAGTACTAAAAGTGTGATGATTCATTATAATATAGGATGTTGTCCCTACCGGTGAGGATATATAAAAAAAATGAAAAAGCCCAAAAAGAAAAAAAGGGCCAAAGAGAGAATAAAGAGAGATGGGCGCATCACTATCCTTTATACCACACTTGTGCTTCATTGTTAGCACCAATGCTTCAGTTTGGAGAAAGTTTTCATATTATCATTCATTCATAACTATATGGGGAACTTTACATTATAGAACTTGGTTTGTATATTCCAATGATGAGCATCCTCAAATGAGCTCTAGGTCTTCGTGAGAAAGCAAGTTGGATGCACCCCCACTAGCTCCATTGGATAGATTTCATACACTTATGGCTCTATGTGCATCAGTTGTGTGGCAATCCCTACTCCTTGCATAGCTTTGGTTGTAAGACTTTCTCTTGTCGAATGACCACTTTCAGCTTTGTGAGCCTTTCTTCCATTGACCTTCCAAACCCCCCATAATGTTCTATTTGCCATAACATCCCGGTGCCAGGGACCAACGCAGAACACTTGCTTATTTTTAGTGCGCAAATAGTTTAAGATTCAAGCATTGCATCGTGTGGAAAGCTTGACTTGATCCTAACAGGGGTTGTGAAGATCGTTTGACGTGCATGATATTGTTGTTCTTGAAAGCTTAATCATCTCTAATAAACTTTGCACGACTGATAGTCTTTTAGTATTGATTCATTAAAAGTTTTACTTCTTTCTTCTTTGTTTATGCATTATTTGTTGATATCAAATATACATCACAACTTTAGTTCATTTGATCCTAGTTTACATGCTCTGCTTTACATATTATGATCAAGATTGTGTGGTAGCATGTCACCTCAGAAATTATTTTGTTTTATCGTTTACCTACTCGAGGACGAGTAGGAACTAAGCTTGGGGATGCTTGATACGTCTCCAACGTATATATAATTTCTGATGTTCCATGTTGATACTATGCCAATTGCTACATGTTTTCTCCCTTCCTTATAGCATTTTTTACACGTTTTGCGGGACTAACCTATTAACAAGATGCCAAGTGCCAGTTCTCTGTTTTGTGCTGTTTTTTAATTCAGAAAAGTTGTTCTGGAAATATTCTCGGAATTGGAGCCAACGAATCCCGAAGTTCCTATTTCCCCGGAAGCATCCAGAAGTCCAAAGAGGAGTCGAAGACGGGCACCAGGGGGCCCTCACCATAGCCAGGCGCGGCCCCCCTGTGACGCCCCGGGATCGGGCACTATGCAGATTTCAGCATTTCCGCCAAAATCCACATAATAACCGATTCCAGGTTGCCACTTGTGATAACATTACAACAGTTCACGAATATTCCGCAACAACAACAGAAAAGATATATACAAGACGACTCAAACGATTCAAGAATACAACTGATACAATACAAAGATCCAAATAACAGCGGAAGAAACAACATAGTGTCCGACTACGGACAAGATACAAATTGGACTAAGAGTCCTGAAGATAACCGATGGCGTCCAAATCCCTGCCCAGGCCAAGCCGGAGGGATTCCCAAGCTAACGTCGTCAGACTTCAAACCTGTTGACTGCAATGTGGAATATGCAGCCACGAAATGGATTCATGGGTCAGTACTGTTAAGTACTCGCAAGTGGATAAACCATACTCACAAGATACCAGCGTAACGAATCATCACAAGATACAAATACTTTGGGTAGAACGAAAGGAAGGGATTATTGCAAAGTAGCGGCAGCGGGCAGCACTAACAAGCTAAAGAGACGCGCTACAACTTCCGGCTAAAAGAAAGGGATAAGAGAGCGTATCAGAACCAACTACAACTACTCACCAAACAATACCCATCCAGTGTTACCCCCTACTAAGGAAGCAACCCCAAGGAAACTCACACTGTTGATTAAGGTTACATTCATTTTTATGGTGGAGGTAATCTATATTACTAGTCAAGTTATTATCGTTAAGTGTAATTTGTCTGAGTACTTGTTAGCCAGCACTTTCACCAAGTCGTCACATAACCGCGGACAACACGGCTTCTCGAGAAGATTCATCCCTGCAGGGTGCGCTACAGTACCCGTACACACTCAAGCCACCAACTAAAACTCAGGTTGGCTCGACACGACCCAAACCGTCTCTACAACCTGTTCTAGGAGCCACAGAGCTATAAGGTCCCAGCCACGCAGCCGAATACTCAGCGCAAGTGTGCAAAACTCCCGCAGGACGCAACACCCCGGCAATACAGGCCTCGCCCTATATGCATCATCATCATCATCAACAGTAACCATAGGGTGCCCACCCATTCATGCGTAAGAGCAAATGGAACACCCGAACTAAGTGTGGCTCTTCGGACAAGCTGCAAATCAGGTCTAAGTCGAGGGGGGTCCCATACTACCTCCCGGATGCGGTTAGCGCGCTCATCATGGATCAATGGACAAGACTCTTTTCCTAAGTTCGACGCTAGCAGGCTCCAAAACCACGCCGGGCCTCCTGCCGGTGCCTTATCATCAAATTATTATTACCCCAAACATTAACATGTTGTTGATTAAATTGAAACCCAACTATCAACTAAACAGGTGATATGAAAAAGGACAACAAGACTCGAGCGCAAACAACACTAAGCATGCAACTACGACACGAGGGCCAACAAGGTAAACAAGCAACAGTTGATAGGAAGTGGAAGGAAGGCTATATCATGGCTGCAAGGTAAACATATGATAGGATCGAGACACAAGCATCGAAAATACTAGGCTAGCATAAGTACAACGGAAAGAATCGGTAACAAGTGATGAAAGGCAGCCATAGGTAGCAAGTGAGTATACTTGCCTGAGATCCAGCAAGTAGATGTACATCCGCAGAACTTGTCGTTGCGCACATCATCTCAACGTCCTATCCGCGAAGAAGCAACGAACTAGAACAAACACCGGATGCAACAATTACTACTACGGCAGAAGATCCAGCATGATCCTATTTTGTATGCATGACATGCGGGGATGCAACTTAACCAATTTAAGTTGAGACAAAAGCCCAACATTTAATTAGGAAGGTTTAAGTTATTTATCTAACCATCAATTTAAATGTTGATTAGCATGGGTAACAATTAGTAGGTGAGCTAACCAAATTTAAATGGAAGGGGGCACAAATTGTATTGAAAAGGTTGAAAACATGTATAAAATGTTTCACTGAACATTTTGAGCTATTAAACATAATTTTTGGATCATTATTGAATTTATTATGCATTTTTCCATAAGCATTTTTATTCTGCCCCTTTTAGTAAACAGAAGGAAACATGTTCAAATTTAATTCAATTGTGACCAAATAAAATACCACTTTGTAGAGTTTGTTAAGACAAAATTTTAGAGCCCAAGTTTTCTCAATTTGGGTGAACAGAACTCAAGTTATGAATTTCCAAAGTTTCAAATTTTAATAGCCATTTCTGTATTTAATTATTTAGTGCAAACTTTATTACAGAAACATGTTGCAACTTTGTTACTAACAGAAAGAGCACAAGATGCTGAATCCACAGAAATTTGAATCATTGAAATTGGAGCATTTTTTAATTTGTTATTGATTTTACAAATAAAGATTTGGTTCTGTTTTTCTGCATTTTCGAGAATAAAAGAAAATGGAGAAAAAAGGGGTGGCTTTGCCACGGGTGGGATTCGAACTCGGGGCTCCAGGGAGTGCGGATCGGTTGCGCTGCCACTAGGCTATGTGCTCGCTTGTGTCTCAAGGCAGAGCTGAACTAGGATGAAGTGTAACTGTGCGGTGTAAAACTGACGAAACTGAATTTCGACAGCGTCCGGCTGCGCGCGTGGAAAAAAGAGGAAAAAGGGGCGGCTTGCGCCGGCCGGGATTCGAACCCGCACCCTACGGCCGTGCGCGCGTGGGCTGTCGCCACTGGGTTGTTGCCTGGTTCGTGTAGGGATACGGATCTGAAGCAAGTTGAAGTGCAAACGGGCGGATGTTATCTGACGAAACTGAACTGCACACGCTGCACGCGACGGTGACAGGCGGCCAGCAGCGATCTGGAGCGGAGGGGCTCGTACCGCTCGATGGCGAGTAATAGAGCTAGGAGAAGGGAAGGAGAGAGGTCCCTGGGGACGGGTGCTCACCCTGGTTGGCTCGGTGGAGGTGTACACTCTCGGAGGCGGCCGTGGGCGACGAGGACGACGACGACCGGGCGCTCCCGCGGGCGGACGACGTCGAGGAAGACGAGCTCGGCGCGGCGGTCCTGGAGCCTCCCAGGTCCGGCCGAGGGGTCGAGGTCGAAGAGGGCGACGTCATGGTTCCATTCCCGGCCTCCGGAGGTCTTGGCGATGACCACGACGATGGCCCTTGGCCCCCCAAGTACCAGCCATGGAAGCTCTCGGTTCAGAAGTTTTCAGAGAAAAAGATATGCAGAGGATAAAGAGAGGAGGGCGACGGCGGCTGGAAGGAAGAGAGGAGAGGAGAGGCTAGGGTTTGGGCGTGCCCTCGGGGGGGGGGGGGGTAGATAAGGAGGGGGAGAGGGGGCACCATGGTGGAGGGGGTGGTTGTGGAAAGCGACAGGGGATCAGCACGCTCTCCTCGTTCTCTGTACGGAGGAGGAAGGAGAGGGGGATGTGGTCTGGGGGGCCGCTTCGGTTGGCCTTGGGCTGGCTTGCTTCTGGGGGTTGTAGTTGCGCCGAAAGGCCTGCCTCCCCCCAGCTGGTTGATATGGACATAATAGAGGTCCATGAAGATTATTTATGCTTGAATTGGAAGGAAATACTAAGTCTCACTGATGATTATTTAAAGGTGAATTCTTTCTTATTATTAAATATTGTTTGTGGTTATAAGAATGTTATACTACCTAAGCTATGTTATTATTCATTAGCAGGGTTATTAATAACACAAACATGGATGGAGGATGATCTCAAGATGAGGAGGAAAACAATAAGGTGGCTGATGGGAAACAAGCTTACAAGTGTTGATAAACAATCAAGCCATGGTGGAAACAATTATTATTCATCAAGACATGGGGATAGGTGCCTCCACCAAGTCAAATGCACCATAGAAATCCTATTTTCGAATAGGTATGGCTTGTATGCCATATTGGGCCGAATCCATGATGTGTGGGTCGGTTTGTATCCATCTTTGTGTCCAATTAGGAGTCCTAGTCCAATAGGAATAGGGTGCTTGCGCAAGGGGTTCCTTTGTGGCCGCACCACCCCCTCTCTTATACCCCTCCTGCGAGTTGAGGTAGGGAGACGAAGTTTAAGATAAACCCTAGATTTTCTAGATTGAACCATGTTCATCTGAAAGTTATGTCCACCTTGTTGGTGGTGTTACTCAAGTCAAAGTTGCGTGATATCTTGTTATTCCATCTGGGAATAGGGGGATACAGGACCACTCGTGATCTTTGATTGCGTGTGCAAGAGTGTGTAGTTGAGAATATCCAAAGGGATTGGTAGTTGTTGCATTGGCAACGAGGATCATCCAAGTGAGAGGTCTCAGTGTAGCACTAGTTATCACAAAATCCAGAAAATACAAAAAGAGTGAGAGAGTTCATCGAGAAGATTGGGCCACCCCATATCATATGGTATCAGACTTCCAGGTTGCCTCGGTGAGCAAATTTATCCCTAGTATAGTTGTTTTTATTTCCTATCCAGAAAAAGCCACACAAAAATTTTAGGTTTAGTATTTGCCATAGCCTTAGATCACCATTGTCAAGTGTCTAGTTGCTGTCTTGTGTTTGATTTTCGTGTTACTTTTTCTCCTTTTGTGTCTTATTTTGTTTCGAGTTAGGGTTAGGGTTCTTGAGTTTTGAGTATTGCCTTTGGTGTCCACCGAAAATCTCCTCTAAATTGCAATCCGAGTAGTGGGCATAGTTGTTTTCGAGTTGGTTTTGATTTTCCTGCCGTGGCAGATTTTCTTACCAATTCGCTGCCGTGAACCTACCCTAGTTGCTATCCGATCTGCCCTCAAAGCGTGCCTTCCAAATCCAATCCGAGTGGTGGTAGAATTATTTGTTTTCGAGTTGGATTCGTGTTCCCTGCCGTGGCACAGAAAACAGCCATATCGCTGCCGCGCCCCACCCTACCCGCAGTCGGATTCGTTCCGTCTCACCCTTACCAAACGCCCCAAAACCACCGTGTCACGCTTACCATCCGCAGCACCCGCGCGCTGCCGCGGCACAAGTTCGTGCCGAAACGCTGCCGTGGCCTGCTTCCTGCCGTGCGTTACGCAGCTGCCGCGCGCCCACATCATCACCGCAAAATCCTTCACCGTGAGGCTGTTTTCCTTACCAATCGAGCCACAGCGCGCTGCCGCGGTAGCAAAATTAGCAGTTTCTCTGCCGTGGTACAAAATTCCTGCCGTGGGCAATTCTTGTAGTCTAGTTAGTTTTCGGTTTTATTTTTCTTTTCCACTTTCTTTAGGGTTTCAAGTCCGAACTTTGTGAGCCTTAGACACAGCCTTTCTACAGCAACAAATAGGTACCTTACCATAAGAATAGCTATCTTTTGCTCGTTTTTCAGGCTGCTCTTTATCATACATTGTGTCACATTGTTCATAGCTTTGTTCTTACATCATAGTTGTGCTCCTAGTGTTGTTATTTGGCCAGTAAAAAGTATAAAAAAAAAAAAAAAAAAGAGAAAAAGAATTGAGAAAAAGCAAAAGGCCTTGAGATACATTCATATATTTTGTGGAGCTGTTTTCACTATTGCTATATTGACACACCTTTGAGCAATCTTGTGCCTGAATTTTATTTGAGCTTGGCTATTGTCTTTCCAGTGCATTGCAAAATCTCTACCACATATTTGCATTGCCACATTTGTCTCCATATTGGGTGTGTGTTTCCCTAGGTGTTCTTTTATCATCACAAGCAGCAAATAGGACTTGTATTTGGTGTTGTTAGGAATCAAGCCGAGCTCCACCATATTCCTTGGTTGTTTTTGTGATACTATCATATCCTGGGTATTCTTTTCTCACACTTGGTACACCTTTCATTGGTACTTGTGGTAAGTTGATCCTTTTCTCTCTTGGAACATTAAGTGAAGCCATCTTTGCTTGGTTTTGAGTGAGTTGTGAGAGAACACCACAACCCATTGATTTTGTTTCACTAACATAATGGGTGTTTCTAGTGTTGATGAGTTTGTGCAGGATTACCTAAAATACTTGAAACAAGGACCAAATTCTGTTGATCAATATTACATAGAGATGGTGTTGTCACTACAAGAAGCTCGGGTTGTAGAAGCACCAGAACAAACAATGAAACGATTTCTTGCAGGGTTGCAATTCAAGATTAAAATCCTTTTATGGCGTGTGCAATATAACACCATGAATGAATTATTGCACCAAGCAAGAGAGGCAGAAAAGAAATTGGCCGAGATGGTTCCTATGGCTCCAAGAAGAATTTTTCCAATCCAAAAGTCTAGCATTACCACTAATGAAATAATATCTATTCCTAGTGTTGTTTCTTCTCATGTGCAGACTTTTGAAGAAAGGGAGTCCATAGTAACATCATCACCACCACCATTGGAGGAGCATGTCATTGTTCCTAGTATTGTTTCTTGTGATTTGCAGGTTACTTTTGAAGAAAGGGAGCCACAACAAGTAGAACCTGCATCACAACTTGAGGTAGATGAATTGGTGCCTATTAATTCTGAGGAGGATGTCATTGATAAAGGTACTGATTTTGTGTTACCCCTCTCATGTATTGATTTATGTGAATCCACTAAATTGCTAGTTGATCCTGAGTTAACAAGCATAGATAGT
Organism: Alopecurus myosuroides; assembly: GCA_028641055.1. Classification (NCBI taxonomy): domain Eukaryota; kingdom Viridiplantae; phylum Streptophyta; class Magnoliopsida; order Poales; family Poaceae; genus Alopecurus; species Alopecurus myosuroides. Next base: position 354,597,833 of record CM054058.1, read on the forward strand.
CCACCTAGATGTGATGATGTGATAATTTCGAAATTTAATCATGTGGTGTTGATTTCACATAAAGAAGTACTTGCTAAAATACCACCTAATGATATTGTGGATTACATCATGTTAAATGAATCAATTAGTATGCAAAGTGCTATGGAAAAGATTGCTGAAATTTCTTATGTAAATTCTAGCAATTATGTTTCTTCTTTCACTTTTAACTTGATTGGTGATTATAATATGAGTGAAATTTTTATGGTGGATCACATATGCATAACTTGTGATAAAGTGGCCGAATTAAACAATGTTTTGCCTTGGGTACATAGGTTACAATTACATACATATGAGCATGCTTTTACACATATGTTTGGTTTGCCACAATACTTGTCACATACCTGTGCTATTAATTTGTTCTTCACTTATATTTGCAAAATGAGTTGCAATTTGCATGATGAAAATAATAAGCATGTTCCCACCTTTGAGTGTAATAATAAACATGAATTTGATCATAGATCTTCTGTGAGAACTCTTGCATTGATACTAAACAATAAGAATATATACACATATGATTCTCTTTTTGATCATGATTTATTGAGCTTCACTTATATTTGCAATTATGATTGCTATTGTATGGAGTGCTATGACAATAATGTGATGTTTTCAAGAAAATTTCGTGGTCACATGTATTGGGCACAATTTTATGACATAATAACAACTAATGCACCAAATTATAAATATATGTATAGTGCATACACGTTGTTCTTTTTGTTTATTCCACTTTCAGCATACAACAAGCCGAGGACGTCTTGTCTTGAAGAAAGGGAGGATGATATGGACATAATAGAGGTCCATGAAGATTATTTATGCTTGAATTGGAAGGAAATACTAAGTCTCACTGATGATTATTTAAAGGTGAATTCTTTCTTATTATTAAATATTGTTTGTGGTTATAAGAATGTTATACTACCTAAGCTATGTTATTATTCATTAGCAGGGTTATTAATAACACAAACATGGATGGAGGATGATCTCAAGATGAGGAGGAAAACAATAAGGTGGCTGATGGGAAACAAGCTTACAAGTGTTGATAAACAATCAAGCCATGGTGGAAACAATTATTATTCATCAAGACATGGGGATAGGTGCCTCCACCAAGTCAAATGCACCATAGAAATCCTATTTTCGAATAGGTATGGCTTGTATGCCATATTGGGCCGAATCCATGATGTGTGGGTCGGTTTGTATCCATCTTTGTGTCCAATTAGGAGTCCTAGTCCAATAGGAATAGGGTGCTTGCGCAAGGGGTTCCTTTGTGGCCGCACCACCCCCTCTCTTATACCCCTCCTGCGAGTTGAGGTAGGGAGACGAAGTTTAAGATAAACCCTAGATTTTCTAGATTGAACCATGTTCATCTGAAAGTTATGTCCACCTTGTTGGTGGTGTTACTCAAGTCAAAGTTGCGTGATATCTTGTTGTTCCATCTGGGAATAGGGGGATACAGGACCACTCGTGATCTTTGATTGCGTGTGCAAGAGTGTGTAGTTGAGAATATCCAAAGGGATTGGTAGTTGTTGCATTGGCAACGAGGATCATCCAAGTGAGAGGTCTCAGTGTAGCACTAGTTATCACAAAATCCAGAAAATACAAAAAGAGTGAGAGAGTTCATCGAGAAGATTGGGCCACCCCATATCACTGGTTCTCTTTTCCTTTTTTTTGTAAGCGAGAAAAGGGAGAGAAGAAAGGTTATTTTGAGGGGTTTTAAAACTCCAAAAATGGTGAGTCCAATTTTCTTTGCACTTGGCAACTGAAATGCCCAGGTGCACCAACTTTTCTTTTTCAAAATTTGAATTATTTGTTTGTTGTTTGAATTTGAATTTGAAATTCAAATTGGGGTTTTTAAAAGAAATTTTATTAACCAAGCCAATTGTTAATTCCAATTCAATTTTTTTATTGAAACAATTTGATTTGACAACAAGGTGCATCGTTTGAATTTTAAAATTGGTTTAAAGTTTTAATTGGTTTGAAAACAACAGGAAACAGAGGTGCAATGCATATGATGCATGATGCCATGTGATGCAAAAGAAAAACAACAAGAAATTCTAATTGGGGAAACCCCGGGTGTTACAGCCGACACCACTAACAAGGGATTGCGTCCTCGCAATCCGCCAATGCCAAGAGAGAGGAAGAAGCCGGAATATCGAGTCTTCGGTCACCTTACTGATCTCCTCGACACCACTAACAAAACTTCTCGACACCACTAACAAAAGATTCTTGCTCGTTGTTGATGATGATGCTCTTCCGGTGAGAACCTTCCGAAGTTCGAACCTATTAGGTTAAAAGGCTAAGAGAACGTCCAACCCACGTAGGATCCTAACACTTTGAAAGATAGGTACGAGAGTAGACTCCAAAACAAATGGGATAGAAGGAGAAGTAGAATAGAGGAAAGGAATAAACAAGAATCCTATCGAGAGGTTTCCAAAACAGATTTTGCACAAATAGTTTTGACACTCTAAGAACACGACCGTTAGCGAGGTTATCCTACAGGCTTTGCGGACCCGTTGCTTCGATAACCATTCGTATCGAAACAACATTGGGAATCGGAACCATGCTCTGATACCATTTGTGACGCCCCGGGATCGGGCAGTATGCAGATTTCAGCATTTCCGCCAAAATCCACATAATAACCGATTCCAGGTTGCCACTTGTGATAACATTACAACAGTTCACGAATATTCCGCAACAACAACAGAAAAGATATATACAAGACGACTCAAACGAGTCAAGAATACAACTGATACAATACAAAGATCCAAATAACAGCGGAAGAAACAACATAGTGTCCGACTACGGACAAGATACAAATTGGACTAAGAGTCCTGAAGATAACCGATGGCGTCCAAATCCCTGCCCAGGCCAAGCCGGAGGGATTCCCAAGCTAACGTCGTCAGACTTCAAACCTGTTGACTGCAATGTGGAATATGCAGCCACGAAATGGATTCGTGGGTCAGTACTGTTAAGTACTGGCAAGTGGATAAACCATACTCACAAGATACCAGCGTAACCAATCATCACAAGATACAAATACTTTTTGTAGAACGAAAGGAAGGGATTATTGCAAAGTAGCGGCAGCGGGCAGCACTAACAAGCTAAAGAGACGCGCTACAACTTCCGGCTAAAATAAAGGGATAAGAGAGCGTATCAGAACCAACTACAACTACTCACCAAACAATACCCATCCGGTGTTACCCCCTACTAAGGAAGCAACCCCAAGGAAACTCACACTGTTGATTAAGGTGACATTCATTTTTATGGTGGAGGTAATCTATATTACTAGTCAAGTTATTATCGTTAAGTGTAATTTGTCTGAGTACTTGTTAGCCAGCACTTTCACCAAGTCGTCACATAACCGCGGACAACACGGCTTCTCGAGAAGATTCATCCCTGCAGGGTGCGCTACAGTACCCGTACACACTCAAGCCACCAACTAAAACTCAGGTTGGCTCGACACGACCCAAACCGTCTCTACAACCTGTCCTAGGAGCCACGGAGCTATAAGGTCCCAGCCACGCAGCCGAATACTCAGCGCAAGTGTGCAAAACTCCCGCAGGACGCAACACCCCGGCAATACAGGCCTCGCCCTATATGCATCATCATCATCATCAACAGTAACCATGGGGGGCCCACCCATTCATGCGTAAGAGCAAATGGAACACCCGAACTAAGTGTGGCTCTTCGGACAAGCTGCAAATCAGGTCTAAGTCGAGGGGGGTCCCATACTACCTCCCGGATGCGGTTAGCACGCTTATCATGGATCAATGGACAAGACTCTTTTCCTAAGTTCGACACTAGCAGGCTCCAAAACCACGCCGGGCCTCCTGCCGGTGCCTTATCATCAAATTATTATTACCCTAAACATTAACATGTTGTTGATTAAATTGAAACCCAACTATCAACTAAACGGGTGATATGAAAAAGGACACAAGACTCGAGCGCAAACAACACTAAGCATGCAACTACGACACGAGGGCCAACAAGGTAAACAAGCAACAGTTGATAGGAAGTGGAAGGAAGGCTATATCATGGCTGCAAGGTAAACATATGATAGGATCGAGACACAAGCATCGAAAATACTAGGCTAGCATAAGTACAACGGAAAGAATCGGTAACAAGTGATGAAAGGCAGCCATAGGTAGCAAGTGAGTATACTTTCCTGAGATCCAGCAAGTAGATGTACATCCGCAAAACTTGTCGTTGCTCACATCATCTCAACGTCCTATCCGCGAAGAAGCAACGAACTAGAAAAAACACCGGATGCAACAATTACTACTACGGCAGAAGATCCAGCATGATCCTATTTTATATGCATGACATGCGGGGATGCAACTTAACCAATTTAAGTTGAGACAAAAGCCCAACATTTAATTAGGAAGGTTTAAGTTATTTATCTAACCATCAATTTAAATGTTGATTAGCATGGGTAACAATTAGTAGGTGAGCTAACCAAATTTAAATGGAAGGGGGCACAAATTGTATTGAAAAGGTTGAAAACATGTATAAAATGTTTTACTGAACATTTTGAGCTATTAAACATAATTTTTGGATCATTATTGAATTTATTATGCATTTTTCCATAAGCATTTTTATTCTGCCCCTTTTAGTAAACAGAAGGAAACATGTTCAAATTTAATTCAATTGTGATCAAGTAAAATACCACTGTGTAGAGTTTGTTAAGACAAAATTTTAGAGACCAGGTTTGCTCAATTTGGGTGAACAGAACTCAAGTTATGAATTTCCAAAGTTTCAAATTTTAATAGCCATTTCTGTATTTAATTATTTAGTGCAAAATTTATTACAGAAACATGTTGCAACTTTGTTACTAACAGAAAGAGCACAAGATGCTGAATCCATAGAAATTTGAATCATTGAAATTGGATTATTTTTCAATTTGTTATTGATTTTACAAATAAAGATTTGGTTCTGTTTTTCTGGATTTTCGAGAATAAAAGAAAATGGAGAAAAAAGGGGTGGCTTTGCCACGGGTGGGATTCGAACTCAGGGCTCCAGGGAGTGCGGATCGGTTGCGCTGCCACTAGGCTATGTGCTCGCTTGTGTCTCAAGGCAGAGCTGAACTAAGATGAAGTGTAACTGTGCGGTGTAAAACTGACGAAACTGAATTTCGACAGCGTCCGGCTGCGCGCGTGGAAAAAAGAGAAAAAAGGGGCGGCTTGCGCCGGCCGGGATTCGAACCCGCGCCCTGCGGCCGTGCGCCCGTGGGCTGTCGCCACTGGGATGTTGCCTGGTTCGTGTAGGGATACGGATCTGAAACAAGTTGAAGTGCAAACGGGGGGATGCTATCTGACGAAACTGAACTGCACACGCTGCACGCAACGGTGACAGGCGGCCAGCAGCGATCTGGAGCGGATGGGCTCGTACCGCTCGATGGAGAGTAATAGAGCTAGGAGAAGGGAAGGAGAGAGGTCCCTGGGGACGGGTGCTCACCCTGGTTGGCTCGGTGGAGGTGTACACTCTCGGAGGCGGCCGTGGGCGACGAGGACGACGACGACCGGGCGCTCCCGCGGGCGAACGACGTCGAGGAAGACGAGCTCGGCGCGGCGGTCCTGGAGCCTCCCAGGTCCGGCCGAGGGGTCGAGGTCGAAGAGGGCGACGTCATGGTTCCATTCCCGGCCTCCGGAGGTCTTGGCGATGACCACAAGGATGGCCCTTGGCCCCCCAAGTACCAGCCATGGAAGCTCTCGGTTCAGAAGTTTTCAGAGAAAAAGATACGCAGAGGATGAAGAGAGGAGGGCGGAGGCGGCTGGAAGGAAGAGAGGAGAGGAGATACTAGGGTTTGGGCGTGCCCTCGGGGGGGGGGGGTAGATAAGGAGGGGGAGAGGGGGACGATGGTGGAGGGGGTGGTTGTGGAAAGCGACAGGGGATCAACACGCTCTCCTTGTGCTCTGTACGGAGGAGGAAGGAGAGGGGGATGTGGGCTGGGGGGCCGCTTCGGTTGGCCTTGGGCTGGCTTGCTTCTGGGGGTTGTAGGTGGGCCGAAATGCCTGCCTCCCCCCAGCTGGTTCTCTTTTCCCTTTTTTTTTGTAAGCGAGAAAAGGGAGAGAAGAAAGGTTATTTTGAGGGGTTTTGAAACTCCAAAAATGTTGAGTCCAATTTTCTTTGCACTTGGCAACTGAAATGACCAGGTGCACCAACTTTTCTTTTTCAAAATTTGAATTATTTGTTTGTTGTTTGAATTTGAATTTGAAATTCAAATTGGGGTTTTTAAAAGAAATTTTATTAACCAAGCCAATTGTTAATTCCAATTCAATTTTTTTATTGAAACAATTTGATTTGAAAACAAGGTGCATCGTTTGAATTTTAAAATTGGTTTAAAGTTTTAATTGGTTTGAAAACAACAGGAAACAGAGGTGCAATGCATATGATGCGTGATGCCATGTGATGCAAAAGAAAAACAACAAGAAATTCTAATTGGGGAAACCCCGGGTGTTACACCCCCTTGGCCGCGCCTGGGGGTGGTGAGGCCACCCTGGTGGCTCATCGACGTCGCCCTTTCGCCTATTTATTCCCCTTCGAAGGAAAACCCTAGGCACCTAATAAAAAATCCACGAAAAGTTCCGCAGCCGCCATCGTCGTCAACCCTAGATCAGGGGGTTCTGAAGCCTTCTTCCGGCACCCTGCCGGAGAGGAGATCATCACCGTAGGACTCTTCATCACCATGCCTGCCTCCGGAGCGATGCGTGAGTAGTTCATCCTTGGACTACGAGTCCATAGCAGTAGCTAGATGGTTGTCTTCTCCTCCTATGCCTCAATGTTTAGATCTCGTGAGATTTTCTTATGTACTTCAATGTGCTGTGTTTGCTGGGATTCGATGAATATTGAATTTATGCCAAGTTAATTATAGTCTTTATTGCATAGGTTATTTGTGATCTTTCATGCTTTCCGTTGCTAGTGGTTGCTCTGGACAAGTAGTTGCTAGTGACTCCGAGAGGGAGTATTTATGCTTGATAGTTGGGTTCATGCCTCCTTTATATTGTTACCACTAGGGAGAAAACAACGGTGTGAGTGCCCGCGTGCACAATCATTGCTTACACTACACACATTGCTTAATGCGATTATTTGTTGCTTGCAACTTAATACCTAAGGGGGTTCGGATGATAACCTGAGGGTGGATTATTAGTCATAAATGTAGTTGGATTACGGTCTATTTATATTGTTGTAATGCCCGCACTAAATATCATAGTAGTCATCATGTCATGAATGTGCACTACGGTGCAACCTTTATTTGTCAATTGCCCATCTGTAATTTGTTCATCCAGCATGCTATCTTTTATGGAGAGACACCACTAGTGAACATTTGAACCCCGGTCCATTTTTCCTACACTGTTAAACAAACCACTACAATTCCCTGCTTTCTTTACTTACTGCAAGCATACGCCATTTTTCACACTATACGTCTAATCTTTGTTTTCAGCAAGACCGGTGAGATTGACAACCTCACTGTACCGTTGGGACAACGTATTTTGGTTCTGTTATGTGTAGGTTCCGTGTTGTTGCTGACACCGGTGAGGCGCCATCACCACCGTCAGTGGCATCAACCTTCCGATAACCTTGGTTCTTAACTGAGGGGAATTCTTACCGCTGTACTCATCACACCCTCCTCTTGGGGATCCCAACACGCCATCACAAGCATCAAGAATTTCGGGCGCAGTTGCCAGGGACTTAAAATTCATCATCATCAAAAAGTCTCTCCGTCAAGTCACCATCAAGGCGTAGGAACATATCGGTTGGGGGATAAATAGGCGAAAGGGCAAAGGCGGCGGAGGCCTGGGGGGCCCACACCACCCCATGGCGTGGCCAGGGGCGGGCCACCCTATGGTGTGGCCCCCCTCTGGGCCTCTTCGGGAGTCCGTGGAACCTTCGGGAATTCTAGGACCTCCGGACTTTGAATTTTCCAATTCCGAGAATATTTCTAGAACAACTTTTCTGAAACTAAAAACGACAGAAAACAGGGAACTGGCTTTGTGGCATCTTGTCAATAGGTTAGTCTGGAATATTGATAAAAATGACATAAAGTGTATAGCAAACATGTAGGAAACAACATGGAACATCAGAAATTAAGGATACATTTATGACGTATTAGAGTAAAAGTCCTTTCTCTCGTCTAGACCAATCACATTTATCTCAAGACGTGTAAGAAGGCATTCCTTGTGGGATAATGCATCTGCAACAACATTTTCTTTACTGTTTTGTATTTGATGACATAAGGGAAAGATTCAATAAATTCTACCCACTTAGCATGTATTTTGTTTAAATTAGCTTGACTCTTCAAATATTTCAATGATTCATGATCCAAATGGTTTACAAATTCTTTAGGCTAAAGGTAGTGTTGTCAAACTTTCAAAACTCGAACCAAAGCGAGAATCTCTTTGTCATAAATGGGATAGTTTAATCTAGCACCATCTAGTTTCTCATTATGGTTGGCCACAGGACGTCCATTTTGCATAAGGATGCCACCAATTCCTATTCCACTAGCTTCACACTCAATTTCAAATATTTTTCAAAGTCCGGTAAAACAAGCAAATGAGCTTCGGTTAAGCGCTTCTTGAGAGTGTCAAAGGCTTTTTGTTGAGCATTGCCTCAAACAAACGTTAGATTTTTCTTTGTAAGCTCATTTAAAGGGCAATCAATGGTAGAAAAATCTTTCACAAAATGGTGATAGAAACCGGCAAGGTCATGGAAGTGCCTTATTTCACCCACAAAAGCGGGGTTATGCCAATTTTAATTGCCTCAACTTTCTTGTTAACAACTTCAATTTCATTTGAAGAAACCACAAAAAATACAAGCTTGTCGGTAAAAAAAATTGCATTCGGGAAGATTGGTATTTTTTTTTTGCTTTGCGAAGGTCCAACAACACTTGTGAAATATGTTCAAGGTGGTTCTCCAAAGATTTGTTATAGATAAGTATGTCGTCAAAGTAAACAACGACAAATTCGCCAATAAAGACACGCAAAACTTTGTTCATAAGACGCATAATTGTTGAAGGAGTGTTGGAACCAAAGGGAATGACAAGCCATTCATAGATACCAAGTTTAGTTTTGAAGGCGGTTTTCCATTCATCACCTATTCTCATACAAATTTGATGGTATCCACTTTTAAAGTCAGTGGCACCACACAATTCATCTACCATGTCATCTAGTCTAGAAGTGGGATGTTGATACCTAACGGTGGCAACATTTATAGGTCTACATTCCATACACATACGAAGAGCATCATCCTGTTTAGGCACAAGTATAACCGGGACGACACAATAACTAAGAGACTCATGAATAAAACATTTATCGAGAAGTTCTTGTATTTGCCGTTCGATTTCCTTGGTCTCTTCGGGGTATGGATCATGATTTAGAAGAGGAGCAACCGGTATGAGGTCTATGCGGTGCAAGATTGCTCAAAGAGGAGGTAAGCCCGGTGTTAGTTCTTCGGAAAATACATTCTCAAATTCCTGCCCCCCTCCGGCACTAACCCTTCTGTGTTTTTTGTCTGAAACTTTTCCGGATACCCTATGACCCCTATAGATAAAATCATCGATCTTATATAACAATATCAGAAATATATTCCCGACATCCCGGGACATCTCATGCCCCCTGCACTTGCCCTGGAAAGCGTGCATCCTCATTCTCTCTCATAGAAAAAACGCGGAATAAATTTCGGTAGTAATAGAAACTATTTCTATCACTCTAGGACATCTAATGACCTCAATACAAATTCTCTCCAAAATATAAAATATATCTATCACACATAAACACCATTCCTATGATACTCCTTTTTGATCCGGACCTACTGATATACACATAAACCGGCCTAAATTAAGTGTGTTTCCTCTATAGGTTCGATAGTGTGTGGACATGAAACTGGAAACTATTTCCTTTTCAATAATCAATAGCAGGGCCATGAACACCCATATTAAATCCCACATAATATACAAATAAACTTCTGAACTCGTCGGCGATTATGCAATATTCCCATTACTCATGATACCGAACTTGCCCAAGACTATGGATTCCGGTATTGTCGTGAAACAATATTTGGTTCACTATACCTTTGTCGATCTCATACCGGTAAGCTTCCTTTTACTCGTTACTGTATTATGATATCCCACATGATGTATCATCATCGTGCGATGTCTGCAAAACTTATGGTATCAAGAATACCGAGTGGGTCCAGGATTATATCTCTCTTTTTACGGAGAAATAATTCCCATCTCAGAACATTGAGGTAATACACTCCTTTGGAATTACCCAGTGGCTATCGTTATGTTCACCCAGTTTACGTTGTGATGCTAGATAGTACCAAAGTAAAACCTCTAGAATTAACACCCCAATAACCTCATGGTTAAAGGATGCATTGTAATATAACCGTGTTGTGATATGATACTAAGAAAAAAGATGTCTTAATGGAATCTCTTAGCATATCAACTACTAGGTATACCCATCCATATTGTTCCCTTCCAACAATATGCTATTTATTTATTTATTTATGCTGACATAAATAATGCCCATGACTAGGAAAACACAACCATCAAGCATCCAATGAATTAGTCATAAAAGGCAAGACTAGGGTTTGACTCTTTGTTCATGTTACTACATGTGAGCGTAAGCTTTCCTATGAATCTCATATTCAGGAGCCACGTCAGCTATAGCATAGTAATATGAATCATAATTATGAAACATATGCATAAATATTATTTCCTGTTGGGCATACCTCTAACAACACCATGCTCTTTCATTGCTACAACGACATCCACAGCAGCAGCAGGAGCAACATTATTCACATTAGGCTCATCGTCAAGATCCGGAGACTCATCTATAACTTCCAAATCCTCATCTAATTTAGAAGATTCGCCTCCTGGATGTTGGTACTAACCCGAGCATGTACTTTCCTTTCTAACATGTTTCCCCCCAGTAGTTCTGCGTGCACACACCAGGAAGCAAACTCCTTAAGTGTACTTTCCGATTGGAAGTTGCTTCTTTGATTTCCCCCAGCATGAACAACTAGCAACAAACAAACCATGGAGAATAAACCACAATATACCGATCTACGTGTGTACACGCTGGCTACTTGCAGAAAAGGAGGCAAGCAACAATAATAAGGAGAGAGGCCATATTGTTGCTTCATGGTCATGCTTCAAAGAGGTGAAAAAAGGGAATCATATCCGGTAAGCTTTAAAATTTACCTAGGGATGATTGGATTTTTTTTTTGTACATGTGTTCCTCTTCTTACTTCCATATCTATAATTGCTTTGAGATCAGCCGTCAATGGCTTCACTCCACTTTTTTGCGACGTTTTTCTGCTAAAAAACTAGCACATATCTAGGGAGGGGGAGTACAGATCGAGGCCCAGATATGAAGGGGATGGTGGGGGAGCATGTAAGATTTGCTTTTTCTTGCTCGCGTGGGTGTTTTGGTTGTGCATGATATGCATGTTGCGTTGTTTTGGTTTTATTTTCACCGCACATGCATGGTCCCGACTGGGGTTTCCATTTTTGTCTAACTCAATCGTGTTGGAGGGGATATTTTCCCGATTGAGCCAATGGATTCTATACCACGGACGAGCGGCGCAATGGCTCATTTTCCATCAAACAAAGTTTTAATGCTTATATACCGGACACAAACAAATTTGATTGCTTATATCCCATTGGCTGTTAGTTTACCATTATATCCATGTGGTTGCCAAAATGACTACTTTACTCTCGATGGCAAATGAGCAACAATTGAAATACACGTGTCAAAAAAATTGACACCGTCCTGCCTCTATTTTTAGTATTTCAACAATACAGAAGTGACAACATATAAACAATTCAGCATACTAGCCATCAAACCCATGTGAAAGTGCATTATGGTCAACTAGAGGGGGGTGAATAGGTTGACTACCATTTTTTTCTTTTCCTTTTAATTAGGCTAAGCAAGATAAAATAAGGTTCTCTAGATGTGCAACTAGGTGAGCAACCTAAGTGATACAAAATAAGATACGCAATGGAAGTAAAACGGAAGGTAACGAGATAAACAAGAAGTATAAACAAGGATACACGGATATGTTTCCTGTAGTTCCTTCTCAAAGAGAAGTACGTCTATGTTGGAGAGGTGGGGAGCCACCTAGGATCTCCTCAATAGCACGGTTGTGCACACCTTATTCTCCTTGAGCTTCTCCGGTGAGGGAGATTCTCGTTTCCATTATGAGGTCGCTTGAAGGCGTTGACCAAACCTTTACATGAGGTTGAGGACACTCCACAAGATGGATGGAGGCTCTTAACGAATCTGAAGCTTCTTGCAACAAGGTGGAAGCTACAATCACAAGATCTACTAAGGTTTCTAGGACTCAAGTAGGATTATAGATCTACTAGGATGTGGTGGATGGATTTGAAATTCCTTTGGTGGAATCACGGATCTAGGTCTCCTCTAGCTCTCCACAAAGTTTCGGAGTGTTTGGGTGGTTGGAGAGGGAGATCTAGGAGGTTGAAGCTTTCATTAATGGCTAGGAGAGAGAGTGGGTAAAGCTTAGCATTTATGAGATAGGGGAAGGGCTTTAAATACCCCTTCCCAATTCCAACCGTTGAGCAGCCCACGCAGCACGGGAGGCTCCGGTGGTCTTTACTTACGCGCACACGCGTGGCACGATATCTTCTTTCTGGAATCTTCAGGGCGGAGGCTCCGGTGGAGTTGGCAGAGGTTCCGCCCACCGGAGGTTCACCGGGGCTCTGCTCTAGCCTCCGCTCGTATTCACCCGAAGGCACTTTGAGCAGAGGTAGCACCGTAGGTGCCACCGGAGGCCAGCCCCACAGTGGGGCAGTGGAGCCAGCGGAGGCTCCGGTGGTTTTGGCGGAGGCTCCGCTGCAACCTCCGCTCTTATGAACCCGAAGGTGTTTTGAGCGGAGGCTACACTGGATGTTCCACCGGAGGCTAGCGCCTGGAGGTAGTTGGGAAATGCACTGGGCGGAGATTCCGGTGGTTTCACCGGAGCCTCCGCTGCATGCAAAAATGGCACCCCAACTTTGTTTCTTCGAGATCTTTCCATTAGAAACATTTCTGTAACCCATTGAGATTGTATAACTGAAGAACCTGGGCATTTTTATATATATCAAATAGGACCTGAAAATACTCTTAGATATACATTAGTCCTATAGTTATGTTGTCATCAATTATCAAAATAGAAGATGATCTTTCATTCTCCCTATTTTTGGTAATTGATGACAACATATCCATTTGCATAGCTATAACACACACAACATGGACGGAGCTCCCCCTAGAGATATGCTCCCTTCATGTTGAGAGAATTAAACAATATAGATAGCTAAACACACATAATAGGGAGCACATAACAAGTGATAGAATTTAAGGTACTAAGTTCACAAGCTCACATAATGCATAACGAGGTTCACAATGCACAATAATTAAACAAACGAAGTTTCCAAATAACCAACTCTCTAAAGCAAGACGAAAGAGGCAAATCGAAAACACGGCTTGAGAGAGAACCCATGCAGATCCCGCTCCTAAGTGGATATCTTTCCCCTTTTGGCATCAAGATACCAAAAGAGGGAGGAGACCGATGCTAACGCCCCAATGATCACTCGGAGGAGTTGTCCATGCTAGGAGGATGGGTGCGACGGCGAGAGCTGGTGAACTCTTCTCCAGGTTCCTCATCAGACCACTCAATGATCTTCCCCTTGGATTCCTTGGCTTGCCACTTGTCCCAGTCAGTGATGCTATCTTGCTCCGGGGACTCCACAGATTCTCCACCATCACGACGAAGCTGTCTCTCGGCCTTTGTTGCCTTGCGGTGCTTAAGCTCCTTGTCATAGTGAAGTTCCCATTGGTGCTGCTCGACCTTCTTGTTCACTCGGAACACTTTCTTGAGAGCCCTTGCTATCCACTTGAAGGCATTGTCAGAAGGAGGAGGACGAGAGGGACCAACTTCTTCTTCTTCTCCGTCTTCCTCATCAGCGATGACCCGTGGCTTGGCCTTGCCTTTGCGAGCAGCAGGAGTGGGATGCACAACAGGCTCGGTATGATCCTTGATGAGAAGTCATTTCTCCGCATGTGGGATCCAATGAGCGTCACCAAGAGGATCTTCCGGGAACTTGTTCTCCCACACATTCAAGATGATCTTCATTATGAAAGGCCCAAATCAAGCATTCTTCCTTTGCACAATGACATGCCACAACTCATTCCGCAGATAATAAAGCACATCAAGCCTCTGAGTCATACCGGAAGCCGCTTCTCATGAGTAAGAAGCATGAGGTTCTTGAGGAAGCCTTGTATCTCATCAATGTTCCCGGCCTTGGGGTTAATAGTCTCTCGATAGATGCGGAGCATAATATCATAGGTGTGATAGAGGCCCTTGACAAATCCAACAACAAAATTCTTCCAGTGATAAAGAGGGGTGAGTTGATCCTTGGAAATTGATTGAGCATTGGGGGCATGAACACGGAACCAACCATTGTCAAACTCTGGGCCACTAGCAAAAGGTCCATGATCCGGGTAGCCGCCAAGAAGGACTCCAACCTCGGACCACTTGATAGTGAGCCTATGTCCCTTGGTCATCTAGATAAGATGATGCTCTGTTTCATTGGCGAGGTGCACCGTGGACAAGAACTCACAAACCAATCCATCATCATAATCTTGTTGCACTTGCATAATGGGAGCAAGGCCAAATGCATCAACAATCTCTAGGGATTCTCCAAAGTAACCGGGCTTCCTCTCCATATGACCAAAGTTGATAGCATGTTGAGGAGCAACATTTTCCTTGGGCTTCCTCATAAGAATCTCATGATAGATTTGAGCTTGAAACACGGTGTGGAATAGTGGATCCTTTCCCCAGAACTATGGAATCAAGCGGTTGCGTTCAACAGTATATGGGTTCTCGCGACGAGTCGCCAAGAACACTCCCTTGGACACTTGAGAGGCAGATTTATCCTTGCGAGGCAAAGTCTTCTCGGGAGCCGGGAATCTTGGCTTGCGGTTGGGATGAGAAGGATCCAATGTATCCTCAATTTTATCGACCCTTGGAGCCTTGCGAATGGCCATGCTCTTGGTGCGAGTGCCCTTGCCCTTGGAACCGGAGGCATCTATGAAAGAGATATAGCAAGAAAAGCATGAAGAAGAGGTAATGCTCAAGTTTATATGACGCACAAATCCGAGAAACAAAGATATGAGGAACATGAGGGATGAATAACAAGGGGTAGGGCATATGAACAAATCCGCCCTAAGAACCAAGGTAATTCATGCCTAATACTCACAATCTAGGTTTCTAGGGTTCGTACTCGTGATTTCCTACTCCAAAACCTAAATCCATTCATCTAGACGTGAAGAACATGTGGCTCCTAGTGCTTCCCCATCCATCAACTAGATGGGAGAGAGAGAGAGCTACATACCCGCATCCATGGTGGAAGGTGAGGGAGGAAGAAGATCTCGGAGCGGTCCAAGACAAGGAGGAGGGCCTCCCGGTGGTGGAGCACTCTTCCCGACGGCGGAGACGTAGGAGGCGGCGGCGGTTTGGAGGAGGAAGAGGGAGAGTGAGTGGGGAAAACAATATCTTAGATCTTGTTGACCCTGCTCGCCCTAGTCTTATCCCCGCGGAACCGCAGCGGGCGGAGGCTCCGGTGCATTCACCGGAGGTTCCGCCCCCTGTCCACGAGGCGCGGTGCGGTACAGATCCGTTGGGCGAGTTTCGCACCAGCGGAGGTACCGGTGGACAGGCACAGCGGAGCCTCCGGTGGTTTCACCGGAGCCTCCGCCAGACCCAGTCTCAGCACACCATGATCAGAAAAACAAGAGCATTTGGATAGAAATAGTCTTTTCGGCAAAGGGAGCTTGGGTTGGATGGTTTGTAACTGTCATACGAGAGACATTACTCGATGTGGGTTCACAAGATGCAAAGAAATAAAACTGAACCCGCACAAGTTGTCAAGGCGGAATAGTATGTGCGTGAAAGAGCCAAAAATAAAAACAACTCCGAGAGGAGGAGGTCGGTGGCTGGAGCCACCATGCTTGTGCGTGTATTTTGGCACCACGAAGATGTATCTTGGGTCCAAGAGTACTACTCACAATTAAGCACAATGAGTCACAAAATGACTGGATATGCAATGATGAGTTGATTTTAGCATAATAAGAGGAGTGTATACTCATGAGTTGAGTGACGCTCCCCCTATGTCCATGCCTACATCCAAACCTAATAACACCTATAATGAAGGTACATATGCAAGGTTTCAAGTGAAGTTGGAAGAATCGATGACATTTAGTTCATTCCTCAAAGCTCGAAATCTTGGTTCATCAAGGGCCTTTGTGAAGATATCAGCAAGTTGATCCTTGGTGGACACATATGATAGATCAATATCACCCTTCTCAATATGACCCCGAATAAAATGATGACGGATCTCAATGTGCTTCGTCTTGGAGTGAAGAACGGGGTTGTAGGCGATCTTGATAGCACTCTCATTGTCTCAAAGAAGAGGCACCTTGTCAAAGTGAATACCATAATCCTTCAAGGTTTGCCTCATCCAAATAAATTGGGCACAAAAACTTTCCGCGGAGATATACTCGGCCTTGGTGGTAGAGAGAGCAATGCAGTTTTGCTTCTTTGAAGACCAACATACTAAGGAGCGATCAAGGAATTGGCAACTGATACGTCGAAAACGTATCTCCTTTTCCGAACACTTTTCCTATTGTCTGCCTCTAAACTTGTGTGTTTTGAATGCAACTAACACGGACTAACGCTTTTTTCAGCAGAATTACTTTGGTGTCTCGTTTTTGTGCAGAAAAACCAACTGTCGGGAAATTGCCCACAAAAGACCCCATTGGCCCTAAAACACGAGAAGACCCCGAGAGCCAGAAGGAGACCCGGAGAACGGCCAGGAGGTGGCCAAACCACCCCCCCCCGGCGCCCCCTAGGCCGCGCCAGCAGGTGGTGTGGGCCACTCCCACACCCCCTCGGTCTCCCCTTTCGACTACAAATAGCCTTCAACCCTAAAACACGAGGGGGTTCGATAGTTTTCCAAAAAAACGTCCGTAGCTCCACCGCCATCACGAACCTCGATTTAGGGTTCAGAAGTTCCTGTTCTGGCACCCTGCCGGGACAGGGAAGTGGAGGAGATCATCGCCACCGTCATCACCAACATCTCTCCATCGACCATCCATGTTTCCCCCATCCATGTGTGAGTAATTCCCCCGTTGTAGGCTGAAGGGGATGGTAGGGGTTGGATGAGATCGTTCATGTAATGATGTCGTGATTGCTAGGGCATAGTGCCTAGTATCTTCTATTAGTGCTATTGACATTGTTGCAACTTGTTATGCTTAATGCTTGCCGCTTTGGCCCTGAGTGCCATGATCTCAGATCTGAACATGTTATTGAATCACGATGATAATTATTGTTTCTTGATCATACCTGCAAGTTGTTTACACATATCGTTGTCCGGAACCCGAGGCCCCAAAGTGACAGAAATTGGGACAACCAGAGGGGATGGTTGTGATGTGAGGATCACATGTGTTCACGGAGTGTTAATGCTTTGCTCCGGTGTTCTATTAAAATGAACACCTTAATTACCAGTAGTTCCCTTGAGGCCCCGCTGAAAACGGGCTTGTAGGACAAAAGATGTTGTGCAAGTTCTCATTGCGAGCACGTATGACTATTTACGGAACACGTACCTATGGTTACTTAGTGCTTGGATGCTTTATCTTATTTATATGCAATTCCCATGTCTTGATTATTATGAACTATCTTATCCATGCAACGCCCGTTCATCCATCCATATGCCTACAATATTTAATCCCGCTGTTTATTTCAAATACTACTGCTGCTATTTTCATCTCACTGCTGCTATTATTTCACTACTGCTGCTACTATAAAACTATTACTACTGATAAACCACCGCGAACAAAAGTACTTTCAAGTGCAGGTGAATTGACAACTCACTTGTTAAGGCTCACAAATATTTTTTGGCTCCCCTTGTGTCGAATCAATAAATTTGGGTTTTACTTCCTTCGAAGACTGTTGCGATCCCCTATACATGTGGGTCATTAAGACTATTTTCTGGCGCCGTTGCCGGGGAGCATAGCTTTATTTGCAAGCTCACTTAGAGTACTATTACCTACTGCCAATCATTCATCACGGGTAAGACTCGTGATGGAAAGTTTCCTATATTACCATCCACTATAAGAAGAGGTACAACTCTGAACACCTCTGTTGCTCTTGATTCACCGTCTGTTATGAGTAACCTGCTTACACCACCACATGCTACCCATGCTACTTCTGCTGAATCTGAAAATACTTCTGATACTTTTGATGATGCTTCTACTGT
This sequence comes from Alopecurus myosuroides, assembly GCA_028641055.1. Classification (NCBI taxonomy): domain Eukaryota; kingdom Viridiplantae; phylum Streptophyta; class Magnoliopsida; order Poales; family Poaceae; genus Alopecurus; species Alopecurus myosuroides. The sequence goes on from CM054058.1 coordinate 354,616,179, forward strand.
CCTTGATGAGAGTGGTTCTCTCGGTCCTTTCTTAGATGCTACTATTGCTAAAGCTAAAAATATTGCAAACACTCAAACTCATGATAAAAATCCTGTTACTCCTGCTGTTTCACCTTAGCTTATAGAGAATCCTAGTGATGATTTTGATGATTCCTATATTGAACTTAATGATGATCTTATTGATGAAATACATGCTATGAGGGATAAAGATGATGTTATGAGTCTTATTCAAAGTCATGCTGTTAAATATAAATTATCTCCTGATGCTAAGTTTGCCACCTCTCCTATTAATATTAGGGATAAGGAATATGATTTCTATCTTGATTTATCTTATATATCTATTGTTGAGAAAGAACCTTTTTGTGGTACTGAAAATGAAAGTGCTATGAAACATATGAATGATCTCTCCTCTTTGAGTAGTTTATTCTCTGATGATCTTAAGAAACGTAGCTACTTTGTTGCTAAAATATTCCCTTTCTCATTAAAAGATGGAGCTAAAACTTGGTTTAACAATTTGTCTCTGGGATCTATTGATAGTCCTATCAGTTTGGTTAATGCTTTCTTTCAGAAATATTTTCCTGCTAGTTCTCAACATGTTGCTTTACAAAATATATTTAATTTCAAGCAATTGGAAGGAGAGAAATTGCCTGTATCTTGGGCAAGGTTCTGATCTTTAGTTAGGGCTGCACCTGGGCATAAGCTAGAAAATAATAAACTTCTTGATATATTCTATAATGGACTAATTGTTGAATCTAGGACATACCTGGATAGTTGTGCTGGTTGTGTTTTCAGGCAAAGAACCCAGAAGAAGCTAAGGAATTAATGGCTAAAATAAGCCAAAATCATGATGATTGGACTATGATTGAGCATGAGCCGACCCCTACTCCAGTACCTACACCAACACCAACACCCAAGAAGAGGGAAATGATTGAATTAAATGATGAAGTGATCAGAGAAGCCAATAGATCTCTTAAAGATAGGGTATTAAATCTGAAAATGTGAAGAATCTTCCACCTATAGAAAAACTATGTAAGCCAATCCCTCACTCATCCACTATTGAGGTACACTCTCTCCAATTTTTTGATAATAGAGATATTCCCTATAATAAACCTCCTGATCAATTTTTATATGAATTTGATAATTATGTTATTAAGCAAGATAATTTTAATATGAGAGTGCAAAATCACCTAATGGAGAACTCTAGAGCTATTGATAATTTGCATGGTATTATAGAAATAACCTCTAATGATGTTAAAATGCTTGTTAAACATTTTCAAATGGTTCAAACTCAAATTGATCAACTTGCTAAAGTGCAAAAAGATTTGCTAGTTAATGCTTCTAAAGAAAAACATGCTTATGAAATAAGAACTAGAAGTGGTATTGCTACACAAGATCCTTTATATCCTGAGGGACATCCTAAAAGAATTGAATAAGATTCTCAGCAAACTAATGATAATGTTATTCATACTAAGAAGAAAAATAAGAAGAAGAAACATAAAATGTCTGTAGAATCCTCTGAACTTGCTAAAGATCCTAATAGTATATCTATCTCTGATGCTGAAACTAAAATTGGTAATGAAAAGAATGATGCTTATGATAAAGAAGAACCTGTAGCTGAACCTGAAAAGCAAACTAAAACCGCAAAGTATACTAAGGAAGATTTCATTGCTAATAAACATGGTAATGAGAGAGGACCTTGGGTACAAAAACCAATGCCTTTTCCTAATAAGAAACACAAATCTAAGGAAGAAGAACATTATAAAAAGATTTGTGAATGGATGAAACCTTTGTTCTTGCAAATTCCTTTAACTGATGCTATTAAATTGCCTCCTTATGCAAAATATATGAAAGATATTGTCTCTAACAAAAGGAAGATTCCTAATGAGGAAATCTCCACTATGCTTGCTAATTACTCTTTTAATGGCAAGGTTCCTGAGAAGCTTGGAGATCCTGGTATACCAACTATTCCCTGTTCTATTAAAAACAATTATGTTAGAACTGCTTTGTGTGATTTAGGAGCTGTAGTTAGTGTCATGCATTTTACTCTCTATAAAACACTCCTCCTAGAAAAATTGATACCAACTGATATATCTTTGCAAATGGATGATAAGTCTACTGCTATTCCTGTGGGAATATGTGAGGATGTTCCTGTTCAAGTTGCTAATAATTGTTTGATATTAGCTGACTTTGTTGTGTTGGAAATGCCTGAAAATGACAATATGTCTATTATTCTTAGAAGACTTTTTCTTAATATCGCAGGGGCTATTATTGATTCCAATCAAGGAAAAGTTACTTTTAATGTGAATTATAAAGAGCACACTATTTATTTTCCCAAGAAGAATGATAGAAAATATGGTCTAAATTCCATTGAAAATATTGAGACTATCAAGATTTGAGAATTTTATTGTCCTATTCCAAAGCCACCCAAAGAATATGAAATTATTATGATTGGGACTATGTCTATCAAGGTTGAGGTAACATAAGTATTTAGTGAGAAACAAAGTTTTGTTTCATATAAAATTATTTTGGTAGCAAGACTTGATCACCCTTGTTAACAAAATGATTTTAAATGAAGTGGGTAATGTTTTCACTATGTTTTCACCTTCCCCATTATGTTTTCACCATGTTTACTTCTGTTATCACATTGCTACTTGAGTACAATCATGTTTTCCACCATCCCTATGCATGTTTTCCTCATGTTTTCACTCTGATTCATGAGGTTATGCATGTTTTCACCACCCATACTTTTGTTTTCACCACTACCACCTTTGTTTTCTTTGGATATTCTTTCATTAGAGTGTCATAGAACCTCTGTAGTGCTGGTTTTGGTTTTGTTTTCCACCTTTTCACTTTCGTTTTCCTGGTTTTTATTAATTATTAAAATTCTGGAAATACCTCAAAAATAAAGTTTCTCGAAAAATTCCAAAAAAATATAATAAATGTTTACATAAAAAATGAGGCAGAAAGCCACCTGGGAGGCCCCAGGGGGACCCACCAGTCAGGCACACCACATGGTGGCATGGCCAGCCCCCTGGTGGCGCCAGCACATGGTGTGGGGCCCCTGGCCCTCCACTTACTCTCTCCACTGCCAAAGTCTTCTCTCTCACCTCCCAAACTGAAAACATTTCTTGGAACCCGTGTTCTTGCCGTTCTTCCTCTGGATTTTTTATATGCTTCTTCAGCCCATCATTTGTGCCGATATTTGGTGTGTTTGATCTCCATTATGTGACTCCTCCGATGATCCAAGTAGAATTTTGTTTAGTGAAGTATTTTTGAGTATTTTGGTATTGTAGGTGACAGCTTATGTGAGTTTGGATGCTTTATTTGAGTAGAAATAATGTAGTTTTGATGTATGTTTAGCTCTCATATAAGTCCCTATGGTAGTTTCCACCTTATAGTTGTTTTAAATTAATTTTTGTGACGATTGTTAAAAAAATTCAGAGATGGAGCACAATGTTCATCAACTAAACCAGCATGAGTTGGAGTTGCATGAGTTCATGCTCGTGCACCATGAAGAGAGAGTGTTCCCATCAATCTATCTGTGTCAGGAATTCATGAGGATTACGGAAATTTCGCATGATTTTAACACTCTAGTGCATAATGCGGGCTTGGACCGTTTCATTGAGGATGAGCCTATCCAATATGTGAAACTAACTATGTTTGTGGTGTAGCCTGCCTTTCAGTGATTTTTGTGCATTATAAAATTTACAATAAAGCTGTGAGCCTGCCTTTCAGTGATTTTTGTGCAGCTATTAAAGTACCGGAGTGGGGTTCTTGTGAGAATATTAAAGGGCAGCCCAAACCACTGCTAGAATTATATGAGGAGATTTGCCAAGGCAGAAGCTTCATAGGGGAGAGTGGTAAAATTCGTAAAATTCAACTCCCTAGCATTCTATACTTTGCCTACTTTATTTCATAGGGGAGAGTAGTTCCCTTGAGGCCCCGCTGAAAACGGGCTTGTAGGACAAAAGATGTTGTGCAAGTTCTCATTGCGAGCACGTATGACTATTTACGGAACACGTACCTATGGTTACTTAGTGCTTGGATGCTTTGTCTTATTTATCTACAATGCCCATGTCTTGATTATTATATGAACTATTGTCACATCCCATTTTTGGAATACCTGTTAACACAGTTGTTTTGCTAATTGCTTGACTAATCAACCTTGGTTGTGTTTGTTTGGGTTTGTTTAAGTGCAACTAAACAAACTTAAAAAGGATAGCAAAGCAGTAAACTAAAAATATTCAACATATTGTTCCAATGACTTTGGCAATATTTTCTAAAGTAAATATTGATCAAAGAGTTTTCCAAAAACTATCTTATGAATCTCATACTTGTTGAATATTATTCCAAGATCCAAATTAAGAAAGATGAAACACTTAATAAATTTCCCTAAAAGATTATCAGAAAAAGAGGCATTCCTAAATGCTTCACCAAAATATTATCAAATGTTTTTCCAACCTTGCAAGCTTAAGAACAAAGGTATTGGAGAGCATTGACTTGATATCTCTAGTCACATAAATATTTTGGCAAAGCATTGTTAAAGAAAAGCCTAGTGCCTAATTAAATTGAAATTCCAATATTTCTAGAAACAGAAAACTAAAACAAGTTACTATTGGAAACTTTCTTAAAATGATTTGAAATTCATACCATTGCTTCCTTATATCAAATAAGGAACACACACAAGAGGAGACCAAAAATTGAATCCATTAAAGTCCTGAAAACATGGTTTTTCTCCACAGCAACATTTGGGATTTTGAACAAGTTTGTTCTACAAACTTTTTCCAAATGCCATGAAATAAATACCACATTCTCTATATCATAAATGAGGATGAAAACCAAAAGGGAACAAGTTTTTGAATAATTTAAGTTGCCAAAAAACCCTGTTTTCTTGACAGCACCTTTTTGAAATTTGAACAAGTTTGTTCTATGAAGTAACTCTAAATGACTTGAATTTTATACCACATAAGGAACACACCAAATAAGGAATATGTGCCAAAAATTATCATTTTTGGAAGCTCCTAAGTAGGTTAATAAATTCAATGTCCATTTATGTAAGAATTGAAAATTGAACAACTTTGAATTATCAAGTTTCTCAAATTGAGCCAATTTTCACATATGTTGTACATCTATACTAATAAGAATTTTGGGAAAAAGGGTTTCAATTTTTGACTTTGTTTGCTTAGGGAAAACAGCCTTTTACAGAGAAGACAGGGACCAATTTGTCAAATTGCAGGGACCTAAATGTAATCCCAGTCATCATCTTCAACCTCTAGCTCTCTGTAGCAGCAGTGCACCTAGGCCATGGCTTCGAGTGGAAGGAAACTTTGGGGTTAAGAGGACCCCCATGTGCTTGTGGTCGGCCACTTGCTCTCTCTCCCCCCCACTTGAACTCTCCCTCTCTCTCTCTCTGTACATCAAGCCCAAAACCGAACCCTAGATTTTTAGGTCGCCGTCGATTCGGCCCTTGCCGAGCTCGCCGCCGGCAACCGTGTGTCCCATTAGCTCCCCCTCGTCGTGCTGAGCGTCCTGGCCAAAGAAATCGAGGTGGGACGGCTCGAGGAGGCCGCGCCGTCCGCTTTCCTCTCCGAGCCCGGCGGAGCTCCGGCGAGCCATTGCCGCCGCCTCGCTCCTCCTCCGACCTCACCGCTGCATCCTTTGCGTCCAGGGTGAGCATGCTACCGTCCCCATGCCTTTTCCCCCTCCCTCTCCCTCGGAATCCATCACCGTGCCGTGTTCCGTCCGGCCGCCGTGCGCCGTTCGTCGCCGGCCACTTTCCGGCCTTTCCCCGGAAACGAGACCACGCGCCTTAGCATCCCCAAGCCGAGAGCGACCCGTATATGGTTTTGGATCGACGAGTGATGGCCGTTTTGCGCTGGATTGGCCTCGCCGGAATCCGTCCCCGCCGGCGTGACGTCGTGGTGACGCCAGCCTCCCTTGACCGCGCGCAAGATAGTCAAACCCGCCCGTGGGGCCTCGCTGTGCCTGCGTGGCTGCCGCGTGGCCTGCTGGCCCGCTGGTCAGCCACTGCGGCTAGCTTCCCCCGCGGTGGGATCTGGATCTGGCCGGCCCAAAGCAGTGGATCTGGCCCATCCAAGTTTGTTTTCCTTTTAATTTTTGACAGAATGTTACCTGTTTACTTTAGGCTCTAAAATGCTACCTAAAAGATGATTTTGACCAAACAAAAATTCACCGTGGTAAATATACAAAATATAAACCACCTCCAATTTGTAGATCTACATTTGGATGAATATTTTTGAAATTAAAAATGGTTTGGCAACAGGTACCAGAAACACCAAAATGGGCACCATTTTTATTTTACAACTCAGAATGAAGTGAGGCAAATTTCATTGGAAAGCCCTTGAAATTTCCTAACTGAAGCAATTAACCTTGATTCCAAATTCCTAGTATTTTTGAAATGGAATGCAATTTGGTAAAACACCAGAGAGCACTTTGGTGATTTTTATAAAATAATTAAAAATGATTTTTGATGCAAACTCAACTGGATGGTCTTGTACATGTTTAGGAATATCCAAACCTAGCTGGGTTTAAGTTTTAGAGCATCCTAGAAAATATGGTGGACAGATCTTTGTTTCACCTGTTTCTGCCATTTTGGCATTTTTAGGTAATTAATTTGTGTGAGTTATTTTTGTGTTGCAATATTGTTTTCTAGCATGTACAAGTTGTGTGAACTTGTTTTCTAAGTGTTACTTAGCTATTTTAACATGTTAGATTGTGGGGACTTGAGTTGAGAATAAATATGATTTATGGTTATAGCATATGTTTTATCTCTAGTTATTACTTGCATAGAATTGTGGATTGATTAATTTGTGTGCAAACAATTGGATTGTTGTGTTGAGATATTAGATAAAGCACCATGTTGATACTTATATTTTGTTAGTATCACCTCTGCTAGCTTGCATTTGAATTTGTAGAAAAGCATGAGTAGCTTTGTCATGGCTATGAAAATGTTATGGAACAATTCCCTCATGTGTGGAATTTTTGACATAATAATTTGTGGTTGTGTAGCCACATATTTTTGTGTTGTATTCATAGGACCAGTAGCATTTTGATTATATTCTTATGAGTACTTGATCCCTAGAAGTTTTCACTTGTGTGAAAACAATAGCATGAGTAGCATTACCTTGCTTATTTTAGCATCCTGTTATTTTCTACTAGTATGGTTATTGCACTAGAAGCTAGTTTAGCATTTTGTTAATTTTTAGCAAGTATGACCAGAGGCCTTGTGACCTCTTAATGCTTTGTTATGCTAGTGGAACACCCACTGGTGTCATTGCATTTTTGGTGGAAACATTATTTCCCCAAACTAGATGTATTTCTTTTGTATAGTTCTCTAACTAATGAGTGCCTAGTATTTTTGCTTTGGGAATTTTTGTGCTAAATGAAAATGTGTATGCTTCTGTTTGTAAGTGGTTGTAATCATGTGCGGCTTGCTAGGAAAAATCCATATTTGGAGTGTTGTTTGATTCCTCTAGTAATGCCCTTTTTATTACTACTAGTATGTAGGAGTTGCCCTGCAAATTGATGCATTGTTTTGCTAAATGGGATATTTTTGTTATAGAAAGTTTAGGTGTTTTTCACCCCTGTTTTTATGACATGGACCCTCTGGTTGTATTTAAATTACTTGATTGAAATGCATCCATTGATTCTTCATGTTTGAGTAGTACTAGTTTCCTTAGCAGTTTTTGTATTGAATTATTTTTCCTGCCAACTTGTGTTTGGTAGATATGTGTGTATCCTTGCATGAGGACATGTTTTCATTTCCCATTATGATAACATGGTTCCTTGTTTGCATTTTAGTACTTTACATATTATGCATGCTTGCATAGCAAACCCTTAGTGGAAGCATGTCTATAGGATTCCTCCTTTTTAGTCATTGTTTCTATTGTTCTCACTATGAGAATTGTGTGTTTTGTGACGAGTCTATTACCTTGTTACACTTTTGTAGGCTCACTGATTTGTACAAGTAACTTTTTCAAATCATGTGCCTTATTTATTCTTGATGTGAATTTAGGCTTAGCAGATTAGCTACCTTGTTCTTTTTGTTGTGTGGTTGATAGACCCATTGCCATGATTATTTTTGTGCATGTTTTATATACTTTTAGTAGTCTCACCCTTGTGAAACTAAGTATATTTTGGGTTTATTAATATCTTGGTATGAGAGTGGCACACCCACTGAATCCATGATATTGAGGTTGTGAGATATGTTCCTCCAACCTTAAGTTGTCTTATTAAATGGCATTTCTGCCAAATGTGTTTGTTTGATTGTTTGCCTCCATTAATAAATTGTGTGATTTGTTATTATTAGATTTCCTTGCTGTATGTATTGTTATGTATGGTTGCTTGCCTTGATTGGTTCTGAATGTGTGTCCTTTATTCTCTTTACGACGTTAGAAAACGAAGAGGAAGGAAGTGTCGTGAAGCTCTGTTTCAAGTTCCAGTCACTCCAAAACCAGGGACACAAGGAGATACCAGGCAAGCCATCCTGATGCTTGCTGATACAATACTTATCATTATCTATCATGCATGTTTTACCTCTGAAGTTTTACAAAAACTTGATTATCAAAACTACTTTTGATGTGGAAATTACTACTATACTATATATAGGTTACTATCATGCCAGTAGTTAAACTTGGTAATACCAAGCCCATAAGCCACCATATGGTATTTATTACCATCAAATATATTAGTCCCTAAGTGGACACCCTAAAATTGTGATTCTACAAAACAAAGGCTTTACGGAAAAACCCGGAGAAAAGGCGGATCCTTGTTCTCCGGAGGAATGTGGAAGTGGTCATTTTTGAGAAAGTGGTGTTTTCAAAAATGACACATAACCTAGTCTTCGCCGGACAACCTTTACCGTACTGCCACCCTACCCCAACATGGGCATGGGGCTTAACTTGAAGTTTGTTCTTATTAGTGTGTGCTATCTCAGTGTGCTATAGGGGATGCGATCCTCTGAACCGAATGTCGTGGAGACATATAAAGTGTGGGATTAATTTTCTCTCCGGATGCATCAGTTGAGGCATCCTGGCTTGGCGGGGATTAGCTCGGTGCCGGGGATGTGGTAAAACTCAACTGAGAGATAGGCATATTCTAGCTTGAACATAGTGGATGGTTATGATCAGATACCTGATGTTTACATACTGTTGTTACAGTCCGTGGTTGTTTCACGGGAGGTGTACTGGATCTGGTGGATGTGTACACCTCTGCAGAGTACAACTTTTTCGAAGAAGCCGCGTCCTCGGATATGGACAGTTGAATGGCCATGTAGCTAGCATTGTGTCAATGTTTTCAAAAAGGAGTTTTTGAAAAGGAGTTTTTGACAGGAAGTGTTGAACTTGTGAAGTTCGGAAAGGAATGGAAACTTATACCGTGGAGGTATCGTCGATGATGAAAAGCCAGATGATGTTATACAAAACAAAATGTTTTGCAGAGAAAACCTTTTCTACTCTAAGCAAGAATTCTGGAAACTGATTCCAAGAAGTTTTGCAAAGAGAAAATATTCTTTAACAAAGTTTTACAAAACCTCTTGTACATGTGATATCGACAAGAGAAATAAAACTATATTATTTTCTTCTGAAGTATCTTCTTCAACAAAGATACAGAATAACCTGACTGCAACTATGGTGTCATCATATATGAACACCATTGATAGTGAACCCTATTTATAGCCTACCTATTCCACCATATAAGCATATTTGCATGTTTGGTAAGTGACATGATGGATGTCTTCCTGAGTACATTCAAATGTACTCATTATGGTTTCGCCCCTGGTATCTACTTTCCAGACTTTGAGAAGGAGCCTCCGAAGGAGATCTATGAAGAGAAGTACGGAGTTGATGGCTTTGCGAACTAGGATCGTCTCCGGGTCAGCAGCCTGTAGGTTAAGGCGTGACTTGGGCTCAACTACGTTGTGTTTTATTTGTCTTCCGCTGTGTTTTGTTAAGTTGCCTGCCCCATGTGGCAGTTGCGTTAAACTTGATCATGTGATCATTTGTGTAATACCTTTATGTATTCGTGTAATGGATGATGTATTTCCGTGTGCCAACTGTGTATGTTGTTCACGACTGATCTTTCTGGGATAGTGAATGTATGCATACGTAGGGTTTCAGACTGCCGGTCTGGGGTCCTTACAGAGTTGGTATCAGAGCCATCCTGACCTTAGGAGACCTTAGTTAGCATGGACGTCAGATAGGAAAGAAAAGTATTTTTGAGTAAAAACCTATTTATTATCTACATTATTTTTACCTAAGGGAATTTTAGTATATTTTCCCTCCTTCTGATCTTTTCAAAAGATTCTAAATGCGTATGAAGGGCGTCCTTGAACAGTGGTTCGAAGGGCGGGCCTTACAGAGTTGGTATCTCTCTCGGTTAAGAGTTTATTTCTTACTTGTTTGCAACTGCTCCGCTCTGTTTTTGAAACATCTCTCGTATTTGAAGTTTTCTGTCCAGAAAATAGTTGGGGTTTCAAAAACAAATTGTTGCGTAGTTTTACCTCTCTCAGTTAAAAGTTTTATCAATACTTTACTTCTATTATCTTGTTTCCATCAAAAAACTTGTATACTGGCCGATGTCCCGAGAAGACCAAAATAATTGCATGACTCTACAGTGATGATGGTCAGAAGTAGATATAGTTCTTCAGCCACTTCTAGGATTTTTGGATCAGTCTAGTTTGGAGTAATTTAGCGATGACTCCATGAGTCGCCTCCCCCGACGTAGCTCCAATGGAGCCTTGCTTGTGTGTTTTGGCTTGCTTATGTGTGTCCGTAGGACTTTGTGCTATTGTGTGGTGTAGAATTTTGGTTCATCTAGGCTTCTATATGTTTGTGGGGTACTCAAATTTTGCAGATTTGTGCTTGCCCCGCTCTTGTTTTTGAATCGCCTCCTGTTAAATTTTTGCAAGAAAAAAATGTTTGTATAGCATTCAAAAACAAGAATTTGTTGCTTAGACTTATACTTGTTTTCGCTTCATAATGCCACCGTCGTGAACCACCACCATCTCCCCCACAATTAATGAAAGCACCGTTGGGCCTAATAATGGAGGACCATCAAGCCACACGAGCTGAGAGCGTTGCTACAAGCGCTACACACCAACCACTACTGACCAAAACCTCTGTGTCTTGTCTGTTTGCAAAAGAAGTCTTCACATGCCATGATGCGCAACCCCCTCAAAAGCCAATCCAAAGAGCACAATTCAATATTCGACGTACGATGACGCTAGTCGTATCTCGTCGGACAAACATAATTAAATAGGAAACTAACAAGACTAACATGTTTTGCCTAATCTTAGGTTGGCACCTAACCAAAGCATGCGAACTACTGACAACTCTTTCTAAACCAAGGAATTAAGTGATTTAAGACACCTTTTAATCTAGTTGGTAAAAAGGAGAAGTCACGAGAAAATAAGATGATGACCTTTCGTTTACTAGTCAATAGGATATCGGGTGTATCTACTTTGGAAACCAAATCTTAGTAGGCGTTGTAGGTACTATGAGATTCGGGGTTTAGAAATTAAGTGAACGATGGAATGGTTATGATAGATCTAGGAAACAACAGTTTTCCTGTTTTTGTTTCTTTGTGTGCTCTTGATTGAAATGAATTTGTGTTTTATTCAATCTTGCTTCCTAACTTATATGGAGTTGTTAGGACTTGTTATTATGTTGTTTTCTTACAACAAATCTACCCTAGAAAGTGTGTGCATGATTGGAACTCGAATAAAAATGAAATAACATTTGTTACCTTCTAGTTTATTAATTGGAAGTATTGTGAGAACTAGATCTGTGTATACTTTCTTAGTAGATTTTGTGCTATGTTTTCCTTGATTCCAGTACCATTTAGGTACTGTTATTTTGATGATTGTACCTTTATTAGCTTGCATGAATCTTAATAGTAAAGCATGTGTAAGCATTGCTATCAATGTGCACTAGTATTGTTTCACTAGATTAAATAGCCTTATATTTTTATCTTGTATGCAAAGTTTTTCATGAGTAACCAGAGGCTTAGTACCTATTTTTCCTTGGTATTAGTAGGCCATAGCCCACTGGTCCCATTGCATTTTGGCTTGAGGATGAAAATCCCCAACCATACACATGTGTGAAAATAGCATGTTTCACTATGTGATGGATTTCTATTTTCCACCATGGAAAATATAATTGTTTCTTTTCACTTATGCAAGTGAGAAGTTTATTTTCTTATTAGTAAATACTAATATGTTTAGGTGTGATCCTTTTGTTAGCATAATATTCCTTAGGGGTATCATGTTAAGAAATGTTTCACTATCGTGTGCTAAAATTAAATTGTTCGCAAATAAAATAAATTCCTCTTGATTGGTAGATTGTTTGTGAATAATTTTAAATTGAGTGTATGGATTTTTGAAAAGGTTTAGATATCTTTTCATTAATTGCATAGCTACTGGTTGTGTGAGTTATACCTTGCTTGGTTGCTAGTAATTGTTTAAGAAAAACATAAATTGCTAGAATTAATTTATGCATGTTTATTAGTTGTATCATGGGATTATTTTGATGTTTGTGCTTACTAACATGAGTAGGATTGGTGTACTGTTATTAGGTACACTTATATTCATGACTTGCTTGTTTAAGTTTAAACATCATGATAGCATTGTTTGCTTCTCTAGAGTGAAACTAGTTTCACCACTAGAAAATGGTGATTTTTGCTCTAGTATTACCCTCTTTTTATTTTATGAGTATATGTGTTGATATAGCATGTTTAGGAAGTTATTACTTCTGTTATCATGCCATGAATTATTTAGTTGCATGTTCTATGGTTATAGGATATGATTATCTCTTATAGCATGCTGGTGTAGATTTTTCATACTAGTGTGTTATTGGTGCAGTCCTGTTTTTTTTATGCCTGTGTAATAGGAGTTTTATCTTGTGTGAAGATGGTGTTTTAGAATATCTTTATGATTGGATTCATTAGTTTTTAGCTACTGGTTGTTTGCTAATTGTTCATGATTAATGGATTCCAAAACCACTAATAAACAATAACCTAGTGAATAAATAGTCTATTCATCTGTGGTGTTGTTTGCTTGCTTATTGGATTTTGTTTAAATGTTTTACCTTAGCATGAGTTTATACTGGTGTTATGATTGTGCTCAAGAGTATTTTATGAAACTAAAAACATCCAACTAAAATCATGAAAATATTAAGTGATAGTTGCTTGTGGTGAGTAATAACCACTGTCGTGAGTATTATTCTGTTTGTTTATGTTACCTTAGCAACCTAACCTTTGCACCCACAAGCTATATTTTTAGCTTATTATATACCTTGTTATGAGAGTGGTACACCACCCGATATGTGGTATGTAATATGTGGGATATAGCTAGGAACTCATGTAATATTTGACGGTACGTTTCCAGGTAGTTCTGCACTAACCTTAATTTTTGTTCAAACTAGGAAACAAAAGTTTTGGACCTAAAACAGTACTGGTGTATTTTTAAAAATGAATTTTCTAATTTAGGGAAGTACCCCTCCTCCCAAGAAAAGTCAAAGGGGGGAAGCACCTGCATTCCAACACTAACATTGTGTTTGTTGGCCCTCCCTTAGTCCTCGCTTGCGAATCTCGGGGACGAGATTCTTTTTAAGGGGGGAACACCTGTCACATCCCATTTTTGGAATACCTGTTAACACAGTTGTTTTGCTAATTGCTTGACTAATCAACCTTGGTTGTGTTTGTTTGGGTTTGTTTAAGTGCAACTAAACAAACTTAAAAAGGATAGCAAAGCAGTAAACTAAAAATATTCAACATATTGTTCCAATGACTTTGGCAATATTTTCTAAAGTAAATATTGATCAAAGAGTTTTCCAAAAACTATCTTATGAATCTCATACTTGTTGAATATTATTCCAAGACCCAAATTAAGAAAGATGAAACACTTAATAAATTTCCCTAAAAGATTATCAGAAAAAGAGGCATTCCTAAATGCTTCACCAAAATATTATCAAATGTTTTTCCAACCTTGCAAGCTTAAGAAAAAAGGTATTGGAGAGAATTGACTTGATATCTCTAGTCACATAAATATTTTGGCAAAGCATTGTTAAAGAAAAGCCTAGTGCCTTATTAAATTGAAATTCCAATATTTCTAGAAACAGAAAACTAAAACAAGTTACTATTGGAAACTTTCTTAAAATGATTTGAAATTCATACCATTGCTTCCTTATATCAAATAAGGAACACACACAAGAGGAGACCAAAAATTGAATCCATTAAAGTCCTGAAAACATGGTTTTTCTCCACAGCAACATTTGGGATTTTGAACAAGTTTGTTCTACAAACTTTTTCCAAATGCCATGAAATAAATACCACATGCTCTATATCATAAATGAGGATGAAAACCAAAAGGGCACAAGTTTTTGAATAATATAAGTTGCCAAAAAACCCTGTTTTCTTGACAGCACCTTTTTGAAATTTGAACAAGTTTGTTCTATGAAGTAACTCTAAATGCCTTGAATTTTCTACCACATAAGGAACACACCAAACAAGGAATATGTGCCAAAAATTATCATTTTTGGAAGCTCCTAAGTAGGTTAATAAATTCAATGTCCATTTATGTAAGAATTGAAAATTGAACAACTTTGAATTATCAAGTTTCTCAAATTGAGCCAATTTTCACATATGTTGTACACCTATACTAATAATAATTTTGGGCAAAAGGGTTTCAATTTTTGACTTTGTTTGCTTAGGGAAAACAACCTTTTACAGAGAAGACAGGGACCAATTTGTCAAATTGCAGGGACCTAAATGTAATCCCAGTCATCATCTTCAACCTCTAGCTCTCTGTAGCAGCAGTGCACCTAGGCCATGGCTTCAAGTGGAAGGAAACTTTGGGGATAAGATGAGCCCATGTGCTTGTGGTCGGCCACTTGCTCTCTCTCCCCCCCACTTGAACTCTCCCTCTCTCTCTGTGTACATCAAGCCCAAAACCGAACCCTAGATTTTTAGGTCGCCGTCGATTCGGCCCTTGCCGAGCTCGCCGCCGGCAACCGTGTGTCCCATTAGCTCCCCCTCGTCGTGCTGAGCATCCTGGCCAAAGAAATCGAGGTGGGACGGCTCGAGGAGGCCGCGCCGTCCGCTTTCCTCTCCGAGCCCGGCGGAGCTCCGGTGAGCCATTGTCGCCGCCTCGCTCCTCCTCCGACCTCACCGCTGCATCCTTTGCGTCCAGGGTGAGCACGCTACCGTCCCCATGCCTTTTTCCCCCTCCCTCTCCCTCGTAATCCATCACCGTGCCGTGTTCCGTCCGGCCGCCGTGCGCCGTTCGTCGCCGGCCACTTTCCGGCCTTTCCCCGGAAACGAGACCACGCGCCTTAGCATCCCCAAGACGAGAGCGACCCGTATATGGTTTTGGATCGACGAGTGATGGCCGTTTTGCGCCGGATTGGCCTCGCCGGAATCCGTCCCCGCCGGCGTGACGTCGTGGTGACGCCAGCCTCCCTTGACCGCGCGCAAGATAGTCAAACCCGCCCGTGGGGCCTCGCTGTGCCTGCGTGGCTGCCGCGTGGCCTGCTGGCCCGCTGGTCAGCCACTGCGGCTAGCTTCCCCCGCGGTGGGATCTGGATCTGGCCGGCCCAAAGCAGTGGATCTGGCCCATCCAAGTTTGTTTTCCTTTTAATTTTTGACAGAATGTTACCTGTTTACTTTAGGCTCTAAAATGCTACCTAAAAGATGATTTTGACCAAACAAAAATTCACCGTGGTAAATATACAAAACATAAACCACCTCCAATTTGTAGATCTACATTTGGATGAATAGTTTTGAAATTAAAAATGGTTTGGCAACAGGTACCAGAAACACCAAAATGAGCACCATTTTTATTTTACAACTCAGAATGAAGTGAGGCAAATTGGATTGGAAAGCCCTTGAAATTTCCTAACAGAAGAAATTAACCTTGCTTCCAAATTCCTAGTATTTTTGAAATGGCATGCAATTTGGTAAAACACCAGAGAGCACTTTGGTGATTTTTATAAAATAATTAAAAATGATTTTTGATGCAAACTCAACTGGATGGTCTTGTACATGTTTAGGACTATCCAAACCTAGCTGGGTTTAACTTTTAGAGCATCCTAGAAAATATGGTGGACAGATCTTTGTTTCACCTGTTTCTGCCATTTTGGCATTTTTAGGTAATTAATTTGTGTGAGTTATTTTTGTGTTGCAATATTGTTTTCTAGCATGTACAAGTTGTGTGAACTTGTTTTCTAAGTGTTACTTAGCTATTTTAACATGTTAGATTGTGGGGACTTGAGTTGAGAATAAATATGATTTATGGTTATAGCATATGTTTTATCTCTAGTTATTACTTGCATAGAATTGTGGATTGATTAATTTGTGTGCAAACAATTGGATTGTTGTGTTGAGATATTAGATACAGCACCATGTTGATACTTATATTTTGTTAGTATCACCTCTGCTATCTTGCATTTGAATTTGTAGAAAAGCATGAGTAGCTTTGTCATGGCTATGAAAATGTTATGGAACAATTCCCTCATGTGTGGAATTTTTGACATAATAATTTGTGGTTGTGTAGCCACATATTTTTGTGTTGTATTCATAGGACCAGTAGCATTTTGATTATATTCTTATGAGTACTTGATCCCTAGAAGTTTTCACTTGTGTGAAAACAATAGCATGAGTAGCATTACCTTGCTTATTTTAGCATCCTGTTATTTTCTACTAGTATGGTTATTGCACTAGAAGCTAGTTTAGCATTTTGTTAATTTTTAGCAAGTATGACCAGAGGCCTTGTGACCTCTTAATGCTTTTTTATGCTAGTGGAACACCCACTGGTGTCATTGCATTTTTGGTGGAAACATTATTTCCCCAAACTAGATGTATTTCTTTTGTATAGTTCTCTAACTAATGAGTGCCTAGTATTTTTGCTTTGGGAATTTTTGTGCTAAATGAAAATGTGTATGCTTCTGTTTGTAAGTGGTTGTAATCATGTGCGGCTTGCTAGGAAAAATCCATATTTGGAGTGTTGTTTGATTCCTCTAGTAATGCCCTTTTTATTACTACTAGTATGTAGGAGTTGCCCTGCAAATTGATGCATTGTTTTGCTAAATGGGATATTTTTGTTATAGAAAGTTTAGGTGTTTTTCACCCCTGTTTTTATGACATGGACCCTCTGGTTGTATTTAAATTACTTGATTGAAATGCATCCATTGATTCTTCATGTTTGAGTAGTACTAGTTTCCTTAGCAGTTTTTGTATTGAATTATTTTTCCTGCCAACTTGTGTTTGGTAGATATGTGTGTATCCTTGCATGAGGACATGTTTTCATTTCCCATTATGATAACATGGTTCCTTGTTTGCATTTTAGTACTTTACATATTATGCATGCTTGCATAGCAAACCCTTAGTGGAAGCATGTCTATAGGATTCCTCCTTTTTAGTCATTGTTTCTATTGTTCTCACTATGAGAATTGTGTGTTTTGTGACGAGTCTATTACCTTGTTACACTTGTGTAGGCTCACTGATTTGTACAAGTAACTTTTTCAAATCATGTGCCTTATTTATTCTTGATGTGAATTTAGGCTTAGCAGATTAGCTACCTTGTTCTTTTTGTTGTGTGGTTGATAGACCCATTGCCATGATTATTTTTGTGCATGTTTTATATACTTTTAGTAGTCTCACCCTTGTGAAACTAAGTATATTTTGGGTTTATTAATATCTTGGTATGAGAGTGGCACACCCACTGAATCCATGATATTGAGGTTGTGAGATATGTTCCTCCAACCTTAAGCTGTCTTATTAAATGGCATTTCTGCCAAGTGTGTTTGTTTGATTGTTTGCCTCCATTAATAAATTGTGTGATTTGTTATTATTAGATTTACTTGCTGTATGTATTGTTATGTATGGTTGCTTGCCTTGATTGGTTCTGAATGTGTGTCCTTTATTCTCTTTACGACGTTAGAAAACGAAGAGGAAGGAAGTGTCGTGAAGCTCTGTTTCAAGTTCCAGTCACTCCAAAACCAGGGACACAAGGAGATACCAGGCAAGCCATCCTGATGCTTGCTGATACAATACTTATCATTATCTATCATGCATGTTTTACCTCTGAAGTTTTACAAAAACTTGATTATCAAAACTACTTTTGATGTGGAAATTACTACTATACTATATATAGGTTACTATCATGCCAGTAGTTAAACTTGGTAATACCAAGCCCATAAGCCACCATATGGTATTTATTACCATCAAATATATTAGTCCCTAAGTGGACACCCTAAAATTGTGATTCTACAAAACAAAGGCTTTACGGAAAAACCCGGAGAAAAGGCGGATCCTTGTTCTCCGGAGGAATGTGGAAGTGGTCATTTTTGAGAAAGTGGTGTTTTCAAAAATGACACATAACCTAGTCTTCGCCGGACAACCTTTACCGTACTGCCACCCTACCCCAACATGGGCATGGGGCTTAACTTGAAGTTTGTTCTTATTAGTGTGTGCTATCTCAATGTGCTATAGGGGATGCGATCCTCTGAACCGAATGTCGTGGAGACATATAAAGTGTGGGATTAATTTTCCCTCCGGATGCATCAGTTGAGGCATCCTGGCTTGGCGGGGATTAGCTCGGTGCCGGGGATGTGGTAAAACTCAACTGAGAGATAGGCATATTCTAGCTTGAACATAGTGGATGGTTATGATCAGATACCTGATGTTTACATACTGTTGTTACAGTCCGTGGTTGTTTCACGGGAGGTGTACTGGATCTGGTGGATGTGTACACCTCTGCAGAGTACAACTTTTTCGAAGAAGCCGCGTCCTCGGATATGGACAGTTGAATGGCCATGTAGCTAGCATTGTGTCAATGTTTTCAAAAAGGAGTTTTTGAAAAGGAGTTTTTGACAGGAAGTGTTGAACTTGTGAAGTTCGGAAAGGAATGGAAACTTATACCGTGGAGGTATCGTCGATGATGAAAAGCCAGATGATGTTATACAAAACAAAATGTTTTGCAGAGAAAACCTTTTCTACTCTAAGCAAGAATTCTGGAAACTGATTCCAAGAAGTTTTGCAAAGAGAAAATATTCTTTAACAAAGTTTTACAAAACCTCTTGTACATGTGATATCGACAAGAGAAATAAAACTATATTATTTTCTTCTGAAGTATCTTCTTCAACAAAGATACAGAATAACCTGACTGCAACTATGGTGTCATCATATATGAACACCATTGATAGTGAACCCTATTTATAGCCTACCTATTCCACCATATAAGCATATTTGCATGTTTGGTAAGTGACATGATGGATGTCTTGCTGAGTACATTCAAATGTACTCATTATGGTTTCGCCCCTGGTATCTACTTGCCAGACTTTGAGAAGGAGCCTCCGAAGGAGATCTATGAAGAGAAGTACGGAGTTGACGGCTTTGCGAACTAGGATCGTCTCCGGGTCAGCAGCCTGTAGGTTAAGGCGTGACTTGGGCTCAACTACGTTGTGTTTTATTTGTCTTCCGCTGTGTTTTGTTAAGTTGCCTGCCCCATGTGGCAGTTGCGTTAAACTTGATCATGTGATCATTTGTGTAATACCTTTATGTATTCGTGTAATGGATGATGTATTTCTGTGTGCCAACTGTGTATGTTGTTCACGACTGATCTTTCTGGGATAGTGAATGTATGCATACGTAGGGTTTCAGACTGCCGGTCTGGGGTCCTTACAGAGTTGGTATCAGAGCCATCCTGACCTTAGGAGACCTTAGTTAGCATGGACGTCAGATAGGAAAGAAAAGTATTTTTGAGTAAAAACCTATTTATTATCTACATTATTTTTACCTAAGGGAATTTTAGTATATTTTCCCTCCTTCTGATCTTTTCAAAAGATTCTAAATGCGTATGAAGGGCGTCCTTGAACAGTGGTTCGAAGGGCGGGCCTTACAGAGTTGGTATCTCTCTCGGTTAAGAGTTTATTTCTTACTTGTTTGCAACTGCTCCGCTCTGTTTTTGAAACATCTCTCGTATTTGAAGTTTTCTGTCCAGAAAATAGTTGGGGTTTCAAAAACAAATTGTTGCGTAGTTTTACCTCTCTCAGTTAAAAGTTTTATCAATACTTTACTTCTATTATCTTGTTTCCATCAAAAAACTTGTATATTGGCCGATGTCCCGAGAAGACCAAAATAATTGCATGACTCTACAGTGATGATGGTCAGAAGTAGATATAGTTCTTCAGCCACTTCTAGGATTTTTGGATCAGTCTAGTTTGGAGTAATTTAGCGATGACTCCATGAGTCGCCTCCCCCGACGTAGCTCCAATGGAGCCTTGCTTGTGTGTTTTGGCTTGCTTATGTGTGTCCGTAGGACTTTGTGCTATTGTGTGGTGTAGAATTTTGGTTCATCTAGGCTTCTATATGTTTGTGGGGTACTCAAATTTTGCAGATTTGTGCTTGCCCCGCTCTTGTTTTTGAATCGCCTCCTGTTAAATTTTTGCAAGAAAAAAATGTTTGTATAGCATTCAAAAACAAGAATTTGTTGCTTAGACTTATACTTGTTTTCGCTTCATAATGCCACCGTCGTGAACCACCACCATCTCCCCCACAATTAATGAAAGCACCGTTGGGCCTAATAATGGAGGACCATCAAGCCACACGAGCTGAGAGCGTTGCTACAAGCGCTACACACCAACCACTACTGACCAAAACCTCTGTGTCTTGTCTGTTTGCAAAAGAAGTCTTCACATGCCATGATGCGCAACCCCCTCAAAAGCCAATCCAAAGAGCACAATTCAATATTCGACGTACGATGACGCTAGTCGTATCTCGTCGGACAAACATAATTAAATAGGAAACTAACAAGACTAACATGTTTTGCCTAATCTTAGGTTGGCACCTAACCAAAGCATGCGAACTACTGACAACTCTTTCTAAACCAAGGAATTAAGTGATTTAAGACACCTTTTAATCTAGTTGGTAAAAAGGAGAAGTCACGAGAAAATAAGATGATGACCTTTCATTTACTAGTCAATAGGATATCGGGTGTATCTACTTTGGAAACCAAATCTTAGTAGGCGTTGTAGGTACTATGAGATTCGGGGTTTAGAAATTAAGTGAACGATGGAATGGTTATGATAGATCTAGGAAACAACAGTTTTCCTGTTTTTGTTTCTTTGTGTGCTCTTGATTGAAATGAATTTGTGTTTTATTCAATCTTGCTTCCTAACTTATATGGAGTTGTTAGGACTTGTTATTATGTTGTTTTCTTACAACAAATCTACCCTAGAAAGTGTGTGCATGATTGGAACTCGAATAAAAATGAAATAACATTTGTTACCTTCTAGTTTATTAATTGGAAGTATTGTGAGAACTAGATCTGTGTATACTTTCTTAGTAGATTTTGTGCTATGTTTTCCTTGATTCCAGTACCATTTAGGTACTGTTATTTTGATGATTGTACCTTTATTAGATTGCATGAATCTTAATAGTAAAGCATGTGTAAGCATTGCTATCAATGTGCACTAGTATTGTTTCACTAGATTAAATAGCCTTATATTTTTATCTTGTATGCAAAGTTTTTCATGAGTAACCAGAGGCTTAGTACCTATTTTTCCTTGGTATTAGTAGGCCATAGCCCACTGGTCCCATTGCATTTTGGCTTGAGGATGAAAATCCCCAACCATACACATGTGTGAAAATAGCATGTTTCACTATGTGATGGATTTCTATTTTCCACCATGGAAAATATAATTGTTTCTTTTCACTTATGCAAGTGAGAAGTTTATTTTCTTATTAGTAAATACTAATATGTTTAGGTGTGATCCTTTTGTTAGCATAATATTCCTTAGGGGTATCATGTTAAGAAATGTTTCACTATCGTGTGCTAAAATTAAATTGTTCGCAAATAAAATAAATTCCTCTTGATTGGTAGATTGTTTGTGAATAATTTTAAATTGAGTGTATGGATTTTTGAAAAGGTTTAGATATCTTTTCATTAATTGCATAGCTACTGGTTGTGTGAGTTATACCTTGCTTGGTTGCTAGTAATTGTTTAAGAAAAACATAAATTGCTAGAATTAATTTATGCATGTTTATTAGTTGTATCATGGGATTATTTTGATGTTTGTGCTTACTAACATGAGTAGGATTGGTGTACTGTTATTAGGTACACTTATATTCATGACTTGCTTGTTTAAGTTTAAACATCATGATAGCATTGTTTGCTTCTCTAGAGTGAAACTAGTTTCACCACTAGAAAATGGTGATTTTTGCTCTAGTATTACCCTCTTTTTATTTTATGAGTATATGTGTTGATATAGCATGTTTAGGAAGTTATTACTTCTGTTATCATGCCATGAATTATTTAGTTGCATGTTCTATGGTTATAGGATATGATTATCTCTTATAGCATGCTGGTGTAGATTTGTCATACTAGTGTGTTATTGGTGCAGTCCTGTTTTTTTTATGCCTGTGTAATAGGAGTTTTATCTTGTGTGAAGATGGTGTTTTAGAATATCTTTATGATTGGATTCATTAGTTTTTAGCTACTGGTTGTTTGCTAATTGTTCATGATTAATGGATTCCAAAACCACTAATAAACAATAACCTAGTGAATAAATAGTCTATTCATCTGTGGTGTTGTTTGCTTGCTTATTGGATTTTGTTTAAATGTTTTACCTTAGCATGAGTTTATACTGGTGTTATGATTGTGCTCAAGAGTATTTTATGAAACTAAAAACATCCAACTAAAATCATGAACATATTAAGTGATAGTTGCTTGTGGTGAGTAATAACCACTGCCGTGAGTATTATTCTGTCTGTTTATGTTACCTTAGCAACCTAACCTTTGCACCCACAAGCTATATTTTTAGCTTATTATATACCTTGTTATGAGAGTGGTACACCACCCCATATGTGGTATGTAATATGTGGGATATAGCTAGGAACTCATGTAATATTTGACGGTACGTTTCCAGGTAGTTCTGCACTAACCTTAATTTTTGTTCAAACTAGGAAACAAAAGTTTTGGACCTAAAACAGTACTGGTGTATTTTTAAAAATGAATTTTCTAATTTAGGGAAGTACCCCTCCTCCCAAGAAAAGTCAAAGGGGGGAAGCACCTGCATTCCAGCACTAACATTGTGTTTGTTGGCCCTCCCTTAGTCCTCGCTTGCGAATCTCGGGGACGAGATTCTTTTTAAGGGGGGAACACCTGTCACATCCCATTTTTGGAATACCTGTTAACACAGTTGTTTTGCTAATTGCTTGACTAATCAACCTTGGTTGTGTTTGTTTGGGTTTGTTTAAGTGCAACTAAACAAACTTAAAAAGGATAGCAAAGCAGTAAACTAAAAATATTCAACATATTGTTCCAATGACTTTGGCAATATTTTCTAAAGTAAATATTGATCAAAGAGTTTTCCAAAAACTATCTTATGAATCTCATACTTGTTGAATATTATTCCAAGACCCAAATTAAGAAAGATGAAAGACTTAATAAATTTCCCTAAAAGATTATCAGAAAAAGAGGCATTCCTAAATGCTTCACCAAAATATTATCAAATGTTTTTCCAACCTTGCAAGCTTAAGAAAAAAGGTATTGGAGAGAATTGACTTGATATCTCTAGTCACATAAATATTTTGGCAAAGCATTGTTAAAGAAAAGCCTAGTGCCTTATTAAATTGAAATTCCAATATTTCTAGAAACAGAAAACTAAAACAAGTTACTATTGGAAACTTTCTTAAAATGATTTGAAATTCATACCATTGCTTCCTTATATCAAATAAGGAACACACACAAGAGGAGACCAAAAATTGAATCCATTAAAGTCCTAAAAACATGGTTTTTCTCCACAGCAACATTTGGGATTTTGAACAAGTTTGTTCTACAAACTTTTTCGAAATGCCATGAAATAAATACCACATGCTCTATATCATAAATGAGGATGAAAACCAAAAGGGCACAAGTTTTTGAATAATTTAAGTTGCCAAAAAACCCTGTTTTCTTGACAGCACCTTTTTGAAATTTGAACAAGTTTGTTCTATGAAGTAACTCTAAATGTCTTGAATTTTCTACCACATAAGGAACACACCAAATAAGGAATATGTGCCAAACATTATCATTTTTGGAAGCTCCTAAGTAGGTTAATAAATTCAATGTCCATTTATGTAAGAATTGAAAATTGAACAACTTTGAATTATCAAGTTTCTCAAATTGAGCCAATTTTCACATATGTTGTACACCTATACTAATAAGAATTTTGGGCAAAAGGGTTTCAATTTTTGACTTTGTTTTCTTAGGGAAAACAACCTTTTACAGAGAAGACAGGGACCAATTTGTCAAATTGCAGGGACCTAAATGTAATCCCAGTCATCATCTTCAACCTCTAGCTCTCTGTAGCAGCAGTGCACCTAGGCCATGGCTTCGAGTGGAAGGAAACTTTGGGGATAAGATGACCCCCATGTGCTTGTGGTCGGCCACTTGCTCTCTCTCCCCCCACTTGAACTCTCCCTCTCTCTCTGTACATCAAGCCCAAAACCGAACCCTAGATTTTTAGGTCGCCGTCGATTCGGCCCTTGCCGAGCTCGCCGCCGGCAACCGTGTGTCCCATTAGCTCCCCCTCGTCGTGCTGAGCATCCTGGCCAAAGAAATCGAGGTGGGACGGCTCGAGGAGGCCGCGTCGTCCGCTTTCCTCTCCGAGCCCGGCGGAGCTCCGGCGAGCCATTGTCGCCGCCTCGCTCCTCCTCCGACCTCACCGCTGCATCCTTTGCGTCCAGGGTGAGCACGCTACCGTCCCCATGCCTTTTTCCCCCTCCCTCTCCCTCGGAATCCATCACCGTGCCGTGTTCCGTCCGGCCGCCGTGCGCCGTTCGTCGCCGGCCACTTTCCGGCCTTTCCCCGGAAACGAGACCACGCGCCTTAGCATCCCCAAGACGAGAGCGACCCGTATATGGTTTTGGATCGACGAGTGATGGCCGTTTTGCGCCGGATTGGCCTCGCCGGAATCCGTCCCCGCCGGCGTGACGTCGTGGTGACGCCAGCCTCCCTTGACCGCGCGCAAGATAGTCAAACCCGCCCGTGGGGCCTCGCTGTGCCTGCGTGGCTGCCGCGTGGCCTGCTGGCCCGCTGGTCAGCCACTGCGGCTAGCTTCCCCCGCGGTGGGATCTGGATCTGGCCGGCCCAAAGCAGTGGATCTGGCCCATCCAAGTTTGTTTTCCTTTTAATTTTTGACAGAATGTTACCTGTTTACTTTAGGCTCTAAAATGCTACCTAAAAGATGATTTTGACCAAACAAAAATTCACCGTGGTAAATATACAAAACATAAACCACCTCCAATTTGTAGATCTACATTTGGATGAATAGTTTTGAAATTAAAAATGGTTTGGCAACAGGTACCAGAAACACCAAAATGAGCACCATTTTTATTTTACAACTCAGAATGAAGTGTGGCAAATTGCATTGGAAAGCCCTTGAAATTTCCTAACTGAAGCAATTAACCTTGCTTCCAAATTCCTAGTATTTTTGAAATGGCATGCAATTTGGTAAAACACCAGAGAGCACTTTGGTGATTTTTATAAAATAATTAAAAATGATTTTTGATGCAAACTCAACTGGATGGTCTTGTACATGTTTAGGACTATCCAACCCTAGCTGGGTTTAATTTTTAGAGCATCCTAGAAAATATGGTGGACAGATCTTTGTTTCACCTGTTTCTGCCATTTTGGCATTTTTAGGTAATTAATTTGTGTGAGTTATTTTTGTGTTGCAATATTGTTTTCTAGCATCTACAAGTTGTGTGAACTTGTTTTCTAAGTTTTACTTAGCTATTTTAACATGTTAGATTGTGGGGACTTGAGTTGAGAATAAATATGATTTATGGTTATAGCATATGTTTTATCTCTAGTTATTACTTGCATAGAATTGTGGATTGATTAATTTGTGTGCAAACAATTGGATTGTTGTGTTGAGATATTAGATACAGCACCATGTTGATACTTATATTTTGTTAGTATCACCTCTGCTAGCTTGCATTTGAATTTGTAGAAAAGCATGAGTAGCTTTGTCATGGCTATGAAAATGTTATGGAACAATTCCCTCATGTGTGGAATTTTTGACATAATAATTTGTGGTTGTGTAGCCACATATTTTTGTGTTGTATTCATAGGACCAGTAGCATTTTGATTATATTCTTATGAGTACTTGATCCCTAGAAGTTTTCACTTGTGTGAAAACAATAGCATGAGTAGCATTACCTTGCTTATTTTAGCATCCTGTTATTTTCTACTAGTATGGTTATTGCACTAGAAGCTAGTTTAGCATTTTGTTAATTTTTATCAAGTATGACCAGAGGCCTTGTGACCTATTAATGCTTTGTTATTCTAGTGGAACACCCACTGGTGTCATTGCATTTTTGGTGGAAACATTATTTCCCCAAACTAGATGTATTTCTTTTGTATAGTTCTCTAACTAATGAGTGCCTAGTATTTTTGCTTTGGGAATTTTTGTGCTAAATGAAAATGTGTATGCTTCTGTTTGTAAGTGGTTGTAATCATGTGCGGCTTGCTAGGAAAAATCCATCTTTGGAGTGTTGTTTGATTCCTCTAGTAATGCCCTTTTTATTACTACTAGTATGTAGGAGTTGCCCTGCAAATTGATGCATTGTTTTGCTAAATGGGATATTTTTGTTATAGCAAGTATAGGTGTTTTTCACCCCTGTTTTTATGACATGGACCCTCTGGTTGTATTTCAATTACTTGATTGAAATGCATCCATTGATTCTTCATGTTTGAGTAGTACTAGTTTCCTTAGCAATTTTTGTATTGAATTATTTTTCCTGCAAACTTGTGTTTGGTAGATATGTGTGTATCCTTGCATGAGGACATGTTTTCATTTCCCATTATGATAACATGGTTCCTTGTTTGCATTTTAGTACTTTACATATTATGCATGCTTGCATAGCAAACCCTTAGTGGAAGCATGTCTATAGGATTCCTCCTTTTTAGTCATTGTTTCTATTGTTCTCACTATGAGAATTGTGTGTTTTGTGATGAGTCTATTACCTTGTTACACTTGTGTAGGCTCACTGATTTGTACAAGTAACTTTTTCAAATCATGTGCCTTATTTATTCTTGATGTGAATTTAGGCTTAGCAGATTAGCTACCTTGTTCTTTTTGTTGTGTGGTTGATAGACCCATTGCCATGATTATTTTTGTGCATGTTTTATATACTTTTAGTAGTCTCACCCTTGTGAAACTAAGTATATTTTGGGTTTATTAATATCTTGGTATGAGAGTGGCACACCCACTGAATCCATGATATTGAGGTTGTGAGATATGTTCCTCCAACCTTAAGCTGTCTTATTAAATGGCATTTCTGCCAAGTGTGTTTGTTTGATTGTTTGCCTCCATTAATAAATTGTGTGATTTGTTATTATTAGATTTCCTTGCTGTATGTATTGTTATGTATGGTTGCTTGCCTTTATTGGTTCTGAATGTGTGTCCTTTATTCTCTTTACGACGTTAGAAAACGAAGAGGAAGGAAGTGTCGTGAAGCTCTGTTTCAAGTTCCAGTCACTCCAAAACCAGGGACACAAGGAGATACCAGGCAAGCCATCCTGATGCTTGATGATACAATACTTATCATTATCTATCATGCATGTTTTACCTCTGAAGTTTTACAAAAACTTGATTATCAAAACTACTTTTGATGTGGAAATTACTACTATACTATATATAGGTTACTATCATGCCAGTAGTTAAACTTGGTAATACCAAGCCCATAAGCCACCATATGGTATTTATTACCATCAAATATATTAGTCCCTAAGTGGACACCCTAAAATTGTGATTCTACAAAACAAAGGCTTTACGGAAAAACCCGGAGAAAAGGCGGATCCTTGTTCTCCGGAGGAATGTGGAAGTGGTCATTTTTGAGAAAGTGGTGTTTTCAAAAATGACACATAACCTAGTCTTCGCCGGACAACCTTTACCGTACTGCCACCCTACCCCAACATGGGCACGGGGCTTAACTTGAAGTTTGTTCTTATTAGTGTGTGCTATCTCAATGTGCTATAGGGGATGCGATCCTCTGAACCGAATGTCGTGGAGACATATAAAGTGTGGGATTAATTTTCCCTCCGGATGCATCAGTTGAGGCATCCTGGCTTGGCAGGGATTAGCTCGGTGCCGGGGATGTGGTAAAACTCAACTGAGAGATAGGCATATTCTAGCTTGAACATAGTGGATGGTTATGATCAGATACCTGATGTTTACATACTGTTGTTACAGTCCATGGTTGTTTCACGGGAGGTGTACTGGATCTGGTGGATGTGTACACCTCTGCAGAGTACAACTTTTTCGAAGAAGCCGCGTCCTCGGATATGGACAGTTGAATGGCCATGTAGCTAGCATTGTGTCAATGTTTTCAAAAAGGAGTTTTTGAAAAGGAGTTTTTGACAGGAAGTGTTGAACTTGTGAAGTTCGGAAAGGAATGGAAACTTATACCGTGGAGGTATCGTCGATGATGAAAAGCCAGATGATGTTATACAAAACAAAATGTTTTGAAGAGAAAACCTTTTCTACTCTAAGCAAGAATTCTAGAAACTGATTCCAAGAAGTTTTGCAAAGAGAAAATATTCTTTAACAAAGTTTTACAAAACCTCTTGTACATGTGATATCGACAAGAGAAATAAAACTATATTATTTTCTTCTGAAGTATCTTCTTCAACAAAGATACAGAATAACCTGACTGCAACTATGGTGTCATCATATATGCATATTTGCATGTTTGGTAAGTGACATGATGGATGTCTTGCTGAGTACATTCAAATGTACTCATTATGGTTTCGCCCCTGGTATCTACTTGCCAGACTTTGAGAAGGAGCCTCCGAAGGAGATCTATGAAGAGAAGTACGGAGTTGACGGCTTTGCGAACTAGGATCGTCTCCGGGTCAGCAGCCTGTAGGTTAAGGCGTGACTTGGGCTCAACTACGTTGTGTTTTATTTGTCTTCCGCTGTGTTTTGTTAAGTTGCCTGCCCCATGTGGCAGTTGCGTTAAACTTGATCATGTGATCATTTGTGTAATACCTTTATGTATTCGTGTAATGGATGATGTATTTCTGTGTGCCAACTGTGTATGTTGTTCACGACTGATCTTTCTGGGATCGTGAATGTATGCATACGTAGGGTTTCAGACTGCCGGTCTGGGGTCCTTACAACTATCTTATCCATGCAACGCCCGTTCATCCATCCCTATGCCTACAGTATTTAATCCCGATGTTTACTTCAAACACTACTGCTGCTGTTTTCATCTCACTTCTGCTATTATTTCACTACTGCTGCTTCTATAAAACTGTTACTATTGATAAACCACTGCGAACAAAAGTACTTTCAGGTGCAGGTGAATTTACAACTCACTTGTTAAGGCTCACAAAT
The DNA here is from genome assembly GCA_028641055.1 of Alopecurus myosuroides. Taxonomy (NCBI): domain Eukaryota; kingdom Viridiplantae; phylum Streptophyta; class Magnoliopsida; order Poales; family Poaceae; genus Alopecurus; species Alopecurus myosuroides. Next base: position 354,645,578 of record CM054058.1, read on the forward strand.
ATTCTTTGGCTTCCCTTGTGTCGAATCAATAAATTTGGGTTTTACTTCCCTCGAAGACTGTTGCGATCCCCTATACTTGTGGGTCATCAGCAACCCCCGGATGTGGACTTCCTATCCGTCTTTTCTCCCACATAATCCGCATTTGAATACCCAATGAGCTGAAAACTTGAACCCTTGGGGTACCAAAGACCAAAATTTGGGTATGAACTAAATATCGAAAGATTCGTTTCACCACTTCCAAATGACTTTGCCTCGAAGAGTCTTGAAACCTTGCACATTTACCTACACTATACATGATATCTGGTCTAGATGCACGAAGGTAGAGCAAAGAGCCAATCATGGAGCGGTATACCTTTTGATCTACCTCTTTACCGTTGGGGTCGGGTTTCAAGTCAAGGGTTGTGGACATGGGAGTCTTCATAGGCTTGGCATCATGCATATTAAATCTCTTGAGCATGTCTTGAGTGTATTTGGCTTGTTTTATGAAAGTTCCTTCATGATATTGATTCAGCTCAAAGCCAAGGAAAAACTCCAATTCTCCCATCATAGACATCTCAAACCTATCGGTCATAAGCTTGCAAAACGCTTCATTGAACAAAGTGTTAGTAGACCCAAAAATGATATCATCCACATAGAGTTGGAATATGAATAAGTCAACTCCAACCGTCTTGGTAAAGAGGGTGGGATCGATTAAACCAACATTAAACCCACGATCCACTAGAAACTCTTTAAGGCGCTCGTACCACACACATGGAGCTTGTTTAAGTCCATAGAGTGCCTTATCGAGTTTATAGACATAATCGGGGTGGTTGGGATCCTCGAAACCCGGAGGTTGCTTAACATAGACCAACTCGCTAATGGGACCATTTAGGAAAGCACTCTTAACATCCATTTGTTGCAACTTAAAATTATGATGAGATGCATAAGAAAGTAAGATGTGAATGGATTCAAGACGAGCTACGGGGGCAAAGGTTTCACCAAAATCAACACCTTCGACTTGAGAAAACCCTTGATCCACCAATATTGCCTTGTTGCGAATGACGATACCATCTTTTTCTTGCTTGTTCTTGAACACCCATTTAGTGTCAATAACATTCTTGCAATCCTTGGGTCTTGGCACTAACTTCCACACTTTGTTGCGCTCGAAGTTATTGAGTTCATCATGCATGGATTCAAGCCAATATTGATCTTAGAGAGCTTCATAAACCTTCTTGGGTTCAATGAAAGAGACAAAAGCATGAGCCTTGCTAAAATCCTCCAATTGCTGCCTAGTGACAACCCTTCCATGAACTTGACCAAGTATCTTCTCCTCCGTGTGACCCGCTCGTTCAAGATTCTCTAGCCTTCTCCTTTCTCTACGAGCTAGTATCTCCTCCAAAGATTCTTTGGATATTTCTTGAGAATCACCTTCTTCATCAGAGACATGTACATCTTCATCTTGGCCTTGATCATTAGTGGGTGAAGGATCACCACTAGGTTGATCTATCTCAGTAATGATGGGACTTTGATCATGACTTTGATGAGAAGTTTGTCCTTGATCATTATCTTGGCCTTGATTACTTGCTTGACCTTGATCATTAGCTTGAGGGCTTGGTGCATCTTGTTGGGTAGCTTGTGTATCAATGGGTGTAGTCAATGGCTCCACTTGAGTGGGGCATAGTCCTTCTCCCTCCATCATCCGGTAACCCTCAATGGGAATTATTTCACCAATCCCCATTCTTCTTATGACGATGGGAGGAATTGCATCTGCTACAACACCATGATATATACGCCCCCCTTGGGAGCCGTTATCCTCATCAAACACCACGTCTATAGCTTCTTCAACTTGTCTGGTGGACTTGTTGTAGACTCTATAGGCGTGAGAGTTTGTGGCATAGACAACAAAAATACCCTCATAATATTTGATGTCAATTTTTGACAAACGTTTACCTTTCTTGCGAATGAAACACTTTCAACCAAAGACCTCGAAGTAAGATACATCCGGTTTCTTGCCCGTGAGAATCTCATAGGGAGTCTTGTTCAAGATCTTCCGGATATATAACCGGTTGGTAGCATGACAAGCGGTGGAGACGGCTTCGTCCCAAAAGTTATAAGGAGAAGAGAACTCCGCAATCATTGTCCTAGCCGCATCCATCAAAGCCCAGTTCTTCCTTTCCGCAACACCATTTTTTTGAGGGGTATAGGGAGAGGAGTATTGATGAGCAATGCCCTCTTCACTAAGAAAACCCTCAACGGTATAGTTCTTGAACTCTGTACCATTATCACTCCGGATGGCCAATATGGAAGCATTGTGTTGGCGCTCCACTAGAGTGATAAACTCGATGACTCTCTTTTGAGTCTCACTCTTCCTCTTGAAGAAATACACCCAACAATATCTTGAATAATCATCCAAAATCACCAAGAAATACTTCTTTCCTCTGAGACTATCATAAGATAGTGGACCAAAGATATCTAAGTGAATGAGCTCAAGAATTCTTGTGGTGGAGATATTAGTCTTGGTTGGGTGAAGTTCTCCATGTTGCTTTCCAAAGGTGCAAGAACTACACACACGATCTTTAGCAAACTTAGCTTTGGTTAGTCCTAGAACATGATTGCCACTTTGAAGGTCATGCAACATTATCATATTGGTGTGGGCTAACCGGCGATGCCAAAGCCACCCCACATCAACTTTAGCCATTAGGCATGTCGCGGCACATGTGTCTCCTTTAGAGAATTCCACTACATACATGCCGTTCTCGACAAACCCAACAAAGGCTACTTTAAGAGTTGTTTCCCAAGTGACAATCACATTCTCTTTATTAAAGAAAGAGGTAAAACCACAATTTTCAAGTTGAAGAACGGACATAAAGTTATAACCAAGGGACTCAGCAAGGAGACCATTCTCAATTGATACATAATTTGAGATAGCCACCTTGCCCCGTCCCAATACCTTAAGTTCGAAATTTTCACCAATAGTGACGCAATTGAGATGAGGTAATGGAGGTTCAATATTGCTCATTGCGTCGTTGCTTCTGGTCATATGTTGGGATGCACCACTATCCACCGTCCATCTACCCGACCCGGAAGCACTTCCCTACAAGAGATCAATTTCTTGATTTAGGTACCCATCCTTCAATGGGTCCTCTTTTGTTAGTAACATAGGAACCCAAATAGTACAATGATAATCATCACCATAAGAAGTACCAACGTATTTAGCATAAACATGACCATCTCTAGATTTCATAAGAACTTAAGAGGGGTTATATTTTCCGGCAAAGTCGTTGTGAGTGATGCTCCCCCTAGAGCTATCATCACCCACCACAGCGTTGGTATCCTTCTCCTTGGTCACCTCTCCCTCTTTCACAAAGACAACATTCCGAGAGGAAGAGGTGACATTCTTGGTTTTCTTCTTTGACTTGGAAACGAAGACAAGCCCCGCCTTCCCTCTCTTGGCTCCTTGAGATCTTATGGCGTCATTGAGAATTTTCTCTCTTCCTACAACGTTAGTAATAGTACAATAGGTAGGCATGATAACAATGCTATTAGAGGAAGAAGTCACTTGCTTATTAGATTGTTGAGCTAGAAGCTTATTTCGGGACATGGTGAGTTTGTCATGGATTTCTTTAAGAGACGTGAACTCCTTTTCTAGTTTTCCATGACGCTCAACAAGTTCCTCATGAGCTATTCCTAGCTTCAACTCTTCTTCTTCAAAGATTTTAAGTAAAGCAAGAGATTTTTCATTATCCTTCCTAAGTTTGGAAACACTAATAGCATAAAGTGTCTTCTAGACTAGGTAGTCTCTCTTCAAGAGAGGCTCTCAAGGATCTCTCTTTCTCAAGAGCTTCCACAAGCTCATTGTCATGATTCTCATGGCCACCACCATAGCTCTCCAAGGTCGTGATGATCTATTCTTTCTCATCTATGAGAGAGTTAGCATCATCAAGTTGCCTCAAGAGGGCCTTTACCTTTTCTTTGGTTTCACCTTCAAGACTACATAGCCAAGAGCTAAGATTCTTGGTCTCCTCATCATCCACAATGTTTTCAACACAATCCAATAATGAGGGAGAACTGGTAGCAATAGACTTGGAGGTGGAAGATATTACCGCGGTGGCTTTTGCCATGAGACATGTAGGTCGGATCAATGCCTTCTCATTGGGGGATTCGAATAGAGAGATCGATGAAGAGGAAGTCGTAGCTATGGCAACATGGGCCTCACCTATGAATTCATCATCTCCTTCATCTCCGGAGTATTATGTTTCCAGTGTGGGCCCTTCTTGAACATATAGAGACCTTGGGACTCTTCTAGCGAGGTTCTTGTTTTGTGGAGCTTTGTTCTTGTCCTTGCGAACAAGTTTCCCTTCATTCTCTTCTCTTGGCTCAAAAGGACACTCCTTTACAAAGTGATTTTCACTTCCACAATTGTAGAATGTCCTTGGCCGCTCCCCCTTCTTCTTGTAGATCTTGTTTCTTGAAGGTCTAGGAGCACCGGCCTTGTGAGCCTCCCATCTCTTCCAATAACCATGCATGGCAAGAGCGATGCACTTGTGAGCACCCTTGTATGTGTCTTCATCATCCTCACCATCCTCATCCACTTATTCTATCCGAGAAACCGTCTTAGACTTCAAGGCAAGGTTGGGAGGATTTCCAACTTCTCTTGAGCGAGCGAGAGCATCATCCGCGCTCTTGTGAGATAGGGATATGTCTATGAACTCAATAAGAACACCAATGGAGTTGAGGGAGTTGTAGTCCGATCTTGTTCGAATGCTAGAGAGGTTCTTCTCTAAAGGAGTTATAGCCTTGACAAACATCCTCTTGATCCACTCATCGGATATTTCCTCTTTTCCAAAGTCACTCAATTGGTTGCCAAGGGTGACAACCCTTCTATATGGCTCCTCGGGACTTTCATCTTCAAGCATAACAAAGTTCTTGCACTTGTCAAGAGCCACATCATACTTGCAGGATTGGATGTAGCATTGCCTTGGAACAAGGTGTCGAGTTTATCCCAAGACTCCTTGGCGGTCTTGATACCACGGATGTGTTCAAGATGTTCTCTTGGGAGAGCCTTCTAGATAGTGACAAGAGCGGTCTTGTTGAGTTGAAATTCCACGTCTTCTCTTGGAGTAAAGTTGTTTGCATCGTGAGGATGAAATCCATGGAGAACACTTCTCCACAAAGAGGTGCAAGACCCTGAAATATGAGACTCCATATCGAACTTCCAAGAAGAGAATTCTTTAGTGTTAAGCATGGGAGGAAGTCCAACATTTAGAATGTGTGGCATTGTAGCAATAGGATGGATAGTGTCATAATTGGGAGGTGGTGGAACTTTTTAATTAGACCCCGAACCATTAGCTGATTGAGACTTGGAGCCTTCGGAGCTCCCACCGCTCTTACCTTTTTATCGGCTTTTGCCTTGGCTTTCGCCTTGGGTAAAGCAATGTTATCTTGCATTTCGGCGATGTCCGGAATGGACTCATCATCCGAGCTAACATCATTGGCGGTGAGAGGTGGTTCCTCGGACTCCTTAGTTTTCCCCATCATGGACCCCAACATCTTCTTTATGCTAGAAACCTCCAAACCAACACTAGAGCTAACCTTGGACAATTCAGTTTGGATGGTTCCAACCGTTTCTTGTAGGTTAGTTATAGTGTCGGCCATTTTGGCGATTTCCGCACTAGAACCGTCGGGCTCATTTTCATTGACCATTATACTCTTAGGCGGTTAAGACCTTAGCAAGAGCCGAGGCTCTGATACCAAATGAAAGTGCACTATGGTCAACTAGAGGGGGGTGAATAGGTTGACTACCATTTTTTATTCTTTTCCTTTTAATCGGGGCTAAGAAAGATAAAATAAGGTTCTCTAGATGTGCAACTAGGTGAGCAACCTAAGTGATACAAAATAAGATACACGACGGAAGTGAAACGAAATCTAACAAGATAAACCACAAGTGTAAACAAGGAGATGATATGTCTCCAACGTATCTATAATTTCGGATGCTCCATGATAATATTATGCCAATTGATACATGTTTTCTCCCTTCTTTATAGCATTTTTACACATTTTCCGGGACTAACCTATTAACAAGATGCCAAGTGTCAGTTCCCTGTTTTCTACTGTTTTTTATTTCAGAAAAGTTGTTCTGGAAATATTCTTGGAATTGGACCCCACAAAGCCCGAAGTGCCTATTTTCCCTGTAAGCATCCAGAAGACCAAAGAGGAGTCGAAGACGGGCACCAGGGGGCCCACACCATGGGGGTGGCGTGCCGCCCCTTGGCCGCGCCAGCTGGTGGTGTGGGGCCCCCAGGGCTCTACTGCCTCTGCCCTTTCGCCTATTTATTCCCCCCGGATGGAAAACCCTAGGCACCTGATCAAATATCCCTGAAAAGTTCCACAACCGCCGTCATCGTCAACCCTAGATCAGGGGGGTTCTGAAGCTGTCTCCCGGCACCCTGCCGGAGAGGAAATCATCACTGGAGGCCTCTTCATCACCATGCCTGCCTCCGGAATGATGCGTGAGTAGTTCATCCTTGGACTACAGGTCCATAACAGTAGCTAGATGGTTGTATCCTCCTCATATGCCTCCATGTTTAGATCTCGTCAGCTACCTAACATGATCGAGATTGTCCTTATGTAATTCTATGTGATGTGTTTGCTGGGATCCGATGAATATTGAACTTATGCCAAGTTGGTTATAGTCTTTATTGCATATGCTATTTGTGATCTTGCATGCTTTCCGTTGCTAGTGGTTGCTCTAGCCAAGTAGTTGATAGTGACTCCAAGAGGGAGTATTTATGCTCGATAGTGGGTTCATGCCTCCTTTTCGCCCGTGCTCGAATGACAGAAACGTGACGGGGGAGGATGTGTTGTTGCCACCAGGGAGAAAACAGTGGTGCGAGTGCCCGCGTGTACAGTCATTGCTTACTTTACACACATTTTTTAATGCAATTATCTGTTGCTTGCAAGTTAATACCTAAGGGGGTTCGGATGATAACCTGAGGGTGGATTATTAGTCATAGACGCAGTTGGATTACGGTCTATGTATATTGTTGTAATTCCCGCACTAAATATCATAGTAGTCATCATGTCATGAATGTGCACTACGGTGCAACCTTTATTTGTCAATTGCCCAACTGTAATTTTTTCACCTAGCATGCTATCTTTTATGGAGAGACACCACTAGTGAACCTATGAACCTCGGTCCATATTCTTACACTGTTAAACAAACCACTACAGTTTCCTGCTTTCTTTACTTACTGCAAGCATACACTATTTTCCACACTATACGTCTAATCTTTGTTTTCAGCAAGACCGGTGAGATTGATAACCTCATTGAACCGTTGGGACAAATTATTTTGGTTGTGTTGTGTGCATGTTCCGCGTTGTTGCTGACACCGGTGATCCATCACCACCGTCAGTGGCATCAACCTTCCAAAGATTCTCTTCCTCCTACTGTATTGATAACCTTGGTTCTTAACCAAGTGAAATTCTTACCGCTGCACTCATCACACCCTCCTCTTGGGGTTCCCAACACACATGAATTTCTGTAGCCATTGTGAGCATCAAGGAATTTCTACCACCGTTGTCGGGGAGAAAGAAGTCTTCTGGCAAGGGGAGTCTCTCGCTCTCAACCTCTTTATTTTGTTTATTTTCTTGTTTTTATTTTTTGTCTTGTTTTGCTTCTCTTTATCAAAAACACACAAAAAAATTACTCTATAGCTGTTATTTATTTGCTTGCTTTTATTTAGCTAGAACGAGTTCCTCTGAGAATACTAAGTTGTGTGACTTCACTAGAACAAACAACGATGATTTTATTTCCACACCTATTGCTCCACCTGCTCCTACTGCTGCTTTCTATGAAATTAAACATGCTTTATTAAATCTTGTTATGAAAGAGCGATTTTCTGGTGTTAGTACTGATGATGCTGCTGCTCACCTTAATAATTTTGTTGAACTATGTGAGATGCAAAAATATAAAGATGTGGATGGAGATATTATTAAACTGAAATTATTTCCTTTCTCTTTGAGAGGAAGAGCTAAAGAATGGCTGCTATATTTGCCTAGAAATAGTATTGATTCATGGACTAAGTGTAAAGATGCTTTCATTTTAAAATATAATCCGCCTGCTAAGATTATATCCCTGAGAAGTGACATAATGAATTTTAAACATTTTGATAATGAACATGTTGCTAAAGCGTGGGAAAGAATGAAAACTATGGTGAAGAATTGTCCCACTCATGGACTGGCTACTTGGATGATTATACAAACCTTTTATGCAGGACTGAATTTCTCCTCAAGGAACCTATTGGATTCAGCTGCTGGAGGTACCTTTATGTCCATCACTTTGGGAAATTCAACAAAGCTTCTTGATTATATGATGATAAATTATTCAGAGTGGCACAGTGAGAGAGCTCCACAAGGTAAGAAGGTAATTCTATTGAGGAAACCTCCTTTTTGAGTGAAAGGCTTGATGCTATTATGTCTATGCTTGTTAATGGTAAAGCTCGAGTTGGTCCAAATAATGTTCCTCTAGCCTCTTTGGTTGCTCAAGAAGATCATGTTGATGTGAACTTTATAAGAAATAATAATTTCAACAACAATGCTTATAGAAATAGTTTTGGTGGAAACAATTATAAGACCTATCCTCCTAATAATGGTTATGGTAATTATTATGTCAATACCTACAATAACAATAAAAGCTCTATCTCTGATCTTGAAAACATTCTTAGAGAATTTATTAGCACACAAACTGCTTTTAATAAATCTGTTGAGGAAAAGCTTGCTAAAATAGATGTTCTTGCCTCTGAAGTAGATAGCCTAGCTATTGATGTTGATTTTCTAAAACTGAAGGTTTTTCCACATGATGTTAAAGAAAGTAAAACTTTGAATGCCATCCAAGTTCGAATTGATAATAATGTTAGGTTGATGGCTAAATTACGTGCTAGGTGGGAAAGAGAATATGAATTGGCTAGAAAGAATAATATTGCTAGAGTTTGCACTATCACCACCACTAGTAAAAATGAATCTCCAAGTGCTAGTAAACCTCCTACTATCAATGGTAAAATAGTTGGTGTTAACAAAGACTCCACCCCTTCGGTGAAACGTGCTAAATTGCCTCAAATTGCTGAAACTGCTTCTAATAAAAGTGCTGAATTTTTAGAGATGCAGGGGATAATGGTCTCATTACTTTTGGTGGTAATAACATTGATTTTGATGATTGCAATATCTCTAAAGTTATTATGGTCCTACAAAATCTTGATAGAAGTCCCAATGCTAGTGCCATGAATATGGCCTTTACTAAACATATTACCAATGCTCTCATGAAAGTTAGGGAAGAAAAGCTAAAACTTGAAACATCTATCCCTAGGAAATTATATGATGGTTGAGAGCCTATCATTAAGATAAAATTAAATGATTTTTATTGCAATGCTTTGTGTGATCTTGGTGCTAGTATCTCTGTTATACCTCAAAAGCTTTATGATATGCTTGATCTACCACCGTTGGAACACTGTTATTTGGATGTTCATCTTGCTGATAATGCTAAGAAGAAACCTCTTGGTAGAATTTATGATGTTCATATTATGATTAACAATAACCTTGTCTCTGTTGATTTTGTTGTTATGAACATTGAATTCAATGCTTCTTGTCCTATTGTTTTGGGAAGACCTTTTCTTAGAATTGTTGGTGCTGTTATTGATATGAAAGAGGGGAGTATTAAATATCAATTCCCCCTCAAGAAAGGTATGGAACACTTTTCTAGAAAGAGGATGAAGCTACCTTTTGACTCTATTATTAGAGCAAGTTATTATGTTGATGCTTCTTCACTTGAAAAATACTTGAGTTGCTTTCTATGCCTAGCTGAAAGGCGTTAAAGAAAAGCGCTACCGGAAGACAACTCGTTTTATTTCTCTGTTTTCAACCTGTTTTCCTTCGTTTTCTTTTGTTTTATTTGAACCTAGGTGTTTTATATTTCCTTAGAAACCCTGTTGTATCTTTTATTTTGTGTTTTTGTTGAGCCAAGTAAAGCCTCTAGTGGAAAGTTGAGGCTATATTTCGGATTTCTGCGCAGAAAACAGATTTCTGCTATCCACTGTTTATTCCGTATAAAATCACAGAAAATTCAAAATGACCTGAGTTTATTTGTGCGTAATTCTGGGCTGTATACACAACTTTTATTATCTGAACACTTTTTGATTTGAGCAACAGAAGATTTTCAAAAAAAAAAATCATCTTTACCCGCTGTCCTGTTTTGACAGATTTCTGCCAATAATTGCATTTGCATCTTAATCTCTTTCTTTTGGTGTTCTTTTGATAAAAAGAGTTTTAAAATAAGTTGTGAGAGTAGCTAATGTGTTTTTGAGTGTTAGGCTTGTGTTGAAACTGAACCATGTGAATTTATTATTTTGATTGCACTAACGTTTCTAATAAAGATTGTGAGAAGTTTGGTGTGAAGGAAGTTTTCAAGGGTCAAGAGAACAGGATGATATGACGTGATCAAGAAGAGTGAAAAGCCTAAGCTTGGGGGGCCCCGGTGGTACATCCCAGACAATTCCAATAAGACTCAAGTTTCTAAGCTTGGGGATGCCCAAGGCATCCCCTTCTTCATCGACAAATTATCAGGTCACTTCTAGTGAAACTATATTTTTATTCGGTCACATCTTATGTGCTTTACTTGGAGCGTCTTTTATTTTTGCTTTCAGTTTGTTTTTATTTTTTCAATAATCTTGGTTGGAACCGAGGATTTCTTTTATTGGAGAATGACACGCTCCGCTTTTTCATGGGAATACTTTGTATTCTTAATCTTTGTCTGGCTGCTGCATTTATTTAGCTCCTGTTTTGCATGGATCTCTTATCTAAGAGTTGTTAGTTTTAGTAGTGTTATGTGAGTACTCTTATGTTTTCTTGATGTATCTTAAAGAGTATTTTTTTTGTTAAAACATATCTTGTATGGTGCTTGTTGGGAAAAGGAACTGCTGCTTGAAGTAGAATTTATAACAGTACAAGTAGAAGCTTGTATAGACCGTGACTAGAACTTTTTCATAACATGCTAAATGTTATTTTAGTTTTAAATCCTTGTGGTTATTGATTAGCATGAATAGTCTCAAATAGCTGAGAGTGTTTAATATGCCATTGAAAGATTCATGAGTTGTTATTGTCATAAGGAAGCATAAATTTATGGTATTCTCTTTCGAATGTTTTATTTGGTTGACTTGCCGCATGATCACACCATGTTTATGAATATGAACCAGTAACGAATAGCCTCCATGACCACTTAGGTTTTGAACTTGTGATACTGCTTATGCTTTAATTAATGATGTTTATGTCTCTATGCATGATTATGGCTCTTATGCTCTCTTGATTTGTCGCTCCCAGTCTTTTGCTAGCCTCCACCTGTACTGAGTATGAGCTCTACTCGTGCATCCAACTCCCTTAATCCAAAGTTTTTCTCATTGTGTCCACCATACCTACCTACATGTGTTATTTAACTGCCACTCCAAAGTAAATTGCTCATGTGTTACCTTTAAAACTTTCAAAACTACTCCTGCTTTATGTTCCTGTTTTTGCTCATGAGGACGTAAATAGAGAATCTTTATCTCACTTGTTGATTGGATTTCACACCCTGGAATAGTGGCTTCATCCGCTCATCCAAATGATAGAAGAGCTGGCAGCGGGGTGCCCAGCCCCAAATTAATGCAAACAAATTCTCTTCACTGTTTTTCCCCCTGATTTATCAGTCAAAGCATAATTGTGTAAACAAAAGAGAAAGAGGAATGACCTTCTACCCAGATATGTCATTCACATGGGAGCTGCTCTTGTGAATCCAGTAGGCTTGTGACGTACTGTATTTTCTGTTTACCATTCGTTGACATTAGCATACATCTCCCAAAATATAGACACTCCTCCAAGGTATGTGATTGTTGGCAGGCACCCGAGGATTCGGTTAGCCATGGTTTGTGAAAGATGGATGGGGGGAGTGTCAAACTTGTAATACCCCTGTTTAATAAAATAAAATCTCTAGCACATGAGTGATCCCTGCTTCCCTCTACGAAGGGCCTTTCTTTTTCTTTTATGTTGAGTCTCCATCTTCTAACTTTATGCAGAGTTGAGAGAGCATTTTTGCCATTATGAGTTCTATGTGCATTTGTCCCATAAACATCAATAATTGATTCGTGATGTGATAGTGTTTGTTCTTAAGTTATTTTATCTAGTCTTCCTCATGAACTTTGAAGGTGTCCTCGCATTTATGTTTTGCCCCACTTTTAAGAACTAGCGAAATACCACTTTGCCATGCTTTCTCTATACTTGAAACAAACGTTTATCTTTCTTTGCATTATTATTCATGATCCTTTATTTGAGATACTCTTCATGATGCAAAGTGTTTGCTATGCTTTATTATTAAAGTTCTATTTATCATGTTTGTGTTTGAAGTTCTACGATCTCAGCTTACATATGCTTTTACATTATAATGATCAAGTTTATGTTAGTAGCATGTCACCTCAAAATTATTGTGTTTTATCGTTTACCTACTCGAGGACGAGTAGGAACTAAGCTTGGGGATGCTTGATACGTCTCCAACGTATCTATAATTTCTGATGCTCCATGATAATATTATGCCAATTGCTACATGCAGAAGACCGAAGAAGAGTCGAAGAAGGGCACCAGGGGGCCACAACATGGGGTGGCGCCCCTGGCCGCACCAGCTGGTGGTGTGGGGCCCCCAGGGCTCCATCGCCTCTGCCCTTTCGCCTATTTATTCCCCCCCGGATGGAAAACCCTAGGCACCTGATCGAATATCCCCGAAAAGTTCACAGCCGCCGTCATTGTCAACTCTAGATCAGGGGGTTCTAAAGCTGTCTCCCGGCACCCTGCCGGAGAGGAAATCATCACCGGAGGCCTCTTCATCACCATGCATGCCTCCGGAGTGATGCGTGAGTAGTTCATCCTTGGACTACGGTCCATAGCAGTAGCTAGATGGTTGTGTCCTCCTCATATGCCTCCATGTTTAGATCTCGTGAGCTGCCTAACATGATCGAGATTGTCCTTATGTAACTCTATGTGTTGTGTTTGCTGGGATCCGATGAATATTGAACTTATGCCAAGTTGATTATAATCTTTATTGCATATGTTATTTGTGATCTTGCAAGCTTTCCGTTGCTGGTGGTTGCTCTGGCCAAGTAGTTGCTAGTGACGCGAAGAGGGAGTAGATATGCTCAATAGTGGGTTCATGCCTCCTTTTCGCCTGTGCTCGAGTGACAGAAACGTGACGAGGGAGGATGTGTTGTTGCCACTAGGGAGAAAACAACGGTGTGAGTGCACGCGTGTACAATCATTGCTTACTTTACACACATTGTTTAATGCAATTATCTGTTGCTTGCAACTTAATACCTAAGGGGGTTCGGATGATAACCTGAGGGTGGATTATTAGTCATAGATGTAGTTGGATTACGGTCTATGTATATTATTGTAATGCCCGCACTAAATATCATAGTAGTCATCATGTCATGAATGTGCACTATGGTGCAACCTTTATTTGTCAATTGCCTAGCTGTAATTTGTTCACCCAGCATGCTATCTTTTATGGAGAGACACCACTAATGAACCTATGAACCCCGGTCCAGTTTCTTACACTGATAAATAAACCACTACAATTTCCTGTTTTCTTTACTTACCGCAAGCATACACTATTTTCCACACTATACGTCTAATCTTCTTTTTCAGCAAGACCGGTGAGATTGACAACCTCATGGTATCGTTGGGACAAAGTATTTTGGTTGTGTTGTGTGCAGGTTCCGCGCTGTTGGTGACACCGGTGAGCCATCACCACTGTCAGTGGCATCAACCTTCCAAAGATCCTCTTCCTCCTACTGGATTGATAACCTTGGTTCTTAACTGAGGGAAATTCTTACCGCTGCACTCATCACACCCTCCTCTTGGGGTTCCCAACACACAGGAATTTCTGCAAGGAATTTCTGTAGCCATTGTCAGCATCAGGAGACAAGGATATGTTTCCCGTAGTTCTTTCTCAAAGAGAAGTACGTCTACGTTGGAGAGGTGGGGAGCCACCTAGGCACTCCTCAATAGCACAGTTGTGCACACCTTATTCTCCTTTAGCTTCTTCGGTGAGGGAGATTGTCCCTATCTTCACGAATCGACGAAGAACGAACGAAGAACACGAAGAACACGAGATGGGGAATCGAGGGGGAAACGTGGGGAATAGCGGGGAAACACACAAAGCAGGATAAATGGCAAGAGCCGAAAGATCCAACCTCCCGTCAACTAAATCATGAGGGCTGCCTACGGAACAATCGATCCAACTGAACTCACCTTGATACAAACCGTCTCACACCCGTAGCCGGTATGTCGCGACCCCGGACCCAGAGATATACATACTGTTATGTGCTCCTAGCCATGGACTCACAAGGGCTTCAGGGTTACCAGCCCCGGCCGCAACAAACAACGACAGGCAGACTGGATTCATCGGCACGTAGTCCGGATCCCCAGTCTACTACTCCTTGTATCCATGCTAGTCATAACCAACTATGCATATCAAAGCGTCCACGAATCGAATGAAACTGAAGGAAACGGGACCAAAGCTATACAGATCTGCTATGTGTCAAGAAAGTGCAATAACAATCAAGGGTTACTGGGGTTACCTCGCCCCAGGCCGAATCACATCGGCAGGCGGGATCGGACATGGATCATCGGCTCCACAACACGTCGACTGCGAAAACTATGCAGGCATAGCCAAAACTGTATAACAATGAGCTCGAAACCAACAACCGATCAAAGCAGTACTCTAGACATTACGTTTTATTAAACAAGTGTTACTAGAGTATAGCTTACAAACAGAGGTCACACGACCCAACATTACATCAGACAACGGAAGGCAAATTATGCTGCTAATCAACAAGAACCAAAAAGGCCTAAGAGGCCGCAACATAAGGCGACGTCCCAGCCCATAGATTCCAGGCTGCTACCTGGGAACCCCAAACTACCCGTCGATGTCCACCTCGAAACACCACCGAACTGAGGAACTCCACCTCAACCAAAATTAAGCAAACCTGAGTACGGGAGGTACTCAACAAGACTTAGTTAACCTATTATATATCCGCTGTTTCAGAAAAGGGTTTTATGAAGGCTGATTTTCGTAAAGCAATCTTTGTTTTCCAAAACGAGGAGGAGTAGCACGTCTCATAGAATGTTTTCAAAACAAATGAGAAAGCTATTCAACTACTGATATCATCTTTTTATCCACCGACATCGTTTCCCAGCAATTCACATGCTACAAGGATCACCCCTCTCGGCATCTCCGAGGAGGCACCCTTCAAACATTGCCAACATCTTTTACGTCACGTTCAGGTTATCTATGGCCACGTGACATTCACCAAGTCGTCCTTAACCGTGGACACGGCTTTCCGAAATATTTATCCCTGCAGGGTGGTACACTTTACCCACACGTACCCTCCGACTCTTAGCGCCACATGTACGCTCTTCCATGGAGCGCGGTAGAGGGTGGCTGGCTCCGACCTTTACCTTGCTCGACCATATCCATGAGTCAACCCAAACAGGGCCACCCCGTCAACAGGGAGTTGGCCACCTCCTGACGGCACCTATTCGGTGAGTCGGGATCAAGATCCGTGTACGTCCATCACTTGTCCCGGTCACGCCCTAGTTTTTCTCCAAATCGTTTTCTGACTCACACGCAGATGGAAATAGCAAACTACGTGACTCATGGATGTGGCCAAACAAGTTAGTTAGTCGAGCGAGGTTCATTGGCTGGCGCGTGTGGTTGCACGCTCAGTCTTGGTTTCCGCGGCGAGACCTTAATCCTAGGGTTGGCAAGTACAGGACAAAGAACCACTTCCCAAGTGGCCTCCCATCCAAGCCTTAGTCAAGTTAACCACACAATACTCATCTCACCACGTCATCATATCATACTAGGTTATCACAACTCTGATTCATCAACCAGATGGAGCAGAGGTAAACAACATGTAAAGCTAAGCGAAACAGATATGAGGCTCTGGCGATGCGCACAAGCAATTCTATGGCGGCTAGGATCAGTGGATCAGGATATTGAGGCAATGCAGCATATAGGTGAACTATGTCTACTAGCATCAAATAATTTAGAACCGAATGCAAAGTACGAGATCAAATGTTGTTGGAAAACGTATATGAGAAGATAAGAGTTTATTCTTGCCTTGGTTATAAGAAAACCAAATAAAGATCTTGTGGTATAAGTGCTTGACTTGTCGGTTAAGATCAAGTATTCGTCATTGGCGATGATGGCCTTCACTTCGGAGTCGCGTTCTACCGAGGGGGAAACAACACCGAAAGAGAAATAACAATCAACACATGGCATCGATGCAATGCGCAATATGTATACATGAGAAAATTAATTCACTTAAATAAAGCCCTAAACATGTTCGATGAGTTGCTAGGGTTCGTATGTCAGTTATGCAAATTTACTGAAATTATCCCGAAATAGACCCCGGAGGGGAAATTCGGGCAATTTTGAAAGTAGGTACCATTTTAAAAGCTCAAATGGGTTTGAAAACATCATAGCTAGATTTCATTTGTCATTTTGAGCAATTTGGTATATAACTTTTAATTTTCTAATTTTAGTGAATAAAAACTTATTTTTCTATTTTAAATGAATTAAATAACATTAAATAAAAGCCATTTTTGGACTTTCTCAAATATGTTTGAAAATGACATATTTGGAAAGAGTACATTTTTCTGATCACTCCCATATTTTTATTATATTTTTCTGACTAATAAAACATTTGTTATTGAATTATTAAGATTAATTCTTTTCTGGAAATTATTTAAACATTTCTGACAAAAGACAAAACAGGATTATGACGTCACGATGACGTCGGGATGACGTCAGCAGTGGTCACAGATGCTCTACTGTGGAAGGAATCGACCGATTGATCACGAATTTCCGAAATCAAACCGCTTCACGGGCTAGAGGAGGCCGAGCCCGACCTAACGGTGGCGGCGGAACGACCAAATGGTCGCCGGAATTGGCGCCGGTGAGCAGAAACGGCGGCGGCCGGCGGTGGTTCACGGCGGCAGGATGATTCTGGCGTCTAGGAGCAAAACGAAAGGCCTGGGAAGGCTCGTCAGCTCACGAGGAGGCTGATGGTGGGGTCGGGGTAGGCAGGGAAGCAGCGGTGGCGGCGAATTGGCGGCGGAGGAGGCTCGCCGGCCGCGGGGAAGACGAGGATGCCGGCGTCGATTCCAGCCCTCCCGCCTTGCGTGCGTGCTTGAGGACGATGAGGCGAAGGCGGATATGGCGTCGGTTGCTCCGGGGACGGCCGGAGATGGCGGGGCGCGACGGCGGCCTTTGGGCTAGGGTTTCGTTCGGCAGAGGAGAGGTTACAGAGAGGGAGGGATAGAGTTCGAGGGGGTTTCTGCGGGGTGCGCTTGATCGAGACGGCACCCGAGGTCCTCATCCCCTCGCGCGATGGAAGCAGGAGGTGGCAGCGGCCACTTCATCGTCGTTCTCCTGTCCTTCTGGCCGGAGATGGAGTAGAAGGAAAAAATGATAAGGGGTTGCCCGATCTTCTTGATGAACTCACACGATAACAAGGATCTGATAACTTGTGTCTCTCCGCGAACTCTCCGGCTAATTCCTGATGCCAATTGCAGCAGCAACCAATCCCTTGGATATTCGTAGATCCACACACTTGCACGAGCAGCCACTGACTACTAGTGGTCCTGTATCAACTAATTCGCAGTGGAATAGTGGATAACACGCAAAACTTGCAATATGAATTCCTGATGAATGCTACAAGCAATCAACAATGGAGTTTCTAGGGTTTTATGAATAAAGGTAGTCTAACCTTTCACACGCAGGTGAAGAGGTATATAAGAGGGGCTAAGGGGTGCGGCCACACCTGTGGATGCGCAAGCACAAACCTAGACCCACTAGGACTCGAACCAGATTGAGTTTGGACTCGGACTAAGGGATACAAACCGACCCACAAGGGGAATTCGGCCAACCAGCCACACAGGGCCTTATTGGACTCGCATAGGGCCCTCTCCTAACCATAGACATGGTCTTAGGTTTGGAGAGAACCAACCTTGGACTCGCAGGGGCCTCTCTCCTAACCATAGACATAGTCTAAGGTTTGGAGAGAACACAAACACACCAAAATCTTTCCTCTCTTTATTCTGCCTCCTCCTCCTCCCTTGATCTTGCATAATCTTCTTCCTCCATGAGTGCTTCCATGCTTTGCTCCATGATTCCATGCTCCTTGCCTCCCATGATGTTTGTGTTATCAATAACCTGAATCATACATAAGTGTAGGGATTTAGGTAGTATAAAATTCTCATAAGAACAAACATCATAATTTAAAAGGAGTGAGTTCACCTGTTGTTTTAATAGTTTAGTTCTTGATCTTGTCATTGGACCAATTCTAACTTCATCATGCTTCTCTTGAACAACAACATCATCATCAATAGGAGGAATAACAAATGTGTTAGGGATGTCCTCATCATCCTCCCCCCCTTGAAAAGGCGTCGACCTCGACGCATCAAGGTCCTCTCCATGGTATGGTGAAAGATCAGCTACATTGAACGAATTACTCACACCAAACTCATCACCAGGAAGATCAATTGTGTATGCATTATCATTAATCTTATGAAGCACTTTATAAGGACCAGCACCACGGGGCATCAACTTGGACTTGCGCAATTTGGGGAATCTATCCTTGCGAAAATGTACCCACACCAAATCCCCGGGCTGAAATAGTACCTCCTTCCTCTTCTTGTTTCTCTTCTCAGCCACATGTCTTCCTGTCTTCTCAATTGCTTCTTTGGTCTTCTTATGGATCTTCTTAACATAATCAGCTCGTTTTGAAGCCTCCATATTAACTCTCTCATGCACATGAAGTGGCAATAAATCAAGCGGTGTTATGGGTTTGAAACCATACACCACCTCAAACGAGCATAGCTGAGTGGTAGAATGCACAACCCTGTTGTATGCAAACTCAACATGAGGCAAACACTCCTCCCACTCCCGCAGGTTCTTTTTAATCATGGCTCGCAGCAATGTGGATAATGTGTGATTCACCACCTCCGTTTGTCCATCAGTTTGGGGGTGACAAGTAGTGGAGAACAGCAGCTTTGTCCCCAGCTTCCCCCAAAGTGTCTTCCAAAAATAGCTCATGAACTTGACATCACGATCAGAAACAATAGTCTTGGGTACTCCATGTAATCTCACTATGTCCCTGAAAAACAGATTAGCAACATGCGACGCATCGTCGCTCTTGTGGCATGCAATAAAGTGTGACATTTTAGAGAATCTATCAACTACCACAAATATTGAATCATGTCCTCTTTTAGTCCTAGGAAATCCTAACACAAAATCCATACTAATGTCTTGCCAAGGTGTAGTAGGTACAGGAAGAGGAGTATATAAACCATGAGGTTTCAGTTTTGACTTAGCCTTGTTGCATGTGATGCAACGTCTCACAAACCTTTCAACATCTCTTCTCATACGTGGCCAATAGAAGTGATCAGCCAACATCATCAATGTTTTCTCCCTCCCAAAGTGTCCCGTCAATCCACCACTGTGGGATTCCTGCAACAATAACAAACGCAAGGACAACTCGGGCACACATAATTTGTTAGCTCTAAACAAATATCCATCATGCAAATGAAATTTATCCCATGCTTTCACAGTAGAACAATTCGCATAAGCAGTTTTAAAATCATTGTCTTGAGCATACAAATCTTTTACACTCTCCAAACCAGGAATTTTCACATCCAATTGAGTTAATAGCATATTTTTCCTAGAGAGAGCATCAACAACAACATTATATTTGCCTTTCTTATATTTAATGATGTATGGGAATGGTTCAATGAATTCAACCCACTTAGCATGTCTTTTATTAAGGCTAGATTGGCTCTTCAAAAATCTCAATGCTTCATGATCAGAATGAATGATAAATTCTTTTGGCCACAAATAATGTTTCCAAACCTCAAGAACTCTAACAAGTGCATACAATTCTTTATCATAAACAGAATAGTTCAATTGGGCACCATGCAATTTCTCAGAAAAATAAGCAACAGGTTTGTTTTCTTGCATAAGCACACCACCAATACCAATACCACTTGCATCACACTCAATTTCGAATTGTTTGTTGAAATTAGGCAATATTAACAATGGGGCCGAAATCAATTTGCTCTTAATCTCATCAAAGGCAATATCTTGTTCTACCCCCCATGTAAAATCAACACCCTTCTTAGTTAAATCATTCAAAGGTGCAGCAAGAGTACTAAAATCCTTGACAAATCTTCTATAGAAACCAGCCAATCCATTAACAACACCAATAACAAGTCCTATTTGCTGTTTGTGATGACTGAAAAATAGCACCTAGGAAATACACACCAAAGTGGAGACAATTGTGGCAATGCAATTATATGGATGGAAATATTGCAATGCTCTGGAAAGACAATAGCTATGCTCCAATTTATCACAGGCACAAGATTGCTCAAAGGAAGATGTCAATATAATAGTGTAAAACAGCTCCAAGAACAATATAGCAATAGCTCACAAGGCCTTTTTCTCTTTTCACAATTCTGTTTTTCTCCTTTTCTATTTTCTGTTTTTCTCTTTTTTTTAATACTTTTATAACTGGCCAAACTAGCTAGGAGCAAAAATAAGCACACAATTTACCAATGTGACAAAATATATAGGATGGTGAGCAGCCTGGAAAGAGCAATAAGTAGCTATTCTTTGTGGGAAAGGTACCTATATGTTGCTTTGGAATGGCTGTAGCTAAGGGTCACAAAGGTAGGAAAAGAAATCCTAAAGAAATTGGAAAAGAAAAAACTAAAACCGACAAAAACTAGAGGGGACAGACTCACGGCAGAAAACGGGGCAGTTTTGTGCTCCCGGCAGCCTGCCGCGGCACGAAAACGGCCTAAAACCGTGCCGTACGGCAGCAGCCCGCGCG
Organism: Alopecurus myosuroides; assembly: GCA_028641055.1. Classification (NCBI taxonomy): domain Eukaryota; kingdom Viridiplantae; phylum Streptophyta; class Magnoliopsida; order Poales; family Poaceae; genus Alopecurus; species Alopecurus myosuroides. The sequence continues at coordinate 354,666,520 of CM054058.1, forward strand.
CGCGCGCAAGGGCAGACGGTGGCTGTGGGTTCGCGCGGCAGGGTTTTCGCCCGCGGCAGCGAAACGCGCCAAACGCGTACCGCGGCAGCGCGCGGGGGTCTCGCGTGGTAAGCGTGTTACGGAGCTCGGGGGCGGATTTGTAACCGCGTTACGGCCCGAATCCGAGTGCGATTGGAGGATGGTGGCGGCAGCGAAAACAACTGTTTCTGTGCTGGGGCAGGGATTCGACTCCAACTCGAATTGCTCAACACACCACACGGATTGGAAATTGAGGGGGATTTTCGGTGGACTCACAAGGAAGAACACGAAGAACACAAACCCTAAACCTAGACCTAAAACACAAGACTCAAAAATAGAAAGGGAACACGAAAATCAACCACAAAACAACAACTAAAACTTGAGAGAGGTGATGATCTAGGGCTATGGCTCGAACTAATCCTATTTTTTGTGGCTTTTTCGGTGGGTAGGGAATGAAAACCAGAACTAATCTATAAGATCACGATAGCTCACCGAGTTAACCTGTAAATCTGATACCAAGATGATAAGGGGTTGCCCGATCTTCTCGATGAACTCACACGATAACAAGGATCTGATAACTTGTGTCTCTCCGCGAACTCTCCGGCTAATTCCTGATGCCAATTGCAGCAGCAACCAATCCCTTGGATATTCGTAGATCCACACACTTGCACGAGCAGCCACTGACTACTAGTGGTCCTGTATCAACTAATTCGCAGTGGAATAGTGGATAACACGCAAAACTTGCAATATGAATTCCTGATGAATGCTACAAGCAATCAACAATGGAGTTTCTAGGGTTTTATGAATAAAGGTAGTCTAACCTTTCACACGCAGGTGAAGAGGTATATAAGAGGGGCTAAGGGGTGCGGCCACACCTGTGGATGCGCAAGCACAAACCTAGACCCACTAGGACTCGAACCAGATTGAGTTTGGACTCGGACTAAGGGATACAAACCGACCCACAAGGGGAATTCGGCCAACCAGCCACACATGGCCTTATTGGACTCGCATAGGGCCCTCTCCTAACCATAGACATGGTCTTGGGTTTGGAGAGAACCAACCTTGGACTCGCAGGGGCCTCTCTCCTAACCATAGACATAGTCTAAGGTTTGGAGAGAACACAAACACACCAAAATCTTTCCTCTCTTTATTCTGCCTCCTCCTCCTCCCTTGAGCTTGCATAATCTTCTTCCTCCATGAGTGCTTCCATGCTTTGCTCCATGATTCCATGCTACTTGCCTCCCATGATGTTTGTGTTATCAATAACCTGAATCATACATAAGTGTAGGGATTTAGGTAGTATAAAATTCTCATAAGAACAAACATCATAATTTAAAAGGAGTGAGTTCACCTGTTGTTCTAATAGTTTAGTTCTTGATCTTGTCATTGGACCAATTCAAACTTCATCATGCTTCTCTTGAACAACAACATCATCATCAATAGGAGGAATAACAAATGTGTTAGGGATGTCCTCATCAAAAAAGAAAAGGGGTTTTACGGAAAACCCCCTCGGAGTTTTCGAAAACACCAAGAGGTCCTTTTCTCTTTTTAAAACAGGACATAAAACATCGTTTTGAGGGCCTTTTTGTGAACAGAAAATTTGGAAAAAATACTTTTTGGAAACCTCACAAAATTTCCAACCTCACCATGTTTTGCTTTGTTGAAATTGAAATATTTTTCAGCATAAAATTTTGGGAACCAAAATAAGTACTATTTGTGATATTTTTCTCAAACCATTTAAATTCATAACTTAAATTGGTTTAAATTGGTTTCAAATTTTGTTTCCATGCATGTATGGGATGAACACACACCACACACCCTAGTTTAGCAAAATTGGGATGTTACACGGTACCACTATGCCAATAGAACCTCAAGGATTAACGAGAGGAAGATTGGACAACTCTTGACTGAAACCCTAAAGGGAGAGGACAAGTAGTTGGGATGTGCCTTGATACGACCCTCGACGAAGTCGGAGGAGTAGCCTTGGTACGTTCCTAGGTACACACCGTAGGAGTAGTTCCTCAAAGAGGGATACAAGAGAGCTGAGCTCCAAATGTTCTAAATTCAACTCTAAAACCCTAGATCTAACTTGGGGAAGTCTTTACATAGCCGGGGGTCGAAGTAGGAGGAAACGGGGGCGAAATCCGTGCGTTTTAGTCCACGCCGGCCTGGGAGCCCGGCCTGGGAGGCCATGAGGCCGGGGTGGGGGCAGAGGGGCGGCCCAGGCGCGCGTCGGCCTGGCACCCGGCCTGAGGCCGAGGTGGGCGAGGGGGCGCCGTCTTGGAGGGGCCGGCCTGGGGCCGGGGTGGAGGCCGGCCCTCTCGGGAGGGGGTCCGGCCTGAGGAGGGGGCGGCCGGCCTGGGGCCGGGGTAGAGGCCGGCCCCCTCTGGTGGGTGCCCGGCCGGGGGAGTAGGGGGGCCGGCCTGGCCGGGTCCTGATGCCGGGGGGGGGGAGTGTTTTCCCCCTATCTTCTCCGTCGGGACTCCGAATCCGACGCCGTCTTCTCCGCCCTTCTTGGTACCTTCTTGCGCATCGACTCAGGTGCTTTCCGAGGCCTCCGTGGTGGGTTCGAACCTGAGCACACAAAGAGTAGTACCATGAGGTAGCGCACCATACGCCAAGTCACCGAAAGTATGGAGCGAGAGGAGCGAGTTCACCTTATCATGAATGGCCTTTACTCGCGATCTTGTCATTGGTGCACTTGGTGGAGTTGGGTGGGCTACATCATCTCCCCCCTTGAAAAAGAGTCGACCTCGACTCGGCGTCGTCTTCATCACTTGGGTATCCATGGAAGGGAGAGATGTTCTTGACATTGAAGGAGTTGTGGACGAGGTACTTTATGGCGGTAAGTCGAGCTTGTAGGCGTTGTTGTTGATGCGCTTGATGACCTTGAAAGGGCCGTTACCTCTTGGCTTGAGCTTGGAGTTGCGCTCTTCGGGGAAACGGTCCTTGCACAAGTGTAGCCACACTAGGTCACCCTCTTGGAACACCTTGGGTTTCTTTTTCTTGTTCATGACGGAAGCTCGGTGCTCGGAGTGCTTCTCAAGCGTAGCTCTTGTGGAGTCGTGTAGCTTCTTGATGTAGTCGGTGCGCTTGTCAATGTCCATGTTTGCTCGCTCGCGGAGAGGCAAAGGTAGTATGTAGAGGGCGGTGTTGGGGTTGAGGCCGTAGACGATCTCGAAGGGACTCTTCTTGGTAGCTTGATGTAGAGCACGGTTGTATGCGAACTCGGCGTGTGGGATGCATTCCTCCCAATTCTTCAGGTTGGGCTTGATTAATGCTCGAAGTAGTGAAGAGAGTGTGCGGTTGACGACCTCGGTTTGTCCATCCGTTTGTGGGTGATAGGCGGTGGAGAAGAGTATCTTGACGCCGAGCTTGGCCATCAACGTATTCCAAAAGTATGAGGTGAACTTGACGTCGCGGTACGAGACAATGGAAGTAGGTACACCATGTAGACGCACAATTTTCCTAAAAAACAAAGTGGCAACATGTGAAGCTTCGTCGGTTCGGTTGCAAGGAATGAAATGTGCCATCTTAGAGAAACGATCAACAACTACAAAGATTGAATCCATGTTGGTTTTAGTTCGTGGGAGGCCTAACACAAAATCCATGCTAATATCACTCCAAGGTGCATGTGGAATAGGCAATGGCATGTAAAGACCATGGGGGTTGGAAGTAGACTTAGCTCGGAGGCATGTAGAACATCTCTTGACATGTCTCTCAACTTGATGCTTCATCTTGGGACAATAGTAATGGTTGGAGAGCATGGCATAGGTCTTGTCGCGTCCAAAGTGTCCCATGAGACCTCCTTCATGTGATTCCTTCAATAACAACAAACGAAGAGAGGACTCGGGAATACAAAATTTGTTAGCCTTAAACAAGAAACCTTTGTGAAGATAGTAGTCACCAAATCCTCGGTTAGGCAAGCATTTCTCAAAGATAGGACCAAAGAAAGTATCGGAAGCATATAAGTCTTTGATCTCATCCAAACCAATCACATTGATGTCAAGACGTGTAAGAAGACACTCTTTTCTAGACTTCTCTTTACCTTTCTTGTACTTAATGACATAAGGAAAAGATTCAATGAATTCTACCCACTTAGCATGCCTCTTGTTCAAATTGGTTTGGCTTTTCAAGTATTTCAATGATTCGTGATCGGAATGAATGCCAAATTCTTTAGGCCAAAGGTAGTGTTTCCAAACTTCTAACACTCGAACCAAAGCAAAAAAAAAAGTTCCTTATCATATATTGGATAATTTAGTTTAGCGCCATCTAGTTTTTCACTATGGTATGCAACGGGGCGTCCGTTTTGCATGAGAACGCCACCAATTCCTATACCACTAGCATCACATTCAATCTCAAAAGTTGTCTCAAAATCCGGTAAGACAAGCAAAGGAGCTTCGATTAAACATCTTTTAAGTGTGTCGAAAGCTTTTTGTTGCGCGTTTCCCCAAACAAAAGGTACATTCTTTTTGGTAAGCTCATTCAAAGGGCAAGCAATAGTTGAAAAATCTTTGACAAAGCGGCGATAGAAACCGGCAAGGCCATGAAAGCGCCTTATCTCACCTACGGAAGTAGGGTTGGGCCAATTCCTAATTGCCTTGATCTTTTTGTTGTCTACTTTAATACCATTGGACGAGATCACAAAACCCAAGAAAACAAGCTTGTTGGTGCAAAAATTGCATTTGGAAAGATTGGCGAAAAGTTTTTCTTTGCGAAGAGCCAACAATACTTGTGAAACATGATCAAGATGATCTTCCAAAGACTTGCTATAAATGAGAATGTCGTCGAAGTAAACCACAACAAATTTGCCAATGAAAGGACGCAAAACTTCATTCATGAGGCGCATGAAGGTAGATGGGGCATTCGAAAGACCAAAGGGCATAACAAGCCATTCATACAAACCAAGTTTTGTTTTGAAAGCCGTTTTCCATTCATCACCTATACTCATATGAATTTGATGGTAACCACTTTTAAGATCAATTTTGGAAAAGCTAGTAGCACCACTCAATTCATCAAGCATATCATCGAGCCTAGGAATAGGATGTCTATATCTAACGGTGATAGCATTGATAGGTCGACAATCCATACACATGCGAGAAGTAGAATCTTGCTTTGGAACAAGGATAGCCGACACGACACAAGGGCTAAGAGATTCGCGAATAAAACCTTTGTCGAGTAGTTCTTGGATTTGGCGCTCAATCTCCTTAGTCTCTTCGGGGTTGGTGCGGTAAGGAGCGCGGTTGGGGAGGGGCGCGCCCGGAATGAGGTCAATGCGGTGCTCGATTCCTCGTAGAGGAGGAAGGCCCGGAGGGAGTTCATCGGGAAAGACGTCTTCAAATTCCTGCAACAAAGGCAACAAAGATGGAGGAAAATTTGTCATGTCGTTAGTTTCAAGTGCTTCCCCTTTGCACAATAGGACAAAGTGTAGTATGGTTGGGTCATCTCGTAGCTCTCGCATCTCTCTTTTGGTGGCAAGTAAGGCAAAGCCTTTGGAATCACTCGGAATTTTTCCACTCATATTTGGCTTGTGGCTCTCACTCTCTTCTAGGTGGATCACTCTCTTCTTGTTTACGTGCAAGAGTCTTGGCGTTGTCGGCGATCACTTGGCTAGGAGACATGGGACGAAGCACAAATGTCTTGTTGTTCCACTTGAAGCTATAGTGATTGGTACGCCCATCATGAATAGCACTCTTGTTGTATTGCCAAGGTCGACCAAGAAGAAGATGACACACGGTCATAGGAACAACGTCACAATCCACCGTGTCTTCATAGGGACCAATCTTGAAATGCACGGAGACCATGTGTTGAATCTTGAAGGTGCCGGAGTCACTAAGCCATTGGACATGGTATGGATGAGGATGTTTCTTGTAAGTCAATTGGAGTTTGTCGCAAAGCTCTTTGCTAGCTAAGTTGTGGCAACTTCCACCATCAATGATGACCTTGATTGACTTGCCATCGATACCGGCTCTAGTTTGAAAGAGATTGCACCGTTGATCATGCTCATCTTGAGGAGAAGTAGTAAGGACTCTTGTCACCACTAGCGATGGATTCTTGTCCTCATCGGAATATACACTTTCTTCATCATCGTTGGGCACGTCCAAGGAGTTGAGAGAAACTTGATGCAAGGCATAGTATTCGCCTTCACTCATGGAATCACGTTCACCATCTTGGTTGACAATCATGATCATCTTGTTGGAACACTCAAAGGACTTGTGTCCACTACCACCACACTTGAAGCAAGTAATAGTGCTCGACTTGACTTGAGGAGCATTTGAAGAGGAGGTGGGAGGCACTTCATTCTTGAATGGTTGGGAAGACTTGTTGGGAGCACTAGAGGCTCGAGTGGCGCTCTTGTTGTTGGTAGGAGTAGGAGCTTGAATGATTGGTGATGAAGAGGAAGGCCCTGAGTTGAAAAAGGCCTTTTGCTTGTTGTACTTGAGATCTTCCGAAATTTGACGTTCGTCCTTGAGAGCTTGGTGGACAAGGGCCACAATGTTGTCATACAGTTGATACTCAACGATCTTCCTTATAGGATAGTTGAGGCCATTGAGGAAGCGGGCCATTGTTTGCTCTTGAGATTCCATCGCATGAGCTCGAATCAAAGATGTCTCCATTTCCTTGTAATACTCATCAGCGGACTTCACACCTTGATGAAGTTCTTGGAGCTTCTTGAAGAGGTCACGCTTGTAGTGTGGAGGAACGAATCGAGCATGCATGGATTGCTTCATCTCATTCCAAGTGGCAATAGGAGCAATGCGGTTGCGGACTCTTTCGTCTTGTAGACGATCCCACCATAAGAGTGCATAGCCTTCGAATTCCAAAGATGCTAGAACAACCGTCTTCTTGTCGGTGAAGTTATGAATGCCGGAGATCTTGTCTACTTTGAGAGCCCAAGCAAGATATTCTTCGGGATCATTCTCACCGTTGAACTTGGGGACATTGAAACAAAGAGCACTCACGTTGTTGTCTTCTTGTTGACGATGAGGACGCTCATGGTGTCTCTCATGGGGATCTTCATCATAAACGGGAGGTGAATCATCATAGGGGTCATCCTCATTGTCTTGGCGGTGGCGATCGTGATGGGGGGATGACGTCGGTGGTCATTAGGTGGTGGTTATTGGCGGTGACGGAGACTTGCTTCACGGTGTTCACTATCATCATTGTCATTGTGTTGTTGTCGAGGACGTTCTTGTTCTTGGCGAGGGTGTTGCGGAAGCACTTTTTCATCTCGAGGGTGTTGAGGACGATCATGTTCTTGGCGGTCATTGTTGTTGGGACGCGCATTGCGCCTTGGTGGCCTTCGATGTTGACGAGCATCTTCCACGAAATCATTGTGGCCATAGTCTTGAGCGTGGCCTTGTGGAGGTGGAGGATGATGATGTTGTCGAAGGTCCGGGCGTTGCGGTTGTTGAGCAGGGTCACCACGGCCTTGGCGATGTCGAGGTGGTGGTGATGGCGAGCTATCCTCATACCAATTTCGTCGCGGAGCTTGTTGAGGTTGGGGAGGAGGTGGTTGTGGTTGTTGAGGTCGTCCACCCTCCTCCATGTTGTTGCGATCATGGCGGTCATGGCGACGAGGTTGGTGAAGATCTTGATTGTGGTGGCTTGAGCGACGAGACCTTGAGGACGATGATGAATGACGGCGATTGGCAGGATTAGCCAAGTTGATGTTGATGCGCGTCATTTGATCATTCAATCGAGCCTCTTGCTCTTGGAGTCGACGCTCATAGCGTTGCAACCCGTCCTTGACGAGTTCACGAAGTTGAAAGTGGTCATTGTGGGTGACGAAGTTGGCGTAAGCATTGTCATTGTAGAATGGATTTCCTTCATCTTCCGAGCTCGGACTTGTGAATACTCCTTCCCTAGCCATCTCAAAAACACACACAAGGGTGATATTGAAGAAATTGATGCCTCACTTACCCAACGTTACCTTTTTTTGGTCGTATTGAGGCTAGCGGACGAGCCTAGGTGTAGGGCGGTATGTCAAGAGCGAATCCAAAAGATCAAAAGAAACCACAAACGATAACACACACACTTTATATGGAAGGCAAATAGGTTAGGAAAGAAGCGAGGAAAAAAATCGACAAAACCGAAGAAAAGTTTGTTGTCAAACATGGAGAAGAATCAAAGAAAAGTTAGCACAAAAACCAAACCTAGAGGATGGAAATATGGTGGAACACACACACATAAGGGACAAATGGGGTTAGTGCGACCAATGAATGAGCGAAGACGAAATGGACCTAACGTAGACTAATGCCCAATGCCACACTAACACAAGGAGGACTCTCGCTCAAACCGCAAATTTGAAAAGGCAACAAGATTCGCACCGTGGCAATCGGTCACTCTTTCTCTTTTGCGACGCAATGTTACACGTTCCTACAATGGAAAGCAATTGGCACCGATCCTTTGCTTCTTTTTCTATTTTCTCTTTTTTTTTTCTCTTTTGGCGGATTCCAAAATGCCAATGCCTACTCGTAGCTAACCTCTCACAAGCGCCAAACTCGCACTCTCGATGCCATAAATGCGATGCCTAGCGGTGTAAAAGAACTAGTCCGAATAGGTAAGGTACACAATGGATGGGTTGGGGGAAGCAGAAGCAAGTTATACCTCTCTTATTGATGATCACGGACTTGCGGCCGGGTGGAGTCGATGTCTTGGCGATCTGTTGATGTGGAAGCGTAGATGGTGTCGTGGGCGTCGTGTGGCAACTTGTTGCACTCAATTCGGATAAAAAACGACAAAGAAAAACAAGTTTCAAAATCTGTCCGAAAATCGAAGAGCTGAGATTTTCTGAGATTTTGGCTCAAATTCGAAATTCCTTCAAAATCAAGAATTTTTTTGGGCGAAAATAGGAAAAGTGGCTGAATAGAAAGGTGGGGAATGGTATTTGGCAACAAATCTATGAAGCAAGACCACGAAAAACTCAACGAATCAACAGATTGGTCGATATCCCTTTATGGCTATTTTTGGTGAAATTTTCGAATTTGTGGTGGATAGAAGAAAATTGGTGGATGGGGAGGGGTGTGGGTGTCGGATTCGTGTAAATCTAGCTCTGGATACCAGATGATATGGAGTTGGACTCCTAGATTGGCCCGATCTTCACGAATCGACGAAGAACGAACGAAAAACACAGAGAACACAAGATGGGGAATCGAGGGGGAAACGTGGGGAATCGCGGGGAAACACACAAAGCGGGATAAATCGCAAGAACCGAAAGATCCAACCTCTTGTCAACTAAACCCCGAGGGCCGCCTACAGAACAATCGATCCAACTGAACTCACCTTGATACAAACCGTCTCACACCCGTAGCCGGTACCACTACGCCAATAGAACCTCAAGGATTAACGAGAGGAAGATTGGACAACTCTTGACTAAAACCCTAAAGGGAGAGGACAAGTAGTTGGGATGTGCCTTGATACGATCCTCGACAAAGTCGGAGAAGTAGCCTTGATACGTTCCTAGGTACACACCGTAGGAGTAGTTCCTCAAAGAGGGATACAAGAGAGCTGAGCTCCAAATGTTCTAAATTCAACTCTAAAACCCTAGATCTAACTTGGGGAAGTCTTTATATAGCCGGGGGTCGAAGTAGGAGGAAACGGGGGCGAAATCCGGCCAAATCCGTGCGTTTTAGGCCACTCCAGCCTGGGAGCCCGGCCTGGCCGGCCATGAGGCCGGGGTGGGGGCAGAGGGGCGGCCCAGGCGCGCGCCGTCCTGGCACCCGGCCTGAGGCCGAGGTGGGCGAGGGGGCGCCGGCCTGGGGCCGGGGTGGAGGACGGCCCTCTCGGGAGGGGGTCCGGCCTGAGGAGGGGAGCGGCCGGCCTGGGGCCGGGGTGGAGGCCAGCCCCCTCTGGTGGGTCCCCGACCTGGGGAGTAGGGGGGTCGGCCTGGCCGGGTCCTGAGGCCGGGGGGGGAGTGTTTTCCTCCTATCTTCTCTGTCGGGACTCCGAATCTGACGCCGTCTTCTCCGCCCTTCTTGGTACCTTCTTGCGCATCGACTCAGGTGCTTTCCGGGGCCTCCGTGGTGGGTTCGAACCTGAGCACACAAACAGTAGAACCATGAGGTAGCGCACCATCCGCCAAGTCACCGAAAGTATGGAGCGAGAGGAGCGAGTTCACCTTATCATGAATGGCCTTTACTCGCGATCTTGTCATTGGTGCACTTGGTGGAGTTGGGTGGGCTACATCAGACGTTGACCAAACCTTTACACGAGGTCGAGGACACTCCATGTAAGGTCCCCCAGAACCACTGTTGAAGGACACCTCCGATATGCATACATTCACGATCCTAGATCACACCAGTCGTACACACAACACTTACAAAAGGGACATGGTCACATGACCAAGTCTAACACAACTGCCACGCAGGGAAAACACACAACACACACAGCGGAAGACTAACACACACAAACGTAGTAGAGCCCAAGAAACGCCTTAACCTACAGGCTGCTGACCGGGAGACGATCCTAGTTCGCAAGTCCATCGGCGCGGTACTCCTCCTCGTAGATCTCCTTCTGAAGCTCCTTCTCCAAGTCTGGCAAGTAAATACCAGGGACGAAACCAATATGAGTACATTTGAATGTACTCAGCAAGACATCCATCATGTAGCTTACCAAAATGCAAGTATGCTTATATAGTGGAATAGGTAGGCTATACATAGGGTTCACTATCCATGATATATGAAAGATATATCATAGTTGATTTTGAAAATCTTTGTATCTTCGTTTGAAGAAGAGACTTCAAAAGAAAATAATATAGTTTTCTTTCTCTTGTAGATATCACATGTACAAGAGGTTTTGTAAAACTTTGTTAAAAGAAAGTTTTCTCTTTGGAAACATCTTGGAATCAACTTCCAGTTTTTTTTTAGAAAAGAAAGATTTTCTTTTCAAAACTCCTTGTAAAACAACTCCGGGATTTTCATCAACGGTACCTCCACGGTACAAAATTTCCTCCTTTCAGTACTTCATAAGTCCACTCCTTTTTGAAAACTCCTTTTTGAAAACATTGACACAATGCTAGCTACATGGCCATTCAACTGTCCATATCTGAGGACGAGGCTATTCATAATAGTTTGACTCTGCAGAGGTGTACATAATCCACCAGATCCAGTACATCCGCCGTGAACAACCACGAACTGTAACAACAGTATGTAAACATCAGATAACTGATCCTAACCATCCACTATGTTCAAGCTAGAATATCTCTATCTCTTCAGTTGGGCCTGATTCCCCTGGCATCCTGTCCACCAGGGCCACGGCAGGGGACCCAACTGCTGCTACCGGAGGAGAAATTAATCCCACACTTTTTATGTCCCGTATATACCACCTAGCGAAAATCGGTTCGAGGGCATGACGACCCTTATAGCAATTTGAGATAGAACACACACTAACAAGAACAAACTTCAAGTTAAGCCTCGTTCCCCTGTTGGGGTAAAGTGGCAGTACGGTAAAGGTTGTCCGGCGAAGACTAGGTTATGTGTCATTTTTGTAAAACACCATTTTCCCAAAAATGACCACTTCAACAATCCTCCGGTGAATAAGGTTTCGCCCTTCCACCGTGTTTCCCATAAAGCCTTTATTTTGCAAAAACATATTTTTAGGGTGTCCACTTAGGGACTTATATATTGGGTGGTAATAAATACCATATGGTGGCTATGGGCTTGGTAACACCAAGTATCAACTACTGGCATAGTAATAGTATAATATTAATAGTAGTAATAGTCACTCAAAAATAGTTTTTGGTAATCAAAGTTTTGTAAACCTTTTCAGAAGTAAAACATGCATGATAGATAATGATAAGTGTATTATAACAGAAAGCATTAGGATGGCTTGCCTTAAAACTCTTAGTGTCCCTGGCCTTGAAGTAACTTGAACTTGACGCACAACTCCACAACTGCTTCTTCTTCCTCTTCGTTTTCTAGCGTCGTAAAAGAATAAAAGACACACACTCAGAACTAATGGACAAACAACTAAACAACGCAACACATACAGAAAGCAAACTTATACTAGCTCAATCACTCAAAAGTTATCGCGAAAACTATCTCACAAACTCTCATGGTACAAAACTATCGTCAAACAAACATATGGTTAAAAAACCATATCCCACATCTTACATACCACATATGGAGTGGGTGTACCACTCTCATAATAGATATTCAAGAAGCTAAAAATATAGCTTGTGGACACAAAAGGTGAGGCTACTAAAATAATAACAATCAATCAAAGCAATACCCATGGCAGTGGGTATTACAACACACAAGCAATCATCACCAAACAAGATCACTAATAAACTAATGCCTAGATAACAAGATAAAACTAAGCACACAAAAAACACTAAAACAACAATAGCATAAGTATAATACTCATGCTAAGTCAATCACTCAGACAATTTCCAAACAGCAAGCAAACACGTCACATATGAATAGGCTAGTTATAGACTATGCTTATGTCTACTTAAAGTTATGGAATCCATCAATCATGAAAATAAACAAACAAACCAGTAGCTCAATAAATGGTAGCAAGCCATAAAACATAGTCTAAAACACAATCAACACAAAAGATAAAGCTCCTAATAAACAACATAGAAACATGAGTGCACTAATAGCATACTAGTATGAGAATTCTATACAAGCATGCTATATGAAATAATTGTATTCTACAACTAATATCATCAAGAAACTCCACAAGTTATGTCAAAATAAAATAATTAATAACTTCATAAACATGCTAGAATGATCCTATAATGATAAAATAAAAAGACAATAATACTAGAGCAACTCAAACAATCTAGTGGTGACACTAGGTCATCACTAGAGAAGCAAACATCACTGTAAGGGTGCCTCACTCTACTCAATCAAGTCATGAATATAAATACCTACTAACAACACATACACCTTACATATGCTAGTAAGCATAAACAGTAAAATAATTCTATGAAAACATTTACTAAGCACGCATCAATCCATTCTAGTAATACATGCTTTTCTAATTAATTAAATAGCAAGCAATCAAAGTGCAAACTACACAACCAGTAGCTATTCACTCAACACAAGATCAACTAAACACTTTCAAAAATCCAAACACTAAATGAAATATATTTACAAATAATTTATCAAACACTAGGAAACATTCTAGTTGCAAACAACACTTAGTTACCAACAACAGCGAAACATTCCTTAACATGATGCCCTTAAGGGACATTATGGTAACAAATGAACCACAACTAAACATAATAGTATTCACAAAGAAATACTAAACACTTCAATCAAACAAGTAAAACAACTACCATTTTCCTTGGTGGAAAATACTAGACAAACATATAGTAATGCATGCTATTTTCACACAAATGCATGGTTGAGGATTTTCATCCTTAACCAAGATGCAACGGGACCAGTGGGTTATGGGACAACTAATACCAAGGAAAAAGAGGTAACAAGGCCTCTGGTCACACAAGACAAAATTAATATAGCAAAGCAATCAATACTAGACTACTCATACTAGAGAAAACAATACTAGTGAAAACAAATACAAATCTTACACATGCTTTGCTATAAAATAAGTTGCAAGCTAACATAGATAATAACATCAAAATAATAGTACCAAAATGGTACTGGACTGAACTCAATCATAACACAAACTTAGGCAAAACAAACCTACAAAGATTGGTTCACATAATACACCAAATAATAAAACTAGGAAAATAACAAATGCTATTTCTATAGCCAAAAGATTTTCCAAACATGCACACACTTTATATGGTAGATGTACTCCAATAAAACAACCTAATAACAAGATCCAACACATCTATACATGCTAGGAAACAAGTCTCAATCAATCACACATTACTAACCAAACAAATACACAAGTAATAATGAAAACAGAAAGCTGTTGTTTCTAGTTTTGCTCACCAAAATTAATATAGGGCTCCAAAAATTAATACAAGATAGGATTAGATAGATCTAGTCATAAGAAAACTCATCCAATTGGATGCACCTCAAAAATCATTTTTAAACGCATTCTAAAAATCCTAGAAAAGCTTACTGGTCATTTACCAAAATGGATGGAATTTCCATTTGGTAACTGACGTTGATGTGAGGCTACTCAAAATGGATATATCTTCCAAAAGTTATGACAAAAACACTTTCGCAGACACTCTGTGGCAAAACATTTGTTGTGACCAACATAAAAGTGCAAACTTGGATCTACCAACGGTACATGGTTAGGAAAACATATACATAGTGCTGTGAATTTTCGTAGAAATTAATTTGCATGAAAACCATTTTTCACAAGCTCAAAACAACAAGCAAAAATCTGCACGGATTTGGGGTTCCTCACCTCGGGTTCAAAAATGGCCGGCGGCGACTTTGGAGCTCGAGGAGCTCGAAGGGGCAAGTGCTTCGCTCTCTTAGGCTTTGTTAGAGTGTGGGAGTGTGAGCGGATGTGGAGGAGGGAAGTGGTGCAAGGGACTAGCAAGAGGTGGCTTATAGCCATGGGCAAGAACAAAATGGCAAGGGGTGGTCTCAGGTTGATGCCAAGAGTGGCATTGGTATTGCTCTAGGGGGTTTTTGGTCACACACAACAAGGCAAAGAGTCCAAGGGGCAAGACCACGAAGGAGAAAGTAAAGAGCTGGCTTTTGGAGTAGGGAAAGACCAATGGCTTGGTGATCAAGGGTCAAAGCATGGTGACCCATACCTTGCCACATCACCATGTTCCCTCCCTCTCTCTCACTTGATTTCTTCACACACAAGGCTTCTAAAAGAGAATAAAAGAATCCTATGTCGAGTCCACAGCCTAGTCAACACACTAGACAAAGTCACACTTCAAAACTTGCAAGAAAAGATAAAGAAAACATCTGCCCAAAATCGTATCTATCACTGTTCTGAAAATTCAGAAAATTCTCTAAGTGTTGGAAAACAGAAGAAATGAGCAAAAAGTTTGTAATGTTTTAAGAGACCAAATGGATTACAATTTTTGTTTTACAAGTTGTAGTATGTTAAACATGTTATAAACTTTCAGAAACATCTTTTGGAAACAAAATTGAAATAGTTTAAAGCCATGAAAACATAGTGGGAAAAGGTGTACTTTCTGTTTTTTCTCTGCTTTCTAAAAATGCAACTTTCTGCCTTATTTTTATACCATAAAGACAACAAGAAAAAGATCACTTTAATTAATCCAAAAATAAAACCAAGCTTATGTATTTGTAGTACATGTATCAAGGAACAAATAAAAGTCAAAAAAACTTAAAATAATATTTCATAGCCTAGTGAAAACAAAGGTGGAAAACAGGTACTTGGTTATATTTTCAGGGAATAGTTTCTATAGAAAACTTAAAAGAAAACATTCCATAAATCATTTTTAAATTTTGTTTTATTGGATCCAACAAAGTTAGAAGTTCATTTTAAGATTTAAAACAAGAATGATCCAAGTCTTGGAATAAAATTCACTCAAGTAATCAACAGAGAAAACAACATGGAAAATATTATAAAAGTGTTTTTAGAAAAAATTGATATTGGTTTTATCAAGAAACCAAACTTGTGTTGAAAATATGATTAAGATGATAAACACATTCTAGTTCAAACAATCATGTTGTTAGAAAAAAATTGTTGGCCCTAATTTTTGTCTTCTTGAACACAGTACAAGAATCCAAAAACTGGGGTGTGACAGACCTTCCCCCCTTAGAAGAATCTCGTCCCGAGATTCGCAGGCAAGCGAAAAGATGGTATGGTCAAAACAACAATGTTAGATCATTTGTTTTAAAAAAACATGTGCTGGTGGTTGGTAACATTATTCACAGGTGCTTCCCCCCTTTGATTAATCTTACCAAAATTCACCGACAGGTTAGTTTTCTTTTCAAAGGTCTGGGTGCCATGTTCTAAACCTTGAACTTATTGTTCCTCAAAACCATGATATCAAACCCGAGGTTTTATCCTTCGGACAAGATCTACTTGTTTCCATGCTAATGATATTATCATACCACTATATCTCTGTTGGGGCATAAACTCTCTCATCACTATATAAACCAATAAATCGGATATCCACCAATGTTTATTAAGCATGAGCTTTCCATTGCTCATTCTCTAATAATCCAGGAAAATCCACTATCTTCCTCTTAATCTAATATCCTCCTAGAAAAGTCAAGTCTTAAATCATTTGTCTCCCTCAAAGGTTTATTTTCTCCACGATCATATTGCTAAAGCTAAACCATCAACATCAACAAGCATATACCAATCTCTGTAGAACTTCTATAAACCCTTTTAAACTCTCCAAACTCTTATTTCATGATCAATGCAAAAATCATTTTTCCCCCAAACAATATCAATAGAGCATGACAAGCTCCAAGAATAAATCATCAAGAATAATCATCTAGTAAATCCAAGTCATATTTATTTTTCCTAAAATCCAAAATCATCCTTTTATATACACCAATTTCTCTCTATATCAAAATCCAATACTCCTCCAATCTATCTTTTATCAGAATCAAATATCTATCCCAATCCAACATGATCTTTTTACTACAATCAACCTTCCCACTAAAATCCAACATCAGAAATCACCTAGGCAAACCATTATCATCATCGTTTACACATCACAATTTATTCTCAACATAATGGTCCTAATAAATCCAATCTCCTCATATATTAAGTGCTTCCTAAAATCTAATAGTTTCCACCAATGTTTCTAAACCTCAAACCATTTCTTCTAGACTATAAATCTTGGTTACCGACAACTTCCAGAGTTTTGGGGTCCACAACTGGTTAGCCCCAGATAATATATTCCATAATTCACTCAACTAATCATCATGTGATCCTCAAACTTTTACTCCTAAGCTAAACCTCAAGTGAGTTTCCACAGTTCTCATATTCTAATATCTGGTTCCTCCAAAATAGATACACGTGAGATCTTATTGTCTAGTAACAATCATAGTTCACCAATCCAATATTTTTTCCAACCTTTCACTTTTCTTTCAAACAACTATAGAACATCCTAAGGCACCTTTCTCTTTGGTTTTGAAAAGTTGGTTAGAAGTTTTTAACACTGGTGTTAGGTGTTAAGCCAAAGTTAGATGAAGTTACGTTAGTATTGTTAATTTTAAAGATACTTTTTTCTAGTCCGACGTGACACTTCTAGTGTTCCATTTACGTCGGATTTCTCAGGGTACGAAGCCAAACACAACTAGGGGTTCACAGGTTTGGTTCGAAAACGTACCATTAACTATGGCATGAGTCGCAGGGGCTTCTGCAACATCATCGGGGTCTCGAGGTCCTCTCATCAAACTCTTGCGTTTCTTCTGGGTTGGACCCTGGGTCTCTTGGGTTTCATCAAGACAAGCTAGATCATAATTCTTCTTGGAACAATCGCGGGCGAAATGTCCTTCCTTTCCACAGGTAAAGCAACCCGTGGTTCTAGGCTTGACATTCACACGCTTCCGTGAAGATTGTGGCATCGCAGGTAAGGCACTGCGAGTCACACATGAACTAGGTTCTCCTGGCGTCACTATCTTCCTTTTGCGACTCTCTCCAGCAAGCAGGCGCTGGTATTCTCTCATAAGGATAGCATTATTCTCAGCATTGGTGGTGACAAGCTGAGTCAAGCGCTCCAGGGCAGCATGCGTGGCAACGTGTTCAGCACGAGCGGCCTCACGTTCTTCCATTATCAGCGCGGAAACTGTCGGCTCCGGTGGTGGAGGCAACTCCCTGGCCATGCTAAAGAAAAAGAACGGCATACGACGAGAGAAAAAAAAAGGGTTTTGTTTTCGAAAACTTGCGACACATACCGGCTCATAACAGATATGAGAACGGTAAGTAACACAACAACAAACAAGCATCTAAGAAGCAATCACAAAAACAACCAAAGACTATCATACACGTGAAACCGAGTCTTAACAAGCATAACATAAGATTCAAGGTTCACAAGGCAATAGCATACGGCTTACAACACAACTAGCACACACATAGCTCTTAACAGAGTTCACACAACACAAACACAAACACAAACAAGCGTCTGGGGTGGAAATAACACAAACTCCTAATATCCTGCGGCAATCCTAAGTGCTCGAGGAAGCACGTAGCTGTTCCTCCAGCTCTTCAACTCTAGCTTGGCTGGTTGCAAGCTGGTATTGAAGGCTTCTCACTTGTGCACGGAGATGGGAGTCAACATACTTCATGGTCTTCTTTTGTGCCACGAGACGGCGCTCGGTAGCAGAGGAAACTCTCAGGTCTTTCTCTAGCTGTCTATCTCTCTTCCTTGGGTGTAAAACTCTCCTCTGAGCTTATCAAGGGAGAACTGAGTGTTGTACATCTGTTCTTCTAAGTGCTGGAAGTGACGAGCAAACACAAAGTCTTCGGTGACATCTATGGGCTTGTCAAGTGATCTCTAGGGTCGACGGTGCTAGCAAAGGAGCACTAATGGTACATACCACCAACCAGGACAATTCTCGTCCGTTATGGTGATTCTGAGCTCCCTTCAACTCAGGTAATGGGCGACCGATAAGACGAGTCATCTTGGTCAAATCCTCCTCAAAGCGGCGGTAGCAAGGTGCATGCGTACCTAACCGGAAGGATTTGGTGAAGACAACTGCCATCTATACAAAATGTTTAGGTATAGTTTAAGCTGGGTAACAGTGTGCAAAGTTTTAAGATGCTCAGAGGTATCTTAGTATAAGTAGAGTTTTCAAAAACACATAGGGGATGGAATATAGAATATTTTGGTAAATAGTCATCTTAGTGACATAGTTTTATTAACTTTTATTATTAGAGTACTCTCTAACGTCCATGCTAACTAAGGTCTCCTAAGGTCAGTGATGCAGCCCACCGTATTCAACCAAGCACAACATCGATACACAAAAAGGTGAACTCACTCCTATCTACGTATGTTTCCAGTGACTTGGTGAACGGTGCGCTACATCATGAAATACCCCTCTACATGCATAGGTGGGGTCACACCATGGAACCCAAGATGGTGCCCAAGATGCTCAAGAACATATCCAAGACGGTGCACGAGAAGCTAGGAAGGAAGTGGGAGAAGACGACATCTACATCGGAGTCACGGGGAGGAAGAACGGAGGGAAACAGGGTCCCCGGCCTCAACCCCCGGCCAGGCCGGCCTCCCCTGGCCTCAGGCCGACCACCATCCCGAAGGCGCCGGCCTCCGCCCCGGCCCCAGGCCGTCCCCCAGGCCGGCTGGCCCTAGGCTGGACGCCCAGCCCTACCCCGGCCTCCCAGGCCGGCCCCCTGCTGCCACACGAAAACAAGTGGATTTTGCCCGTTTTTGCCCCACCTACCCCCCTAGTCTATATAAGGGACTCCGGTGGCTAGATCTAGGGTTTAGGGATGATTTGAGAACTTCGGGCTTTGCCCTTGTATCCCTCTTGTGAGGTGACTCCTCTTACGAGGCTACTCCTATGATGTTCATCTAGGACCGTATCAAGATTCACCACAACTACTTATCCTTTCCCATCGTGGATTCTGTTAAGAGTTGCCAATCTCCCTCTCGTAAATCCTTGAGGTTCTATTGGCGTGGTGGACCGGCCACGGGTGTAAACGGTTTCAATCAAGGTGAGTTCAGTTGGATCGATCGTTCCGTAGGCGACCCTCGGGTTAAGTTGACGGGAGGTTTGGGATCTTTCGGTTCTTGCTATTTATCCCCCTTTGTGTTTCCCGCGTTTGCCCACGATCCCCCCTCGATTCCCCGCTTGTGTTCTTCGTGTTCCTCGCGTTCTTGTCGTTCTTCGTCGATTCGTGAAGATCGGGCCAAACTAAGAGGTCAACACCTCATCATCTGGTATCCAGAGCTAGATTGACATGAATCCGACACCCCACCCCCTCCCCTCCCACCAATTTTTCTTCTATCCACCATAAATTCGAAAATTTGACCAAAAATAGTCAAAAGGGATTTCGACCGATCTGTCGATTTGTTGAGTTTTTCGTGGTTTTGATCCGTAGATTTGTTGCCAAAGACCATTCCCCACCTTTCTATTCAGCCACTTTTCTCAAATTTGTCCAAAATTTTTCTTGATTTGGGAGAAATTTCGAAATTGATAAAAAATTTCAGAAAAATCCTGCTCTTCGTTTCTTGGACATATTTTGTATCTTGGTTTTCTTTGTCGTTGTTACTCCGATTTGAGTGAAGCAAGTTCCTACGCGTTGCCATCGACATCGCCCACGCAACTACATCAACGTATCCACACGACATCGACATCAACCGGCCGCAAGTCCGAGATCATCCACCGCATAGGTATAACTTGCTTCCGCTTGAACTAACCCCATCCTTTGTGTACCTTTCCCATTCGGACTAGCTCTTTTACATCTCTTGGCATCGCATTAGTGGCACCAAGAGTGAGAGTTTTTGCGCTTGTGAGAGAATAGCTTCGAGTAGGCATTAGCATTTGGGAATCATCTCCGCATCATCATCATCATCAAAAAGCGAAAAAAAAGGAGAAAGAGCAAGAAGCAAAAAGAGCCAAAAGAAGCAAAGATCGATGGCAATTGCTTTTATTTGTAGGAATGTTTAGCTTCGAGTTGCAAGAGAGAACAGAGTGACCGGTTGCCACATTGCGAATCTTGTTGCCTCTAATTAATTGCGGTTTGAGATAGCGTCCTCCTTGCGTTGGTGTGGCATTGAGCTTAGTCTTCGCTAGGTACATTTCGTCTCCGCTCGTCCATTGGCCGCACTAACCCCATTTATCCCTTGTGTGTGTGTGTTTCATTTTAGTTTCCACCATTTCACTTTCCTCCACTAGGATTGGTTTTCGTGCTAACTTTTCTTTGGTTCTTCTCCACGTTTTACAACATACTTTTCTTTGGATTTTTCGTTTTCCTCGCCACATTTCTAACACATTTGCCTTCCACGTATAGCGTGTGTGTTGTCGTTTGCGGTTTTCTTTCGATCTTTTTGGACTCACTTTTGACTTACCGCCCTACACCTAGGCTCGTCCACTAGCCTCAATACGACCAAAAAAGATAACGTTGGGTAAGTGTGACATCCATTTCATCATATCACCCTTGTGTGTACTTGTTGAGATGACTAGGGAAGGAGTATTCACAAGGCCGAGCTCGTAAGATCAAGGAACCTCTTTCTTCAACAACATTAGCTACCACAACTTCGTCAACCGCCATGAACACTTTCGGCTTTGCCAACTTGCTCGTGATGGATTGGAGCGCTTGGACCATCAACTTCAAGCTCATCATTCTCGATTCAATGATCACATGGCGAGTATTGAAGGCAAAGTGACCATCCTCGCAAACCGCCATGGATCATCATCGACCTCCAAACCACGACGCAATGGCAAGTCTCCACATGATCATCAACAAGCTCATCACTAAGATCGTCACCATGATCATCACCGCCATATGGGAGAGAGTGGTAAACCCACCTCACCGCATCCTCCACCACCGCGACGACATTGGTTTGAGCATTGCTCGCCATCACCACTACCTCGACCTCGACATCGACAAGGCCGTGGTGACCCTCTTCAAGATCACCCTCTACGACCGGATATTCTTCATCACCCACCTTCTCCAAGCTTGACTCATGACTATGGTCTACATGGCTTCGTTGATGGTGCTCGCCCACAATAAAGGCCTCCAAGGCAAAATGTGTGTCATCACCACAATGACCACCAAGACCAAGGTCATTATCAAGAAGGTGCCCTCGACATGGCTTCTAGTGAGGGCCTCCCACAACTCCACCACAATGACCACCGGCGCCATCCTCTCCATCATGACCGCCATCGCCAAACCAATGAGGATGACCTACATGAGATTCCGCTACCCATCTATGTTGAAGACCCAAATGAGAGAACTCCTCAACACCCAGCAAGTGCAAATGCTCCATATGGCTTGTCTTTCCCCATCTTTGAGGAAGACCCCAATGAGCGTCCACTTCGACATCAACCAAGTGGGATTGCTCAATTTGCTACTTCACTTCCCATCTTTGACGAGGACCCCTATGAGCACCACCATCGACAACAACCAAGTGGGATTGCTCTACATGCTACTTCACTTCCCATCTTTGATAAGGAACCCAATGAGCACCACTATCGACAACAACCAAGTGGGATTGCTCAACATACTCCTTCACTTCCTCTCTTTGATGAAGACCTCAATGAGCACCCACTTCAACCACAACTAAGCGCGGATGCTAACCATGTACTCTCATTTCGCATGTTTGATGAGAAACCTCTTGAGCAACCACATCAACAACAAGCAAGTGAAGATGCTCCAAGTGACCTCTCACTTCCTATTTTTGATGAGGAACCACATGAGAGACCTCGTCAACAACAAGCAAATGGAGATGCTATCCATGATTATTCTACTCCCATATTGGATGAAGCACCAGATCATCTAGGCCAAGGAATTCCACCGCATCATCAAGGCCATGAAGATAACACCTTGAGCGCACTTTGCCTCAATGTTACAAGGACCAAGGACCATGAGAGTCATCAACAACATGAGTAAGGGGAGCCTCCACCTCATCATCACCAACCTTGTGCTTTCTCGTCACACCCCGCCTTCGACAAGGATCAAGGAGATCCTCGCCATGGACACTATGATACCACTACTTCATCAAGGCAAGAGGCGAGAGATACTTCACCACCAACAACCAACCAAAACCTCCATGAGCGACATACGTTGAGGAAGGACTATGGACTTCATGATGAAGCACATGAGAAAGGCCTACATCGCCATATATGCCATGATCCTCTTCCTTCTTCACGACACGAGGCGAGATTCCCTTCATCACCACCGCTACACCTACGTCATGTGTGACATTCTACGAGGAAGAACTATGTCTGTCATGGTCAAGAGCATGAGCTTCCATCCTCGCCACAAGCGCAACAACAACATCAAGAGTGCGAAGCTATTCTTTCCATGACACAAGATCGACATCAACATATGCATGAGGATACCACTACACCACTCTATGATGAAGACGTTGATGCATGTGATATTGTGAAAGAGGCTCATCCCTTGCCAACCCCTCCAAGGTCTTCTTCTTCGTCGTCTCCAATGACACAAGTGACAACTCCGACTATCCACAAGAGATCTTCTAAAGCTACCAACGAGATGATCATGGTTTCCAACCAAAATGGTGACCATGCCTACATGAGTGAAGGCCAATACTATGCCTTGCACCAACTATCTGTCAATTCCTTGGACATGCCGACCAACGGTGACGAAAGCGTCAATTGCAATGAGGACGAGAATTCATCGCGAGTGATGACACGAGTTCTTCCAACCTATCCTCAAGACACTGACCAAAGATGCAACATCTCTAGAGCCGGCGTCAATGGCACATCTATCATTGATGGAGGTAGCAAAGAATTGGGTGACACACTCCCCTTGACTTCAAAGCAAATCATTCCAACCTCCACAAGGCCACGCTCAAGCCATCATTCTATCCAAGGATATCACCATCATCATCATCATCAACCACTCGAGGATGCTGAAAGTGCATTCTCAATATCTCGCTGTTTTGTGTGTTTGTTAACAACATGAAGAAGTTACTAACCGTATGTGCTACTTTGTCAAAGGATTTGGTCTTAAATCAGCATGTATACGGTGTCAAATAAATGGTGAAGAAATCGAAGATCAACGAACTTTTCCGGGCCAGAAAAAGGGTTTGCAAAGTGCAATCCGTATTATTCGGGAGGAGTCCGAAATCCGGATTCAGTTCGGATGAGTCCGACTGCAACGTTTTTTTTTCTCTGTTGCAATCCGGATTATTCCGGGTGATTCCGGGATCCGGATTCAGTCCGGACGAATCCGACTGCAACGTGATTTTCTCTGTTGCAATCCGGATTCGGTCCGGATGATTCCGACTGCAACGTGAATTTCTCTGTTGCAATCCAGAATCGGTCCGGATGAATCCTCGAATCCGGAAAAATCCGGAGCAATCCGGGCTGGTTGGAGTTTGGGCAGAAAAACGACTAGTTTGAGTGAGGGCTATAAATAGACCCTCTCTTTCTTCCCCAAGGGCCAGCTCTACCAGCATTGAAGCCTCCATTGATTGAGCTCACCCACCAAGCTAGATCTCCCTCCTCCTCCACCCAAACTTGTTGATTCTTTGAGGATTGAAGGAGGACCACCGGATCTACATCTTCACCAACCGGATTTCCATTTCCCTCTCATTCACTTGAGAGATCTTTGCCTACGGTTTCCTCATGTGGAGAACCTAGGCTTCTTCTTGCTAGTGGTGATTCAAGAAGAGTTGGGAGCCCCCAATTAAGTTGTGGGTGTGTGCCCCAAGTGTTTGTAAAGGATTCGATCCCCGCCTAAAAGGGGTTCAATAGTGAGAGGTGAACTAGGCCTTTGTGGCGGAAGTTCATCGGAGAATATGGTGAGGCCTTTGTGGCGTTGAGTAGGCCTTCGTGGAGAGCTCACACCCCTCCAACGAGACGTACTCGCCTAAAAAGGAGGAACTTGGGAATACATCGTGTCTCTGTGTGCTTCCATCGGTTACCTCGTTCCTCACTCTCTACTTACTCGTACTTGTAGCATTATTGTAGTACTTGTTGTATTAAGTGTTCTCCTAGTTGCATTAATTGCTTGCCTTGCCATATAGGTAAATTCACCATTAGTTGCACTGTCTAGAGAATTTACCTTTGAGTCAAGCCTAAACCTTGTTAAAAATTAAAATTGGTCGTAGCACCGATTCACCCCCCCTCTAGGTGCCCATACTTTACTTTCAATTGGTATCAGAGCCTCGGCTCTTCTATCGGGCTTAACCGCCTAAGAGTTTTAGTATGGGAGATGATTTGGATACCGAAACGGCTGATGGCAAGGTGACCATGGATGATCCCAATGCGTTGATAAATTCATTGACCTCATCCATAGACACCAAATTTGATGAGTTGCGTGAACTAATGGCGCAACTCCTCAAAGCCAAAGGTCCGGAGGTAGTCGAATCCTCCCTTCCGGAAATTCCTTCGGAAGGCGCTAAGAAAGGGGTAGATGGCGGTCCATCTAAAATTGCTTCCGCCGAACAATCCACTAAGAAAGGCACGGGTGGAGAGGAAGGATATAACTCCGTTGAAGGACGATATTCTCCCGATCCCCCCGTCCCTCATCCTCATATAATTCCTAGGGGAGACCCACCTAAAATTGATGTTTTTTCTTTCCGTGAATGGCAATATTACATGGAGACTCACTTGAACTCTTCTTTTATAGATCTTTGGAGGATCACTCGTGATGGATACAAGCCATTTGATCCTAAGAACTTAACAAGAAGAGAAGTCGTAGATTGCCAACTCAACTACACCACCTTGTCCATTCTTCAACAAGCCGTGGGTCCTAACCACATGCCGCATCTTCAACAATATTCCACCTCCAAGGAAACATGGTACGCTCTTGTCGTCATGTTTGTGGGCAATGAAAGCATGCAAAGAATAGATATGATGCCTTGACCAATGAGGCCGAAGGGTTCTATATGCATGATGGAGAGGATCATGTGGACATGTACCAGAGACTCAAGACTCTTGCCACCGCCTTCTCAAATGTTGGCGCCACGTACATTGATGATGCTTGGATCAAGAGGAAGTACATGATTGCCATAATGCCATTTGAGGGCGCGGACATGAAGAGCATCCAAGGGAGACATGATTTCTCCTCCATGACCTCAACTCAAGTGATGCAAGAGATGTGCTCCTACAAAGTGCAAACCAAGAATGCGCTTGACAACCGTGCTAGGGCCATTGGAATGCACCAAGGAGCATCTGTTGCTTTGAAGGCCAAGGTGTTGTCAAGAGAGGTTGAGAATGAAGAAGAAGGAGAAGAGGCGTTGCCTCCTTTGAAGGAACAAGACTATGATCCCGTTCTAAAGTATCTCATTGCTCTCACCGTGCAAAAGTTTTGGAGAAATCCTCCCAAGGGCAAGAAATTTGTTGAGGAGAAGACAAGGTCTCGCTATGGAAATTATGGGGCTCAAAAAGGTCTTGCTTCAATTGTCAAGATAAGTATCACTTCATCGCGGAGTGCCCCTATGAGAATAGAGAGCTCCATAGTGGCAAGCTCATTCGCAAGGACAAGTCCAAGGTTGAGTACAACAAACCTCACTTCAAGAAGAAGCCTTTAAACAAGAAGTCTCCCACCAAGTTTGTGCTCTTGACTCAAGAGGAGTATGATACCGGGAGTGATGAAGAAGAAGAAACCACAAGTGAAGTGGCCGCTCTAGCTATTTCTTCTACTCCACCATCTTCACCCCTCTTCGAATCCCCCAATGACGATCTCCCTCAATGTAATGCCAAGTGCTTCATGGCTAAGGCCACGGAGGTATCTTCTTCCCCCAACTCTAAGAACCCTAGTGAACTTGAACATCTTGCTAGTCTTAGAGAAGAAGAAGAAGAAGAAGAAGAAGAAGAAAGGGTCTCCTTGGACCGTTTTATGTCTAAGATGCAAGGGGAGACCAAGAAGTACGTTGAGTATCTCATGAGGCAATTGGGAGAGGCCCAAGATGCTCTTGAGAAGAAAGGTGAGATTGAGAGAAGGGATGCAGATGAAATTGCATCTCTCTCCATGACTCTTGAGGAAGAGCATGATGGTAGAGTTTCTCTAGAGGATGAACTTGAATCTATTGAATTAACTCATAATGAACTTGTCTCAAACATCACTAAGGAACGTGATCTTGCTATTGCTAAATATAAAAAGGATAAGGTCGAGTTTGGGGTTGGTCATGGTAAACTAACCGAGGAGTTTGAAAAGCTAACCGAGGCTCACAAAGCTTTGGAAAGCCAACACTCATCCCTCAAAGAGTTGCATGAACAACTTCAAACTCATCTTAATCAAACTAACAATGCTAGCACCTCTACTTCTTCTTGTGATCATGCAAATATTATTGAGGAAAATGCTAGGTTGAAGGATGAGCTAGCAAGGCTCAAGGTTAAAGACCCACAAGTTGTGAAGTTTGTGACCCCTTCCCCACAAGTGGTTGCCCCTAACTCTAATGCGGTCATTGCTAGACCATAATTGAGCGCACCAAGGCAACAAGTGGGCAAGCAAGGTTTAGGATATGTAGCCAAGAAGAAGAACAAGAAGAAGAAGAGCAAGAAGAAGACCAACAATGGTGCTTCGAGTGGTGTTGTCATTAGGGATAACACTACTCCTAGTACACCCGCTCAAGCAAACAACATTGCCTCGAGTAGTAGTGTCATGAGGGACAACACTACTGGTAGCACATCCGCGGGAACTAACAATCCACACCATTTCTTATATGTTGATTATTATGGTGTTGTGCAAGCTAAATATGTTGGTCCTATTGAGGGTTTCATTGACTATACTATTTGGGTTCCAAAGACCCTTGTTGCTAATATGAAGGGACCCATCTCGGGTCCTAACTCTAGTCAATGATCTCTTGCAGGGCTATGCTTCCGGTGGGACTAAATGGATTCTCGATAGTGGATGCACTAATCATATGACCGGAAGCAAAGAGCTTGTGACGGAGTTGCGACCAAATGACATCCAAGCAACCGTCACTTATGGAGACTCGTCCAAGTCTAAGGTATCCGGGTTCGGCAAGGTTGTGGTGGCACCCAATATAACTATCGTGAACGTCATGCTTGTCGAATCCCTTGGTTACAATTTACTTTCCGTCCGCTCTCTTGGAAAGATGGGGTTTTCCGTCTTTTTCGATGGTGATATTGTGGTCCTTTTGAGGAGCAAGACTCTTGACGTCTCTCATGTGGGACATGTTGAAAATGAGTTGTTCGTGGTGGACTTTTCGAAGTCAACCAACTCTCAAGCAATGTGTCTTTTCGGGAAGGCGGACTTGGGATGGTTGTGGCATCGCCGCCTATCCCATGTCAACATGATGAAAGAAAAGTATGGGCACCTAGAGGGGGGGTGAATAGGTGCTACGACCAATTTTAATTTTTCTTAAAGTTTAGGCTTGACAAGAAGGTAAATTCTCTAGATAGTGCAACTAGTGGTGAATTTACCTATATGACAAGGCAAGCAATTAATCCAACAAGTACGAGTAAGTAAAGAGAGGGAGGAACGAGGTAACCGATGGAAGCACACGGAGACACGATGTATTTCCGAGTTCCTCCTTTTTAGGGGAGTACGTCTCGTTGGAGGGGTGTGAGCTCGCCACAAAGGCCTACTCAACGCCACTAAGGCCTCACCCTATTCTCCGATGAACTCCGCCACAAAGGCCTAGTTCACCTTCCACTATTGAACCCCTTTGAGGCGGGGATCGAATCCTTTACAAACAACTTGGGGCACACACCCACAACTAAATTGGGGGCTCCCAAATCTTCTTGAATCACTAACAAGTATCAAGATGCCTAGGTTCTCCACAACAGGAAACCCTATGCTAGATCCCTCAAGCTAGAGAGGGGGAAATGAAGAACGGGTCGGTGAAGATGTAGATCGGGGCCTTCTCCTTCAATCCTCCAAAGATCTTCAAGATTGGGTGGAGGGATTGGGAGTAATGAGAGATTTGGTGAGTTCTTAAATCCTCATAAATGCTAAGGGGAAGAACTAGGTCTTGGGGAAGAAGAGGAGGGGGTATTTATAGCCCCTCCTCACAACTAGTCGTTGTGCAGGAAAAAGGGAACCGAAATATCCGGTTCAAGTTTGGACCGGAATATCCGGTCAGCTTCCTTCACGCAGTCCCGCAGATCTGAACCAGATTATCCGGCTCCTCCGGAATAATCCGGTTAAAATAATCCGGCTCACTCCAGTACGCCAAACTTCCAGTCCTTAGCCATTTTTGCGCAGTACCCGGAATATCCGGCTCGAGATGAAAAATCCGGATCAAATAATCTGGTCCACTCCAGTACGCAAAACTTCCAGTCCTTAGCCATTTTTCGCAGCACCCGGAATATCCGGTCCGATATGAAAAATCTGGTCCGAATAATCCGGTTGACTCCAGTACGCAAAACTTTCAGTCCTTAGCCATTTTTGCGCTCCTTCATCAACACCCGGAATATCCGGTCCGATATGAAAAATCCGGTCCGAATAATCTGGTTGACTCCAGTGCGCAAAACTTCCAGTCCTTAGCCATTTTCGCGCACCTTCATCAGCACCCGGAATATCCGGCTCTCTCTGAATAATCCGGTTACCAATATTCCGGTTGGGTTCTGTCCCAAAACTCTCAGGCCAATCTTCATCGACTTTTCGGTGATCGATGCCGATGTTATGTATAACACCTGCACGCTTAACACCTTGATAAATAATGTACTTAGTATTGTTAACTAACACACAAAACACTGGGAAAACGAAATGCACTTTCAATCTCCCCCTTTTTGGTGTTAGATGACAATACTAAGATTTGCAATAAAACCTTGACAAGAACATGTTTGAAACACGATGGAAATGTCTCCCCCTATCTCTATGCCTATCTTTTGTTTGTCTCAAATGCAAATAGATGCAATGCTGTAAGGGGAGAAATTTCCAACAAGTAGCAAAACATGCCAACGAACCAAAACCACCAATATGTTGAGTGTAAGATAGAAGTATATACCTTGCGCGAAGATAATATATCCAAGAATAACCAAGCACAACAATAGATAATATCCTCAACATATACGATAGATAACCATAAAGCCACTAACATAGATAATCCACGAAAATATCCAAATAACCAACATAGTCTCACACACCATAGCACACATAGTTTTAACGAGACAAAAAACGACATAAGTTCACGAAAACGAAGATACTAAATGGACACAAGCTCTCAAGGAATGATAAAAGCAAACGCTTGTGCCCGAACCCATGCAAATCCCGTAGTCTAATAGCTACTTCTCCCCCTTTGGCATCAAGACACCAAAAAGGAAGGAAATAGCTAATCTAACGTCCCAGACACGGTCTAAGCATCATAGTGCTCAGAAGACTCGCCAGCAGACTCCTCGGACTCTCCCTCGGCCTCGTGCTCAGCATCAGACGCCTCGTCCTCATCCTCCTCATCATCAGCAGCTCCAGAAGTAGTAGCCTGAGTAGACCGGAGCGCAGCCTCAATGTGCTCCCAGGGAGTGCTATCCTGAGCAGACCAAGCCGTGTAGGACTGAGCAGTGAGAGGAGCAGGAACATCACCAGAAGCACCACTCACGTGGTGAAGAATCTGACGCTGTGAGCTAGCCATGGAAGTGTCTCTGCAATAAGCCTTGTACTGCTCCTGGTGGATGTCCACCTTCATGTAGAGCACATTGCGCTGAATCCAGGAGAGCTTCCTGACATTGCGCAGAGTGCTAGCAGAAGTGGGCACAGACTGAGAACTAGAAGAGGGACCACCCATAGAGGAACCACCCTCAGAAGCAGCAGCAGCCTTCTTCTTCCTCTTGATATAAAGCTTCTTGACCTTGTGCTCAACCATGGGTAACTCTGTGTACTCCTTCCGCATCTCATGCTTGATGAGCATCATGATAAATGGAGCATAGGGAATGGTGTTTCCACCAATCATAGCAGTGTATAGCTCGTGATAGATGATGTCCATCACATCCACAGTGAAAGAAACAGACGGGTCCACTTCCTCCAAGCACTCCTTAGCCAGAATCAGAAGGTTGCATAAAGGAGTGGTGAGAGCATCATTGTTACCTCCACTCGGCACAAGGAACGATCTGAAAATGCGCACCAGCTGATCATAGAGGGGAAGAAGTCCCTCACTGCCTCCAATAGTGAATCCAGGAGCATACAACTCAGCCATGGCCACCTCCCTTCTCGGCCTATCAACCTCATGAGCACGGCGACCAACAGGAGGGTGAGAGCTGTAAGGGTATCCAAGGAGACGAGCAAACTTCTCGAAGGAAGCCTCACAAGCAGTGGTCTCAGACATCCACTTGAGACGGCACACAATATCCTCACTGTAAACCAAGGTAGACATGAACTGCATGACGAGCTGGGTGTTGTAGTTGCACTGGGGCTCCATCAGCTTCACAAGTCCAAACAGCTCAACAATGCTCGAGGCAACAGCAAACTCCTCCTTCGCCTTGAGAGCAGTGCAATCAAAGGGCTGCACCAGACGGATAGGGTGACGGAAGTCACAATAGATATCAACATAGATGTAGGACTGCTCCAAGTTCCAGAACCGAGGATCAATGTTGGCCACACGGGGAGAGAGGTAGACATCCTCCTGCCTGATCACAGTGAATTCCGAAACTGAGATGTCGGTCTTATAGTTGCACCGAGCCTTCCTCTTGTTTCTGACAGAAATCTGCTTGGGACGCTTAGGAATGCGCCTCTCAGAACTACCACCTGTGAAACAAGATAATAGGAGGATAGCACAAGATGAGTACACTAGTGTCAAGCAACGGAAACAACATGCATAAAAACAATAGAGGAGATTCCAGGGAATAATCTAAGTAGAAATCTGGGAAAAATTAATTTTGGGCTGTTCACTAACAGTACTGGACATAGCCGGATAATCCGAACAGAACCAGATATTCCGGTGACCCGGATATTCCGGTTCAGTCGTGGACCGGATATTCCGGTAGTGCGGAAACAGCACAAAATCAATCTAGATCTAGATTTCAACGTAAATCGAACACATGAGAATCTAATCTATTGTATCTAGCATGTAAAGAGACCTCTAAGGAACAAAATCTACCAAGCATTGCCAACAAAAACGCAAATCCATGGATTGGTAGGGTTATAGCACCAAGATTCAACGAGATTGAACATTACCGGTATCCATGGAGGAAGATGCTTGGATAGAAACGTTCCAAAGGACGAGGGGAATGAGATCCGGGCCAAAGCTTCAAGATCCCGCGGAGGAAACGGCCCGGGAGGCCAAGAATCAAAGCGGCGGCGTTTTGGGGTGGAGAGGGCCAGATGGGGAAAAGGGCAAGAACTGCCTCCTCCCCGTCGGGCTCCAGTTTTTATGATTTTCGCCGAACCGGATATTCCGGTTCATACTTGAACCGGATATTCCGGTCCAAAACTGGACCGAAAATTCTGGCTGCCTTCTGATCCGAAATTTCCTCGTTTGAATGGACGACACTAGTGCTAGAAAAGAATGGCTTTTTTGATAGAATGGCTTAGGACAGAACAACAAACTGAAACTAGTACTTATCCCTCTCAAAAGCAAGAATCAAACAAAAAAAAAGACCAATTGAGTGGGATTTTCCTAGGATGAAACACTTAGAAGGGAAAACACAAGAAATGCAATGAAATGACAAATAGAACCCAACTAAGATCCAACTCCTCGAGACGAAGAGGTTGGTGCCCTAGGCCACCATGTGAGAGACTATGGTATGCAACCGCGAAGATATATCTTGGGGGCATTGCCAATACTCAACATTGAATCTCACAATTCAACATTAGAAAAAGGGAGATCACAATGAATTTTTGCTATGGGCATAATGGGGGGAGGAGAACCCAATGTGTTAGGATAACACTCCCCCTATGTCCATGCCTACACCTAAGCTCAAACACGTTTCATCTATAGGGGTGTGTGCAAGATCCTCAAGTCAAACTCCTAGAATCAATCACATTTAGTTCATTCCTCAAGAACAAGAATCTTGCATCATCAAGTGGTTTCGTGAAAATATCCGCAAGATTGTCCTTGGTGGGCACATAAGATAGTGCAATACCCCCTCTTGCCACATGATCACGGATGAAGTGGTGGCGGATCTCAATGTGTTTGGTCCTTGTATGTTGCACCGGATTGTATGCAATTTTGATGGCACTTTCATTGTCACACAAAAGAGGCACCTTATCCAAATGAACTCCATACTCCTTGAGAGTTTGCCTCATCCATAACAATTGAGTGCATGCACTTGCGGCGGCAACATACTCGGCTTCGGCGGTGGAGAGAGATATGCAATTTTGCTTCTTGGAAGACCAACCCACTAGGGATCTACCAAGAAATTGGCAAGCCCCGGAGGTAGACTTCCTGTCATCTTGATCACCCGCCCAATCGGAATCCGTATATCCATTGAGAGAAAATTGTGCCCCCTTTGGGTACCACAAACCAAATCTTGGGGTATGAACAAAATAACGAAAGATCCTATGGACCGCCATCAAATGGCAATCCTTAGGAGCCGCTTGATACCTTGCACACACACCTACACTCAAAACGATATCGGGCCTAGATGCACAAAGATAGAGCAAAGAACCAATCATAGAACGATAAAGCTTTTGATCCACATCCTTACTCCCTTTTGGATTACGGGATAGATGACACTTGACTTGCATAGGAGATGTCTTGATCTTAGCATCTTGGAAATTAAACCTCTTGATCATATCTTGGGTATACTTGGCTTGAGAAATGAACGTCCCACGGGCCAATTGTTTGATCTCAAAGCCAAGGAAGAATTTAAGCTCACCCATCATAGACATCTCGAACCTGTCAGTCATAAGCTTAGAGAACTCATTATTGAAAGCTTGGTTAGTTGAGCCAAAGATGATATCGTCCACATATAGTTGGCATATGAAAAGCTCTCCCTTTACTCTCTTGGTGAAGAGAGTGGGGTCAATCTTCCCAACTTCGAAACCACGATCATCTAACAACTCCCTAAGGTGCTCATACCAAGCACGAGGTGCTTGTTTGAGACCATAGAGAGCCTTGTCAAGTTTGTAGACGTGGTTAGGAAAGTTGAGATTCTCGAACCCCGGAGGTTGCTTAACATATACCTCCTCTTTTAGTGGACCATTCAAGAAAGCACTTTTCACATCCATTTGTTGCAATTTGAAATTATGAGAGGATGCATAAGCAAGGAGGATACAGATGGACTCAAGGCGAGCCACGTGTGCGTAGGTTTCATCAAAGTCAATGCCTTCAACTTGGGTGTAACCTTGAGCAACCAATCTTGCCTTGTTCCTAATGACAATGCCATTCTCATCTTGCTTGTTCTTGAAAATCCACTTAGTGCCAATAACATTGTGGCAATCCTTGGGCTTCTCAACCAATCTCCAAACTTTGTTGCGCTCAAAGTTATTGAGCTCATCATGCATAGCTTCAACCCAATCGGAGTCCTCAAGAGCTTCATACACTTTCTTAGGTTCCACCATAGAGATATGAGCTTGATGCTCACAAAAATGAGCCAATTGCCTTCTTGTAGATCTTCTAGTTTGAACATCCTCCAAGACCTTGTCGTCTTGGGCATCAATTTGCTTCAAAGCTCTTCTTATCCTTTTGATGCGATGGGCTTCGATCTCCTCATTATTGCGAGGAGGGATCACTTGATCATCTTGATCATTTGGGTCCCCATCTTGACCAACTTGGCCTTGATCATCATCATCATCATCATCAACAATATCTTCAACACTAGCTTCAACTTGAGGAGAGGATGAAGACGATGGTTGATCTTGGCCTTGATCTTGACTCGCATTAGTGAGAGGAGTGGGTACGACTTGCAGAGTCACTTGATCAATGAGAGGAGGGTCTTGAATATGTTATTGGTTAGGTGTAATAGTTGGCCCCTTGGCTTGATCTTCTAATGTAGAGGAGGGCTCCACTTGAGTAGAGCATAGTCCTTCTCGAGTCGCCATAAGGTGTCCCTCGATGGGGCGGAAAAATCCCACACCCATCCTTCCTATGGCTTCTTGAGGCATTTCAACATCTACATTTGAAACATGAAATTGCGCCACTTGGGAGCCGTCATTTTCCTCGAACACCACACTACAAGATTCTATGACAATCCGTGAGGCTTTGTCATAGACTCTATAAGTGTGGGATTCGGCACCGTAACCAACAAAAATACCCTCAATAGTTTTGGATTGAAATTTCGACAACCTAATACCCTTGATCAAGTAGAAGCACTTACAACCGAATACACGGAAGTAAGAGACGTTGGGCTTGTTGCCGGTGAGGATCTCATATGGGGTCTTGCCCAAGCCTTTGCGGATGTAGAGGCGGTTGGAGGAGTGGCATGCGGTGGATATGGCCTCGGCCCATAAATATTGGGGAGAAGAGTACTCCGCCAACATGGTCCTTGCCATATCCAAGAGAGTGCGATTCTTCCTTTCGGCAACACCATTTTGTTGAGGAGTGTAAGTGGCGGAGTATTGATGATGAATGCCTTCTTCACTAAGAAATTCATTCAATGTATAGTTCTTGAACTCCGAGCCATTATCACTCCTAATAGCCATGATTTGCACATTGTGTTGACGTTGCACTTCGTTGGAGAAGTCAATGATGGTTTGTTGAGTTTCACTCTTGCACTTGAAGAAATAAACCCAAGTGTATCTTGAATAATCATCGACAATCACCAAGCAATACTTCTTGCCGCCAAGACTTGCTTCGGGCACGGCACCAAAGAGATCAACATGGAGAAGCTCCAAGATCATCTTTGATGAGATAATAGTCTTGGCCTTGTGCATGATGTCATGCATCTTCCCTTCAACGCACGACCTACAAACGCGATCCTTTGCAAAGGAAACATTTTCTTTTAGTTCAACAATAAGGCCACCTTTGTGAAGACTTTGCAAAGTTCTCATGTTGACATGGGATAGGCGGCGATGCCACAACCATCCCAAGTCCGCCTTCCCGAAAAGACACATTGCTTGAGAGTTGGTGGATTTCGAAAAGTCCACCACAAACAACTCATTTTCAACATGTCCCACGTGAGCAACGTCAAGAGTCTTGCTCCTCAAGAGGACCACAATATCACCATCGAAAAAGACGGAAAAACCCATCTTTCCAAGAGAGCGGACGGAAAGTAAATTGTAACCAAGGGATTCGACAAGCATGACGTTCACGGTAGTTATATCGGGAGCCACCACAACCTTGCCAAACCCGGATACCTTAGACTTGGATGAGTCCCCATAAGTGACGGTTGATTGGATGTCATTTGGTCGCAACTCCGTCACTAGTTCTTTGCTTCCGGTCATATGATTAGTGCACCCACTATCAAGAATCCATTTAGTCCCACCGGAAGCATAGTCCTGCAAGAGATCATTGACTAGATTTAGGACCCGAGTTGGGTCCCTTCATGTTAGCAACAAGGGTCTTTTGGACCCAAATAGTATAGTCAATGAAACCCTCAATAGTACCAACATATTTAGCTTGCACAACACCATAATAATCAACATATAAGAAATGGTGTGGATTGTTAGTTCCCGCGGAGGTGCTACGAGTAGTGGTGTCCCTCATGA
Organism: Alopecurus myosuroides; assembly: GCA_028641055.1. Lineage (NCBI taxonomy): Eukaryota > Viridiplantae > Streptophyta > Magnoliopsida > Poales > Poaceae > Alopecurus > Alopecurus myosuroides. Next base: position 354,702,568 of record CM054058.1, read on the forward strand.
CATTACTACTCGAGGCAACATTGCTTGCTTGTGCGGGTGTGCTACGAGTAGTGTTGTCCCTAATGACAATGCTACCCTAAGCACCCTTTTGGTTCTTCTTCTTGTTCTTCTTCTTGGCTACATAGCCAAGCCCTTGCTTGCCCACTTGTTGCCTTGGAGCACTCAATTGTGGTCTAGCAATGACCGCATTTGAGCTCGGGGCAACCACTTGTGGGGTGGCGAGCACAACCTTCTCAACTTGAGTGCTTTTGCCCTTGAGCCTTGCGAGCTCATCCTTCAACCTAGCATTTTCCTCAATAATATTTGCATGATCACAAGAAGAAGTAGAGGTGCTAGGATGGTTAGATTGAGCAAGTTGAGTTTGAAGTTGTTCATGCAACTCTTTGAGGGATGAGTGTTGGCTTTCCAAGGCTTTGTGAGCATTGGTTAGCTTTTCAAACTCCTCGGTTAGTTTACCATGACCAACCCCAAACTCGACTTTATCCTTTTTAGCCTTTTTATATTTAGAAATGGCAAGATCATGTTCCTTAATGATTTTAGACACAAGTTCATTATGAGTTGATTCAATAGATTCAAGGTCATCCTCTAGAGAAACTCTACCATCATGCTCTTCTTCAAGAGTCATTGAGAGGGATGCAATTTCATCCGCATCCCTTCTCTCAATCTCACCTTTCTTCTCAATAGCCTCTTGGTCCTCTCCCAATTGCCTCATGAGATGCTCAAAGTACTTCTTGGTCTCCCCTTGCATGTTAGACATAAAACGGTCCAAGGAGGCTCTTTCCTATTCTTCTCTAAGACTAGCAATATGTTCTAGTTCACTAGGGGTCTTAGAGTTAGGAGAAGATGATACCTCCGTGGCCTTAGCCATGAAGCACTTGGCATTGCGTTGAGGAAGATTTTCATTGGGGGATTCAAAGAGGGATAACGAAGATGGAGTGGAAGCAATAGCTAGAGCGGCCACTTCACTTGTTGTTTCTTCTTCTTCATCACTCCCGGAATCATACTCCTCTTGAGTCAAGAGCACAAACTTGGTGGGGGATTTCTTGTTGAATGGTTTCTTCTTGAAGTTAGGTTTCTTGTATTCAACCTTGGACTTGTCCTTGCGAATGAGCTTGCCACTATGGTGTTCTCTATTCTCGTAGGGGTACTCCGCAATGAAGTGATGCTTGTCTTGGCAATTGAAACAAGACGTCACTTTTTGAGCTCCATCGTTTCCATAGCGAGACCTTGTCTTTTCCTCAACAAATTTCTTGCCCTTGGGAGGATTGCTCCAAAACTTTTGCACGGTGAGGGCGATGAGATCCTTTAGGACGGGATCATAGTCTTGTTCCTTCAAGGGAGGCAATGCCTCTTCTCCATCTTCTTCATTCTCAACCTCTCTTGACAAGACCTTGGCCTTCAAAGCAACGGATGCTCCTTGATGCATTCCAATGGCTCTAGCACGGTTGTCAATAGCATTCTTGGTTTGCACTTTGTAGGAGCACAATTCTTGCATCACTTGAGTTGAGGTCATGGAGGAGAAATCATGTCTTCCTTGAATTCTCTTCAAGTCCGTGCCCTCAAAAGGCATCACGGCAATCATGTACTTCCTCTTGATCCAAGCATCATCAATATATGTTGCACCCGCACTAGAGAAGGCGGTGGCAAGAGTTTTGAGTCTTCGATACATGCCAACATGATCTTCTCCATCACGCATGAAGAACCCTTCGGCCTCATTGGTCAAGGCATCATATCGATTTCTTTGCATGCTCTCATTCCCAACAAACATGATGACAAGAGCATCCCATGTTTCTTTGGTGGTGGAGAAGTGTTGAAGATGCGGCATGTGGTTGGGGCCCACGGCTTGTTGAAGGATGCACAAGGCGGTGTTGTTGAGTTGGCAATCTACAGCCTCTCTTCTTGTGAGATTCTTGGGATCAAATGGCTTGTATCCGTCACGAGTGATCCTCCAAAGATATATACAAGAAGAGTTCAAGTGAGTCTCCATGTAGTATTGCCATTCACGAAAAGAATAAGCATCAATTTTAGGTGGATCTCCTCTAGGGATTATATGAGGAAAAGGGATGGGGGGATTGGGAGAATATCGGCCTTCAACGGCGTGACAGCCTTCCTTTTCACCCGCACCCTTCTTAGCGGATTGTTCGGCGGAAGCAGTTTTAAGTGGTTCACCATCAACCCCTTTCTTGGCACCCTCCGGTTCTTCCGGAAGGGATGAGTCGACCACCTCCGGTCCTTTGGCTTTGAGGAGTGTTGTCATGAGTTGACGCAACTCATCAAATTTAGTGTCTATGGATGAGGTCAATGATTCTCTCAAAGCATTGAGATCATCCATGGTCACATTGCCATCGGACGGAGCGTCAACCAACTCATCTCCCATACTTAAACTCTTAGGCGGTTAAGCCCGATAGAAGAGCCGAGGCTCTGATACCAATTGAAAGCAAAGTATGGGCACCTAGAGGGGGGGTGAATAGGTGCTACGACCAATTTTAATTTTTCTTAAAGTTTAGGCTTGACAAGAAGGTAAATTCTCTAGATAGTGCAACTAGTGGTGAATTTACCTATATGACAAGGCAAGCAATTAATGCAACAAGTACGAGTAAGTAAAGAGAGGGAGGAACAAGGTAACCGATGGAAGCACACGGAGACACGATGTATTTCCGAGTTCCTCCTTTTTAGGGGAGTACGTCTCGTTGGAGGGGTGTGAGCTCGCCACAAAGGCCTACTCAACGCCACTAAGGCCTCACCCTATTCTCCGATGAACTCCACCACAAAGGCCTAGTTCACCTTCCACTATTGAACCCCTTTGAGGCGGGGATCGAATCCTTTACAAACAACTTGGGGCACACACCCAGAACTAAATTGGGGGCTCCCAAATCTTCTTGAATCACCAACAAGTATCAAGATGCCTAGGTTCTCCACAAGAGGAAACCCTAGGCTAGATCCCTCAAGCTAGAGAGGGGGAAATGAAGAACGGGTCGGTGAAGATGTAGATCGGGGCCTTCTCCTTCAATCCTCCAAAGATCTTCAAGATTGGGTGGAGGAATTGGGAGTAATGAGAGATTTGGTGAGTTCTAAAATCCTCATAAATGCTAAGGGGAAGAACTAGGTCTTGGGGAAGAAGAGGAGGGGTATTTATAGCCCCTCCTCACAACTAGTCGTTGTGCAGGAAAAAGGGAACCGGAATATCCGGTTCAAGTTTGGACCGGAATATCCGGTCAGCTTCCTTCATGCAGTCCCGCAGATCTGAACCGGATTATCCGGCTCCTCCGGAATAATCCGGCTCACTCCAGTATGCCAAACTTCCAGTCCTTAGCCATTTTTGCGCAGTACCCGGAATATCCGTCTCGAGATGAAAAATCCGGATCAAATAATCCGGTCCACTCCAGTACGCAGAACTTCCAGTCCTTAGCCATTTTTCGCAGCACCCGGAATATCCGGTCCGATATGAAAAATCCGGTTGACTCCAGTACGCAAAACTTCCAGTCCTTAGCCATTTTTGCGCTCCTTCATCAACACCCGGAATATCCGGTCCGATATGAAAAATCCGGTCCGAATAATCCGGTTGACTCCAGTGCGCAAAACTTCCAGTCCTTAGCCATTTTCGTGCACCTTCATCAGCACCCGGAATATCCGGCTTTCTCTGAATAATCCGGTTACCAATATTCCGGTTGGGTTCTGTCCCAAAACTCTCAGGCCAATCTTGACCGACTTTTCGGTGATCGATGCCGATGTTATGTATAACACCTGCACGCTGAACACCTTGATAAATAATGTACTTAGTATTGTTAACTAACACACAAAACACTGGGAAAACGAAATGCACTTTCACATGAGAACTTTGCAAAGTCTTCACAAAGGTGGCCTTATTGTCGGACTAAAAGAAAATGTTTGCTTTGCAAAGGATCGCGTTTGTAGGTCGTGTGTTGAAGGGAAGATGCATGACATGGTGCACAAGGCCAAGACTATTATCTCATCAAAGAGGATCTTGGAGCTTCTCCATGTTGATCTCTTTGGTGCCGTGCCCGAGGCAAGTCTTGGTGGCAAGAAGTATTGCTTGGTGATTGTCGATGATTATTCAAGATACACTTGGGTTTATTTCTTCAAGTGCAAGAGTGAAACTCAACAAACCATCATCGACTTCTCCAACGAAGTGCAACGTCAACACAATGTGCAAATCATGGCTATTAGGAGTGATAATGGCTCGGAGTTCAAGAACTATACATTGAATGAATTTCTTAGTGAAGAAGGCATTCGTCATCAATACTACGCCACTTATACTCCTCAACAAAACGGTGTTGTCGAAAGGAAGAATTGCACCCTCTTGGATATGGCAAGGACCATGTTAGCGGAGTACTCTTCTCCCCAATATTTATGGGCCGGAGCCATATCCACCGCATGCCACTCCTCCAACCGCCTCTACATTCGCAAAGGCTTGGACAAGACCCCATATGAGATCCTCACCGGCAACAAGCCCAACGTCTCCTACTTTCGTGTATTCGGTTGTAAGTTATTTTATTTGATCAAGGGTGTTAGGTTGTCTAAATTTCAATCCAAAACTATTGAGGGTATTTTTGTTGGTTACGGTGCCGAATCACACACTTATAGAGTCTATGACAAAACTTCTTGGATTGTCATAGAATCTTGTAGTGTGGCTTTCGAGGAAAATGATGGCTCCCAAGTGGCACAATTTCATGTTTCTAATGTAGATGTTGAAATACCTCAAGAAGCCATAGGAAGGATGGGTGTGGGATTTTTCTGCCCCATTGAGGGACACCTTATGGCGACTCGAGAAGGACTATGCTCTACACAAGTGGAGCCCTCCTCTACAATAGAAGAGCAATCCAAGGAGCCAACTATTACACCTAACCAAGAACATGTTCAAGACCCTCCTCTCATTGAACAAGTGACTCCGCAAGTCGTACCCACTCCTCTCACTAATGCGAGTCAAGGTCAAGGCCAAGATCAACCATCCTATTCATTCTCTCCTCAAGTTGAAGCAAGTGTTGAAGATATTGTTGTTGATGATGATGATGATGATAAAGGCCAAGTTGGTCAAGATGGGGACCCAAATGATCAAGATGATCAAGTGATCCCTCCTCGCAATAATGAGGAGATCGAAGCCCGTCGCATCAAAAGGATAAGAAAAGCTTTGAAGCATATTGATGCCCAAGACAACAAGGTCTTGGAGGATGTTCAAACTAGAAGATCCACAAGAAAGCAATTGGCACACTTTTGTGAACATCAAGCTCATATCTCTATGGTGGAACCTAAGAAAGTATATGAAGCTCTTGAGGACTCCGATCGGGTTGAAGCTATGCATGATGAGCTCAATAACTTTGAGCGCAACAAAGTTTGGAGATTGGTTGAGAAGCCCAAAGATTGCCACAATGTTATTGGCACTAAGTGGATTTTCAATAACAAGCAAGATGAGCATGGAATTGTCATTAGGAACAAGGCAAGATTGGTTGCTCAAGGTTACACTCAAGTTGAAGGCATTGACTTTGATGAAACCTACGCACCCGTGGCTCGCCTTGAGTCCATCCGTATCCTCCTTGCTTATGCATCCTCTCATAATTTCAAATTGCAACAAATGGATGTGAAAAGTGCTTTCTTGAATGGTCCACTAAAAGAGGAGGTATATGTTAAGCAACCTCCGGGGTTCGAGAATCTCAACTTTCCTAATCACGTTTACAAACTTGACAAGGCTCTCTATGGTCTCAAACAAGCACCTCGTGCTTGGTATGAGCACCTTAGGGAGTTGTTAGATGATCGTGGTTTCGAAGTTGGGAAGATTGACCCCACTCTCTTCACCAAGAGAGTAAAGTGAGAGCTTTTCATATGCCAACTATATGTGGATGATATCATCTTTGGCTCAACTAACCAAGCTTTCAATAATGAGTTCTCTAAGCTTATGACTGACAGGTTCGAGATGTCTATGATGGGAGAGCTTAAATTCTTCCTTGGCTTTGAGATCAAGCAATTGGCTCGTGGGACTTTCATTTCTCAAGCCAAGTATACCCAAGATATGATCAAGAGGTTTAATTTCCAAGATGCTAAGATCAAGACATCTCTGATGCAAGTCAAGTGCCACCTATCTCGTAATCCAAAAGGGAGTAAGGATGTTGATCAAAAGTTGTATCGTTCTATGATTGGTTCTTTGCTCTATCTTTGTGCATCTAGGCACGATATCGTTTTGAGTGTAGGTGTGTGTGCAAGGTATCAAGCGGCTCCTAAGGATAGCCATTTAATGGCGGTCCATAGGATCTTTCGTTATTTGGTTCATACCCCAAGATTTGGTTTGTGGTACCCAAAGGGGGCACAATTTTCTCTCAATGGCTACATGGATTCCGATTGGGAGGGTGATCAAGATGATAGGAAGTCTACTTCCGGGGCTTGCCAATTTCTTGGTAGGTCCCTAGCGAGTTGGTCCTCCAAGAAACAAAATTGCATATCACTCTCCACCGCCGAAGCCGAGTATGTTGCCGCCGCAAGTGCATGCACTCAATTGTTATGGATGAGGCAAACTGTCAAGGAATACGGAGTTCATTTGGATAAGGTGCCTCTTTTGTGTGACAATGAAAGTGCCATCAATATTGCATACAATCCGGTGCAACATAAAAGGACCAAACACATTGAGATTCGCCATCACTTCATCCGAGACCATGTGGCGAGAGGAGACATTGCACTATCTTATGTGCCCACCAAGGACAATCTTGCGGATATTTTCACGAAGCCACTTGATGATGCAAGGTTCTTGTTCTTGAGGAATGAACTAAATGTGATTGATTCAAGGATTTTGACTTGAAGATCTTGCACACACCCCTATAGATGAAACGTGTTTGAGTTTAGGTGTAGGCATGGACATAGGGGTAGTGTTATCCTAACACATTGGATTTTCCCTCCCCCATTATGCCCAAAGAAAAAATTTCATTGTTATCTCTCTATTTCTAATGTTGAATTGTGAGCTTCAATGTTGAGTATTGGCAATGCCCCCAAGATATATCTCCGCGGTTGCATACCATGAACTCTTACATGGTGGCTTAGGCCACCAACCTCTTCTCGTTTGAAGAGTTGGTTCTTAGTTGGATATCTTGTGGTTTATTGTGTTATCCTTCCGAATACTACTTCTCGTTGCTATTTCGATCTTGTTTGTTTTTCCCCGAGAAGTAAGACTAGAAAATCTAACCCCTTGTGTTTTGCTCTATTTGTCCTCTCTCATGTTCATCTTTGCATATGCCTTACTCCACACAACATCACATCTGTCCTAGCCTATCAAAACTGTCTTTTTTTTGGAATGGTTTGGCCTTTTTTCTGGCCTGTCCCGGATTCATTCCGGCCAAGCCCGGATTATTTCGAGTAGGTCGGATTGGGTCCGGAATTTTCCGGGCCATTCCGGACGAGACAGTTTTCCTTATAAATACCCCCACACGCACGGGAGGCAGTTTTCTTTCCTTTCTCTTCATCCCTCCCGTGCCCTAGCCACCAAAATCCGTGGTTTTCGTCCCCATTGCCCCTAGGGAGGATTGTTTGATTCTTTCTTTGGTCAAGGACTCCCCCATAGAAGGTATTGTGTTCGGCATCTCTTCTTTTTCGTTTTTGTTGGTTGTTTTTGGTTCTAGATGAAATCTCACCTAGGGTTTGATCTAGATCCAAGTTCTATCAACGTGTTCATCATGCCAATCCTTACCTAGATGCCATGGATTCGTAGATCTAGTCTAACCACATCACAATCTAGACTTAGATCCATCTCAAATCTCGTGCCAATCCCATGTTTTTCCAGCACTTAGAATACCTCTAGGATCATCTCTATGGTACCACTAATTGTTTGAAACAGCTTTAAGTCAAAATTTTGAGTTTTTGGGCATTTTCTCGAGTCAGATCGAGGAGCCCGGATTCATCCCGGACCAGTCCGACCCGGTCGGATTTTTCCGGGCTCAGCCGGAAAATTCCGGGCCTCCGGAATTTGTCTGTATGCTGCCAGAAATTCTGAAAATATGCACTGTTTCAAACCATTAGAGTTCCTATTGTTCCCGTTTGGCATATGCACTTATCTTTAGCTGTTCCTATGCCCTCTATTCACAGGTGACAGCTCAAAACCGGGTACCAAGAGGAAGCAGTTGGCTGGAAGGGGTTCGCGTCCCGTCAGGGGGCGCACAGCTCATGGGGGTGGGAACCGTGATGATCAGGAGGAGAGGATTCCCACACTGGACCTCGCAGGTTGCTCTATCCCTCATTGGAAGCATATCAAGAGGAAGAATCCATACTGCTTTCGTGACTCTACCTGTGATGATCCTCGTTTCTGGACCAACCTTCAACTGAAGTGTTGGGAGGAGTTCTACTCAGTTGCTCGTCCTCTTGTCTGCAAGCAGTCCCAGATTGACATGGAGTTCTATAACCAGCACAAATACAGTGATCTCCGTCATGTGCATGGTTGCCTTATGAAGGTGGGTCTGATTCCTCTTCTAGATGTTGAGTGCGAGTATTGCCCTGACTTGATTGCCCAGTTCTACTGCACGTTCCATGCCCATGGTGATGCCTCTCGTACTGTGAATTGGATGACTGGGGACCATAAGATCACTAGCAATTTGGGTGAGTGGGCTGAGGCTCTTGGATACAGGTGGACCTTCACTTATGCTAATCATGGTTTCAAAATCCATGAAAATCCTGAGTTTAACAACTCTAGCCTGGCTTTCTGCTATCCTCCTGATGCTCAGGGCAAGACTCTGCCCTTCAACTCTGCTATGTACCCCTACTACAATCTGCTATCCAAGATCTTCCGCAACACCATTATGATCAAGGTTGGTGATAAGTCTGCCATCAGGACTTACATGGTGAACCTCATGTTCATCACTAGGCCTCAGAACCAGAGGAAGATTGACATGATGGATTTCATATACCGTGAGGTGTGCCTTGGGATCTGTGAGGAGAGGAAGCCTGCTTATGGTCTATTGATTCAGAGTTTCATCGATCACAAGGTTGGGGTTGAGATCATGGATTCTTATCCCGTGGTCAAAGGCAAGAGGATGGTTCCCTCTCTCATTCGTGGAGTGGAGATTCCGGAGTACTCAAGGTCCAAGTCCAAATCTCCTATGGCCACTCCTTCTTCTTCCACTAGTGGTGGTAGTGCCTCTCAGCGTCCTCCTAGTGGCATTGCCAAGTTCTTCAAGGCTATGTTCAACATGTGAAGTGACACCAGGGAAATTGCTCATGAGGCGAGAGAGTTGGCTAAGGAGACCCGCCGCATTCAGAACTCCGACCGCAGAGCTGCTGGGATTCAGATACCTGATGATCCTCCTTCTCTTGAGCCCACTGTCTATGTGCCGTTTGAGATGCCTGAGATCCATGACGAGGACTTCTACTTTGGTGTGCCTCCTGCTGATGTTGAGGATGAGGATGCGGAGTCAGGGTCTGCTGAAGATGACTTTGATGTTGTTGGGCTTGGTGGTGGTGGTACTCATGAGCCGGAGGAGGAAGAAGAAGACGAGGATGATGAAGATGAAGATGACGTGTGATTTCTTGGGTCGTTAGTTGGACTCGTTTTCCCTTTTTTGGCGTCTTGATGCCAAAGGGGGAGAAGGAGTCCATATTAGGATTCCACGGGCTTTGCAAGGGTTGGGGCACAAGTATTTTGCCTTTTGATTTCGATCTTATAGGCTTGTGCTCCGGTATCTTTATTTCGTTTCTTTCGTTTGGAACTTCGTATTATTTGTGTGGAACCTCGTGACGTATTTGTGTCACCCTACCCGTGGTTTTGCTACTATTATCTTGCGTGCTATTATTTCTATCATTATCTATGCATGTTGTATGAACTTGTCTAGACGGCTTGGTGTCTAAAACATAGGGGGAGCAAAGCCTATGAAGTGTGTGCCTCACGACACACATCGAGGAAGAACTCCGTCTATTTTTTGGACACCTAATCTTTAGTTCATATTGATTTATCCCCGTGGAATCTTTATGTTGTCATCAAACACCAAAAAGGGGGAGATTGAAAGTGCATTCTCGATATCTCATTGTTTTGTGTGTTTGTTAACAACATGAAGAAGTTACTAACTGTATGTGCTACTTTGTCAAAGGATTTGGTCTTAAATCAGCACGTATACGGTGTCAAATAAATGGTGAAGAAATCGAAGATCAACGAACTTTTCCGGGCCAGAAAAAGGGTTTGCAAAGTGCAATCCAGATTATTCCGGAGGAGTCCGGAATCCGGATTTAGTCCGGATGAGTCCGACTGCAACGTGTTTTTCTCTGTTGCAATCCGGATTATTCCGGGTGATTCCGGAATCCAGATTCAGTCCGGAAGAATCCGACTGCAACGTGATTTTCTCTGTTGCAATCCGGATTCAGTCCGGATGATTCCGACTGCAACGTGAATTTCTCTGTTGCAATCCAGAATCAATCCGGATGAATCTGGGAATCCCAAAAAATCCGGAGCAATCCGGGTTGGTCGCAGTTTGGGCAGAAAAACGGCTAGTTTGAGTGGGGGCTATAAATAGCCCCTCTCTTTCTTCCCCAAGGGTCAGCTCTACCAGCATTGAAGCCTCCATTGATTGAGCTCACCCACCAAGCTAGATCTCCCTCCTCCTCCACCCAAACTTTTTGATTCTTTGAGGATTGAAGGAGGACCACCGGATCTACATCTTCACCAACCGGATTTCCATTTCCCTCTCATTCACTTGAGAGATCTTTGCCTAGGGTTTCCTCATGTGGAGAACCTAGGCTTCTGGTTGCTAGTGGTGATTCAAGAAGAGTTGGGAGCCCCCAATTAAGTTGTGGGTGTGTTCCCCAAGTGTTTGTAAAGGATTCGATCCCCGCCTCAAAGAGGTTCAATAGTGAGAGGTGAACTAGGCCTTTGTGGGGAAGTTCATCGGAGAATAGGGTGAGGCCTTTGTGGCGTTGAGTAGGCCTTCGTGGCGAGCTCACACCCCTCCAACGAGACGTAATCCCCTAAAAAGGAGGAACTCGGGAATACATCGTGTCTCCGTGTGCTTCCATCGGTTACCTCGTTCCTCACTCTCTACTTACTCGTACTTGTAGCATTTATTGTAGTACTTGTTGTATTAAGTGTTCTCCTAGTTGCATTAATTGCTTGCCTTGCCATATAGGTAAATTCACCATAGTTTCACTATCTAGAGAATTTACCTTTGAGTCAAGCCTAAACCTTGTTAAAAATTAAAATTGGTCGTAGCACCTATTCACCCCCCCCCCTCTAGGTGCCCATACTTTACTTTCAGATGCTACAAGGCATGGCTTACACTACCACATCACGGAGATGATGGAGCCTTCTTCGACAAAAGCCATGACCCTACCTCCTCCTCCAAGAATGCCACCCTTTCCACAATTGGAGATCAACCCAAGAGATGAGATGATTGAGTTCTCCTCGCCACATGCCATGACACTATCTCCTCCTCCAGGCAATGCACCGACTTCGACAAGTGCGCACACCTCTAGTGCCAAGACTTTGGAGCCTTCTAGTGTCACCTCTCAAGCTTCTAGTGAGATGAGTGGTGAGAGAGAGAGATCCACCATCACGTGAGTGAGAGCCACAAGCCCATAATGAGTGTAAAACGCATGAGTGTTCTTAGAGGCATCACCATGATAGCCACCAATAGTGAGATGAGAGTTGAGAGCAAACCCCCATGTGTGCTTATCGACACTAACGGCTTACCAACTTTCTCTCCATCTTTGTCGTCTATTTTGCAGAGATTTGGTGACCCTATCAAGCATCCTCGACCTCATGGAATTCTCCAAATACAAGGCTCTCCACACGGCATGAACATCGACACCGACTTGAAGATTTGGAAGGAGCACATTCCGCTTGTCATGATCCACATGGAGATTGACAAGCGCTTCTCCGACAATGCCTTCTCCATCCACACTCCTCAAGTCAAGATCTACACGGCGCGTCACAATCACTTCGACAACAACGCCTTCTATGCCTACATCCCACGTGTCAAGATGTGCATGGAGTACGACAAGCACGTCAATGACAACAACTTCTAGGACTACATCCCACATGTCAAGATATGCATGGAGTACGGCAAGCACGTCCACGACAACACCTTCTACGCCTACATCCCACATCTCACGAGGTGCATGGAGTTCGACAAACGCATCTACGACAACGACTTCTCCGTCTACATCCCCTTTGTTAAGATGCACTTGGAGTTCGACAAGCGCGTCAACGACAATGACTACCACGACTACATACCATTGTCAAGATGCACTTGGAGTCCGACAAGCGCGTCAACGACAATGACCACCACGACTACACACGAACCACCAAGATGTACATGGACTTCGACAAGAGAATCAACGACAACGCACCACATGGAGAGGCGTGCAACCAAGGCGTCAAGTTCATCTACACTCTACCGCTTCCGCAATAACCTCTTGAGCTCTTCGACGACGGCTACATCTCGTTTCATGCTCATCCCCATCCACCCATTGAGGACCATGTCAAGATCGTCATCGCCTTTAGACTACACCCTCCACGAGCATACCTTGGCATGATCTTCGATAAGAGGCTCAACTTCAACGACTACACGGCCTTTCAAGATCGTCTTCACCAAACAAAGGACGACCACTTCAACATCGTCATCGCTTTTGGACCACCCCCACTACGAGCCTACCGTCACATGATCTTCGACAAGCGGCTCAACTTCAATGACATCTTCGTCCTCAACATTCCTTCTCCCGCTCACAAATGGATGGAACTAGAGTCAAGGACGACTCTTCTTCAAGGGGGGGGGGAGATGATGCAGCCCACCGTATTCAACCAAGCACAACATCGATACACAACAAGGTGAACTCACTCCTATCTCCGTATGTTTCCGTTGACTTGGTGAACGGTGCGCTACCTCATGAAATACCCCTCTACATGCATAGGTGGGATCACACCATGGAACCCAAGACGGTGCCCAAGATGCTCAAGAACATATCCAAGATGGTGCCCGAGAAGCTAGGAAGGAAGTGGGAGAAGACGACATCAAGATCAGAGTCACGAGGAGGAAGAACAGAGGGAAACGGGGTCCCCAGCCTCAACCCCTATCGCACCCGGACTTCTAGAGGATACTCGCCGTTCCGTTGAACAGTAGTAGATTGGATTACGGGGCTTACCGGCACCCGCGTCCTCTTACGAGTAGGCCAACACACGTATGTGTGACAACCAACCCCTATCTGTTCAGCGTCGACGTAAACTATCCCATAGAAATCAGGATACTTCCATTGACGTACTTCAAAACATACACACATGGTACGTCAATGGCATTGGAACAAGTGATATCACAACAGATCTCTACGACACTAAAGATTGAAATAAGTTGCAAATAGCTCTCACTAGAGCAGAGATAGCAAATACAATCATCCAGAGGACACATGTCCCAACAATTCATCATTCCATCACAGCGGAAGCATCCAAAATGTCTGAGTACAGACAAGATCCAAATAGGCCTAAGAGGCCGGAAACGAAAAGACGGAGCCCATCCACGAAGTCTCGGATCCTGCCCGGGTCCGCTATCTACTCGTCACCAGTCTCGTCATACTCCACGTAGTAGCCACCATGTAGATCCTCGGAACCGGAGGTCTGCGGAAACCACAGCCCCAAAGGGGTCAGTACATAAACGTACTGGCAAGCAAGACTCACAGTTCACCAAAGTGTAACCCGTCAACACCAAGCACAGATGCTTTGGGTTCAACGGAAGAAAGGGGATATAAAAATGCTACAACTGGCTGCGCTAACCAACTACAGAGATTCTATCACTTCCGGCTAAAAGAATGAAGATAAGATCGGGCATTGTAACCAACTGTAAGATAACTTCAAGCAAACCCATCCTGGATCTCGCCCCTTATCCAAAGAAGCAATCCGAGGATAACTCACACAGTTAAATTAATGATGGTTCAGATTATTGTGTCAATAAGCCTATTACTAGTCAAGTGGTTACTCATTGGGTGTAAGATTGTTAATCATTAGGTTTAAGTTGTCCTGAGTACTTGTTAGCCAGTACTTTCACCAAGTAGTCCATAACCGCGGAAAACACGGCTTCTCGAGAAGATTTATCCCTGCAGGGTTGCACCAATTTGGCCGTACACGTATGAATAACCCGCCAGATGGAAAGGCCCTTCCACCAAGCGGGGCACTCAACACAACTCAACTCTTCTTCGCATCAAGCCCAAAGCACCTTGGGCGCACGGCTAATCGAGCCCAGAAGAAAATGGACCCTCATAGCACTCTAAGAACGTGTCCCCCTATATGTCGACTACGAAAGTTCCACCCGGGTACCAAGGGCTCGCAAGATCATGCATGCAGCAAATGGAAAACCCGAACTAAATGAGGCGATTTGGACGAGATGCGAATCGAATCAAATTGAGGGGGGCGCCCATACTCGCTTCCCACATGCGGGTAGTGCGCTCATCATGGATCAGTAGACAAGACCCTTTTCCTATTAGGGTCGACACTAGCAGGCCTCAAAACCACAAAGGGCCTCCTGCCGGTGCCTTATCATCAAATTTATTATTGATAATAACATTAGCATGATTGATTGATTAAACATCGAGCCCCCAGAACATAATGAAATATAGTAACAGAAAGTAACGGGTAACAGACTCGAGCAAAACAACCTAAGCATGCTAGTAAGACACGGGCTCAAACAAAAGGTTATAGGTATGGAGGTGAGGCAATATCAGGGTTAAAGGATACATGTGATAGGTTCGTAACAGAAGCAACTAATCATAGGGCTAGCAGAATAGACAACGGAAAGTATCGGTAACCAATGTTGAAAGGAACACGATGGTTCATGTGAGTGAATACTTGCCTGCAAACTCAGCAGCCGGGTACTGAGCTAGATCCTCAGAAGGGGTGCTGTAAGTATCGTCGGTCTCAACGTCATCGTTTATCCGAGAAGAAGCAAACAAACAATGCAGAAAGATAAGCAATCAATAACATGGCATAATGCACAAACATGGGATGATGCATGACCATTTAATTTATGCATCAGAATAAACTAGTGGACAAGATAACAACATGATTAAATGGACCCACATGCAATTTTGGATTGCATATGGAAAGCCCATGAATTATGGTTGAATTAATTGTTTTACAACTAATCATCATATGAAAGTGGATTAGCATGATGCATGGATGAGGAAAACAGCAAAATAACAACATTAGAACCAAATGGAAATAAGGTTTAACAAGTTTGGGAATTTGTTTATTAAGTGTTGGAATTTTGGTTCCTTAAAGGTGTTACACTAGCATTTGTTGTTTTCACCACTTTTAATTGTTCAAAATGGATAACAAAGTTTATATTTTATAAGAACACACAAATTTAGGTGGAATACATGTTTCACTTGTCGAAAAAGGATTTTTGATGAATTAATTAGGAATTAACAAGTTGAAGCAAGAATTAAATGAATTTAATTCAAACATGAACTTATGTGAATTTTTATTTGTTCAAAACATTAGATGAAGTTCATATTTGAAAAGATTATACTTTTGTGGTTTGAAAACATATTTTATATGTCCCAAAAGAATTTAATTTGATCAAGTTATGAATTTAACAATTTTAAATGAATTAAACAGGGTTTAAAATATTTAACCAATTTTAATTATTCAAAACAGAAAACAAAGTTTATATTTGGAAAGAGGGTTTAATTTTGCATGGAGAACATATTTCATTTGTTGAAATTGGATTTAAAATGAGCAAGTTATTATTTTGGCAATTTTAAATGCATTAAACAAGAAACAGTTGTTTTCAGCAATTTAAATTATTCAAAACAGCAAACAAAATTTATATTTGGAAAGTAAATGAAAAGTTGATTGGAAAACATATTAAGTTTGTGGAATTTGGAATTTTTATGCCCAAGTTATGAATTTTGCAAATTTAAGTGATTTAAACAAGAATTCAAATGTTTCACCAATTTAAAATATTCAAAACAGTAAACAAATTTTATATTTGGATAGAACATTTAATTTGGGACATAAAACATATTAAAAATGTTGAAATTGGATTTAAAATGATTTTCTTATGCAATTTACAAGATTTGGTGTAAATCAGCCATTTTTAGTGAACCAGGGACTTGGAAATAAATTTTGCAGGGGCTAGAAATAATTTACAAGGGCCTATGTGTGATTTTGTGAAGTTTCTGTGACCAAAACATTGAAAAAATAAAAGTTTGTTTTATTTGGGAGAGGGGGGACTCGAACCCCCCACCTCCTGCTGTGAGATTGGGGACAGAACCAATAGGGTGGTGATCGGTTGGTGATGGGAAGGGGGCCTGGGCGTGGATATGGTTCAGAACTGCTGTGAATCCAACTCGGAAAAATAGACAGAAAAGGGGTGGGGTTTGGGGATTCGACCCTGCGACCTGTGGGTTGAGCGCTGTGTGCTGCTACCAGTGCGGCTGGAGCTCTGTGTGTTGAAAGGAAGGGAGCAGCGGGGGGTAAGAGATGTGGGCTCGCGGGTTTTCTGAAATTGCACGTAACTGAACTGAATCGCACGGGAGCTTCTGTACCTCGACAGCAAACAGGGGCAAACAGCGATCGGAAGTGGTGCTCGCCGGAGGGGGCGCCGCGAGGTGCGGGTGCGGCCGCTAGGGGAGGAGGTAGAGGGGCGAGAGGGAGAGGGCGGTCGAGGAGCTCACCGAGCGATTGGAGGCGAGGCGGTGGTCGGGGCAGGAGCAGGTCGGGGCGAGCAGCAGGGCTTGGCCGCGGAGATCTCGTCGGCGTCGTCGCTCCGGTGCCTCTCCGGGCCGGCTGAGGCAGCGAGGACGGAGAGGGAACCTCCCTAGTTCCATTCCCGGCCTCGGCACGGTCCGACGGTGACCAGGGCGGCGGCGCTACTAGCTGCAAGTGGCCGGCCATGGGAGTTCTGTCCCGGGTTCAGTCAAAAAAATTCAGAAAAGAAGAATTTGGGGCAGAGGAGAGAAGAGAGATTGGATGGTGGAACGGCGGCGCGGGAAGGGAGTAGAGAGAGTGGTTGGCTAGGGTTTGGGCTCGGGAGGGGTAGAAAAAGGAAGGAGAGGAGCAGGGTACGGCAAGCATCAGAGGGTGGGGGAGGAGGATCGTGTGGTTGCTGAGGTGATCGTACAGAGGGGGGAGGAAGACGACAAGGGGGGTATGGGCCAAGGGAGAAGTGGGCTGGAGGAAATAGATGGGCCTGCTGCCTCTCTCCTCTCTTGGTTTTTAATCTTTTTATTCCATTTTTTTTTGCTGAAACATGTATAGGAAGAGAAATAGGGTTTTCGAGTTAGAAATTTTTAGGGAAATTTTTTGTAAAATCTCTTTATTGTATTAGCAACACTTGCCAAGTTTTATTTCACAAAAATTTCAAATATTCATACTATTTGTAATTTGATTGAGATTTGAAATAATTTGAGATTAAGTGAGTTATTATTAAGAAGAAACATATAATTGGTGTTTGGGCCCTCAAGTTATTTTGAAGCAAATTGATTTGGAGTGTTTTGTTTCATTGATTTCAAATGGTTGTTGTTTGGAAAATTAAATGAATTGGAATGCAATTTAAATGAATTTTGGGTATTAAGTGAAATATTGAAAGCAACAATTTAATTTGTTTGAACCTTAGTTTAATGGAAACAAACAATTGTTTTATTTTGAAATATCATTTTGGAAATTGTAACATCACAAGGATTTTGGTTTGAAATTCAAATAGAAAACAAAGGAAAACAAATCAAAACAGTTGGAAAACAAATGGAAAACAAGCAAAGCAATTGCAATCAACATGATGTCATGATGCAAAACATAAAATAACAGAGAGCAAACATTCTAAAGGCTATTTTTCATCCTTGGGATGTTACAACCCCCGGCCAGGCCGGCCTCCCCTGGCCTCAGGCCGGCCACCAGCCCGAAGGCGCCGGCCTCCGTCCCGGCCCTAGGCCGGCCCCCAGGCCGGCTGGCCCTAGGCTGGGCGCCCAGCCCCACCCTGGCCTCCCAGGCCGGCCCGCTGCTGCCACACGAAAGCAAGTGGATTTTGCCCGTTTTCGCCCCACCTACCCCCCTAGGCTATATAAGGGACTCCGGTGGCTAGATCTAGGGTTTAGGGACGATTTGAGAACTTCGGGCTTTGCCCTTGTATCCCTCTTGTGAGGTGACTCCTCTTACGAGGCTACTCCTATGATGTTCATCTAGGACCGTATCAAGATTCACCACAACTACTTATCCTTTCCCATTGTGGATTCTGTTAAGAGTTGCCAATCTCCCTCTCGTAAATCCTTGAGGTTCTATTGGCGTGGTGGACCGGCCACGGGTGTAAACGGTTTCAATCAAGGTGAGTTCAGTTGGATCGATCGTTCCGTAGGCGACCCTCGGGGTTTAGTTGACGAGAGGTTTGGGATCTTTCGCTTATTGCTATTTATCCCCCTTTGTGTTTCCCCGCGTTTGCCCACAATTCCCCCTCGATTCCCCCTCTCGTGTTCTTCGTGTTCCTCGCGTTCTTCACCCGTTCTTGTCGTTCTTCGTCGGTTCGTGAAGATCGGGCAAAACTAAGAGGTCAACACCTCATCAGTCAGGATAGCTCTGATACCAACTCTGTAAGGTCCCCCAGAACCACTGTTCAAGGACACCTCCGATATGCATACATTCACGATCCAAGATCACACCACTCGTGAACAACATATCAAGTTGGTACACAGATACAATATCCATTACACGATTACACACAACACTTACAAAAGGGACATGGTCACATGACCAAGTCTAACACAACTGCCACGCAGGGCAAACACACAACACACACATCGGAAGACTAACACACACAAACGTAGTAGAGCCCAAGTCACCCCTTAACCTACAGGCCGCTGACCGGGAGATGATCCTAGTTCGCAAGTCCATCGGCGCGGTACTCCTCCTCGTAGATCTCCTTCTGAAGCTCCTTCTCCAAGTCTGGCAAGTAAATACCAGGGACGAAACCAATATGAGTACATTTGAATGTACTCAGCAAGACATCCATCATGTAGCTTACCAAAATGCAAGTATGCTTATATAGTGGAATAGGTAGGCTATACATAGGGTTCACTATCCATGATATATGAAAGATATATCATAGTTGATTTTGAAAATCTCTGTATCTTCATTTGAAGAAGAGACTTCAAAAGAAAATAATATAGTTTTTTTTTCTCTTGTAGAGATCACATGTACAAGAGGTTTTGTAAACCTTTGTTAAAAGAAAGTTTTCTCTTTGCAAATCTTCTTGGAATCAACTTCCAGTTTTTGTTTAGAAAAGAAAGATTTTCTTTGCAAAACTCCTTGTAAAACAACTCCGGGATTTTCATCAACGGTACCTCCACGATACAAAATTTCCTCCTTTCAGTACTTCATAAGTCCAACTCCTTTTTGAAAACTCCTTTTTGAAATCATTGACACAATGCTAGCTACATGGCCATTCAACTGTCCATATCTAAGGATGCAGCTATTCAGAATAGTTTGACTCTGCAGAGGTGTACACAATCCACCAGATCCAGTACATCCGCTGTGAACAACCACGGACTGTAACAACAGTATGTAAACATCAGATAACGGATCATAACCATCCACTATGTTCAAGCTAGAATATGTCTATCTCTTCAGTTGGGCCTGATTCCCCCAGCATCCTTTCCACCAGCGCCACGGCAGGGGACCCAACTGCTACGCCCGGAGGAGAAATTAATCCCACACTTTTTATGTCCCGTATATACCACCTAGCGACAATCGGTTCGAGGGCACGACGACCCTTATAGCAATTTGAGATAGAACACACACTAACAAGAACAAACTTCAAGTTAAGCCTCATGCCCATGTTGGGGTAAAGTGGCAGTACGGTAAAGGTTGTCCAGCGAAGACTAGGTTATGTGTCATTTTTGTAAAACACCATTTTCCCAAAAATGACCACTTCAACAATCCTCCGGTGAATAAGGTTTCCCCCTTCCACCGGGTTTCCCATAAAGCCTTTGTTTTGCAAAAAAACATATTTTTAGGGTGTCCACTTAGGGACTTATATCTTGGGTGGTAGTAAATACCATATGGTGGCTATGGGCTTGGTAACACCAAGTATCAACTACTGGCATAGTAATAGTATAATATTAATAGTAGTAATAGTCACTCAAAAATAGTTTTTGGTAATCAAAGTTTTGTAAAACTTTTCAGAAGTAAAACATGCATGATAAATAATGATAAGTGTATTATAACAGCAAGCATCAGGATGGCTTGCCTTAAAACTCTTAGTGTCCATGGCCTTGAGGTAACTTGAACTTGACGCACAACTCCACAACTGCTTCTTCTTCGTCTTCGTTTTCTAGCGTCGTAAAAGAATAAAAGACACACACTCAGAACTAATGGACAAACAACTAAACAACGCAACACATACAACAAGCAAACTTATACTAGCGCAATCACTCAAAAGTTATCGTGAAAACTATCTCACAGACTCTCATGGTACAAAACTATCGTCAAACAAACATATGGTTGAAAAACCATATCCCACATCTTACATACCACATATGGAGTGGGTGTAACACTCTCATAATAGATATTAAAGAAGCTAAAAAATATACCTTGTGGGCACAAAAGGTGAGGCTACTAAAATAATAACAATCAATCAAAGCAATACCCATGGAAGTGGGTATTACAACACACAAGCAATCATCACCAAACAAGATCACTAATAAACTAATGCCTAGATAACAGGATAAAACTAAGCACAACAAAAACACTAGCACAACAATAGCATAAGTATAATACTCATTCTAAGTCAATCACTCAGACAATTTCCAAACAGCAAGCAAACACGTCACATATGAATAGGCTAGTTATAGACTATGCTTATGTCTACTTAAAGTTATGGAATCCATAAATCATGAAAATAAACAAACAAACCAGTAGCTCAATCAATGGTAGCAAGCCATAAAACATAATCTAAAACACAATCAACACAAAAGATAAAGCTCCTAACAAACAACATAGAAACAAGAGTGCACTAATAGTATACTAGTATGAGAATTCTATACAAGCATGCTATAAGAAATAATTGTATTCTACAACTAATATCATCAAGAAACTCCACAAGTCATGTCAAAATAACAGAAGTAATAAATTCCTAAACATGCTAGAATGATCCTATACTGATAAAATAAAAAGACAATAATACTAGAGCAACTCAAACAATCTAGTGGTGACAGTAGGTCATCACTAGAGAAGCAAACATCAATGTAAGGGTGCCTCACTCTACTCAAGCAAGTCATTAATATAAATACCTACTAACATCACATACACCTTACACATGCTAGTAAGCATAAACACTAAAATAATTCTATGAAAACATCTACTAAGCAAGCATCAATCCATTCTAGTAATACATGCTTTTCTAATTAATTAAATAGCAAGCAATCAAAGTGTAAACTACACAACCAGTAGCTATGCACTCAACACAAGCTCAACTAAACACTTTCAAAAATCCAAACACTCAATGAAATCTATGTACAAATAATTTATCAAACACTAGGAAACATTCTAGTTGCAAACAACACTTTGTTACCAACAACAGTGAAACATTCCTTAACATGATGCCCTTAAGGGACATTATGTTAACAAATGAACCACAACTAAACTTACTAGTATTCACAAAGAAATACTAAACACTTCAATCAAACAAGTAAAACAACTACCATTTTCCTTGGTGGAAAATACTAGACAAACATATAGTAATGCATGCTATTTTCACAAAATGCATGGTTGGGGATTTTCATCCTTAACCAAGATGCAATGGGACCAGTGGGTTATGGGACCACTAATACCAAGGCAAAAGAGGTAACAAGGCCTCTGGTCACACAAGACAAAATTAATATAGCAAATCGATCAATACTAGACTACTCATACTAGTGAAAACAATACTAGTGAAAACAAATACAAATCTTACACATGCTTTGCTATAAAATAAGTTGCAAACTAACAGAGATAATAACATCAAAATAATAGTACCAAAATGGCACTGGACTGAACTCAAGCATAACACAAACTTAGGCAAAACAAACCTACAAAGATTGGTTCACACAATACACCAAATAATAAAACTAGGAAAATAACAAATGCTATTTATACAGCCAAAAGATTTTCCAAACATGCACACACTTTATATGGTAGATGTACTGCAATAAAACAACCTAATAACAGGATCCAACACATCTATACATGCTAGGAATAATGAAAACAGAAAACTGATGTTTCTAGTTTTGCTCACCAAAATTAATATAGGGCTCCAAAAATTAATCCAAGACAGGATTAGATAGATATAGTCATAATAAAACTCATCCAATTGGATTCACCTCAAAAATCATTTTTAAACGCCTTCTAAAAATCCTAGAAAAGCTTACTGGTCATTTACCAAAATGGATGGAATTTCCATTTGGTAAGTGACATTGATGTGAGGCCAAGTTCTATGGATAGATCTACTCATAGGATACTCAAAACAATTTTATTTGACCAAAATGGATACATATTCCAAAAGTTATGACAAAAACACTTTCGCAGACACTCAGTGGAAAAACATTTGTTGTGACCAACATAAAAGTGCAAACTTGGATCTACCAACGGGACATGGTTAGGAAAACATATACCTAGTGCTGTGAATTTTCATAGAAATTAATTTGCACGAAAACCATTTTTCACAAGCTCAAAACAACAAGAAAAAATCTGCAGGGATTTGAGGTTCCTCACCTCGGGTTAAAAAATGGTCGGCGGCGACTATGGAGCCCGAGGAGCTCACAGGGGCAAGTGCTTTGGTCTCTTAGGCTTGGTGAGAGTGTGGGAGTGTGAGGGGATGTGGAGGAGGGCAGTGGTGGAAGGGACTAGCAAGAGGTGGCTTATAGCCATGGGCAAGAACAAAATGGCAAGGGGTGGTCTCGGGTTGATGCCAAGAGTGGCATTGGTGTTGCTCTAGGGGGTTTTTTGGTCACACACAACAAGGCAAAGAGTCCAAGGGGCAAGACCACGAAGGGGAAAGTCAAGATTTGGCTTTTGGAGTAGGGAAAGACCAATGGCTTGGTGATCAAGGGTCAAAGCATGGTGACCCATACCTTGCCACATCACCATGTTCCCTCCCTCTCTCTCACTTGATTTCTTCACACACAAGGCTTCTAAAAGAGAACAAAAGCATCCTATGTCGAGTCCACAACCTAGTCAACACAGTAGACAAAGTCACACTTCAAAACTTGCAAGAAAAGATAAACAAAACATCTGCCCAAAATCGTATCTGTCACTGTTCCGAAAATTCAGAAAATTCTTTAAGTGTTGGAAAACAGAAGAAATGAGCAAAAAGTTTGTAATGTTTTAAGAGACCATATGGATTCCAATTTTTTTCCAAGTTGGAGTTTGTTAAACATGTTATATACTTTTAGAAACATCTTTTGGAAACAAAATTGAAATAGTTTAAAGTCATGAAAACATAGTGGGAAAAGGTGTACTTTCTGTTTTTTTCTCTGCTTTCTAAAAATGCAACTTTCTGCCTTATTTTTATACCACAAAGACAACAACCAAAGGATCACTTTTATTAATCCAAAAATAAAACCAAGCTTATGTATTTGTAGTACATGTATCAAGGAACAAATAAAAGTCAAGAAAACATAAAATAATATTTTATAGCCTAGTGAAAACAAAGGTGGAAAACATGTACTTGGCTATATTTTCAGGGAATAGTTTCTATAGAAAACTTATAATAAAACATTCCATAAATCATTTTGAAATTTTGTTTTCTTGGATCAAACAAAGTTAAAAGTTTATTTTAAGATTTCAAACAAGAATGATCCAAGTCTTGGAATAAAATTCACTCAAGTAATCAACAGAGAAAACAACAGGGAAAATATTATAAAAGTGTTTTCAGAAAAATTTGATATTGGTTTTATCAAAAACCAAACTTGTGTTGCAAATATGATTAAGAATGATAAACACATGCTAGTTCAAACAATCATGTTTGTCGAGACATCGTAGTAGTTTTCATAGACGGGGGTGCCATGAGACTACGGTAGAGACGTGGGGTAACGGGATAGCGTAGTAACACAGAACACGGGATTTTACCCAGGTTCGGTACGTCGCGACAGTACGGCGTACCTACTCCTGCACTTCTCACTAATTGGGACTAAAGCCCGTTTATCAGGGTTACAATGTGAGGGTGTAGATCTAGCTTCTCGGCGAGGATGAGCTTCTCGGCGAGTTGCGTAGAGCTTGAACTTGTTTTAATCTATCTCCCGTCCCGCTTTATATAATAGCCGGATTAGGGCTTACAGAATAAGAAACCTAGAAGACTACGTTTAACTTGTAACTTGGAAAGCAAGGAATCCGTCTTCTCCTCCAAGCCAGATCACGCGGGCCGTGATCTGGGTTCTTCTAGAATCCGGCTTCTGCGCGTCGGACTACTGGGCCGCCCAATGGACCTAAGCCCATTACCATGTAGGCCACCCTGGTAGTCCGGCTCTTTGTCTACCATCTTCTATACCCCTATTCAGTATATATCCGACAATGTTGTTAGAAAAAAATTGTTGGCCCTAATTTTTGTCTTCTTGAACACAGTACAAGAATCCAAAAACTGGGGTGTGACACTCCACAAGATGGGTGGAGGCTCTAAACGAATACGAAGCTTTTTGCAACAAGGTGGAAGCTACAAGCACAAGATCTACTAAGGTTTCTAGGCCTCAAGTAGGATTCTAGATCTACTAGGATGTGGTGGATGGATTTGAAATTCCTTTGGTGGAATCACGGATCTAGGTTTGCTCTAGCTCTTCACAAAGTTTCAGAGTGTTTGGGTGGTTGGAGAGGGAGATCTAGGAGGTTGAATCTTTCATTAGTGGCTAGGAGAGAGAGTGGGTAAAGCTTAGTATTTATGAGGTAGGGGAAGGGCTTTAAATACCCCTTCCCCAATCCAACCGTTGAGCAGCCCACGCAGCACCGGAGGCTCCGGTGGTCTTCACTTACACGCACACGCGTGGCACGGTGTCTTCTTTCTGGAATCTTCAGGGCGGAGGCTCCGATGGAGTTGGCGGAGGTTCCGCCCACCAGAGGTTCACCGGAGGCTCCGCTCCAGCCTCCGCTCGTATGCACCCGGAGGCACTTTGAGCGGAGGTAGCACCGGAGGTGCCACCGGAGGCCAGCCCCACAGTGGGGCAGTGGAGCCAGCGGAGGCTCCGGTGGTTTTGGCGGAGGCTCCGCACACCGGAGGTTCACCGGAGGCTCCGCTGCAACCTCCGCTCTTATGCACCCGAAGGTGTTTTGAGCGGAGGCTACACCGGATGTTCCACCGGAGGTCAGCACCTGGAGATAGTTGGGAAATGCAGTGGGCGGAGGTTCCGGCGGTTTCACCGGAGCCTCCGCTGCTTGCAAAAATGGCACCCCAACTTTGTTTCTTCGAGTTCTTTCCATTAGAAACATTTCCGTAACCCATTGAGATTGTATAATTGAAGAACCCAGCATTTTCATATATATATCAAATAGGACCTGCAAATACTCTTAGATAGACATTAGTCCTATAGTTATGTTGTCATCAATTATCAAAACAGAAGATGATCTTTCACCATGCTCATAGGCTAGTGAATTTAATATTTTCTACGCATGTAGAAATTTTTAGATACTGAAAACGCATAGAAAACTTAGAGACACTTATTACTAAACATGGAAACACTTTTTGTTTTGGTTACCTATATAAAAAGATTGAAAGTAGTCTGTTTAATTCGTGCTCCTCTTGTATGCATGTGTACCATTGTATTTCCATAATATTGCGTGTATTATATAGTTTTGTCAAGCTCACACTATCTGGGGATTTACAACCGATGTAAGAAATTAATAATTGATAAAGGTTTCGTGTGTATTGTTATGCATGATATATGGAGTTGCCAAGGTAAAATTGGATAAATGTATTATTGTAACACCCGGGGGATTTTCCCCCAAATTAGAATTTCTTGTTTTTCTCTTTGGTATTGCATCGCCTTCTGCATCCTTGCACTTTGTTTTTCAACCAAGTTTTAAATTCAAACTTGCCCAAATTTTAAATAAACCAAATAATGTGATTTTCACCCAAATGTTTTCAAATTTCAAATCATCACCCAACTTTGAAAATTTGAAAACAAAACCTTGTGCAAATGGGCATTTCAATCCCAATGCATAGAAATGTGTTCCATAATTTTCTAGCTTTTAAAAATCCCTCAACTCCTACTTTTCTCTCTCTCTTCTTCTACAAAAAAAGGAATAAACCTGGGGGAGGCAGGCTGGCCCGAGTAGACCAAGCCCACCTACAACCCCTTTACCACACCGCAGCCCACAACCTGGCCTCCTCGCCATCGCTGTTTGTCGTCTTCCCGGAAGGTCACGCAGGCAGCGTGAGCATCAGAGGACCACCGCACCCACCCCATTCTCCCCTCCTCCTATACCTACCCGCGAGGCGCCCTAACCCTAGCCTTCCTTCCTCTATTTCCCTCTCCAGCGCCGCCATTTTCCCCTCCCTCTCCCTTCTTCCTCTTCCCCAAATTCTTCTCTGAATTTTCTTGTCTGAACCGGAGCACCTCCATGGTCGTGACTTGGAGGTCGGGGCGCTGCCTCTCTGCTCTCCGTCGGGCCGTGTTCGTCACGGGAATGGAAACCCCGTTGTCCCCTCTCCGTCCTCGACGTCTCGCTGTAAGGGGAGGAGCCCGGAGCCGCCGGCGACGCTGTCTTCTTCCGCCGGCCGTGCGTACGCACGTCTGACGGCGTCGACACCAGCAGCGACGCCAGCCGGCCCCTCCTCGAGCGCCTCGGTGAGCCGCCTGTCCCTCGGGACCCCCTTCCTTTCCCCTCCCCTCTGTGCTCTGTGGGCTGGCCATCGTGCAGCCACGACGACACGCCGCCCGCGTCTCTGCCGTCATGGACACAGAGGGCGGAGCTCCATGTCAATCCGTCAGGGGATGGCTCCGTCCTTGCACCGCCCGCACACCGTACCCGCAGCCTCACGCAGGGCGTGCCCCACGCGCGGGGAACTGGCGCTCGCCCTCCCAGTCCCCTTCGTCGTCCGGGTCGCGTCCGGGAGAGTCGAGCCGCGCTCGGCGAGGCGCCCCGTCGTGGAAGTTGCTGAACTTGCAGCGATCCAAAATTCAGTTAACTTCCGGCCGTACGTTTTACCTAGCCTCCGTTTCCCAATCCATCACAACAGGCACTGTAACCCAGTGGTCGCGCGCTAGTCCTGCTCCCAGGACATCCCTGGTTTGATTCCCCTCTGGGGCGTAAGCCTCCTTTTATTTTTGTTTCTGCTCAACATAGAAGTCTGAAGGCCGTGTCTTCTTAGTTCAGTTTCGTCTATTGTCAACAAAGCTTCTGTAGCCTAGTGGATGCACCCTGGTTTCCTCCTTCAAGCAGCCCAAGTTCGAATCCATCCCGGGCATCAGCGGCTTCTTCTTTTATTTTGCAAAAATCTGTACCCGCACCTCTGAATATTTGCATGTACAAAATTCAGTTAACGCTGAGCTGTTACCTCTTATTCAGTCGGACTGCCTAATAAACACCAAACCTCAGTTAGCCTATTGGTTACTAGTTGCTACACGTGAGGTCCAGAGTTCAAATCACAGCTCAACCTCTTTTCTTTCTTATTTCTTTTGTTAAATCTTCTAACGCACAACTTTCAAACTATAAGTCCAATGAAAAATTGGTATATATGAATTTTGATCAGAAAAATGCGTAGAATTTTAATATATCATCCATGTTCTTGTTTGCATATTTCATCTTGCATGTGTAGTGGTCTTATGCGTCAACCAAATAACTAAACATGGAACATTTGGGGTATCTAATTAAATTGTCCCCGTTCCATTTAAATTTGTATAGCTCACCTAATTCTTGTTTCCATGCTACTCAACATTTAAATTGATGGTTAGATAAACAACTTGAACCAATTCCTATTTCTCCGGACTCCGGTTCCGATTAAATTGCTTAAGTTGTTTCCCCTGTTGCATCTTGCCATGCCATGCATATAAAATAGGATCATGCTGGATCTTTTGCCGTAGTAGTAATTGTTGCATCCGGTGTTTGTTCGAGGTTCGTTGCTTCTTCACGGATAGGACGTTGAGATGATGTGAGCAACGACAAGTTCTGCTACCTTGCGGGATCTCAGGCAAGTATACTCACTTGCTGCCATATGGCTGCCTTTCATCACTTGTTACCGATTCTTTCCGTTGTTCTTATTCTAGCCTGTTGATACGATGCTTGTGTCTCGATCCTATTATATTGTTTACCCTGAAACCATGATATTGCCTCACCTCCAGTCCTATAACCCCGTTGTTTGAGCCCGTGTCTTACTAGCATTCTTAGGGTTGTTTTGCTCGAGTCTGTTACCCGTTACTTCCTGTTATTACTTCATTATGTTCTGGGGGCTCGATGTTAATCAATCAACCTGTGATTAATAATATGCTGATAAGGCACCGGCAGGAGGCCCTTTGTGGTTTTGAGGCCTGCTAGTGTCGACCCTAATAGGAAAAGGGTCTTGTCTACTGATCCATGATGAGCGTGCTCACCGCATCCGGGTGGTAGTATGGGAGCCCCCTCGACTTAGACCTGATCTGCAGCTTGTCCTAAGAGCCACACTTAGTTCGGGTGTTCCATTTGCTCCTTGCATAATGGGTGGATCCCCCATGGTTACTTATGATGATGATGCATATAGGGCGAGGCCTGTAGTGCCGGGGTGTTGTGTCCTGCGGGAGTTTTGCACACCTGCGCTGAGTATTCGGCTGCGTGGCTGGGACCTTATAGCTCCGTGGCTCCTAGGATGGGTTGTAGAGATGGTTTGGGTCGTGTCAAGCCAACCTGAGTTTTAGTTGGTGGCTTGAGTGTGTACGGGTACTGGAGCACACCCTGCAGGGATGAATCTTCTCGAGAAGCCGTGTTTTCCGCGGTTATGGATTACTTGGTGAAAGTACTGCCTAACAAGTACTCAGACAACTTACACCTAATGATAATAACTTGACTAGTAATAGTCTTATTGACACAACAACCTGATCCATTAATCATTAATCCAACTGTGTGAGTTATCCTCGGATTGCTTCTTTGGATAAGGGGCGAGATCCAGGATGGGTTTGTTTGGAGTTACTTTCAGTTGGTTACGATACTCGATCTTATCTCCTTTCTGTTAGCCGGAAGTTGTAGTATCTCTCTGTAGTTGGTTAGTGCAGCCCGCTGCCGCTTATTTGCAATAATCCCTTCCTTTCCGTTGATCCCAAAGTATTTGTATCCTGTGATGACTGGCTACGCCGGTATCTTGTGAGTATGGTTTATCCACTTGCCAGTACTTAACCGTACTGACCCACGAATCTTTTTCGTGGCTGCATATTCAACATTGCAGTCAACAGGTTTGAAGTCTGACGACGTTAGCTTGGGAATCCCTCCGGCTTGGCCTGGGCAGGGATTGGACGCTCTCGGTTATCTTCAGGACTCTTAGTCCAATTTGTATCTTGTCCGTAGCCGGACGTTTGTTTCTTCCGCTGTTATTTGGATCTTTGTAATGTATCAGTTGTAACCCTGGCTCGTTTGAGTCATATTGTATCTATCTGTTTCTGTTGTAATTGTGGAATATTCGTGAACTGTTGTAATGTTATCATAAGTGGCAATCTGGAATCGGTTATTATGCGGATTTGGCGGGAAGGCTGAAATCTGCATAGTGCCCGATCCCGGGGCGTCACAAATGGTATCAGAGCCTTGGTTCCGATTCCCGAGATTGTTTCGATACGAATGGTTATCGAAGCAACGGGTCCGCAAAGCCTGTAGGTTAACCTCGCTAACGGTCGTTGTTTCTAGAGTGTCAAAAACTATTTTCTTCTAAACTATTTTGGAAAAACATCTCAATAGG
Source organism: Alopecurus myosuroides (assembly GCA_028641055.1). Classification (NCBI taxonomy): domain Eukaryota; kingdom Viridiplantae; phylum Streptophyta; class Magnoliopsida; order Poales; family Poaceae; genus Alopecurus; species Alopecurus myosuroides. Next base: position 354,732,399 of record CM054058.1, read on the forward strand.
GTTCTTGTTTTCTCCTTATCTCTATTCTATTTCCCCTCCCATCTTATTTGTTTTGGAGTCTTCCCCCCCTTGTCTATCTTTCAAAGTGTTAGGATCCTACGTGGGTGGACGTTTTCTGAGCCTTTAACCTAATAGGTTCGATCATCGGAAGATTCCTGGTGGAAGAATATCGTCATCACTCCGAGCAAGAATCTCTTGTTAGTGGTGTCGAGAAGCCCTTGTTAGTGGTGTCGAGGAGATCAACTGGAAGCACGAAGAATCGATAGTCGAACTTCTTTCCCCTCCCGGGTTAGCAGGTGGATTGCGAGGGCGCAATCCCTTGTTAGTGGTGTCGTCTGTAACACCCGGGGGATTTTCCCCCAAATTAGAATTTCTTGTTTTTCTCTTTGGCATTGCATCGCCTTCTGCATCCTTGCACTTTGTTTTTCAACCAAGTTTTAAATTCAAACTTGCCCAAATTTTAAATAAACCAAATAATGTGATTTTCACCCAAATGTTTTCAAATTTCAAATCATCACCCAACTTTGAAAATTTGAAAACAAAACCTTGTGCAAATGGGCATTTCAATCCCAATGCATAGAAATGTGTTCCATAATTTTCTAGCTTTTAAAAATCCCTCAACTCCTACTTTTCTCTCTCTCTTCTTCTACAAAAAAAAAGGAATAAACCTGGGGGAGGCAGGCTGGCCCGAGTAGACCAAGCCCACCTACAACCCCTTTACCACACCGCAGCCCACAACCTGGCCTCCTCGCCATCGCTGTTTGTCGTCTTCCCGGAAGGTCACGCAGGCAGCGTGAGAATCAGAGGACCACCGCACCCACCCCATTCTCCCCTCCTCCTATACCTACCCGCGAGGCGCCCTAACCCTAGCCTTCCTTCCTCTATTTCCCTCTCCAGCGCCGCCATTTTCCCCTCCCTCTCCCTTCTTCCTCTTCCCCAAATTCTTCTCTGAATTTTCTTGTCTGAACCGGAGCACCTCCATGGTCGTGACTTGGAGGTCGGGGCGCTGCCTCTCTGCTCTCCGTCGGGCCGTGTTCGTCACGGGAATGGAAACCCCGTTGTCCCCTCTCCGTCCTCGACGTCTCGCTGTAAGGGGAGGAGCCCGGAGCCGCCGGCGACGCTGTCTTCTTCCGCCGGCCGTGCGTACGCGCGTCTGACGGCGTCGACACCAGCAGCGACGCCAGCCGGCCCCTCCTCGAGCGCCTCGGTGAGCCGCCTGTCCCTCGGGACCCCCTTCCTTTCCCCTCCCCTCTGTGCTCTGTGGGCTGGCCATCGTGCAGCCACGACGACACGCCGCCCGCGTCTCTGCCGTCATGGACACAGAGGGCGGAGCTCCATGTCAATCCGTCAGGGGATGGCTCCGTCCTTGCACCGCCCGCACACCGTACCCGCAGCCTCACGCAGGGCGTGCCCCACGCGCGGGGAACTGGCGCTCGCCCTCCCAGTCCCCTTCGTCGTCCGGGTCGCGTCCGGGAGAGTCGAGCCGCGCTCGGCGAGGCGCCCCGTCGTGGAAGTTGCTGAACTTGCAGCGATCCAAAATTCAGTTAACTTCCGGCCGTACGTTTTACCTAGCCTCCGTTTCCCAATCCATCACAACAGGCACTGTAACCCAGTGGTCGCGCGCTAGTCCTGCTCCCAGGACATCCCTGGTTCGATTCCCCTCTGGGGCGTAAGCCTCCTTTTATTTTTGTTTCTGCTCAACATAGAAGTCTGAAGGCCGTGTCTTCTTAGTTCAGTTTCGTCTATTGTCAACAAAGCTTCTGTAGCCTAGTGGATGCACCCTGGTTTCCTCCTTCAAGCAGCCCAAGTTCGAATCCATCCCGGGCATCAGCGGCTTCTTCTTTTATTTTGCAAAAATCTGTACCCGCACCTCTGAATATTTGCATGTACAAAATTCAGTTAACGCTGAGCTGTTACCTCTTATTCAGTCGGACTGCCTAATAAACACCAAACCTCAGTTAGCCTATTGGTTACTAGTTGCTACACGTGAGGTCCAGAGTTCAAATCACAGCTCAACCTCTTTTCTTTCTTATTTCTTTTGTTAAATCATTTGGCGTAGTAGTAATTGTTGCATCCGGTGTTTGTTCGAGGTTCGTTGCTTCTTCACGGATAGGACGTTGAGATGATGTGAGCAACGACAAGTTCTGCTACCTTGCGGGATCTCAGGCAAGTATACTCACTTGCTGCCATATGGCTGCCTTTCATCACTTGTTACCGATTCTTTCCGTTGTTCTTATTCTAGCCTGTTGATACGATGCTTGTGTCTCGATCCTATTATATTGTTTACCCTGAAACCATGATATTGCCTCACCTCCAGTCCTATAACCCCGTTGTTTGAGCCCGTGTCTTACTAGCATGCTTAGGGTTGTTTTGCTCGAGTCTGTTACCCGTTACTTCCTGTTATTACTTCATTATGTTCTGGGGGCTCGATGTTAATCAATCAACCTGTGATTAATAATATGCTGATAAGGCACCGGCAGGAGGCCCTTTGTGGTTTTGAGGCCTGCTAGTGTCGACCCTAATAGGAAAAGGGTCTTGTCTACTGATCCATGATGAGCGTGCTCACCGCATCCGGGTGGTAGTATGGGAGCCCCCTCGACTTAGACCTGATCTGCAGCTTGTCCGAAGAGCCACACTTAGTTCGGGTGTTCCATTTGCTCCTTGCATAATGGGTGGATCCCCCATGGTTACTTATGATGATGATGCATATAGGGCGAGGCCTGTAGTGCCGGGGTGTTGTGTCCTGCGGGAGTTTTGCACACCTGCGCTGAGTATTCGGCTGCGTGGCTGGGACCTTATAGCTCCGTGGCTCCTAGGATGGGTTGTAGAGATGGTTTGGGTCGTGTCAAGCCAACCTGAGTTTTAGTTGGTGGCTTGAGTGTGTACGGGTACTGGAGCACACCCTGCAGGGATGAATCTTCTCGAGAAGCCGTGTTTTCCGCGGTTATGGATTACTTGGTGAAAGTACTGCCTAACAAGTACTCAGACAACTTACACCTAATGATAATAACTTGACTAGTAATAGTCTTATTGACACAACAACCTGATCCATTAATCATTAATCCAACTGTGTGAGTTATCCTCGGATTGCTTCTTTGGATAAGGGGCGAGATCCAGGATGGGTTTGTTTGGAGTTACTTTCAGTTGGTTACGATACTCGATCTTATCTCCTTTTTGTTAGCCGGAAGTTGTAGTATCTCTCTGTAGTTGGTTAGTGCAGCCCGCTGCCGCTTATTTGCAATAATCCCTTCCTTTCCGTTGATCCCAAAGTATTTGTATCCTGTGATGACTGGCTACGCCGGTATCTTGTGAGTATGGTTTATCCACTTGCCAGTACTTAACCGTACTGACCCACGAATCTTTTTCGTGCCTGCATATTCAACATTGCAGTCAACAGGTTTGAAGTCTGACGACGTTAGCTTGGGAATCCCTCCGGCTTGGCCTGGGCAGGAATTGGACACTCTCGGTTATCTTCAGGACTCTTAGTCCAATTTGTATCTTGTCCGTAGCCGGACGTTTGTTTCTTCCGCTGTTATTTGGATCTTTGTAATGTATCAGTTGTAACCCTGGCTCGTTTGAGTCATATTGTATCTATTTGTTTCTGTTGTAATTGTGGAATATTCGTGAACTGTTGTAATGTTATCATAAGTGGCAATCTGGAATCGGTTATTATGCGGATTTGGCGGGAAGGCTGAAATCTGCATAGTGCCCGATCCCGGGGCGTCACAATTATTTACTCTCTTTTTTCTAGGGAAATATGGATGTATAGTGTCTTCACTTTTTAAAAAAATATAGCATTTGTAAATTCTTTAATAGTGTGGGTCACAATTTATTTGGATTCAATAATCTATTTTTCTAATAAAGAACATACCCATTTCAAACTGGGGGTAACATTGAAATTTCTGAATGAATTGGCACAAAGAGACACCCTAACGATTGACTAACGTGATGGCAAATATACCTGGCCAAAGTTCTGGCCAAGCCTAAAAAAGTTTGACGCACAAATCTCAGGCCCAAGCCCGGTCTGGCCCGACTGTCGGGCCGCAGAAATCATGCCCGAGCCTGAGAAAGCACGACCAGGCCCGCCCGATCGGCCCGACTCGCCTGCGACCAAATATGCACTTCCATCATGCCCGAGTCCGGCTCGCCTGTCGGGCTCAAATTTCAGGCCCAAGCCCGATTCGATGGTGCTGTCGGGCTCGGGATTTTCGGGACAGGTCGGGTCGGGCCGGACTATCCATGGCCAGGTATAATGGCAGATGAGCGCTGAATTTTCTTTTTCTTCGCTATATATGAACTGAAGCTATTAGATTGCAAATGGGCCATTGTGGAGTTTGTCAAATGGTACGGAAGTAATTTTCTCTTCCCGATTTGGTGTCCCGTGCGCTCCCGCCACTAAAAGCACCAGTGCTATGTGAAGCCGCGTCCATAATGTAATGCCTCCCGATGATAAATTTAGGTTAATTGAATTATTTTCCATGTTAGAGTAGCCACTTGAAAACCCAGACAAACTCTAGTTTCCATCCATGGAGTATCATCGGTCGAGTCCAACTAGATTTCGGATAAAGAAAAAAAGGGAAGGAATCCAACTAAATTTACGATCTCAACGCGGATCTGGATCACTGACAGTCCGTCCCAGGCTTTCCCTGCGAGACACGGTCCTCCCTGGCCCACTGCCGCCGATAAGTACCCAGCGTGACGCCCTCCGGAGCCCCGAGAACGACCCCGAAATCACGCGTGTCGTAACCTGATTGGATTCCTGACTCGTGCGCGCTGTCCGGCGGTTGCACCCGATCCTCGTCCGACGCTGGGATAGGCAGGGGAGGAGGGGAGGAAGCGAGGAAAGGAGAGGGGGGTCGTCGCCTGGTGGCCGCTCTGTTCTTCCCTCCCGCTGCGGTTCTCGCAGTCACATGTACGTACCTGCGCGCGCCGGCATAAAGCGGATTCCCGTCTCTCTCCCTTCTAGCTGTCGCTCGATCTCGTCCTCGCGCGCGCTGATCTGCTTTGTTTTTTCTTTTCCTTCGTGGGGGGATCGGTCAGGTCGTGTGACGCGGGGGGAGTTCTGATCCGGATGGTGCAGCGCCGCGGTGACGCCCAAGGCCATGATTGATCACGAACGCGCAGGTTAGATCTTCTCTTCCATCTAGATCTTGATCTCTCTCCCACTTCTTCTTTAGTGGCAGAACCTCGCGTCGTGGAGTGGCGGCGGGGGCAAAGGCGCGATTTTTCGGAGGTTTTCGGGGAAATTTTGCTAGTGGCGAGGCAGCAGGCGGAAGCTCCCTCATTGGGGGAGATTTCAGTGGCCTTAGGCTGGGGTTGGTCTCCCCGTTGCGTTCCTGTTACAATTCTGTGTAATCTCCATGTAGGACATTGGATGTGGCGCTTGGGTATCACCAACTGGTTAGCACACACCCTCAGTAGGGTGTTTGCTGCTCAATGCTACGTGCTGCTGCTGCTGGATTTTCTTTTGGTTTTTGGTGACCTCTGTCAGCAATTATAATTAGTTCAGACCAGTGTAAGCTGAAATCTGTCATTGTGTAACATCACGTGCTAGCAAGTGTTACTAGTTCCCTTTCCTCACCTAAAGGTGTGTCTACAAAATTGACAAAAAAAATGTGCTAACGAGTAACAAGAACTAACAATGCACTGGTAACAGTGGTTCAGACTGGTGTTTTTGTTTCTATCGCATGTTTGTGGGCAGAGTTAGGGAGTGCCTTGCATTTGAATTACTGAAGGGTTTTTCCTATCATTTTTCCGTGAAATGTTAATTGAAAATGATACTTTAACATGCATTTTACTTTGCAATGTTAACTCTATCATACATTATTCTCATCTACTTCATCGATGCAGAGGAAATGCAAGTCAGTAATGAGGCGCCTCCAGGGTGCCTCAAGCCAATTATTTCTCAGTATAACCCTCAAGATCACAGAGGCGGCATTGAAGGGTTCCCTGAGAACGATGAAAAGAATAATAATAACATTACAGCAGATAAAGTCTGGGAGGCATCTCCTCTCCCAAATCAAGGATTTAGCAGACCCTTCTACCGCCAGGAACTTTATGCCTGGCCACATATTTATTCTGATTACCAAATGGTGCGGCAGCCACAACCTTATGGGTTTGAGAACCAATTTTATCAGATAAATAGGGACCACAGTTTTCCCATTGAGAAAAGGGTTCAGTTCCCATTCAAGATGCTCCCTCAAGGTTACCCTCATGATGCACAACTTCAGGAGTTTCAGTATTTTGTGGTTATCGACTTTGAAGCAACCTGTGACAAGGAGAACAATCCGCAACCACAAGAGATTATCGAGTTTCCATCTGTCTTGGTTAACAGTGCAACAGGACAATTGGAAGCTTCCTTTCAAACATACGTTCGACCTGCATACCATCAAAATTTGACTGACTTCTGCAAGGAGCTTACTGGTATACAACAGATTCAGGTTGGTGCATATTCTTGATTTTGAATATTCCTATATTTGCTAAATATAACCACTTAATATTATTTGTGAACATGATTACTTGAGCTAATAGCATGACTTGGTAGTTAATCATCTGTGTAGTATAATTATATAGAGTATAGATGTAAGGAGGCCAACGAGCTTTAATGCCAGTGTCAGTTATGTACACACATGGAACCTAACTTGGTCTGTACATTTTCTACATAGTTAAGTAAATTTAAAGACAAATACCCAATTGGGAAATCCATATGCCAACATTTATATTTCTGTTTTAGATTCCAACTAGGATAAATACTCTTGCAATCTATACTTCCATAGTCCATACATGTGTGGAGGCACTGGCTCCTCTCATCTTTTACTAGCTAATCCCATCATTATCTGACACAAGCCATTCAAACTTAACTATTAAGTCGGTTGCCCACACTTAGTAGAACTCAAAGCTAGCTTTCTCGTATGAGTTTGGTAGAAACTTTTGTTTCATTGCTAAGTATTGATAGCTTCACTGAGTCGCCCTTTTTCGATTGCTCTCTAGCTTGGTATTTAGTAAATTGCTTCTTAGGATTATGTAATTTAATAAGTACCAATATATCTGGCATTCATAATTTGAACTTCTAAGTTATAACTGAGCTGGACAGTTTCAGGTTTTTGCAAATTACACTTTCAAACTTCTCTATTGACATGAGGGCGTGCATATTGCTAAAAAAAATGCTTTACATCTATCTGGTTTGGTATCTTGTATTTTATTACCGCATGTTGCCAAAATCGCTTATCTATGTTCCTAGCTGTGGAAAGTTAATCTAGGGGTACTGAATACCGTGCCTAGGATAAATTAATGTCAGCAGTTAGGCAGGTAGCTTGGATTTTTTTTCCCTGGGCAAAGCCAGCCCTGAGTAGTGTATTCGGCTGTTGACATGAGCCTGCTAAAATTTGATTTGTTATTTGTAAACCGGCTATTGCTTAATAATACTCGAACCAAGGGGACACATTATATTGGGAAGGAAAGAAAATGAAAGCTTTCTCTACCAATACTGGTCCAATTGTTAGGAAACAAAGAAACCCAAATCTCCAAACAATACAAATCTGAACCCCACGATCTATCCAGTGGCCTCCGGAGCTAGACACAGCCGCTGGCCACACAGTGGAGCAATAGGTCTTGTATGCGGTGGTTACGGAAATTCAAAACCGTGGTTGCCAAAGCTGGACGCCGCGGCAACACGCCGCGGCCAGAGCTTCAACAGAGCTGTTGCGGATCAGGATCATCTCTCCTCTGTCAACATTGTCTTCCTTTTATACATTATTAATCAAGTGGGATTTGCCATTAAAGCTACCGCAGTTAATCCCCTAGGTGCTCAATTTTCTTATGCCTAGGATCAAAGAAGACCCCATAAGCGAAGCGCGAGCGTGTAAACTGAGTATGCACTAGGACTAGTGTGTTTGTATTTTGGTTCATGTAGTTCTTCAGCTAATATGAGACTGCCCCTATGAAAGCTAATATGGGTGGCAATACAGTATGCAATTTAACATTATTACTACCAAGTTTTCAAGCTCTACTATAGTTTTATGATGGACAATATTCAATCGGGCAATATGTGTATTTGGTTAGTAATACAGTTTTTATCTGTGCATGTCTAGGTGGACAGAGGTGTGCCGCTAAGTGAAGCTTTGCTCATGCATGATAAATGGTTAGAGGACAAAGGAATTAAGCACAAGAACTTTGCTGTCGTCACATGGTCTAACTGGGATTGCCGTGTGATGTTGGAATCAGAGTGTAGGTTCAAGAGAATCAGGAAGCCCCCTTATTTCAACAGGTAAAATATATCTCATATTTTCCTGGCTGTAGCTTTAGGACATTGTTTTGTTTTAACTTAGTGCTGGACTATATTCCTTGGTAACTTTCTCAGCCTTGGATATTTCCTAATCTGTGCGCTTTTTAAAACTAGGACAGTGCAATTATTGACTGTTTATTTCTTTGTTGTTTAAACTGTTACATGGCTTTGCAATTTTGTTGGAACAGTTGACTGTGATGAAGTCTTGTAGCTTTTGTACAATGGGAATAGATCTGCTTGACTGGCGCAAAGAGTAAGAGGTCGATTTCATCGTATCTAACTATATACTATCAGCAAAGAAATATGGGTTGGTTTGGTCGTTTTCCAACGCATCTCATAAATCAACATGTGAGGAGAAAATCCTCTTCAGTCATACACCTGTCCTGGATGCCATGATATAATTTGACCAACCAAACCCTTGGATGAGGCTGACGCTCATATGGGTGCTCATCCTCACCCCAACCACACGCTGTCATTGTATGGTGTCAAATTAAGTTAGAGGTGCTTTAGCAGTAGCACTAAGGCTGTTGATCCACTAATCTAGGCTCCTGTTATTCTCTTTTGACGAACCAGGCAGATTATGAGATGAAGTAAAACAAATGTATATAGTTTTAGGATTGTTAGTTGCCCACTTTTCCTGTTCTCTTTGTTCTTAAAAAAACTAATATATAGTTTTCAGTATTTGATATAGAGTGTGGCATTTGTTTGGAGGTTCAATCAAGTCGCACATAAAATCTAGGGCTTGCTTGGAATGGAAGGGCTTGCATGGAATGATTTAATACTCCAATATTTTCCTTTGAAAATCCATTGGGTTCCATAAAGGTCTTTAAAGCTCAACTTGTATTGTAGATACATGTTATTCAGAAAGTTTTCTGAAAAGTTGGAATATATTTTTCATGCTTATTAAGGTGATCAAAGGGGTCACTGGGTCTTCTTTTGCCATATGGGACAGATTTTGCTGGGGACATGATTTCTCACGAATGATGATAAATTGATAGTCAGTAAATAATTTTTTACACATTGTAATAGCCAGCTATTTTGCTTGATAGCTTTCTCATTATATGTGCCAATTTTATCAGGTGGATCAACTTGAAGGTCCCTTTCCAGGAAGTATATGGGGGTGTCAGGTGCAACTTGAAGGATGCGGTTCAGTTAGCTGGCCTCACATGGGAGGGTCGTGCCCACTGTGGGCTTGACGATGCGCGCAATACCGCCCGTCTCCTTGCGCTGTTGATGCACCGGGGCTTCAAGTTCTCTATAACCAACTCGCTTGTGTGGCAACCTGCCCCGCAGTCAATAACGTGTCAGCCATCGCCTGACCGCTCTCCAGATCCCACCCTATTGCAGCACAAGGCCAAGGAGATACCGGGACCCCATGTCCAGGTTAATAATCCATATGCCGGTAGCACGGCAGGAAAGGAGAGGCAAATGTACTGCTTCTGTGGAGTGCTGAGCAGGTGGAACATTGTACGCAAACCGGGTCCCATGCAGGGAAGGTATTTCTACGGATGCGGCAACTGGACTGTGGCAAGGCGGGCCATATGCCCATACTTTGCGTGGGCGTCGTGAATATAACGGCGGCACATCCCGAGCAAGATCTCGAGGGCAAAAGAGGCCTGGTGCTTTAACTAGGGGAGGCTACTAGTCGCGGTTGCCGGGCCTTGCCGCGCCTCCCCCATGGTACATATATGATATATGACATTGCTCATAAGACGATGGGAGTTGACTAGGTAGTGTCTAACCTGTCATGCTGACTTCTGTTGATAGAAGAGAGTGGGGATCAGATGCTGCTTAGGATGCTTTTTTATCCGTGAATAAGTTTGTGGACGCTTGTGTTTTTAACTTGAATGGAACTCTAGTAGGTGTGTGCCTTTGTGCAACTAGATCATGAAAGTGTGGCTTGCGTGTGTTTGGAAGAACAAGTATACACATGGAACATGAATCGTATCTGAAGATTGAAATAGTAATCCAGTTTGTGATAGCGGTCATCTTAGTTAAAATGATCTTCTGTTTATTCCTGCCTTTTGGGTTTGCACTGAGTTCTTTAGCCCCTCCCTTTTATTTTGTTCTTGAGTTTTAAACACATGGCTTCGGGGAAATCCGCCCTCCTGGGACGAGCTTCTGTTAGTGGATGTGGATCCTTGAGGCCTTGTTTGTTTCTAGAGTTTTGTAGGGGATTCATGGGGATAATCCCCAAAGGGATTGGGTGAATCCCCAAACTTCATCCAATCCCGGCAAATCCCCAATCCACTAGGTAGGGGTAGTGTTTTGGGCGGGATTGGGGATTTGCCGGGATTGGGTGAAGTTTGGGGATTCACCCAATCCCTTTGGGGATTATCCCCATGAATCCCCTACAAAACTCTAGAAACAAACAAGGCCTTAGTGAATCAGCCCTCCCCTCCCCTTCCAACTGACAAGCTGGAGGACAGCGGAAAAATAAACTATGTAAATTCTTGGAGTATATTCTATTATTAGCTCAGACTATTTTTATGTTTTGAACAGTTAAAATACCAATGCTATCCGGCTCCGCTAAAACTTGACAATCCCTGTTCAGTTTAACTCTCAATGAACGATTTAGCTCATTCCACATCGACTAGACATCGTTACAAGCTTTCTACTCCAATCAATTGGTGATCCTATAAACCGGATTGGTGGGAGCACAACTTGTACTGTACAGGTCACATCGACCTGGCTCTTCCCAAACTAGTACTCCCATCCGTCTCGAATTAATCGTCGTGGATTTATCAAAATATGGAGTATTATTCGCTCCTCTCAGTTGATGAAAATGCCAGGAACAACCTACACCTACTTCAGGTTTTCACCACTAACCAAGGTAGGGACGATCTCAGTAAAAAAAAGGTAGGGACGATCTCTCTCTCTCGCCCAATCTATCTATCTATATTTTCCCTCTTCCTTAATACTACTCCCTCTTCTTTTGCCAAACGTCATCCAAAACCTCGAAACAAAATGGCAAGGAAAATGTGCAACTGGGTGCATCCGATTCTGTTCAATAGGTTTTAACACCGAACATGACTACTAACCACCTAGTACATACATCCCATAATATAAGATGTTACTACAAGCAACATAGATGGGGTAACAGAAGGGGGCCATCGTCAGCTCATCCTGGTTACCACCCCTGTCCAAAATACACAACCCAAAACGCATTCTTCCACTGCCAATACATAACTCCATTGTCCTATGTACCCTCCCCCTAAACAACCAACATAATAGCTCAGTCAGTTCAGCTCATTCCGCAGCGGTAGCTGTCACGCTTCTCTTCCCTGCAAAACAGAAAGTAAAAATGCATTAAAAAAATGTGTGCCCATGGTTGTTGTCGAGACCAAGCAAAGCAACGGCAACAGACACGTACTCGGATGATGCTTCCTCCTACCCCGGCAGTATCGGCTACCGCACAGGCACTCGAACGGTTTCATGGGTTTTTGCTTCTCATAGTCGAAATCGATGCCGTAATCCTGAAAACCAGCACCATCTCGCTAAGCATCTGCGGATCTAATAATGTTGACATTTCTTTTATATTGCAACAGTTATGCACCTTTTACTTTATAAAAATATAATATTGTTGACTTGTACAAAACAGTAAGCACACTGGATAGATCCTTTGCTTCTCATAATCGAAATCGATGCCGTAATCCTGAAAACCAGCACCATCTCGCTAAGCATCTGCGGATCTAATATGTTGACATTTCTTTTATCTTGCAACAGTTATGCACCTTTTACTTTATAAAAATATAATATTGTTGACTTGTACAAAACAGTAAGCACACTGGATAGATTCGCTAACTTTTGCAGCTATACATTATAGAATTCTACTGAAAACTACACACCTTCCTCCGTAGGAATGAAGGTTAAATCATGCAATGATATTGAGAAACCATACAACACGTACCCATGTCAATTCCTCAAAAGCCTCCACCTTCGTGCTTGTGAAGAATGCAAGCTGTTTTTATTAAAATTAAGAAGAAAACCATCAACATGAGATGTCTATCTTATGGTATTTTTTTAGTCTGACACAGGTAAGTTGTCAAGAGTAGCTTACATGATAATAGTGATGATCAGGAGTCTCCACTTCAACAGGAACCGCTACTAGATTTGCATCACAGCATCTACATGGAGTGTTGTTACCGCCAGTTATTTTTAGAAGACAAGTTATAGGCCTCATTTTTTACAGTCATTAAAAAAAATCACGATGACCAGAAAAAGCTAGAGCACACCTGTGGTTGATGAATCTGCCAACATTCCCATAAAATGTTCCATCTAGGCATAAAGCCTCTTCATCCTTCAGGACCCTTTCAGAGCACCAACCAGCATCCAAAAGTATTGGATGCACATACCTATCATTCCGCATATTTTCAACGGCCCTTTCATGCAGTTCTGTATTTGTTAGTATCTCACCAGCATATTCACAAACAAAAGCTCCTTTCGGCAATTCATCAAGAGTGCGGAGCCCCCATCCCGTTCCTTTTCCAGTAAAAAATACCTAGATAACAAAAGTAACAGTAGTTGAAAACCATCCGGCGGTAGCCCAGTACAATCAGCACGCTGTGCATAGAAAACAAAGAAAACCTTATGCCTCAGCAATCTACGTTCGGAAAGAAAGCATTAAATATCAGCACACTGTGCATAGAAAACAAAGAAAACCTAGCGCCCCAGCAATCTACGTTCGGAGAAAACATTAAATATTACCTGTAGATTGCATGTGATGCCACGTTGAACCACACGGTTACCACATTGCATGTTACAGCCACATTTACTCCAACACTCCTTGATAAATTTCCTATTAATGTGGCCCCTGCAAGGCTCTGGTGAAGCTTTACTTCTAGACCTCTCGCGCGGGCAAGTTCCACAAAACACCTTCTGATGTTCTTCTGGGAAGCGGTTCACAAGAACACACTCATCAATGAATGCTGGCCTAACCAAACCTTCGAGTGTATATGCATATTCACCCCCAGTTTCTCTTGCACAAGCACACGGTTTGGGTGAGGACAAGCAGTTGCCAAAGCAATCAGCACAACAGTCTTTACCACCAATTTTTCCAAGTGACATGCTAACAAGAGCATTCTGGAAGACAATGTTTCGTGGTATATAATAGAAGGAAGGTGGACATTCCTCTCTCCCGGATTGATTTATAATTGATATCCTTATTCTCTCTTCTCCCTTAGATATATCTGTTACATCATGGTTAATCCTCAATGTGGAAAGCGCAAGATGTCGTTGCTGGGCAGGAGTCAAATTCACTGGACCACTCTCCAAGCTGTTAGAAACCAATGGTTCTTCTGCAGCTTTCTGTTTCCTATTTCTACCATCCTCTGACCTGCTGCCGATACCAGCACTATCTGTCTGCATATTATGCTCTACAGTATGTTCAGTTCCCAGCTGTACAACACACTGGCATATCTCGGTCATGAGGCTGCCAACGGAAAAATCAGGAGGAAGAACCTTGTATGAGCGAAGGCATTTACTCTCAACCATCTTGAAAACTGCTTCTAAAGGAGGCATGCGGAACTGTGATGGGTTGACACTGCATGTCAGCGACATCTTGACCTCACCCATAGAGGATGACGCTATGTCAATGTCTAGACAAGGTGCTCCCTGCACGTTTCCAGCACCAGATCCTGTTCCATTGTTCAAGCCACTGCTTGTCGGCTCTACAGATAAAGTAGTCATTTCCCGATTTCTGCGGCTCAGAATTTTCCTGTTTCTAGCACCTTAAAAAAGTTCAAAGGAGTCTAATCAGAATAAGATCATTGCTGAAAGAACATAACAGCAGGATGTGATTGACCAAAGACATATTTAACACGTTTTCTAACAAGAGTTCCACCAAGCAAAGGTTGAGAAGGTGTCACCAGCAAGCCTTATCTAACACATTAAGTTAAAGGATAAAAGCAGTAACAAGAGTATTACTATTGATCTATCTATACTTGGGGAGACCGCTTTAACCAATCAAGCAGATTGTGGAACTAGTGCTTTCGTTTTAACAATACTACCATCGACTGTTACCAACTTACAATGTCATCATGATCTAAAAGTAAAAGACGCAATCTATCTCCTAGACTTAAAGGACAAAAGGATCAAAGGCCAGCTCGAACCTGGAATCTGTTTAGAATTTTGATCATGCTGCTGCAGAGGCAATTCTCGAAACAACTCCTTGGAGGAAGCATTGTGCGAACGTTCAATCAGGCAAGGCTGCACATCCTGACAGCCCGGTGCTTCCATATCCACAGGCTCAGGCTTGGGCTCCCTCAGGAAGACGGCGTCCTCCAGCTGGAGAACCGCATCGATGGTCTCCCTGTGCCGCCTCTTGCCCAGCGCTCTCGTCGAGGCTCTGGCCTGCGGACGAGGCGAGGCGACCATTTCCATGGCGGTGGCATCCTGCTCGGCCGTGGGGGACGGAGGCGAGGGGGGGCCGAGGGAGGTCGAAGGGTCTCCTCTTGCCGGGATATCGTCGTCGTCCATCTCCTCCTGCTCCGGCTCTGGATCCCCATTACCGCTAGCCTGAAAACCCCTCCTCCCCGCCCAAAAGAAAACATTTTATATCCCGGGGGAATGGATGGATTAGGGAGTAGAGGATGGGAATCTCAAAAAAAAAAAAGGGGAGTAGAGGATGGGTTGCAGAGGGGAGGAAGGGACCTGCTGGTGGTCGAGGATGGCTTCGACGAGGATGCGGTAGGAACCGTCCTCGATGAGATCCCACTTGTTGTCGTAGACCTTGAAGAGGCGCTTGAGGACGGTGAGGGAGTCCTTCCTGGAGAAGCCGAGGGCCCCCATGGCCGCCAGCGCCTGCCGCGCCCTATGCGTGCCGGCGCCCGACCGAGAGGAACCCATCCTCGGATCCGGCAAGGAAGAGATGGGATGTGGTCGGACAAACTCAGTGGGTGGACATTGGCATCGCCATTGCTAGGGTTCGCAAGGAGTTGGCTTTAGCGGGGGTTTTGGTAGATTTTCTTAGTTAGAGCATCCCCACTTTCCGTTGGTCCGACCGGACGACCTACGTTCCTGTCCGGAAGTCCAACCCAACCCCGTCTCTAAGGGAGAAACGTTCGCGTGGCGCCCGCGGGTCCGGCCGGTCAGTGAGCCGGCGCGCAGTCAAAGCGGCGCCACAGTCTTCATCTTCTCCTGAGGCGGCGCAGAAACGCAGGGCCGCAACGAGCCTTCGCTTCGGCCAGTCGCGTCGCCCACGCGGCGGGCGCGCCGCTTCCCCACGCGGCCGCTGGAGTTAATGCGTGTGCGGCTCTTTGGCCTGTCGTGCCGGGTATAAATGGGGCCCTCCCAGCGCTGCCCCCGCCACACTGCTCCCTCCTCCTCTCCCGTCATCCTCGCCGCTCTCCTCGCCGCATAACTCGTCCTTCTCCTCGCCGCACATCTCCGATGGACCCCCTCGCCGCCAACGGCTTCCCCCGTCGCTTCCTACTCAAACACCAGGCGCGCGCTCTCTTCGCCGTCTGGTAGTGCCCGCCGAACATGCGCGTCGGGCACGGGTTCACCATCGGGCGCGTCGGCGTCCCAATCCCGACGCGCCCAAGGTGAGCGACCCCTCCCGGGGCGCGGAGCTGCTCGCCCATTTCTACGAGAAGCTGATCCCCGAGCAGCGCGCCGACCCCGCCTGGGACCTGACGAACCCGGCGAGCACGCTGTTGTACGAGAAGGCCTTCAAGCGCATCCACGACGAGCGCTGGAACCGGTGGGACGGCCCCAGGCCGGCGTCGCCCGCCTCCGAGCGCAACAAGTACTTGTGCAACGCGTTCTGTGCGTAGAAGGACTTCTCCATCGACGTCGTCATGGCACACATCGCCGTCGGCGGCAGGCCGCGCCTCCCATGGCCGGCCCCCACTGTTGGGGACCCTAGACGCCCCACGGCGACGCCCTGCTCCTTCCTATGACGTTCCTCCTTCTCCTCCGCCTGCGGTTCCTCGCGTCGCTCCACCCTGACACTACGCGCACTACTAGGAAAATGGCTATAGGAGTGATGATACCCGTGACGCACATCACATTTGGCGCGTCACGCCTATTACCCGCGGCGCACCACGATTCTGCGCGTCGCGCCTAAATGCATAGCCGCGGCGCACCAAATAAAAGGCCCGTCGCGCGTATGTGTGGGGCCGGGGAGGCGAGCCTCCGAGGCATACCCGCGACGCACCCTGCCAGTGGTGCGTCACGGATATGTTGGGTTCCCGCGGCGCACCTTACGGTGGTGCGTCACGGGTAACCTATGCGCGGCGCATCTCGCTGCAGTGCGTCAGGCTATCCTCTGCTATAGGGCCACGCCCGCGGGACCGTTCCCCTCTTCTTCTCGTCGTCTTCCACATCTCGTCGTCTTCCACACCGTTCCCCTAGCCGCCCACCGCCATCTCGATCTGAACCACCGCGCCGCTGCTGCTCGAGGAGGAGCACGACCCGGAGCAGGACTAGGAGCCAGCGAGGAGGGAGCCGGACCGGGCCAGCAAGGAGGGAGCGGCCGGATCGACCGTCAGCATCGCCTTGCCCACCTCTGTCATCGCGACCGCAAGGTACGTACCTACGGGGCCGACCTCCTCCTCCCCTTCCTCCTGCCTCCCTCCTGGTTCTGTGGTGCCTGCTCGTTCTGGTTCTGCACGGAGAAGCCGCCTTTGCCGTCCTGAGCTCCTGACAGGCGCGCTCGTCGTGCAGAGACAGTACATGTGCCACTGCTATCAGTGCGTGCTGCTCTCGGCTTCTGATCAACGACTCAGTGAGGACCGATAATGCTGCGAAATTAATACCGGGAGGGAGGCAGCAGGGATGGGAGGAGCAAAGTGTAGGGTTGGAGGCAGGCAGCCGCTGCGCTGAGGGTAGATTTGATGCTGGAGTTGTGATTTCCTGACAGGGTAAGGTCGATGAGTGTTTGCAGAAGAGAGCAAAGAGTAGTGGCGTCTTTTGGGCATACGATACGGCGAGGCGTGCTCGAATAATGCGGTGTACAGAAAGACTGCCAAATAGGAGTACTTGTTACCAGAAAAAAAAAGCCTACTAATACTGCAAAAGTTTAAACACATTTGTATGTCCAATAGGATTAAGCTCTTGTTCTCCCACGGGATATGCCATAAACTATTTCATTCTTGAAAAGAAGATCATACTGTATCTATCTTGAAAAGATAGTAGAGGGCATGACACATAGTCAAAGGAGCAGAGGAGACTGGGGACAGTGCGAAACCTTGTACTTACGATTACAGACCTATACACACACTGGATCCTTGGGGGCCTCTGGTTCTGAAAGCGTGCTTTGCAAGTCTCAGTCCATTTGACCTTGTCCTTGTGCGATCATAATTCCAAAATTTTGAATCACTGTCTTGGCCATTTTCATGCTTACATAAGCAGTACTGAAAATTCATGCAAAAGAGTTATTTTGGTTGTGCACAAGGACGTGTGGCATTTGCCAAACCTGTGTTGAGGCATATGATTGGCATACCCAAACTGCACGTTCATCATATGTTTATGAAGCCAGGCTATCTTCTCTCACGTCTCTTTTGTGTGGACAACAAATTCAACGCACCTAGTAATGTGGACGTGAGCTCGTTATCCTTTTATGATGATAGTGATCCAATCGAATGGTCCAATTCTCACATGCTGACATCTGTTAATCTCTTGTTGGTATGATCCAATTATTCCTGCTTATGCATTTCTGTTGATGCTAATTTAGGGCATCAATTAATGATTCCATAAACAATTAAACCTTTGCTAACTACTGATTATGATTACTTTTTTTTAATCTCACACACAGTTAAAAAACAATCTATTCAACGGACGAACCAACCATGGGATGTATACTAGTACTGAGGTTCTAACCTGTTGGTTAGAATGTAAAAAAGGTCCCTTGGAAAGCTTAGATGTGATTAGGATTCTAAACCTTCCTTTGGATACAGCCTGGATTAGTGAACTAAACCCCGACGTAACTTGATATTTTCAGTTATGTTTAATTTGCAAGTATTACCAAAACACTCACGACGTCGCACTTCTTATTATTATTATAGTCATGTTGTACTGCTACTGATTTAGTTTTAAAGTTGACTGATGCAAGTTTGCGTCCAATAGGAAATCGTCAAGAATGAATCAATTTTTGACTGATGCAAGTTTTCTGTTGATGCAATGTATAACAGCACAAGTGGCAAGCATTGTGTGCTCATGTGGGAATAGTAGATATGGGTGGCAAATTGCCAAGAACTGAAGTTGTAGAGCACATGGCCAGTGATAGTATTCATTTCTCTCGTAATGTTGTATGCTTTTTTAGCCTTGCTGATTAGAGGGTTTGTGTGAACTTGAGTAATGTAATATTTGAGCAATTGTGTCCACTGGGGATATGAATAATGTTCAATATATGTGTACACATTTGTGTCAGTGACTTCAGCAAAATATTCCCAAGTACTTGTCTGTTGCATTTTATGTCAGTGCTTTCAGGACAAATTATGTGCTGGAATGTGAGCGAAATATGCCATATGGAGCTATTTCTGGAACATCTTAAACATGCCCAAGTACCAAATGTACTGGAAAATAACATCTGGCATCTTAAACATGTCATCTTTGCATAGTAACATCTAATATGTAGCAAAATATAACATCAGTTTGCCTTGTTTTTGCATCTGAAACATTTACACTCGGATGTGGTCATTCATTCATTCAGATCAGAAACAAAGCAGGGACCTCTTCCACATTCATTCAGATCAGAAACAAAACAGAAGCTACGAAATTATCTAGCAAACAAAGAGGGAATCTGGATCCTAGTTTAACCATTTCATTAATAGCCTTTCTGCATTTGTTTTGTGATAGGTAGGTTCTGTCATTTGTCTTTGTTTTGTGATAGCTATGCTCCTCTAACCTCTATGTGTCATTTCCTAATTTAATAGAACATGGCTTGCGAAGTATGTCGGTCCCGATGTGCCGAAGGACGATTCACTGGGGCTTCTTTTATGCTTCAACTCCACGACGGTGACGTTGATTCGTTGGTAATTAACAATTCTTTTTATGTTAACTTGTTCTTTCGTTTTACTATCTAGCTTGAGACTTGTGTTTATTAACAAAATATTCTTTATATTTCTTTTTTAGATTCTACCATGCAATATTCGCGAAGAATTCAACGAGTTAGTTGGCAGTAACGTGGATTTCAATGTTCACGGGACCACCTACATTCTTCGAGTGAAAAAAGAAAGAATGAATACCTACTTCTGCGGCCACAATTGCAGGCTATCATCGCCACGTACAATTTAAGCGGAGGTGATTACATTCACTTCTCTATGGAAGGACCGCAACCTCGCATCAAAATTGTGTATATGGGCGGGATTGCGAGCGAGGATGGCGGGAGTGAGGAGGAAACTGAGAACACCGAGGATATGGACACTGAGGATGATATGGACGAGGAGGACCCATGGAAACATGTGGTGGTTGCTCAAAGAGCGAATCTTAGCGAGTTTGAGAAGGACCGTGTCCTTCAGAAACTTGCCCAGATAGATAGCTACATCGGGTCCCCTTTCGTGCATCGCATCACCAACACTAACATCTCCAATGGACATGTCATGGTATGTTTCTTAACACTTTCTTATTCGTATAGTTGCTTATGTTCTTAACACTTTCTTATCCGGTATTTGACATTGTGCTTTTATTCTTTCTTGAAATTGTGTGTTGTAGAAAATACCTTTGACGGTAGCGGACAGTGCTGGCATGGAGCATATGGGTACCATTGGAGTACGCCGTGGAGAATCAGGACTTGTCACCGTAGTTCCGATCACCAGGGATAACGCTGATGGTCGGGTCATCCTCAACTCTCAAGCATGGAGGCAGTTCCATTCCGCAAGAGGTGGTATGGAGGTTGGCCGAGCTATTCTGATCACCATGAGGGATAGTGACATCGCCAACTTGGACATGATGATGGTCATCGACTACATCCGCGCCCGCTAGATAGATTATGTGGTGATGATCGAAAATATGTAATATGGTTGTTTTCGAGACTAACTCCTGGATTTATTAGTAGTATATATGTTTGTTTTCTAGACTATGTAATATTTCTGCTATGAAAATTTATTCTATCAATTGCATACATGTGTTTGAGCTATTGATATTCTTCTGTATTTTGTGTACTGACATTCTTCTGTATTTGAGCTGTATATACCTGTATAAATACGGTACTGCCTTTTTTAAAAAATACAGCATAGAATAGCCGTGACGCACCTAAATTACTAGCCGTGGCGCACCTTCGGAGTTAGGCGTGACGCGCCACGCAATAGCCGCGGCGCACCGTGCCCGTGCGTCACGGGTATAAATAGGCGTGGTGCACCTGCTAGGTGCGTCACGGCTAAACCCATAGGCGCGGCGTGATAGCCGTGACGAGCCCAGGTGCGTCACGGATAAGAAAAATGGTGCGTCACGGGTAAGCTTTTCCCTAGTAGTGGCGTCCCCAAGACGGAGTCGCGGGTGTCCACACCGCCGGACCTGCGCGTCAAGCAGGAGCCGCGCTTCGGCGTGTCGACACGGTGCTCCGGCGGCCTGCACATCGAGGGCGGCAGCAGCACCCAGTCCGCCCACCGCCGCTCGGAGCCGCCGCTCCTCGTGCCCAAACAGGAGCCAGGGCTGCGCGTGCCCAAGCAGGACCCGGGGGTGGAGCGCCCCTCACTCTCTTCGAGCAGCTCCAAGCGCTCCAGGCGGCGTCGGCGACGGAGAACGACCCGAAGGGCGTCGGGGCGGCGTTCCTTGAGTCTTACAACACGCTGCCGCCAATGTCCGACGTGGCGGTGCGCGCGTGGTCCTTAGTCGACACGGCGGCGATGACTGGCGCGCCGTTGATCGACCTGGACCCGCCGCCGGCCAAAGACGACGAGGCGGGGACGAGCCACTGGGGCGACGACGACGGCAGCGACGACGGCGACTACGACGTGTTCAACTAGTGAACACGTCGGTTGTAGTTTAATTTTATGTTTTTAGTTTATTTTCGTTTAAATTTCATTCAAATTTTGTAAAATATCCTTAAAAATTTGAATGAAATCGTCGTTTCAAATCTTCGGGTGCTTTTTTTTGGGTGCTCTAGTTGGGGCTACGAGTGGGCAATCGCCCCCCCCCCCCCCCGGTCGGCGCCGCGTCGTCTGGACGAGCCCTCAAAGGGCCGGTCCGGGCGCCGATTCGGGCGGCAACTAGGGGGTGCGAGTAGAGATGCTCTTAATTGTATCTATGACATTGCTCTATTCATGGATTGGAGATATGCCATTACAAAAACCGAACTTGAAAATATGCCCTCTGAATTTTGTATACCTCCATCTATGCCATTTTGTCCATTACAAGATCGTATACGGGGATTATATTTTCATACGTACAATTATACGTACAGAGACAAAGAAAAAACAGAAATTGAAAATTTCGGGAATTATACAGGAATTATATTTTTCTGAGAAGTTCAAATTTTCGGCCAAAATTTGACAACTTTCTGGATAGAACTTGAAATGTCAGTTTAAGTGTCCATATGTGCTCAGAATTGGCTCATATGAGAACAATAGACTCATATCAATGTTTTTGATTTTTTGTATCTTTTTAGATTTTCTGAGAAGTTCAAATTTTCGGCCAAAATTTGACAACTTTTTGGACAGAGTGAAAAATGTCAGTTTATGGCCATATATGTTCCCAGGATTAGATCATATTTCAACATTATGTTCATATGATTTTTTATGATTTACTATATATTTATTAGATTTTTCTGTCAAAGTTCATTTTTTGCCAAAATTTGAATTTTTCGAATTTTTTGGACACCGGACAATCCTAAAGTGCTGCCAAAGTATGGCCACAGGGGCAGTATGATAAATATAGCACTATACACTCAAATACATGTATTTTTTGAACCGTTATTCTTTTTAGTGGACAAAATGGCATACTTAGAGGTATAGAGAATTTAGAGTGGCATATTTCCACGTTCAGTTTATGTAATGGCATAGATCCAATAAACCCGTTTTTCTTTGGAAGACGGACGCAGCATAGATCCGGTTTTGGGCGAGAAAGCGAACCAAATATAAAGTGCGGTTCAAAACAAATCTGTGTCATTTCTAGCCAAAAAAAGGAAAAAAGAAAAAAAAATATTTGTATCAATGTGCCAAGAGCATGCATAGTATTGTAGCTCATAGTAAGTCATGTGTAAGGGAGAAAAAAAGAGGAGAGATTTTTCTTTAAAAAAACACCCATAGGGCATCTTAGATCTAGTAGTTATATATATATAATACAAGATCCAGTACGGCGGAAAGACAACTAGACATAGAACCAACCAATAAATAAAATTATATTGAAAATCATACTAGCCTTCTACTTCCTCCTCGAAGTGTCGGAGATTGATAACTACACATAATAGGCGGTAAAGGGAAGGGACACATGCAAACTCACTCGTTCTACCAGGATTTAAAGACCCTAATAATCACTCTTTGACTGAGACAAGATCTAGAAACCGCCTAAGAAATATCGGTTGGAGAATCACCTCATGTAGTACTGACTTGCATATCCATCACCCGATACACACCACAAAGTTGAAAAGGATGTGACAGGCCACAAAACAACACTGAAGATGTCGAAATGACACCAATAAACAACCAATTTCTCACCTTGATAAACACACCGACTATTTCGAGGGCGCTCCCTGTTAAAAAAAAGATTGAAAGAGAGACAACAGATCTAATGGCACACACTCACAAAACATTATTCAACGTCGGATCAGACATTGTTGAGGTAAGGAAAGGCTAAAGAGACCTTGGTGTTGTTGGTTGGGTAGACGGGGTGTGAGCTCATGAGGCACTGGTGAAAGATCATCGTCCGTTTTGGTAATTATATGACAACATATCCATTTGATCTAATGTGTGTTCAATAGATGGAAATGCCCAGGTTAAAACAGGTTCACTAATTTTATGGGGCAAGTGTTCGTTTTATACGAAAAGTGCAAGGAGAACGGAATCCAGGAAACAGCAATGTGCAGGAGCGGAGGCTCCGGTGAATCCACCGGAGGCTCCGCCCAGGCTCCGGTGGGGGTCCGGTGGGGGCTCCGCCCAAATCCCTCTCTGGAGCAGTAGAGCGGACCCACGAGCGGAACCTCCGGTGGAGCTCCGGTGGGCGGAACCTCCGCCTGTTCCACCAGAGGCTCCGTCATCCTCCAACACATGTGCTGCACGCAAAAGGGGTCCGGTGCGCCTCCGGTGGAAGCTCCGCTAAAATGCCCTTCTGTTTGAGAAGAGCGGAGGTTCCACCGGAGCCTTCGGTGGACATCTGGTGCCCTTCCTTTACACAGCGTAAATGGCCTCCCGTGGGGGATCCGGTGGAGGCTCCGCCAAACTGTTGTTCTGTTTGAGCAGAGCAGAGGTTCCACCGGAGCCTCCGGTGAACCTCCGGTTGGCGGAACCTCCGCAGATCCCACCGTACCCTCCGCTCAGTATTCCAGCACTTGTGAGCTGGTGCGCTGCGCAATTGCGAAATGGACTGAAGACCACCGGAGCCTCCGATGAAACCACCGGAGCCTCCGGTGCTCCTGGACTGCAACAGCCACTTAAATGAAAGGGGTATAAATACCCCTCCTCCTACCTCTTAAATGCTAAGCTTTTCCCATTCTCTCTCCTAGCCATTAATGAAAGCTTCAACCACCTAGATCTCCCACTCCGTCCACCCAAACACTCCCAAACTTGGTGGAGAGCTAGAGGAGACCTAGATCCACACTTCCACCAAAGGAATCTCAAATCCATCCACCACAACCTAGTAGATATAGAATCCTACTTGAGGCCTAGAAACCTTAGTCCATCTTGTGGAGTGACCTCAAGTCCTTGTAAAGGTTTGGTCAACGCCTTCAATTCGACCTCATAGTGGAAACGAGCATCTCCCTCACCGGAGAAGCTCAAGGAGAACAAGGTGTGCACAACCGTGCTATTGAGGAGCGCCTAGGTGGCTCCCCACCTCTCCAACGTAGACGTACTTCTCTTTGAGAAGGAACTACGATGAATCATATCCTTGTCTCCTTGTTTACACTTGTTGTTTTCTTTACTACCTTACGCTTTACTTCCGTTGCGCATATTACTTTGTCCACATAGGTTGCTCACCTAGTTTCACATCTAGAGAACCTTATCTTATCTTGCTAAGCCCCACTAAAAGGAAAAGAAAAGAAAAATTGGTAGTCAACCTATTCACCCCCCCCCCTCTAGTTGACCATAGTGCACTTTCAATTGGTATCAGAGCCTCGGCTCTTACTAAGGGCTTAACCGCTCAAGAGTACAATGGTCGATGAAAATGCCCTCGGAAGTTCTAGTGCGGAAATCTCCAAAATGGCCGACACTATATCTAACCTACAAGATACGGTTGGAGTTCTCCAAACCGAACTATCTAAGGTTATCTCTAGTGTTAGCTCGGAGGTTTCTAGCATAAAGAAAATGATGGAGGCACTAATGGGGAAAACCAAGGAGTCCACGGAACCACCCCTCACCACCAACGATGTTAGCTCGGACGAAGAATCCATTCCAGATATCGACGAGATGGAAGCTAACATCGCCTTAGCTAAGGCGAAAGCCAAAGCAAAAGCCGATAAAAAGGCTAAGAGTGGTGGGAGCTCTGAGGGCTCCAAGTCTCAACCGGCTAACGGTTCGGGTCTCAATCTAAAGTTCCACCACCTCCCAATTACGACTCTATCCACCCTATTGCCACTATGCCACACATGGTTAATGTTGGAGTTCCTCCCATGCTTAACACTAACGAGTTCTCTTCTTGGAAGTTCGATATGGAGTCTCACATTTCAGGATCTTGCACTGCATTGTGGATAAGCATTCTATATGGATTCCACCCTCACGATCCGAACAACTTGACTCCAAGAGAGGATGTGGAATTTCAACTCAACAAGACCGCTCTTGTGACTATCCAAAAGGCTCTCCCAAGAGAACATCTTGAACACATTAGCGGTATCAAGACCGCCAAGGAAGCTTGGGATAAGCTTGACTCCTTGTTCCAAGGCAATGCAAGCATCCAATCATCCAAATACGATGTTGCTCTTGACAAGTCCGAGAACTTTGTCATGCTTGAAGATGAAAGTCCCGAGGAGCTATATAGAAGAGTGGTCACCCTTGGCAATCAATTAAGGGACTTTGGAAAGGAGGAAATCTCCGATGAGTGGATCAAGAGGAAATTTGTCAAGGCCATAACTCCTTTTGAGAAGAATCTCTCCACTAGCATTCGAACAAGATCCGACTACAACTCACTCAACTCCATTGGTGTCCTTAGTGAGTTCATAGCCATATCTTTGTCTCACAAGAGCGCGGATGATGCTCTTGCTCGCTCAAGAGGCCATGGGAAGTATCCTAACCTTGCCTTAAAGTCTAAGGCCATGGCCAAGATAGAAGAAGTGGATGATGATGATGATGATGATGATGATGATGAGGACTATGAAGATACATACAAGGGTGCCCACAAATGTATTGCTCTTGCCATGCAAGGGTATTGGAAGAGATGGGAGGCTCACAAGGCCGGTGCCCCTAGACCTTCAAGGAACAAGACCTTTAGGAAGAAAGGGGAGCGACCAAGGACATGTTACAATTGTGGAAGTGCAAACCACTTCGTCAAAGAGTGTCCTTTTGAGCCACGAGAAGAGAATGAAGGGAAGCTTGTTCGCAAGGACAAGAACAAAGCTCCACAAAACAAGAACCTCGCTAGAAGAGTCCCAAGGGCTCTATATGTTTAAGAGGGCCCAACATTGGAAACATACTACTCCGGAGATGAAGGAGAAGATGAAGTCGTAGGTGTTTCCCACGTCGCCATAGCTACGACTTCCTCTTCATCGGTCTCTCTATTTGAATCTCCCAATGAGAAGGCATCGATCCGACCTACATGTCTCATGGCAAAAGCCACCGCGGTAATATCTTCCACCTCCAAGTCTATTATCACTAGCTCTCCCTCATTATTGGATTGTGTTGAAAACATTGTTGATGATGAGGAGGCCAAGAACCTAGGATCTTGGTTGTGTAGTCTTGAAGGTGAAACTAAAGAAAAGGTAAAAGCTCTCCTAAGGAAACTTGATGAGGCTAACTCCCTCATCGATGAGAAGGAGGAGATCATCATGACCTTAGAGAACCATGGCGGTAGCAATGATAATCATGATGACGAACTCATCAAGGCTCTTGAAAAGGAGAGATCCATGAGAGCCTCTCTTGAAGAGAAACTATCTAGTCTACAAGAGACGTATGCTATTAGTGTTTCAGAGCTTAGAAAAGATAACGAGAAATCTCTTGCCAAGCTTAAGAAAGAACATGCCAAATCTCTTGTTTTACTTAAAGAATTTGAAGAGGAAGAGTTAAAGCTAGGAATAGCCCATGAAAAACTTGTCGAGGAGCATGACAAACTAAAAGGGGAGTTTGCATCTCTCAAAGAAATTCATGACAAACTTGCTAAGTCTCGAATCAAGCTTCTAGCTCAACAATCTAATAAGCATGTTGCATCTTCATCAAATAGCATTGTTATTGTGCCTACCTCTTCTACTACAACTAACATTGTAGGGAAGGAAAGAATTCTCAATGATGCAATAAGCTCTCAAGGTGCCAAGAAAGGAAAAGAGGGACTTGGCTTTGTTTCCAAGTCAAAGAAGAAATCCAAGAGTGTCACCTCTCCCTCCCAAAATGTTATCTTTGTGAAAGAGGGTGAGGTGCCCAAAGAGAAGGAGACCAACGCCATTATGGGTGGTGATACCTCTAGGGGGAGCATCACTCATAATGATTTTGCCGGAAAATATAACCCATCTTATGTTCTTATGAAATCTAGAGATGGACATGTTTATGCTAAATACGTTGGTACTTCTTATGGTGATGATTATCATTGGACTATTTGGGTTCCTAAGACCCTTGTGACTAACAAAAGAGGACCCATTGAAGGATGGGTACCTAAATCAAGAAATTGATCTATTGTAGGGAAACGCTTCCGGATCACATAGATGGACAGTGGATAGTGGTGCATCCCAACACATGACCGGAAGCCATGACGCAATAAGTAATATTGAACCTCCTCTACCACATCTCAATTGCGTTACAATTGGTGACAAGTCCGAGCTTAAGGTATTGGGACGAGGCAACGTAGCTATCTCAAATGATTTATCAATTGAGAATGTTCTCCTTGTTGAGTCCCTTGGCTATAACTTGATGTCCGTTCTTCAACTTGCAAATTGTGATTTTACCTCGTTCTTTAATAAAGAGAGTGTGATTGTCACTTGGGAGACTTCTCTTAAAGTAGCCTTTGTTGGGTTTGTCGAGAACGGCTTGTATGTAGTGGACTTCTCTAAAGAAGACATGTGTGCCGCGACATGCCTAATGGCTAAAGTTGATGTGGGGTGGCTTTAGCATCGCCGACTAGCCCACACCAATATGAGAATGTTACATGACCTCCAAAGTGGCAATCACGTTCTAGGACTAACCAAAGCTAAGTTTGCTAAAGATCGTGTGTGTAGCTCTTGTACCTTTGGGAAGCAACATGGAGAACAACACCCAAACAAGACAACTATCTCCACCACAAGAATTCTCAAGCTCATTCACTTAGATCTCTTTGGCCCACTATCTTATGATAGCCTTGGAGGAAAGAAGTATTGCTTGGTGATTGTGGATGATTATTCAAGATATTTTTGGGTGTATTTCTTCAAGAGGAAAAGTGAAACTCAAAATAGATTCATCGAGTTCATCACTCTAGTGGAGCGCCAACACAATGCTACCATATTGGCCATTCGGAGTGATAATGGCTCGGAGTTCAAGAACTACATCGTTGAGGGTTTTCTTAGTGAAGAAGGCATTGCTCATCAGTATTCCACTCCCTATACCCCTCAACAAAATGGTGTTGCGGAGAGAAAGAACCGGACTTTGATGGATGCGGCTAGAACTATGATTGCGGAATTATCTTCTCCCTATAACTTTTGGGCCGAAGCCGTCTCCACCGCTTGTCATGCTACCAACCGACTCTATCTTCGCAAGATCTTGAACAAGACTCCCTATGAGATTCTCACGGGCAAGAAACCGGATGTATCTTATTTCAAGGTCTTCGGTTGCAAGTGCTTCATTCGCAAGAAAGGAAAACGGTTATCAAAATTTGAGACTAGATCTTATGAGGGTATCTTTGTTGGCTATGCCACGAATGCTCACGCATATAGAGTCTACAACAAGTCCACCAGACAAGTTGAAGAAGCTATAGACGTGGTGTTTGATGAGGACAACGGCTCCCAAGGGGGACGTATAGATCATGGCGTTGTAGGAGATGCAATTCCTCCATCGTCATAAGAAGAATGGGGATTGGTGAAATAATTCCCATTGAGGGTTACCGGATGACGGAGGGAGAAGGACTATGCCCCACTCAAGTGGAGCCATTGACTACACCCATTGATGATCAAGCTATCCAACAAGATGCACCAAGCCCTCAAGCTAACAATCAAGGCCAAGCAACACATCTAAATCATGATCAAGATTCTATTATTATTAAGAATGCTCAACCTAGTGGTGATTCATCACCCATCATTGATCAAGGACAAAATGAAGATGGACATGTCTCCGATGAAGAAGGTGATTCTCAATCCGTATCCAAGGAATCTTTGGAGGAGATACTAGCTCGTAGAGCAAAGAGAAGGCTAGAGAATCTTGAACGAGCGGGTCATACGGAGGACATGATTCTTGGACAAGTTCGTGGAAGAGTGATCACTAGAAGGCAATTGGCGGATTTTAGCAAGGCTCATGATTTTGTCTCTTTCATTGAACCCAAGAAGGTATATGAGGCTCTCGAAGATCAAGATTGGCTTGAAGCCATGCATGATGAACTCAATAACTTCGAGCGCAACAAAGTGTGGAAATTAGTGCCAAGACCCAAGGATTGCAAAAATGTCATTGGCACCAAATGGGTGTTCAAGAACAAGCAAGACAAAGATGGCATTGTCATTCGCAACAAGGCAAGATTGGTGGCCCAAGGTTTTTCTCAAGTCGAAGGTATCGATTTCGGTGAAACCTTTGCCCCCGTAGCTCGCTTGAATCCATTTGTATCTTACTTGCTTATGCATCTCATCACAACTTCAAGTTACAACAAATGGATGTCAAAAGTGCTTTCCTTAATGGTCCCATTAATGAGTTAGTATATGTCAAGCAACCTCCGGGTTTCGAGGATCCCAACCACCCCGATCATGTCTATAAACTTGATAAGGCGCTCTATGGACTTAAACAAGCTCCACGTGCGTGGTATGAGCACCTTAAAGATTTTCTAGTAGATCGCGGGTTTAATGTTGGTTTAATCGATCCCACCCTCTTTACCAAGACGGTTGGAGGTGACTTGTTCATATGCCAACTCTATGTGGATGACATCATTTTTGGGTCTACTAACACCTTGTTCAGTGAGGAGTTTTGCAAGCTTATGACCGATAGGTTTGAGATGTCTATGATGGGAGAGTTGGAGTTCTTCCTTGGCTTTGAAGTAAATCAATATTATGAAGGGACTTTCATCAAACAAGCCAAATACACTCAAGACATGCTCAAGAGGTTTAATATGAATGATGCCAAACCTATGAAGACTCCTATGTCCACTACCACCGACTTGAAACCCGACCCCAACGGAAAAGAGGTAGATCAAAAGGTATACCGCTCCATGATTGGCTCTTTGCTCTACCTTTGTGCATCTAGACCCGATATTATGTATAGCGTAGGTAAATGTGCAAGGTTTCAAGCCTCTCTGAGGCAAAGTCATTTGGAAGCCGTGAAACGAATCTTTCGATATCTAGTTCATACCCCAAACTTCGGTCTTTGGTACCCCAAGGGTTCAAGCTTCCAACTCTTTGGATACTCGGATGCGGATTATGCGGGAGAGAAGACGGATAGGAAGTCCACATCCGGGGGTTGTCAATTTCTTGGCCGCTCCTTGGTATGTTGGTCTTCTAAGAAGCAAAATTGCATTGCTCTCTCCACCACCGAGGCCGAGTATATCTCCGCGGCAAGTTGTTGTGCCCAATTGCTATGGATGAGGCAAACCTTGAAGGACTATGGTATTCATTTTGACAAGGTGCCTCTTCTTTGTGACAATGAGAGTGCTATCAAGATCGCCTACAACCCGGTCCTTCACTCCAAGACGAAGCACATTGAGATCCGTCATCATTTCATTCGGGATCATGTTGAGAAAGGTGATATTGATCTCTCATATGTCTCCACAACGGATCAACTTGCCGATATCTTCACGAAGGCCCTTGATGAACCAAGATTTCGAGCTTTGAGGAATGAACTAAATGTCATCGACTCTTCCAAATTCACTTGAAACCTTTCATATCTACTTTCATTATACATGCTATCAAGTCTAGGTGTAGGCCTGGAAATAGGGGGAGCGCTACTCAACTCATGAGTATGCACTCCTTTTATTATGCGAAAAATCAATCAATCATTGCATATCTAGTCAATTGTGACTCATTGTGCTTAATTGTGAGTAGTAATTTTGGACCCAAGATATATCTTCGCGGTGCCAAGTTACACACTCAAACATGGTGGCCTCGGCCACCGACCGTTTTGTGTGTTTTGGATCTTTCACGCATATCATATCTTCGTCTTGACAACTCGTACGGGTTCGGTTTTCACTTTTTATGCTTCTTGCGAACCCCTTCGAGCAATGTCTCTCGTATATCAGTGACGATTTTCCAACCCAAGCCCCCCTTTGCCCAAACCAATGCTTCCATCGAAATGCTCGTGTTTTTTCAATCTTGGCGTGCTAAAAGTTGGCTGAGCGGAGGCTCCGGTGAATCCACCGGAGGCTTCGCTGCCCCTGTCCACCGGAACACCACCGGAGGCTCCGCTGGCGCATATTTGCTCAGCGGGCCTAAAAACTATTTAGTGGACAAAAGGGCCGGAGGCTCCGGTGGAAACCACCGGAGGCTCTGCTGGCGGAAATTTTCGTGGATAAGGGTTGGGGCGTGCGGGGTAAAGTGAGATCCCATCTCATTTTCCACCCGCCCCTTTCTTCCTCCTCACGAACGGCCGCCGCCCCCAAGCCTCTCGCCGCCGGATTGGGGAGCTCCACCGCGGGGAGACCTCCTCCTTGCTTTGGGATGCTCCGGGAACCTTCCCTCCTTCCTTTTTCACCATGGACGACGCGGGTACGTGCTCTCTCTCTCTCTCATCTAGTTGATGGATGGGATGCATAGGAGTTCATGTTCTTTGTCTCTAGATTCGTGGATTTGGAGTTTAGGAGTGGAACTTCTCAAGTACAAACCCTAGCAACCTAGATAATGCGTGTTAGGCTTGAATCGTTGCGGTTGTTGGGAGGATCGTTTGCCCTAACCCTAGATTATTCAACCCTAACACCATGTGTATCTTGGTTTATTGGTTTTGTGCGTGCCTTACCGACTCGAGCATTACTATTTCTTCATGATCTTCTTGCTTTCTCTCTTAGATGCTTCCGATTCCAAGGGAAAAGGGCAACGGTACAAGATCACCGGCCGCCGCAAGCCTCAACCCGTGGATGAGGTTCAAGCAGAACTTGACAGCTCTCAAGGCAAGCGCAAGCGCTACCCGGCTCCCGAGAAGACTTTGCCCAAGAGGAACACCGCACCAACCGCCTCCAAGATGTCCGAGGCTATGTTCTTGAAGGAAAGGCGTGAGAACCTGTATGTTATTACCCGTGATCGCTTGATGCCACAATTCCGGGGTAAGGATCCACGCTTTCACACCGTTTTCCAAGGGCAAATCTATAGTGAGATTTTGATGAGGAAGACGAAGGAAAATGTCGTCCCTCAACACGCCATTAGCATTGGGCACATGGAAAGGAACCGCAAGTACTTTGGGGAGGCTCTTGAGCTCATTCACAAATTTGGTCTTGGTCCCATTATTAGTCTTCAACAAGATTTCGACGAAGAGCTCGTTTGTCAGTTTCTAGCCACGGTTCATCTCTCCAATGAGACCAACCGTAATATGATTTGGATGACTAAGGGGAGACAACTTGACATCACATGGAAAGATGTTGGCACTATTCTTGGTGGCTACCCGGATTTTGGTCCTTTTGCTAAGGGAGAAGAGTTTGCTAACGAATGGTTCCGAGTTCATGCCATTAACACTGCGTCACTTCCAAGGATGGACTTACTCCTCTCTATCATTGGAAGAAGTACGCCGTTGGGTTCGTCAAGGGTCTCTATCCCACATATGACATCATGTTGCGCATCTATCGCGAGACCATCAACCCAAAGGCGGGCAATGTGGATGAGATTCAAGGTTTCTTGAAGAACCTAATGCTCCTTACTCATCAACACCGGATGGATGACACTCCTCGCAAGCTTTATGTGCTTGATTATATTTGGAATGAGTTGTGGCATGCCATTGTCAACCGCAAGAATGCTTGCTTTGGGCCGTTCATCATGAAGATAATCTTACACGTATGGAATAAAAAGTTTCCGAATGAACCTCTTGATGATGAGCATTGGATCTCTCACACGGAAAAGAGACTTCTCAAGAAAGATCACACGGAACCCGTTGTGCATCCCACTCCTGCCATTCGCAAGCACAAGGCTAGGCCTCACATCATTGTTGATGAAGAAGAAGAGGGTCCATCTCAACCTCCTCCCTCTAGCAATGCTTTCAAATGGATGGAAAGAGCTATCAATAAAGTGTTTCGTTTGAACAAGAAGATAGAGCAATATCAATGGGAATAACACTATGATAAGGAACTCAAGAACCGCAACAAAGCTCAAGCTTCTCGTCAGCGTCTTCGTGAGGAAGGCCTCTCCATTGAATACCCGGCTCTTGATAGCATCACCAATTGGGACGATTGGCAAGCAAAGGACTCCAAGGGCAAGCTTATTGAGTGATCCGAGGAAGAAGGAGACGAAGCCACTAGCTCTCACCGCCGTGATCCCTCCCCGGCTCCGGAAGCCTCCTCGTCCGATTGATTTGGGACGTTTGCATCTTGGTCTCTCTCTTTTTGGTATCTTGATGCCAAAGGGGGAGAGATTTATATTAGGAACAGGCATTTGAATGGGTCTCCCTCAAGCTTCTTGATTTGCATCTTTTATTTTGCTTGAGGGAGTTTGGTTTCTTATTGGATCATTTGGAACTTCGGTTTATTTACATTATTCCTTTATATCGTGAACATCGTCATATTATGCTTGTGTGAACCTCGTATGATGTTATTTATGTGTTATATGTGTCCTGTGATATTGTTGTCATGTTATTCGTATATATCATGCCTAAATGCTCTCAATATGAAAGGAGCATACCTTTAGGGGGAGCTCCGTTCATATTGCGTTTGTAATCATACAAATAGTTATGTTGTCATCAATTACCAAAAAGGGGGAGAATGAACGATCATCGTCCGTTTTGGTAATTATATGACAACATATCCATTTGATCTAATGTGTGTTCAATAGATGGAAATGCCCAGGTTAAAACAGGTTCACTAATTTTATGGGGCAAGTGTTCGTTTTATACGAAAAGTGCAAGGAGAATGGAATCCAGGAAACAGCAATGTGCAGGAGCGGAGGCTCCGGTGAATCCACCGGAGGCTCCGCCCAGGCTCCGGTGGGGGTCCGGTGGGGGCTCCGCCCAAATCCCTCTCTGGAGCAGTAGAGCGGACCCACGAGCGGAACCTCCGGTGGAGCTCCGGTGGGCAGAACCTCCGCCTGTTCCACCGGAGGCTCCGTCATCCTCCAACACATGTGCTGCATGCAAAAGCGGTCCGGTGCGCCTCCGGTGGAAGCTCCGCTAAAATGCCCTTCTGTTTGAGAAGAGCGGAGGTTCCACCGGAGCCTCCGGTGGACATCCGGTGCCCTTCCTTTACACAGCATAAATGGCCTCCGGTGGGGGATCCGGTGGAGGCTCCGCCAAACTGCTGTTCTGTTTGAGCAGAGCGGAGGTTCCACCGGAGCCTCCGGTGAACCTCCGGTGGGCGGAACCTCCGCAGATCCCACCGGACCCTCCGCTCAGTATTCCAGCACTTGTGAGCTGGTGTGCTGCGCAATTGCGAAATGGACTGAAGACCACCGGAGCCTCCGGTGAAACCACCGGAGCCTCCGGTGCTCCTGGACTGCAACGACCACTTAAATGAAAGGGGTATAAATACCCCTTCTCCTACCTCTTAAATGCTAAGCTTTTCCCATTCTCTCTCCTAGCCATTAATGAAAGCTTCTCAAACCACCTAGATGCTCCCAACTCCGTCCACCCAAACACTCCCAAACTTGGTGGAGAGCTAGAGGAGACCTAGATCCACACTTCCACCAAAGGAATCTCAAATCCATCCACCACAACCTAGTAGATCTAGAATCCTACTTGAGGCCTAGAAACCTTAGTAGATCTCGTGCTTGTAGTTTCCACCTTGTTGCAAGAAGCTACAGATTGCTTGAGAGCCTCCATCCATCTTGTGGAGTGACCTCAAGTCCTTGTAAAGGTTTGGTCAACGCCTTCAAGTCGACCTCATAGTGGAAACGAGCATATCCCTCACCGGAGAAGCTCAAGGAGAACAAGGTGTGCACAACCGTGCTATTGAGGAGCGCCTAGGTGGCTCCCCACCTCTCCAACGTAGACGTACTTCTCTTTGAGAAGGAACTACGGTGAATCATATCCTTGTCTCCTTGTTTACACTTGTTGTTTGCTTTACTACCTTACGCTTTACTTCCGTTGCGCATATTACTTTGTCCACATAGGTTGCTCACCTAGTTGCACATCTAGAGAACCTTATCTTATCTTGCTAAGCCCCACTAAAAGGAAAAGAAAAGAAAAATTGGTAGTCAACCTATTCACCCCCCTCTAGTTGACCATAGTGCACTTTCAACTGAGACTTCAACCAATGTTGCATGTCTCCACCAGCAACTACATGGAGCGAGAAGCAAAGTTCACACATGATCAGATATCACATCTGAAAGAGCATGGTGTCCCATATGTGGTTTTGTTAATTAATGATGATCCTTATGGACTAATGTCTGTATTGAGATATTCTTTTTTGGTTTGTCCATATGCATCAATTGAACTCCATGTGTTGGATTCAAAGCTAGATGCCATCAAGATCGTT
The DNA here is from genome assembly GCA_028641055.1 of Alopecurus myosuroides. Taxonomy (NCBI): domain Eukaryota; kingdom Viridiplantae; phylum Streptophyta; class Magnoliopsida; order Poales; family Poaceae; genus Alopecurus; species Alopecurus myosuroides. The sequence goes on from CM054058.1 coordinate 354,767,683, forward strand.
GATTATAATGGACATATTTTATATGATCATGTAGAAGAATGGTCATGATAGTGTCGAGCATATTGCAAGCATGTCTTGAAAAAGGAGATTATGTGAACATTCATGTTTACCTTCAATACATCATCATTATGAAGAAAGAGGACACGATACATGATTGATCAAGTCAACATGCAAAAAATGAATTCAAGATTGATCAACACACAAAGCTAAATGATGTACCAAGTGGGATCGTGGGATCCCGTGGTACGGTCATCTTTTGTCCATATAGGTTTGTGAACTAACCAAAGATATATGTGTGTGTGGAGCTTTTATGTGGGGTTAGGTATCTTCCAGTGGGTTTGCATCAAAAGGGAGATTTCATATAACCCGTGGAAGATGACATCAAGTGGTGATCGTCAAGATAATGTTCAAGTGAAGATGTGGCTAAAATAGGCTTTCCCATATTGGTTTATGGGGGAGAAATTTGCAAGTCTTCACTAAGCACAACACAATCAAGAAAGATGTTTCTACTTGAGGTGATCAAGATTTTCATCATCTAGCTCAAGTGGATTACACAAGGCAAAGGTATCCGGGTTTCTATTTTACCGGTCTCTTGATGTTGGTTGAAGAATGGGTTATATGATAGATAATTTGTCTATCAAGAGGGGCTCTTGAATGAGTAACTTAATCTCAATGTTTGTAGACAGCTCAAACATGTGTATCATTGACATCATATTTCTTCGTTCGTACTTGGTCTTTATATACATGAGGTTTTGGTGCTTGTCGTTTCCTCATGACAAGCTTGAATTCATCAACAACATATTCCACATGAAAACTTATTGTGTTTTTCTGTTGGAGGTTCTACAGGTTGTTATTTCATAGAGAGGTCTAATATTTCACCATTTGGTTTTATCCTTCCTTATTTTGATGGAAATATTCCCTAGAGGCAATAAATAAATGGTTTATTATTCATATTTTTGTTCCATGGTTAAGTTTGTGCTCTATGTTATAATTATGTTAATCCCGGGTAGTGAGTATTCGGAGGGACGCCCTAATACATGTGTGGAATATAAACACCATTAATATCCCGGTTATGCCTCTATGACTCGTTCATATATTATTGATAGTCTTGGTTTCCGAACTACGAGGCAATTGACAAGGTGTTGTGGTGTTGCCAGTAATGTATGATATCAGAGTTTCGGGGGAACAACAACGATGAATAAGACCCAATTGATATACCGTTGAAACACATAGTCAATATTGTTATCAATAGTTTTAGTATTACCGTCACTATGATCGCTTAACTGTAAGATACATGTAGAACTGGTTACAATATGGACGTAAAGGGGACCTCCTAACGTTGCATTGTAGCATGGTAATTATAGAGTTGGCATTTCGTTTTTACCGGATAGTATGACAAGTTTCTATACGGTGTAGTTGCGGGAATTGCTACTCCTGATGATGGAGAGATACACTATGTGGCCTCTCAAGTATTGCAGTGTTTGTCATCATCCGTTCGGATATTTGATCATGGTGACCCAGTCTCTCGATAAAGGAACATTGTAATAGAGAATGAGTAAAGGAGCACATGTTTGGTAACGAGGAATGTTTCACCTGAGACATTATAAAGTATCGAGAAGCGGTGCAATAATTAAATGTTAGTAATACAAGTGGTTCTCACGATAAAGATATTTGTCATATGTGTGGGGATGATTATGTACATCAAGGTACCGCTAATGATCATTGTAGTGGAAGGAGTTCCGGACATGTCCACATGTATTGGAACCCATAGGGTCACACGCTTAAGGTTTTGGATCATTTAGGAGTTCTATTATTATATGAATATACGAGAAGGGTTCCAAGAGGTCCCGGGTGATCCTGGAAGTGTCTGGAATTGTCCCAGGAGTGTCTGGAATGGTTCCGGACATATATGGAAGGTTTTGGAAGGACAGAAGGGGTATGGAATAGTATGGAAGGTTCTAGGATGACCTGGGTTGTCTTAGAAAGTCACTATGGTTCCATAATAGGTGCAACCTCGTTTCCTTGAGGGTCAAAGAAAGTGTCCAAAAGGATTTTTCGGATTGGATAAAGGAGTCAGTTTTCTAGTAGGTTTTGGTTGACACGAAACTACCGAAACTCTCTCAAACTATTGGGCATGATTATAGACGCCTCATGGGGCTTGACCGTCTATAAAAGGAGGCCAAAGGGCACCAGAAAGGTTGTCCAATTCACAACCCTACCTCCCCAAGTCGCTACACTACTGTCCCGCACAAAACCCTAGCAGTTGTCGCCGCCCTACATTGCACGCTCTTGCCGTGTCGCCCTGCTACCTCTTGCACTGACACCATCACCCTCGCGTCTATGTCGCCTCCATGGCATGGACCTAAACCCTAGGGCCGAAGTGACCTATGATTCTCCGATCTCGTCGCGGGAGCGCTGTCAGATCTCTAGCCAGCTTGACCTAGTTCTCACTGGTGATCGTGGAGTGCCCCAAATCTTCATCGACAACATAACGGCTTCTTCATTGGTGCTTGATCACATTATGACAGCGTGTTGATGATCATGTACATGTGGGTATCGTGGAGGTGTTGCTCTTGTGGTACTTGATCGTGGGATAAAACATTTCCTCGCGATTAGATGTATCTAATTACGGGAATCAACTACGTCTACTTCACGTCGATCTCGTCACAACCAAATCTTCCGCTAGTTAGACAGACAAGGGTATGTTCCGCTGCCTCCCCCCTCGCATTGGACCTGGCTTTTGTGTTAGAAAAAAATTGTTCTCAATAGCTGATGGAGTGTAGACACACGCTCGTTGGGAGACCCCAAGCGCAAGGTGTGAAGAGTGCAGCAACAAGTTTTCCCTCAGAAAAGAAACCAAGGTTGAATCAACCAGTAGGAGGAAGAAGCACTTCTGAAGGTTGATGCAACTGAGATGGCAGGGCGCACTACCGGTTCAGCATCAATGTGAAACCTAAACAACACAATCAAATCACTTTGCCCCAATGAAGCAGTAAGGTTGTCAATCTCACCGGTTTTGCTGAACACAAAGAGGTTAAACGTATGGTGTGGAAAACAGTGGGAACAATATGAGAGCAGTATGAAAGCAATAGGTTTTTTATCAGTACGAGGAAAATAGACCGGGGTCCACAGTTCACTAGTGGTGTCTCTCCGTGAAAGATAAATAACATGTGTGGTGAACAAATAACAGCTGGGCAATTGACAGAAATGAAGGCTGCACCGTAGTGCATATGCAAGACATAAAGATTAATACGTGATTCATGCGGGCATTACCACAAAATACATAGACCGTTATCCAACTGCGTCTATGACTAATAATCCACCCTCCGAATATCATCCGAACAAACGTTGGGTATTTAAGTTGCAAGCAACAGATTATCGCCGTAAGCAAGGTGTGTAATGTAAACAATGTATACTAGGTAAACACCGTTGTTTTCTCCCTAATGGCAATAGCACATCCTCCATCCGTCACGTTTCTGTCACTCGAGCACAGATGAAAAGGAGGCATGAACCTACTATCGAGCATATATACTCCCTCTTGGAGTTACTAGCATCTACTTGGCTAAAGCATCTACTAATAACAGAGAGCATGCAAGATCATAAATAACATAAGCATGAAGATAACATGATAGATTGATAATCAGAAGACATAGCATTCAACATTCATCAGATCCCAGCAAACACAACATGTAGCATTACATAAAGATGATCTTGATCATGATAGGCAGCTCACAAGATCTAAACATGAGGTACAAAGTGGAGAGAACAAACATCTAGCTCAGGGATGAACTACTCACGCATCACTTCGGAGGAGGGCATGGTGGTGTAGACCCCTCCGGTGATGATTTCCCCCTCCAGCGGGGTGCCGGGGAGAGCTCCAGAACCCTCCTGATCTCGGGATGATGATGACGGTGGCCTCGGGTGTTTCTCGGGACGAAGTGGGATCCCCCTACGGTTTACATCTTGGGGGGGTATAAATAGGAAAAAGAGCAAAGGCGGTGGAGGCCGGGGGCCCCACACCACCCCATGGCGCGGCTAGGAGGGGCGCGACGCCCTATGGTGTGGGCCCCCTGAGGGCCCCCTCCGGGTCTCTTCGGGACTCCGTGGAACCTTAGGGAATTCTAAGACTTCTGGGATTCGAATTTTCCAATTCCGAGAATATTTCTAGAACAACTTTTCTGAAACTAAAAACAACAGAAAACAGGGAACTGGCTCTGTGGCGTCTTGTCAATAGGTTAGTCCATAAAATCGATAGAAATGACATAAAGTGTATAACAAACATGTGGGAAAGAACAAGAAAACAACATGGAACATCAGAAATTAAGGATACGTTAATGACGTATCAACATCCCCAAGCTTAGTTCCTACTCGTCCTTGAGTAGGTAAACGATAAAAACACATAATTTCTCATGTGACATGCTACCAACATAAACTTGATCATCAATAATGTAAAAGCATAAGTAAGTTGAGATCATAGAACTTTAACACAAGCATGATAATAGAACTTTAATAATAAAGCATAGCAATCACCTTGCATCATGAGAACTAACTCAAATAAAAGATCATGAATAACAATGCAAAGAAAGATATACTTTTGTTTCAAGTATAGGGAGAACAAGTCAAAGTGATATTTTGCTAGTCCTTAAGAGTGGGGCAAAACATAAATGCCAGGACACCTTCAAAGTTCATGAGGAAGACTAGAACAAATAATTAAAGAACAAGCAATAACACATCATGAATCAATTAATAATGTTTCTAGGACAAATGCACATAAAACTCAGAATGGCAACTATGCTCTCTCAACCGTGCATAAAGTTAGAAGATGGAGACTCAACATAAAAGTAAAAGAAAGGCCCTTCGCAGAGGGAAGCAAGGATCACTCATGTGCTAGAGCTTTTATTTTATTAAACAGAGGTATAAAAAACTTGACACTCCTTCCGACCATCTTTCACAAACCATGGCTAACCGAATCCTCGGGTGCCTGCCAATAATCACATACCGTGGAGGAGTGTCTATATTTTAAGAGAGGTGTATGCTTATGCCAACGAATGGTAAACAGAAAATACAGTACATCACAAGCCAACTAGACTTCACAAGAGCGGCTCCCATAGAAGGACGCATCTGGGTAGAAGGTCATCCCTCTTTCTCTTTTTTTACACAATTATGCGTTGACTGGTAAATCAGGGGCAAAAATAGTGAAGAGAATTTGTGTTATTAATTTGGAGCTGGGCACCCCGCTACCAGCTCTTCTATCATTGGATAAGCATATGAAGCCACTAGTCGAGGGTGTGAAAGTCCAATCAACAAGTGAAATAAATATTCTCTATTTACGTCCTCATGAGCTAAAACAGGCGCACAAAACATGAGTAATTTTGAAAGTTTTAAAGGCAACACATGAGAAATTTACTTTGGAGTGGCGGTTAAATACGTCATGTAGGTAGGTATGGTGGAGACAATGGGAAAACTTTGGTTTTTGGGAGTTACATGCACGAGTAGAGCTCATAATCAGTACATGTGAAGGCTAGAAAAAGACTGGGAGGGACAAATCAAGAGAGCATAAGAGCCATAATCATTCATAGCGACATAAACATCATTAAACAAGGCATAAGTGGTACCACAAGTTCAAAAACTAAATGATCATGGGGGTTATTCGTGACTGGTTCATAGTCATAAACATGGTGTGAGCATGCGCCAAGTCAACCAAAAAAAAAGGAGAACACCACAAATTTATGCTTCAATATGACAAGAACAACTCATGATTATTTCAATGGCACATTAAACACTCTCAGCTATTTGAGGCTACAACAAGTCTTTAAAACTAAAATAACATCTAGCATGGTATGAAAAAGTCTAGCCACAGTCTATACAAGCTTCTATTTGCACCGTTAAAAATTCTACCTCAAGCAGCAGTTTGTTTTCCCAACAAGCACCATAAAAAACACGCTTTAACAAAAACTCTCTAAATGCTACAGAAAGCAAACATGAGAGGACTCACATAACACTACTAAAAGTAACAACTCCGAATAAGAGATGCAAAGAAAACAAGAGCTAAACCTGATTTTTTTGCAGCAACTAGAAGAAAAACTAAGAATACTAGCATAGCAAATATTCAAACGAAAAAGAGGAGCATGTCTCTCTCCCAAACAAATAATGCTAGGATAAAACTATATTATTGCAGCAAGGAAAACAAAAGAAAACATAAGGAAAACAAAAGAAAAACAAACAGACGCTCCAAGTAAACTTCATATGATGTGACCGGATAAAAATATTGTTTCACGACTGATAAATAGTTGATGAAGAAGGGGATGCCTAGGGCATCCCCAAGCTTAAATGCTTGAGTCTTCTAAAAATATGCTTGGATGAACCACGGGGGTATCCCTAAAACTTTGACCTTGCACTCTTATTGATCACATATATCACCTCTTCTCTTGACCCTTTGAAACTTCCTTCACACCACACTCAAACAGTGATTCGCATTAGATGGTTAGTGCAACAATTAAAAATCCATTGGTTCTGTATGGAACAAGTGCTATTTATACTTTTAAACATTAGCTACAGCCACTGATGATTCGTGAATCAAAGAAATCCACTTGACATCGCAAAAGAGCAAATGCAACAAAAATGGCAGAATCTGTCAAAACCAGAACAGTCTGTAAAGACGATTTTTTTTGGGGGAACTTATGGTACACAGATAGAAAAACTTAAATAATGAAAAAGTTGCGGAATTAGCTGAGGAATAAGCAAAAAAAAATCAGATCATTCTGATCTTTGTGGATTTTATACGATTTTTTACGGCGGACAGCAGAAATCTGTTTCCTGCGCAGAAATCCGAAAACCAACTCCAACTCTCGTCAAAAACCTTACTTGGCACTACTAAAACATGAAAATAAAGATACAAAGGAGTTTCTACAGAAGTATACAACCCCTTGAATCAAAGAAAACAGATAAAAACAAAGCAAAAATAAAACCATGGGTTATCTCCCAAGAAGTGTTTTTCTTTAGCACCTTTTAGCTAGGCCCAGAAAAGTGGAATCAAGTATTTTCAAGTGAAGAAGCATCCAAATTGTAACTTGTTCGAATAAAGTAATCAAAAGGCAACTTCATTCTCTTTCTAGGAAAGTGTTCCATACCTTTCTTAAGTGGGAAGTGAAATTTAATATTCCCTTCTTTCATATCAATAACAGAACCAACAGTTCTAAGAAAAGGTCTTCCCAAAACAATTGGACAAGAAGAATTGCATTCAATATTCAAGACAACAAAATCAACGGGGACAAGAGTATTATTAACCATGATAAGAACATCATCAACTCTCCCCAAAGGTTTCTTTCTAACATTATCAATAAGACGAATATCCAAATAACAAGGTTCCAATGGTGGTAAATCAAGAATATCATAGAGTTTCTTGGGCATAACAGAGATACTAGAACCAAGACCACATAGAGCATTGCAATAAAAACCATTCACTTTAATTTTAGTAATAGACTCCCAAGAATCATCTAGCTTCCTAGGGATAGAGGCTTCATATCTTAATTCATCCTCTCTAATTTCATTGAGAGCATTTGTAATATGTTTTGTGAAAGCCATCTTTATAGCACTAGCATTAGGACAACTAGCAAGCTTTTGTAGGAACTTAATTACTTCAGTTATGTTGCAATCATCAAAGTAAAGATCATTTTTATCAAATATAATGGGACCATTGTCTCCCATGTTTCTAAAAATTTCAGCACTTTTATCAGAAGCATTTCTAGCAGTTTCGGGCAGTTTTGCATTTTTACTAGAAGAAGTGGGAGTATTTCCAACACCAATTACTTTAAAATTTATAGTAAAAGGTTTTCTAGCATGAGAAGCTTCAGTTTTACTAGTGGTGGTAATGGTGCAAACATTAGCTATATTATTGTTTCTAGTTATTTCATCTTCTCTTTCCCATCTAGCATGCAATTCAGCTAACATTCTAACATTATAATCAATTCGAATTTGGATGGCATTCAAAGTTTTACTTTCTTTAACATCATGAGGTATAACCTTTATTTTCAGAAAATCAACATCAAGAGCAAGACTATCAACTTTAGAAGCAAGAACATCAATTTTGTCAAAAATTTCCTCAACGGATTTATTTAAAGCAGTTTGTGTACTAATAAAATTCTTAAGCATGTTCTCAAGATCAGAAGGTACACTTTTTTTTTTGTTGTTGTTGTTGTAGGAATTACCATAATCATTTCTATTATTGGGAGGATATGGCCTATAATTGTTGCTACCAAAATTATTCCTATACGCATTGGTGTTGAAATTATTATTTTTAATGAAGTTCACATCAACATGCTCTTCTTGAGAAACCAAAGAGGCTAAAGGAACATTATTTGGATCAATAGGAGCATGGCCATTCACAATCATAGACATAATAGCATAAAGTCTCTCATTCAAAGAGGAGGTTTCTTCAACAAAATTTACCTTCTTACCAGTTGTAGCTCTCTCAGTGTGCCACTCTGAATAATTTACCATCGTATCGTAAAGAAGCTTTGTTGCTGACCACAAGGTCATGGACATAAAGGTTCCTCCAGCAGCTGGATCCAAAAGGTTTCTTGAAGAAAAATTCAGACCTGCATAAAAAGTTTGGATGATCATCCAAGTAGTCAGTCCATGAGTGGGACAATTCTTTACCAAAGATTTCATTCTTTCCCAAGCTTTAGCAACATGCTCATTATCAAGTTGCTTAAAATTCATAATGCTACTTCTTAAAGATATAATCTTAGCAGCAGGATAATATTTTCCAATGAAAGCATCTTTGCACTTAGTCCAAGAATCAATACTATTTCTAGGCAAAGACATCAACCATTCTTTAGCTCTTTCTCTTATAGAGAAAGGAAATAATTTCAGTTTAATAATATCTCCATCTACATCTTTATACTTTTGCATCTCACATAGTTCAACAAAATTATTAAGCTGGGCAGCAGCAGCATCGGTACTAACACCAGAAAATTGCTCTCTCATAACAAGGTTTAATAGGGCAGGCTTTATCTCATAAAAGTCAGCACTAGGAGCAGGTGGAGCAATAGGTGTGCTAAGGAAATGATTGTTGTTGGTGCTAGTAAAGTCACACCACTTAGTGTTCTCAGGAGTCGTCATTTTAACAAGACTAAAAATAGGAATAAAACTACAGCTAGAATAAGAACTATTTTTTTGTGTTTTTGATAAAGAGAAGCAAACAAGACAAAATAAAATAAACTAAGCAAAACAAAAATAAAGAAAAGAGATTGGAGGTGAGGGACTCTCCTTGCAGAAATTCTCGGCCTCCCCGGCAACGGCGCCAAAAAAGCTTGATGGAGTGTAGACACACGCTCGTTGGGAGACCCCAAGCGCAAGGTGTGAAGAGTGCAGCAACAAGTTTTCCCTGAGAAAAGAAACCAAGGTTGAATTGACCAGTAGGAGGAAGAAGCACTTCTGAAGGTTGATGCAGCTGAGATGGCAGGGCGCACTACCGGTTCAGCAGCAACGTGGAACCTACACAACACAATCAAATCACTTTGCCCCAATGAAGCAGTGAGGTTGTCAATCTCACCGGTTTTGCTGAACACAAAGAGGTTAAACGCATGGTGTGGAAAACAGTAGGAACACTATGAGAGCAGTATGAAAGCAGTAGGTGTTTTATCAATATGAGGAAAATAGACCGGGGTCCACAGTTCACTAGTGCTGTCTCTCGGTGAAAGATAAATAACATGTGTGGTGAACAAATTACAGCTGGGCAATTGACAGAAATGAAGGATGTACCGTAGTGCATATGCAAGACATAAATATTACTATGTGATTCATGCGGGCATTACAACAAAATACATAGACCGTTATCCAACTACATCTATGACTAATAATCCACCCTCCGAATATCATCCGAACAAACGTTGGGTATTTAAGTTGAAAGCAACAAATTATCACTGTAAGCAAGGTGTGTAATCTAAACAATGTATACTAGGTAAACACCATTGTTTTCTCCCTAATGGAAACAACACATCCTCCATCCGTCACGTTTCTATCACTCGAGCACAGATGAAAAGAAGGCATGAACCCACTGTCGAGCATAAATACTCCCTCTTGGAGTTACTAGCATCTACTTGGCCCGAGCATGTACTAATAACAGAAAGCATGCAAGATCATAAATAACATAAGCATGAAGATAACATGATAGATTAATAATAAGAAGACATAGCATTCAACATTCATCAGATCCCAGCAAACACAACATGTAGCATTACATAAAGATGATCTTGATCATGATAGGCAGCTCAAAAGATCTAAACATGAGGTACAAAGTGGAGAGAACAACCATCTAGCTACTGCTATGGACCTGTAGTCCAGGGATGAACTACTCACGCATCACTTCGGAGGAGGGCATGGTGGTGTAGACCCCTCCGGTGATGATTTCCCCCTCCGGCAGTGTGCCGGTGAGAGCTCTAGAACCCTCCCGATCTCGTCATGATGATGACGGCGGCCTCGGGTGTTTCTCGGGACGAAGTGGGATCCCCCTAGGGTTTACGTCTCGGGGGGTATAAATAGGCGAAAGAGAAAAGGCGGTGGAGGCCGGGGGGGCACATCACCCCATGGTGCGGCCAGGGGGCGCGCCGCCCTATGGTGTGGGCCCCACGAGGCCCCCCTCCGGGTCTCTTCGGAACTCCGTGGAACCTTTGAGAATTCTAAGACTTCTGGGCTTCGAATTTTCCAATTCTGAGAATTTTTCCAGAACAACTTTTCTGAAACTAAAAACAGTAGAAAACAGGGAACTGGCTTTGTGGCATCTTGTCAATAGGTTAGTCCGGAAAATCGACAAAAATTACATAAAGTGTATAGAAAACATGTGAGAAACAATAAGAAAACAACATAGAACATCAGAAATTAAGGATACATTTATGACATATCAATAGCGCGTTCCCCAACAGTGGTATCAGAGCTGTCTATGCGTAGGCACAAGTACAAATAGAGGAATTGGAGAATTTGGGCATTTTATATATTTTCTTGCTTCCCATTATTTCTATTTTGATCTTGACGACATTGGGTGATTAGCGGCCCGAGCCGACTGACAATGACCGCGTTCATCGAGACTAGTTTGTCATATGTACTTCGGGTACATGAAACAGCTTTTTCGGGTGACGATTTTTCGAACAATGGTCAAGGAGATATTTTGGACATCAGCCTTATATGGTTTTAGTGAAATTCACACGGAGGTCATGCTGTTGGGGATATGCCCTAGAGACAGTAATATTCAGTTATTATTTTATCTCCAAGTTCAGAATTAAGTTTATGTTATCATGCTACAACTGCTATATCACTTGAAAAGTTATTTTTTAAAGGAAAATCTTTGTAAGGGTGTAAAGACATAAACAAACAAGAGTTTCTAATATTCTCTCTAAGATTAGCTTATAATTTGTGAAATGATCATGTTTTCCTTATCATGGACTTAGTTAAATTCTAGCAAAACGTAGGAGTTTATTGTTAGGGTACCAATAGTACTGAACCGACCCAAGTATATGATCCTGCTAAAAGAGACTAAACAATTGTAATGTTTTTAGAAGAGTACATATGAAGTTGGAATTGACTATAATTTCTATACTATGAGAATATCTAATAAGCGCACAATTGAAAGTTATACTTTGGATGTCTTCAACAATCCACCATAACAGAGGATCATAACGTTAACATCTGGGTATAATCTAGAGAGTGTAAAGGAAGTGAAATCATTCAAGACTAGTACATAACTCCTTTAGACGATAGAGATATACATGCTCTAGGCCCCTCAGTATCACCGATGTCAAACAATCATCTGGTCCGACACGGTTTGATTTATCACAAGGACATCGGGGATATGGATGAGAAAACAGGACGATATCGGTAACAAAATTTATATGTGTTATGGTCAAAGAGTTTGATAAGATTAGAGGACATAGTCTCAGATCGTGATATTGTTGGTATCATGAAGTTAAGGGAATAAGTGAAATGAGTAACTTTTAAGGTTCCCTCGTTCTTCGTGACCACACAAGAGCCATCATGGACGTCCACGGTCCTGTTGTTGGTTATTGTTTAGTGAGTTCCAGAACATGTATGTGTGTTATGAGCCTTTACGGGTCACATGCCTAAGTTGTTCCAACATTTAATTGAGATAATAAAGGTGTTGCTAATGGATTTATGAATGTTAGATGTCGATATGATGTCACAGAAACAGTCCAATGTCAATCGGAGGGGTTTCAGGGAAGTTACTATAAGAGAGAAATAGTGCCGGTGATAGGAAAGTTTTATATGGGAGAAAACAGTGGACATGAGATGTTTTGGGATGTTAGAAATATTTTTAGAACATCATTATATATGGTCTATGATTTTATTTATGAAAGTCACGGGATTCCAGAAGAGTTTCAGGGAAAAACCGAGAAGGGGGGTGGCGGAAGGGGGCGAAAATGACCCCATGGTTGCACCCTATTTTAGGGGGTTGCCAGGTGGGCCCCAGGGCACCACACTGGGTGCACCTCTCCCCGAATAGTTCCTCTTTATTTGGTTTTAAAAGTAAAATACCAAAGGAAAAAAGGGAAGGAGGGGGGGTCTAATCTGAAATACCCCAGGAGGGGGAGTCTAATCTTAATTACCTCAACAAAATCTCCCCCTTCCTACACCTATAAAAGGCCCCAAGACATTGAGACTGTCATAGTACAACCCAACATAGGCTATACTATTGCGTATAGTATTGACCCCTGGACCATTCACCAGCACACACAACATAGATAGTAATCAAAAGAAACAAATGTATTGAATACTATCGGATATCCAGAGTAAAGTACTTTATTGCAACTTGCATAGCAAAGTGCTAGCTAAAATAATTATTCCAAATCACAGCAAATCAGCGGTAGACCTCCATCTTCTTGTCTGCACGCCACAGGCGAACAAAGGTTGATGTGAAGTCTCGAAAACCTATGAGTACTAATCCATATCCGAAAAACCTGCACGTTGGAATATGCACCCCCCAAAAGGAGGTCAGATCATTCTGAGCAATGGTGGCAAGTGACACTATGGTGGTATAAGAAATGGCAAGTTACTAATCTACATGCATATTTGGCTGGTGGAGTTTCAAGGCTAATTTGCATAAAGGCATTTTATCCTATCTTTTAATAGTAAGTAATTTGCACATAATTGGACACTTTGGTTGACAACAAAGTTCTCCTACCCTTTGGATTAGCATACTGAAACACCATCAGGCGCTTATCCAATAACCCATAGTCAAAATTCTAACAGTTGAGAAATCAAGGTGAACGAGATATGTAATGTTTCCCATCTAGTTGTTGATTTGTCTCTGGAACACGGCTAAGATCTTAGTTTTAACCCTCGCGAGGTTTGTGCCCTTTACCCGTATTGCCTAATCGACTCAAAACACCATGATAACATGGAAGGAAAGAAGATTAAGCCAGAATTCATAAGAAGTAGATTCCCAAACCCCCACGAGTCGGACCATCCTACCACTATTATACATCTCTGAACACGATGGGTTCGAGTCACCACAACCTAAAAAATTCTGTCTAGCCCATACTAATATGAAACACGAATGCAAACAAGAAACAATTACACAATGAAACCAGACATAATCTCATGATACTGGGCGGCGGTCCCCACCAAAATTTGTACTCTGATAACATGCTAGCAATCCGTCTAGTGGTTAATTAATTATCATGTTGTTTTCATAAGCAATTAAAATAAAAAATTTCATCATAATATGATAATATTCCCGACCACGAATAACTACGAGCATGGCTAAGTAATCTACAAGTACGATGTTTGCCTAGCATATGGATTGCTATTCTCTAAGGGAAACATATGATCACTCCACTTGGGTGTTAGTGGAGAAATCTAGCATAGCGATAACACACAACTCCTATCATGCATAGCTACAATAAAACTCTAATGCATTTAGGAAAATAGTAGAATCATGTATGTCACTTGGCTTGGCAACAGGTGTAGTCTCTCACACAGTCCTCACAACCACACATGTTGTAGTCGTCACAATCTACATGTTGCAATAATAATACCATAAGAAACACGACATACAATATGCAACACATCTAATATTGTTCTCTAGTTGTAGATAACATGTATAATGCATGAAAACTAGTTTTGGTGCCATGGAAAACAATTAAGACGATTTAATGAGATTTAATAGGAATAATTAAGGATCCGCAAGATCTAATTCGCATGAAGCATCTAAACAAGTTGGTAATATTTTTTCCTGGATAGATCTAATCATACAAAACTATACCAAAAAGGTTTGCTGTATTTCGAGCTACGGTTATTTTATTATGATTTAATTAGTCAAGAAAGTATATTTAAAAAACTGAAAATAAATATGAGTCAAAACGTAGATTGGATTGCATAATTGGATAAATCTTGTTTTTCTCTTTCGATTGGTATATTACATGCAAATTTTTGACTTATAGATCTAAATATATGGATTTTTGAAGTTTTGATGAATTTCTGGAATTTTTAAACGAATAATATAACGGAATTGACCGGCGCTGACGCATGCGTGACGCAAGCATGACGTCAGCGCCCGGTTTGACCGGTCAGATCTGTCTTTGCACCGTCGGATCGAGATCCGACGGCCCAGATTAGATCTGGCGCGGGGGCTCACCGGAGTTGGGTCAACGGCGGCGGCGGATGTAAGAGCGTCGATGGCGGCGCGGCTACGGCGATCCTCCGGCAATAGCGAGTGCATCGGCGAGCTCCCCTCGTCTCCGTGGTCCTCGGGGTGGTGGCGGCGTGGCTTCCCGAAGCGTAGAACGGAGGTGGCGAGCTCCTCCCATCGTCGAGCTCCAATGGCAGCGGCAGTGCAAATGTTTTCGAGGCTGGGGTTCATCTAGAGGTGGGTGCGGACGTCGAGGCCCTCCCAGGGGTATTTAAGGGGGGCTGGCTTGGGGGAGGGGTCAAATGGAGGCGGGGCCGGTGCGGATTCCGCGACGGCAGCGAGTTGGAGTCGTGCTCGGGGCGGACTCCGGCGTGGTGACGTCAGCGGTGACGTTGCTGGCAGGGCGCGCGTTAGCGGCTGCGAACTCTTTTTTTTCCTTCCCCGCGGTGAAACGGTAGCAATCATATCAGCCCTTTAAGCACAGCGTGCACGTGCGCTGGCTGGTCTGGGCTGGGCCGAGTCGGCTCTTTTTTTTATTCATTTCTATTTTGTTTATAATTTTTGAAATACAAATCCAAAGTGAATGAAATAAATTTCTAAATTTTTTTTATTTAAAAACCTATCACCTTAGGTTATTTTGAAGTAAATTTTTGACAAAATAAAATATCAAAATAATTTTGCATTATAATGCCTTATAGAAGAATTGGTTTCTTTTAAAACATGCTTTTTTTATTTAGGAGTGAAATGCAACAAACAAATGCAAATTTTGAAAACATGTCATGCTACGCATATGCTCTAAATGCAAAATATTCCAAATGTAAGATTTAAGATGTTACATACTAACCCCCTTAAGATGAAGCTTGCCCTCGAGCTTCAGAAAGGCTAGCAAATATGTGTGGGTGGTCTTCTCGAAGTTCGTCCTCTCGTTCCCAAGTAGCCTCCTCTTCAGTGTGACGACTCCACTGAACTTTGCAGAATTTGATCGTCTTGGTCCGTGTCATTATCTCTGTTGAATCCAGAATCCTAATCGGCTTCTCCTTGTACGTTAGATCACTTTCCAACTGAACCTCTGCTATGTGTTGTTGGGAACCCCAAGAGGAGGGTGTGATGAGCACATTGGTAGGAGTTTTCCCCTTTGTTAAGAACCAGGGTTATCAATCCAGTATGAGAAAGAGAATCTTCGGAAGGTTGATGCCACTGACGGTGGTGCTGGCGCTTCACCGGTGTCAGCAACAACGTGGAACCTGCACACAACACAACCAAAATACTTTGCCCCAACGGTACAGTGAGGTTGTCAACCTCACCGGTCTTGCTGAAAAAAAAGATTAGACGTATAGTATGGAAAACAGTGTATGCTTGCAGTAAGTAAAGAGAGCAGAAAAATGTTGTGGTTTGTTTAACAGTGTGGAAAAATGGACCGGGGTTCATAGTTTCACTAGTGGTGTCTCTCCATAAAAGATAGCATGATGGGTGAACAAATTACAGCTGGGCAATCGACAAATAGAGGTTGCACCGTAGTGCACAATATAACATGAAGATTAGTATGGTATTTAGTACGGGCATTACAACAAGATACATAGACCGACATCCATCTGCATCTATCACTAATAATCCACCCTCAGGTTATCATCCGAACCCCCTTAGGTATTAAGTTGCAAGCAACAGATAATTGCATTAAACAAAGTGTGTAATGTAAGCAATTATTATGCAGGCGGGCACTCTCACCGCTGTTTTCTCCCTAATGGTAACAACACATCCTCCCCCTTCACGTTTCTGTCACTCGAGCAAGGCAACAAGGAGGCATGAACCCACTATCAAGCATAAATACTCCCTCTTGGAGTCACTAGCAACTACTTGGCCAGATCAACCACTAGCAACGGAAAGCATGCAAGATCACAAATAACATATGCAATAAAGACTATAATCAACTTGGCATAAGGTCAATATTCATCGGATCCCAGCAAACACATCATATAGAATTACATTAGATCAATCTCAATCGTGATAGCCAGCTCACGAGATCTAAACATGGAGGCATATGAGGAGGAGACAACCATCTAGCTACAACTACGAACCCGTAGTATAGGGATGAAATACTCGCGCATCACTCCGGAGGCAGGCATGGTGATGTAGAAGCCTCCGGTGATGATTTCGTCTCCGGCATGGTGCCGAAAACAGCTTCAGAACCCCCTTGATCTGGGGTTGTCGGTGACGGCGGCTGCGGAACTTTTTCGGGGATTTGATCAAGTGTCTAGGCTTTTCCATCCGAGGGGCTTAAATAGGCGAAAGGGCAAAGGCGGTGGAGGCCAAGGGGCCCCACACCCATAGGTGGCGCGGCCAGGGGACCCGCGCCACCCTATGGTGTGGCCCCCATCTTGCCCGTCTTCGACTCCTCTTCGGTGTTCTGGATGCTTCCGGGGAAAATAGGAACTTCGGGCTTTGTGGGGTCCAATTCCGAGAATGTTTGCAGAACAACTTTTCTGAAACCAAAAACATCAAAAAACAGGGAACTGACACTTGGCATCTTGTTAATAGGTTAGTCCCGGAAAACGTATAAAAAAGTTATAAATAAGGGAGAAAACAAGTAGCAATTGGCAAAATATGATCATGGAGCATCAGAAATTATAGATATGTTGGAGACGTATCAAGCATCCCCAAGCTTAGTACCTACTCGTCCTCGAGTAGGTAAATGATAAAACAATAATTTCTGAGGTGACATGCTACTAACATAAACTTGATCAATCTAATGTAAAACCATATGCACGCTAAGATCATAAAAATTTAAACACAGACATGATAAATAAAACTTTAATAATAAAGCATAGAAATTACATTGCATCACGAAGAGTAACTCAAATAAAGGATCATGAATAATAATTCAAAGAAAGGTAAACGTTTGTTTCAGGTATAGAGAAAGCATGGCAAAGTGATATTTCGATAGTCCTTAAGAGTGGGGGAAAACATAAATGCCTAGACACCTTCAAAGTTCATGAGCAAGACTAGAACAAATAATTTAGGAACAAATAATATCACATCATGAAGTAATTATTGATGCTTATGGCATAAATGCACACAGAACTCAGAATGGCAAAAATTCTCTCTCAACTGTGCATAAAGTTAGAAGATGGAGACTCAACATAACAGTAAAAGAAAGGCCCTTCGCAGAGGGAAGCAGGGATCACTCATGTGCTAGAGCTTTTATTTTATTAAATAGAGGTATTAAAAGTTTGACACTCCTCCCATCCATCTTTCACAAACCATGGCTAACCGAATCCTCCGGTGCCTGCCAACAATCACATACCATGGAGGAGTGTCTATATTTTGGGACATGTATGCTAATGTCAACGAATGGTAAACAGAAAATACAGTATGTCATAAGCCAACTGGATTAACAAGAGTGGCTCCCATGGTGAAGGACGCAACTGGTGTAGAAGGTCATCCCAATTTCTCTTTTTTTACACTATTATGCTTCGACTGATAAATCAGGGGCAAAAATAGTGAAGAGAATTTGTTTGTATTAATTTGGGGCTGGGCACCCCGCTGCCAGCTCTTCTATCATTTGGATAAGCGGATGAAGCCACTAGTCCAGGGTGTGAAATCCAATCAACAAGTGAGATAAAGATTCTCTATTTACGTCCTCATGAGCAAAAATAGGAACATAAAGCTGGAGTAATTTTGAAGGTTTTAAAGGTAACACATGAGAAATTTACTTTGGAATGGCAGTTAAATACCACATGTAGCTAGGTATGGTGGACACAACGGGAAAAACTTTGGTTTAAGGGAGTTTGGATGCATGAGTAGAGCTCATACTCAGTACAGGTGGAGGCTAGCAAAAGACTGGGAGCGAAAAATCAAGAGAGCATAAGAGCCATAATCATGCATAGCGACATAAGTATCATTAATTGAAACATAAGCAGTATCACAAGTTCAAAAACTAAGTGGTCATGGAGGCTATTCGTGACTGGTTTGTAGTCATGAACATGGTGTGAGCATGCGCCAAGTCAACCAAATAAAACATTCGAAGGAGAATACCATATATTGATGCTTTACTATGACAAGAACAACTCATGAATCTTTCAAGAAATATTAAACACTCTCAGCTATTCGAGGCTAATCATGATACTCAATAACCATAAGTCTTTAAAACTAAAATAACATTTAGCATGGCATGAAAAATTCCTAGCCAAAGTCTATACAAGCTTCTACTAGTACTGTTATAAATTCTACATCAAGCAGCAGTTTTCTTTCTCCCAACAAGCACCATACAAAACATGCTTAAAAAAAAATATTTATGATACAACAAGAAAACATGAGAGTACTCAAATAATACTACTAAAAGTAACATCTCTAATAAGAGATGCATGCAAAACAGGAGCTGAATAAATGCAACAGCCAGACAGAGACTAAGAATACAACGTATTCTCATGAAAAAGCGGAGCGTGTTACTATCCAATAAAAGAATTCTGGGGTCCAACCAATCTTATTATGAAAGTAAAAACAAAATGAAAGCAAAAGCAAAAGCAAACTGAAAACAAAAATAAGATACGCTCCAAGTAAAGCACATAAGATGCGACCGAATAAAAATATAGTTTCACTAGAAGTGACCTGATAATTTGTTGATGAAGAAGGGGATGCCTTGGGAATCCCCAATCTTAGACGCTTGAGTATTCTTGGAATTTGCTTGGATGTACCACCGGGGCATCCCCAAGCGTAGGATTTTCACTCTTCTTGATCACATCATATCATCCTCTTCTCTTGACCCTTGAAAACTTCCTTCACATCAAAATTCTCACAATCTTCATTAACAACGTTAGTGCAATTGAAATAATAAATTCACATGGTTCAGTTTCAACACAAGTATAACACTCAAAAACACATTAGATATTTTCACAACTTCTTTCAAAACTCTTTTTCTCAAAAGAACACCAAAAGAAAGAAATTAAGATGCAAATGTGATAAATGGCAGAAATCTGTCAAAAACAGAACAACAGGTAAAGATCGATTTTTTTCAAAACTCTTATGTTGCTCAAATCAAAAATTTGTCTTCTAAGAAAAATTGCGTATATAACTCAGGTTATTTTGAATTTTCTGTGATTTTAACGGAATTAACAGTGGACAGCAGAAATGTGTTTCCTACGTAGAAATCCGAAATATAGGCTCAACTTTCCACTAGAGGCTTTACTTGGCTCAACAAAAACTCAAAATAAAAGATACAGCGGGGTTGCTAAGGAAATATAAAACACCCAGGTGCAAAGCACACCAAATAAAACGGGTTGAAAACAGCGAAATAAAACAGATTGTCTCCCGATAGCGTTTTTCTGTAACGCCTTTCAGCTAGGCATAGAAAGCAACTCAAGGAAAGAAAAAGAGAGCATCAAGAAGCAAGTATAAAACAAATTTAAGTCTAACCCACTTTCTATGCATAGGAACCTTGTAAATAAATAAATTAAAGAAGCTCAAACTAGAAATCATGGCAAGGTAGAACAAGAGCAACTTCAAAACTTTCAACAAAAAGAGAGATGTATTAGTAACATGAAATTCCTACAACCATATTTTCCTCTCTCGTAATAATTTTCAGTAGTATCATGAACAAACTCAACAACATAATTATCACATAAAGCATGTTTGTCATGGTCTAAAAGCACACAATTCATATCAAGCTCAAAAATAGTGGGATCAAAATTTAAAATCAGCTTTTTTTCCACTTTTAGCAATAGTAAAACAAGATAATTGGTCACTCTTAAAAGGTATAAGACACATTATAGCAATCCTATTTTCATTAGCATTATTATTTATAACATAAAGTAACATTGTACCATCATCAAGAGAATTATCATAAGATTTATCCAAGTAGGATGGATTATCATAAATAACAGTAACAATATCATTCTCACAAGTTTCATTCATAGTAGTATCAAGATCACAAGTATAGCGAGTATCAATTTCATCAAATAATGTATGAGTTAAAGAGTTACTATCATTGGGAGGTTGACATGGGTAGCTCCATTCTTCCTCCTCTTGATCATCACTCTCCTCCTCTTTTTCATCCAATGAGCTTCCAGATTCAGCAATTTCTTCTGCCATAGGCTCCTGCAAGGCATTAGTCTCTTCCTTAGGTTGAGAGCATTTATTAAGATATTCCATTATGTAGTAATTATTATCCTTGTAATTATCAAAGCAATATTCAAGTATATCATAAATCTCGTATTTATAAGGTGCATCGTCAATACTTTCAAGCAAATAGGCAATTTCGAATGCACCCTTCCAAGCAATAAATTCTTCAATTTGTTCCACATCATATAATTCATAATTTCCCTTAACATAAGAAGATATGGTAACATCATCATTATACTCACATTGAAAAGGGAGGTGTTTATACCTCCTACAACAGCAGGATTTATCAAAGAAGTAAGTAACATTATAAGTAGAGCATAAGTTTTTAGCACAGTCATGCAATTTATTAATTTGCTCCCATAAGTGTATCCCTTTTTGTGACAAGCGGTGTTCCTTATAATATTTTTGTTGTTCATCTATGAACCCACCTTTCCTAAAAGATCTAGTTTCAAAGACATCAAACATTGATAGCAAGCATGATATAGCAAAAATAACAACTAGAATAAGAACTGTTTTTTTGTGTGTTTTTTATAAAGAGAAGGAAAACAAGACAAAAATAAAAACAAGACAATAAAAAAAAAATAGGTTGAGAGTGAGAGACTCCCCTTGCCAGAAGACTTCCTTCTCCCCGGCAACGGAGCCAGAAAAAATCCTTGCTATGTGTTGTTGGGAACCCCAAGAGGAGGGTGTGATGAGCACAGCGGTAGGAGTTTTCCCCTTAGTTAAGAACCAGGGTTATCAATCCAGTAGGAGAAAGAGAATATTCGGAAGGTTGATGCCACTGATGATGGTGCTGGCGCTTCACCGGTGTCAGCAACAACGTGGAACCTGCACACAACACAATCAAAATACTTTGCCCCAACAGTACAGTGAGGTTGTCAATCTCACTGGTCTTGCTGAAAACAAACATTAGACGTATAGTGTTGAAAAATAGTGTATGCTTGCAGGAAGTAAAGAAAGCAGCAAATTGTTGTGGGTTGTTTAACAGTGTGGAAAAATGGACCGGGGTTCGTAGTTTCACTAGTGGTGTCTCTCCATAAAAGATAGCATGCTGGGTGAACAAATTACAACTAGGCAATTGACAAATAAGGGTTGCACCGTAGTGCACAATATGACATGGATATTATTATGTTATTTAGTGCGGGCATTACAACAAGATACATAGACCGACATCCATTTGCATCTATGACTAATAATCGACCCTCGGGTTATCATCCGAACCCCCTCAGGTATTAAGTTGCAAGCAACATATAATTGCACTAAACAAAGTGTGTAATGTAAGCAATGATTATGCACGCGGGCACTCTCACCGCTGTTTTCTCCCTAATGGAAACATCACATCCTCCCCCTTCATGTTTCTGTCACTCGAGCAAGGCAACAAGGAGGCATGAACCCACTATCGAGCATAAATACTCCCTCTTGGAGTCACTAACAATTACTTGGTCAGAATAACCACTAGCAACGGAGATCATGCAAGATCACAAATAACACATGCAAATAAAGACTATAATCAACTTGGCATAAGGTCAATATTCATCGGATCCCAACAAATACAGCACAGAGAATTACATAAGATCAATCTCGATCATGATAGGCAGCTCACGAGATCTAAACATGTAGGCAAATGAGGAGAAGAAAACCATCTAGCTACAGCTACGAACCCGTAGTCCAAGGATGAACTACTCACGCATCACTCCGGAGGCAGGCATGGTGATGAAGAGGCCTCCAGTGACGATCTCCTCTCCGGCAGGGTGCCGAAAACTGCTTCAGAACCCCCCTTATCTGGGGTTGACGGTGACGACGGTTGTGGAACTTTTTCGGGGATTTTGATCAGGTGCCTAGGTTTTTCCATCCGGGGGGCTTAAATACGCGAAAGGGCGAAGGCGTTGGCGCTCCAGGGGGCCCACACCCCTAGCTGGCGCGGCCAGGGGGGCGCGCCACCCTATGGTGTGGCCCCCCTGCTGCCCCTCTCCGGCTCCTCTTTGGTCTTCTGGATGCTTCCGGGGAAAATAGGACTTCCGGGCTTCGAATTTTCCAATTCCGAGAATATTTCCAGGACAACTTTTCTGAAACTAAAAAACAACAGAAAACGGGGAACTGGCTATATGGCATCTTTTTAATAGGTTAGTCTGGAAAATCAATAAAAATGACATAAAGAAGGGAGAAAACATGTAGCAATTGTCAAAATATGATCATGGAGCATCAGAAATTAGGGACACGTTTATGACGTATCAAGCATCCCCAAGCTTAGTTCCTACTCGTCCTCGAGTAGGTAAACGATAAAACAGTAATTTCTAAGGTGACATGCTACTAACACAAACTTGATCAAACTAATGTAAAAGCATATGCACGCTGAGATCATAAGACTTTAAACAAGGCATGATAAATAAAACTTTAATAATAAAGCATAGCAATTACTTAAGAGTAGGGCAAAGTGATATTTCGATAGTCCTTAAGAGTAGGGCAAAACATAAATGCCAATACCCCTTCAAAGTTTAAGAGGAAGACTAGAACAGATAATTCAAGAACAAATGATATCACATCATGAAGTAATTATTGATGCTTATGGGACAAATGCACATAAAACTCAGAATGGCAAAAATGCTCTCTCAACTATGCATAAAGTTAGAAGATGGAGACTCAACATAAAAGTAAAAGAAAGGTCCTTCGTAGAGGGAAGCAGGGATCACTCAAGTGCTAGAGCTTTTATTATTAAACAGAGGTATTAAAAGTTTGACACTCATCCCATCCATCTTTCACAAACCATGGCTAACTGAATCCTCGGGTGCCTGCCAACAATCACATACCGTGGAGGAGTGTCTATATTTTGGGAGATGTATGATAATGTCAACGAATGGTAAACAGAAAATATAGTACGTCACAAGTCAACTAGATTCACAAGAGAGGATCCCATGGTGAAGGACGCAGCTGGTGTAGAAGGTCATCCCTCTTTCTCTTTTGTTTACACAATTATGCTTTGACTGATAAATCAGGGGCAAAAATAGTGAAGAGAATTTGTATGCATTAATTTGGGGCTGGGCACCCCGCTGCCAGCTCTTTTATCATTTGGATAAGCGGATGAAGCCAATAGTCCAGGGTGTGAAATCCAATCAACAAGTGAGATAAATATTCTCTATTTACGTCCTCATGAGCAAAAACAGGAACATAAAGCAGGAGTAATTTTGAAGGTTTTAAAGGTAACACATGAGCAATTTACTTTGGAATGGAAGTTAAATACCACATGTAGGTAGGTATGGTGGACACAATGGGAAAAACTTTGGTTTAAGGGAGTTTGGATGCACGAGTAGAGCTCATACTCAGTACAGGTGGAGGCTAGCAAAAGACTGGGAGCGACAAATCAAGAGAGCATAAGAGCCATAATCATGCATAGCGACATAAGCATCATTAATTAAAACATAAGCAGTATCACAAGTTCAAAAACTAAGTGGTCATGGAGGCTATTAGTGACTGGTTTGTATTCATAAACATGGTGTGA
This sequence comes from Alopecurus myosuroides, assembly GCA_028641055.1. Lineage (NCBI taxonomy): Eukaryota > Viridiplantae > Streptophyta > Magnoliopsida > Poales > Poaceae > Alopecurus > Alopecurus myosuroides. The sequence goes on from CM054058.1 coordinate 354,791,937, forward strand.
TCATGCGCCAAGTCAACCAAATAAAACATTCGAAAGAGAATATCATATATTGATGCTTTACTATGATAAGAACAACTCAAGAATCTTTCAATACATATTAAACACTCTCAGATATTTGAGGCTAATAATGCTACTAAATAAACACAAGGCTTTAAAACAAAAATAACATTTAGCATTGCATGAAAAAGTCCTAGCCACAGTCTATACAAGCTTCTACTAGTATTGTTATAAATTCTACTTGAAGCAGCAGTTTTCTTTCGTTTCTCCCAACAAGCACCATACAAAACACGATTTAACAAAAATACTCTTTATGATACAACAAACAAACATGAGAGTACTCAAATAATACTACTAAAACTAATAGCTCTAATAAGAGATGCATGCAAATCAGGAACTGAATAAATGCAGCAGATAAACATAGACTAAAAATACAACGTATTCTCATGAAAAAGCGGAGCGTGTCACTCTTCAATAAAAGAATGTTGGGGTCCAACCAGGATTATTATGAAAGTAAAAACAAACTTAAATAAAAATAAAGGTCAAACTGAAAACAAAAATAAAATACGCTCCAAGTAAAGCACATGAGATGCGACCGAATAAAAATATAGTTTCACTAGAAGTGACCTGATAATTTGGGGATGCCTTGGGCATACCCAAGCTTAGACGCTTGAGTATTCTTGGAATTTGCTTAGATGTACAACCAGGGAATCCCCAAGATTAGGCTTTTCACTCTTCTTGATTACATCATATCATCCTCTTCTCTTGACCCTTGAAAACTTCCTTCACATCAAAATTCTCACAATCTTCATTAGCAACGTTAGTGCAATTGAAATTATAAATCCACATGGTTCAGTTTCAACACAATTCTAACACTCAAAAACACATTAGATACTGTCACAACTTCTTTCAAAACTATTTTTCTCAAAAGAACACCAAAAGAAAGAGATTAAGATGCAAATGCGATAAATGGCAGAAATCTGTCAAAAACAGAACAACAGGTAAAGATAGATTTTTAAAAAAATCTTATGTTGCTCAAATAAAAATTTGGTATTCTAAGAAAAGTTTCATATATAACTCAGGATTAAGCACAAAAAATCTCAGGCCAATTTGAAATTTCTGTGAATTTTAACGGAATTTACAATAGACAACAGAAATTTGTTTCCTGCGTAGAAATCCGAAATATAGGCTCAACTTTCCACTAGTGGCTTTACTTGGCTAAAAAAAACTCAAAAGAAAAGATACAACGGGGTTTCTAAGGAAATATACAAAACCCAGGTGCAAGAACACCAAAGAAACCAAAGGAAAACTGAAAGAAAACAGAGAAATAAAACGGGTTGTCTCCTGGTAGCGCTTTTCTTTAAAGCCTTTCAACTAGGCATAGAAAAATCAACTCAAGTGTTTTCAAGTAAAGAAGCATCAACATCATATTTTTCTCTAATAATAGAGTCAAAGGGTAGCTTCATATTCTTCCTAGGAAAGTGTTCCAAACCTTTCTTGAGGGTAAGTTGATATTTAATACTCCCCTCTTTCATATCAATAATAGCACCAACAGTTCTAAAAAAAGGTCTTCCCAAAACAATAGGACAAGAAGCATAGCATTCAATGTTCATAACAACAAAATCAACAGGGGCAAGGTTATTATTAACCATAATAAGAACATATCAATTCTACCAAGAGGTTTCTTCTTAGCATTATCAGTAAGATGAACATCCAAATAACAATGTTCCAACGGTGGCAAATCAAGCATATCATAGAGCTTTTGAGGCATAATAGAGATACTAGAACCAAGATCACACAAAGCATTGCAATCAAAATCATTTACCTTTATCTTAATGATAGTATCCCAACCATCATATAATTTTATAGGGATAGATGTCTCAATTTTCAACTTTTCTTCCCTAACTTTCATGAGAGCATTGGTAATATGTTTAGTAAAGGCCATATTCATGGCACTAGCATTGGGACTTCTAGCAAGATTTTGTAGAAACATAATAACTTCAGATATGTTGCAATCATCAAAATCAATATTATTATCATCAAAAGTAATGGAACCATTATCTCCCACACTTCTAAATATTTCAGCACTTTTATCAGAAGTAGTTTCATCAGTTTTAGGCAGTTTAGCACGTTTCACCAAAGGAGTAGGGACTTTATTAACACCAACTACTTTACCGTTGATAGTAGGAGGTTTGCTAGCACTTGGAACTTCAGTTTTACTAGTTGTTATGATAGTACAAACTCTAGCAATATTATTCTTTTTAGCCAGTTCATCTTCTCTTTTCCACCTAGCACGTAATTCAGCCATCAACCTAACATTATCATCTATTTGAACTTGGATGACATTAGTTATAGCAAAATGATTATCCTCAATGGTTTCAGTTTTAGCAGCCATTTTATTTATCAAAGAAAATTGTGCCTCTGATAGGCCCGAAATACTAATCTCAGCACTAGAGATTTTACCTTACAAACCATAGATTTCTCTATTCAAATTTCCAATTTATTGACTAATGGTTTTCAACATAGCATATTGTTCTTCCATAGTTTTAGTAAACAACTTATTTTGTTCATATTGCATTTGCATAAAGTTCTTAGTTGCTTTTTCAACTTCTACAATTCTTTCCTCACTAGGCATTACAGATCTACCATAAGAATAACCACTACCACTATTAGGAGGATAGGTATTGTAACTGTTTCCACCAAAATCATTTCTATAAGCATTGTTGTTAAAATTATTATTTCTAATAAAGTTCACATCAACATGCTCTTCTTGAGCAACCAAAGAGGCTAAAGGAACATAACTTGGATCAACTTGAGCTTTACCATTAACAAGCATAGACATAATAACATCAAGCCTTTCACTTAAAGAGGAGGTTTCCTCAATAGAATTTACCTTCTTACCTTGTGGAGCTCTCTCAGTGTGCCACTCTGAATAATTTATCATCATATCATCAAGAAGCTTTGTTGCATTGCCCAAAGTGATGGGCATAAAGGTCCCTCCAGCAGTTGAATCCAATAGGTTCCTTGAGGAGAAATTCAGTCCCGCATAAAAGGTTTGTATAATCATCCAAGTAGTCAGTCCATGAGTGGGACAATTCTTCACCATAGATTTCATTATTTCCCAAGATTTAGCAACATGTTCATTATCAAATTGTTTAAAATTCATTATGTCACTTCTCAGGGATATAATCTTAGCAGGAGGATAATATTTTCCAATGAAAGCATCTTTACACTTAGTCCATGAATCAATATTATTTCTAGGCAAAGATAACAACCATTCTTTAGCTCTTCCTCTCAAAGAGAAAGGAAATAATTGCAGTTTAATAATATATCCATCCACATCTTTGTATTTTTGCATCTCACATAGTTCAACAAAATCATTAAGGTGAGCAGCAACAGCATCACTACTAATACCAGAAAATTGTTCTTTCATCACAAGATTTAATAAACCATGCTTAATCTCATAGAAAGCAGCAATAGGAGCAGGTGGAGCAATAGGTGTGCAAATAAAATCATTGTTGTCTGTGCTAGTGAAGTCACACAACTTGGTATTCTCAGAGGAACTCATTTTAGCAGAATAAAAGCAAGCAAATAAATAACAGTTATGAAGTAAACTAATTTTTTGTGTGCTTTCAGTATATAGAGATATAAACTATTTGTGTGTGTGTGTGTTTTTGATATAGAGAAATAAAAACAAGACAAAAATAAAAACAAGACAATAAAAAAAATAAAGAGATTGAGAGTGAGAGACTCCCCTTACCAGAAGACTTCCTTCTCCCCGGCAACGGCGCCAGAAAAAGTCCTTGATGGTGCAGATCTTGCACTCGTTGGGATACCCCAAGAGGAGGGTGTAAAGAGCACAATGGTAGAAAGTTTTCCCCTTAGTTAAGAACCAGGGTTATCAATCCAGTAGGAGAAAGAGAATCTTCGGAAGGTTGATGCCACTGACGGTGGTGCTGGCGCTTCACCGGTGTCAGCAACAACGTGGAACATGCACACAACACAATAAAAATACTTTGCCCCAATGGTACAGTGAGGTTTTCAATCTTACCGGTCTTGCTGAAAACAAAGATTAGACGTATAGTGTGGAAAAATAGTGTACGCTTGCAGAAAGTAAAGAAAGAAGGAAATAGTTGTGGGTTGTTTAACAGTGTGGAAAAATGGATCGGGATTCGTAGTTTCACTAGTGGTGTCTTCCATAAAAGATAGCATGCTGGGTGAACAAATTACAGTTGGGCAATTGACAAATAAAGGTTGCACCGTAGTGCACAATATGACATGAAGATTACTATGTTATTTAGTGCGGGCATTACAACAAGATACATAGGCCGACATCCATCTGCATCTATGACTAATAATCCACCCTCAGGTTATCATCCGAACCCCCTCAGGTATTAAGTTGCAAGCAACAGATAATTGCATTAAACAAAGTGTGTAATGTAAGCAATTATTATGCACGCGGCACTCTCACCGCTGTTTTCTCCCTAATGGCAACAGCACATCCTCCCCCTTCACGTTTCTGTCACTCGAGCAAGGCAACAAGGAGGCATGAACCCACTATCCAGCATAAATACGCCCTCTTGGAGTCACTAGCAACTACTTGGCCAGAGCAACCACTAGCAACGGAAAGCATGCAAGATCACAAATAACATATGCAATAAAGACTATAATCAACTTGGCATAAGGTCAATATTCATCGGATCCCAGCAAACACAACATATAGCTCACGAGATCTAAACATGGAGGCATATGAGGAGAAGAAAACCATCTAGCTACAGCTACGAACCCATAGTCCAGGGATGAACTACTCACGCATCACTCTGGAGGCAGGCATGGTGATGTAGAAGCCTCCGGTGATGATTTCCTCTCTGACAGGGTGCCGGAAAGAGCTTCAGAACCCCCCTGATCTGGGGTTGACGGTGATGGCGGTTGCGGAACTTTTTCGGGGATTTTGATCAGGTGCCTAGGGGTTTCCATCCGGAGGCTTAAATAGGCGAAAGGGAAAATGCGGTGGAGGCCAGGAGGCCCCACACCCGTAGGTGGCGCGACCAGGGGACCCGCGCCACCCGATGGTATGGCCCCCCTGTTTGCCCGTCTTCGACTCCTCTTCGGTGTTCTGGATGCTTCTGGGAAAAATAGGAACTTCGGGCTTTGTGGGGTCCAATTCCGAGAATGTTTGCAGAACAACTTTTTTGAAACCAAAAACAGCAGAAAACAGGGAACTGGCACTTGACATCTTGTTAATAGGCTAGTCCCAGAAAACGTATAAAAATGCTATAAATAAGGGAGAAAACAAGAAGCAATTGGCAAAATATGATCATGGAGCATCAGAAATTATAGATACGTTGGAGACGTATCAACCTCCTCTAGCGGAATGGTATCCCTCAACGGTATATCTGCCATTTCTGGGTGACATTTCTTCAATTGAGACACGTGTTCCCTTGTCATCCACCGCACCCACCAAGGCAATAACTTCCTGACATAAATGACAGGAGATATAATCATCACGCATATTCCGGCGTAGGACCCGAGGGGTCATGCGGGCGTGGTAACGACACGCGGGGGAGACACAATCAATGTGTGACGTGTGGCGCACATCCAACGGACGTGACTGGGTGCATGTATATCCTCACTAGGGCTATAAATAGTCACCACTTTCCCTTTCTTCCTCCTCACCCTACTCTCTACACTTCCTGCGCACAACACCCACCAAATATCACTGAGAAGAAAGCTCCGCTCTGACGACCAAGAAATAGCGGCGCTCCGGAGAACTTCCTTCCTCAATGGCTTCCAGCGGATCCTCTGCGTGCGGAGGAAACGAGACGGCAACGACGAAGGGCGTCACCATGGCGGAGACGACGGCCAATCTCTCCCCCACAGCTCCTTCATCGCCTGCGGCTCCTTCACCGGGCCGCAATCTTTTCATGCTGTCGTCTGCTTCCTCATCGGTGCCGAAGAACAAGGCCGTGGTAGAAGACGATGCAACCACGAGAGCTTCCCAATCGAGAATGGAGGAAGAGCCCGCTGCGGAGGAGGAGAACCACGGTAGCGGGTATTGGATTCCTAGCACCGTCAAGAAGGACGAGATGCAATGGTACGAAGATGAGTGATTTCTTCTGCAGAAGGCGTGGCGCAGCCCATAAGGCGATGCTAAACCCATGCCCCGGGATGGCGAACGCGTCCTCCTTCTCTCTCGTCTGCAGAGAGGCTTAGGTTTTCCTCCATCCACCTTTTTTCTATTTTAGATTACTACGAAATATAACCGCATAATCTCACACCCAACAGTGTGTTGTACATTGCCGCCTTAAGTACTTAGGGATTAAGCTTAGCTTAGATTTATTTAAGTACTATTTTTACGTTAGACGTCAGCTAGATGGAGACGGCGGATTAGCCGTCTGTGGGACGATCAAACTCAACCTCCATAGGAAGAGGAATATTTGGTTCCCCAAAGTTCCTAAATATGAGTCCGTCAAGTGGTGGGACGGAACGTCCTTCTATTGTAAGGACATTCCGTTCCCGTCAAAGGAGACGGGGATTCCACTGTTTGTCAATGGAGCCGCCGTCTCGAAGGACAGCTGGAAAGAGGACGCAGTACGGACTCTTCCCGCCGATCTGGAAAAGATCAAACGGCGGATCACGAAGCTGACCATGACGGAGCCAGAATTGAGCGGAGCGGATACAGTGATCTCTTGCTTCCGGCAGCACATTCAGCCTTTGTCTTTCCATGAAGTCTGGCTGATGTGCACCTAAACTGGGTCATCGGACCCCATGCGCTGCACCGCCGAAGGAGCTATCCCAGATGGACTTGAAACAGTTCATCAACTTGCCGGTCTCCGTCCTGGGGCAGTACAACAAGGTGGTCCCCATGTTCCACGCTCGAAATCCTCCCCCCATAGTATGTACACTTTCCTTGGTGTATTTTGTCTCTGCAATTTTGGTAGTTTCTGCGTTTTAACTTGCAGCACCATTATTTGCAGTTTTCCGAGCTTTTGGATGAGCACATGTCCTCACCTGGGGACTTGGTGGCAAAGTACAAACGAAAGGATGCAGCGACTTCTGCTGTTGGGGATGCTTCCAAAGGTTCTCAGAAACGGCGGAAGATTCCCCACGACGCCCAGATCATAAATATGGAAGGGGAGAACGTCGGTTCTTCTTCATAAGTGTTTGTCTATCTTTCATCGAGTTGCTCTTTTTTCCTGTTTTTTGCAGTTTGCCGGTTTTCTCTCCTTCTAGTCTCAAGCCCATTTCTTTGAAACCAAAGAGGAAGAAAACTTCATGCCGCGTCTAAAACTCCCAGGCGTCCTCCAAGGTCCATGTTGTTGTTGAACAGGGGCCGTTCGTAGACCCAGCGAGGCACTGCAATCTAGCCAGCCGGAGGCTTCCACAGATGAAGCTTTGGAAAGGGTGGAAGATGCAGCAAAGTCCTTCGTCCACCAAGGCAAAGAGACCATGGATCTTCCAACGACCGACGCGTTCGATAGTCGAAAGGTAAAAGAGGAGTGCTTTGACGAACGGGATTATCTGCTTCCGGGTTATGAACACAGGTTTGTGCATGCCCGGTTTCCGTCTTCCATGTGAAGGGGTCGTTGCATAGAAAACAAAAACTTTTCCTACGCGAGAGACACCCGAAAGGCCAAGATCTAATCTAGGAGATGAAAGCAACGGGCATAGAGAGAGTCCTAAGAAGAACATACCCTCGAAGACACAAAGCGTTACGATATCAAATCTCGTTGTTGGCGTAGTTGTACTCACACCGATCCTGGGAGCGAGAAGATGTGCACCGCAATCTGGCGGTGCCTCCGTGATCGGTCACACGTACGGTTGATGACGACCTCCGTTCCCTCGATCCAGCGGGGTAGCGGAAGTAGAGGATCCCTCGGAACTCCAGCAGCACGACGGCGTGGTGTGGTGGAGAAAACTTCGTTCAAGGCTTCACCAAGCGCACGAACATGGGGTGGAGCAGCGGGGGGACGGAGGTGGAGATGACACCAAGTGTGTGGGGAGAGGGAGGTCCAACCCCTCTTTATATAGGAGGGGGAGACGACCACAAATTTTTGGTGCCTCCACCTCTGCCCTCATCATGTGGGTGGAGTCTCCACTCAACCCACTCATTCTCTCATCAATTCTCACTCAAAATTCCAAGGGTTTTCTTTAATAAATAAATAAAACAATTTCATTTATTTATTTTAATATTTGTTAATCCTATTAACAAACATTAACACTTTCCCCCTTGAACTTTTTTATTAATCAAACATTAACATATACCACCTTGAACTATTTCAATATTCCCTGAAACAATTCCGGTGACTATTTCAATATTCCCCGAAACAATTTCGGTGATGTCCAAATTTTTCTCCGATATTCTATATCCTCTCAAATGCGTCATCGAACCTTAAGTGTGTCACCCTACGGTTCGCGAATAACATAGACATGATCGAGACACCTCTCAGATCAATAATCAACAGCGGGATCTGGAGATCCGTGATGACTCCTATATATTCAACGATGACTCTCGTGATCGTGTGAACCATCAACGTCGTAACTATTCCCTTTGTCTCGCGATATTTTACTTGTCTGAGATCCAATCATTGGTATCAACCATACCTAGTTCGATCTCGTTACGGACAAGTACTCTTTTACTCGTTCCGTGATATGACATCCTTGTGACCTAGTCACGTGCTTCCAAGAGGTGTCGATGTGATATCACCGAGAGGGCCCAGAGTATATCTCTCCATCATTTGGACGGACAAATACCACTCTTGATCCATGAGCCTCAACTAATACTTTCCGAATAACCAACGACACCTTTGTAGCCACCCTGTTACGGTGTGACGTTTGGTGGCATCAAAGCGTCCTTCCGGTATCAGTGATTGACATGATCTCATGGTCTAAGGAATAAGTTTCTTCGTATGCAAGATATAACAATATAAACTAAATGACTTGATTGTATTTTTATCTTGATATCGGGTCTATGTTCATCACATCATTCTTCTAATGACATGACCCAGTTATTAACAACATCCAATGTTCATGATCTGGAAACCTTGATCATCTCTAAATCAACGAGCTAGTTAAAAGAGAGGCTTTACTAGGAACCATTGTTTGTTTTATAAACACACATGTATCAACGTTTCCGGTTAATACAATTCTAGCATGAGAAATAAATATTTATCATAAACAAGGAATAAGATAATAACCACTTTATTATTGCCTCTCGGGCATATTCCATTCAGTCTCCCACTTGCGCTAGAGTCAATAATCTAGTCTGTAAGCACTTAACACATATGGCGTTCCAGTGTTATTACCATGCTTAGCATGTGGTAAACATCATCAAAAAGATCTGAACTATTCAGGTCCTATTGTATTTGCATGTTCTTTGCGTCTACACGCATCACTCATTCTCGAATGAGATGGCTTTGTATATATTTGGTCAACCGGTGAAACCTTAATTCCTTAGCTTAAACCAATGTTACTAACATTGTGAAAATGTAGCTTCATAGTGTCAGCATTCTTGGAAATTCACCAAGTTCAATAAAGAACTCCTTGAGACAAAATGCTCTTATTATTTGTTGTCAACACAACGATATACTTAGCCTTTGTAGTATCCGTCACAATACTTTAATTTTGAAACTCTTTCAAATCCGGCATGGAACTTCCTTCCAGCCTATTGTGCTACCCTTCATCACATATTTTAATTGAGATAAAATTATTTGAATATATGACAAGACTATTAGTGTAACATATTACAACAAATAGTTTGTCATTACTATATAGGAAAACACATCCTTAGCATTTCTAAAATGACACAAGGATCTCTCCCACTGCTGTCTAATCATCATATGAATTATCCTGCTATAACATTTTATAACATATGACTCCTTTATAAGGTCCATCATTTGCTTCCTTTATAAGGTCCAGGTCCTTTGTTGTCAAAACAACACTTTAATTTTAAACCACAAGTTGGTCTAAGTACAAAGTTTTAGGACTTTTGTGGTTCAGTTCGAAAACTCATTCAAAGTATCTATAACACATGTAGTGTCTTCTACTTTGTCAAAATAGGAAACCCCGGAACAACTTCCAGTGCTGCGCTACTCTTGACATGGTAACAAAAATTCTCTAATCTCGTTTGAGTTTGTACTGTCCTCCCACTCACTTGTTTCGCAAGAACTACTTTCTCGAGAAATCAACTCTTTCTGACAAACAACATTTGTCTTTGGTTCGGTGATAGGAGAAATACCCAATGGATTCGTTGGGATAACCTTATAAACATGTATGTATCTTATTTTGGTTGTAAACATTTTACACATGCTATGCATACCAAAACTTAAGAAAAAGACAATTCGGGTTACTACCCAAACCATATCTTATATGGTGTTAATTTCAATGGATCATGATGGCGCTCTTTTCAGTGTAAAAGCGGTTGTCTCTAATGTATAAACTACAAAATTATAATGGAATTTTTAGTAATCTTACCATGTCAAACAAGGTTTGATTTTGTGTCTTGAACACTCCAAACTAATATGGGGTAATTCGAGTAGTATAAGTTGTAGAACAATTCTGCAACTTCTCAGATGTTTTGCTAAACTTGTAACTCAAACTTTATCTTTTATTATCCAATCATAAATACTTGATTATCTTGTTACGATGATTTTAACTTCATACTAACAATAATTTGAACCAATTCAAAAATGTCAAACTCCGTTCTCTTTAAATAGATATACTCATATATCTACTCAAATCATCGAAGGAATTTTATGAAGGAAAAATTAATCCACCACACACAACTACACATAATGGACTATATACATCAATATGTATAATCTCCACTAAATTAGTCGTCCATTCTTCTTTGGCCTATGAACGCAATTCTAGTCATCTTTTGGAAGAGGTTTCACAAGCGTTAATTTATTCAGAACAAAATGACTCCGGAAGTCCATCAACATGGAGTTCCTTCATGTTTTCCTTTCCGACATGAACTAAAATGGTGGTGTCACAATTTAAGTGAAAATCTTTTACGTCTTGCAACGTTTAGCATTTAGTTTAATAGATGTTTACTTTACCTACATGATTTATATCAACCCATCCATCAATTATGAAATATGGTCATAGTTTGGACAATATCATTTGTTCTCACAAAAGACCAGAACAAAATAACAACTTATTAAGTTCTTAAAATGAATCTTGAATGTTTGGTTCGATATGACAATGAACACAATAACACTTTATTTCTGTTCTTGTCATAATCGATTCACATCTACTACTAGTTCTTTTGTTAGGCCCTTGTATTTCTTGTATTGCGATGCTTTGTATGACAACTCATACCAACCAATGTGGTATCAAAATACCAAAAAATACGTTGTTAACTAGTAATACATATATAACTTGTATATCACGCATATACTCCTGAGCTGGACTTTTCCAGTTATCTTCTTTTTCTGCCATATATCTTTTTGTAATTCTATTTTCATTATTCCCTTTTCTTTACAGAAGAATCATTCAACATCAAACAATGCTAGTCGTACTAGCACATTTTCCTTGGCGTGTTAGTCATATACTATCACCCATTGAGTCATACGCTAAGTTTGATTGTTCTACTAATATCACCATATTAATAGGATTCTTCCAGATTCCATTCTTAGCAATCTCCAAGTAGGGTAAACGATTTGTACCCATACTTTTAATCCATTCCTATTATAAGAATTTTATGATTAAGCTACTATAGCTCGAAGGAAGGAATTTAGAGGATAATTTTTAGCGCCCAACTTCTTGGAATATTCAAACGCCTAGCGTCTTCAATCATTGCATATATTCAAATAATATAAGCATACATTGTCATGCTAAATTATACTCAGTCATGTTGCCACAAATAAGTTTCTATATATCAATATATCTTTCACTTGATTGTTTCTGAAAACAATTCTTTTCAGTTCCTAAATCACCTTGATCATCAAAACATTCTTTTGAAGATAAAGTAATACGGAAGCAACCATGACTCTGGATTCTAAGCAGGAATTATTTTCTCTCTAGATCAATCAATCATTAATCATATGGAGCTAGGTACGAAATACCGAAAATCTACAATAGGACTCAATTTTAAATTTCACTAATATGGTACCAACCTTAAATGGTATTTACCAGATCACAACAGTTATATCTCAATTAACAATCTAAGTGTAAGGTAGTTTTGTGGATGCCATTGAATACTATAATTTGTGCAGATTCAATTTGATTGGTTGTTCATGATAAATAAGTTCAAGTTAATTCAAAATTATGCCATGAACTCCCACTCAAAAACAACATCCCTCTTAGTCGTCTTTAGTGATTACACGAACCAAATTCACTACACCAAAACCGATCATCATGTGAGATGATGTAGCTTCAAAGGCGAACATCGACATGCTCATCATATCATTCATATGACTCATGCTTTACCTTCCGGTTACGTGTTCCGAGGCCATGTCTATACATGCTAGGCTCGCCAAATAGAACCGTAGTATTGCATGTGTTCCGAGGCCATGTTTGTCCATGCTAGGCTCGTCAGCACTTGTTGTATGCGAACGTTGAGTCTGTCACACCCGATCATCACGTGGTGTCTCGAAACGACGAACTTTCTTAACGGCGCATAATAAGGGAGAACACATTATTATCTTGATATTAAGTGAGAGGGATCATCTTATAATGCTACCGTCGTTATCTAAGCAAAATAAGATGCATAAAAGTATTAACATCACATGTACGGATAATGTGATATGATATGGTCCTTCTTGCACTTGATCTCCATCATGTGCATCATGGTATGATCTCCATCATTCCACCGGCGTGGCACCAAAATCCATGGCACCTCAATCTTGATTGCCCATCAATAATAAGACAACCATATGGATACCTTCCGGTATATCAATAATTTATAAAAGAGATCATCTCATAATCAAATTTGTAACATTGATCATATCACATCACATGTCCGGCAAAAACTAGTTAGAAGCCTCTAATTTATTTTTGCATATTTTACGTGGCTTAGGGCTTTCGAGGATAGAATCGTTCATACCTACGAACATCAACCACAACATTGATAAATATATTTTTAACAACCCTTCGTAGATTCGATCTTAACTATAGTTAGAGAAACGGACACCCCCTCAGCCACAAGTGAGACATGTCTCGCGTACATAGTACACGTAAAGTTTGTCTAGGGCAGCTTCATCCAACTATGCCACTAAGATCATAAAATACTCAAGGAGGCAATAACATGATCATCAACGGCCACATACACCTATGTGTTCTACCCGTACAAAACATCTACGCATAAACCTGGCTCTGATACCACTGAAGGGGTCGTTGCATAGAGAACAAAAAATTTCCTACGCGAGAGATACCCGAAAGGTCAAGATCTAATCTAGGAGATGAAAGCAACAGGCATAGAGAGAGTCTTAAGAAGAACATACCCTCGAAGACACAAAGCGTTACGAGATCAAATCTCGTTGTTGGCATAGTCGTACTCACACCAATCCCGAGAGCGAGAAGATGTGCACCGGAATCCGGCGGTGCCTCCATGATCGATCACACGTACGGTTGATGACGACCTCCGTTCCCTCGATCCAGCGGTGTAGCAGAAGTAGAGGATCCCTCGGAACTCCAGCAGCACGACGGTGTGTGGGGAGAGGGAGGTCCAACCCCTCTTTATATAGGAGGGGGAGGAAGCCACGAATTTTTGGTGCCTCCACCTCTCCCCTCATCATGTGGGTGGAGTCTCTACTCAACCCACTCATTCTCTCATCACTTCCCACTCAAAATTCTAAGGGTTTTCTTTAATAAATAAATAAAACAATTTCATTTATTTATTTTAATATGTGTTAATCCTATTAACAAACATTAACACTTACCCCTTGAACTATTTGTTAATCAAACATTAACATATACCACATTGAACTATTTCAGTATTCCCCGAAACAATTCCGGTGACTATTTCAATATTCCCCGAAACAATTTTGGTGTTGTCCAAACTTTTCTCCGATATTCCGTACCCTCTCAAATGCGTCATCGAACCTTAAGTGTGTCATCCTACGGTTTGAGGATAACATAGACATGATCGAGACACCTCTCCGATCAATAATCAACAGCTGGGTCTGGAGATCCGTGATGACTCCTATATATTCAACGATGACTCTCGTGATCGTGTGAACCATCAACGTCGTAACTATTCCCTTTGTCTCGCGATATTTTACTTGTCCGAGATCCGATCATTGGTATCAACCATACCTAGTTTGATCTCGTTACCGATAAGTACTCTTTTACTCGTTCCGTGATGTGACATCCTTGTGACCTAGTCACGTGCTTGCAAGCGGTGTCGATGTGATATCACCGAGAGGGCCTAGACTATATCTCTCCGTCATTTGGATGGAAAAATCCCACTTTTGATCCATGATCCTCAACTAATACTTTCCGAATACCCAACGTCACCTTTGTAGTCACCCTGTTACGGTGTGACGTTTGATGACATCAAAGCATCCTTCTGGTATCACTGATTGACATGATCTCATGGTCTAAGGAATAAGTTACTACGTATGCAAGATATAACAATATAAACTAAATGACTTGATCGTATTGTTATCTTGATATTGGGTCTATGTTCATCACATCATTCTTCTAATGACATGACCCCGTTATTAACAACATCCAATGTTCATGATGAGGAAACCTTGATCATCTATTAATCAACGAGATAGTTAAAAGAGAGGCTTTACTAGGAATCATTGTTTTTTTATTAAACACACATGTATCAACGTTTCCGGTTAATACAATTCTAGCATGAGAAATAAACATTTATCATAAACAAGGAATAAGATAATAACCACTTTATTATTGCCTCTCGGGCATATTCCCTTCACCATGAAGGCTCCCACTGGCTCTTACGTCTATCGGGAGGGAATGACCTTCCGCTCAAAAGAGGTAATGGAGGAAGGGTTCGCCTATTTGGAGAATCAGTTCAAAAACTACAGCAAGGACTTCCTCTACATGTTCGACGCGCGTCCACCTTATGAACACGGTAAGTACCTCCATCCAGACCCCGAGTAGTTATTTGTGCTTTGTCGGATAGATAGTCTTCCTTTTGTGTTTTCTTAGTCGTTTTCCTTTTCTCTTTGTCCTAGAAGACCACCAAGCAGATGAATGAGGAAGTGTTTGCTGCTTTGACGAAAATCAACAAAAAGATGCGAAAGCTCGTCTCCCTTGTCAAGGACAAGAATAATGAGGTTTGGCAGCTTCATGAGGAGATGAACAAGAACCAATGTAAGATTTATTTTTATTTTTTGCCTTTGCATGTTCAGCCTTTTCGGAGTTTCTAAGATTTCCGATTTTTTCCTCTGCAGCCATTCTTGTCGTGGCCCAGGATGCCTTATCCAACGCCAGCAACGACTTAGGCGTTGCGCGACTAAAATCTCCGCGTCATCAAAGAGAAGGAGAAATACGATAAAAGAGTTAAAACTCTGTTAGAAGTCTCTGCGCGAGGCGGAGAAAAATTTGGCGGATCAGAAGGCGCAATCCGCTAAGGACGCTGAAACCATCAAGGAAATCCAAGAAAAGCTTGGTAGGTCCCTTGATGACACTGCCGTTTTGGATAGCGAACTCCTAGGTAAGTTGTCCTTTTTTTGCTTCTTCATTTTTCTGCTATTCACTTTTGCTTTCCGGGCTTTTCCCCTTTCGCTATGGTTCTTTTTCAAAACAACGAGTCTTTGTCTTTCTGCGGTTGAGGAGGATAAGTCAAAAACTCGTATGGAAATTCTCCGTGCCTTTGGGGCTTTCCTCGTAGATATTCGGGCATCTGGGTAGAGATTTGCCCAGAAGTTTCTGCCGGGGAAGGAGCTGGAGCATGTCACCGACCTTCTGAGTGCGCCAGACTCCGCCATTGAAGGCCAGGATGGCCTCCTCCGTTCCGCTACTCGCGATGGAGACAAAATGTCTTTAGGCCTTCTCCTCTGCCACTAAACCACAACTCTCCCTGTTTTATAAATAAAACCCAACGGCCAAACCAATACAAAGTGATAAGGGGAATCTCTTACAAAGGAGACCACATATAAGAAAAAGAAGAACGAAGAGAACCAAACTTGCCACCGACGGTATCGAAAGAAGTCCGAATGGAGGAGACTCCACGACGACGCCCCCAAGAGGGTAACGACGTAGACATCGCCGTCGTCGAGACCGGAAGGTCAAGGGTTTTCGCCCGGGCCCTAACGCGACAAAGGTAGCCACAACAACGCCCCCAAGAGGGTAATGATACCCGCAGGCATCGCCGCTATTGGCGCCAGAGCGTAGAGTTTTCGTTCGGAAAAACCTTCAAACAAAGCCCCGCGCAGTCAGACTTCCCACTACCACCGCGAATGGTCTCCACCTCACAATCTGGGAGTTGCAGCCACCAACACCGGGAACCCCTACTGCCCGCTTCTCTCCATCCACACGACCAAAGAGCGAGGCCATCACCTACCGCCACAACGCTCGCCGTAGAGACGCATGTGCTTTCCACCTTCCAGGGCCGCCGCCCTGGCATCCGCAACTTCAAGCCGAGAGACCTGCAAGACACGAGGTCAACATGGCGGAAGGGTGGGGCCGATGATAGAACTAGACCCGCGAGGGCGATAACCGCAACCACTAAGAGTAGATCCCGTCCTTCGCCGCCCGAGGCGGTCACAGAACGGACGCAGTAGTAGGGTCGGTCAGGCCCATATCATCCCTATTAGATAGGGTCATATTAGGCCCGACCATCCCCGCCTCCGCGCTGCAGCGCCATGGTCGCAGTTGTCAACTGCAGAAATATCCTGGATGGGCGCACCGGCTAGGGCTCGTAGAACCGGGCCGAGTAGACCTAGCCATGGCTACCACACGGGTTCCATCCACCACCGTCGTCGTGTTGTCCCCACCCGCTGCCGTCGTGGAGCCGTCGCCGCCATGGACGTATGTTATGGCGTCGCGGGAGGAAGTCGCTGCCCTATCCTGAGTCTGCGCCGCCTCCATGGATGTCGGCAGAAACCGGGCACGCGGGGACGCCGCAAGGACACCACGGCGCCGGGGGGGGGGGGACTAACGAGCCCCTTGCTCAGCTTGCCGCCCTGACGAGCCATCACGGCCCGCGTTGTTACAGCCGCGTGGGGGGGGGGGAAGAGAGATGATATGGGGTGGCCTAATCTTTTCAGTGAACTCACAGATAACTTCAATATGATAACTAGTGCGCCACTAAGAACTCTCCCGGCTGATCCCTGATGCCAATGCAAAAGATAGCAACCCCAAGGATATTCTCAACTCCACACTCTTGCACAAGTAATCCACCGACTACAAGTGGTCATGTACCTTCTTATTCCCGATGGAACAGCAGGTAACACGTGAAGTTTGCAGATGAACTTCCAGATGAAGGCTTACAAACTGTTTCAATCTAGAGGTCTAGGTTTATGTTTTAACGTAGTCTAATCTCTCCTATGCGCCCCAAGGGGTATATATGAGAGGGGGTGCGGCCACAAGGGGTCTCCCTTGCGCAAGCACCAGACCTACAAGGACTAGGACTCCTGGTTTGGGTGGACACAACCCAAACCGACTCACAATAGATACAAACCGACCCCAAAGAAGGGGGTGCGGCCAAATTGGTATACAAACCAATCCTAACACTACTAGGACTCTGTATGGCGCATAGATCCTCTTTGTGGGCGCCCTCCTCTTGCTTTGTACATCAATGAGTGTGGAATAACATAATGACATTGTTTTCCACACTTAGTGCATTTGACCTTGTGGAGGCACCATCCCCTTGTCATCATAACATTTGTAACTTGTTGTTTTCACCATGCTAGCACTTGATCTCCATCTCCTCTTCTAGTCCATATCCATCCATGTGTATCTCCTCTTCATGTTCTCCATTCATGCTTGTGTTATCAATAAACCTGAGAATACATAAGTGCATGGATTTAGGTAGTATAAAGTTCTGACAATTATAAACATTATACTCAAGTAGGAGTGAATTCACCTGTTCTTGTAATAGCTTGGTTCTTGATCTGGTCATTGGACCAATCCTTACTTCATTAGCTTTTATTGGAGCATCCTCATGTATAACAATAGGTGAAGAGCTAGGGATGTCCTCATCAAGAGACCTCGCCGCCGCCAGCGCGCGGGCTAAGCCCGACGACCCCGTCCGGCAGCGGTGAGGAGGAGGGAGAGGGGGAGAGGGAAGGCCGAAGACGAGGGGCTGAGGATTCCCTCCAGCACCGCCCGCGGGAGCGACGAGGGGGGAGGAGGAAGACGAGTTGGGGCGTGTGGCTTCTCCCGTGTAACCACAACTCTATTAAACCTTTCTATCTTTTTTTTTCGCCTTGTGATGTGTGAGATGCCATGTGGGTCATGCATGACATTTTGGTGATTAGTTTTACAAAAGAGATAATTTGGTTTGTGTGACCTATCTTGCCCAAAGAAATTGCAGTTATGTGATACTTTTTCTAAACATGCCCTCAAAATTGTAGTTTCTTGCTTCTAATCAGAATTTATTTGTGTGACCCATGTGTTAAAAACGTTGTCAGTGCATTGAAAGAATGACGTATGCTTCTATTTTCGATTTATAATATAGAAGTTGATATGGCCGAGTTGGTCTAAGGCGCCAGATTAAGGTTCTGGTCCGAAAGGGCGTGGGTTCAAATCCCACTGTCAACAATTGTTCATGATTTTTGCAGCACCTTGAAACGAAATTTGCCCCAAACTAACTTATTCTACCCAAAGCCACTGTCAACAAGTTCGCAATTTTTTTTTATTGCAGCACTTTCTAATCTGAAATGAAATTTGCCCCAAACTAACTCATTACACCCATTTCACTCAGGAATTTGCTTTTGCCAGAAGTTGATGGTTTAATCGCAAATAGCATTAGGTTTTGTTAGCATCAAAACTAGCTACAGACCCCCTAATTATGGGGTCATTCCCCATAATTTGCCCCAAACTAACTTACTACACCCATTTCACTCAGGAATTTGCTTTTGCCAGAAGTCGATGGTTTAATCGCAAATAGCATTAGGTTTTGTTAGCATCAAACTAGCTACAGACCCCCTAATTATGGGGTCTTTCCCCATAATTTGCCCCAAACTAACTTATTACACCCATTTCACTCAGGAATTTGCTTTTGCCAGAAGTTGATAGTTTAATCGCAAATAGCATTAGGTTTTGTTAGCATCAAAACTAGCTACAGGCCCCCTAATTTTGGGGTATATATCTTTCCCTGCTTGTTTTAATATTGTTTTATTAGCCATATTATCAGATCACAACTTGATCAGCAAATAGTTCTGTATCAACATCCATTATAGATTTTCACTGATACACCGCAGGTCATGCTCAATATCTCGTTCCTACAACGATCATGCTTGTTCTACACAAGTACAAAACTCCAAAACTAATACACCACGGGTCTGATCATCATGCATGATAGTTAGCAGCACAAGGCAACGCATCAAAATTCCCTCGTAGACCCATGATAGTTTTTACTTCAAGAGGCCTGCGACTTCCCGATGGAAAGATCCATGTGAAGGTAGGCGATGCAGGCGACAAAGAAGAGCAACGCCGCAGATATCAGCATAAACGGTTCCGCCAGCATGAAGATCGGATTGAATTCGTAATACACCTGCAGTTCACAAATATGTTGATAATATATGAAGCAACGAGACCTGATAAACAAGGCCAACCTGTGGCACTGAGCAAAGTACCTGGAAAGGGGCATTGTGCTCTCCTACTACGTTTTTCTTCTTCAGCACCACTGTCGTCCTCCCAACGACGTCAAGGTAGGAATAACTAGTCTGCATCGGTCACATATATACCATAATCAGAACTGAGAGTCTGAGACTCGAGAAAGGAAAAAGGTTATCAAACCATAACAAATTTCCACTAGGTACTCCTTCCGTTTCTTTTTACTCCGCGTATTATGATTGTCTTAAGTCAGACGTTCTAAAGTTTGACCAAATTTATAGCACAAAATATAAATATTTGAAATATCAAATGGGTAATAATATGAAAATATATTCCATGATGAATCGTATGATATTGACTTGGTATTGTTAATGTTGATAATTTTTCCTATAAAATTAGTCAAACTTTAGGAAGTTTGACTTTTGGCAAACCTAATACGCAGACTAAAAAAAAATGGAGGGAGTATGAGCAAACTTCTTTTTCGGAGTAGTTGATGGAAAGATGGGATTACCTCAAGATGCTGCTCAGTCAAAAAAGGAACGACAGCTTGTGGGCTCTTTGATCCCTCGGGAAGCACAACCTGTAACATTACAAGTTTTAATAACTGAGGCTGCTAAGATGTAGGAGTCCATAAAAAGAGCAAGAGCTACCTTCCCTAGTACCATCATCCGGTCTCTTTATCAAGATCATATTTTCGCTTTTTTTAGGAATTCCTTCGGTTAACAAGAATTTCAAGAATAGCTAAGATATGCAAGGAACATGACTAGCCAACTCAAGAAATGATAATATACACAAGTGATGACTGTACAGGCTCGCGTGTGTGCATATGCTGTACATTCCAATAGGATCGCTGGACATGGGCTGTTGCTACATAATATAATAGTACTCTAATTCTTTACCATTAATAAGAAAGATGTTTCATCAGAGCTGGATTTTGTGCAGACTTACCTTGATAGTAAGATCATCAACGACGGTATTCAATAGGGGGCACCCAAATGTTAGGTTGGCAAAACGTCGACCATCTTCTGACTCAAACAGGAAATCTTGCAACGGCATACTATAGCCGATGGTGAATGTGCAATGCCAGCCACCAAATAATGGATATCTTGGCTCAAATTCTAGTTCTGACTGAATTAACGAAAAATGATGTGACAACATTAGTTCAAGATTAACATACAAGTAAACGATTATCTTATTTGCCACTAACTAGCATACTGAATTATTAAAGTTGATGTCAGTGGAGAAATTCCGCATACCTTGTGTGAATCAATACGCAGATTGGATGAGGAGATGTTACCAATCTCATCACGATAGTAAACTGAATGAACTCGGGGGGGCAATCTTGCAAGAAGATTCTTAAACGATGATGCTCCACTGATAGATTGCCTAGACTGATACTCGAGCCTAGCAACAAAAGTTACAAATGAGTAAACCATGAAGGATTGTACTAAATAAATTGACCAGCACGAGATACAGGATGATTGATTTCTAAATACTCCATACAGCTTGGAATCTAAAGATACCGATTTCAAGTCCATAAGGCAATATTTTTAGTTCATGTAGTTCTATAGCCTATGTCTCTTTATTTAGAGTTATTTCTGCTCTATTATTTCATTTCATCTTTAGGTTTTAGCTTTATGTTCTACTGAACATAAATTGACTATCAAAGTTTTAGCTATTCTTGTAATTTGTTTTGTTTAACTTTCATGGTATTGTTGCTGCTAGCTGATGTGATATATGATCATGGAATTCAATCGTTTAAATTCAGAATGACTTGCTAATAACACTTAATTCTTTTCTCAGGTCCAGTACATGGATTTTGAAACTGTAGAAGTTAGGTTGAATACTGTTCTCAGTTGTGGATCATTTCGCAACAGTGTATTTGCCTACTCCTGTTTGATTTCAACATGACAAGCCAGAAGTAAAGCAGTACTGGAAGATAGTAGGCAATTTATTGTTTATCTCACAGCTACTAGACCTATACTGTTGCAGGAAGTTGACAAATAATCAGAGAGATAATTGGTAATTGACCCGGCAATCATAGAGTCAAAGTCAGTGCATCCAGGTGCCTCTTTTAGTAAAGGGTTCAAGTAATGCGCCACAGTTTGGTGGAGCCATTTAATTCAGAGCTTGAGCAATTGTAATAATGTTATTGGAAAGATAACAGTGGCATGTAATTAAAAGTACAATTCCATTGGTCGGATATCAAAACCATTTTTTGAACCAGATATGCTAAGAAAGACAATCGAGTTCAAAGATGGTTGCTAACCTTGAAAAGACTCCCTTGTGCCTAGCACCGCCATGCTTCAATTTATACTGTTCGGTGACCTGGACATTCCCCCAGTGAGAAATCTCCACCTTGCGCACAAGCTCCTCGACAACCGCAAATGGCTGATTGTTCTCATAGTGCACGAGTATCGGCAAGTATGCATACGGAACCTGGTCCTTATATGTGCCATATTTCACTTCAGGGCCCGAACGACTGGTGGGATCTACTCTGGTGAAGGACTCCACCCTGTTGCTCGTTGTCTTGATGTAGGTGACCTGCTCCAGGACATGGTACGGCGAGAGGAGGACCGCACTGTCGCGGTAGTAGACCAGCTGGGACTCTGACTGCGTGATCTCCGCCGGGAAGGGCTCAAGGGAGTGCGTCAGCACGTAAAAGACCTCCAGGGTAGACGTCTCGGCAGGCTTCAATGGTGCGCTCAGCGAAACGGAGTAGAGGCTAGCGCCATTCGGGGCATTGGCGGCGAGATCAATGGGTTCCACCGTGAGCGGGACGTACACCTTTTTCTTGCGCTTCCCCTCGGCCCTGGTCGCCTTGACAATGGCGAGATGCTGGGCCTCCACGGGCGTGAACGCAATGAGGACATGTGAGGCGTCGGAGCTGGTGGCTGGGTTATGGACCTGGCGGCGGAGGGTGGAGTGTGAGTGGATATACAGGAGAAGAGTTGATGGCAGGTAGGGGGGGGGGGGGGGGAGGAGTGTTTACCTTGAGCGTGAGGTACACCTTGACGATGGGTCCGGTCAGGTCTATCTGCAGGTAGGCGAATTGCAGGTGTGGTTAATGTTGTGGCCAAGATGTATGCCATAGGCAATGCAACTGTACTGAAAGAAATATGTATGTGTAGGGCACGATCTCTTAAACCCTAAACCCAAAAATCAATCCTAGCACTAGCACAAGGCATCAGATCCTTGATATGAGAACACACACATAGTCACTAGTCAGCTCAGCTCGGATCCTCCCATGGTTACGGTACACGAGCTGGATCGCAGAGAGAGACCCCAATTTGGATATGAAACTACGATCCAGATTTGAGTAATTGTTCGAGGCCGGCGAAGAAAGGAATCCTAGTCAGTATTAACACAGTCGCTCCACTTCACAGCCACCTAATCAGCAGGATTTAGGAGGGACCAAGATGGAGAACATACCCTCTTCTCGGCAGAGACGACCCGGATACCGTCCTCCGGCGCAGGTGACGAGGCGGAGGTAGCGGCAGCGATGGTGAAGGGGAAGGCGAAGGCGAAGGCGAAGGCGACGGCGAAAAGGAGTAGGATGGAGGTGGAGAGGGACTGCGCCATGGTGGCGGTGGTCGTCGTCGGCCCGACGACCTGAGATGAGATCTGCACAAATACAGAACACTCGCTGCCTGCCTACTGCTTGGGCTGGGCCCTCTTCTTCATTGCTTGAAGGTGGACTAGTTAACAGACCAGCCCTCGTCTCAGCCGTCCATCGCTGATCCCATGGCTGTACACCGGTACACGGCTGCGGCCGTCCGTCCAAGGATTGATCTCTCTCTCTTTTGCTGATCTTCTCTTTTTTTTGTTTGGCAATTCGTAACTTAGTGAGAGAAGGTTTTTTCTTTTTGACAGTGCTGCCGCGTCCTCCGGATTCAGGAGCTCACACGCCTCCAAAACTATCTACAAATACTGATTTTGCTTCTATAGAAATAATTATTTATTAAAATAAGAATTTACACTATTGTAGCAATTTTTTAAATTGTCACAAAATCCCGCTTTCGCTACCATGAACCAAAAATGGTTCATTGAAATAAGAAATAGCAAAAAAATCACCCGCATAAAAAGGAAAAAAGACCATCGGACATATAACTTGCCGGAGTATTAAAACAAAACCTAGAAAAAAAAACTTCGTCGGAGACCTCGCCAAAGACATTGTATCAAACACTTTATACTATTACAGCAAAATCGAGAAATAATTGTAGCAAAAATAATTTGTGCTATTATAGCAAAAAAAATCACTTCGCCAGAGACTCTCGCCGGAGATCTCGTAGCAAACAAATTATGCTACTATAGCAAAACCGGAAAAAAATTGTAGCGAACAAATTATTTTGTTATAGTCGTAATAGATCACATAAACTGGTAGCGGTTGGAAGCGTGCTGATACTGCAGCACGAGGCATGCCATGCGCAAGAGTAGTGTGTGAGACAAAAAAAAAAGTAGCACAGCTTGACGTGGAAGTGAATGAGCATGTAAACTAGTTGGGTCACGTGCGCAAGCCAGCCAAAGGCGGAGGATGTCCTCTGGAGGACATAAATTATTTATGTTCTTCTTTTTCAATTTCGTTATATATCAGCCGCCACCTACAGTATATCTTTTCTTTACCTAGTACTCCCCCGTCTTATATTAATTATCTCAAAGTTGGACAAAACTAAATATATCTAACACTAAAATATGTCCAGATACATCCACTTTTGTCTAACTTTGAGACAGTTAATATGAGACAGAGCGAGTAATAAAGACGTATGGCTTCCTTAGTTTACTTTGCTTTGGTAGGTCATCCAAAATACCCATAAAGTTATACATAATTACCGACATGTGCTATCGGTAAGTTAAAAAAACGGTTCGACAAAAAAACACTGGTTACCATCATTGGCGGCATTAATAGCGAGTTGAGCGGCGTCGCATCCGCCCATGGTTTCGACCGGAGAAAGAAGAGCGGTAGCTCCAGAGGTTCCAATCGATATTGAACCTGTGCAGCGGCGGCTGACCAGTTCGTCAGAGTTAGAGCATCTCCAGCCGTCCCCCCAACACGCCCTCCATCGCACTTTTTTGGTTCAGTTTTAGGCTCGAATGGCCAAAATGACCGATGGCCCGGTCATGCCCCCGGCGTCCCCCCAGAACGTCGAAATAGCGCTGGCAAAACCAGGCGAAACCCGGGGCGCTGGGGGGCTGTTAGGGGAGACGGCAAAAGTTTGGACGAATCACGTCTCACCAAGTGTTTTTTTCTTGGCTCACTCAGTTATTCCCCTCACAAACTTTTGCTTGGGGTGGGGTGTGGCTGGGAAGTTGCCCTCCTATTTTCGCCGGATGGAGCATTTGGACCCCCAAAACACAAACTTTTTTGCTCCGGGTGTGTGCTGGGGGGCTCTAACGGCCGGGGATGCTCTTAGACCGGGGAAGTGCGCGCTGGTACACGGGGAGGACGGAGCGTCGGGTCGGCGCGTACTCACCGGCGGAAGACCGAGGCCACGTGCGGTTGAACACTGAAGGATGCTCGCGCTCCCTCTCAGCTCGCCTCTCCGGATTCCCAGCCTTGGCTCCTCCGCCCCGCCCTCCACCTTTCTCATGCACTCCATCATCGGATTCCTCTCACCCAGCCACTTCGGCGGTGGCCCTCCCAAATCCCAAGTCCAATCTTGTTCAGGGCATGGATTCTGAATGCGTGCGGGGGAGCAAGTTCTGTACGGGCGGACTGTCGGTCACCAATCTCGCCATGTTTGTGCCTCTCCTCGCTCCAGATCTACACGATGGCGTTGTACATGGAGAAATGAGTAGCTTAACCCCACTCTCTATAGGCTGGATCATGTCCTGAACAATTGCGATTGGCATGATCTGTTCCCCAACACTTCGTTGTGGGCCATCACCTCCGCTTCTTCAGGTCATGCTCCTTTGGTGATGTCCCTTGATGTTGAGCTCAAAATCTGCATATGCTTCAAATTTGAATATTTCTAGGTTCGTCGACCTGATTTTCTGGTTCAGGTGCAGCAAGCCTAGAATGCTGCCCCACTGAATGGCCTCGGTAATCTCCACTCCAAGCTGCTACACAGCGAAGTGCCTGCATAAATGGAATTCTAGATTTGTGGGTGATCTCAAGCTCTGCTCGCTAATGGTAAATGAACTCATGTTCCGTCTAGACGTGGCTAGAGATCAACGACAATAAGGGCGCGTTTGGTAGCCTGCAGCCCTTTTGGGGATGTAAGGGGCAGGCCCGCCAGGGCGTGGCCACGCCGAGATGATACGCGTTCGTGTTGTGTGAGTTGTTTGGTAGCCGGCACCAGAGAACAGGGTCGAAAGGGACAGTGCGTTTGGTAGGCTGCAACCTACATTTCAGATGCAACCTACATTTCAGATGCACTCCACTCATTGATACGTCATAAACATATCCATAGTTTCTGATGTTCCATGTTGTTTTCATGTCATATGCTACATGTTTCCTTTACACTTTATGTCATTTATATCGATTTCCTGGGACTAACCTATTGACAAGATGCCACAGAGCCAGTTCATGTTTTATGCTGTTTTTAGTTTCAGAAAAGTTGTTCTGGAAATATTCTCGGAATTGGACGATTCAAAGCCCGGAAGTCTTAGAAAGTTGTCGCGCACACGGAATCCAGAGGAGACCCGGAGGGGTGCCCTGGAGCCCCCATACCATGTGTGGGCGCGGCCCCCTGGCCGCACCCAGGGGTGGTGTGACCCCCTGGCTGCCCATTGACATTGCCCTCGCGCCTATATATTCTCCTCGAAGGGTTAACCCTAAAGACCCGAGCCTTTTCCACCAAAAACATCCGCAACCGTTGTCATCGTCAACCCTAGTTCGGGAGGGTTCTGTGTGACGCCCCGAGATCGGGCACTATGCAGATTTCAGCATTCCCGCCAAAATCCACATAATAACCGATTTCAGGTTGCCACTTGTGATAACATTACAACAGTTCACGAATAATCCACAACAACAGAGGAGGTATATACAAGACGACTCAAACGAGTCAAGGATACAACTGATACAATACAAAGATCCAAATGACAGCGGAAGAAACAACATAGTGTCCGACTACGGACAAGATACAAATTGGACTAAGAGTCCTGAAGATAACCGATGGCGTCCAATCCCTGCCCAGGCCAAGCCGGAGGGATTCCCAAGCTAACGTCGTCAGACTTCAAACCTGTTGACTGCAATGTGGAATATGCAGCCACGAAATGGATTCGTGGGTCAGTACTATAAAGTACTGGCAAGTGGATAAACCATACTCACAAGATACCAACGTAACCAATCATCACAAGATACAAATACTTTGGATAGAACGGAAAGGAAGGGATTATTGCAAAGAAGCGGCAGCGGGCTGCACTAACTAACTACAGAGACGCGCTAGAACATCCGGCTAAAAGAAAGGGATAAGATAGCGCGACAAAACCCACTATAACTACTCACCAAACAATACCCATCCAGTGTTACCCCCTACTAAGGAATCAACCCAAGGAAACTCACACTCTTGATTAAGGTGACATTCATTTTTATGGTGGAGGTAATCTATATTACTAGTCAAGTTATCATCGTTAAGTGTAAGTTGTCTGAGTACTTGTTAGCCAGCACTTTCACCAAGTCATCCATAACCGCGGACAACACGGCTTCTCGAGAAGATTAACCCTGCAGGGATGCACCAATCTGGCCGTACACGTAAGAATGACCCGCCAGATGGAAATGCACTTCCACCAAGCGAGGCACTCAACACAACCCAACTCTTCTTCGCATCAAGCCCAAAGAACCACGTGTTGTGCGTGCGCGGCTAATCGAGCCCCCACGAAGAAAAGGGGGACCCTCATAGCACTGGAAGACCACGCCGCCCTAAATGCCGACTACAAAAGTTCCACCCTGGCGCCAAGGGCTCGCATCTGCATATGCATGCATCAAATGGAAAGCCCGAACTAAGTGTGGCGATTTGGACGAGATGCGAATCGAATCAGAATTGCGGGGGGCGCCCATACTCGCTTCCCACATGCGGTTAGTGCGCTCATCATGGATCGGAGGACAAGACCCTTTTCCTAATTAAGTTCGACACTAGCAGGCCTCAAAACCACGCCGGGCCTCCTGTCGGTGCCTTATCATCAAATTATTATTACCCAAAACATTAACATGTTGTTGATTAAGTTGAAACCCAACTATCAAACTAAACAGGTGATAAGACGGACAACAAGACTTGAGCGCAAACAACACTAAGCATGCAACTACGACACGAGGGCCAACAAGGTAAACAAACAACAGTTAATAGGAAGTGGAAGGAAGGCTATATCATGGTTGCAAGGTAAACATATGATAGGATCGAGACACAAGCACCGAATCATAAGGCTAGAATAAAGGCAACGGGAAGAATCGGTAACAAGTGATGAAAGGCAGCCATAGGCAGCAAGTGAGTATACTTGCCTGGAATCCAGCAAGTAGAGGTACATCCGCAGAACTTGTCGTTGCTCACATCATCTCAACGTCCTATCCGCGAAGAAGCAACGAACTAGAACAAACACCGGATGCAACAATTACTACTACGAGGGAAGATCCGGCATGATGCTAGTTTATATGCATGACAATTAATTGATGCATCAAAGTAAACCAGTTGACATGGTAAACATATTTAAATGGGCCCATATGCAATTTGGATTGCATATGGAAAAGCCCATGAATTAATGTTGAATTAAATGATCTACAAATAACCTTCATGTGAAAGTTGATTAGAATGATGCATGGATGATGAAAATAATAAGAAAACAACAATAGCTTTAGTTTGATATGTTGTTTACCAAGTTTGGAATTTTATTTATTAAGTTATGAACTTTGGCATTTTAAATGATTTAAACAAACATGTGTTGTTTTCACCAATTTTAAATGTTCAAAACAGATAACAAAATTTATATTTGGAAAGAACACAAAATTTTAGATGGAATGCATATTTCATTTGTTGAATTTGGATTTTAGATGAGCAAGTTATTAAATTGACAATTTTAAATGCATTAATTAAGAAATAGTTGTTTTCAGCAATTTAACTTATTTAAAACAGAAAACAAAGTTGATATTTGCAAAGTTCATGAAAAATGGGATGGAAAACATATTTTATATGTGCCATTTGAATTAAATTTGAATTAGTTATGAATTTGACCAAATTTGAAAGAGTTGTTTGAATTTGAATTTTTGAAACCATTTGAAATGTTCAAAACAGTATACAAATGGTTTAAACATGTAGGGAATTTCATTTAGCATGGAATACATATTAAAAATGTTGAATTTGGAATTTGTATGCCCAAGTTATTAATTTTGCAATTTAAAAGGTGTATTTAAAGTATTGAATTATTGCACCAATTTTAATTAGGAAAAACAGTGAAAAAATTGCATATTTGAAAACTACAGGAAATTTTGAATGGAATACATATTTTACTTTTCAAAATTGGAGTTCAAATGAATTTGTTAGGGGCATTTGAATTTCAGGGACCTTGCTGTAATTTTCCAGGGACTTGTTGTGAGGGAAAAGTGCTGCCAGGGGCTGGTGTGCGAAAACAGAGGACAGAAAAAAAGAATTGCACCTCGCAGAGCTACCCAGGCCCTATGACGAGTGGGCCAGGGCCAGGCTGGCAGCCACACTGGCGCGGCGAGCTCCACGCGGAAACCACGGTCTATGACCAGTGGGCCCGTGCGTGCGGGTAAAGGAAGAAAAAGGGGATGCTTTCCCCGGGGATCGAACACGGGGCCTCCAGGGCGCGCGCGGGATTGCATAGCCACTGGGCTGCTTCGGTGTTGGTGTTAGAACAGGGACGGACTTCTTTTTTATGTGTTCTACCGCGATCCAAAACTCTGACGAAACTGAATATCTTTTCAGTCGACCGATGCGACGAGACGGAGGCGCAACTCGCCGGAGAACCCACGATGGCTGCACGACGGCGAGCACCAGAGCAAGGGGGGTTGGGGCCTAGGCCTAGGAGGGAGGCTCACCACGGGGTTGAAGACGAGGGCAGGCCCGGGGATCGCCCGGTGCTTGACGAAGACGGCGATCGGCGCCCGGACAGTGGCTGCCCACGGCAGACTCCGGGAGCGCACGGCCTCCCTGGCGCGGCTCCGGCCCCGGGAATTGGCGAGGAAGAAGACCGGGCCATGGCCTTTCCATTCCCGTGCTCAATATGGCACGGCGGGGAGCATGGAGGCGGCGGCAACGAGCTTCTCTGACGGAGCTTTTCTCTGCAGTTTGGTTGGGTGGGGTTCAGAAAGTGGAAGAAGAACAGGGGAACGGAGAAGAAACTAGGAGGAGGGGAAGGAGGGAGATGGCGGCGGCATGAGGGAGAGGGGAAGGGGAGGCCTAGGGTTAGCAGGAGGCGAGTGGGTGGTGGTCTTAAGGCGGAGGGGCGTGCTCCCGGCCGTCACCTCAAGGCAGTGGCTACGTGGACAATCTGGATGTCCTGTCGTACGAGGAAGAAGAAAGAGGTGGGCTCTCGAGGGGGAGATGGGTGGGCTCGATGGTGGGCTGCATCGCTGGGGTGGTAGGTGGGCCAAACGGCCTGCCTCCCCCAGCGTGTTCTCCATTTTTTTTGATTTCTCTTTTTTT
The DNA here is from genome assembly GCA_028641055.1 of Alopecurus myosuroides. NCBI lineage: Eukaryota > Viridiplantae > Streptophyta > Magnoliopsida > Poales > Poaceae > Alopecurus > Alopecurus myosuroides. The sequence continues at coordinate 354,822,230 of CM054058.1, forward strand.
TGTAGAAAGGGTAGAAGAGAGAATTAGAAGGTTTTAGGGTTTTATAAATTTTTTGAAAACAATTTTATTACACTGAGCATATTGAATGCCCAAGTGCACCAAGTTTTGTTTTACCAAAATTCAAAATTTTGTTAAACTTTGAATTTGAACTTGAAATTCAAAATAGGGTTTTAGTAAAAAGGGATTTTTATAATCCAAACCATTTTTAAATTCCAATTCAATTTGTATTGCAACAGATTGAGTTTGAAACAAGGGTGAACTTTTGAATTTATAAAGTTGGTTTGAAATTTGAATTTGTTTGAAAGCAAGTGAAATGCATATGATGTATGATGCCATGCCAAAAGGAAAGCAACCAAATCTAATTGGGGGGAATCCCCCGGGTGTTACATTCTGGAGCTCTCCCCGACACCCTGCCGGGAGGGGGAATCATCACCGGAGGGCTCTACACCACCATGCCCGCCTCCGGAATGATGTGTGAGTAGTTCATCCTTGGACTACGGGTTCATAGCAGTAGCTAGATGGTTGTTCTCTCCTCTTTATGCCTCATGTTTAGATCTTGTGAGCTTCCCTACATGATCAAGATCATCTTATTGTAATGCTACATGTTGTGTTTGCCGGGATCGGATGAATATTGAATGCTATTTCCAATGATTATCAATCTATCATGTTCTTTTTGTGCGTATGTTATTTATGATCTTGCATGCTCTACGTTGTTAGTAGCTGCTTTGGCCAAGTAGATGCTAACTCCAAGAGGAAGTATTTATGCTCTATAGTGGGTTCATGCCTCCCTTTCACTCACGCTCGAGTGATAGAAACGTAAACGGGTGGGGGATGTGTTGTTGCCATTAGGCAGAAAACAACAATGCTTTGTCTAAGGATGATATTATTGTTTACATTACACACTTTGCTTACTGCAATTATATGTTGCTTGCAACTTAATACCCAAGGTTTTCTCGGATGACATTCTGAGGGTGGATTATTAGTCATAAATGCAGTTGGATAACGGTCTATGTATCTTGTTGTAATGCCCGCATGAATCACATAGTAATCATTATGTCATGCATATGCACTACGGTAAAGCCTTTATATCTGTCAATTGCCACTTGTAATTTGTTTACCCAACATGCTATCTATCTATTTTGGAGATACACCTCTAGTGAATTGTGGACCTCGGTTCATTTTCCTCATACTGATAATACAACAACTGCAATCTCTGATTTCGTACTGTTACTACCGTTTTCCTACTTCCATCACTGTTCTCTTTTCATCTACTGCAAGCAAGTACTGTTTTCCACACCATACGTTTAACATCTTTGTTTTCAGCAAAACCGGTGAGATTGACAACCTCACTGCTTCGTTGGGGCAAAGTGATTTGATTGTGTTGTGCAGGTTCCACGTTGCTTCTGAACCGGTAGTGTGCCCTGCCACATCAGCTGCATCAACTTTCGGAAGTGATTTCTTTGTCCTACTGGCCGATTCAACCTCTGTTTCTTTCTGAGGGAAACTTGCTACTATGCTCTTCATACCTTCCTCTTGGGGTCTCCCAACGAACGTGTGTTACACGAGCATCAAGCTAATTTCTGGCGTCGTTGCCGGGGAGGAAGAGGATTTCTTTAAGGGGAGTCTCTCACCTCCAATCATTTCTACTTTGTTATTGTTTTGCTTGTTACTTGCTTTATCATGCTTGCTAGCAATGTTTGATGTCCTTGAAACTAGATCTTATTGGCAAGGTGGGTTCACAGATGAACAACAAAAATATTATAAGGAACACCGCTTGTCATAAAAAGAGATACACTTATGGGAGCAGATTAATAAATTGCATGACTATGCTAAAAACTTGTGCTCTACTTATAATGTTACTTATTGCTTTGATAAATCTTGTTGTTGTAGGAGGTATAAACACCTCCCTTTTCAATGTGAGTATAATGATATATTACCATATCTTATTATGTTAAGGGAAATTATGACTTTTATGATGTGGAACAAATTGAGGAATTTATTGCTTGGAAGGGTGCATTCGAAATTGCCTATTTGCTTGAAGGTATTGATGATGCACCTTATAAATATGAGATTTATGCTATACTTGAATATTGCTTTGATAATTACAAGGATTGTAATTACTACATACTTAAATATCTTAATAGATTCTCTCCCCTAAAGGGAGAGACTAATGCTTTGCAGGAACCTATGGAAGAAGAAATTGCTGAATCTGGAAGCTCGTTGGATGAAAAAGAGGAGGAGCAGAGTGATGATCAAGAGGATGAAGAATGGAGTAGCTACCCATGTCTACCTCCCAATGAGATTAACTCTTTAACTCATACCTTATTTGATTGCCCTCCATGCTTACCAAAGGAGGATGAGTGTTATATTGATAATTGTGATGATCCTATTGATTCTTTTGAAATATCCCTTTTTTGATGAAATTGATACTTGATATACTTGTGAACTTGATACTAGTATGAATGAAACTTGTGAGAATCATATTGCTACTGTTATTTATGATAATCCATGCTACTTTGATAAATCATATGGTAATCTTCTATTTATTCCAACTATTGATCTGCATGATAATGAGGAAGTTTGTTTGGAAAATTTATATGATAATGCTCTAGATGATGGTCTGATGTTACTTGATGTTATAAATTACAATGCTACTGAAAATAGGATTGCTATAATGTATCCCATAACTCTTAAGAGTGACCAATTATCTTGTTTTGCTATTGCTAAAAGTGGGAAAGAAGAGGTCTTTATTTTTAATTTTGATCCCACTATTTTTTAGCTTGATACGGATTGTGTGCTTTTAGACCACGACAAACATGCTTTATGTGATAATTATGTTATTGAGTTTGTTCATGATGCTACTGAAAATAATTATGAGAGAGTTAAATATGGTTGTAGTAATTTTCATGTTAGTAAAACTCCTCTCTTTTTGTTGGAAGTTTTGAAATTTCTCTTGTTCTACCTTCCCATGATTTGTAGTTTGAGCTTCTTTAATTTATTTCTCTACAAGATTCCTATGCATAGGAAGTGGGTTAGACTTAAGTTTGTTTTATACTTGCTTCTTGATGTTCTCTTCTTCTTAATTCATATTTGTTATGTGAGCATCTACTTGCTTTCTCAGCCTAGCTGAAAGGCGTTAAAGAAAAGGCACTTCTTGGGAGATAACCCATGGTTTTATTTTTTGCTTTGTTTTTCTCTGTTTTCTTTGATTCAAGGTGTTGTATACTTCTTTAGCAACACCTTTGTATCTTTATTTTCATGTATTAGTTGTGCCAAGTAAAGTTTCTAGCGAAAGTTGGTGTTGGTTTTGGATTTCTGAGCAGGAAACAGATTTCTGCTGTCCATCGTAAAAAATCGCATAATTCACAGAAACATAATGTCCTGAAATTTTTTGGGCTTATTCCTAAGCTACCGAAACTTTTTTGTTCTTTATTTTTTTCGATTTGAGCAACGTAAGTGCCCCAAAAAAATTGACTTTACAGACTGTTCTGGTTTTGATAGATTCTGCCTTTTTACTTGCATTCTCTCTTTTACTATGTCAAGTGGATTTTATTGCTTCACGAAACATCAGTGGTTGTAGCTAATGTTAAAACGTATCAATAATTCTTGTGTCCATGCAGAACATGTGAATTTTTGGTTGTGCACTAACCCTCTAATGCGAATTATATTAAGTGTGATGTGAAGGAAGTTTTCAAGGGTCAAGAGAAGAGGGTGATATAATGCGATCAAGTAGAGTGCAAAGCCAAAGCTTGGGGATGCCCCCGTGGTTCATCCCAGCAAATTCTAAGAAGATTCAAGCATCTACGCTTGGGATTCCCAAGGCATCCCCTTCTTCATCAACAATTTATCACGTCACTTCTAGTGAAACATTATTTTTATTCGGTCACATCATGTGAATTTTACTTGGAGTGTTTGTTTGTTTTATTTCCTTTTCTTTTTTTCCTTGCTGCAATAATATTGTTGGAACCCAGCATTCTTTGTGTGGGAGAGAGACACACTCCGCTTTTTCATATGAATACTCGGTATGCTCGTATTCTTAGTTTTTTTTCTAGCTATCGCAAATCCTTTTAGCTCCTGTTTTTCATGCATCTCTTATTCAAAGTTGCTAGTTCTAGTAGATTTATGTTAGTACTCTCTTGTTTCATTACTATATCTCTTGGAGATCTTTTGTTTAGTATAAAATGATTGATGTTGGAAAGCAGTAGTACAATTTTCGTGCTTATAATGGTGTAAATAGAAGCTTGTATAGACTGTGGCTAGATTTTTTCATGTCATGCTAGATGTTATTTTAATTTTATGCTTAGTAGTTGTTATTGTAGCATGACTTATCTCAAATAGCTGAGAGTGTTTAATGTTCCATTGAAAGAATCATGAGTTGTTTTTTGTCATATTGAAGCATGAATTTGTGGTGTTCTCCTTCGAATGCTTTATTTGGTTGACTTGGCACATGCTTACACCATGTTTATGACTACAAAACAGTCACTTATAGCCTCTATGATCATTTTGTTTTTGACTTGTAATACCCTTTATGCTTTGATTAATAATGTTTTTGTCGCTATGCATGATTATGGCCATTATTGCTCTCTTGATTTGTCACTCACAGTCTTTTGCTAGCCTCCACATGTACTGAGTATGAGCTCTACTTGTGCATCCAACTCCCAAAAACCAAAGTTTGCCAAATGTGTCCACCATACCTACCTACATGTGGTATTTAACCGCCACTCCAAGTAAATTTCTCATGTGCTACCTTTAAAACTTTCAAAATCATTCCTGTTTTGTGCTCTTGTTTTAGCTCATGAGGACGTAAATAGAGAATATTTATCTCACTTGTTGATTCGACTTTGCACACCTAGACTAGTGGCTTCATCCGCTTATCCAAATGATAAAAGAGCTGGCAGCGGGGTGCCCAGCCCCAAAATGGATTACTATTAAATTCTCTTCACTATTTTTGCCCCTGATTTATTAGTCAAAGCATAATTGTGTAAACAAAAGAGAATGAGGGATGACCTTCTGACCCCAGTTGCGTCCTTCAATGGGAGTCGCACTTGTGAAGTCTAGTTGGCTTCTGACGTACTGTATTTTCTGTTTACCATTCGTTGACATAAGCATACACCTCTCTAAAAAATGTTTTCAATACCTCTGTTTAATAAAATAAAAAGCTTTAGCACATGAGTTAATTCCTGCTTCCCTCTGCGAAGGGACTTTCTTTTACGTTTATGTTGAGTCTCCATCTTTTAACTTTATGCACAGTTGAGAGAGCATAGTTGCCATTCTGAGTTTAATGTGCATTTGTCCCAGAAACTATTATCAATTGATTCATGATGTGCTATTATTTGCTCTCAGATTATCTGTTCTAGGCATTTATGTTTTTCCCCATTCTTAAGGACAAGCGAAATATCACTTTGCTATGTTTTCTTTATGCTCGAAACAAACTTATAACTTTCAAGTGCATTATTATTCATGATCTTTTATTTGTGTTACTTTTCATGATGCAAGGTGATTGCTAAGTTTCATTGTTAAAACTATATCAATCATGCCTGTCTTTAAAGTACTATGATCTCATCTTTACATATGATTTTCCAATTTAGATGATCAAGTTTATGTTGGTAGCATGTCACCTCAGAAATTATTTGTTTTTATCGTTTACCTACTCGAGGACGAGTAGGAACTAAGCTTGGGGATGTTGATACGTCATAAACGTATCCATAATTTCTAATGTTCCATGTTGTTTTCATGCCATATGCTACATGTTTCCTTTACACTTTATGCCATTTTTATCGATTTCCTGGGACTAACCTATTGACAAGATGCGACTGAGTCAGTTCATGTTTTCTACTGTTTTTAGTTTCATAAAAGTTGTTCTGGAAATATTCTCGGAATTTTCCCTCACGCATGTATATTCTCCTTGAAGGGTTAACCCTAAAGACCCGAGCCTTTTCCAGAAATAACATCCACAGCCGCCGTCATCGTCAACCCAAGATTGGGAGGGTTCTGGAGCTCTTCCCGGCACCCTTCCGGGAGGGGGAATCGTCACAGGAGGGCTCTACACCACCATGCCCGCCTCCGGAATGATGCGTGAGTAGTTCATCCTTGGACTACGGGTCCATAGATGGCTGTAAGTTGTGTTTGCTGGGATCCGATGAATATTGAATGATATGTCCAATGATTATCAATCTATCATGGTATTTTCATGTGTATGTTATTTATGATCTTGCATGCTCTCCGTTGTTAGTAGATGCTCTGGCCAAGTAGATGCTAGTAACTCCAAGAGGGAGTATTTGTGCTCGATAGTGGGTTCATGCCCCCTTTCACTCACGCTTGAGTGACAGAAACGTAAACGTGTGGGGGATGTGCTGTTGCCATTAGGGAGAAAACAACAATGCTTTGTCTAAGGATGATGTTATTGTTTACATTACACACTTTGCTTACTGTGATTATCTCTTGCTTGCAACTTAATACCCAAGGTTTGCTCGGATGACATTCTAAGGGTGGATTATTAGTCATAGATGCAGTTGTATAATGGTCTATGTATCTTGTTGTAATGCCCGCATGAATCACATAGTAATCATCATGTCATGCATATGAACTACGATGCAGCCTTTATATATGTCAATTGCTTAGTTGTAATTTGTTTACCCAACATGCTATCTATCTGAGAGACACCTCTAGTGAACTGTGGACCCCGGTCCATTTTACTCATACTGATAATACAAGCACCGCAATCTCTGTTTTCATACTATCACTACTGTTTTCCTACTGTCATCATTGTTCTCTTTTCATCTACTGCAAACAAGTACTATTTTCCAAATCATACTTTTAACATCTTTGTTGTCAGCAAAACCGGTGAGATTGACAACGTCACTGCTTCGTTGGGGTAAAGTGATTTGATTGTGTTGTGTAGGTTCCACGTTGCTTCTGAACCGGTAGTGCGCCGTGCCACATCAGCTGCATCAACTTTCGAAAGTGATTTCTTTCTCCTACTGGTCGATTCAATCTTGGTTTCTTTCTGAGGGAAACTTGCTACTATGCTCTTCATACCTTCCTCTTGGGGTCTCCCAACGAACGTGTATTACATGCGCATCACTCACCACTTTCAAATTGGTTGAGGTTACCAGCACACAGGCAAATAACAAGAACAAACATAACAACAACAACAACAAACACACAATGACATCAAAATTAATAGCAGAGTAGGTAATTAATAGGTAGCATAAGGGTACTTACGCCAGGGGTACACACCCCTGGCACAAAAGAACAGGTAGCATTAAGGAGTTCATCAGGTGCAATCAGTGCACCTGGTAGTAGTTAAGCCAGGGGTACACACCCCTGGCACCAAAAGCTGTAGGGGCATCCAATATACTGCCCCTACAACCATACATCAACAAGTTCAGTCATCATCATCATCAAAATCGCTAGTGGATGTCGCAGAAGAAAACATGTTGGGTGGAGTTCGCCTGCTTGCACACCAAGACCTTGAAGCCCTCACCATCGAACTCTAGGAAGATGAGATCGCCCAGCCCAAGATTGATACTCCGGGCAAACTCCTCGCATCCCTAGAAGATGAAGATGTGCCCATCGAACCACCGTAGTTGCACGTAGAATGGGTAGCAAGTGGTGGTGCGAAGGAGAATGCAGAGCTTCAACTCGCTCTCACCCTTCTTGTCGCGCTTGTTGTTATACTTCTTCAACTTGAATTGGTCGAAGAGGAGGGGGATATGCGCGTGTAACACACGTTCGTTGGGAGACCCCAAGAGGAAGGTATGAAGAGCACAGTAGCAAGTTTCCCTCAGAAAGAAACCAAGGTTGAATCGACCAGTAGGAGAAATAAATCACTTCTAAAGGTTGGTGCAGCTGAGGTGGCAGGGCGCACTACCAGTTCATACGGAACGTGGAACCTACACAACAAAATCAAATCACTTTGCCCCAACGAAGCAATGAGGTTGTCAATCTCACCGGTTTTGCTGAACACAAAGAGGTTAAACATATGGTGTGGAAAATAGTACTTGTTTGCAGTAGATGAAAAGAGAACAGTGATGGCAGTAGGAAAACAATGGTAACAATATGAAAACAGAGATTGCAGTGGTTGTATTATCACTATGAGGAAAATGGACCGGGGTCCACAGTTCACTAGAGGTGTCTCTCATAAGACAGATAGATAGCATGTGTGGTAAACAAATTACATCTGGGCAACTGACAGATATAAAGGCTGCACCGTAGTGCATATGCATGACATGATGATTACTATGTGATTCATGCGGGCATTACAACAAGATACATAGACTGTTATCCAACTTCATCTATGACTAATAATCCACCCTCATAATGCCATCCGAGCAAACTGATATGTCAAAAATGTATCTACTTTTCCGAACACTTTGCTGATGTTTTCTCTCTAAACTTGTGTGTTTTGAATGCAACTAACACAGACTAACGCTGTTTTCAGCAGAATTACTTTGGTGTCTCGTTTTTGCGCAGAAAATCAACTTTTAGGAAAATACCCGGAAACGAAGGGAAAGTCCATATTTTACCCGAAGACTCCCGGAGCCAGAAGATAAATCTAAGAGGGGCAAGGGGGTGCCCTCACCACCCCCAGGCGCGGACAGGGTGGGCCCGTGCCTGAGCATGGTGAGCCCACCTCGGGCACCCCCTCGGACCCCCCTTTCGACTATATATGCTCCGAAACCTAAAAAACCCGAGGGGGTTCGATCATTTTCCAGAAAGAAGTCCGTAGCTCTGCCGCCATCGCGAATCCTTTTTCGGGTTTCAGAAACTCCGTTCTGGCACCCTGCCGGGACGGGGAATTGGAGGAGATCATCGCCATCGCCATCACCAACGCCTCTCCATTGACCTTCCATGTTTCCCCCATCCATGTGTGAGTAATTCCCCCGCTGTAGGCTGAAGGAGATGGTAGGGATTGGATGAGATTTTTCATGTAATAATGTCCTGATTGTTAGGGCATAGTGCATAGTATCCTCTATTAGTGCTATTGACATTGTTGCAACTTGTTATGCTTAATGCTTGTCACTTTGGGCCCGAGTGCCATGATCTCAGATGTGAACATGTTATTGAATCACGATGATAATTATTGTTTCTTGACCATACCTGCAAGTTGTTTACACATATCGTTGTCCGGAACCCGAGGCCCCAAATGACAGAAATTGGGACAAGCGGAGGGGGTGGCTTTGATGTGAGGATCACATGTGTTCACGGAGTGTTAATGCTTTGCTCCGGTGTTCTATTAAAAGGAACACCTTAATTACCAGTAGTTCCCTTGAGGCCCCGTTGAAAACGGGCTGGTAGGACAAAAGATGTTGTGCACGTTGTCATTGCGAGCACGTACGACTATTTACGGAACACATGCCTATGGTTACTTAGTGCTTGGATGCTTTATCTTATTTATCTACAATGCCCATGTCTTGATTATTATATGAACTATCTTATCCATGCACCGCCCATTCATCTATCCCCATGCCTACAGTATTTAATCATGTTGTTTACTTCAAACACTACTTCTGTTGTTTTCATTTCACCGCTGCTATTATTTCGCTACTGCTGCTACTATAAAACTGTTACTACTGATAAACCACCGCGAACAAGTCCACTTTCAGGTGCAGGTGAATTGACAACTCACTTGTTAAGGCTCACAAATATTCTTTGGCTCCCCATGTGTCGAATCAATAAATTTGGGTTTTACTTCCCTCGAAGACTGTTGCGGTCCCCTATACTTGTGGGTTATCACAAACCTTGGGTATTAAGTTGCAAGCAACAGATAATCGCAGTAAGCAAAGTTTATAATGTAAACAATAACATCATCCTTAGACAAAGCATTGTTGTTTTCTCCCTAATGGCAACACCACATCCCCTACCCGTTTAAGTTTCTGTCACTCGAGCGTTAGTTAAAGGGAGGCATGAACCCACTATCGAGCATAAATACTCCCTCTTGAAGTTACTAGCATCTACTTGGCTAGAGCATCTACTAACAACAGAGAGCATGCAAGATCATAAATAACATACACATGAATAAAACATGATAGATTGATAATCACGAGACATAGCATTCAATATTCATCGGATCCCAGCAAACACAACATGTAACATTACAATAAGATGATCTTGATCATGTAGGGCATCTCACAAGATCTAAACATGAGGCATAAAGAGGAGAGAACAACCATCTAGCTGTTGCTATGGACCCGTATTCCAAGGATGAACTACTCACACATCATTCCGGAGGCGGGCATGGTGGTGTAGAGCCCTCCAGTGATGATTCCCCCTCCCGGCAGGGTGCCGGGGAGAGCTCCAGAATCCTCCCGGACTAGGGTTGATGATGACGGCGGCTGCGGATGTTTTTTGTGGAAAATGCTCGGGTGTTTAGGGTTGACCCTTCGAGGAGACTAAATAGGAGAGAAGGCAACGTCGGTAGGCAGCGAGGGGCCACACCACCCCTGGGCGCAGCCAGGGGCGCGCCCACCCATGGTGTGGGGCCTGTGGCTCCCCTCTGGTTCCCCTCTGGACTCCGTGTGCGCGACGACTTTCTAAGACTTCCGGGCTTCGAATTGTCCAATTCCGAGAATATTTCGAGAAGAACTTTTCTGAAACTAAAAAACAGGAGAAAACAGGAACTAGCTCTGTGGCATCTTGTCAATAGGTTAGTCCCAGAAAATCGATAAAAATGGCATAAAGTGTAAACAAAACATGTAGCATATGGCATGAAAACAACATGGAACATCAGAAATTATGGATACGTTTATGGCGTATCAACATTCGGGCTGGGCATTTGGGTTACCCGAATAATCCAGGATGGGTAATTCGGGTTTTTGAAATTTCGGGTTTACAAAACTAACACCCGAAATTTGTCAAAAAAAAGGAAACCCGAAAATTCGGGTACCCGATATGTCGGGTTCGGGCTCGGGTTTTCCCGTTTGTCCCGAATAAACAGTTGTTGTCGTCCTTTTTTCCTCTTCCTAGCAGATAAGGGCAGTGCTGCAGGCTGTAGGAAGCCAAGATGAGGTCGTCGGTGGAGATTGTGTTAGTTCTGAGCTTCTCAGGGATGGCCCCGATGGATACAGCCACATCAGCGATGGCCGGAATCGGCGACGATGACATCTGCGCGGTCGACAGAGAAGGCCATCGCGTCGGAACTGGGACGCATCATCGTGTGACTCGTGTCGCAGATGGAAGCAGGCGAGCGGCAGCTGCACACGGTGAGAGAGGAAAAGGGAGGAAATGCCGATTTGCTCGGCCTCGTGCTGCTCGAGCGAGTTGGCTCTGTGTTTGCAACTTCGCATGTGCGGCTGGGAAAGGAGCAGAAGCTTGCGTCTAGGGATAGGGATGGAAGACAACTAGGTTCACGTGACGTGAGGTGGGACAAAGGTGCTTATTGGGCTGCTTGGTAGCGACTCAGAGCAATGAGATTTATTTATGTCGGGTAGTTCGGGCTGATCGGGTAGCGTGGGCAGCTGCCCGAATTTCCCTAAATAAATTCGGGTGTTAGCTTTTGCCACCCGATTTTACACCCGATTTTCCGGGCTTCGGGTTTTTCGGGTTCGGGCTTCGGGTGTCGGGTTTTATGCCCACCGTGAATCAACATCCCCAAGCTTATTTCCTACTCGTCCCCGAGTGGGTAAACGATAAAAACAAATAATTTATGAGGTGACATGCTACCTACATAAACGTGATCATCATAGTAATGTAAAGCATGTAAACTAGGATCAAATGAATAAAGGTTGTGGTTTATACTTGATATCAAATAGAATAATGTATAAACCATTAGGAAGAACAAAGTAAAACTTTTCAATGAATCAATACTGAAAGAGAATCAACTGTGCAATGGTTTACTAAAGATGATTTAAGCTTCAAGAACAGCAATATAATTATCCAAGGCATCAAAATCTCACAATAACTCCTGTTGGGATCAAGTCAAGTGACAACAATATGCACGTAGGAAAATCATTAAAATATTTGTGCACTCAAAACAAGCAAGCATTCTGTGTTGGCCCCTGGCACCAGGATGTTATGGCTAAAAGAACATTATGGGGATTTGGATGGTAAATGGAAGAAAGTCTCACACAGCTGAAAGTGATCATTAGACAAGAGGAAGTCTTATAATCGAAGTTATGCAAGGAGTAGTGATTGCCACACAACGGATGCACATAGAGCTATAAGTGTATGAAAGCTATCCAATGGAACTAGTGGGGGTGCATCCAACTTGTTTGCTCACAAAGATCTAGAGCTCTTTTGAGGAGGCTCATTATTGGAATATACAAGCCAAGTTCTATAACGTAAGTTCCCCACATAGTTATGCAAGTCATAATATGAAAACTCTCTCCAAACTTAAGTAATGATGCTAAACAAGCACGAGTGTGGAATAAATGATAGTAGTGCTTCCCCCTCTCTCTTTATTATCTCTCTTTTGCCCCTTGTTATTTTTGGGCTTTTTTTATATATAACCTCACTGGTAGGGGCAACACTCTATTTTACAATGAATCATCACACTTCTAGTACTCATAGCTCAAACTGAAATATCTCTGATGTATATAAAACTAAATGCTCCTGCCAGTGTAGCAGTATGCAAAATAACAATGAAGCATGACAAGTAACATAATGATGATGGAGGTTGTATGGCAATATATCTCGGAATGTCTATGGAAATGCCATGGTAGGTAGGTATGGTGGCTGTTTTGAGGAAGATAATTTTTGGCTTATGTGTAGAAGAACAAGGTTCTCCCACGGGGTTTGGATGTACTGGAAAAGTTTGCACCAGCTCTCAATGTGAGAATGGGCAATGCATAGTACTGAAGAGGCTAGCAAATATGGATGGTGGAAGTGCCATAAAACCGCAACATAGAACTCACAAGTTAAAAGATTACAACTAAAATCATGATCTTACAAGGCATAATGAAAATCACTCCAAGAGGGTCCATGGCAGTGACAAGTCACTGTTAGCTACCCCGACCGTAGCGCGTAACAAAAAGCCATTACGATTGCTATCGGCAAAGGAAGTCATATACCATTATCCCATCAACTGGTTATTTAAGCGTGTCACAGTTTCAAGCTTTTAGACCAACCATTAATTGTCTTTACTCTACTAAACCATAAAGTTTACCATTAAGTGTATTAATGTCTCAAAACAACAACAAATAATCAAGTGAAACAGCTTAGTGATCTACAATAATATGCAAGCTTTTTCGTTATACCATCTACCACGTGTAGCATTTTCTATTTCCATCAAGCACCAAACAACAAAAACTCTCCAAGAGATATAGAAATGAAACAAGAGAGTACTAACATAAATCTACTAGAACTAACAGCTCTGAATAAGAGATGCATGAAAAATTGGAGCTAAAAGGAATTGCAGCAGCTAGAAGAAAAACCAAGAATACGAGCATAATGAGTATTCATATGAAAAAACGGAGAGTGTCTCTCTCCCACACAAAGAATGCTAGGTTCCAATAATATTATTGCAGCAATGAAAACAAAATAAAAACAAAAAATATTAAGGACATTAATATCTCAAAACAACAACAAATAATCAAGTGAAACAGTTTAGTGATCTACAAGAATATGCACCCTTTTTCGTTATACCATCTACCGCATGTAGCATTTTCTATTTCTATCAAGTAACAAACAACAAAAACTCTCCAAGAGATATAGCAATGAAACAAGAGAATACTAACACAACTCTACTAGAACTAACAGTTCTGAATAAGAGATGCATGAAAAACAAGAGATAAAAGGGATTGCAGCAGCTAGAACAAAAACTAAGAATACAAGCATAATGAGTATTCATATGAAAAAGCGGAGTGTGTCTCTCTCCCACTCAAAGAATGCTAGGTTCCAACAATATTATTGCAGCAAGGAAAACAAAACAAAAAAAACATACGCTCCAAGTAAAATTCATATGATGTGACCGAATAAAAATATAGTTTCACTAGAAGTGACCTGATAAATTGTTGACGAAGAAGGGGATGCCTTGGGCATCCCCAAGCTTAGATGATTGAGTCTTCTTAGAATTTTATGGGATGAACCACGGGGGCATCCCCAAGCTTTGGCCTTGCACTCTTCTTGATCACATTATATCACCCTCTTCTCTTGACCCTTGAAAACTTTCTTCACACTACACTCAATGTAATTCACGTTAGAGGGTTAGTGCACAATCAAAAATTCACATGTTATGCATCGACACAAGCAGTATTGATACTTTAAACATTAACTACAGCCACTGATGTTTCGTGAAGCAAAGAAATCCACTCGATATAGTAAAAGAGAGAATGCAAGTAAAAAGGCAGAATCTGTCAAAACCAGAACAGTCTGTAAAAACGAATTAATTCGGGTCACTTACATTGCTCAAATATAAAAACGTAAAGAACGAAAAAGTTTCGGAATTAGATAAGGAATAAGCACAAAAAATTTCAGGGAATTTTGGTCTTTCTGTGAATTATGCGATTTTTTACGGTGGACAGCAGAAATCTGTTTCCTGCGCAGAAATCCAAAACTAACTCCAACTTTCGCTAGAAACTTTACTTGGCACACCTAATACATGAAATAAAGATACAGAGTATTTGATACAGAAGTACACAACCCCTTGACTCAAATAAAACAGATAAAAACAAAGCAAAAATAAAACCATGGGTTATCTCCCAAGAAGTGTTTTTCTTTAACGCCTTTTAGCAAGGCCTAGAAAACTAGAATCAAGTGTTTTCAAGTGAAGAAACATCAAAATTAATAATTTCCTACAAAACACCACTAGTAGCAGTTGGTACTTTAGGTACCCCTGAAGATGATTCAACATGCAAACCACTTTTAGTTTCACTAAAAGTTTTATCAATTTTAAGCACATTAGGGGCTTTTGGTTTAGGAACCTTGTGAGCATACATAATTTTTTGCTCCTTTCCCATAAAAGTTTTCTCCCTCTTAAACTTAAGAGAAGAAAAAGTTGAACTTAAAGTTTCCATAGCCTCCTCTAATTTACCAATCCTCATGTTTTGACTATCATGGATATTGCTAGCCTCTAGAACACTAATTCTCTTATTGATACTTACTATTGATTCATTAACTTTGCTAGCATTGTCAAGGTAATTTGGCAAATTTTTCTCCATAGAGTTTAGCTTTTTAATAACATCATCTAGAGGGATCTCAGTTTTAACATGCTTAATAGGTGGTGTTCCAACTAAACTTTCAATTAGGTTACAGGCTTCCAAAGCAGGAGTTTCCAGAAAATTACCACCTGTAAGAGTGTCTAGAACATACCTATACGAGCTAGTAATGCCAACATTAAAATTCCTAAGAAGGATTAAAGTGGAATATTATGTAGTGCATATATGATGGACATCACTTTTTCTATACCAAGCATCTTTCAAACTTTCTCCTCCTTGTTGCTTAAAAGAACGAACCTCAACTTCAGGAATACTCATTTTAGCAAGATTACAAACATGAAAAAATAAAAACTAGAATAAGAACTAGTTTTTTTGTGTTTTTTATGAAGAGAAGCAAACAATATAAAATAAAATAAACTAAAAAAACAATAACAAAGTAAAGAGATTGGAAGTGAGAGACTCCCCTTGCAGAAATCCTCTTCCTCCCCGGCAACAGCGCCAGAAATTAGCTTGATGCGCGTGTAACACACGTTCGTTTGGAGACCCCAAGAGAAAGGTATGAAGAGCACAGTAGCAAGTTTCACTCATAAAGAAACCAAGGTTGAATCGAACAGTAGGAGAAAGAAATCACTTCCGAAGGTTGATGCAGCTGAGGTGGCAGGGCGCACTACCGGTTCAGAAGCAACATGGAACCTACACAACACACTCAAATCACTTTGCCCCAGCGGAGCAATGAGGTTGTCAATCTCACCGGTTTTGCTGAACACAAAGAGGTTAAACGTATGGTGTGGAAAACACTACTTATTTGCAGTAGATGAAAAGAGAACAGTGATGGCAGTAGGAAAACAGTAGTAACAGTATGAAAATAGACAGTGGTTGTATTATCAGTATGAGGAAAATGAACTAGGGTCCACAGTTCACTAGAGGTGTCTCTCCCAAGACAGATAGATAGCATGTGTGGTAAACAAGTTACAACTGGGCAATTGACAGATATAAAGGCTGCACCGTAGTGCATATGCATGACATGATGATTACTATGTGATTCATGCGGACATTACAACAAGATACATAGATTGTGATCCAACGACATCTATGACTAATAATCCACCCTCAGAATGTCATCCGGGCAAACCTTGGGTATTAAGTTGCAAGTACATCATCCTTAGACAAAGCATTGTTGTTTTCTCCCTAATGGCAACAGCACATACCGCACCGGTTACGTTTCTGTCACTCGAGCGTGATTGAAAGGGAGGCATGAACCCACTATCGAGCATAAATACTCCCTCTTGGAGTTACTAGCATCTACTTGGCCAGAGCATCTAGTAACAACGGAGAGCATGCAAGATCATAAATAACATACACATGAATAAAACATGATAGATTGATAATCACGAGACATAGCATTCAATATTCATCGGATACCAGCAAACACAACATGTAACATTACAATAAGATGATCTTGATCATGTAGGGCAGCTCACAAGATCTAAACATGAGGTATAAAGAGGAGAGAGCAACCATATAGCTACTGCTATGGACCCGTAGTCCAAGGATGAACTACTCATGCATCATTCCGGAGGCAGGCATGGTGGTGTAGAGCCCTCCGGTGATGATTCCTCCTCCCGTCAGGGTGCCGGGGAGATCTCCAGAACCCTCCGGGACTAGGGTTGATGACGATGGTGGTTGCGGATGTTTTTGGTCAAAAAGGCTCGGGTGTTTAGGGTTGACCCTTGGAGGAGTCTAAATAGGCGAGAAGGCAACGTCGATGGGGAGCAAGGGGCACACCACCCCTAGGCACGGCCAGGGGGCGCGCCCATCCATGGTGTGGGCCCCCTGTGGCTCCCCTCTGGGTCCCCTCCGGACTCCGTATGCGCGACGACTTTCTAAGACTTCTGGGCTTCGAATTGTCCAATTATGAGAATATTTCAAGAAGAACTTTTCTAAAACTAAAAACAACAGAAAACATAAACTGGCTCTATGGCATCTTGTCAATAGGTTAGTCTCGGGAAATTGATAAAAATGGCATAAAGTGTAAAGAAAACATGTAGCATATGACATGAAAACAACATCGAACATCAGAAATTATTGATACGTTTATGACGTATCAGGGGATGATCGCCTTGGGGATGATCAACGCCTTGAACTCCAACTCGGTGACCTCCACGCTGAAGCGCTTCGGCACCGACTCATGTTCCTCCTTTCCAACCCGCGTTTTTACGCCCTAATAGAGCTTGCTTCTTGGCCTTCTAGATCTCCTTCTCCTTCATCGCCAAGGCCAACTCCGGGAGAAGAGGCTTGGTGCGCTTGTAGAATTCGTTGTGCCACACCATGTCTTCCATCCCATCGCACTAGATCCTGTAGAGCTCCTCCCAGGTTTGTCAAAATTGAAAATGTCAAGTTCGTGATCCAACAAAACACTATGAGCACTACCATGATGAATTGAAGATCCACAAGAACACATTGACAATCCTGAGCATTATGATGATCCAACAGAACACTATGACCACTACCATGATGAATTGAAGATCCAAAAGAACACATTGAGCACTACCATTATCAGCATTACATCAAGACAATCAACATTACAACACTATGAGCACTACCACTGTGAGACATTGGGGATTCATCATATTCCCTCAATTCTGCATTTCCCATTTGGGGAGGGGTGGGGGTTTGAGAATTTGAGCAATGCTGCATTGAGCATTGCCCATTTGAGCAATGAACAATTCATCATTTCTGGATCTACGTGGTAGCAAACACTATCTACTAGTTCGTAGGGTACTAGAAAACAATATCTACTAGTTCAAGCCAGGGGTAAGTACCATGGATTTGAAGGCCGGAGGAGGCGAAGGATCAGAAGTCTTGAAGGGGCCAGCTTCGTCGGGAGAAGGAGACCTTGAAGATCCAGCGCCGACCTCCGCATATCCCGGCAGTGGATACATATCCACTGTCGGAGGGTGCGCCGGCACAAGGCCAAAGCCCGGCGGGTGCGACAGCGGCAGGCTAGGTTACGTGTCGGCGCAAATGTGCGGCCGGACGCCATGAGCGTAATCACCTGACTGTGCTCCGCCGCCTCCTCTCTCCTCTGTGCGTCCATCGCGGCTGTGGAAGGTCGATGGGAGATCGGCGATGCCCGATTGAGATGGGGGAGTTTGGCGGCGGCAATTTGTGCTGCCGCGCTCTTGTTCTGCGCCATCTTTTTTGCGCAACGGCCCGCGTGGTCGCCATCAAGGCCCGGTGGCTGTAGTTCTTCATGCACGGGTCATGGCCCGGCATTGGTGGAGGAGCGACGGACATGGCGGAGGGTTTTCTCCCGAGGCGGTGTGAACGAGGCGCCGATGGGACGTGTGAGAGAGGAGTGGGCGGTGACAAAAGCGGAGAGAGAGAGAGAGCGAGGGGAATTATTCGCGTCTACCGTGCTTCTCCACGCGTGCAACCGCTCAGAAGAAAACGGCCACGCTGCGCTTGCCCTGGCCTGGCTCCACGGAAAAGGCCGAATCGGCCGTTCCTAGCGGGTCTGGCCCGGAGGTATTTTTATGTTCGTGTGGGTGATGGCTCCCAAGTGCAGGAGATCAATTTTAGTACTTTTCGAATTACAAAGGTTGTCGAACCCACGAGGAGCAGAAGGAACTGGTAAGTAGAATAGCAAAGGAATAATAAAAGCAACAGGTGTTTTTGTGTTTTAATTGTGTAGTGCAAGTAAAGTAAAATGCGGAAAGTAAATTGTAGCAAGTAGTAGGTCTCAATGAGAGACAAAGCCCAATCCTCTAATGCGCAAGAGGACAAGCTCAAGTGTGTGTTTGTGTCTTATATGTGGAAAACGTTCCCAAGGGCTGCACGGATTTAGCTGGCATAGTGATTCATTGCATAACATGTTTGTATATCTTGTCTAGTTTTAATCTTCTTCGGACGGAGCCACAAATAGGAATAGCTAAATAAATAAACTATCACCCCTTATGATGGATCACGTGGCCAATTAAATGACAGCACGAGAATTATTAAGACATGATGTCCCACCATAGCCTTATGCTCTAAGGTCCCCGATACAAGTACCCTCATAATGCTCTAAGGTCATCTAATAGCTTTATGTTCTAATTCAACGGGTAAATGACATGCTTTTCCATAAACCATTTTATAAGGAGACATACCCATAGGATTTTTATAAGCAGTTCTATAAGCCCACAATGCATCATTAATTTTAAGTGGCCAATCAGATCTAGCTCTTTTTACTGTTTTCTCTAAAAGAAGTTTAATTTCCCTATTACTTAATTCAACTTGTCCACTAGTTTGAGGATGATAGGGTGATGCAATTCTATGATTAACATTATATTTTGCCAATGTTTTTCTAAGAACACCATGCATAAAATGAGATCCACCATCAGTAATTAAAAATCTAGGAACACCAAATCTAGGGAAAATAATTTCTTTAAGCATTTGCATGGCTGTGGCATGGTCTGCACTCTTAGTAGGAATTGCTTCTACCCATTTTGTAACATAATCAACAGCAACCAAAATGTGAGTATGTTTTGTACTAGATGGAGGAAATGGTCCCATAAAGTCAAAACCCCACACATCAAATGGTTCAAATGGTAATGTATAGTTCATAGGAATTTCATTCCTTCTACCAATGTTTCCTCCTCTTTGACATTTATCACAAGTTTTAACATATTCAACACAATCCTTGAATAGAGTAGGCCAATAAAAACCACATTGTAATACCTTTGCTGCAGTACGATCTCCTGCATGATGTCCTCCATAGGGACTCTCATGACAATCTCTTATAATAGCCTGCTGTTCATGCTCTGGTACACAACGTCTAATAATGCCATCAACACTTTTCTTATACAAGAATGGATCATCCCAAAAATAATGTCTAAGGTCATAAAAGAATTTCTTTCTTTGCTGGTAAGTAAATTGTGGTGGCATAACTTTCCCAACAATAAAATTTGCATAATTAGCAAACCAAGGTGATGCAACTTTAGCAATAGAAACACTAACACGGGCAAGTTGTTCGTTAGAAAAACTATCATTAATAGGAATAGGATCATCAGGTATATTTTCCATTCTAGAAAGATGATCAGCTACGGGATTATCTTCTCCTTTCCTATCTACTATGTGTAAATCAAATTCTTGCAACAAAAGTACCCATCTTATTAGCCTAGGCTTAGCATCTTTCTTATTCATCAAATATTTAATAGCAGAATGATCAGAGTGCACGGTGACTTTTGAATCAATTATGTAAGATCTAAATTTATCACATGCAAATATTACCGCTAAAAATTCTTTTTCAGTTGTAGCATAATTTCTTTGAGCACCATCTAGTGTTTTACTAGCATAGTAAATAACATTCAATTTCTTATCAACCCTTTGGCCTAAAACAGCTCCAACTGCATAATCACTAGCATCACACATAATTTCAAAGGGAAAGTTCCAATCAGGAGGTTGAATAATAGGTGCAGTTATTAAGGCTTTCTTTAAAACATTAAAGGATTCTATGCAATCATCATTAAAAGAAAACGGAACATCCTTTTGCAAAAGATTGGTTATAGGCTTTGATATTTTAGAGAAATCTTTAATGAACCTACGATAAAAACCTGCATGACCGAGAAAACTTCTTATACCTTTGATGTCTCTTGGATATGGTAATTTCTCAATAGCTTCAATTGTTGCTGGATCAACTTCTATTCCTCTTCCAGAAATACGATGCCCAAGAACAATTCCCTCTGTTACCATAAAGTGACACTTCTCCCAATTAAGAACAAGGTGTTGGTCTTCACAATGCTGCAAAACTTTGTTAAGGTTGAACAAGCAATTATCGAAAGAAGTACCATACACCAAAAAATCATCCATAAAGACTTCCACTATCTTTTCAATATAATCAGCAAATATAGCATTCATGCATCTCTGAAAAGTAGCAGGCGCATTACATAAACCAAAAGGCATTCTCCTATAAGCAAATGTACCATATGGGCAAGTAAAAGTGGTCTTTTCCTGATCATCACTATGAACTGGAATTTGAGAGAAGCCTGAATACCCATCTAAATAACAAAAGTGAGAATGTTTAGATAATCTCTCTAGCATTTGATCAATAAAGGGAAATGGATAATGGTCCTTACAAGTTGCTTTATTTAATTTTCTATAATCAATGCACATTCTATAACCAACAACAGTACGTTGAGCAACAAGTTCATCATCTTTATTAGGAACCACAGTAATTCCACCTTTCTTAGGAACACAATGAACAGGACTAACCCATTTACTATCAGCTATAGGATAAATAATACCAGCCTCTATGAGTCGAATTACCTCCTTTCTTACCACTTCCTTCATTTTTGGATGTAGACGGCGTTGGAAATCAACAACATGTTTAGCATCTTCTTCCAAATTAATTTTATGCATACATAGAGATGGACTTATGCCCTTAAGATCATCAAGAGAATAACCAATAGCCTTGCGGTGAGCTTTAAGCACATCAAGTAATTTCTCTTCTTCCTCAGCTGAAAGGTTAGCACTAATAATAACAGGATATATATTTTTCTTATCTAAGTATGCATATTTCAGATTTTCAGGCAAAGGCTTTAATTCAAAACTAGGATCTCCTTTAGGAGGTGGGAGTACTCCTAGATTATCAGGTGGGATATGCCATTGTAATTGTGGAGGTTGCTGCCATAATATTTGTTCTAAAGCTTCTTTTTCTGCATCATTAAATGGCTCTTCCTGATTAAGCATATAACGTTCCACCACGTCTGATGAAGCTACAGCTATATGAGCAAGAGTTTCAATTATATCTTTAGATTTTGGTTCTTTCTTAGCAGGTTTATCAGCAAATTTAGAAAAATTAAATTCAAGTTTCTCTCTAGCACATTCAATAAACACCCTTTCTCTAGGCAAATCAATTTCAGCACCAACAGTATGTAAGAAAGGTCTACCAAATATAATCGGTCAGAAAGAATCTTGTGGACAACCAAGCACAATAAAATCAGTAGGATATTTTATTTTCCCTACCAATACTTCAACATCTCTAACAATTCCAAAGGAACTAATATAATCTTTATTAGCAAGCTGAATGGTCATACCCGTTTCTTCCATGGTGATAGGATCAATATCAGGCTTAATTTCTTGATAGAGAGAATATGGAATGACACTAATGCTTGCTCCAATATCACATAAACCATGATAACAAGAAGTCCCAATATAGCATGATATAATTGGCTTACCAACTTTGGATGAATTCCCTTTAATAACTTTGGTAGCATCTTCACATAAATAAACATCAACAGGATCTTCCTCATTTAATTGCTTAATAATAGAGACTTGGTTCTTGACTTCCACCTGTTCTTTAGGTTGAGAACATCTCTTTCTACTTTTGTCAGCAACAACAATAAGCAAATTCTCTTTAACTTTTTCAGGATAGGGAGGTGGTTCAATATATTCTTCTATTACTACAGATGACACTGGTGTTTCTTTAATAAATTTAGGGACAACAATAGAAGATTTAATAGGTTCAACATAATAATCAAAGCCACTTTTAGGAATTCGAATGTGCTCAGCAAATTTCTTAGCTATTTCAATTGCAACATATGGATTAAGACCAAAATCTTTAATAACATTCTTGAACAAAATAGAACTAGAGAAACTTTCTACACATGAATATCCATAATCAAAATAAGCTTCATTACCTTTGTCTAGGTCCCAATATTCAGAGTTCTTCGAAATAATTTCCAATAAATTCCAAGCTTCTTCTGCAGTATTATTTGTAAAGCTTCCACTAGATGAACCATCCAAATATTTCTTTAGCCTATCAGGTAGTTTCACATAAAAGTTTATCAATATAAGTTTATTTGTGAGATCATGACAAGGATTCTTACGAAGGAGGTCCTTAAGCCTCCCACAAGCTTGAGTAATACTCTCTCCAAGGTGTGGCCAAAAATTAAATATAAAGCAACGGTTCTCATAAGCCTCTTTAGGAGTAAAATATTTAAGAAAGAAAACCTTCATAAAAGTATCCCAATTATGTGTAATTTCTTCATCCAGGGACATATACCATTTTCGAGCACCACCAGTTAAGGACTGGTACAATAACTTGCATTTTACCTCCTCCTCAAAAATAGCCTTGAGCCTAATTAGCCCACATATATCCTCAATAGCCCGTATGTGATCACTTGCAGCCTTTGTTCCATCCCCTGCAAAATACTCATTCCTAACAGCTTTAACAAATTCAAGGGGAATAATATAACCATCATCATGAGGTGCTTTTTCAACAACTTTAGGTTTAATAGCATAAGCACTCTCATATAAAGCAAGTTTCAGCGAAGCATCTCTCATAAAAGCCATAATAATAACAGGATGCAACAGTAAGTAAAATTCAGCTTTCAAGTTTCTTTACCAAACTTCTTACCAATAGCGCTACGCTCCCCGGCAACGGCGGCAGAAAAGTGTCTTGATGGCTCCCAAGTGCAGGAGATCAATTATAATACTTTTCAAATTAGAAAGGTTGTCGAACCCACGAGGAGCAGAAGGAACTGGTAAGTAGAATAGCAAAGGAATAATAAAAGCAATAGGTGTTTTTATGTTTTAATTGTGTAGTGCAAGTAAAGTAAAATGCGGAAAGTAGTAGGTCTCAATGAGAGACAAAGCCCAATCCTCTAATGCGCAAGAGGACAAGCTCAAGTGTGTGTTTGTGTCTTATATGTGGAAAACGTTCCCAAGGGCTGCACGGATTTAGCTGGCATAGTGATTCATTGCATAACATGTTTGTATATCTTGTCTAGTTTTAATCTTCTTCGGACGGAGCCACAAATAGGAGTAGCTAAATAAATAAACTATCACCCCTTATGATGGATCACGTGGCCAATTAAATGACAGCACGAGAATTATTAAGACATGATGTCCCACCATAGCCTTATGCTCTAAGGTCCCCGATACAAGTACCCTCATAATGCAATTCAACGACTCTGTCTCAAGTTCCTGTCACCTAAAGACATCATCACGTCACTACACTACGGTGTTCTCCTATGAGCCCATGTAGGTGAAGTGTTGTACAGTCGACGTTCGTACAACACCATCATAGAATCACATCTTTACCTACTATATTATATTATATATTATATATACTAATAAAAGCATTAAGACTTCTTGCGGTACGTCATTTAAGCTACCCCTAAACTTAAATGAATTTACCCACCAATGCCACACATAAGTTAAAAACGTTTCGATTTTTTCTTTTGGCCGATCAGCGATTCTGTTCGCGCGAGGATCGACTTCGGTACCCTCGCTCTCACGTTTCTGTCAACGTTTCTGCCGGGCCCAATCCATCACCCTTTCACGCCGTTAGCCCATGAACTGGCCGGTTTTAGCCCAAGATGACCAGGAGCAGTCCCAGCACTTTGCTCCGAGTAAAACTCGAGCAGGCGCTCTATGCTCCAGGCCATATTTGCGCACGGTGGCTTATGGGCGAAACCTTGCTGATGCGGCATGCTGGACGTATGCGCCAAAGATTGGTTAGCACCATCCCAGACATGTACTACGTTGGATCCATCGGACGCGACGGAGACTTGACGTGCGCGGATATACTACTCAGCTGGAACATGCTCCGATCGGTTGACTTGAACGTTCTGCATTTGTTTGCAAAAAAAAAATGCACGTGCTATGTATAGAGCTCACCCAGAAACCAACTTTTTCTAGCAATGAGCTGAAAACTAACTCCGTAGTCATACTTTCCTATGCAGCAACGAGGGACATATATTTTATGCATTAAATTTTCTATGGAATTAATCTATTAACTATATATATAATCAACCGCTTTTGACATATATTTTATGCATTAAAATTTCTATGGAATTAATCTATTAACTATATATATAATCAACGGCTGAAATTTTGTTACCAAATAGTATTTTTTTGATAAAATGGTATCACGTGCCACATGAGCTACATTTAATGCCCTATTTTTGTGGAGATATCTCTGCTCCCAGCACTGCCGGGTTGGCCTTTTCCTCATTTTATCTTTGCTTTACTTCAAAAGTAAACAACATCGACCTCTTTTCTCCCCAAAATCACCTTGCCAACACATAATCCTGTACCGTTTTCGCCGGATACCAAATTCTGATGGTGACGATGGTTGGCCTCCTCAATGCAATCTTTGGGTGCAACAGACGTATCTAAGACATGGATTTAAGTAGAGGTTGGGGTCTTAGGGGGAGGGTGGATTTTTTACAAGTGGTGAAGCGACCGTGCGCGTCGAAAATCTGGAAGACATGGTCGCACTGGCGGCTCATGAAGTTCCCACAGGAGAACATCAAGATAGAGGACATGTCCCAGCAAAGTAGTTCTACTGCAACCTAGAGAGGACCACGCACGACTCAAACCGTACAAATACCTTGGATGGCAACGAGCCATATTAAAATGGTTTAAAAAAAAATCAAAAGTAAATATGTTAAAAGATGTGAGCATGTACTATTTTTTCTAGAGCCATTGTGATTTTTCTAAAACCATTGCAACGCACGGGCACTTTTCCTAGTAAAAGATAAATACTAGACCAAATAACAACTCATCTTATGTAACAAATCATTGCCAATTCATCCTATGCCCTCAGGAACATGCGGGAACTACTCACAACGTGCAAACATGATCATGTATGGTGACATATGTGGTACAACACAATCTGAAACAATGGATCCACCACCAAATAATGACAAGTACTCAATCCCAAACATGCAACGGAGTACAATAACACGTATCTAGGGTGTAGCAATGATCAAACTATGAGGGGAACAGAGTGGATCACGGTGATGGTGATGGTGGAGATGCAGGTGCTGGTGAGGATGATGATGGAGATGCCTCCTCCCACGCCAAGGAGGAGATGGGGATGAAGATGGAGATGATTTCTCCCTTCGCCGGAGCTCCGGAGCAGCAGGATCTGTCTCCCCCACAGAGAGTTTCGAGAGTTTCGCCGCCCTGGCGGCTCCGTCTCGTCTCGGGAAAATTAGGGTGTTCCTTTTCGGGGAAGACGGAGTCGTCAGCAAAAAGACCTCGGGGAGGAGGTGTTGTGGGCCCATTTGGGGGCCCCACAGCGTGGGCTACCCCCTTTTGGGCCTCCTGGCCCTCCTCCTTTGTGTCTTGTGCCCACGGCCTTTCTCCCGAAGAAAAACTGACAGGGTTTTTTTCCTTTCGCAATTTGGATACCTGTAGCTCCTGAAACATCAAAAACATGAAAACAGGTGTTTTCTGACACCTAGAAATTAAATACCAAAAATAGGGACTTTGTAGGAAAGTCCCATAAAATCATCTAAAACATGCAAAACAATGACATAACATTGATAAAACATCACAATAATGCCTATATGGAGGGTATAAATGATGATATAAAATGCACGTATCAGTGGGCCATATTTTCGTCCGCACGAAACCAAACGGGCGGCCGGCCTCACACCGCCAGGGCCTAGCCTGGCGGGCTGCAGGCTACCAAACGCGCCCTAAACCGTTGAAGAAAACAGATTCGCTGAAGGTAAAGTGTCTTGGTCTTGCTGCAATGGAGGGGTGTATGAGGTGTCAATGAGCTCACTTCCTTTGGCTCTGAGAGGGGGGTTACAATTCAAAAAAAAAATCCATGGTAAAGCTTCAGCTAGACGTCGTAAGAACTTCATCCCTGCGATTAATGTCCTAGACAACACATTGGTAGATCAAGATGCAAAGGTTGAGGCCATCTGGGAGCATTTCAATAACCTTATTGTTGTCTACACCCCTGCCCCTTCCTCCATAAACCTGCAATCGCTAAACTACCCCAGCTCATACCTCTCCTCGCTGAATATTCTTTTCACGGAAGCTGAAGTAAAAGCAGCTATTCCTTAGATCTACCCAAAAAAAGTCCCTAGGCCATGATGGTTTTGTGGCTTGTTTTATCGGGTTGCATGGGACACGATCAAAGAGGAAATTATGCTGGCAATCAGAGAGATGGAGCCGGCAAGTTAACAAGGGCTGCAACTTCTTAATAGTGCCCTTCTAATCCTATTGCCTAAGACACATGTTGTTGCATCTCCCTTGGATTTTAGTCCAATAAATCTCGTCCATAGATTCGACAAGCTGTTCATCAAAATCCTTGCCACTAGATTGCATCCTCTCAGGCCGTCCGTAATGCTACACGCTGCCATATGTCTTAGCAGTCCACGTAGGATATTTGTTGATCTGGAGGGTTCTTTAATAGGGTGAGAGAGAGGAGCCGTTTCCTATTTTAACTACGACTCTTGGTACAGAGTCCAACACACAAATGAATACTTTACTCCCTACAGGTACGCTGGCCAATTAACGTATGGAGCAATCCTCGATGGATGGAGCCACGGAGGAGGAAGAAATAAATGGAGAGGAGCACTTAAGAATCGATAGATTAGGACGTTGATATCAGGAGATGACGTGGACTAGTATAAGATACGGCAAGCCGTATCGCATTAGACTAGTCACAATGGGGAGTATCATACACTAGTATCATGCATATGTTACTAGTCTATGTTACTACTCCCACGATGGGTAGTAACATATTTGTAGTATCATATACTAGTATATTTATTAGGCTATAGACACATCTTACCTATGATACCACTAGCATCTCTCTCCTCGTTAAATAAGTGTTACATCATCTTTTTTGCCTACGTGACACTTATGTTACCACCTATGCTACTTCCATTGTGAGCGGTCTTACGGACGGCCTCATGTCCTCTCTGATTGCACGGTGCCAAACGCATTTATCAAAATAAGATCGATCCACGACAACTTTGTCTATGTCCAGGGCGTGTTCCATGCACCAAAACAAAAATGTCCTCGACCTTGACGATGAAGTTGGACATTTTCAAAGCATTTGACTCTATTTCATGGGAGTTCTTGTTGAAGTCGATGCAACACTACGGGTTCAGCCGACAGTGCATTAATTAGATTGCTGCTCTCTTCGCTACTAGCACCACAAAAATCTTGGTTAATGGTGAATTATACATCCCCATACATCACCATCGTGGCCCACGGATGGGAGACCCCTATCCCCCTTCTCTTCATTTTGGTTATGGACTGTCTGGGAAGGATCATCGATAAAGCACAAACTGACCTCCTTCTGCCGTCGATTGACCGTCAATCTCCGAGATTCATAGTTTTATTCTATGCCAATAATGCGGTTATTTTTCTCTAGCTCGATGAAAACGACCTGACCATCACGGCTTCTATACTGCATCTCTTTGGGGCAGCCCCCACTACACACTAACCTGACAAAGAGCAGTGTGCTACTCATTGCTTGCCATAACATTTTTTTTTGAAATGGGTAACCCCAGCTTCTGCATCGATTGATGCACACAGCTGTTTATTTCTTATTAATCATTCAACGATAAGTATAGCATCGTATTGCATTACAGACGAGGTAAAATATCAAATAGAGACACAGCTGAAACCCCGAGAACAAACAACAACATCGAACTACCCATATTGTATTCGACTAATATGCTGCCAGGAAGCCCGGCTGAAAAACTCCCGAGCGACCATCAGGAGGTGTGAAGACCCGGTAGCCATAAGCTCTCGCTGATCCACCGGTAGGAGGAGAGCCCACTGCTGAATCCAGTTTACCGCCATGAGGATAACCTGAAAGACATTAATATTTGTGGACCGGTTAAACACAATATTATTCCGACAGATCCAGATTGACCAACACAAAGCTGAAACACCAATTCGGATTCTTGGTTTTGTCTTTTTATCAACACCATTTAACCAATTTCCAAACATATTGGATACGCTGGTCGGTGGTGTAATATTATAAGGAGTAAAAACAACTCTCGAAACAAGCTTAGCAAAAGGACAAGAGATAAACATATGTTCTATAGTTTCCTCAGAATCACAGAAAGAACATTTAGTACATCCTTGCCATTTTCTCCTTTTCAGGTTATCATTAGTGAGCAAGACCTTGTTGTTAAGAAACCACATGAACACCTTAATATTAAGTGGGATTTTTAGTTTCCATAGATATTTTCGTAGATATCTAGTATGACCATTCATCAAATCTTCATACATAGACTTAACTGAGAAAACCCCATTACTAGTTAATTTCCACACAAAAGAGTCCACTTCTTGTGATAAATTAACCGCCGCCAATTTTTGGCACAACTGAGACCAGTAATCCCACAAGTTACCAGTCAGATGCCTCCTAAAACTCAAATTAATAGGAGGTGCACTTGACATAACATCGTGAACTGAAGCATTCTTCATTCGAACAATGTTATATAATGAAGGATACTGATCTTTAAGAGGTTTTTCTCCTAACCAAATATCATCCCAGAAACTAATCGCAGTGCCAGAACCCAACTTAAAAAAACCTCTTTTTAAGAAGTGTTTTTTGACTCCCATAAGCCCTCTCCAAAAGGGGGAATCATTTGGTTTAGCCTCAACCTGAGCTAAGGTTTTGTTCTTGAGGTATTTGTTAGTAATCAGTTCTTTCCACGCACCTCTTCGTTTAACAATTTAAACAACCATTTGCTTAGAAGGCAGTTATTTTTCAACTCTAGAACTTCAATACCTAACCATCTCAGATTTTTCGCCTCTGTTATAGACTGCCCAATCCCTCAGCACCTATCTTGGACTGTCGTTGTCGGATTATAGATTGAAGCGTGCTGATATTCAACGGTTGTTGGACAAGTTCATGAAAAGACTAATTGTTTGGAAGACAAAATGGATCACCATGGCTGGGAGATTCATCCTCGTTACTTCGGTGCTCTCTGTCCTCCCTGCTTACAAGTTGATGGCTCTTTTCCGTTCTAAATAGCTGGATAAGCTGTTGCGTGCATTTCTTTGGGTTGCTAACACAAAGGTGTCGGGAGGGAAATGTCTTGTTACGAGCCCGCCATCCCGCTCCTCTTCCGGCTCCTATTAAATTGTACGTGCTAGTCAATTATCCCAAAAGTCCGAACTGATCGAAAGGGCTAGCCACTGCATTATATTCTTGACACTCCCTCTCACGTCTAGACCGGTGGACTTTTTCTTCACGGGCCGATGACGTGGATTTGACTTCACGCGTCTAGCGCGTGGATTTTGGGGTGTCCACAAGTATTTAATTAAATACTGCGTTGGCCAGGATTTGAACACGAGACCTCTGGCTCTCATGCCATATTAAATTGTATGTGCTAGCCAATTATCCCAAAAGTCTGAACTGATGGAAAGGGCTAGGCACTGCATTATATTCTTGACAGCTCTCTCTCCCTCCATTCTCCCCTGCCGCCGCCGCCAGCATTGTCCGCCGGGCCTCTCCCGCGCGTGGCTGGCGGCGGCGGGAATGTCTCTCCCCGCGCGCTCAAAGGGGAACGGGGTCTCCCGATGGCGGCGGTCCGGTCCGGCGGCCTGAGCCCGCGCGGCCGGGTGGTGGACGGCACAGCGGCGCAACCCTTGGCTGCTGGGAGGTGCTGCTGCTGGCTCGTGGCCGAACCCTGCCGGCCCATCTGGGTCCTGGGCGGGCCGCTGCAGCGTGGTGGCGCCTCCTTCCATGGACGACGAGCGATGTATGTGGCTTGGGACGACGGTGACGGCGGTACACCTGCTGCAGTGCGGTGGCGGGACTTCACGGGCCCATATGGGCTCGGCCGGGCCAGCGAGGGCCTGGTTTGTCCCGCTGCTACATCCGGTCGGCTACCGCGGCCGGCGGTGGAGGCAGGTCCCTCCCGTGTGTCGTTGTTCCGTTGTCCTTCGCCGGCAGTGTTGCTTCTCGGTTTTTCGGACCTCGTGTCGTGGATCTCGGTGAGGCAGCGGTGGTGAGTGCTTGACCGTGGTGGCGTGCGTTGGTGGGTGGCAAGAGTGGTGGAGTGCCCTGAAGTGCCCGGGGGAGTGGTGTTTTGGAGGTTGGGAGAAATCCCTGCCGTCGCAGCACCGACGTGGTGACGCCTACGGGTGTCGCCTTCCTTCATGAAGGGCGTCGGGTATACTTCTTCTCCATCCCCCGATGTGAACCGGGGGAAACCCTAGGCAGCAGCGTCGTTGTCGTCGCATTCCCTCTTGAGGGGCTGTTTTGGTTCGTGGTGATCAGGGAGTGCAGGAGTGTGGTGGATTCCTTTGAAGGGCGCAGCGGTTGAGGGTCATCGCCGATTTCGTCGAACCGTCGGTGTCGGTATTGTTTTCTCTTCTTTTCTTCTTTTTATGTCTTTTGGGCGTAATGTGCGTTGTTCGTCCCAGCAGTGGCTTCACTGTTGTATCGGTTGGTTGC
Organism: Alopecurus myosuroides; assembly: GCA_028641055.1. Classification (NCBI taxonomy): domain Eukaryota; kingdom Viridiplantae; phylum Streptophyta; class Magnoliopsida; order Poales; family Poaceae; genus Alopecurus; species Alopecurus myosuroides. The sequence continues at coordinate 354,853,541 of CM054058.1, forward strand.
TATATTAATATAGCGGGGCGGCATCGTTTGTTAATTGGAAAATTGCCTGCTTGCCGAAGCACCTTGGGGTCTTGGCGTCCCTGAATGCAGCTCCAGAGAATGGCTTTCAGGGTTCACTGGCTCAGGCAGCAACAAACTGATCCCTCCCAGCCTTGGCTAGGCCTCCCCATTCCCATCGACAAAAATGTGAAGGCACTGTTCAGAGCATCTACCACCGTTCAGATTCATGACTAGAATTTGGCTACATGGTTGTCCCCTCTGTGATCGTTTAACGGCCCTCTTTCGTCACTCTCGTCGAAGGAATTTGCTCTGTCCACTACGGAATTTACAACACAGGATGGATTGCGCATATCAAACCTGCACCTAACCTTCAAGTTCTCGTTGAATACCTTCAGTTGTGGGAGCTCCTCGACATCGCCGGCCCTGTCTCTTTTGACGACCAGCCAGAGTGCATCACATGGAAAGGGACTAGCAGCGGCACTTACTCGGCACCTTCTGCTTACCAGGCACTCCTAGCCGGACGAATACCTTCTAACACTCTGCCCCAAGTGGCAAACCAAGGCGACACCAAGCGGAATCAGCTGTCCATCTATCTGCGTCATGCCCTTATTCGAATAATGTGTGGGTCGTCGTGCTCGCCAAGCTGAAGCTCCTCCCCCCTCGAAGATGCTGCCCACTATAACACCTTTTGCCTGCAAGCTTGGTGGATGCATATCACATCCACAACTCCCAAGAACTTGGCCTCGCGATGGCGATCACTCGCCCTGCTAAATTGGTGGCAATTGTGGAAGGAAGGTAACAACATGATCTTCAATGGAAGAGCTTCTCTGCCTCGGTGGTGACGGAGGTCATTCTTGCTGAGCTCCATCAATGGCGATCGGCTGGTCCAATGATAAAGGTGTGGCCAGCGGGATACTAAACAGAAGACTTGCTATCTGCAACTTGTAATTAGCTCTCATTCTGTCCTTTAGCCTGTAACTCGTAACATGTACTTTTCCACCGGTTTCCATCTTAATGAAACTGAAAAATAGCTGTTTTCAGTGAAAAAAATGGTGAAGAGAAAACTATCAGAAAAAAATGAAAAGAAATGATGACATGACAGATGACGTGGCTTCACGAAATTGCACGAAAAATGCATAGCCGGGGCTCCTATTTAGTTAGGAGAGGATTTCACATCTCTACAGCAGACAAAAAAAAACCATGTTATACACTAACCCGGGTAACATTATTTTAGCAGTTTTGCTAAATCTCAATCGAATAAGATTTTCATAACTCCCGAAAATTGTAATCATAACTCGTTGCACTTTTCTTTAAATTGCAGTTGCATTTTCACTACTTTTCTCGGGTGACTGCATCGCAGCCAAGTGCAAACTTTGAATTACATGTAGGTTATCTCTTAGCGCCATCTTACGATTGGGCGCTCGAAAATTAACTAGTAAAGTAGTTTATGTTTAGAGTGCTTTTTTTACTCAAAAAAATGTTTAGAGTGCTTTTTCTTTGGGGGTAAGAGCAACTCTAGCATATCCTCTAAAAAGCCCACGGGCCCAGAAAATTTTGGCCGATATGTGGTTTGGGCCATTTCTGCATAATGACCCGGCTTGGAAACGTTTATCTGCGTATCAGGATAAGCGTCGCTACCTTCACTATATCATTGGTATCAGGGGCGTTTAGGGTTCGCCCCCACGATAGCTCCGCTGCGATTTCATTTTCTCTGTCCCGAGGGTTACGCCTCTCCTAGGAGAAATTCTGAGCAACTTCGATATCGCTTTCATCGCGGAATGGAGGACGGCGGTGCAGGCACGACGATGCGAGGGCGGCATCATCGCAGCTCCTCTTTCTCATCCCGGACTGAGCCGAAAGTGGGAGAGGGAGTGGTGCCGCCGGAGTAAGATCCTACATGAGCGTCAGAGCAGGTCTGGCAAGTAGTGCAACGGGCGCTAGTCTAGATCTTGGGTTTGCTTTCTCTGTTATTTAGGGTGATTTCTGGCGCGGACTTCTTTTTTGATTTTCAAGTTTGATTTTTAATCTGCTCGAGGAGACAGTTTCGGGGGAGCATGAAACAAGTTTTTTAAGTTGGGATTATTGCTGATCTGCTAGAGATGCTCTAATGCATGTCCCGTTAGTTTTGGTGATGTCCCACGTACATAATCTACTTTGCCATATAGTTTGACCCACATTTCGATCAACAATTTGTGGGTCATGGGATATAATGCTTTTTAAAACACAAATCCAACTGGGTTAACAAAAACCAATCCAAAAATAATAAAATTTTAAACAATTTAGAATATCGCTTAACTATTTTTTTACATGATTGCCTAACTAATTGTTGATAAAAGTTAAACCTTCAAAAACATGTGCATCTCACATTTTCAGATGGAAGGGAGCAATCTATGACCTGAATGTCCTGTTAAGTCTAAACAGAGGGAACCTTTAACAAGTTTAGGAGCGATAAGATCCCAATCTCATCATAATGTAGATTACCATGGCATTGAAACTCAATGCACAGATATCAATCAGGCAGTGAAACTCAATGCAACCAACTGATAATATACACTTGACTAGATTATTACCATGGCATTGTACAACATGATGTCAAACGTACTCAGCGGTCAATAAAAAAAACGATTAGCGACAAAAGGATTCTAAATGCACAAATAGCGACTCGGCAAATTAGGACCTTACAGATACTAGGCAATGATGAAACAGCAATTTTACAGCAGTTAACGGTGCGACATGGACTGGCACCTAACGCACTCAACTTCACTATATGGCTAAGCTACCTGAATACATCATCTCTTTGGATTATAGTATGTGCAAATTTCTCTGAATCAAGTCTGTTGCATGACTGTCATCACCGTCAACTCCCAAACTGCGAAAATGCATTGCAGTCAAAATGAGACGCCCTTCCTATTCCTTCGGTCGAGCAAGCCAGAGAGAACTTAGGGCACGAAGCCGTGATGAGTAATCACTTATCACGAGAAGTGCACGGGCACATTGCCTAGTGGTCAGGATCCTTTGCATCTGCTGAAGAGTCTGCTGCCGCAGGTTGTCGGCCTTGTGTAATTAAAACAAGAAACGGGTCATAAACGCACCAGTCACAAAATTAAACAGGATTGAGCAGATGGTTTCGAACTATAGCCTAAGGAACTTATATACTCCAGCCTAGCTGTCATAACATCGTTTCACAATACTCTTTACCAAAACATATGCTTGAAGTAAAGTAAATACCTGGCGAAGGAAATTCTCAAGGGTTCCAAGCTTTCCCATGGCCATGGCCATTTGACCCATGTAGTTTGCCACGTTTCCTGTTGACCCAGAAGAGCCAATAGACCCAGCCAATGTTTCTGCCAAGGACTGCTGAAGGGCGTCCATTCCTTGTGAGAGAGCATCCTCAGCTTGTTGTGATGACTGCTGAAGGTTGCATATCCCTGACAGCTGCTGCTCAGTTAGAGGTTCAAGCTGCGTCGATAGAAGCTGCAGTTTCTTTGCTTATTAGTAACTCATCGATAAATTCATCATCGCTTGAAAAACTAAGAAGGAACCAAAGGAAGTGCTACCACACTATATTCAGTGACAGGAAAACAAGTACATCCAAGAGGATACAAAGTAGACACATCATGTTGCATTCTCCAGATATGTACTGTGCTTACAGCACCATATATCCATTAAAGTGACCTGATAATATACAACACAGAGAAATATTCGTGTTTCAAAATATGTCCTTTTAGAGTTGGGCACAAGAATTAAGATTGTGAGTGAGATGCCTATATTGCCCTTCATTTAGGCATTAAATTGCCCCCTTTTCCCTCCGCAAAGCAAGGCATACAATGCAAGCAGAAGAAGAGTTAATTAGCTCTCTTTTTTTCTGAAATTGATTAAGGTAAAACAGAAACACAGTGACTTTGCAAGTATATATGGACAAGTATTTTGAGTAACGTTGAAGAGACTAAAAAGATCATTTATTTTTAAACAGAGGATTTACACCCTAAGGCTTTCAGACAGTTTCCTCATTCTAGGCTAAAATCTTCCAGAGCAACATTGCTTATGTTAATAAGATAAGATTATAGATAAATCAGAAGACTGCATTACACACCTTTAAAAGCTCAGAAGGTCGGAAACCTCCTAGCCACAAGAAACACCTCTCTGCTGGTGTCTTCCACATGCCTGATAACACATGAAAGACATCTGTCTTGGCTGCATTTCCTTTTTGCTTAAAAATCTCATCATAGTGCGACATAATTTTCTCAACAACACTACGCAGATCATTATCGCCTGCATGCGCAGTAACTGCAGCTCTCAGCTCATTAACTTGTCGATTGTGTTCTTCCAACCACCGTGCGTATTCCATGTCAAAAGCCAATGCCCCTGTAACAAAAGGCAGCATAGTTATTTCTTTATCAAAAATAATAGAATGTGGCAGGTATTGGTTGGACACTTCCATGGTGACGATTAAGCAAATAATTTATGTGGTAAATCATGATTACATATTTATCACTGGAAATATCTGATATTACCATTTCCACTCTTGGAATGGGACTGGTCTGCTGAACTAGATATAAAGATGCCCTGCAAAGAAAATTTCCATAAGCTTCAAATGCAGTACTCCAACCAGAACTCAACAGTTACAGGCAATAAAGCAAACCTGTTGACGAGCTCGTTGCAACTCCTGCTCCAGCTGGGTAAGCTTTAGCCTGCTATTCTCCAACTGTTGAACATATGCCTACAAAAGAGAGCAATATAACATACAATACTGCATAACAGCCATGGTCAATCTACAAAAAGTGCGAAAAGAATAGCCCGGTCGACTTGTAGGAATGAATTCGATTCATGATGTTTTCCATAAACGACTTTCGTTTTGACACTCATTAGTGTAACAGTTCACCAGAAACCTTTGCAGCATACTCATTGAAAGCTCCTTAAGAAGCCAATTAGCAGAAACTTTTCAACTTAATCATACCCCAAGCTTACATGCAAAACCACTAGAACTGCCTGTGCTCGTTCTAACCTCAAAATTATACATTGGCCTACACTAAAATATCCACCTCTCTATTTTTTCTCAGCAATATAATGCGTGTACCAGACTAGCACCAAAAATTACTGAACCATAATAGAAGAAAATAAAAATACCAGATAACAAAATAAAGATTATTATATGAAAATAACCTAATTCAAAGAAGCAGTAGAACAAAATGCCAAGTTAACCAAACAGCTGACAAAAATAAAAGCACTGCCATTAGTACAGAAGCTAATAGTAAAATTCAAGTACCTTTTTCCTCAGACGACTTTTCCTAGCAGCCTCGCGATTTTGAGCAAGTCGACGCATTGTCTGACAACATAAGATATCAGCAAAGTGTTTGTTGCAAGTTGCAATAGCAATAATGTGAAACAAGGTGGGGAAAGCTACTTGAAAACTTTTACCTTTTGATCTCCATTTTTCTCTCTGGATCTGTCACTGGAGTCAGAAACAACAGCAAGAGCATCTTGTCCTGGTTCAAGCTGCGGATGACACAACATAACTATCAAAGTCACATTATTCCTATTTCTAAAACCATGTTTTTTCTCTCTCCTAGATTCCCCAAGTTTCATCTTGAGTTCAATGAGATTTTTTCCACCACTTATCTGAAAATCGAAACTAGTTTACTTTACTTTTATGCTTTGACACCGATTGTTGACAAGACAGTGAAGAAAAGTAAGATTTTACGACATCAACGTAGTCACTTGCATATGCAAACAAATGAATTGACCACTTAGCAGCTCTAAATTCGTTTATTTTATTATTTATGACCTACCTAGGTCATGTATGTCATAAGATTGTCGATGCAGAAAGTTTTAATACCACCAAGTGTATATGATGTGGTTTACAAGTACCACATGCTAGGGTTTGCAATGCAGATATAATGTATTTTGAATACATTCTAATAGGAGCATCCACCTCATTACTGCCACTATCAACTACCGCATAATCTATTTCGACCTTGCTTCATGAGTTAAAATCTCTACATTACATGTATTTCTTAATTGTACATGCGATACTCTTGATGAATCAATTTGACAAGTTATTGTAAAAGATAAAATGCAAGTAAAAGGTTATTCGTGAAGTAAGACAAGTTCAGGGGGGTTGAGGATCCAAATCAAGCAGTGAGCTAACTTAACAGGTGTCATATGGTATTTCCAAAACAATATGTTGCTACATATCTTAAAAGTTAAAAAACTGAATTCAGGTTCCACTCCTAATTTGATGGACATCTATGTAACCTGTCGATTCAAAACACATACTTGTATTGGATTATCAAATGCGAAGGCCTCATTCTATTAATGTTCTGAATTAATTTGAGCACTACTCAAGAGGCCTGATGGAATCCATACAAATGCTACAATCTCTGATAGTAATTTGAGCACTACTCAAGAGGCCTGATGGAATCCATGTTGTAAGGGCAATTCTCTGATAGAAAGATTTTTGTAAAAAAAAATCCTAAGTAGCAGCACAGTGTTACTGACCGCTTAGTTTACCCATTTTGCACAATAATTACAGACCATCGACCAGCAAGTTATATAAATTATTTTACAAAACAACCCCTACATTATCTTACAGAACATCCTCTACATTTCACACGTCACTCTTGCCACTCTCCCTCACATTGTTCACTTGTAATCGCTGATCTCGTCAATATGGATACATGGCCACAGCTGTTTTTACATGAAAATGATAAACCTCACTTTTGATATCGTAGGTCATCCATTACGATCAATCATATACTCCCTCCGTCTCATATTAATTGTCTCAAAGTTGGACAAATGTGGACGTACCTAACACTAAAGTATGTCTAGATACATATACTTTTGTCAAAGTTTGAGAAAATTAATATGAGACGGAGGGAGTACTTGCTTGGTAAAAAATAATTAGGCCGTTCTCCACTTCATACAATCAAAGAAGACAATTTATGTTCATATCGAATATCTCAGTTAACGGACAAGACTTCGCCTCGGAAACAAGAATAAGAAAATACTTACCATAAGATTTTCATCAGTATCATCTGTTGACGTTTCTGTTCTAGGGCTGGCCTCTGCCATTGAGTATTTCCAATGCACTATGCAACTCTCAGAGAGAACGGCTACTGCAAATAAAGATTCCTTTGTTGTGGGTTGTGACAAAGCTGTAGATATACTTTCTGCTCCCTGTGCACTGATGTATAAACCACGTCAACAATAAAAAATAATCTGTATACAAAGATTAAAGATCAATCATCAATGTAAATCAGACATGATCAAGCTACCAAATTCATACTACATATCCAAGTGGCATTGAGTAACACGCAGTTTATTATTTTCATAACCAGATTGAAACAGCATGAGCGGTAAACATGTCATTTAAATGGGGGAACATAGTTTCACAATTAAACATTTTCTACGCGTGATGAATAAATTTATAAACGCAGCAAGGTAAATCTCAGCCTGGGGGGAGAGAAAACATGCATATCCATGACTTTTATGCAAGCTTGAGGTGTCAATCTCTGGATTTAGGCAATTGCCACATACAAAAAATGAATAGGCAGTTTAAATGTGTAGTAATGCATAATCTTGTTCTTCATATTCCCATTGGTGATCAGCTCAAATCCAAAATATATCATTTATAGCTCCACACTCCCCAAATGTAAGGCTGGTCCATTTAGGCATTTACAGTTTCCATTTTTCACACAGGAAATAATCCCACACTATTTGATTGCAAGGATTGAAATAAACCACATTTCAGTACGAAGACGAACAGATAACACCTAGCATACAAAAGAATTCAACATTCTGGTGTAAGTCTATCCTGTGGACGCGCATAGAGTATTCAGGATTTCGTACTAAAGAAGAATCTGATGAGACAGCAAGATGTAATGGTAGAACTTAATTGTGCATAGAACGACAACAGATAAAAAAGCAAGCTATACACACCCATAAACGCTACAGGATTAATTATCATCACCAAAAAAAAGATAATTTTTTTATCATTCGGATCACCTCGAACTCACATCGCTTAGTAGACTAGTATAGTAATTGGGGCAATTTGTTGCCTTCCTACCATTTCAAGCTGGTACAGTACTGGAGATAAGCTTGCGCAACAACTTGGACATGGAAAAAAGACCAACTGTACCAGTGTAAGCTCGCTGTGAGCTAGCAATAAATTTATCCCGCCGCACAACAGGGTAACAAGAAGAGAGGCCTCGAATCACCTCGAACCGGATGAGGGGCCTGTGTCCGAAGCTACGGGGCAGTAGATTGCAGCCCTGCCGATCCTTTTGCGACCGCCGCAGCTGCGAACTCCCCGAGCTGCTGCCGCTGCCGCGGCTCCTGGCCTGCACGACGAGACCGGCGAGCAGGGCGCGGCCGCGGCTGCCTGCCGCCGGCGACGCCTCTTTGGTTGCGGCTGAGGAAGCGGAGGGCACGGAAGTTTGGGGTACGGTTCGCTCCCCTGAAACGGACTTGAACAAACCCTAGATTTTTTTTTCTCCTCTTTTATCTTTTTACGTGAGCACAAAAGGGAACACCTGTAATGACTCCTCCTGACACATCGTGCAATGCTTTATTTTACAGAGTAACTTACTCCCTCCGTCTCAAATTAAGTGTCTCAAAATTTGACAACAAGTACAAAAACCTATCGTGTTTGGGGCAGCAGTTAGAGTCTGTACCATTCTCGGTGATTCAAAAATCTAGCTAAGTTCATTTTCACACTCATGCTGACCAGTTGGGCACACCTATAAGTGCCGACTAGCCAGCACACCCACGCTGAGTAGTGGGGCACACCTATAAGTGCCGACTAGCCAGCACACGTGGAGAAAGCGCTGACATGGCTATGAAACCCACCAGCTTCATGCGAACCAACCTGTGGAGGATAGTTATGCCCACAACTCATCAGAGTTCAAACGACAGGTTTGACACATCTGTGTCGCATTTAGACGGAATATTCTTTCAGTGGGAGGCGATGTTCCCGTCGACAGCGAGGCGTCTGTGGTGACTTCGTCAATATCAAACCCGACGAATCAGTCTTTCGAAGGTGCTCATAGGGGTAGGATGTGCGTGTATGCGTTCATAGGGGTGAGTGTATGCGCGTGTATACGAACACTTGCGTTTGTACAATGTTTCTCAAAAGAAAACCACCAGCCCTATCCTCTCTTTTTCTTCCACCAGTCTTGGTCAATGCGGCACCAGCCCCTACTAACCATGTCCAATCGTGCTGCTAGAGGGCGAGCATGTCGGTCGAGCTACCGTTTGTTTCCCACGGCGGCGGCGACGGAGGGGGGAGGGGGCTCGACGCGCTGCCAACGCCAACCCGCACGAGCTCTTGTCGTTGCTCGAGTCCTACCTCTACCCCGCCGGCCACGTCCCTGTCGATGGCAACGAAGAAGCCCATGCGGCCCTGCGCCTCGTCGCTACGCACTGGATTAGATAACATTTTGTTGTTGGTAACTAAATCGAATAAACAAGAGGTCAACGTTCACTGAATTTGGCAAGCAAAGTTTCAGTCTTCAGAGTTTTGAAGGTTTGATGCCGACAAACGATGGCAAACGCTGCTTGTTCTTGCGCATACGCAATTTCGGGTGTGTGTGTACAAGGTAGCATGTTGGTGCTACCTCCGTGAGTGGCTGCGTGCAAGCAGGACCAGCAGCCAACCAGACTAGCAGCAGCTCCAACTCGAGATGGCCATTATGGCTTCATAGCGGAAGTAGTGACCGTCGTTGAGCAGCTCGATGATTCAGCGATGGAGAATAAGTGGGGACAAGTGGGATCGAAGCGGTAGCCCACCGAGAGATTGCTGGCGAAGGAGAAGGGCTCAGAGAAGACGACATGCCCCTCCTACGGCCGTTGGCGACCTTGCTACGGACATAATCAAGGCATCGTTGCCGACGTTGCACGTCCACGTGGCTAACACGGTACACTCGCACGTGGAGGACGAGACAAGGTGGCGAGTGATATCTACGCACGGTTCTATTCTTGTAGACAGTGTTGGGCCTCCAAGTGCAGAGGTTTATAGAGAAGCAGCAAGTTTCCCTTAAGTGGATCACCCAAGGTTTATCGAACTCGGAGAGGTAGAGGTAAAACATATCTCCCTCAAGCAACTCTGCAATTACGATACAAGAAGTCTCTTGTGTCCCCAACACACGTAATACAATTGTCAGTTGTATAGGTGCACTAGTTCGGCGAAGAGAGAGTGAAATACAAGTAATATGGATGATTATAAGTGACAATAGCAATCTCAAATAAAAATGGTAGCAAGCAAACATGTAACAGAACTGATTGTAAACGGTGTTTCAATGCTTAGAAACAAGGCCTAAGGATCCTACTTTCACTAGTAAGCACTCTCAACAATGATAAGATAATTGAATGCATAAATATCATATCTTCACTATGCTACTCCGAACCACTCTCCGGTCGGATAACAAACACCAATCCATGCGTGGGCTGTAACAGCACTCCTCAAGTATGTATTCCATCTCTAGGGCACCCCACGCGGTCACTATGAGCGCCCCAAATTAGTACTAAACAAACTCCACAATTTCATAGGGTCATCCAACACAAGATATAAATATCATGCTAAATTACACGGTGCACACACTGTCACCTTTACACCGCGATCAAAGTGTTTACGAGGATCTCATAACAAAACCACTTGAGTAGCATAACAGATGAAGAGTAACATCTACTTATTCAACTAGATTCCAAAGCTTATGATCACATAAAGATCACACCATGGGAGAGAGATGAAACACATAGCTACCGGTAGAGCCCTCAGCCCCGGGGGAAACTACTCCCTCCTCTTAATGGGAGACAACAACGACGATGAAGATGGTGGTGGAGCCGATGGAAATGGCTCCGGGGGCACTTCCTCGTTCTGGCAGGGTGCCGGAACAGAGATTTCTGTCCTTCAAAACTTGTCGGCGTCGGCGGAGCTACGAAACTTTTCGTGGAAGGGGCCGATATATTTAGGGTTTATGCCTCGGGGGGACTTTATAGGCGAAAGGGCGATGGCAGTGGGCGCCCGAGGGGCCCACACCACTAGTCGGCGCGGCGAGGGGGGAGCCCGCGCGAGCCTATGGTGTGGGGGCTCCAAGGCCCCCCTCCGGGTCTCCTTTGGATTTCCTTGACATGTCGGGAATTCTAAGACTTTTGGCTTTTGTTTCGTCCAATTCCGAGAATATTTCCAGAACAACTTTTCTGGAACCAAAAACAGCAGAAACCAGGAACTAGCTCTGTGGCATCTTGTCAATAGGTTAGTCCATGAAAACGTCCGGAAAACGAAGAAAAACATGTGAAAACATAAAGGTATTGGATAGAAAACAAGCATGGAGCATCGAAAATTATGGATACGTTTGAGACTTATCAAGCATCCCCAAACTTAACTCCTGCTCGTCCTCGAGTAGGTAAGTGGTAACAAAATAATTTTTGAGGTGACATGCTACCAACACAAACTTGATCATCATAATTGTAAAAGCATAAATAAGCTGAGATCATAGTATTTTAAACACATGCATGGTAGACATAATTTTAACAACGAAGCTTAGCAATCATATTGCATCATGAAAAAGTAACACAAATAAACGATCATGAATAATAATGCACTTGAATGTTATACGTTTGTTTCGAGCATAGAGAAAACATGGCAAAGTGATATTTCGTTTGTCCTTAAGAGTGGGGCAAAACATAAATGCTAGGACACCTTCAAAGTTCAAGTGGATGACTAGAACAAAAAAATTGAGAGCAAATAATAACACAACATAAATCGATTAATAATGTTTCTGGGACAAATGCACATTAAACTCGGAATGGCAACTACGCTCTCTCAACTGTGTATAAAATTAGAAGATGGAGATTCAACATAAAAGTAGAAGAAAGGCCCTTCGCAGAGGGAAGCAGGGATTAACTCATGTGCTAGAGCTTTTTATTTTATTAAACAAAGGTATTGAAAACATTTTTTAGAGAGGTGTATACTTATGTCAACGAATGGTAATAGAGTTCTTGTCATCTTCCATACTAAACAAGTTGAGAGTGGTTCCGAATTATTTATATTAAGCATTTATAGCATGCTCTTTCTATAGTATGACACTCCTCCCCACCTTGCTTTCGCAAACCATGGCTAATCGAATCCTCGGGTGCCTGCCAACAATCTCATACCATGAAGGAGTGCCTATTTATTTGTTTAGCTTTTTGATGTTATGATGGTCTAACCAGATCTTTGCAAAACTAATGACGAGCAGATGAAGCATGCAAGTCAGGGTACTTAAATAGTATGGAAGACAACAAACCCAACTACTACTTCCTCATGAGCTAAAACAGGGGCACAAATCAGGAATAATTTTAAAAGTTTAAAGGTAGCACATGAGAAATTTACTTGGAGTGGCGGTTAAATACCACATGTAGATAGGTATGGTGGACATATTTGGCAAACTTTGGTTTTTGGGAGTTTGATGCACGAGTAGAGCTCATAATCAGTACAGGTGGAGGCTAGCAAAAGACTGGGAGGGAGAAATCAAGAGAGCAATAATGGCCATAATCATGCATAGCGACAAAAACATTATTAATCATAGCATAAAGGGTATTACAAGTCAAAAAATAAATGATCATAGAGGCTATAGGTGAATGGTTTGTACTCATAAACATGGTGTAAGCATGCGCCAAGTCAACCAAATAAAGCATTCGAAGGAGAACACCACAAATTCATGCTTCAATATGGTAAAAACAACTCATGATTCTTTCAATGGCACATTAAACACTCTCAGCTATTTGAGACAAGTCATGCTACAATAACAACTACTAAGCATATAATTAAAATAACATCTAGCATGACATGAAAAAGTCTAGCCACAATCTATACAAGCTTCTTTTTGCACCGTTATATAAGCACGAAAATTGCACTACTGCTTTCCAACACCAATCAACTTGTTTTAAACAACTCTCAAAGATAATATTCATCAAAGACCAGAGAGCTAATCATATATAACTAAATCAAACTAACAAGCTCTGAACAAAATACGAGTGGAAAACAAGGGCTAAACGCAGTACTAGCAAAAGGTGAACACTCACACAACAATAAGAATGAAAACTAGAGTGTTCTAAGCAATGAAAACGGAGCGTGTCTCTCCCACACAAGAATGATAGGTTCTAACTAAGTTTATTGCAGAAAGGAAAACAAAAGAAAACTAAATAAAACAAAAGAAAATAAACATACGCTCCATGTAAATTTCATATGATGTGACCGAATAAAAATATAGTTTCACTAGAAGTGACCTGATAAATTGTTGATGAAGAAGGGGATGCCCAAGGCATCCCCAAAATTAGACGCTTGGGTCTTTTTAGAATTTGCTGGGATGAACCACGGGGGAATCCCCAATCTTTGTCTTTGCACTCTTTTTTATCAAATTATATCACCCTCTTCTCTTGACCATTGATAACTTCCTTCACACCACACTCACTGTAATTCGCATTAGAGGTTAGTGCACAATCAAAAATTCACATGTTCTGCATGGACACAAGCATTATTGATAATTTTTAAAATTAGCTACAGTCGCTAATGTTTCGTGAAGCAAAGAAATCCACTCAAGATAGTAAAAGAGAGAATGCAAGTAAAAAGGCAGAATCTGTCAAAACCAAAACAATTTGTAAATAAGAATTTTTTTGGGGGTACTTACGTTGATCAAATCGGAAAACGTAAAGAACAAAAAAGTTTCGTAATTAGCTGAGGAATAAGCAAAAAAAAATCAGGTCATTTTGATCTTTCTGTGAATTATGAGATTTTTTACGGTAGACAACACAAATCTGTTTCCTGCGCAGAAATCCTAAACTAACACCAAATTTCGCTAAAAACTTTACTTGGCACAACTAATACATGAAAATAAAGATACAAAGGGGTTGCTACAGAAGTATACAACACCTTGAATCAAAGAAAAAATATAAAAACAAAGCAAAAATAAAACCATGGGTTATCTCCCAAGAAGTGCTTTTCTTTAACGCATTTTAGCTAGGCATGATAATTTGAGAAGATGCTCACATGAGAAATATGAATTGAAGCAAAAGAGAGAATCAAGAAGAAAATGTAAAACAAATTTAAGTCTAACCCACTTCCTATGAAAAAGAATCTTGTATAAAAACAAGTCAATAAAGCACAAAGTGGTAGCATAGGAAGACAAAATAAGTGCAACTTCAGAAATTTCAACATAAAAAGGGGGAACTTGATATTGTTGAGATGCATAATACTATGTTTCCCTCTCTCATAAATACTTTCATTAGCATCATGAATAAAATTAACAATATAACTATCACATAAAACATTCTTATCATGATCAGGCATAAAAGAATTAATACTCTCCACATAAGTATAGTCATTCTTATTAACAGTGGTGGGAGAAAATTCAACAAAATAGTTGTCATTATTATTCTCATCACCATAATCATCAAATATAGGAGGCATATTGTAATCATAATTAATTTATCCTCAATAGTAGGTGGACTGAAAATAGCTTGTTCATCATTGTAAACATCATATATAGAAGGCATATCATGATCACAATAAAATTTATCCTCAATAATAGGTGGAACTAGAATGCCACAATCATTATAATTATCATATATTGGAGGCAAAGTATCATCAAAGAAAACTCCTCCTCAAAACTCGGGGGACTAAAAATATCATATTCATCAAAACTAGCTTCCCTAAGCTTAGACTTTTCCATAGCATTAGCAATAATGGTTTTCAAAGAATTCATACTAATAACATTGCTACTAGCATGCAAATAAAGTTCCATAGGTTTTTTAATTTTCTCTTCAAACACTTCATGTCCTAACTCAAGATAAAGATTATAAAGCCCTCTCATATTTTTGTTGTTTTCCATTAATCCTAACTAGTAAAAATTAAACGAAGGAACAAGTGAAAAAATCCTAACTAGTGAAAATAAAAACACGAAATAAAAAGATATAATTACAGAATCTAAAGGAAATAACTTCGAGCACTCACACATGATGTAAGCACATTTTACCTTACCTCCCCGGCAACGGCGCCATAAAAGAGTTTGATGTCTAAGGAGAAGGGCTCAGAGAAGACGACATGCCCCTCCTATGGCCGTTGGCAACCTTGCTACGGACATAATCAAGGCATCGCTGCCGACGTTGCACGTCCACGTGGCTAACACGATACACTCGCACGTGGAGGACGAGACAAGGTGGCGAGTGATATCTACGCACGGTTCTATTCTTGTAGACAGTGTTGGGCCTCCCAGTGCAGAGGTTTGTAGAGCAGCAGCAAGTTTCTCTTAAGTGGATCACCCAAAGTTTATCGAACTCAGGGAGGTAGAGATCAAAGATATCCCTCTCAAGCAACCCTGCAATTATGATACAAGAAGTATCTTGCGTCCCCAACACATTTAATACAATTGTCAGTTGTATAGGTGCACTAGTTCGGCGAAGAGAGAGTGAAATACGAGTAATATGGATGTTTATAAGTGACAATAGCAATCTGAAATAAAAATGGTAGCAAGAAAACATGTAGCAGAACTGATTGTAAACGGTGTTTCAATGCTTAGAAACAAGGCCTAGGGATCCTACTTTCACTAGTGAACACTCTCAATAATGATAACATAATTGAATGCATAAATATCATCTCTTCACTATGCTACTCCGAACCACTCTCCGGTCAGATAACAAATAACAATCCATGCATAGGGATGTAACAACACTTCTCAAGTATGTATTCCCTCTCTAGGGCACCCCACGCTGTCACTATGAGCGCCCCAAATTAGTACTAAACAAACGCCACAATTTTATAGGGTCATCCAACACAAGATATAAATATCATGCTAAAATACACGGTGCACACACCCTGTCACCTTTACACCGTGATCAAAGTGTTTAAGGAGATCTCATAACAAAACCACTCGAGTAACATAACAGATGAAGAGTAACATCTACTTATTCAACTAGATTACAAAGCTCATGATCACATAAAGATCACACCATGGGAGAGAGAGATGAAACACATAGCTACCGGTAGAGCCCTCAGCCCCGGGGGAGAACTACTCCCTCCTCATCATGGGAGATAGCAATGGCGATGAAAATGGCGGTGGAGTCGATGAATATGGCTCCAGGGCCACTTCTCCGTCTCGGCAGGGTGCCGGAATAGAGATTTATGTCCCGCGAAACTTGTCGGCGGCGGCAGCGGAGCTACGGAACTTTTCATGGAAGGGGCCCGATATATTTAGGGTTTATGCCTCGGGGGGTTTATAGGCGAAAGGGCGATGGCAGTGGGCGCCCGAGGGGTACACACCACTAGTCGGCGCGGCCAGAGGGAGCCCACGCGAGCCTATGGTGTGGGGGCTCCAGGGCCCCCTCCGGGTCTCCTTTGGACTTCCTTGACGTGTCGGGAATTCTAAGACTTTTGGCTTTTGTTTCGTCCAAATTCCGAGAATATTTCCAGAACAACTTTTCTGAAACCAAAAACAGCAGAAAACAGGAACTGACTCTGCGGCATCTTGTCAATAGATTAGTCCATAAAAATGTCCGGAAAATGAAGCAAAACATGTGAAAACATAAGGGTATTGGATAGAAAACAAGCATGGAGCATCGAAAATTATAGATATGTTTGAGACGTATCAGCGAGCACACGACGGTGGCGCTCCTGTCCACCCGCATGTCGAAGATGCGAGCGACGATGAGCACGCGACGCCCTCCTGGCCACCAACACACAGTGGACGTGATGCAGCGGTGAGCTCATGGCGGCGGCGAACACCACTCGTGCTCGTGCATGATATGGTGGCCAGGGTGCAGCGTTAGAGGACGTAGAGGTTTTGTGCGGTTTTGGATGGGCCATCTTAGGCATAGCTAGGGCTCGCCGTTGGCCACCAACAACGTGCCACCACCGGCCACTGGTGGGAACGCGGGCGAGATCGACGAAGTGTGGCCGCCGTCAAGATCGACTGGGCGCAGACGCCGATGGGAACGCCAGGGCAGGCTGCCTGCGGTGGATGAGGACTAGGCGTCGGCAAAGGAGGGAGGCGGCTGCTGGTAGTGGGTGGGAGGGAGATAGTGGGATCGGGCTGGTGGGTAATCTATCGCATCTGGTCGACGTGACCTCAACCTCCGGAAAAAAGGAACAGAAAAAATAATTGACTTATAGGTTGGCCCCACATCCACATCAGGGTCTTCTCCACATGTTCTCTCTAGTCAGCACTTATAGGTGTTCCCCAACGGTCAGCATGAGTGTCAAAATGCATTTAGACAGGAATCAACGTTTTCTATAGTCGTTAGTCCCACACTTGCTAGATTTTTGAAAAAATTACCAAGAATGGTACCGACTCGTAACCACTGCCCAAAATGTTTTAGTTTTTTTTAAGAAAAATCGTTATTTTATAGCACAATACTTCTCTGGTTGCGGCTACTACTTAAACTACGTTTTAAATAATCTAAGAGCATCTCCAACCACACCCCCTTAAATCGGCCCCAAACGTCCGGGCGGACAGCCCAGGCACGGAAAATCCCAAAATAGGTCACCCAGCCACAACCCCAAACACAGCCCATCTACCCAGGTTGTCTGGGCACCCGAAATCCAGCACAGATGTGGGGCAGGTTTGGGGCGGCCCGAATGCGTCTGGGCGGTGCCAGCATGTTGAGGCTGACAACACGGACCCACCCACAGAGGCAGCCGGAGTGGCGCCGTCTATGCATCGCTCGCCGACTTCGGCCATTAAAAGCCTTGTAGCCGGAGAGATGCCTCGCAAAAATCCTAGTCCTCTCCTCCGAACCCTAGATCCACTATCTCCTCCGCTCCTCCCGCCGGTCTACCTCCGCTACACCATGGCCTCCTTCTCCGAGTTTGACTGGTCCACAGATGAAGAGCTAGTGGTGGAGAGCGACTTCTCCCGCACCGCTCCGATCAACCTCGACCTCGAGGACCCCGACGACGAGCTGGCGCTCCGTATTGTCGACCTCCACTCGCTGGAGGACACCGGTGGCTCCATCTTAGGCGTGGCAAGTGGTGGCGACCAATGTAGCCGCTGGTCAACTCCGGTAAGGGTCGGGTCCAGATCCGTCGCGAGCAAGAGTTCCGCGCCTTCTCCGGCGAGTAGGAGGTCCGCCCCATCATCAGCTCCAAGCCAGGCTCGGATTCAGGCGACCCCGCCGGTACAGGCTCCACTAGGATGGAGATTCGTAGCGGATGGGGTCGAATGGCGTCTGATGGCAAGGGGAAGCGGACAACAAAGTGAAGGAGCCGCCAAAGCTATGGCTTTTCTACTACTTTTGTTTGTACATTTTGTTCGTATGAAGTAAACTACTCCGTCTTCTATATGTTTAAGTCGATCGAATATATGTGTTATTGATCTACGTTGCATGGTTTCTATGGGTTTGGGGTCAGATTTGAGGGAGACGGTTGGAGCATCGCCTTTTTGAGGGTGGCCCGGTCACTGTCTGTGGACACGCCCGGGCGTGTCCACGGATAGTTTAGGGGCCTTTTTTGGGTGTGCGGTTGGAGATGCTCTAAAAGAGTGAAATATCATATTTAAATCAAGAGACATATAGGTACTACCAAATTTTCAAAGAGACTCCAAATAGAACATACTTTACATAGCAAAAACTAGAGCGACACGATAAGCGTCAAATAAATACTCTCTTCATCTATTAAGTACCGCTAAAAGGGATGCATCTAGCAATAAAATAAATATAGACATCAGTTTTTGTGATACTTAATATGAGACAGAGGGAGTAGAAATCAAATGTGAGCTCGGCCCACAGGGACCTGTTTTTCAAAATTGAAAAGTAAGGTTTTAAAACATCAAACACATATGAAAAGAATTCCACACGTACATATAGATATTTGTTATTGAAATTCTACACATATGTAGGATACATATATATGTACATTTAGAATATATATTTTCAGATATTTTTTGAAACTTTGAAATATCGTTTTTTCCCTTCAAAATATCGGACTCCCAAGTAACCTAAAACTGTTGTTGCTAACAGGAAAGGCCCACTCTTCTCGTCTCTATTCTTTTATTCACTTTAAACCATACGTGTTCCTATCACTTTTAACTCTTCTCGTCTCAAAAGGTTCCTTACAATCATCATCAAAAACAAAAGGTACATCTTTTTGAAGAACATTAGTAAGAGGGTTTGATATTTTAGAGAAATCTTTAATAAACCTCCTATAAAAACCAGCATGTCCAAGAACACTACGAATACCTTTAACATCCTTGGGACAGGGCATTTTCTCTATGGCTTCCAATTTAGCTCTATCAACTTCAATAGCTCTTTTAGAAATTTTATGTTTAACAACAATTCCTTCATTCACCATAAAGTGATATTTCTCCCAATTAAGAACAAGATTAGTTTCCTCATATCTATGCAAAACTTTATCAAGGTTGTGCAAGCAATTATCAAAATAAGTTCCATAGACGGAGAAATCGTCCATGAATAATTCCACAATCTCTTCACAAAAACCATGAAAAATAGCATACATGCATCTTTGAAATGTAGCAGGAGCATTACACAAACCAAAAGGCACACGTCTATAAGCATAAGTACCATAAGGCAAGTAAAGGTTGTTTTCTCTTGATCTTGCTTCCTAACAACAATTTGAGAAACCCCAAAATAACCATCAAGAAAGCAAAAATGAGTTTTTTAGACAACCTCTCTAACAATTGATCAATAAGAGACAAAGGATACTAATCTTTCTTAGTAACCTTGTTAACTTTCCTAAAATCAATGCACATTCTATAACCAACTACTACACTTTGATGAATAAGCTCATTGTTTTCATTAGCCACAACAATCATTCCAGCCTTCTTAGGGACACAATGCCAGGGCTCACCCATCTACTATCAGCAATAGGAAAAATAATACCAGCAAAAAGGAGTTTTAATACCTCATTTCTTACCACTTCCTTCATCTTAGGAATTAAATGACGTTGATGTACAACTACTGGCTTCACATCAGGTTCAATATTAATAACATGCTGACATATAGAGGGAGAAATCCCTTTTAAATCATCAAGAGTATATCCAATAGCTCCACGGTGTTTCTTCAATATTCCTAATATTATTTCCTCTTCTTCACCTAAAAATTTAGCACTAATAATAGCATGATATATTTTCTTATCATCAATATAAGCATATTTAAGATCATCAGGCAAAGGTTTTTAATCAAAAACATGATCTTCCTTGGGTGGTAATGTGGTGCCCAAGTCTTCCCCAGGTAAATTATGTTTCAGTATCACCGGTTGACGAAGAAGAATATCGTCAATCTCATTTCTCTCTTCCATAAATACCTCACTTTCTTGATCCTCCATATATTGCTGCAAAGCATTGTTAGGAGAAAGAGCAATAGAGGCAAGATATTCAACTCTAAAATTCTCATTAGGCAATTCAGAATCATAAGGTGCTCTAGCAAATTTGGAGAAATTAAACTCATAAGATTTTCCATCAAATTTAGTCAAAATCTTCTCCCTCTTACAATCTATAATAGCACCACAAGTGTTCAAGAAAGGTCTACCAAAAATAATAGGACAAGTTTTACTAGCAGCCTTACCAAGTACCAGAAAATCAGTAGGATATTTAGTTTTACCACATAAAACTTCCACATCTCTAACAATACCAATCGGAAAGAAAGTTTCTCTGTTAGCAAGCTGAATAACCACATCAATATCCTCAAGCTCACAAGAACCAATTTCATGCATGATTTGTTTATAAAGCTCATAAGGAATAGCACTAGAACTTGCACCAATGTCACACAAACCATAATAGCAATGATCACCAATCTTAACAGATTGCACATGAACACTAGTTTTCTCAGGTCTATTTGGATGTGAGACAATATTAGAAGCATCCTCACAAAAGACAATATGTTCATCCTCTACGTTTCCACAGATAAGGTCTTTCACTATTGCTACAGTAGGTTCAACAGTTATTTGTTCATCAGGTTCAATAGATTTCTTAATGCTCTTATTAAACACACTAGCTACAATAGAATGTTCTTTCACCTTAGCAGGCATTTCTCAATATAAGGCTCAGGAACAGCAGGATTAGCAGCATGCACTTCTATATTTCTAGCAGGAACAATATCTTTATAAGGTGCATGGTACTTGTGATACTCCTTTTTAGGGATATCAAGATAGGAGGCAAAAGCTTTAAGACAGTTTAAAAAGATCTGAGATTCAAGACCACAAACATCACTAACATTATAGCAATCATCAGTTCCCATAAAATATTTAATGCATTCATAATCATAATTTATACCTGACTTTCTGCCTTTGTCATTCTCCCACCCTTCCGTGTTTTCTTGAATACGGTCAAGAAGATACCATTTAGCTTCTTCCTTCATATGTGTGAATGATCCAGAACAGGAAGCATCCAAAAAATCCTTATCATGAAGAGAAAGCCTTGCATAAAAATTATTGATAACAATATTACTCGAGAGCTCATGAACGGGACATTTGAGCATTAATAACTTCATTCTCCCCCAAGCTTGAGCAATACACTCTCCATGATGAGGCCAGAAATTATATATTTGATTCTGGTCTTTATGAATCTCACTGGGATGATAGAATTTAGAATAAAAGAGAGGTACAATTTCCTCCCATCCAATAGATTCACCATTCTTCAGCAATTTGAACCATTCATCGACTCTTCCTTTCAGCGATAAAGAGAATAATTTCATTTTAACTTGATCCATTGTAATACCTGCACACCTGAATAGCTCGCATAATTCATGTATAAAGAGCACATGATCATCAGGATGGACAGTTCCATCTCCACAATAGCAGTTATCCATAACACGTCCAACAATTTTCATAGGTATTTTATAAGGATCTAATTCAGCAGATAACGGGTCCCCTACTACCCTAGCAGTGACAATAGTAGTATCCCTAAACAGAGCACCAACAGAATTCTCCATAATGAAATAAAGCAGCAGAAAGAAATAAAAACAACACTCACAGTAAAAGTTTCTCTTACCAATTCCACTTACCCCGGCAACGGCGCCAGAAAATAGTATTGATGACCCACAAGTATAGGGGGTGTACCATAGTACTTTCGATAAATAAGAGTGTCGAACCCAACGAGGACCAGAAGGTGTTGACAAGCGGGTTGGACAGAGAATTCGCTATAGACACTAGCAAACAGGGTTTTGGTGGTTTTGGATATGGCAGATAAATAAAGTGCGAGTAAATAAATAACAGTAAATATAATTGCGGCGAGTGGCCCAATCCTTTTGAGAGCAAAGGACAAGCCTGTTGTTCTACTTATAATTACCAAACGTTCTCGAGGCCACATGGGAATTTTGTCAAGTTCTTTCGCTTCGTACGGTTGATTGATATTCATTGGTTCGTTAAGCGTTGTGTGGGTGAACCTATGCTAATGCACCGCCCAACTAGGACTAATACATGCTTGTGATTATACCCCTCGTAAGCATTCGCAAATACAAGAAAGTAATTAAGATAAATCTAACCACAATCTTAAAACTCCGGGATCCTACACTCCCTCGTGCATCGGTTTCCTAACGGGGGTTTAGGTTTCTGTCAATCAGGCAACCCCATAATTAATATCCAAATACACAATGCATCCTCCTAGGCCCATAAAGGTGAAGTATCACGTAGTCGGCGTTCACATGACACCACTAGAAGAATAGCACCACAACTTAAATACCGAACCACTAGATATTACTTCAACATAATTCCACTACTAACATCATGACTTCTCCCATGTCCTCAAGAACTAAACGAACTACTCATAAGACATCATATGGATCATAATCAGAGGTGATATAATGGACAATAACAATCTGGTCATAAAGTGTAAACACTGATAAATCTCACAAGCATCAACTACTAACAAGTAATCCACACCGGGAGAGAGGTCTAGTGGAGAGCAACGATAAAGACCCCTAATTGTTACAGCGGGATGAAGGTGGATGAAGAGGGTCATGGTGCTGGTGGTGATGATGATGACGATGATGATCTTGATGATTCCCGGAGCGATGACGGTGACGATGGCGATGATTCCCCCTCTCCGGGGAGGAATTTCCCCGGCAGATTTCTCCTTGCCGGAGAGCTTTTCTCTCTCTGTTGTTTTCCGCCCCGAGGCGGCGGAGAAATATCTCTTCGACAATCCCCTGGGGTTCAAGTACTCGAAAGGGGCACCCAAGAGTGGGCCAGGGGGTTAGACCACCCCCAGGCGCGGCCAAGGCAGGGGGCGCGCCGCCTTGTGGTGTGGGCCCCAGGTGGCCCCCTCCGGGTGCCCTTCTGGCTAGCTTCCTCCTCGGGACTTCAAAGACTCCTCCAGTATCCCCCCTCTTCTTCTGATCTTCTGAAATAGGGTATCTCGACGGTGCTTTTTCCATCAGATTTCTGGTCCCGGTGTTTCTTCTCCAAAAGTTATAAAACATGCAAAATAAGATAAAATAACATAAGTAATGCATCATAACATGAAATATATCGATGAATAACAGAAAATAACAATATAAAATAGTGATGCAAAATGGCGGTATCAAGGAATGCAACTCATCTTTCCTTGGAGAGGAGTTCAACCTCGAGCTCTCCGATCCTCTTTTTATTTGAAAGGAATCCGGTAGGAGAAGCCCCTACATCGATTTTTTTAAAATAATAAGAACCCAAATATCGGTCCGTGAGGACTTGAACCTGGGTGGCAGGGTTGTACATCCACTTCCCTAACCAAGTGAGCTAGGCTCACTTCTTTCTTCGGTCCTCTCTAGAGAACCTTCCCCTTAAGAAAGAACATCCCATGTGCTGGTGACGCGCGCAGCTCTGTGCGCTGACGGGAGCACGACAATGCTTCAGAACACCTTTGGATGCAGTTGCCATTCTCGTGTATAAAGCGTGGGAGACAACTAAACGCGCAAAAGAGCCACCCAAAGATTTCCTCTTTGGTGCAAGAGGTGAAGGGTTCGTTGTATAGAAAACAAAAAAAATCCTACGCGAAATAAACCCGAAGGGCCAAGATCTAATCTAGGAGATGAAAGCAACTGGGAGAAAGAATCTTAGGAAAACATACCCTCGAAGACACAAAGCGTTACGAGATCAAATCCCGTTGGTTATGTAGTCGTACTCACATTGATCTCAAGATCGCGAAGATGAGCGCTGCAATCCGGCAGCGCTTCCGCACTCGGTCACACGTACAGCTCGATGACGACCTTCGTTCCCTCGATCCAGCGGGGCAGCGGAAGTAGAGGATACCTCGGAAATCGAGAAGCACGACGACATGGTGTGGTGGAGAAAACTTTGTCTAGGGCTTCGCTAAGCGCATGAACAAGTGGTGGAGCAGGGGAGGAGGGAGGAAGAGATGACACAAGTGTGAGTGTGTGGGAGAGGGAGCTTCCACCCCTCCTTATATAGGAGGGGATGGCAGCCACAATTTTTTTGGGTGTGTCCACCTCTCCCTCATCATGTGAGTGGAGTCTCCAATCAACCCACTCATTCTTCCATTAATTCCCATTCAAAATCCCAAGGGTTTTCTTTAATAAATAAATAAAACAATTTTATTTCTTTATTTTAATATTTGTTAATTTCATTAACAAACATTAAGATATAACCCCTTTAGTTAGTTGTTAAATCTATTAACAACCATTTGATAAGAACCCCCTTGAACTATTTCAAATTTACGCGAAACAATTTCGGTGGTGTCCAGACTTTTCTCCGATATTCCGTATCTACTCAAACGCGTCATCGAACCTTAAGTGTGTCACCCTACGGTTTGTGAATAATGCAGACATGATCGCGACACCTCTCCGATCAATATCCAATAGCTGGATTTGGAGATCCATAATGACTCCTACACATTCAACGATGAATCTAGTGATCGTGTGAACCATCAAGGTCGTAACTATTCCCTTTGTCTCGTGATATTTTACTTGTCCGAGATCCGATCATTGGTATCAACCATACCTAGTTCAATCTCGTTACCAACAAGTACTCTTTTACTCGTTCCGTGATATGACATCCTTGTGACCTAGTCACATGCTTGCAAGCGGTGTCGATGTGATATCACCGGGAGGGCCCAGAGTATATCTCTCCGTCATTTGTATGGACAAATCCCACTCCTGATCTATGAGCCTCAACTAACACTTTCCGAATACCCAACGAAACCTTTATAGTCACCATGTTATGGTGTGACTTTTGATGACATCAAAGCACCCTTCAGGTATTAGTGATTGACATGATCTCATGGTCTAAGGAATGAGGTTACTTTGTATGTAAGACATAACAACATAAACTAAATGACTTGATCGTATTATTATACTTAGTTTGGGTTTATGTTCATCACATCATTCTCCTAATGAAATGACCTCGTTATTAACAATATCCAATGTTCATGATCAGGAAACCTTGATCATTTGTTAATCAACGAGCTAGTTAAAAGAGAGGATTTACTAGGAACGATTGTTTGTTTATTAAACACACATGTATCAACGTTTCTGGTTAATACAATTCTAGCATGAGAAATAAACATTCATCATAAACAAGGAATAAGATAATAACCACTTTATTATTGCCTCTCGGGCATATTCCCTTCAGTCTCCCACTTGCACTAGAATCAATAATTTAGTTTGTAAGCACTTAACACATATGGCGTTCCTGTGTTATTACCATGCTTCGCATATGGTAAACTTCATCAAAAGATCCGAACTGTTCAGATCCTATCGTATTTGCATGTTCTTTGCGTCTACACGTATCACTCATTCTCTAATGAGATGGATTTATATAAACTTGGTAAACCGGTGAGACCTTAATTCCTCAGCTTTAAACCAATGTTACTAACATTGTGAAAATGTAGCTCCATAGTGTCAGCATTCTTGGAGATTCACCAATTTCAATAAAGAACTCCTTGACACAAAATACTCCTATTATTTGTTGTCAACACAACGATATACTTAGCCTTTCTTGTAGTATCCGTCACAATACTTTAATTTTGAAACTCATTCAAATCCAACATGGAACTTTCTTCCAGCCTATTGTGCTACCTTTCATCACATGTTTTAATTGAGATAAAATTATTTGAATAGATGACAAGACTATTAGTGTAACATATTATAACAAATATTTTGTCATTACTATATAGGAAAACATATCCTTTATCATTTCTAGAAAATGGCATAAGGATCTCTCCCACTGTTGTCTAATCATCATATGAATTATCCTGCTATAATATTTTATAGTACATGATTCATCTGGTTGTGTACATAGCATGGAACACATGACTTAGAAATCTCAATTTCAATGATGCTCATCATGTGTCAAAACACTTTAATATTGCTCAATTCTTTTCCATGTGGCAAGAACTCCTTCTTTTCATTTCGATATTGACTTACTTCAATATTTCATCTATGTAATTTGGCTCAACCATATCAGGCGCTTCAATCAATCTCTTATAGATTTCGATGCCCAATATCTCCTAAGTCTTTCATCAATATGAAAATCTTAACCGTGTTAATTTAAAATACATACTTTCCAATCAACCATATGTCATCTACATAAAGCATTAGAAATATGTCTTAGCGCTCCCACTTGATTTCTTATAACTCTACAAGCATATTTACCGTTCATGATGAAATCAAACTCTTTTAATAACTTCATTAAGGCAAAGATTCCAACTTCGTTATGCTCACGTCAACCATTGAAGTGTGCATACCTTTTCAGCAACCTTTAGAATTTTACAAAACTCTCAGACCGTGTTAAGTACACATCCTTGATCAAACTTCCTTGAGAGGAAAGTTGGTTTTGTTATTCAACTGCCATATCATAATATGTAACTTTGGCTAGAACTATCCGCAAAGACTAAAGCATCACTATGGAAGATCAAAATCTTGTAGTAGTCAACTCTTTGAACTTCGTCGAAAACATGTTTTCGACAAGATAAACTTTCAAAGGATGTAAAAATTCATGTCTTTGTCGATGTATAGACCCGTTTGCTATCGTTAGGCATCATGCCTTTCAAAAAGACTACAAAGTCACATACTTGATATTCATACAGGAATACAATCGTGGATATAATGACTCATTGCCAATTTTACGAAGTCAGGGCCCATCATTTGCTTCCTTTATAAGTTTCAGGTCCTTTGTTGTCAAAACAACACTTTACTCTTAAACCACAAGTTGGTCTAAGTACAAAGTTTTAGGACTTTTGTGGTTCAGTTCGCAAACTCATTCAAAGTATCTAAAACACATGTAGTGTCTTCTACTAGGTCAAAATAGGAAACCCCGGAACAACTTCCAGTGCTGCGCTACTCTTGATATGATAATAAAGATTCTCTAATTTCGTTGAGTTTGTACTGTCCTCCCACTTACTTGTTTTGCAAGAACTACTTTCTCGAGAAATCAACCTTTTCTGACAAACAACATTTGTCTTTTGGTTCGGTGATAGGAGAAATACCCAATGGATTCGTTGGGATAACCTTATAAACATATATGTATCCTATTTTGGTTGTAAACATTTTACACATGTGATGACCCACAAGTATAGGGGGTGTATCATAGTACTTTCGATAACTAAGAGTGTCGAACCCAACGAGGAGCATAAGGTGTTGACAAGCAGTTTCTACGAAGGAATAACTGTAAATACTGGAAAACAGATTTGTACGGTTTTTTGATATTGCAGATAAATAAAGTACGAGTAAATAAAATGCAGTAGTAACAATTGCAGCAGGTGGTCCAATCCTTTCTTCAGCAAAGGACAAGCCGGTGAGTTTACTTATGATTAACAAACGTTCTCGAGGACACACAGTAGGTTTCTGTCAAGTGCTTTTGTTCCATGCAGCTGAATAATGTTTGGTGTTTTGATAAGTGTTGTGTGGGTGAACCTATGCTAATGTACCGTCCCATCCAAGACTAATACATAGTTGTGATTATACCCCTTGTAAGCACCCGTAACTACAAGAAAGTAATTAAGAAATAAATCTATCCACAGCTTTAAACTTCGGGATCCTACGCTCCCTCGTGTAATTGTTTCCTAACGGGGGTTTAGGTTTCTGTCACTCCGGCAACCCCACAATTAGTAGCCAAATACCCGATGCATTCCCCTGGGCCCATAAATGGTGAAGTATCATGTAGTCTACGTTCACATGACACCACTAGAAGAATAACACCACAACTTAAATATCAAACATTAAATATTAGTCAACATTACTTCACTACTAACAACTTGACTTCTCCCATGTCCTCAAGAACAACATGAACTACTCACAACAAATCATATAGATCATGATCATAGGTGATATAATGGATGATAACAATCTGGTCATAAAGTGCAAACACCGATTAAATCTCACAAGCATCAACTACTAACAAGTAATCCACACCGGGAGAGATATCTAATGCAAAACAACGATATAGGCCCCTAATTGTTACAGCGGGCTGACAGTGCATGATGAGGGTGATGGTGCTGGTGGTGATGACGATGATGATGACGATCTTGATGATGCCTGGAGTGATGACAGTGACGATGGCGGTGATTTCTCCTCTTCGGAGAGTAATTTCCTCGGTAGATTTCTCCCTGCCAGAGAGCTTTTCTCTCTCGGGTGTTTTCCGCCCCGCAGCAGCGGCGGAATAATTCTTCGAGGATGGAATGAGGCTTAGGGTTCCCTGGGGGCCAGCACGCCAAAGATGACCCCCGGAGGTGGGCCAGGGGCGCGCCACCCCTAGGTGTGGGCCCCTGGTGGCCCCCCTCCGGCTCTCCTTCTGGCTGAGTTCCTCCTTTGGACTTTTAGGAACCCCCGGATGTCCCCCTTCTTCTTCTGATCTTCTGAAATATGGTATCTCGACGGTGCTTTTTTCATCAGATTTCTGGTCCCGCTGTTTATTCTCCAAAAATTATAAAACATGCAAAATAAGATAAAATAACATAAGGGATGCATCATAACATGAAATATATCGATGAATAACGGAAAATTATGATATAAAATAGTGATGCAAAATGGACGTATCAACTCCCCCCAAGCTTAGACCTCGCTTGTCCCTAAGCGAAACTGAACTTAGAAAACATGACCACGGGTTTATGGAGTGAAGAGTCGATAAATAAAATACGGACAAGAAGCATCACATTTACCTATGCACCAATCATTACAGACGGCAACTTCCTCTCATATAACTTAACTTGAAACAAGTAAAGGGAGTCACAAACAAAGATACAAAAGAGAGAATCAAAATTGGTAATGGAAAACTTCGTTCTTGGTCAGAGAACATTTAATGAAATTATACTTATCTTAGGTGAAGTCTTTATAACAAGGTTTACATTGTAGAGATTAACATGTTTAATTATAACAACTCTTTTACAGTGATTCATAGCTTTCAAAATAATATTCATTCAGATAATAAAGCATGTGCTAAACAAAGAAGGATAGAAAACATGATTGAATAAATCAACATATAGATGATGAGAACACAACAACTCAAATGCTTGCTGGTGACAAAGAGGAAATGGGTTTACTGACTCAACATAAATGTAAAATATAGGCCCTTCGTAGAGGGAAGCATGGACTACTCATGTGCTAGAGCTTTTATTTAATAAAACAGAGTTATAAAATGCATGACACTCCTCCCATCCATCTTACACAAACCATGGCTAACCGAATCCTCGGGTTCCCGCCAACAATCACAAACCGTGGAGGAGTGTATAAATTTTGCGAGGTGTATATTTATGTCAATGAATGGCAAACAAAAAATACAGTACGTCACAATCCAACTAGACTCACAAGAGCGGCTCCCATATAAGGACGCAACTGGTATAGAAGGTCATCCCTCTTTCTCTTTTGTTTACACAATTATGCTTTGACTGATAAATCAGGGGCAAAAAGAGTCAAGAGAATTTGTATTATTATTTGGGGCTGGGCACCCCGCTGCCAGCTTTTCTAGCATTTGGATAAGCGGATGAAGCCACTAGTCCAGGTGTGTGAGTCCAATCAACAAGTGAGATAAAGATTCTCTATTTGCGTCCTCATGAGCTAAAACGTGAACACAAAACAGGAGTAATTTGAAAGTTTTAAAGGTAGCACATGAGCAATTTACTTGGAGTGGCGGTGAAATACCACGTGTAGGTAGGTATGGTGGACACGAATGGCAAGGTTTTGGGTTTAAGGTTTGGATGCACGAGAAGCATTCCCTCTCAGTACAGGGTTTTTGGCTAGCGAGGTTGGGTAGCAAGCATAAGAGTTGAAGGAAAACAAACAAATATACATATGATGAAACCAATCATCCAATCTTCATTGAAAGCACAAACAATCTTAACTTGTGAATACCAAGTTTATGATCTAAAAGGAAAATTCCTCTTTCTTATACTAGCAACTAAAATTATTATTTCTGCTGACCCAAGCTAAGTTTACCAAAACCAACTAGATTAACTTGATGATCTCTAGAGTGATACCAAGTACTAATAACAAGCTCAACCATATGACAGAAGTTGAAAACTGAAATAATGTGCATAGAAAGTAAATGATGAAACTTCTCATTAATATTTCAAACATGCAACTCACACCAACGGATACAACGATAACCAACTAGGGAGAGACACTTCCATACTGCAAACCATCCTATATGATAACTTCTCTACTCAAGATATGACTCTAGTGAAAAAGTAAAAAGATGAAAGATAGTGATGTGATACTGCGACACTCCCCCAAGCTTGGAACAAGCTGAGGGGATGCCAAAACCAATGACGAATCAATTCTTCAGCGGTGGTGGTGAATCCTTCTCGATGAGCTTATCAATTGGTTTCTTCAGATCTTCAATCGCGAACATAAGCATACGCATCACCTCTGTATTGCGATCAATACAGTTTGCATGCCTGTCAGACGGTGAATCCTAGCCACCAAGATTTTCCCCCACTCTTCCTTAGGTTGAGAGCTTCCTTCATCTGCACGGTTAGAACGATTCATATCCCACATAGAGGGCAAATTCCTATTGGGCGCCTTTTTGCACTGGTAATAATGAATTAATGCTTGGAAGTAGTTCTTTACTCCCGCAGCAGGTGTCTTCGAAGCCAGGGAGTAACGTGGAACCTTACCTCCGGTGCTCATCCGCGCGTTTCTCTTGAGATTCAAAGGGTTAGCCACCACCTTAATGCTTGCGACGGTGGCACGTGTACACACTCGTGGGTTTTCTTCTACATCTCCTTCAGCTCCACTCTCGATCTCCTCCTATGGCTTCAGGTATTGGACATCATATTCCTTTGGTCCCTTCCCCTTGTTGTCGTTGGTGGAGACCATGATGCTTCTAAAACTGAAAACATATCCTGGCAGAAACAACTCGAAATAGAAACACGACGAGAAAACAATATACGGACCTCGGGGGGTCCGGGGGATTATATAGCAAAAAGTTTCATAACGAAAGAAAAGTCCAGGTCGAAAACGAGTCGGGGAGGGGCTCCGGGGCTCCCACACCATGGGCTGGCGCGGCCAGAGGTGGGCCCGCGCCACCCTATGGTGTGGAGCCTCCGGGCTCCGTCTCCCTCTCGTTTCCGGCTCATTAATTTTTCATATTTTCTAAAAACAGTAAAAATATAAGTTGAAAGATGTTTCGCGAATATTTTCTTACGAAAACTGTTACCTGTTCGAAAACTGACTCTGTAGTTTCTGAAATATGCTTCTTAATAAACTCCTCCGGGATCCTGGCTTGAATACAATCAACATTTTCGTTATAAGGATCTCCAAAAATATAATGCTTGAGTCTTTGGCCATTCACAACTTGTGAGGAGTTGTCTTCAAGGGAAACAATTTTAATTGCCCCCGAACGATATACCTCTTCGATAACAAAAGGTCCTTCCCATCTCGAGAGTAATTTTCATGCAAAAAATCTGAGACGAGACCTATACAATAGTACTTTCTCACCAACATGAAATTCTCTTTTAATAATTCTCTTATCATCCCACCACCTTTTAACTTTCTCTTTAAAGAGCTTAGCATTTTCATATGCTTCACTCCTCCATTCATCTAAAGAACTTAAGTCAAGCAACCTTTTTTCACCAGCAAGTTTAAAATCTCTATTTAGGTCTTTCACTGCCCAATAAGCTTTGTGTTCTAATTCTAGGGGCAAGTGACAAGGTTTTCCATAAACCATTTTATAAGGAGACATGCCCATGGGATTTTTGTAAGAAGTTCTATAAGACCACGGAGCATCATTCAATTTCTTAGCCCAATTTTTTCTAGATTTGTTAACAGTCTTTTGCAAGATATTTGATTTCTCTATTTGATAATTCTACTTGCCCACTAGTTTGAGGATGATAGGGTGAGGCAATTCTATGATTAACATCATATTTAGCAAGGTTTTTTTCTAAAACCACCATGAATAAAATGAGAACCCCCATCATTCATAAGATATCTAGGCACACCAAACCTAGGGAAAATAATGTCCTTAAGCATTTTTAAAGAGGTTTCACCATCAACACTTTTAGTAGGTATAGCTTCTACCCATTTAGTAACATAATCAACATCTACAAGAATATGAGTATAGCCATTTGAAGGAGGGAAGGGACCCATAAAGTCAAAACCCCAACAATAAAAAGGCTCAATAACAAGAGAATAATTCATAGGCATTTCATTACGTCTAGAAATATTTCCAACCCTTTGACATTTATCACAAGATAAAAAAAAATTCTAGCATCTTTAAAGAGACTAGGCTAATAAAAACCTGATTGTAGAACTTTATGTGCAGTTCTATCTCCAGCGTGATGTCCTCCATGAGCACTACTATGACATTTTCTCAATATCTCTTGTTGTTCATTTTCAGGAACACATCTTCTCATAATACCATCAACACCTTCTTTATATAAGTGTGGGTCATCCCAAAAATAATGCCTCAAATCATAGAAGAATTTTCTTCTTTGCTGAGCTGTAAAGGTAGGAGGCAAATACTTCGAAACAATAAAGTTAGCATAATCAGCATACCATGGACTCTCTTGAGATCTCACTTTTATTGCAGCTAACTGTTCATTAGGAAAACTATCATTAACAGGAATAGGGTCATCAGGGATATTTTCTAATCTAGACAGATTATCAGCAACAGGATTTTCAGCACCCTTCCTATCCATAATATGTAAATAAAACTCCTATAAAAGAAGCACCCATCTAATAAGCCTAGGCTTAACATCTTTCTTTTCCATAAGGTACTTAATAGCAGCATGATCAGTATGAACAGTAACTTTAGAATCAATAATATACTTCCTAAATTTATCACAAGCAAAAACTACAGCTAGGAATTCTTTCTCAGTGGTAGCATAATTCTTTTGAGCAGCATCAAGAGTTTTACTAGCATAATGAATAACATTTAACTTCTTATCTAACCATTGTCCAAGAACAGCACCTACAACATAATAACTAGCATCCCACATAATTTCAAATGGTAAATTCCAATCAGGTGGTTGAACAATAGGGGAAGATAATAAAGCCTTGTTTAAAATTTCAAAAACTTCTTTACAATCTTCATCAAAAACAAATGCTACATCTTTTTGAAGAATATTAGTAAGAGGTTTTGATATTTTAGAGAAATCTTTAATAAACCTTCTATAGAAACCAGCATGACCAAGAATACTACGAATACCTTTAACATCCCTGGGACAGAGCATTTTCTCAATAGCTTCAACTTTAGCTCTATAAACTTCAATACCTCTATCAGAGATTTTATGTCCAAGAACAATTCCTTCATTAACCATGAAATAACATTTCTCCCAATTAAGAACAAGATTAGACTCCTCACATCTCTGCAAAACTTTATCAAGATTCTGCAAACAATTATCAAAAGAAGTTCCATAGACGGAGAAATCATCCATGAAAACTTCCATAATTTCTTCACAAAACCCATGAAAGATAGCAGACATGCATCTTTGAAAAGTAGCAGGAGCATTACATAAACCAAAAGGCACACGTCTATAAGCATAGGTTCCATAAGGACAAGCGAAAGTTGTTTTCTCTTGATCAAGCTTTTTAACAACAATTTGAGAAAACCCAGAATAACCATCACGAAAGCAGAAATGAGTTTTCTTAGACAACCTTTCTAACATTTGATCAATAAAAGGAAAAGGATAATGATCTTTCTTAGTGACTTTGTTAACTTCCTAAAATCAATGCACATCCTATAACCAACCACTACTCTTTGAGGAATGAGTTCATTATTTTCATTTGGCACAACAGTCATCCCTCCTTTCTTAGGGACACAATGCACATGACTAACCCATCTATTATCAGTAATAGGATAAATAATACCAGCATCAAGGAGTTTCAATACCTCATTTCTTACCACATCCTTCATTTTAGGATTTAAACGGCGTTGATTTTCAACAACTGGCTTTGCATCTGGTTCAATATTAATAGCATGCTGACAAATAATAGGAGAAATCCCTTTCAAATCATCAAGAGTATAACCAATAGCACCTCTATGTTTCTTCAATATCCCCAATAATCTCTCCTCTTCTTTATTAGAAAGTTGAGAACTAATAATAACAGGATATAATTTCTTATCATCAATATGAGCATATTTAAGATTATTAGGCAAAGGCTTTAAATCAAAAACATGATCTTCCTTGGGTGGTAATGTTGTACCCAAGTCTTCCACAGGTAAATTATGTTTCAGCATTGCTGGCTGATGTAGGAAAATATCATTAATTTCATTCCTTTCTTCCATAAAGACATCAATTTCGTGGTCTTCCATGTATTGCCGCAAAGGATTGTTAGGCGCAAGAGCAATAGCAGCCAACTGTTCAACTTTATAATTCTCATTAGGCAATTTAGCTTCATAAGGTGCTTTAGCAAATTTGGAGAAATTAAATTCATAAGACTCTCCATCAAACTTTGTAAGATTTTTCTCCTTTTTACAATCAATAACAACACCACAAGTATTTAAGAAAGTTCTACCAAATATAATAGGACAAGTATCACTAGCAGAAGTGCCTAGTACTAGAAAATCAGCAGGATACTTAGTTTTACCACACAAGACCTCCACATCTCTAACAATACCAATTGGAGAATTAGTTTCTCTATTAGCAAGTTGAATAATCACATCAATGTCTTCAAGTTCACAAGAACCAATTTCATGCATAATTTCTTTATAAGGCTCATAAGGAATAGCACTAGAACTAGCACTACAAGTTTCTTTGCACTTTTATTAATCACACTAGCTAACATAGAGTGTTCTTTTACCTTAGGAGGGAAAGGCATTTTCTCAAAATAAGGTTCAGGCACAATAGAATCAATAGTATGAACTTCTATATCTCTAGCAGTAACACAATTAATAGTATCTTTATAAGGTGCATGATACTTATCCCATTCCTTTTTAGGAATATCAATGTAAGAAGCAAAAGCCTTATACAAGTTTGCAGCAACTTGAGAATCAAGACCATAAAAAACACTAACATTACGAAAATCCTCAGATGACATAAAGGTTTTAATGCATTCATAGTCATAATTTATACCTGACTTTCTACCTTTGTCATTCTCCCATGCTTCAGTGTTTTCTTGAATATGGTCAATAAGAACCCATTTAGCTTCATCCTTCATACGTGTAGATGATCCAGAACAAGAAGCATCCAATAAATCCTTATCATGAAGAGGAAGCCTTGCATAGAAATTATTAATAACGATATTACTGGGGAGCTCATGAATGGGGCATTTGAGCATTAGTAACTTCAATATCCCCAATGCTTGGGAAATACTCTCTCTGTCACGAGGCCAAAAATTATATATATAATTCTGATCTCTATGGATTTCATTTGGAGGATAAAATTTAAAATAAAAGAGAGGTACAATTTCCTCTCATTCAATAGTCTGGTTATTTTTCAGCAGTTTGAACCATTCAGCGGCTCGGCCTATCAATGATATGGAGAATAATTTCCCCTTCACTTGGCTCATTGTAATACCTCCACACTTGAACAACTCGCATAATTCATGTAAAAAGAGCAAATGATCACCAAGATGGACATTTCCATCACCTGAATAGCAGTTATCCGTAACATGTTTAACAATCTTTATAATTATTTTATAAGGATCCAAATCATCATGCGGTGGGTCACTCACTACCCTAGCAGTGGCAGCAGTGCCTGCAAATAAGGACTCAAAAGGAGTTCCAAACATAGTGTAATAAAGCAATAGACAGAAATAAAAACAACACTTACAGCAGAAACTTCCTTTATCAATTCCACTTCCCAATAGCGCTTAACTCCCCGGCAACGGCGCCAAAAAATAGTCTTGATGACCCACAAGTATAGGGGGTGTATCGTAGTACTTTCGATAACTAAGAGTGTCGAACCCAACGAGGAGAAGAAGGTGTTGACAAACAGTTTCGATGAAGGAATAACTGTAAATACTGGAAAACAGATTTGTAGGGTTTTTTGATATTACAGATAAATAGAGTGCGAGTAAATAAAATGCAGCAGTAATAATTGCAGCAGGTGGCCCAATCCTTTCTTCAGCAAAGGACAAGCCGGTGAGTTTACTTATGATTAACAAACGTTCTCGAGGACACACGGGAGGTTTT
Organism: Alopecurus myosuroides; assembly: GCA_028641055.1. Taxonomy (NCBI): domain Eukaryota; kingdom Viridiplantae; phylum Streptophyta; class Magnoliopsida; order Poales; family Poaceae; genus Alopecurus; species Alopecurus myosuroides. Next base: position 354,890,028 of record CM054058.1, read on the forward strand.
TGTCAAGTGTTTTTGTTCCATGCAGCTGAATAATGTTTGGTGTTTTGATAAGTGTTGTGTGGGTGAAGCTATGCTAATGTACCGTCCCATCCAGTACTAATACATACTTCTGATTATACCCCTTGAAATCATCCACAACTACAAGAAAGTAATTAAGAAATAAATCTAACCATAACTTTAAACTCCGGGATCCTACGCTCCCTCGTGTAATTGTTTCCTAACGGGGGTTTATGTTTCTGTCACTCTGGCAACCCCAAAATTAGTATCCAAATACACGATGCATTCCCCTAGGCCCATAAATGGTGAAGTATCATGTAGTCGATGTTCACATGACACCACTAGAAGAATAACACCACAACTTAAATATCAAACGTTAAATATTATTCAACATTACTTCACTACTAACAACTTGACTTCTCCCATGTCCTCAAGAACAACACGAACTACTCACAACACATCATATAGATCATGATCAGAGGTGATATAATGGATGATAACAATCTGGTCACAAAGTGCAAACACCGATAAATCTCACAAGCATCAACTACTAACAAGTAATCCAACCCGGGAGAGAAATCTAACGCAAAACAACGATAGAGGACCCTAATTGTTGCAACGGGATGATCGTGGATGATGAGGGTGATGGTGCTGGTGGTGATGACTATGATAATGACGATATTGATGATGCCCGGAGTGATGACGGTGACGATGGCGGTGATTTCCCCTCTCCGGAGAGGAATTTCCCCGACAGATTTCTCCCTGCCAGAGAGCTTTTCTCTCTCGGGTGTTTTCCGCCCTGCAGCAGCGGCGGAATAATTCTTCGAGGATGGAATGAGGCTTAGGGTTCCCTGGGGGCCAGGCACGCCAAAGATGCCCCCGGAGGTGGGCCAGGGGGCGCGCCACCCCTAGGTGTGGGCCCTTGGTGGCCCCCCTCCGGCTCTCCTTCTGGATGAGTTCCTCCTCTGGACTTTTAGGAACCCCCGGATGTCCCCCTTCTTCTTCTGATCTTCTGAAATATGGTATCTCGACGGTGCTTTTTCCATCATATTTCTGGTCCCGGTGTTTATTCTCCAAAAAATATCAAACATGCAAAATAAGATAAAATAACATAAGGGATGCATCATAACATGAAATATATCGATGAATAACAGAAAATTATGATATAAAATAGTGATGCAAAATGGACGTATCAACATGCTATGCATACCAAAAATTAAGAAAAAGACGGGTCACTACCCAAACCATAACTTATATGGTGTCAATTTCAACGGATCATGATGGCCCTCTTTTTTGTGTAAAGGCGATTGTCTCTAATGTATAAACTACAATATTATAATGGCAATTTTATTAATCTTACCATGTCCAACAAGGTTTGATTTTGTCTCTTGAATACTCCAAACTAATGTGGGGTATTCGAGATGTTTTGCTAAACTTGTAACTCAATTCTGCAACTCCTCAGATGTTTTGCTAAACTTGTAACTCAAACTTCATCCTTTATGATCCAATCATAAATACTTGATTATCTTGTTATAACGATTTTTACTTCATACTAACAATAATGTGAACCAATTCAAAAATGTCAAACTCCATTCTCTTTAAATAGATATAGTCATATATCTACTCAAATCATCGATGGAATTTTACGAAGGAAAAAATTAATCCACCACACATGACTACACATAATGGACTATATACATCAGTATGAATAATCTCCATCTATAACTTGTATATCAAGCATATACACCCGAGCTGGACTTTTCGAGTTATCTTCTTTTCTGCCATATAGCATCTTGTAATTCTATTTTCAATATTCCCTTTTCTTTATAGGAAGAATCTTTCAACATCAAACAACGCTAGTCGTACTAGCACATTTTCCTTGGCGTGTTAGTCATATACTATCACCCATTAAGTCATACCTTGAGTTTGATTGTTCTACTAATATCACCATATTAATAGCATTCTTCCGGATTCCACTCTTAGCAATCCTCAAGCAAGGTAAACGATTTTACCCATACTTTTAATCCATCCCATCATAATTTTTTTGTGATTAAGCTACTATAGCTCGAAGGAAGGAATTTAGATCATAAATTTCAGCGCCCAACTTCTTCGAAGATTCAAACGCCTAGCGTCTTAAATCATTGCATATATTCAAATAATATAAGCACACATTGTCACACTAAATTATACTCAGTCATGTTGTCACAAATAAGTTTCTAGATGTCAATATATCTTTCACTTGATTGTTTCCGAAAACAATTCTTTTCAGTTCCTAAATCACCTTGATCAACAAAACATTCTTTCGAAGATAAAGTAATATGGAAACAAGCATGACTCTGGATTCTAATTAGGAATTATTTGCTCTCTAGATCAATCAATTATTAATCATATGGAGCTAGGTAGGAAATACCGAAAATCTACAATAGTATTCAATTTAAATTTTACTAATACAGTACCAATCTTAAATGGTTTTACCAGATCATAACGGTTATATCTCAATTAATAATATAAGTGTAAGGTAGTTTGTGGATGCCATTAAATACTACAATTTTTGCAAATTCACTTTGATTGGTTGTTCATGATAAATTAAATTCAAGTTAATTCAAAATTACTACATGAACTCCCACTCAAAAACAACATTCACAAACCAAATTCACTACACCAAAACCGATCATCACGTGAGATTATGTATCTGCAAAGGCGAACATCGCATGTTCATCATATCATCCATATGACTCATGCTTTACCTTTCGGTTACGTGTTCCGAGGCCATGTGTGTACATGCTAGGCTCGCCAAGTAGAAACGTAGTATTGCGTGTGTTCCAAGACCATGTCTGTACATGCTAGGCTCGTCAGCACCCGTTGTATGCGAACGTTGAGTCTGTCACATCTGATCATCACGTGGTGCCTCAAAACGACGAACTTTCTTAATGGTGCATACTAAGGAATAACACATCATTATCTTGATATTAAGTGAGAGGGGTCATCTTATAATGCTACCGTCGCGATCTAAGCAAAATAAGATGCATAAAAGGATCAACATCACATGCATGAATAATGTGATATGATATGGTCCTTCTTGCACTTGATCTCCATCTTGTGCATCATGGTATGATCTCTATCATTCCACCGATGTGGCACCAAGGTCCATGGCACCTCCATCTTGATTGTCCATTACAACATATCACATGGACATGATATATAGCACGATGGCCATAAATATTAAGACAACCATACGGCTCCTGCCGGTATATCAATAATTTACATTGACCATATCACATCACATGCCCTGCAAAAACTAGTTAGGCGTCTCTAATTTATTTTTGCATATTTTACACGAGGGCTTTCGAGGATATAACCGTTCATACCTGCGAACATCAACCACAACGTTGATAAACATATTTGTAACAAACCTTCGTAGATTAGATCTTAACTATAGTAGGAGAAACGAACACCCCCTCAGCCACAAGTGAGACAGGTCTCGCGTACGAAGTACACGTAAAGTTTGTCTAGGGCAGCTTCATCCTACTATGCCACTAAGATAATAAAATACTCAAGGAGGCAATAACATGATCATCAATTCCCATATACACCTATGTGTTCTACCCGTACAAAACATCTACGCATAGATCTGACTCTGATACCACTGAAGGGTTCGTTGCATAGAAAACAAAATTTTCCTACGCGAGATAAACCCGAATGGCCAATATCTAATCTAGGAGATGAAAGCAAAGGGGAGAAGGAATCTTAGGAAATCATACCCTCAAAGACAGAAAGCGTTACGAGATCAAATCTCGTTGGTGATGTAGTCGTACTCACATCAATCTCAAGATCGCGAAGATGAGCGCTGCAATCCGGCAGCGCTTCCGCACTCGGTCACACGTACATCTCGATGACGACCTCCGTTCCCTCGATCCAGCAGGGCAGCAGAAGTAGAAGATCCCTCGAAAATCCAGAAGAACGACGACATGGTGTGGTGGAGAAAACTTCGTCTAGGGCTTCGCTAAGCGCATGAACAAGTGGTGGAGCAGCGGGAGGAGGGAGGAAGAGATGACACAAGTGTGTGTGTGTGTGGGAGAGGGAGCTTCCACCCCTCCTTATATAGGAGTGGACGACAGCCACAAATTTTTTGCGTGTCTCCACCTCTCCCTCATCATGTGAGTGGAGTTGCCACTCAACCCACTCAAAATCTCAAGGGTTTTCTTTAATAAATAAATAAAGCAATTTTATTTTTTATTTTAACATTTGTTAATTCCATTAACAAACATTAACATATACCCCTTTAGTTAGTTGTTAAATCTATTAACAACCATTTGATAAGAACCCCCTTGAACTATTTCAAATTTACCCAAAACAATTTCGGTGTTGTCTAGGCTTTTCTCCGATATTCCGTATCCACTTAAACGCGTCATCGAACCTTAAGTGTGTCACCCTACGGTTCGTGAATAATGCGGACATGATCGATACACCTCTCCGATCAATAGCCAATAGCGGGATCTGGAGATCCATAATGACTCCTACACATTCAACGATGAATCTAGTGATCGTGTGAACCATCAACGTCGTAACTATTCCCTTTGTCTCGCGATATTTTACTTGACTGAGATCCGATCATTGGTATCAACTATACCTATTTCAATCTCGTTACCGAAAAGTACTCTTTTACTCATTTCGTGATATGACATCCTTGTGACCTAGTCACATGCTTGCAAGCAGTGTCAATGTGATATCACCGAGAGGGCCTAGAGTATATCTCTCCGTCGTTTGGATGGACAAATCCCACTCTTGATCCATGAGCCTCAACTAAAACTTTCTGAATACCCAACGGCACCTTTATAGTCACCCTGTTATGGCGTGACATTTTATGACATCAAAGCACCCTTCCGGTATTAGTGATTGACATGATCTCATGGTCTAAGGAATGAGGTTACTTCATATGTAAGACATAACAACATAAACTAAATTACTTGATCGAATTGCTATAATTATTTTGGGTTTATGTTCATCACATCATTCTCCTAATGACATGACCTTTAACAACATCCAATGTTCATAATCAGGAAACCTTGCTCATCTGTTAATCAATGAGCTAGTTAAAGAGAGGCTTTACTAGGAACGATTGTCTGTTTATTAAACACACATGTATCAACGTTTCCGGTTAATACAATTCTAGCATGAGAAATGAACATTCATCATAAACAAGGAATAAGATAATAACCACTTTATTATTGCCTCTCGCGCATATTCCCTTCAAGAGGACCAAGCCGACGCTAAAAGACAAAGGGGGAGTCATCGAGAGTCCTGATGACCCACAAGTATAGGGGGTGTATCGTAGTACTTTCGATAAATAAGAGTGTCGAACCCAACGAGGAGCAGAGGTGTTGACAAGCAGGTTGGATAGAGGATTCGCTATAAACACTAGCAAACGGGGTTTTGGAGGTTTTTGATATAGGAGATAAATAAAGTGCGAGTAAATAAAGTGCAGTAAATAATATTGCAGCAAGTGGCCCAATACTTTCGAGAGCAAAGGACAAGCCAGTTGTGTTACTTATGACTACCAAACGTTCTCGAGGACACATGGGAATTTCGTCAAGTGCTTTCGCTTCGTTACGGACTTCGTGAAGTGTTGTGTGGGTGAACCTATGCTAATGCACCGCCCAACTAGGACTAATACATACTTGTGATTATACCCCTCGTAATCATCCACAAATACAAGAAAGTAATTAAGATAAATCTAACCACAACCTTAAAACTTCAGGATTCTACGCTCCCTTGTGCATTGGTTTCCTAATGGGGGTTTAGGTTTCTGTCACTCCGGCAACCCCACAATTAGTAGACAAATACACAATGCATCCTCCTAGGCCCATAAAGGTGAAGTATCATGTAGTCGATGTTCATATGACACCACTAGAAGAATAGCACCACAACTTAAATACCGAACCACGAGATATGACTTCAGTATAACTTCACTATTAACATCATGGCTTCTCCCATGTCCTCAAGAACTAAACGAACTACTCACAAGACATCATATGGATCATAATAAGAGGTGATATAATGGATGATAACAATCTGGTCATAAAGTGCTAACACCGATAAATCTCACAAGCATCAACTACTAACAAGTAATCCACACCGGGAGAGAGATCTAGTAAAACAACGATAGGAGCCCCTAATGCCCTGTTTGGATGTAGGAAAAAATGCTTGGAATTGAATTGGGCCGTGAATTCCAAATCCATGATGGAAAGGAAATGACCTCCGATTCAAATTCTGTTGTTTGGGTGTGCTTGGTATTTCCTGTTGGAAACAAAGAGCGGGACCAAATTCCAATTCCTGTTTGGATGTGCAAACCATGGAATTGGTAAATGTACTGTTAATTAATAATAAAGTTTGGAGATTTGAGAATATATGTATGCACAAAAGCTGAGAATACAAGTAGAAGTTAAGACTACATATTTTTTGTGAGCTTGTCTTACATAGTTCGTGCAATGGTCTGCTCCGAACAGGATATACCAACAAGTAGATCGTGTTTGTCTGGTACTGGATACACCATTGATAGTCCTAGGCTAAAGAAAATAGTAAAGTACAACGGTAAGATAAGACTTCTCCTTCCTTTCAGGTTCCTATGCATCAGAGGAGGTACATGGAACAACAAAGTGAAGTGCATGGCTGGGGAGAGCAGAGTTTGAGGGTCAGACGGGAGGGGATGGAGCCACTCACGCTGATGTTCCCCTACCACGGTCGTTCCCCTACGGACGACCTCAAGCCGCCGCTATTCCCCTACAGCATCTAGGGTATGAGGGCCTCACGGGAGGAGGCGACACCATCACGAGGAATGATATGGAGAGGATGGAGGGGACGAATGGGAGGGAGGGGAATGGGAGAGGGAGAGGAGGGAGGGAGATCTTACCGCCGTCGCCGCCGGTTGCATCCAGGTCGGATCTCGCGAGGTCGAGCAGGAGTCGCGACTTCCTTCTGTTTCGTGCTAGCGATGAAGAGGTACGAGGGACGGAACGATTCCGAGCGTTTCCGAGCTCCTGGGCTCGGAATTTTTTCGCGAGGGGCGAACGTGCGCGGGGGCGTGGCGTGGAATTTGACCGAGTTTCCAAAGCCCAATTCATGTACAACCCCAAACAGTGGAATTCGGGCTTGTAATTCCAAATTGACAATTCCAAGCCTTTTTTCCTACGTCCAAACAGGGGGTAATTGTTACAACGGGATGAAGGTGGATGATGAGGGTGATGGTGCTGGTGGTGATGATGATGACTATGACGATCTTGATGATGCCCACAGCGATGATGGTGACGATGGCGGTGATTTCCCCTCTCCGGAGAGGAATTTCCCCGGCAGATTTCTCTCTGCCATAGAGCTTTTCTATCTCGGATATTTTCCGCCCCGAGGAGGCGGCGGAATAATTCTTCGATGATGGTATGGGGCTTAGGGTTCCCTGGGGTCAAGTACGCGAAAGATGTCGACCAGAGGTGGGCCAGGGTGGCCACATCACCTGGTGGCGCGATGAGGGGGCGCGCCACCTCATGGTGTGGGCCCTTGGTGGCCCCCCTCTGGCTCCCCTTCTGGCTGGATTCCTCCTCTGAACTTCTAAGACCCCTCCGGTGTCCCCCTTCTTCTTCTGATCTTCTGAAATATGGTATCTCGACGGTGCTTTTTCCATCAGATTTCTTGTCCCGGTGTTTATTCTCCAAAAATTATGAAACATGTAAAATAAGATAAAATAACATAAGAGATGCATCATAACATGAAATATATCGATGAATAACAGAAAATAACAACATAAAACGGTGATGCAAAATGGACGTATCAACTCCCCCCAAGCTTAGACCTCGCTTGTCCCCAAGCAAAACTGAACAGTAAACATGACCACAGGTTTATGGAGTGAGGTGTCGATAAAATAAAATACGGACAAGAGGCATCACATCTACAAAGAACAAGTCATTTTAGACAACAACTCCTCTCATATAATCAAACTTGAAACAAGTAAAGTAACAACAAAGGTGCAAAAAGTAAATCACAATTGGTGAAGGCAAACTTCGTTCTTGGTCAGAGAACAATTAATAGTGTACTTATATTTCGATCAAAGTCTTTTATACTAGAGCTATATTGCAGAGTTTACCATGCTCAATTATAACAGTCTCTTTGCAAACATTGGTAACTTTCAAAGTGGTATTCAAGCAGATAAAAGCATTTGCAGAAACAAAAAAGAATAAAGAACATGACTGAGTAAATCAACATGTAGCTGGATGAATCACAACAACTCAAATGCTTGCTTAGAGAGAAGGAAGTAGGTTTACTGACTCAACATAAATGTAAAAGATAAGCCCTTCGCAGAGGGAAGCACTGATCACTCATGTGCTAGAGCTTTTATATTGTAAAACAGAGGTATAAAAGTTTGACACTCCTCCCATCCATCTTACACAAAACCATGGCTAACTGAGTCCTCGGGTGCCTGCCAACAATCACATACCGTGGAGGAGTGTCTATATTTTGAGAGGTGTGTATGCCTATGTCAACGAATAGCAAACATAAAATACAGTACGTCACAAGCCAACTAGACTCACAAGAGCGGCTCCCGTTGAAGGACGCAACTGGTATAGAAGGTCATCCCTCTTTCTCTTTTGTTTACACAATTATGCTTTGACTGATAAATTAGGGGAAAAAAGAACGAAGAGAATTTGTATTATTATTTGGAGCTGGGCACCCCGCTGCCAACTCTTCTAGAATTTGGATAAGCGGATGAAGCCACTAGTCCAGGTGTGTGATTCCAATCAACAAGCGAGATAAAGATTCTCTATTTGCGTCCTCATGAGCTAAAACAGGAACACAAACAGAGATAATTTTGAAGGTTTTAAAGGTAAGACATGATGCGGAGGGTTACTCCTAGATTGGCCCGATCTTCACGAATCGACGAAGAACGACAAGAACACACAAAGAACGCGAAGAACACGAAGAACACGAGAGGGGGAAACGAGGGGGAATCGTGGGCAAACACGGGGAAACACAGAGGGGGATAAATAGCGAGAACCAAAAGATCCCAAACCTCCCGTCAACTAAACCCCGAGGGCCGCCTACGGGACGATCGATCCAACTGAACTCACCTTGATTCAAACCGCTTCACACCCATAGCCGGTCCACTACGCCAATAGAACCTCAAGGATTTACGAGAGGAAGATTGGACAACTCTTAACTGAATCCCAAGGGGAGAGGATAAGTAGTTGGGTGAATCTTGATATGGTCCTAGACGAAGTCGTAGGAGTAGCCTTGATACGGTCCTAGGTACACACCATAGGAGTAGTGTAACATCCCAATTTTGCTACCAAAGTGTTGTGGTGTTGAGTTCATATCATACATGCATGAAAACAAAAGTTTAACTCGTGTTTGAAATAATTTAAATTGTGAATTTAATTGGTTTGAGAAAATCCCACAAAAAGTACTTAAAATGGGTCCCAAAATTTTGTATTGAAAAATATTTCAATTACACCAAAGAAACACATGGTTCCGTTGGAAATTTTATAAACTTTCCAAAATGTATTTTTGGCAATTTTTCTGTTTCCAAAAAGGCCCTCAAAACAGTGGTTTATGTTCTGTTTTAATATAGAAAAGGACCTTATCAAAAAAATTGTAACCTTCAGTTTTTTTTTGCAAAAGTGTCGTTTTCTACCTTTGACAGTAGGAGCAGCTCCGTGGCAGCGCCTCCGGCCGCTCTGCCACGCACCTATGTGCCTGCCTCCTTGCGGGGATAAGGGCGAAAGAAGCCTGCTGCCCCTCCCTCCTCCTGCTCGTTGTTGTGCTCTCTCTCCCTCTCTCTGTAACTCCCTCCGAATCAAACCCTATCTCGCCGACGGGCCGCCGGTCGCCGCCGTCGTTCCCGGCCGTCCCCAGCCCCCCCGTGCACACCAACATCCTCATCTCGATCTCATCCACCTCCTCGAGTCCGCGGAGAGGCAGGGAAGCCCGGGGAAGCGCGGTTTCTACCGTCGAAATCAACTCCGGCCGGCGGACGCCCTCGCCGATTCCGGCGCCGCCGTCGCTCCTCCGGCCCCGTCGTCCGTCCCATCTTCTCCGGGGTGAGCTTGCGGTCCTCCCGGACACCTCCAACTCCTCTGTCTCCCTCGGGAACCTCTCGGCCATTGGGCATCCATGGCCGCCGCCGCGCCCTCACTCGCCGGCGAGCCTCCGGTGAACCAATGCGAGCGGCGCCGCCACCATTTGGCTCCCCTTGATCTCCACCTCGTTGTGGTATATTTTGTTCCATCTAATTTGCAACCAATTCATCGATTTTGTTCCATCTGTGAAGATCAGAGCTCGATGACATCATCCCTGCATCATGCTGATGTCATATCCCTGCTTTTACTATTTCGAGAAAATGGCTATTATTTACAGGAAATGAATTAAATTTAGAAAATCAATAACTATTGTTTTATTAATCAGAAAAATAAAATGAAAGTTTGAAATGATCCTAAAAATATTCTCTACCCAAATATGTGATTTTCACACATGTTTGAGAAGGTCAAAAAATGAGCATTTATTTAACGTTGTTTAATTCATTTAAAATAGAAAAATAAGTTTTTATTCAATAAAATTAGAAAAATTAAAAGTTATATACCAAATTGCTCAAATGACAAATGCAATCGAGTTATGATGTTTTCAAACCCATTTGAGCAACTAAAATGGTACTCACCTTCATAATCACCCGAATTGCCCCTCCGGGGTCTATTTCGGGATAATTTCAGTAAAAATGCATAACTGACATATGAACCCTAGCAACCCAACGATCATGTTTAGGGCTTTAATTTAGTGCATTACTCTATTCATGCATACATATTGCGCATTGCATTGATGCCATGTGTTGATTCTTGTTCTTCTTCTTTTCGGTGTTTGTTCCCCCTCGGTAGAACCCGACTCCGAAGCGAAGGCCAGCAACTCCATGGAGAATACTTGATCTTAACCGACAAGTCAAGCACTTATTCCAGAAGATCCTTATCTGGTTTTCTTAACCAAGGCAAGCATAACCTCTTATCTGCTCATATATGTTTTCCAACATCATTTGAATCTCGTACTTTGCATTCGATTCCAAAGTATTTGATGCTAGTAGATATAGTTCACCTATATACTGCATTGCCTCAATATCCTGATCCACTGCTCCTAGCCGCCATAGATTTGCTTGTGCACATCGCCAGAGCCTCATATCTGCTTCGCTTAGTCATACATGTTTGTTACCTCTGCTCCATCCGGTTGATGAATCAGAGCTGCGATAATCTAGTATGATATGATGACGTGGTGAGATGAGCTTTGCGTGGATAACTTGACTAAGGCTGGTATGGGAGGCCACTTGGGAAGTGGTTATTCGTCCTATACTCGCCAACCCTAGGATTACGGTCTCGAGCGGAAGCCAAGACTGAGCGTGCAAACACACGCGGGGTCTAAATAACCGCGCTTGACCAACTAACTTGTTTGGCTAGATCCATGAGTCACGTAGTTTGATATTTCCATTCGGCACCGCAAATAAAACCTTTTAAACGGTTTTGAAAACAAAATGCTCCGCTAGGGCGTGACCGGGGCCAAGTGATGGACGTACACGGATCTTGACCCCGCCTCACAGAGATAGGTGCCGTCGGGAGGATGGCCAACTCCCTGTTAACGGGGTGGCCCTGTCTTGGTCTGACTCATGGATAGGGTCAGGTAAGGTAAAGGTCGTGGCCAGCCATCCTCTGCCGCGTTCCATGGAAGAGCGTACATGTGGCGCTAAGAGTCAGATGGTACGTGTGGGTAAAGTGTACATCCCTACAGGGCAATATTTTCGAAAAGCCGTGTCCACGGTTAAGGACGACTTGGTGAAGGCAAAGACCATAGACAACCTAACATGACGTAAAATATGTTGACAAAGCATGGAGGCAATATATGAAGGGTGCCTCCTCGGAGATGCCGAGAGGGGTGATCCTTGTAGCATGTGAGATGCTGGGAATTGATATTGGTGGTTTTAAAAGATGATGATTACAGTAGTGAGCTTCTCATCTGTTTTGAAAACATTCTACGAGACGTGCTATTTTTGCTCGACTTGGAAAACAAAGATTGCTTTATGCAAAACAGCCTTCATAAAACCCTTTCTGAAACCAGCAGATATATAATAGGTTAACTAAGTCTTGTTGAGTACCTCCCGTACTCAGGTTTTCTTAATTTTGGTTCAGGTGGAGTTCGTCACTTCAGTGGTGGTTCAACATGGACATCGAAGAGTAATTTGGGGTTCCCAGGTAGCATCCTGGAATCTATGGGCTGGGACGTCGCCTTATGTTGCGGCCTCTTAGGACTTTTTGGTTCTTGTTGACTAGCAACATAACTTGCCTTCCGTTGTCTGATGTAATGTTGGGTCATGTGACCTCTGCTTGTAAGCTATACTCTAGTAACATCTGTTTAATACAACTTCCATGTTTAGGGTACTGCTTTGATCGGTTGTTGGTTTCGAGCTCATTGTTATACAGTTTTGGCTATGCCTGCATAGTTGTCGCAGTCGAGGGGTTGTGGAGCCGATGATCCATGTCCGAGACTGCCTGCCGATGTGATTCGGCCTGGGGCGAGGTAACCCCAGTAACCCTCGATTGTTGTTGCACTTCCTGGACACATAGCATCTCTGTATAGCTTTGGTCCCGTTTCCTCCAGTTTTCATTCGATTCGTGGACGCTTTGATATGCATAGTTGGTTATGACTAGCATGGATACAAGGAGTAGTAGACTGGGGATTCGGACTACGTGCCGATGAATCCAGTCTGCCTGTCGTTGTTTGTTGCGGCCGGGGCTGGTAACCCTGAAGCCCTTGTGAATCTATGGCTAGGAGCACATAACAGTATGTATATCTCTGGGTCCGGGGTCGTGACAAGTAGCCTCAAAGAGGGATACAAGAGCAAAGGTCAATGTTCTAATTTCAACTCCAGCCCTAGTTCTAGCTCGGGGAAGTCCTTATATAGCCGGGGGGTCGAAGGAGGTGAAAACGGGGGAAAAAAACGTTGCTTTTGCGTGCAATCAGGGCGCGCCGGCCTGGGTGGCCGGCCTGGCCGGCCCTTGAGGCCGGGGTGGGAGTAGGGGCGCCCCCAGGGCACGCCGTCCTGGGGCTGACATGGCAGCCGGCCTGGGGCCGAGGTAGGGAAGGGGGAGCCGGCCTGGAGGGGCCGGTCTGAGGCCGGGGTGGAGTCCGGACCCCTCCGAGTGGTGGCCGGCCTGGCGCCTAGGGAGGGCCGGCCTAGGGCCGGGGTGGAGGCCGGGCCTCTCTGCCTGGGGGCCGGCCTGGAGGGAGGAGGAGGTCGGCCTGGCCGGGGTTTGAGGCCGGGAGGGCCGTTTTCCTCCTTCTTCCTCTGTTTCTTCTTCTTCCTTCATGTCGTCTTCTCGCACTTCTTCCATGGCTTCTTGGGAAACTTCTTGGGCACGTTCCGGGGAATCTTGAGCATCGTCTTGAGGGTCCATGGTGGTCTCCAACCTAAGCACACAAAGGGCATTTCCGTGAGGTAGCGCACTATTCACCAAGTCACCGAAAGCATGAAGAGAGAGGAGTGAGTTCACCTTGTCATGTATTGCTTTAGCTCTTTATCTCATCATTGGTCCACTTGGTGATAGGCTTGGTGGAATGGGGTGTGCTGCATCATCTCCCCCCCTTGAAAAAGAGTCGACCTCGACTCTCCGTCGTCGTCATCACTTGGGTATACATGGAAGGGAGAGAGGTCCTTGACGTTGAAGGAGTTGTGGACGAGGTACTTGGATTGTGGTAAGTTGAGTTTGAGTTGTTGTTAATGCGCTTGATGATCTTGAAAGGGCCGTCGCCTCTTGGCTTGAGCTTGGAGTTGCGCTCTTGTGGGAAACGGTCCTTGCGCAAGTGTAGCCACACAAGGTCACCTTCTTGGAACACCATGGGCTTCTAGTTCTTGTTCATGATGGAGGCTCGATGCTCGGAATGCTTCTCAAGCGTAGCTCTTGTGGATTCATGTAACTTGTTGATGTAGTCGGTGCGCTTGTCAATGTCCATGTTGACTTGCTCGCGTAGAGGAAATGGTAGTATGTCGAGGGCGGTGTTGGGGTTGAAGCCGTAGACGATCTCGAAGGGGCTTCTCTTGGTAGCTTGGTGTAGAGCGCGGTTGTAGGCGAACTCGGTATGTGGGATGCATTCCTCCCAATTCTTGAGGTTGGGCTTGATCAATGCTCGAAGGAGTGAAGATAGCGTCCGGTTCACCACTTCGGTTTGGCCATCCGTTTGTGGGTGGTAGGCGGTGGAGAATAGTAGCTTGACGCCGAGCTTGTCCATCAATGTCTTCCAAAACTAGGAGGTGAACTTGATGTCGCGATCCGACACAATTGAAGTGGGCATACCATGTAGACGCACAATTTCCCTGAAAAACAATACGGCAACATGTGAAGCATCGTCCGTTCTATTGCATGGAATGAAATGTGCCATCTTAGAGAAACGATCAACAACGACGAAGATTGAGTCCATGTTGTTTTTAGTGCGTGGGAGTCCTAACACAAAGTCCATACTAATATCATTCCAAGGTTCATGTGGAATAGGTAATGGCAAGTAAAGACCATGAGGGTTGGAAGTTGACTTAGCTTTGAGACATGTAGGACATCGCTTGACGAGGTGTTTAACTTGGTGCCTCATCTTGGGCCAATAGTAGTTGTTGGAGAGCATGGCATAGGTCTTTTCACGTCCAAAGTGTCCCATGATACCTCCTTCATGTGATTCTTTCAATAACAACAAACGAAGAGAGGACTCGGGAATACACAATTTTTTAGCCTTAAACAAGAAACCTTTGTGAAGATAGTAGTCATCAAAACCTCGGTTAGGCAAGAATTTCTCAAATATGGGACCAAAGAAAGCCTCGGAAGAATATAAGTCTTTGATCTCATCCACATTGATATAAAGGTGTGTAAGAAGGCACTCTTTTATAGACAAGGCATCCGCTACAACATTTTCTTTACCTTTCTTGTACTTAATGACATAAGGAAAAGATTCAATGAATTCTACCCATTTAGCATGCCTTTTGTTCAAATTAGCTTGACTTTTCAAATATTTCAAGGATTCATGATCGGAATGAATGACAAATTCTTTAGGCCAAAGATAGTGTTGCCAAACTTCAAGGACTCTAACCAAAGCAAATAGTTCCTTATCATATATTGGACAATTGAGTCTAGCACCATCTAATTTTTCACTATGATAAGCAACGAGACGTCCATTTTGCATGAGAACGCCACTAATTCCTATACCACTAGCATCACAATCAATCTCAAAAGTTTTCTCAAAATCCGGCAAGACAAGCAAAGGAGCTTTGGTCAAACACTTCTTAAGGGTGTCAAAAGTTTTTTGTTGTGCGTTGCCTCAAACAAAAGGTACATTCTTGTTGTTAAGTTCATTCAAAGGGCAAGCAATTGTTGAAAAATCTTTAACAAAGCGACAATAGAAACCGGCAAGGCCATGAAAGCGCCTTATCTCACCCACGGAAGTAGGGGGGCCAATTCCTAATTGCCTCAACTTTATTGTTGTCGACTTCAATTCCATTTGAAGAGATCACAAATCCCAAGAAAACAAGCTTGTTGGTGCAAAAATTGCATTTGGAAAGATTGGCGAAAAGTTTTGCTTTGCGAACAGCCAACAATACTTGTGAAACATGGTCAAGATGATCCTCCAAAGACTTTCTATAAATGGGGATGTCGTCAAAGTAAACCACAACAAATTTTCCAATAAAAGGACGCAAGACTTCATTCATGAGACGCATAAAGTGGATGGGGCATTCGAAAGACTAAATGGCATGACAAGCCATTCATACAAACCAAGTTTTGTTTTGAAAGCCGTTTTCCGTTCATCACCTATACTCATTCGAATTTGATGGTAACCACTTTTAAGATCAATTTTGGAAAAGATAGTAGCACCACTCAATTCATCAAGCATGTCATCGAGTCTAGGAATAGGATGTCTATATCTAACGGTGATAGCATTGATAGGGCGACAATCCATGCACATGCGGGAAGTAGAATATTGCTTTGGAACAAGGATAACCGACACGACACAAGGGCTAAGAGATTTGCGGATAAAACCTTTCTCGAGTAGTTCTTGAATTTGGCGCTCAATCTCCTTGGTCTCCTCGGGGTTGGTGCGGTAAGGAGTGCGGTTGGGAAGTGGCGCACCCGGAATGAGGTCAATGTGGTGCTTGATTCCTCGTAGGGGAGGTAGACCCGGAGGTAGCTCATCGGGAAACACGTCTTGAAATTCCTGCAACAAGGGCAACAAATATGGAGGGAAATTTGTCATGTCGTTAGTTTCAAGTGCTTCCCCTTTGCACACAAGGACAAAGTGGAGGATGGATGGGTCCTCTCGTAACTCTCGCATCTCCCTTTTGGTGTCAAGTAAGGCAAGGCCTTTGGGAACACTCGAATTTTTTCCACTCATATTTGGCTTGTGGCTCTCACTCTCTTTGAGGTGGATCACTCTCTCACCACTCATCTCACGAGATTTGGGCTCTTCTTGTTTACATGCAAGAGTCTTGGCATTGTCGGCGATCACTTGGCTAGGAGACATGGGACGTAGCACACACGTCTTGTTATTCCACTTGAAGCTGTAGTGGTTGGTACGCCCATCATGAATATCACTCTTGTCATATTGCCAAGGTCGTCCAAGAAGAAGATGACACACGGTCATAGGAACAAAGTCACACTCCACCGTGTCTTCGTAAGGGCCAATCTTGAATTGCACGGAAACCATAGGTTGAATCTTGAAGGTTCTGGAGTCACTAAGCCATTGGACATGGTATGGATGAGGATGTTGCTTGTAAGTCAATTGGAGTTTGTCGCAAAGCTCTTTGCTAGCTATGTTGTGGAAACTACCGCCATCGATGATAGCCTTGATTGATTTGCCATTGATGTCGGCTCTAGTTTGAAAGATATTGCAACGTTTGTCATGCTCATCTTGAGGAGAAGTAGTAAGGACTCTTGTCACCACTAGAGATGGATTCTTGTCCTCATCGCAATAGACACTTTCTTCATCATCATTTGGCATGTCCAAAGAGTTGAGAGCAACTTGATGCAAGGCATAGTATTTGCCTTCACTCATGGAATCACATTCACCGTCTTGGTTGACAATCATGATCATCTTGTTGGAACACTTGAAGGACGTGTGGCCACTTCCACCACATTTGAAGCAAGTTATAGTGCTTTACTTGACTTGAGGAGTACTCGAAGAGGTGGTGGGAGGCACTTGTTTCTTGAACGGTTGTGGAGACTTGTTGGGAGCACTAGAGGCTCTAGAGGTGTTCTTGTTGTTGGTTGGAGTAGGCACTTGTGTCATTGGAGATGAAGAGGAGGGTCTTGAGTTGAATAAATCCTTTTGCTTGTTGTACTTGAGATCTTCCGTAATTTGGCGTTCGGCCTTGAGAGCTTGATGGACAAGGGCCACAATGTTGCCATACGGTTGATACTCAACAATCTTCCTTATAGGATAGTTGAGGCCATTGAGGAAGCGGGCCATTGTTTGTTCTTGAGATTCCATCACATGAGCTCGAATCAAAGATGTCTCCATTTCCTTGTAGTACTCATCAACGGACTTCAAACCTTGTCGAAGTTCTTGGAGCTTCTTGAAGAGGTCACGCTTGTAATGTAGAGGAACAAAACAAGCATGCATGTATTGCTTCATCTCATTCCAAGTGGCAATAGGCGCAATGCGGTTGCGGACTCTTTCGGCTTGGAGACGGTCCCACCATAAGAGTGCATAGCCTTCGAATTCCAAAGATGCCAAGGCAACCATTTTCTTGTCGGTGAAGTTGTGAATGCCGAAGATCGTGTCCACCTTGAGAGCCCAAGCAAGATATTCTTCGGGGTCATTCTCACCATTGAACTTTGGGACATTGAAACGAAGGGCATTCATGTTGTTATCTTCTTGTTGGTGACGGGGTCGCTCATGAGGATCTTCATCATAGACGGACGGTGAATCATCATATGGGTCATCCTCATTGTCTTCGTGGTGGCGATCATGATGGGGAGGATGACGCCGGTGGTCATTAGGAGGTGGTTGTTGGCGATGACAGAGTCTTGCTTCACGGTGTTCACTATCATAATTTTCATTGTATTAGCATCGAGGACGTTCTTGTTCTTGGTGAGGGCGTTGCGGAATCACTTATTCATCTCGAGGGTGTTGAGGACGATCATGTTCTTGGCGGTCATTGTTGTTGGGACGTGCATTGCGCCTTGGTGGCCTTCGATGTTGACGAGCACCTTCCATGAAATCATTGTGGCCATAGTCTTGAGCATGGCCTTGTGGAGGTGGATGATGGTTTTGTCGAAGGTCTGGGCGTTGTGGTTGTTGAAGAGGGTCACCACGGCCTTGGCGATGTCGAGGAGGTGGTGATGGCGAGCTATCTTCATACCAATGTCGTCGTGGAGCTTGTTGTTGAGGAGGTTGTTGTGGTTGTTGAGGAGGTGGTTGTGGTTGTTGAGGTTGTCCACCATCCTCCATGTTGTTATTGCGATCATGGCGGTCATTGGTGAAGATCTTTATTGTGGTGGCTTGATTGAGAGACCTTGAGGACGATGATGAATGACGGCGATTGGCAAGATTTTCCAAGTTGATGTAATGCGGGTCATTTCAATATAGCCTCTTGCTCTTGGAGTCGACGCTCATAGCGTTGCAACCCGTCCTTCACGAGTTCACGGAGTTGGAAATGGTCATTGTGGGTACTAAGTTGTGGTAGGCGTTGTCATTGTCGTTGTAGAAGGGGTTTCCATCATCCTCCGAGCTCGGACTTGTGAATACTCCTTCCCTAGCCATCTCAAAAACACACAAGGGTGATATTGAAGAAATGGATGTCTCACTTACCCAACGTTACCTTTTTTGGTCGTATTGAGTCTAGTGGACGAGCCTAGGTGTAGGGCGGTATGTCAAGAGCGAATCCAAAAAGATCGAAAGAAACCGCAAACGACAACACACACACACACTTTATGTGGAAGGCAAGTGGGTTAGGAAAGTGGCGAGGAAAATCGACAAAGCCAAAGAAAAGTTTGTTGTCAAACGTGGAGAAGAACCAAAGAAAAGTTAGCACAAAAACCAAACCCAGTGGAGGAAATTATGGGTGCAACAAACATACACAAATGATAAATGGGGTTAGTGCGGCCAATGGACGAGCGGAGGCGAAATGTACCTAACGAAGACTAAATCTCAATGCCACACCAACGCAAGAAGGACGCTAGCTCAAACCGCAAACTTTAAAAGGCAACAAGATTCGCACCGTGGCAACCGGTCACTCTTTTCTCTTTTGCGACGCAAGCTACACGTTCCTACAATGGAAAGCAATTGGCATCGATCCTTTGCTTCTTTTTATATTTTTTTTTCTCTTTTTGATGGATTCCAAAATGCCAATGCCTACTCGTAGCTAGTCTCTCACAAGCGCCAAAATCGCACTCTCGGTTCCACTAATGCGATGCCAAGCGGTGTAAAAGAACTAGTCCGAATAGGTAAGGTACACAATGGATGGGTTAGGTCAAGCGGAAGCAAGTTATACCTCTCTTATTGATGATCACAGACTTGCGGCCGATGGAAGTCGATGTCGTGGCGATCCGTTGATGTGGTAGCGTAGATGGTGTCGTGGGCGTCACGTGGCAGCTTGTTGCACTCAATTCGGATAGAAAACGACAAAGAAAAATAAGTTTCAAAATCTGTCCAGAAATCGAAGAGCAGAGATTTTCTGCGATTTTCGCTCAAATTCGAAAATCCTTCAAAATCAAGATTTTTTTGGACAAATTGGGGAAAAGTGGCTGAATAGAAAGGTGGGTAATGGTGTTTGGCAACAAATCCCCGGATCAAATCCACGAAAAACTCAACAAATCCACGGATCGGTCGAAATCGCTTTTGGCTATTTTTGGTGAGATTTTCGAAATTTATGGTGGTAGAAGAAAAATTGGTGGAAAAGGAGGGGTGTGGGTGTCGGATTCGTGTCAATCTAGCTCTGGATACCAGATGATGCAGAGGGTTACTCCTAGATTGGCCCGATCTTCACGAATCGACGAAAAACGATAAGAACGCACGAAGAACGCGAAGAACACGAGAGGGGGAAACGAGGGGGAATCGTGGGCAAACGCGGGGAAACACAAAGGGGGATAAATAGCGAGAACCGAAAGATCCCAAACCTCCCATGAACTAAACCCCGAGGGCCGCCTACGGGACGATCGATCCAACTGAACTCACCTTGATTCAAATCGCTTCACACTCGTAGCTGGTCCACTACGCCAATAGAACCTCAAGGATTTACGAGAGGAAGATTGGACAACTCTTAACTGAATCCCAAGGGGAGAGGATAAGTAGTTGGGTGAATCTTGATACGGTCCTAGACGAAGTTGTAGGAGTAGCCTTGATACGGTCCTAGGTACACACCATAGGAGTAGCCTCAAAGAGGGATACAAGAGCAAAGCTCAATGTTCTAATTTCAACTCTAGCCCTAGATCTAGCTCGGGGAAGTCCTTATATAGTCGGGGGGTCAAAGCAGGTGAAAACGGGGGCGAAAACGGTGCTTTTATGTGCAATCAGGGTGCGTCGTCCTGGGAGGCCGACCGGGGTGGGAGCAGGGGCGCCCCGAGGGCACGCCGGCCTGGGGCCGAGGTGGGGAAGGGGGAGCCGGCCTAAAGCCGGGGTGGAGGCCGAACCCCTCCGAGTGGTGGCCAGCCTGGCGCCTGGGGAGGGCCGGCCTGGGGCCAGGGTGGAGGACGGGCCTCTCTGCCTGGGGCGGCCTGGAGGGAGGAGGAGGCCGACCTGGCCGGGGTTTGAGGCCAAGGGGGGGCTGTTTTCCTCCTTCTTCCTCCGTTTCTTCTTCTTCCTTCATGCTGTCTTCTCGCACTTCTTCCATGGCTTCTTGGGAAACTTCTTGGGCACGTTCCGGGGCATCTTGAGCATCGTCTTGAGGGTCCATGGTGGGCTCCAACCTAAGCGCACAAAGGGCATTTCCATGAGGTAGCGCACTATTCACCAAGTCACCGAAAGCATGAAGAGAGAGGAGTGAGTTCACCATGTCATGTATTGCTTTAGCTCTTGATCTCGTAATTGGTCCACTTGGTGATGGGCTTGGTGGAATGGGGTGTGCTGCATCAGTCCAGGTGTGTGAGTCCAATCAACAAGCGAGATAAAGATTCTCTATTTGCGTCCTCATGAGCTAAAACAACAACACAAAACAGGGATAATTTTGAAGGTTTTAAAGGTAACACATGAGCAATTTACTTAGAGTGGCGGTGAACTACCACATATAGGTAGGTATGGTGGACACAAATGGCATGGTTTTGAGGCTCAAGGTTTGGATGCACGAGAAGCATTCCCTCTCAGTACAGGTTTTTGGCTAGCAAGGTTGGGTATCAAGCAGAAGAATCGAAGCAAAACAAACAAAAACATATATGATAAAGCCAATCATTCTATCTTCCTTGAAGGTGCAAACATGATTATTTGGGAACACTAAGCTTATGAGCTAACAAAGAAGACAGATCATGGAATAATATATCTACATGCAACTCCCTCTTTTCTACTTAAGTCTCAACGAATTGTTGCTACTGATCAATGCTAAGTTTGCCAAAACCAACTAGATTATCTAGAAGCTCCAAAATTGATACCAATACTAATAACAAGATCAATCACATAACAAAAATTGCAAAGTAAAATAAAGTGAAACAAGTAGATGATGATACTTATTATTAATGTTTCATTACGACAACTCAAACCAAGGGATACAACGATAACCAACTAGGGAGCAACACTTCCATACTGCAAACCATCCTATATGATATTTCCTCTACTCATGATATGACTCTACTAAAAGGTAAAAGGGTGAAAGATAAAAGTGATACCGCGACACTCCCCCAAGCTTGGAACAAGACAAAGGGATGCCAATACCAATGACGAATCAATTCTTCGGTGGTGGTGGTGAATCCTTCTCGATGAGCTTATCAATTGATTCATTCAGATCTTCAATTGCGAACATAAGCATACGCATCACCTCCGTATTGCGCTCAATATGGTCTGTGTGCTTGTCAGACGGTGAATTCAAGCCATCAAGATTCTTCCCCCACACTTCCTTGGGTTTAGAGCTTTTTTATCTGCACGGTTAGAACGATCCATATCCTAGCAAGAAGGCACATCTGCCGCGGGTACCCTCCTAGATTGATACTCATGAATTAAAGTATGGAAATGTTTCTTTATGCCTGAAAGGGGTGTCCTTGAAGCTAAGAAGTGACATGGGGCCTTCCCTCCGGTGCTCATCCTCGCTGTTTTCTTACGAGGTTTTGCAACCACTCCAATGCTTCCAATGGTGGCGCGTGGATGCACTCGTGGGTTTTCTTCTACATCTCCTTCAGCTCCACTCTCGATCTCCTCTTCCGGCTTGCGGTCTTGGAGATCATCTTCCTTCGGTCCCTTCCCCTTGTTGTTGTTGGCGAAGACCATGATGCTTCTAAAACTGAAAACAGATCCTCGCAAAAACAGCTCGAAACAGAAACACGACAAGAAAACGATATACGGACCTCGGGGGGTCCGGGGGGTTATATAGCAAAAATATGCGTAACGAAAGGAAAGTATAGGTCAAAAACGAGTCGGAGAGGGGCTCCGAGGCGCCCATACCATAGGATGGCGCGGCCAAGGGTGGGCCCGCGCCACCTAGTGGTGTGGTGCCTCCGGGCACCTTCTCCAACTCCTATTCGGCTCAGTATTTTTCATATTTTCCAAAAACAGATAATTTATAACTGAAAAGGTATTTCGCGAACTTTTTCTTAACATAAGTGTTACCTATTCCAAAACAGACTCTGCATATTCTGGAATCTTCCCCCTAGTGAACTTCTCCGGAGTCATTACTTGAATAACATCCACATCTTCATCATAGGAATCCCCAGAAATATAATGTTTGAGTCTTTGTCCATTTGCCACTTATGTAGTGTTATATTTGAGGGAAGCAATTTTGATTACACCCGGACGATACACTTCTTCAATAATATAAGGTCCATCCCATCGGGAGAGTAATTTTCCTGCAAAAAATCTGAGACGAGACCGATACAATAGAACTTTCTCCCCAACATGGAACTCTCTTTTAAGGATTCTTTTATCATGCCATTGTTTAACTTTATCTTTAAAGAGCTTGGCATTTTCATAAGCTTCACATCTCCACTCATCTAGATGATTCAAATCAAGCATTCTTTTCTTACCAGCAAGTTTAAAATCTTTATTTAATTCTTTCACTGCCCAATAAGCTTTGTGTTCTAATTCTAAAGGCAAGTGATAAGCTTTTCCATAAACCATTTTGTAAGGAGACATATCCATAGGATTTTTATAAGCAGTTCGATAAGCCCATAAAGCATCATTCAACTTATCTGACCAATTCTTCCTAGATTTATTAACAGTCTTTTGCAAGATAGATTTAATTTCTCTATTTGATAATTCTACTTGCCCACTGGTTTGAGGATGATAAGCTGAGGCAATTATATGATTAACATTATATTTAGCAAGGGTCTTTCTAAAACCACCATGAATAAAATGAGAACCTCCATCAGTCATAAGATATCTAGGCACACCAAACCTAGGCAAAATAACATATTTAAGCATTTTTATAGACGTCTCACCATCAGCACTTTTAGTAGGCATAGCTTGTACCCACTTAGTAACATAATCAACGGCAACAAGAATATGAGTATAACAATTCGAAGGAGGAAAAGGACCCCTAAAGTCAAATCCCCAACAATCAAAAGGTTCAATAACAAGAGAATAACTCATAGGCATTTCATTACGTCTAGAAATATTTCCTACTCTTTGATATTCATCACAAGATAAAATAAATTTACGTGCATCTTTAAAGAGGGTAGGCCAATAGAAACCTGATTGCAGAACCTTCTGTGTGGTTCTATCTCCAGCGTGATGCCCTCCATAAGCACTACTATGGCACTTCTTCAATATTTCACATTGTTCATGATCTGGAACACATCTTCTCATAATACTATCTACTCCTTCTTTATATAAATGTGGGTCATCCAAAAAATAATGCCTCAAAACATAGAAGATTTTTCTTCTTTGTTGAGCTGTAAATGTTGGAGGCAAATACTTGGAAACAATAAAATTAGCATAATCAACATACCATGGACTATCTTGGGACTTTACCTTTATTGCAGCCAAGTGTTCATTTGGAAAACTATCATTAAATGGAACAATGTCATAAGGAATGTTTTCCAATCTAGACAAGTTATGAGCAACATGATTTTCAGCACCCTTCCTATCCACAATATGTAGGATTAACAACATACACTTCTATATTACTAGCAGGAACAATATCTTTATAAGGTGCATGGTACTTGTGATAATTCTTTTTAGGAATATCAAGATAGAAGACAAAATCTTTAAGAAAGTTTGCAAAGATTTGAGAATCAAGACCACAAACAGCACTAACATCATAGAAATCATTGGTATCCATAAAAGATTTAATGCATTCATAATCATAATTTATACCTGACTTTCTACCTTTGTCGTTCTCCCATCCTTAAGTGTTTTCTTGAATACGGTCAAGAAGATCCCATTTAGCTTCTTCCTTCGTACGTGTGAATGATCTAGAACAAGAAGCATCCAATAAATCCTTATCATGAAGAGAAAACCTTGCATAAAAATTATTGATAACAATATTTATCGGGAGTTCATGAACGGGACATTTAAGCATTAATAACTTAATTCTCCCCCACGCCTGGGCAATACTCTCTCCCTCACGAGGCCAGAAATTATAGATTTGATTCCGGTCTTTATGAATCTCACTAGGAGGATAGAATTTATAATAAAAGAGAGGAACAATTTCCTCCCATCAAATAGAATCACCATTCTTCAGTGATTTGAACCATTCAGCGGCTCTTCCTTTCAGCGATAAGGAAAGTAATTTCCTTTTAACTTGATCCATTGTAATACCTGCACACCTGAATAACTCGCATACTTCATGTATAAAGAGCAAATGATCACCGGGATGGACAGTTCCATCACCGTAATAGCAGTTATCCATAACACGTCCAACAATTTTCATAGGTATTTTATAAGGATCCAATTCAACAGATGACGGGTTACCAACTACCCTAGTAGCAACGGTAGAAGTACCCCTAAACAGAGAACCAAAAGTATTCTCCATAAGGAAATAAAACAACAGACAGAAATAAAAACAACACTCATAGTAAAAGTTTCTCTTACCAATTCCACTTACAATAGCGCTTCACTCCTCGGCAACGGCGCCAGAAAATAGTCTTGATGACCCACAAGTATAGGGGGTGTATCTTAGTACTTTCAATAAATAAGAGTGTCGAACCCAACGAGGAGCAGAAGGTGTTGACAAGCAAGTTGGATAGAGGATTCACTGTAAACACTAGCAAACGGGTTTTTGGAGGTTTTTGATATAGCAGATAAATAAAGTGTGAGTAAATAAAGTGCAGTAAATAATATTGCAGCAAGTGGCCCAATCCTTTTGAGAGCAAAGGACAAGCCGGTTGTGTTACTTGTGACTACCAAACGTTCTCGAGGACACATGGGAATTTCGTCAGGTGCTTTCGCTTCGTTACGGTTGATTAATATCCATTGATTCGTGAAGTGTTGTGTGGGTGAACCTATGCTAATGCACCGCCCAACTAGGACTAATACATACTTGTGATTATACCTCTCGTAAGCATCCGCAAATACAAGAAAGTAATTAAGATAAATCTAACCACAACCTTAAAACTCCGGGATTCTACGCTCCCTCGTGCATTGGTTTCCTAACGGGGGTTTAGGTTTCTGTCACTCCGGCAACCCCACAATTAGTAGCCAAATACACAATGCATCCTCCTAGGCCCATAAAGGTGAAGTATCATGTAGTCGACGTTCACATGACACCACTAGAAGAATAGCACCACAACTTAAATACCGAACCACGAGATATTACTTCAATATAACTTCACTACTAACATCATGACTTCTCCCATGTCCTCAAGAACTAAATGAACTACTCACAAGACATCATATGGATCATAATCAGAGGTGATATAATAGATGATAACAATCTGGTCATAAAGTGCTAGCACCGATAAATCTCACAAGCATCAACTACTAACAAGTAATCCACACCGGGAGAGAGATCTAATGTAAAAAAAATATGATAGGAGCCCCTAATTGTTACAGCGGGATGAAGGTGGATGATGAGGGTGATGGTGCTGGTGGTGATGATGATGACGATGACGATCTTGATGATGCCCGAATCGGTGACGGTGATGATGGCGGTGATTTCCCCTCTCCGTAGAGGAATTTCCCCGACAAATTTCTCTTTGCCAGAGAGCTTTTCTCTCTGGGGAGTTTTCCGCCCCGAGGCGGCGGTGGAATAATTCTTCGATGATGGTATGGGGCTTAGGTTCCCTGGGGTCAAGTACGCGAAAGATGTCAACTAGAGGTGGGCCAGGGTGGCCACACCACCTGGTGGCGCGGCCAGGGGGCGCGCCACCTCATGGTGTGGGCCCCTGGTGGCCCCCCTCTAGCTCCCCTTCTGGCTGGAGTCCTCCTCTGAACTTCTAAGATCCCTCTGGTGTCCCCCTTCTTCTTCTTCTGATCTTCTAAAATATGGTATCTCGACGGTGCTTTTCTCCATCAGATTTCTGGCCCCGGTGTTTATTCTCCAAAAATTATGAAACATGCAAAATAAGATAAAATAACATAAGGGGTGCATCATAACATGAAATATATCGATGAATAACAGAAAATAACAGCATAAAACGGTGATGCAAAATGGGCGTATCAAGCCCCCACCATTCCGCCATGCGAGATGGCGCTGTCCCTTTGAGACCAAGACCGCCAGAAGCTGGAGGGCGTGTTTTGTCTCATCCTTGTCGCCATGTGGTGACCCTTACCCTCCAAGAATGAGCGGGAAAGAGGGACGGAGCGAATATATAAGGAGCGGCATGCTCCCACAAAAGTAAATGACTCATTCACCCTTGAGCACCCCTAGTTTAAACTCGAGCACAAGCTCGCTCATTGTATTGTATTCAATCACAGTGCAATCCAGCAGACAAGTAGGAGTAGGGCGTTGCACTGCAAGGTGGCCCAAACCTGGGTAAACTCCCTGTGTTGCCATTGTCGTTTTTCTTGAGCTTTCCTCGCCAGGCCTCACGAGAAGTGTAGTGGGTGTGGTTAGACCCCAGTGTTCAAACCTCTTGAGAGTCCCTGTCCCAAGACATACGACTCTCTGACATTTGCTGCGCCAGGTAGGGGGCAAAGGCACTCCTCCACCTCCTCGCTGCCATGGCGTCCACTCGCGCCGAGCGCGCTCGCCACAAGGGCGAAGCGAACCCCATCGGCAACAACAACAACAACGACGACGACGACGTGCAACGCGGTCCTGCTGGTGCTAGTGGCGCACCCGAGGCTGAAGACCAGGCTTCCTCCCACCCGTCGCAGCGAGACTCACCGTGGTCCTCGTAGAGGGGACCACCTCCGCCAGCGCCATCACCGCGGCCGTCCAACCGCAACAAGTCGTCAGGGTTGCAGGGATGCCGCGGGCAGCCCACCTGTACCGCAACCTTGCTGCTGGACCGGGAGCTGCTCGGACACCCGCCCGCACCGAAAGGGCACACCGCATGGCTCGCCCGCATCCAAAAGTTCGTTGATGCCGCAGACGTCCCCCCCCCCCCCGCAATCGTCGCGGGGAGGCGGTGAAGGCGTGTGGACACACGTTCGTTGTGAGACCCCAAGAGGAAGGTACGATGAGTACAACAGCAGGATTTTCCCTCAAAAAGAAACCAAGGTTTAATCGGGCCAGTAGGAGAAAGAAATCACTTCTGAAGGTTGTTGACAACTGATGTTGGCAGGGCGCACTACCAGGCTCAGCAGCAACGTGGAATCTGCACACAACACAACCAAGATACTTTGCCCCAACGAAACAGTGAGGTTGTCAATCTCACCGGTCTTGCTGAAAACAAAGGATTAGGCGTATAGTGTGGAAAATGATGTTTTTTCACTGAATGAAATGAGAACAATGTTTGCAGTACATTGTATTATCAGTGTAAAAGAATGGACCGGGGTACATAGTTCACTAGTGGTGTTTCTCCAAAACAGATAAATAACATGCTGGGTGAACAAATTACAGCTGGGCAATTGACAAATAGAGAATGCATAACAATGCATATCATGACATGATGATTACTATGGTATTTATTTGGACATTACAACATGATACATAGACCGTCATCCAACTGCATCTATGACTAATAATCCACCCTCAGGATGTCATCCGAGCAAACTTTGGGTATTAAGTTGCAATCAAAAGATTATTATTGCATTAAGTATGCGTAATATAAACAATACAATTATCCTTAGACAAAACATTGTTGTTTTATCCCTAGTGGCAACAACACATCCATAATCTTAGAAGTTATTGTCACTCCCCATATTACTGGAGACATATACCCACTATCTAGCATAAATACTCCCTTTTGGAGTCACAAGCATCTACTTGGCCAGAGCATCTACTAGTAATGAAGAGCATGCAAGATCACAAATAACATATATGATAGATCTATAATAAACTTTACATAGTATTCAATATTCATCAGAGCACAACAAACACAACATGTAGCATTACAATAAGATGATCTTGATCATGTTAGGCAGCTGACAAGATCTAAACATGATGGCACAAAAGAGGAGATGACAACCGTCTATGATACGGGCATCTATTGGTTAGCACGCTAGGACAATAAATCACGATGTATTATGTCTAAGGCCTGCGAGTCGCATGTTGTGGCCGAGCCTTCTAAATGGGCCGGTTTGTATCCAATTTGAGTCCAATTAGGTTAGGAGTCGGTTTGGGTCTGTCCAACCGACTAGGTGTTGGCCTCTTATATAAAGAGAGCCAAGGCCTAGAGTTTTAGACAGGTTGAAAATTATGTAGAACTAAAAGTTTCAGGTTACCACCGTCCCTAGGGGATCGGCGTGTAGGCGGTGTCACGAACGTTCGTTAATTATCTTTGCAAATAAAGGTGCGAGTATTCTTGGATCCGCCAAGGGGATTCGTACGTGGCTAGGGGGCTCTTGGATCTTCCTAGAGTTGTCGAGCTTGGTATGAAATAAAGGTACGAGTGTTGTTGAATCTGTCAAGAGGGTTCGTGCGTGGCTAGGGGGCTCTTGGATCTCCCTAGAGTTGTCGAGCTTGGCGTGAGGCGTGGTGTTCGTCACCGTGTTTCTCGCCTAAATCTATGCATGTTCTTCAGGTTACGTGTATCTCACGTGATTGGGAGAATAGTTATCTCGGTGATTCTTGCGGTGAAAGATCGGGCAAACGCCTACATCATGTGGTATCAGAGCGCTAGGTTGATCATCGTGAGATTTCTTTTTGTCGGTGTCGTCTCAGTTCAGTATGTCCGTAAGGTTAGTCATGTTGTGATCGATCTGATGGATTGCATGCTTGTGGATTGATTTTGCTCTTAGAAAGCTGCTGCATGATGGATTTCCGCCGTCGCCTTTCAAGTTCGTCCTGGCTCTATTTCGTTGATTGGATCCGAGGTTGTTTCGCGCGCCGCTACTGAGTGTTCGCATGGTGCAAAGTGAAAGAAACCAGATTTGGTAAGCTTTTTGCATGGCGGTGTCGAAGGAGCTGATCGATCAGTTTTAGTTCAGATTTGTTTTGGTGCGTGTACCTACAAGGCAAAAGTAAAAGAAAAAATAAAAGGACACTGCTGGGCGTCCCCCGGGATCAAAAATTTCCATCCCCCGGGTCCCCATGCTGACACGTGTCCTTTTTTTTCTCAAAACGCGTTTTTGCTTCGGTGGCAAAAAAAATGCCCGCTTTTCTCCTATGTAGCAAAAAACGGTTCGTTTCAGAAAAAGAAAAAAAAGACAAATCTCGTCGGAGATGCTGCAGGAGACTCGCCGGAGACCTGTAGCAAAAAAATTGCTACAATAGCAAAAAGTCAATTTTCACCGGAATCATGACCAGAGACTTTTGCTCGCCGGAGAAATAACATAGCAAAAAAATTATTCTAATATAGCAAAAACATAACCTTATTGTAGCAAAATATTTATTCTATTATAGAAAAAAAATCAGATCTCGCCGGAGTTGTAGTAGCAAAAAAAGCAAAAGAAAAAAAAAACGCAATGTAGCAAACATTTGCTAAAAAAATGTCCATCTCTGTCACGGCGCCGGGCTTGCTGTAGAAGAGCCTGTGCGTGGTGGCCATCTCCATCTCCATCTCTGCCACGACCGGGAACGTGGCACCGGAGGCGGCCAGTGCTAGTGGTGGGCAGGATTCCTCACCGTGGTAGTCGCTCCCGCACGTGGCAGCGAGGGGAGGAGCTTGCGGATGAGGACCGCGGCCATGGCGCAGAGCTCCACGGGGGGGGGGGGGGGGGGGGGGGAGGGGGTGGCCGGCGCGGCGAGAGGAGCTTGCAGAGCAGGACCGCGACCAGGGCGCAGAGCTCCGCGGGGGGTGGCCGGCACGACGAGCGATGATGCGAGGGGCAAGGCGAGGGGCTACCGGTGGGAGGCGCAGAGGTGGTAGAAGGCGGCCTCGGCGGCGGCGCGGTCGCCATCGCGTAGAACGCCTGCCGGGTCGCCCCCAGCAGCACGAAGACGATGAGAGGATAAGGTAGAGGTGGGCCACGTGCTATGTGGTTTCCTTCCGCAGGATTAGAACGCGTGCGTGCAGGCGCGTGCAGGGGATCGAGTCGCCCGATCCCCCGACTGATCGGCAGCGTTTTTCAAAATAAAAGGAGTACCGATCGGTTTGGAATCGCTAGAAAAGAAACAAGGAAAAAAGAGATTATGATTGGTTTGCTATCTTGGTCACGTACATGCACATGATTGGAAAGTCCGAAAAAAAAGGAAAGTGATGCTATTTCACGTAAGATTCCTTGGCCTAATCACGTACAGATCCTACTCCTTTGGTTTAGCTTGTAGTGACAACATAAAACGTGAAGAAAATAAAATATCTACAAGAAAGGACGGAAAGGTTGGTGGTTTTTGCATGGAAAAGCAAAGAATATACTGCAACGGATTAGCAGAGATAGAAAAGAGAAAAAAATAATAGAGGAAAAGAGACGCTACGTGGTGTGCAAGGAGGAAACCACGGAAGATGTGAAATCAATTTGGATCTGGTACGTGCACAAAAAAAGAAGTTTTGTCCAGATATGAATTTTGTGGCGATGACAAAATAAAAAGAGACACTAGTTTATATTTTCAAAGGCGATAAACTTGGTTCATTTGGATTCATGTGGTGCAGGAATTTGTCCTGTTCGTCTTGGATGATGCACTCAGTTGACCTCCACTATTTCAGATTGCATCTGTGGGCGTATTCATCTTATTTGGACCCTTGGGGTACAGAAGTTTTTCCTGCTGCGTTTGGGGTGGTTTGTATGGTGCGTTTTCATTTGCAGTCCGAAAGTTGTGTGTCTAAATCTGGTTGGTGGTGCCAAACATGAAGGGCACCAAGAACAAGTCTAACTAGCCGAGAGGGAGGATGTGGTGTGACAGGCCAGCAAAACTTGAGGATGTAGAAGCGTGGTGATATGATAATTTGACGCCACAAGCGCCGGAGAAGAAGAAGGGGAGGATGATACAGACATCTACTGGTTAGCACGCTAGGACAATAAATCATGCTGTATAATGTCTAAGGCATGTGAGCCGCATGTTGTGGCCGAGCCTTCTAAATGGGTCGGTTTGTATCCAATTTGAGTCCAATTAGGTTAGGAGTCGGTTTGAGTCTGTCCAACCGACTAGGTGTTGGCCTCTTATATAAAGGGAGCCAAGGCCTAGAGTTTCAGACATGTTGAAAATTATGTAGAACTAAAAGTTCCAGGTTACCACCGTCCCTAGGGGATCGGCGTGTAGGCGGCGTTTCGAACGTTCGTTAGTTATCTTTGCAAATAAATGTGCGAGTGTTCTTGGATCTGCCAAGGGGGTTCGTGCGTGGCTAGGGGGCTCTTGGGTCTGCCTAGAGTTGTCGAGCTTGATGTGAAATAAAGGTACGAGTGTTCTTGGATCTGTCAAGAGGGTTCGTGCGTGGCTAGGGGGCTCTTGGATCTGCCTAGAGTTGTCGAGCTTGGCGTGAGGCGTGGTGTTCGTCACCGTGTTTCTCGCCTAAATCTATCCATGTTCTTCAGGTTACGTGTATCTCACGTGATTGAGAGAATAGTTATCTCGGTGGTTCTTGCGGTGAAAGATCGGGCAAACGCCTACATCAATCTAGCTACTGCTGTGGACCCGTAGTCCAAGGATGGACTACTCACGCATCACTCCGGAGGCAGGGATGGTGATGAAGAGACCTCCAGTGATGGTTCCCCTCTCGGACAGGGTGTCGGGAAGAGCTTTAGAACCCTCATGAACTAGGGTTGATAATGACTGCGGCTATGGAACTTTTCGTGGATGAAAACTCGGGAGTTTAGGGTTTTCCCGAGGAAGAAATTATATAGGCGGAAGGGCAATGTCGGTGGGCGCCTAGGAGGCCCACGCCTTGTGGTGGCGTGGCCAAGGGCGCGCCGCCACATGGTGTGGCCACCTCCCTGGCCCCCTTTGGGTCTCCTTCGGACTCCGTGTACGTGACAACAAAATAAGGACTTTGACTTTTGTTTCGTCCAATTCCGATAATATTTCTAAAACAAGTTTTCTGAAATAAAAAAACAGCAGAAAACAGGAACTGGCGTTGTGCCATCTTGTTAATAGGTTAGTCCCATAAATGCATAAAAATGCTATGAAGTGTATAGAAAACATGTAGCAATTCGCATAGTATCAACATGGAACATCAGAAATTATAGATACGTTGGAGACATATCAAGCATCCCCAAGCTTAGTTCTACTCGTTCCCGAGTAGGTAAAACGATAACAACAAAATAATTTCTAAGGTGACATGCTGCTAACACAATCTTGATCAACATTATTGTAAAATCATTGCAAGTTGAGATCAAAGTACTTTAAACATAGGCATGATAGATATAATTTCAACAATGTAACTTAGCAACTATGTTGCAACTTGAAAATGACACAAACAAACGATCACGAATAATAATGCACTGAAAGTTATATGTTTGTTTCGAGCATAGAGAAAACATAGCAAAGTGATATTCCGCTTGTCCTTAAAGGGATAGCAAAACATAAATGTCAGGACACCTTCAAAGTTCAAGTGGTGACTAGATACAAATAGTTTGAGAACAAGTAATAACATAATTATCAATCAATCAATAATAAATTTTGGGACTAATGCACATTATATTCAGAATAAAAACTATGCTCTCTTAATTGGTGCATAAAGTTAGAAGATGAAGACTCAACATAAAAGTAAAAGAAAGTCCCTTCGTAGAGGGAAGCAGGGATTACTCATGTGCTAGAACTTTTTATTTGATAAAACAGAGATATTGAAAACAATTTTGGGAGAGGTGTATGTCTATGTCAACGAATGGTAATGAAAAACTTATCATAACTCATGTCAAGCAAGGTTTTTAGACTTTTGACAGTGGTTTTCGTTGCTTTATTAGGTTTGGCACTCCCCCCCACCATTTCTTTCACAAACCAGGGCTAGCCATATCCACGGGTACCCACCAGCTTTCATCAAACCATGGGGAAGTGCCTTTTTGGTTATATTAATTGGCACCAGCTCTCTACAAATTTAGATGAGCACAGATTCCATACTCATCGGGTGAAAGAGGGAGAAGAACTTTGCTTGACATAAGACACAATCAACTTTAAACTACTTCCTCATGAGCTAAAACAGGAGCACAAAACAAGTTAAGTTTGAAGGTTTTAAAGGTAGCACACGAGAAATTTACTTTGGAGTGGCAGTTAAATACCACATATAGATAGGTATGGTGGACATATTTGGCAAACTTTGGGTTTTTGGGAGTTGGATGCACGAGTAGAGCTCATACTCACTACATGTGAAGGCTGGCAAGAGACTGGGAGCGACCAACTAAGAGAGCAGTAATGGCCATAATCATGCATAGCAACAAAACATTATTAATCAAAGCATAAATGATATTATAAGTCAAAAACTAAATGATCATAGAGGCTAGAGGTGACTGGTTTGTAGTCATAACATGGTGTGAGCATGTGCCAAGTCAACCCAAATAACGCATTTGAAGGAGAATACCACAATATTATGCTTCGATATGATAAAAAAAACTCATGATTTGTTTCAATGGCACATTAAGCAATCTCAGATATTTGAGACAAGTCATGCTACATCAACAAGTACTAAGCATATAATTAAAATAATATCTAACATGACATGTTAAAGTCTAAGCCACAGTGTAAACAAACTCCCATTGCACCATTATAAGCATGAAATATTTTATTGTTCTGCAACACCAATCACTTTATTTCAACAAAAGCTCTCCAAATAATTTATCAATGAAACAAGAGAGTACTACTCTATAAGAACTAACATCTCTGAATAAGACATGCATGAAAAACAGGAGCTAAAAGAATTGTTGCAGCTATAAGTATTCATATGAAAAGGCGGAGCGTGTCTCTCTCCCACACAATAATGCTAGGATCCAAACAAGTTTATTACAGAAAATAAAAGAAAATAAAAACAAATAGACACTCCAAGTAAAATACATAAGATGTGACCAAATAAAAATATAGTTTCACTAGAAGTGACCTGATAAGTTGCTGATGAAGAAGGGGGTGCCTTGGGCATCCCCAAGTTTAGACGCTTGAGTCTTCTCAAAATTTGCTGGGATGATCCATGGGGGCATCCCCAAGCTTAGGATTTTCACCCTTCTTGATAACATTATATCATCCTCTTCCCTTGACCCTTGAAAACTTCCTTCACACCAAACTCGAAGTAATTCTCATTAGAGGGTTAGTGCATAATAAAAAACTCACATGTTCTGCATGGACACAAGCATTACCAATACTTTCTAAACATTAGCTGCAGCCACTGATGTTTTGTGGAGCAAACAAATCCACTCAACATAGTAAAAGAGAGAATACGAAATAAAATGCAGAATCTGTCAAAACCAGAACATTATGTAAAGACGAATTTTTTTGAGACACTTACATTGCTCAGATCATAAAACTCAGAACTAAGAAAAGTTGCATACATATCTAAGGATCACGCACAAGTTTTTTCAGGATGTTTTGATTTTTTTGGAATCAATGGCAAATTAAACGGTGGACAACAAAAATCTATTCCTGCGCAGAAATCCAAATCTAGCATCAAATTTCCACTAGAGACTTTACTTGGCACAACAATTCAAAAAAGTAAAGATACAAAGGAGTTTTTACAGAAGTAAACAACACCTTGACTCAAAGAAAAAAGAAACAATGCAGAAATAAAACATGGGTTATCTCCCAAGAGCGCTTTTCTTTAACGCCTTTCAACTAGGCACAGAAAGCAAGAATCAAGTATTTTCAAGTGAAGAAGCATCCAAATCATATTTTTTTCTAATAGTAGAATGAAAAGGTAGCTTCATTCTATTCCTAGGAAAGTGTTCCTTACCTTTCTTGAGTGGGAATTGATATTTAATATTCCCCTCTTCCATATCAATAACATCACCAATAGTTATAAGAAAATGTCTTCCCAAAACAATAGGACAAGAAGCATTGCATTCAATATTCGAAACAACAAAATCAACGGGGACAAGGTTATTGTTAACCATAATAAGAACATCATTAACTCTCCCAGAGGTTTCTTCTTAGTATTATCAGCAAGATGAACATCCAAATAACAGTATTCTAAAGGTGGTAAATCAATCATATCATAGAGTTTCTTAGGCATAACGGAGATACTAGCACCAAGATGACATAAAGAATTACAATCAAAATCATTCAGCTTCATTTTAATGATGGGATCCCAACCATCTTCTAACTTCCTAGGGATAGAGGCTTCACGTTTTAACTTTTCTTCTCTACCTTGCATGAGAGCATTTGTAATATTTTTGTGAAAGCCATATTTATAGAACTAGCATTAGGATTTCTAGCTAGCTTTTGTAGGAACATAATTAGTTTATAAATATTGCAACCATCAAAATAAAAATCATTATTATCAAAGGTAATGGGAGCAATGTCTCCCATATTTCGAAAAATTTCAGCACTTTTATTAGGAACAATTTCAGTGACTTTAGGCAATTTTAAACGTTTAACAGAAGAAGTGGAGACATTGCCAACACCAATTAATTTAACATTAATATTAGGAGGTTTAGTAGCATTTAAAACAGCCTTATTAGTGGTGGTAACAGTACAAGATCTAGTTATATTATTCTTTCTAGCAATTTCATCTTCTCTTTCCCACCAAGTATGTAATTCACCCAACATCCTAACATTGTCATCAATTCTAACTTGAATGGCATTCAAAGTTTTGCTTTCTTTAACATCATGAGGCACAACCTTTATTTTCAGAAGATCAACATCAAAAGTAAGTCTATCAACTTTAGAAGTAAGAACATCAATTTTGCCAAACTTTTCCTCAACGAATTTATTAAAAGTAGTGTATGTACTAATAGAGTCCTTAAGCATGATTTTAAGATCATAGGGTACACTTCTATTGTTGTTGTAGGAATTACCATAGGAATTGACATAACCATTACCACTATTAGAAGGATAGGGCTTATAATTCTTACTATCAAAATTATTTCTATAAGCATTGTTGTTGAAATTGTTGTTTTTAATGAAGTTCATATCAACATGCTCTTCTTGAGCAACCAAAGAGGCTAAAGGAACATTATTTAGATCAACATGAGTTTTACCATTCATAAGCATAGACATAATAACATCAAGCCTATCACTCAAGGAAGAGGTTTCTTCAACTGAATTTACCTTCTTACCTTGTGGACTCTCTTAGTGTGCCATTCAGAATAATTTATCATCATATCATCAAGAAGCTTTGTTGCAGCACCAAAAGTGATGGACATAAAGGTACCTCCAGCAGCTGAATCCAGAAGGCTTCTTGAATAAAAATTCATACCTGCATAAAGGTTTGGATGATCATCCAAGTAGTCAGTACATGAGTGGGACAATTCTTTACCAAAGATTTCATTCTTTCCCAAGCTTGATAAACATGCTCATTATCAAATTGTTTAAAATTCATAATGCTACTTCTTAAAGATATAATCTTAGCAGGATGATAATATTTTCCAATGAAAGCATCTTTACATTTAGTCCAAGAATCAATATTATTTTTAGGCAAAGATATCAACCATTCTTTAGCTCTTGCTCTCAAACCGAAAGGAAAAAGTTTTAGTTTAATAATATCTCCATATATATCCTAATACGTTTGCATATCACAAAGTTCAACAAAATTATTAAGGTGACTAGCAGCATCATCAGTACTAAAACCAAAAAATTGCTCTCTCGTAACAATTTTTAACAGGGCAGACTTAATTTCATAAAAGTCTGCTTTAGGAGCAGGTGGAGCAATAGGTGTACAAATAAAATCATTGTTGTTTATGCTAATAAAGTCACACAACTTAGTGTTCTCAGGGTTACTCATTTTAGCAATATTAAAACATGATCACAAAAAGAACAACTATAGCAAGAACTAATTTTTGTGTGTTTTTTATATAAAGAAGAAAACAAGACAAAATACAATAAACTAAGCAGAACAATAACAAAGTAAAAAAGATTGGAGGTGAGAGACTCCCCTTGCAGAAATCCTCTTCCTCCCCGGCAATGGCTCCAGAAAAGATCTTGATGGCGTGTGGACACACGTTCGTTGGGAGACCCCAAGAGGAAAGGATGATGAGTACAACAGTAAGATTTTCCCTCAGAAAGAAACCAAGGTTTAATCAGACCAGTAGGAGAAAGAAATCACTTTTGAAGGTTGTTGACAACTGATGTTGGCAGGGCGCACTACCAGGCTTACTAGCAACATGGAATCTGCACACAACACAACCAAGATACTTTGCCCCAACGAAACAATGAGGTAGTCAATCTCACCGGTCTTGCTGAAAACAAAGGATTAGACGTATAGTGTGGAAAATGCTGTTTGTTTGCAGTGAATGAAATGAGAACAATGTTTCAGTGAAAAAGAACAATGTTTGCAGTCGGTTGTATTATTAGTATAAAAGAATAGACCGGGATCCACAGTTTACTAGTGGTGTCTCTCCAAAACAGATAAATAACATGTTGAGTGAACAAATTACAACTGGGCAATTGACAAATAGAGAATTCATAACAATGCATATGCATGACATGATGATTACTATGAGATTTATTTGGGCATTACAACACGACACATAGACCGTCATCCAACTACATCTATGACTAATAATCCACCCTCAGGACGTCATCCGAGCAAACTTTGGGTATTAAGTTGCAATCAACAGATTATTGCATTAACTAAAGTGTGTAATGTAAACAATACAATTATCCTTAGACAAAGTATTGTTGTTTTATTCCTAGTGGCAGCAACACATCCACAATCTTAGAAGTTATTTTCACTCTCCCAGATTACTAGCAGCATGAACCCACTATCTAGCATAAATACTCCCTCTTGGAGTTACAAGAATCTACTTGGCTAGAGCATCTACTAGTAACGGAGAGTTTGCAAGATCACAAATAACATATATGATAGATCTATAATCAACTTTACATAGTATTCAATATTCATCGGATCCCAGCAAACACAAAATGTAGCATTACAATAAGATGATCTTGATCATGTTAGACAACTCACAATATCTAAACATGATGGCACAAAACAGGAGAAGACAACCATCTAGCTACGTCTATGGACCCGTAGTCCAAGGATGAACTACTCACGCATCACTCCGGAGGCATGCATGGTGATGAAGAGCCCTCCGATGATGATTCCCTCTCCTGCAGGGTGTCGGGAAGAGCTTCAGAACCTTCCTGAACTAGGGTTGACGACGGCGGCGGCTACGGAACTTTTCGTTGATGGAGGCTCGGGTGTTTAGGGTTTTCCCAAGGAAGACATTATATAGGCGGAAGGGTGATGTCGGTGGGCGCCCAGGAGGGGGCGCGCCGCCACGTAGTGTGGACACCTCCCTAGCCCCCTTCGGGTCTCCTCCGGACTCCGTGTACGTGACATCAAAATAGGGACTTTGGATTTTGTTTCGTCCGATTTCGAGAATATTTCCAGAATAACTTTTCTGAAATAAAAAACAGCATAAAATAGGAACTGACGCAGTGGCATCTTGTCAATAGGTTAGTCCCGAAAAATGCATAAAAATGTTATGAAGCGTATAGAAAACATGTAGCATTTGACATAATATCAACATGGAACATGATAAATTATAGATACGTTGGAGAC
This sequence comes from Alopecurus myosuroides, assembly GCA_028641055.1. NCBI lineage: Eukaryota > Viridiplantae > Streptophyta > Magnoliopsida > Poales > Poaceae > Alopecurus > Alopecurus myosuroides. The sequence continues at coordinate 354,929,273 of CM054058.1, forward strand.
GTATCAGGCGGCACCGGCCAGCCTAGGAGCGCGCGAGCCCATAACGCGCCAGTTCCTTCTCATGGTGCCACCTCGCCGTTCCAAGGTGATTCCCGCACCAACGTCCCTGACAAGGACAACGTCACCAACCCCCCCCCCCCGACAAGAGCAAAAACAGGTACCAGATCCTACACACCCCACCGGATGCGCGCGTGCAGATCGAGCGCAACCACACGTTCACAAAGCAGCTCCGCATGGTGGTGTGGCCCCCCAAGTTCAACCCAACTCTACCGCCTCACTACGACGCCACCACCCCTCTGCTAAACTTCCTACGGTTGTACAGACTTAGTATGTGCGATGCGAAGGGAGACGACAAATGCATGGCACTGGCTACCCATGGATCTCAAGGGGGCTGCCCTCGTATGGCTCATGAACCTCCTAGAGGGATCCATTGGTTCGTTCAGGAGGGATCCATTGGTTCGTTCGAGGAGTTGTGCCTGCATTTCGTCGCTAACTCCAAAGGCTCCTACAATCGCCCCATCACCCACAACGACCACTATGTCGTGCGCCAGTGCCCAGGTGAAACGCTTCCCTTGTACCTCCAGCGCTTCAGCCAGACCCGCAACAAGATCGCCCGCATCGCTGACGCAAATGTCATCTCTGCTTTCCGCGAGGGAGTCACCAACGAGCGCATGCTCGAGGAGCTTGGCATCAGGGACAGCCTCGCCTCCGTCGTCGAGCTCATGGACATGGATTACAGATGCACCAAGGCCGAGGAGGGCAGCCTCTTCAAAGCACAACATCCCCGTCGACGAGTCCAAAGCCGCGGCCCACACGGGCAAGAGCAAGATCAAGAGCGACGACATACACGCCAAGCGCAAAGCTCCTGCCGTCTTGGCGGCAAAGCCAGGACGCAAACACAGCCACATAGATGGAGCCCCCGTGGGGGACAACCACCCCTTCTGTGCATTCCACAAGATGTACTCTCACTCCACCGATGACTGTTTTCAGTTGGAGAAGCTTCAAAGAGATCGCCTCATGAGGAACAACCAGGAGGGCTCCTCGAGGCAACGGCTGGCGCAACGCGGCATCGGCGACGACGGTGGTCATTGGGAAGAGCGTGGCTAGAACAACTATAATGGGAACTACCACAACGCCAACAATGGCATTGGATACACCAACAACTTATAGTAGGTCCCTCGGTAGCCACAGCAGCAGCGCCCCAACCCACCCTCTCCTCAGGTGAACGCTGCCATGTAGTATCACACCGAGGGAAACCAGAGTCTCGGTGAGGAAAACCGCGGGGGCTATCAGGTTCGACGGGATACATCGCTTGCATCCTCAGCGGAGCACAAGCTCCCCTCTCTAGTCGCCACTCCAAGAAAAACTCTTGAGAGATCAATGTTTTCCTCCCATGAGTGGTAGCCGCCAAGCCCCTCAAGTGGTCCGAGCACAAGATCTCCTTCGGTGCTCGCGACCACCCCAAGTCCACAAGGATTGTGGGCACAATCCCCCTGTTCTGTGTCCCCACCATAAACAACACCGCCATCACCAAGACGCTTCTCGACGGGGGTGCTGGCCTCAACATGATCTCGGTGGAGATGTTCGAGAGGCTTCAGGTGCCCTAAGAGCGCTTGGCCCCCACACGACCCTTCACCGGTGTCACCAATGGGACCATGGTTCCCTTGGGGAAGGTGCGCATCGCCGTCATGCTCTCCACGCGCCACAACTACCGCACCAATACCCTCGACTTCGATATGGCACACATCACCGTCCCCTACAACGCCATCCTCGGCTACCCATCCCTGACCATGTTCATGGTGGTCGCGCACCATGTGTACAACATCACCCAACTGCAAGGGCCTGTTGGGACCATCACCATCCGCGGCAAGGTGGAGGACATGATGCGCTCTGTCGAGCATGCCTACAAGGAGGTCGCGATCTCACACCCTGCCGATGATGACGGCGTGGAACACCTCGATGAGGTCCCCAAGAAGAGGCTGCTATTCTCTCCTGAGATAGCAGTCACCCAGAAGACCTCCCCGAGCACTAGTATCTCGGGAGCTACCTCCACTCTCTGCGAGAGCCTGCCTCCCAACTAGGAGGAGCGCCCGTCGCCTTCTCTCACCATGTGCCTCCACAAGGCCGTGGGAGCCTATAGCCACGAGGGGACCCCCGTGACGCCATGGTAAAAACGACGCCAGGACCTCTCTCCGTGAGGGTGTCATGGAGTTTCTCATCATGCGTTGTCGCATGGCCGCGAGTGCTTCTACCCGCACACTAGGAGCCCAGTTCCGGCGGGGCAAACTTTTGTTTCTTGAGGGAGCCACAAGGCCACTGCATCCTCAAGCTATGCACAAGAACTCGCGTGAGATTAGGCCCATAACAATGGGAGTCCCGTGCCCGCACGGTGACATCAAGTGCCTATTGGGGGACCACAAGGTCATGACATCGCCAAGCGTTTTGTAAAAGGAAAAATGTCTTACCTTAGCGGTAAATCTAGTTGCTTTCTCAAGCAATTCCTTTGCATCCCGGCATGCCTGCATCTCTACATCCATATATTCACGAATCTCCATCTCAGCATGCATACTTTCGTCTCAAGAAGCGCGCGAGTGCCTCTCCTCATGAGAGCATCCCACGAGCGTGCGAGCGAGGGCTCGGACGGTGTATGTGTACAGGTCGCTACTGTACACAACACCTCGTCAAGTTCCTTGGCGCAAATCTCCTCAAGAGATGCTCACGCTGGAATGGACAAACGCGCGCCACTACTAAAACAAAAATAATTGTAGGCAAGGACATTCCTCCTGAAGCAAGGCTCACGGCCTCCTCAAGGAGCGGAAAGAATCCTCCCCGAGGAACAAGAAAGAAGTATCTCGAGAGACTCTCTCTAGGCCTCACTCCTGCCTCTACAAAGGTTTTCCACCCCCCGAAAAGCTAAGTCTTTCCACACAAAACATTCAATGGCTACAGAAATAATATACTAGTAGGAAGTGCAGTATATTATTTACAAGCTCAAAATTCACAGGCACTCACGCCAAGACATCTATCCCTATTACATAAGTCAGGCGCACGGAGATGCACCTCAAGCGGTGGGATTACTCTCTCTCGGCCCTTCGCCACCATCGATGCCGGAAGGCTGCCCCGCATCGTCCACGACCTGCTGCGTGAAGGCCTTCATGAAGGCATTCACATCACTCCTCACACGGGCCCTAAGGGAAGCAACAAGGTCCCGGGGATAGGATCCACCAAGCTGTCTAGGTCGAAGGCGGGATGGAGTTGAACGATGCAGGAGAAGACGTGAGTCGTCGCCGCCACCAGAAGTTGGCAACACTCCTCGTCGACCATGTCGTCCGTGCATTGGGCATCCTCTTCAGCATGTCGAGGAACCAAACGAAGAAGTGGAGGCAGTGCACAGCGTCGTACCGAGTGGGAGAAGCAGGCGTTACGATGGGCAGCCGCTCCCCAACCTCATAGGCACACCCAATAGCACGACGGAGCATCTCCTCAAACTGGCGCTTGAGCTCCTGCGCCTTCTCCGCCGATCCTTTCTGCTTGGCACCTTCCTTGGCGATGGGGGCAAGCCACGCCTGCAGAGCGAACAAGTCAGCTTGGAATTGCGCAGCTTGCGTGACCGCGCGCTCATTCACGCCCTTCTCCTCGTCGCGATGCTGGCGGAGTCTGGTGAGGTCTCTCTTGAGACCCTCGATCTTCGAGCGCAGCTCCTGCACGGCCTTGGTAGATTCCTCCTTCTGTTGCTAGAGTCTTCCGCTGAAGTCCGCATCGAGCTCCTTACGGTACTCCTTGTAGCCTGCCTGAGCTTGTTCCTCAATGATCTTCTGTTCCTCCTCTTTCACGGCCTTCAGGTCGCGGTCCAGCGTCTCGAGGCGGTCGTGCTCCTGGCTAACTTCATCCACCAGCCGGTTGGCCTCTGCCTCGCACTTCTCGATCTCCGTCTTAAGGACTTGGACATCGCCCTCTCCGACGACGAGATTTGCTTCTCGAGACTTGAGGCCCTCCACGCGGGAATCCAGCTCCTTTTCGCGAAGGGCAAGGGTGTCCTCGTGCTCTTTACGAGCGAGGGCCCAGTCCACGGCTTCCCCCTGGTGCTCCCCCTCTCCAACGAAGCCTCTACTCGTGTACCTCCGTGGCCGCGAGCTTGCCCTTGGCCTCCTCAAGGGATGCAGCCGCCTGGCGGAGTTTTCGCACTCCTGATCAGTCTGCTGGAGCTACATATGGTGGATCGCTGCCGCAGACTTCTCCCTGTTGCTTCACGATTCCATCGTCTCGTGGAATTGGGCGCCCACAGCCTCGAGGCGCTCGTACTACTTGCTGACCAACTTGCCAAAGGAGTCCGTGTTGGTCTGGACCATGTCTATGACCTTCTTCACGATCTCGGCCATGGAGCCATCGAGGTGAAGGTCCGGGGTGCCAGAGCTGCGAACCCGTAGAGACCAGCTATCCTTATGCATCAGCTCGTTGAAGAATTCGTCAGGGATAAAGGAGACACTGAGGCCGGTAGCATCTTCGAACGCCTTCTTCAGCGCTGAGGCCACACCTTGCGCCACCTGCGAGGAAGAAGGACCAGTAGCTGGATCAGCCGCGCCGTTTGCGGCCTGATCGGAAGGAGGTGGAACGGCGTGCGCTTTCGCCCTAGGTGTAAGGACCACATCCTCATCCTCCAACTTGATAGGATGCACGCCGGTGTCACCCTCGCGAGGCGCTGCGGTGGGCGGGCGGCGGCGGCGTCGTAGGGTGTGTCTCCATGTCGCAGATGGAGGAGGGGAGCTACGCACTTCCAGGGTGTTCCCCTAGGACTTTGGAGAACGGTGCATCTGTAGGCTCGAGGGCTCGCTCGTGAGATGTGGCTCCTAGAGTTGCAGACACCTCCTCGAGCGGTTTGACCAGGGCGGCCTCAAAAGGAACCCTAGTTCTTCTTCTCGGCGAGACGGGCCTCTCTCTCCCCCACCCGCCTCCTTCTCAGTGACGGTCTCCTTCGATGTTTCCTCCACCACTCTCTCACCCGCCACCGTCCGGGCAGGGCCAGCGGTCCCCTTGTCCTCGAGTATGGGAGACGAGCTTGTGGGTTCTCACCTCTCTGCCCGCGCTATCGGATTGGCCTCCAGAAGAGAAGGGTCCGTCACGGGGCCCACAGAGGTCGTCTCCTTTTCGGTCATTGAAGTGGGAGCCGGCGGGGCCGTGGTCTCCGAAGAGCTGGAGATTCCATCCTCAGCCCCCTTCACCTTCTTCTTATCACATGCCCTACATAGTCGGAGAAGTGGTCATCACCCAGATACAACAGGGAAAGGGAGAATCGTTCCAGAAGCTCACCTGCTGGTGAAAAGCCACTATCTTGATGAGTGTTTCCTGGAAGGAATGGCCGCGGCGGTACTCTCCCCCACGAGGAGCGCGCCAGCGCCGACATCGACACTTGGGCGGCACACATTCTTTGCCTCACGAGTCTCACTCTGGGCCTCCCCCCGATCTTCACGGTCGCACGACTGCGAGGGACGCAGAGGCGAGGCGCTTAAATCCTTGATGGACTCGCTCTCCCCCTCCTCCTCCTTCACGATGTTGGAGGAGATCTCTGCAAGCTGGTGCTTCTTTGACACCTGCTCCGTCCCTTCCGCGGCAAGACCGGAACCCTCCATGCCTTCGGAGTCCCCTCACTCTCGTCGGCAGGCCGCGGCGTAAGGTGGCTGTCCACCCTCGACTCTTCTCCCTCCACAAGAGGGCCCCACCGATCGAAGTGCGACATCACGCTAACGAAGGCTTCCCTCTCCATGTCGGTGACAATGTAGAGGGGAACGATGGAAGGAGAGAGGTTTGGAGGGGAATCGGTATTGAGGAGGGTCCTCAGCACCTCGTCGAGCTCCTTACCCTCAAGATGGTAACTGCTGAGCCTCATCCTATCGCCAGCACCACCGTAGCACCACAAGGGCAGCTCATGCATGTGGAGGGGAGAGATGCGCTTGTTGACGAACTCCTTGACTAGCATGAAAGCCGTGAGGCCATTGTTGTGCAGCTCCTCCATGCGTTGCACCAGGGGCGCCATGGACTCACCATCAAGCTCCTCCTGCCTCCAGCCGGAATGCTTCCTGGGCCGTGCCTGGGGGTCTCGAAGAAGTTGCTGGAGTTGCACGTGTCCAGGTACACCCAGCGCAAGTGGATTTCATCCACTCTCTTCGTGAAGTCAGTATGGGGGAATAGAGCTCCTTTCCCCGAGCCCACGCGGAAGGAGACGCACCTGATGACGTACACCCTCGATGTCACACGAAGTCTGAAGAAGCATCGGAAGAGGGCTACAGAGAGCTTGACACCCAAGAAAGCCTCATAGTAGAAGGAGAAGACATAATGAGGACATAGTTGGGGTGGAGGTGAAGCGTGTGGATCTGATAGTGATCCAGGATGGAGGTGAAGAAATAAGAAAAGGGCAGAACAAGCCCTCTGAAGACAGTGTGGTAGAAGAAGGCGTAAGACGTAACGGAAAGGATGCTCCATTGCGTCGTACCCGAATGAAGAGTGGTGACCCCGTGCTCATTGGTGGCCGAGCCCACCATGCGTCTGGCCTTGTAGTGGGCCTTGTCGGCCCGGATGCGGGAGGTCCCCAGCAGTGAGTTTGACGAAGTGGGGGCTGGCGCAGTTGAAGCGGAGGCCTTGCCCTGTGTGGCGGCCGACACTTTCCTATTGCCCGCCATGGACGTAGGAGCTCTTGGAGGAGATGAGGACTCGAAGGGGAAAAGAATAGCAGGGAGGCGGCTGGGAGTATTGCGGGACAAAGATCCCCTAAAGCGGCTGCTCAGGCTTTATACGCGTGGGCATGACCACGACGAAAGGAGCTGTTACAACCACCTCAAAGAGATCGTGGGTCGCGAACCCTCGGGCCACATGCCTTGACTGGCCCAACAACGGTTGGCCCCACGTCGTCTCGTCTCCTTCGGACACGTGTCCGCCACAGGCTCAGGGGCTACTGTCGGGCCAGTGGATACCAGGGTGCCACGACCCGTATGTTGCGGCCCAGTCCAATTGGCGCGAGACAGCCTCCACCAAGAATGAGCGGAAAAGAGGGCCAGAGCGGCACGCTCCCACATAAGGGGATGGCTCATTCACCCTCGAGCACCCCTAGTCTGAACACGAGCACAAGATCGCTCATTGTACTGTAATCAATCATAGTGCTATCCATCAGACAAGCGGGTGTAGGGTGGTACACCGCATGGTGGCCCGAACAGAGGGAGTAGATTGTTTTAGAGCATAGATTTTGTTTTTGAATCCAGCGTCGTCTCACCCTCTATATCTAAATCCTGGCTCCGCCCCTGTTTCTGCATGATCTGGGCATGACCCAGTTGGATAACACATGCTATCAAACAAACGAAAGTTGAGTGAGGTGGGATTTTCTAGGTTGAGGCAGACTACCAAACACACCCTAAGCGGACACACGTTTTTTTCACGAAAATGCAAAAGTTTTGCGTTTCAATTCATTGATAAAAAAAGTTTTTGTATAAGACTGAAGCCAGGCAATCCCACCACAGTAGTGTGAGGCCACGCCCCCCCTCCCTTCCCCAAGAACGAGCCCCGGTCTCGATGGTTTTCATCAAAGCGTCAAGCGAGAGACATGCGTTGTCGAAGACGATTACGTTCCGGTGCTTCTATATCCACCACGCCGTGTACATAACGAGCAAAGAGGTGCCTTATGCAACAGACGGGGAGTGAATTTGAGCACCAGCGCCCACCAATCCACCAAATCGTCCTCCACAACCGTTGGTGTTTGCATTTCTGCAGAGTCAAGCAAAAAATTAAACTAGGCAACCAAATGGGGTGCATTAACATGGACATATGCAAATGGCCAAATATCCATGCAGCTAACCAAACATTGTTACATAAGCACATGATCTAACAGGTTAAAGTTGTAACTACGTGAGCATAAGTATATGTACCTCCCAAAACAGTAATACCCGACATAACCACATGCTTTCTGAATGTTTTATTCCGAAACATCATTAAAATTGCCGAGAAATACAATGGTTTTTCACTAGCGACGTATGAAGTCAGAGCAAGTTGCTTTCCTAGTCAGACCCAGTTGGGTGCAAGCTTACCGCTTACCAGGAGGTGGTCAACATCTTGGTTTCTTGCTTAGTTGCTTGACAGGATGATAGAACCCCCATTGCGTATTATGAGGAAGTCCATGTTTGACCTAACGGTCAGCAGTCCAACGTCGTCTTCTAATCGCGGAGCCATGGGAATATCTTTCCTCGAAGTGGAACCCATGCTCTCGTGACATTTTTCCTCAATTGAAGGGCGGACCTCGAGTGCGGCTGATTTGAACCGGTGGTTAAAACACTTTTTAAAAGTCGAAAAAATCTGAAAAAAAAAACAGATGTATAGGTAATGCAAACTCAATGCGTGACAATTGAGCTTAGTGACGAATTTGTATTTACTTTGGCTATGCAAAAAAAGATAATTTTTCAGTGCTATATAAGGCCAAATGAAAAACCGTTTCTCGACAAAACTTTGTACTATTACACAGTACCTGTATATGTATGCGGTATGCCCCTAATTTTTTTTTGGAATTTTTGAAACTTTGGAAAGTGGATTTTGTAGGCAGGAGCAAATGCTCCCTGGTTCAAATGAGTATTTTCCGGCGGACCTCCTGCCAATGTGCATTCACAGAAACAATGAAATGGGAACAAAATGGCCAAGACATGAACCAAATCTAAAATTGAGCGACATCCCTGCAACCTTTGTCACAGCACGCAGGCATTACGCAAGGTTCTATCCATAAAAATATATGCGACATCCAAACATTAATCGAACCAAGGTCGCTGTCAGTGGAACTGAAGAAAAAAAGACTTCAGGAGCAAAACGAGCAATCTCAGGTCAAGAACGCATGTGCAGTGGACTGTGAAACCAGATAAGAATGCACTCTAGTCTATACCTTCGGACTGACTAAAATGAAGAGGACCTCTTCCTCCTCACATCATTATCACCTCTGCCTTCTTGCCCTATTGGCGTGTGCTTTTTCAAAGAGAAATGTGGCTCAGAAGTCACACCAGCTACCGTTTTCTTATGGGGAGTTGATTTGGACAAATTGCCAATGCATATTTTGAACCAATTATGATTTATAAACAAAGTAAAATGTAACTATCTGAAGTGTAAAATAAGATAGTTGCCCGGAAGACGGATTGACGTGTTTCGATGGGGACCTGAGGACAGATATTGTATTGTATCAGCTTCATCAATCCTTCAACCGACAAGCACAACCAATCTCGTAATGTTAAGATTTTGCATCAACTGAAACAATTGCGGATTAAATTGGGACAAATGGATAAATACGAAGATTTCTTATAAAGGATGAAGTCGTATTCCAGAAGAGGTTTTCTTTTCTACGAGCACACATGCAAAACAAAAGGAACATTCTGGGCATGTAACACCATCGAAATTCAGACAGTGATCCATCAGGGAAGAAAAATATACAATACTCGGGCATTGACTGTGGCATAGCTAATTAACTAACTATAAACTGCCCGTTGCAAGTCATTTTGCCACACTGCAGTGTGTAGGGAAAAAGAAAGATCTTTCTTTTGCTTCGTTGTTCACTTGTTCTTCACCTTAGAAATACTTCGTTTCTGGATCATCGCTCAGATGGTCCATCTACCTGTGTTCCTCCTAGTTTTCTCCCAGATCTGTCTCGCCCTCAAGCTTGTATCCTTCTGCGCCGGCCAAGACCATTTTGCCTACTCTGGCTTCACTGGTGCCGGTAACACCAACCTCACCCTTGATGGAGCTGCCACAGTTACCCCCGAAGGACTCCTCGAGCTGACGAACAACGTGGAAAATACCCAAGGCCACGCGCTCTATCCAACTCCGTTTCAGTTCAAGAAGTCACCCAATGGCACGGTACAGTCCTTTTCAGTCGCCTTTGTGTTCAGTATCACCTCTCCCTACACAGACACAAGCACCGACGGCATGGCCTTCTTCATCAGCCCAAATAAGAATTTCTCAGATGCCATGTCAGCTCAGTACATGGGCCTCTTCAACAGCAAGAGTGAAAACAACACCAGAAACCACATATTTGCAGTGGAGCTCGACACCGCTCAAAACTTGGAGCTACAAGATATCGATGGCAACCACATCGGTGTTGACATCAACAGCCTCGACTCCGTTCAGTCCCACCATGCTGGCTTCTACGACGATGAAGATGGCGGCATCTTCAAAAACCTGACCCTGTGCAGCTGCAAGCCTATGCAGCTTTGGGTGGAGTATGATGGAGAGGCCACACGGATCAATGTCACTTTAGCTCCCACCAAAATGGCTAAACCTGCAAGGCCACTACTCTCAGTCACTCAAAACCTTTCAGCTGTGCTAACTGACCAAGCATATATTGGTTTCTCAGCCGCAACTGGCCCGCTCAGTTCATGGTTTTATGTTCTTGGCTGGAGCTTCGCCCTCAACACTTCTGCTCCAGCAATTGACATCGACAAGTTGCCTGAGCTGACTTGTTCTCGCCATAAGAGTTCACCGAAGGTGTTACATATTGTATGGCCAATAGCCACCGCAGCACTCATTTCTGCTACATGCCTGGGAGTAATTCTTCTCATCAGAAGGAAGCTCTCTTTTGCTGAGTTGAGAGAAGATTGGGAGATTGAGTTCGGGCCCCACCGGTTCTCATACAAGGATCTGTTCAAAGCTACAGAGGGGTTCAAGCATAAGCATATACTCGGCACGGGAGGGTTTGGAAAGGTGTACAAAGGAGTGCTCCCAAAATCTAAATGGGAGGTTGCCGTGAAAAGGGTGTCCCACGATTCAAGCCAAGGTATAAAGGAGTTCATCTCTGAAGTTGTTAGTATTGGCCACTTGCGGCACCGAAACCTCGCTCAGTTACTTGGTTATTGCCGGCGTAAGGGAGAACTCCTCCTGGTCTACGACTATATGTCAAATGGTAGTCTTGAAAAGTATCTATACAGCGAGGAAGGGAAGCCGATTTTAGATTGGGCTCAGAGGTTTCACATTATCAAAGATGTGGCTTCTGGCTTATTACACCTCCATGAGAAGTGTGAGCAGGTTATCATCCACCGAGACATCAAAGCAAGTAATGTCCTCCTTGATAACGAAATGAATGCACGCCTGAGTGACTTTGGCCTTGCAAGATTATACGACCATGGTACAGACCCACTGATCACCACAAAACTTGTTGGCACCTTGGGGTATCTTGCTCCGGAGCTATCAAGCACAGGAAGAGTATCCCCTCTCACAGATGTATATGCCTTTGGCGTGTTCCTTCTTGAGGTCACCTGCGGGCGAAGGCCAATTAGCAACAGCTCACAACATAGACCAAGGTTGTTGGTCGATGTGGTTCTCGAGCACTGGCATAGAGGATCGCTCAAGGAAACGGTGGATCCGAGGATGAACAGTGACTACAATGTCGATGAGGCATGCCTAGTCTTGATGCTTGGGCTGATGTGCTCACAACCATTCCCCTACGCAAGGCCTATCATGCGGCAGGTTATGCAATACCTTGATGGTGACATGCGGCTGCCAGAGTTGATGCCAACCAACTTCAGTTTCAGCTCGGCGGCATTTATGCAGAACGAAGAGTTCGACGCGTACCCAGTGGAGTACCCATGGTCAGGGACCAACTTGGGTTCAAGGACACCTGGCATCTCAGATGGAAGATGAAATATGACTGCTTACTTGCCGCATAGCTGCCATGGATGTAGCCTTGCTAGGTCTACTTGTACATATGTGTTACTTTATCAACTGTAGATTGTATATAATTTACTCGAGAGTACTTGCTAGTATAATTTAATCCGGAAGAGATCCAAGAACTCTACCGCCTCTCCTGTTTCCCCTCACTGCATTCACCCTCTCTCCGCCTTTTTCGGCTGTGGTGGTCATTATACGGCAGCATGCAGGGTGACCGGCGGCGCTTAGCAGCTCCAACGCCAATGATGGCAGACTGCGTTCACGCCTTGGGGGCGTTGCACTCTACTGGTCGCCGGTGTGGTCTCTCTCGGGTTAGCGTGTCTGCACTCGGGCGGTGGTGTGGCATTTCTTGGCGACCTTGCTTCCCTCCACCTTGATGGTGAGGACGGATGGGACCCTGTGGGTGGAGAGCTGAGCTCTGGCTCTGACGGCTGAGCCTTGGTGACCTCACCATGCTCCAGATCTGCGCACAAGGCCCCGTTCTGGGATTCCCCATGGCTTCACGGGCGCCGGCCGAGAGACATCGGTCCTCTCATTTTCTTGATCTCCAAGCGCAAAAAGTGGTGTGCGCGCAAGGCCTTACATGATGACGTGTGGGTTAGCCAAATCAATGTTGCCGATGGTATCACCTTGCCCCACATTCATCAATCATCAGTTGGTGGCCCTTTGGACTATGCTTCAGGACGTGCAGCTCCTTGATGACACTCCCGACACTATCACTTGGACCCTTCCTTCCTCAGGTATCTTCTCCGCGAGCACGGCTTATCATGCCCAATTCCTGGCCTCTATCTCCTCCAACATGATGAGCGCGGTGTGCCCCCACAAATTCTTTGCTTGGCTCATCATTCAGAACCGGATTTGGATGGCGGACGTGGACCGGCTTCAGCGACGGGGATGGCCAAATTGCAAAAAAGTTGCCCGCTTTGCAGGCAAACCCAGGAGTCGGTTGCCCACCTCATGTTCCAGTGCCGTTTCTCCCTCCGTATTTGGAGCACGGTGAAGAGTTGGCTGGGCCTCTCCTGGTTGGACATGGGCGCTTGGGCAAATTTTGATAGCGTTCCGGATCGGTGGAGTCACATGACCATGAAAGGCACATCCCGTCGAAAGGCGGCGGCTTCCATCACCATGCTTGTGTCGTGGGAGCTTTGGAGCGAGAGAAATGCTAGGGTTTTCCGGGGTCAAAGACGTGGGCCGTACTTAGGCAAAGGCAGGAGCTAAGCATTTGGAGTTTTTATTACCAGGAGATTAATTCCCTGTTGTTGTGACTTTTGGGCCCTATGCCAGTGCTGTAAAACTTAAAACCTTCTAACTCATTTCTTAATCGATAGATTGGGGCAAAGGTTGTGGTAGATCACAAACGTTTTGTGATCGATCCGGAAATGATTCACAATATCTAGCTTTTCAAAGCCATCTAACTCGGAATCAGAATCGGATTCTACAACTTCAACAGGAGGGAGTTTTGCCTTATCTAACTGGTCTGTAAACCATTCAGGCTTCACCTCACCCTTCGGCACACCTTTAAATTTGACAATGTTACGTGGTATAGGCCTCCCATCAGAATCAGTTTTGCCCCTGTTAAAAAAAAGATCTGCCTTGAGGTCAATTGCAGTTGGCTGTCTTGTTGCCTGATCATTGGTGAGATGTTGGGCTGCTGTGTTTTTTTTCGAGAAAACGCAAAAGACTTATGCGTTTCATTTCATTGAAAAGTTAGAATTGGTTTTACATTCCTCCTAGGCAGGTCACTGGCTCAGTGCACATCCCAGGTCGCTGGCAGAATTGCCCTAAGCCCTAAAGCACCAGCACTAGCCAATGCGGCTGCTTCTCTCTTTATCGTCTGGACCAGACAGCCAACCGAAGGGCGCAGGTTTTCGAAGATGCAGCCATTCAGTAGGGTGACAGAGGCCAGACCTTTGTGAAGGGGCTTTGAGGAGTTCTGTCTGGCAGCGTGCCACCAGTCGAAGAGCGAGGCGTCGTTGTCCGGTGGTCTGCAGGTCATGTGCAGCCAAGAGAGCACCTCGTGCCACACCTGCTGAGAGAGGGCACTCCAAGAGGGGGTGTCGCATTGTCTCAGGTACCTGGTCACAGAGGGGGCATCTCGGGTGGTGTTGGGTTGTTGTTTTGGTTGTCGTTAGTGCGCTTGTCGTGGTGTGGAGAAGACAAATGCCATAGGATGGCTAAAGTTGGGGCCGATGGACGCTGTAGGTATCCGGGGAGCGATCGCACGCCTAACTGGCGCGCTCAGAACACTGCAAACAACACAATCTACTCAGGTTCGGGGCCCTCGTGTGGAGGTAACACCACTACTCCTGCCTCTCTCTCTGTATAATGGTATGTCGAGTACAAGAGTTCCTCTCTCTCTCTTTCTCTCTCCCTGTGAGTAGTAATGCCTCTAGGATCAACGTCCCTCGAGCAGGAGGGGGGAGGCCACCTTATATACTGGTGGCCAACCACTATTTTACAGGTAACTAGACAACCTCACTGTGCAGCAGCGCACGCCTCCGTGTCTTCGCTGACAGAGTCGCCGAAAGTCTCCGCGGTAGGCCGCTGACATGTCCCCCCCTTGTCAGAGACAAGACATGCCATTGCCCATACCGCACTGTACCCACGCAGGGATACGCATTACCACGTACCTAGTAAGTTGCACCGCACGCCTGTACGGCTCCTGGATACGCGGATTTCACCTCAACGGCTCCATTGACTTTGCCTCCGAAGTAGAACAGCTCCTTCTCTATCCGCATCACCCGAGTGCTACCCGGCTGATCCAGACATATACTTGAATCTTTCCTTGGTCTCTTGTTTTTCCTGCCGGATAGCGCCCTAGCCGGCTGGGCATCCTCCTATCCGGCCCGTACCAACTCGATACGGCCGAACTCGGCAATCAATACCTTGAACTCCATTTCTCACCTATCTTACCCCTACTCGGGGGTAGCCCCCCGACAGCGCTGGTGGTGTGACAGGGATCTAGGAGTTGCCCATCTTTGATCTGGACCCGCTAGCGCCTAGACTGTTAGGCTCCTGGATCCGGAGAGCATGCAGCTCCAGCAAACATGCCCCTTCTTCCCTGGGAGCTCACAAAGAGTGGATTTTGTTGCTTCACAGGGAGGGAACTCCGTGGTGATTATTGAATTGCGGCACTAGCCAATTATCCCAAAAGTCCGAACTGATGAAAAGGGCTAGGCAACGCATTATATTCTTGACACTCCCCCTCATGTCTAGGCCGGTGGACTTTTTCTTCACGGGCCAAGGACGTGGATTTGACTTCGCGTGGCTAGCGCGTGGATTTTGGGGTGTCCGCAAGTATTTAATTAAATACTGCGTTGGGCAGGATTTGAACACGAGACCTCTGGCTCTGATACCATATTGAATCCCGGGCTAGTCAATGCATTATATTCTTGACAGTGATAGGGATGTAAGTGGTATCCCAGTTACCTCCCACTTCTAAGTCATCTTCAAAATCCAATTAATATTTGAGCAAAAAAATTAAACTAAATAACTTAGAAGTGAGCTATCAGGCACCCATGACACCCTAACTGTGGAATCCTGGCAGCATGCCTTCCATGTCGGGGCGATGTTAGAGTCTGCCGCCAATGCGGTGTTTGTTTTTGGTGGGCTGTTTGCATCGTGGGGCAATTGGCAGGCCTAATCCGGCTGTTTGGATTGTTCGCTACGACATCTGTGGCTGGTGATGTAGTTTTTAGGATGTAGCCAGCAGTCTGCTTGTTTGCCATCTCTGCTTCACAGCGGGACATCCTCCCTGAGTCCATGTCCTTCTCGGACCTGCTAGGGCGAGGTCCCCTCTGTTTTTGGGTCACGCCAGATCTGGCCAACTCAGAGGGGGGTCAGGTGCGTTGCCCTAACATGCCGGAGGTGTCTTGCTGAGATTACAGGAATAGAAACTTGCTGCAGGTAAGGCCATTGGCTTCTTGGAGACGGAGGCTTTGACTAGTGCAGAGCGTCCTGTGCACAAGCAGGTTCGAGGTGCATGTTGTAACTTGTAATGTCGTCTAGCAGCTGTTGATGGTCTTGCGTTATGGTTTACCAGGGCTAGCTCGAGGCTTGTAACTAAACTCTACCTTTTCAATACCTCGAGACGCAATCCCTCAAAAAATACCTCAAGACACAGAGCTTTAGCATTTTCTTGAGAATGCTCGGTCTCACATAGATCAGATCCCCGGGTGAATCTATATCTCGATTGAAGTATATATCCCTTGACCTTCTCAACTTTATTGTAACCCGCATACTGTCTTCTTTGTGCATGTTTATCTTGGCAGACCAATACCTCGGGAGATTTGCGGTCGCATCCTGCCATGGTGGGACTACTTTTACATGCATGCGAGTCATTATTGGGGTTTAGGAAAGCATAGTAGTATGCTGACCTCAATAGAGAAACAAGGATGATGCAGCCTCAATGCCAGAGCAAGAGAAGGGTGACTGGATTTTGGGTTTTCCCTGCTTGCTTCATTTATCCCACGTATTGTCCATTATGTATCAAAACAGTGAAACTAGCGCTGCAAAGAAGGCGCTGGATAGGCTATGCCGAGGTTTTCTCTGGGCCAACGACGAGGTTGCCGCTGGGAGCCGCTGCCTCGTAAGGTGGACCAATGTGTGCAGGCCAATCGAATTTGGCGGGCTATGGCAACAATGGAACTGCACCGACAAAGCCTGGCTTGACCTACCTTTGGGGGAGGACAAGCAAGCAAGGGCTCTCTTCAACGCTACGGTCATGTTCAAGCTAGGGAACGGCCAGCGCACCAGATTCTGGCACGACCCGTGGCTTGCGGGTCAAAGCCTGGCGTAATCGCGCCCGATCTCTTCAAGCACTGCACGATGCGCAACCTGACGGTCGAGCAAGCTCTCACTGACGCAAAGTGGACGCGACACTTCAAGCACGAGCTACCTGCCATGGCGATCACTCAATTCGTCGACATTCATGGATCACTAGCGGAAATCCAACTGCAGCAAGACACCCCAGATGAGGTCTCGTAGAACTGACATCGAATGATATCTACTCTGCCACCTCTGCATACCAAATATAGTTTGAAGGTTCAACTTGATTCAACTTCCGCGAGACAATCTGGAGCATCGAGGCGCCTCTCAAATGCCGCATCTTCAGTTGGCTCGCAATCCTAGGAAAATGCAACACCACAGATTTCCTTAGCAAGAAGGGTTGGCCACACAACGCGCCATGTGTCATGTGTCTCAGTGAGCCCGAAACGGCACTGCACCTGCTCGCAACATGCCCGGTTGCCATCAGACTCTGGTTGAAGCTCCTGAACAGCTACCGCCAACTCTAGCCCCCTCCAAAGACACGCATTCCCTCGACACTTGGCTGCTGGATACCAGGGACACACACCCGCCGGCATCGCGCAAGAGCTGGACAACTCTCATTCACCTAACTTGGTGGTCACTGTGGAAGGAACGGAACGGACGTATTTCAAGAACAAGGCTTCCCCACTAAGCCAAATCCTATCCAACATCGTTGAAGAAGCCCACAACTGGGGGCTGGCTGGAAGATCTAGGGCGCAGTCCCTGCTGTCTAGACCACGCAAACTGGACTGATCCGCCTAGGTTAGAGTTGTAATGGCAGTTGCAGTTGCAGCAGCAGCTCTACTTTTTTTCCTTCTTTCTTCCAGTTTTTTTTAACCTTGTACCCTTTCACTAATGAAATGAAAAGCAGGCCAGACTGCATTTTTTTTAAAAAAAAAAAAACTACGCTGCAAAAAAAGTTCGAGACCCATGAACGGCTCGGGTCGAGCCTTTTTTAGCTCGACTCAAGATCAACTCTAAAAAAATGTGCCTAGTATGAGTGTCTTATATAGCTCGACTGGAAAAGAGCTTATCTTGAGGCAACACTAGCTCGCCCGATTTTAGCTCCGCGGCTCAAAAGATATAATTATGTATAACGATTATGTTATATATTAAAAAGAAATAGGATAAATTGTTACCTTCTATGTTGTGGTTGTGGATAAATTTTTTCCTTCTACATGCAAGCAAATCTGTTAGGTTAATTAAGCCCGGAGCAAATCTAGGAACTAACATGTATGTGGTCTTGTCCTATGCTATATTCTTGATTCATATTGTTTTTGGTCAAGTCTTTCGACTGAGAGATAATAAGCCAATATACTATGAAAAAAAATTATATTGACGTTGTATTGATTGAAACAACAATATTTTATAGCTCGGCATTCAACTCGACTCAGCCGGGCTCGCTCGAATTTGAGTATGAGCTGGGCATAAGACTAACCCACTTGAACTCGACTTGTTTGCAGCCCTAGCTACAATTCGAAGATAAAATCGCAAACATAAACAAAAATTTGAACGGAATCCTGATATAAAGAGAATTAATGGCTTACCCCTACTCCAAGTTGGCAGCCTCTCTTAGGCCAACCATGACATCAAAGGTTGTCTCTCGGTTCTTGCACTTGGGTTGAAGGCCTGACCCACATAATGGAAAAGAAACCCACACCTAACTTCCGATAAACTGAAACCTGAGGAAATTAACTGAAACCAAAATTAGATATAGAACATTGTTGCAACCAGTGAGCCACCATTTCTACCCCAATGACACCATCCTTACCAAAAAGGCTAAAAGAGTTGATTTCAATGGGTAACCAGTTACTTTGTGTTCAAAGATAACTACCATATTTCAATTCATGTTTGTCCAGAATCACAGGCGGCAAGCAGCAACAGAACAATACAAAGCCAACAAGGTGCTAGGAACTTGTCAGACAAGGTACATGTCCTGTCACGTTTATTTCATCAATACCACTACCCGGTCAGGAATGTCACCGTCATCGAAAGTTTGAACGGTCCAAGTTCAGAAAAGTATAGCTTGCTGTCTCAGTATTCACACCTCCATTATGATTCCTCTCTTCAGACCAGAGAGCTTCAGTCGTTTTCCACTCGCCAATATTTTCATCCTACCATAGTACCATTTGTTGCCTGCAAGATTGAAACCAAAATAAATGGTTTGACTATCCATATAGCCACCAATGAAAACATGTCTAAACTGAAAGACACATTTACCAACTAAATGATGTGAAAGATGCTAAAATTATCTGCAATTTCAAATTTTCAACACAGTCAGCCTCAAATTTATTGCCATACATAAACAAAACCAAATTTATGCGCCAAGCCAGATTTACACTATGGTCATTTATACACATACAGGTACTGATATTGGTAGGCTTATTACTTAATTTCTTGGGTACCTGAACAAAAAATATCCTTTTGAGTAAAGCTCGTTTTCTTTTCAACTTTTTTCATTTTTGAGAGGAAAATCATTTTCAATATTACTTGCTGCATATTTCCAGATTAGAAAGCACACAAGCAGGAATGGTATTCGGACAAGTATGAGAAGACTTGGACAAGGACGTGGTGCCTAAGCAACTACAAGTAGCCTAGCTCCATAACTGATAATAAACAGACAAACAAAATGCATCCAACTGTGCCATAGAAATTCACACTGCAGGATCCACAAAACGCAAAGTTGTAGACATGCCTAGCAAAAGGATTGTGTTCTTCAGCCTGATCATGGGCCTTAGCCTTGCTGTGTGCGTTGCTACTGATAGTGGGGACGACCAATTCGCCTACTCCGGCTTCAATGGCAGCAACCTTACTCTTGAAGGCGCTGCTAACATCACACCAAGCAGCCTTCTTGAGCTTACAAATGGTACAGTCCGGCAGAAAGGCCATGCATTCCATCCCACTCCCCTTCGCTTCCACAGAACGCCAATGGCACGGTGCAGTCTTTCTCTTTATCATTTGTGTTTGCCATCCTCTCCACTGACCCTGCCTTGAGTGGCCATGGTCTTGCATTTTTTATTGCACCAAGCAATAATTTCTCTGGTGCATACCCAACCCAGTACTTGGGCCTCTTCAACGACCAGAATAATGGCGCCACAAACAACCACATCTTTGCAATTGAGCTAGACACTGTCCAAAACTATGATTTACAGGACATCAACAACAACCATATCGGCATCGACATCAACAACCTTCACTCCTTAGAATCCCATGATGCTGGCTATTATGATGATAAAAGTGCTATATTTCAGAGATTGGTACTCACTAGCCACAAGGTGATGCAAGTGTGGGTGGACTATGATGCAGAGGCCACACAAATCAATGTAACAATGGCTCCCTTCAGAGTGGCAAAGCCTGTGAGACCACTGATTTTTACCACTTATAATCTTTCGATGGTGCTCACCAGCCTTGCATATGTTGGCTTCTCATCCTCTACAGGCACAGTCACCGCACAACAATGTGTGCTTGGCTGGAGCTTTGGCACGAATACTCCTGCTCCACCCATTGACATTACCAAACTGCCTCAGCTGCCTCGTCTTGGTCAAAAGGCTCAGTTGAAGGCATTGCAGATAATTTTACCAGTACCAATCGTGGTGTTCGTTTTTGTAGTAGGATCTACCATTTTTCTACTCGTGCTGAAGAATCTAAGGTATGCCGAACTCCATGAAGATTGGGAGGCTGAGTATGGGCCACACCGATTCTCATACAAGGATCTGTTTGATGCCACATAAGGTTTTAAAGATAAAAACCTACTTGGTAGTGGAGGGTTTGGAAGTGTTTTCAAAGGGGTTCTCCCAGTATCCAGATTTGATATTGCTGTCAAGAAGGTGGCACACAACTCAAATCAAGGAATTAAGGAATTCATTGCAGAGATTGTTAGCATAGGTCACCTTCAACACCGCAATCTTGTGCAGTTACTGGGATATTGCCGTCGAAAAGGTGAACTTCTATTAGTATATGATTATATGCCAAATGGAAGCCTAGATAAATACCTATATGGTAAAGAGGGAAAGCCTACTTTGGATTGGGCTCCGAGGTTTAAAATTATCAAAGGAGTAGCACACAGTTTACTCTATCTTCATGAGGAATGCGAGAAAGTTATCATACATCGAGACATTAAGGCAAGCAATGTGCTTCTCGACAACGAGATAAATGGGCGTATAGGTGACTTTGGTATCGCAAGGCTGTATGACCATGGAAGTGATCCAGAAGCCACACAGGTTGTTGGCACCATAGGATACCTAGCTCCAGATCTTGCACGCACATGCAAAGCAACTGTCGTGGGATTATCACGGCAGATGTTACCGGGGGTAACTGATCTTGGGGCAAGACGACACATGCGTTTGGGAGAGGGTTTAGCTCAGAGGAAAACATGATGGAACTCGATCTGGTAGCCGGCAATCAAGTCGCTGAGTCTCCGATCTCAATGTATTAACTCGATCTCTCGTATACACTGGATGCTCGATATTAAACGGTACTGCTAGGGTTCTTAGATCTCAATCAACTAGACCTGGGGGTCGGTTTATAAAGCACCCGTACCCCCCTGGTTAACTCTCCAAGGCGCACCCTGAATCCTACCCGGACACCGCATACGAACTCTAACTTTCCTTCACCGTAACCCACAATCCGGGTTACGAGGCCTACAAACTTGGGCCTTCCAGAAGTTTCTTTACCCTTAGCCGGATCTTGCGCAGCGTCCTTTGGGCCGGGTTATGCCTTGGAGTTGGCCTACCGGGTTAGCATCCCTCCATCAGTAGTCCCCAGAATAGCTTGGGCTTCACGGATCCTTCCTTGAAGCGCTTGCTATTCCCTGAAAAGACATCAAATGCCCAAATGCATGAAGGCCGGGTTAAAACGCTTCAATAAACAGCTAGGCCCAACTCCACGGTGGCCATATAGTAACCCGGCTCCTCTCCAGATACCCGGCTTAGCTTTCCGGGTCTAAGCCCTGGTAAAAGTGTCAAGATCCTGCACTTTACTCGATAATTGATCTTGGTATTATGAAGAATATCTCTTTCTTATTTCTACCCAGATATCACGTTCAACACTTAAAGCGTATTTCGCAAGACTCAAACAGATAGCCGTTGCTCCGTAATCCCCGGCTCCCGCTCGTGGAACCAAGCTTATCCACATGAACCATTATAAATATGGTCGCATGGGTAACCCTAACCCCACCGGCTCACTTTCCCCCATTCCTCTTCCTTTCTTCCTCCGCGCTCAAGTTCACAGAACGCCACCACGGAAATCCCGCGCGCATCACCGGAGCCTACTGGCCGACGGCTACGCTCCGCCACGGCACACCCTGCACCGCCGCCAAGATCCACCGCCAAACCCCCGACCGGCCCGCCGGGAATCGCAAAGGGGCATCAATCTTGCGCTATTTGCCTTCGTCGAGCTTCGCTTCGATCTCCTCCAGTAAGCCTCTCATACCCGTTAACTGGCCTCCGCAATTTCTCGATTTTCTTCAGATTAGATCTAGGTCAACCCGCCGGTCATTTTCCCGGTCATGCCGAATTAAGTTACTTGTACTCACTCTAGTTCATCCGATGGATTAGATACTAACTTTGCTTTACTCCCCTACTGCCCATAGTTGCTAATTTTGCCACAAATCCAGAAATAGAATCTCTAACCTGGGCTCGGGCCGCCCAATTTTTCCGCCCTCACCTCTATCATCCGGAAAATCTTCCCTTTTCCGACTCCCTTTATTCGTAATAGGTACCCGTGTAACCATCCATCACCCACAAACATTCTTTCAATGCATTAGCCTCCATGATTTTTATAATGACGCTTGATACCCGGATAGCTTGAACCTTGCTCCACGAAATGACACCCGGATAGTATGTAACTTCTATATTGTCTCGATGCCACTCACCAATACTCGACCAGTTTATGGTTTCCGGATCTTATTCCTTGTATCCTTCTACCTTGTGCTTTGCAGGTCAATCACATGGCTCCCAAAAAGCAGGGAAAAACACCAGCCAAGGCCAAGACCACCAATTCCATATCCGCCAACTGGGCGCGATCTTCGGTCACCAAGGCCAAGTTAGAAGAACTGGCCGAGTTAGGGGTTCTACCCCCTCAAAAGGAGATCCACTGGAGGGTGCCGGGCAACGAGACCCGGCCTACCCCGGCGAAGGATGAGGTAATATGTTTCGTGGAACACGTGACCCGGGGCTTCCGTCCTCCGGGTCACCCTTTCTTCCGCGATATTCTAAGCCATTATGGCCTTCGCATTTTTGACATAGGGCCTAATTCCGTATTAAATATCTCCCACTTCATCGTTCTCTCCGAGTCATACTTGTGCACTCCGCCAAGTATGGCTCTTTTTGTCGAGCTTTTCCAGTGCAAACCGTGCCGCGAAAGCGGTGACGGGGCACTTCTCGCTTGCGGCGGGGTTTCTATCCTGCGCCGCAAGAATTCTCTGATGCCACCCCTCACTCTCAACTCCCACGTCAAACACTGGCAACTCTCGTACTTCTACTGCCGAGACACCTCCCCACCCGGCCAAAAGAAACTGCCGGGTTACTCGGAGGGCCTTCTTGATATCTCCGAGTCTTTTAATGCCTTTGCCCCTGACTCGGACAGGGAGGCCATCCGGCCTTTATTAGCCAAAATCTCTGTTCTATCGGCCCAAGGTCTCATTGGGCTTAACCTGGTGAAAACTTGGGTCGATTTCCGGATCCAACCCAACTCCATCCGCACTAAGTTAATGTGCGAGTATTCAGGGCACGCTACAGACTCGCTCCGGTACTCCACCCACAGCTTTGCAGCCGGAGATACCAACAAAACTATCAAGAGCTTCTTGACAGAGAAGATGGAGGTAATCCGGAACATAGCCGGATTAGAACCCTTCACTCGGGAAAACCCAGCCCCCAAGGTAAAGACTCGATTTTCATACTCTTTCTTTCACACCTTCCACTCGATATGACTAATAACCCTTATTCTTATACCTTCCTCCCAGGCTGATGATCCCTTTTGGAAGATTGAAACTCCTCCTAACTCCGAAAACCCAGAGGAGCAAGAGGAGGGCATTAACTCGGATGAAGGTGCGTTTCGAACTTCACGCAATTCCCTTGAGTTCATCGTGTCCCGTTCTTCATTTTCCAACTGGGACCTTGATAACTTCCAGAGTCAGAGGACAAGGATGAAGGAGAAGAGATTGACGACAAAGTAGAATCCGCCAGCGACGAGGAGGAAGTAGAGCCGACAGTCAAAGTCGGATCTAAGAGGAAACCCCGAGGGGCCGCCCTCCAGGTTTCATATCGCCTCCTTGCATTCAATTCGTGTTCCTTTGATGATATACATGAGCTAACTTGACGTTATTCCACTGGCCATATTTGAAGGAGTCGCCCATGACCAAGCGCAGAGCGACTCGAAATAACCCGGGTGATGATGCTCTTAACCCGGGTATTTCATTGTCTCCAACTCGGCGCGTTGGTATTTACCCTATCCTTTCTCGGACGAAACAATTTTCCTGAATCATTCCCTTATGAAACCTTGCTTGATACTTTTCAGTTTCCCACGGGTCCAGCAGCGAATTCCCTTCGGACTTTGCGGTGAATACCGGGTAAAATCCCTTTCCTGATGTTCTATCACATTTTCATCACCCTTTCCTGATTGTACACTAACTGCTCACTCATACTATATATAGGGCCACGGTCGTTATTAGCGACCAAGAGGATATGGAGACCGACGACCCGGGTAAGGGGAGCCTGGCTGATAAGACAACAGCCGCGTCTAGCGGCGAAGAACAAGCGTCACTAATAAACCCGGCCAGACAAGAAGCCGAGTATCCGATAGCCTCTCATGCAAGCAAGAAGGGCAAAACCGCAACTCTGGGTGCGGGAGAGGGAGCACCGGATTCCAACATTCGAATGACCCGAGGCCGCCTTCTGCTAAGAAGAAAACTCCTTCTCCGAGGTTCCAAGGCCCCGGGTCTTCTAATACGGGTAATGATACCTTTGGTGAACTGATGAGCGCTCTCCTCAATATGAAGACGTCAGAGAACAATATTCTGGAGCGCATGGCCGCCGAGCACCAGGTAACAACACTTGATATCTCATAGTATACACTTAGTCCCCAAGTTCCAAGCATAACTTTGTTGAAGTTATGCTTGGTACTTTATTCAATAGTCGGCTTGCCATGATACCCGACTGATACTTGTGCCCCTTGTTCTTTACAGGCACAGATGACCCGGTCTGACGAAGTTTTGCTCAAGACCGAACAACTTCTTCTTGCAGAGGTGAAGCGTAGGGAAGCCCTTGAGGCTGACATGGAAACCTTGAAGAAGAATGTTTCTAAATACAAGAGGAAGTGCACTACTGCTCAAACCGCACTGAAAAAACTATCGGACCAGGTTACCGATACCTATCGCATCTTGCTTAGTAAGTATTTGCTGCCGACTGACTTCATGCCTTTACTTTATTATATGATACTCGGGATTACTGATACGTTCTTCCTTTGTTTCAACTGTAGGTGCCAACCTTGCGGCCCCAGAGGAGGATGCCATTGCCAAGGCTAGAACCTTAAAGACTGTGCTCCGGACTTTCTTTGCCGGCACGAAGTTTATACTGGATGCCGTGAAGTGGCCTACTGAGGTATATCCGGGTGAAGAAAATCTCATCCAATCCTGCTCCACTGTGCCTGCCTGGATTGAAATCTGGAAACGCTCGGCATGCCGGATTGGTATGACCCGGGGCTTTACCCTGGCCAAGGCTTACTTTCCGAAGCTTGACCCGGCAAAGGTAATATCCGGGTTTCCAGAATTCAAGGCAGATGGTTCCAAGTTTACACCCAAGGACTTCAAGGCCATACAGTCCACAGTGCGCCACTCGGCCACCACTTTGGCCGATAGTATGGATCTGAACATGATTATGAGCGCATACGATGCTGAAGGCAAAACCGTTACAGAGGACGCACCCCCGCCCTTTGATGTCTTGGAGAAATGGGCTGCTGACTCGGCCAGGAAGAGGGAAGAAACTGCAAAGAGAGAGGCCGAGTTAAGATCAGGGCCAACTACCTCTACACCAGCTGTTCTTCCGCCTGTCTGTCCTGCCTTGAAGAATCCGGGTGATGATGCCTGATAAAGCCAAAGAGCAAGTCCAGGAGCAAGACCCGGAGGCCAAGGGCAAAGACGTGGACCCTACTCAGGAAGCCGAATAGGCAGTTACCGTCGAAATACCTCGATCGACTGATACTTTTGTTCGAAACAAGTATTCTTTTGACGGTGCGCCTGTGCACCCTTGATACTGGTGTCGCAACTTGTAACGCACTTTGATTCTGTGATGCACTTCGTGCCTTTCTAGGCGGTTTGATGAACTTGATACTTGTCTATCTTATTCCTGATAATCCAACTTTCTATTCATTTCTTTTTATTTCCCTCCTTATTTCCGAGTATCGTGAGTTTTGACAGGTGGACTTTTCTTTAAGTCCCCAAGTCCCCACGACTCAGACATTGGGGTCTTTCGAACTTAGCAACGAAATAACTTGATCCCGCTTCGAAACCCACAGTCCCCAAGGCCCGAATATCCGAGTCTGTGGTGTGTGGTCTTTTCGAAGAGAACAAACTTATTGTTGCCAAGCCGAAACCCAGAATTATTTCATACAGATACTGAAGTTATGCTTGATAAACGTTGAGCTTCCAGCTATTAGCCTTGTACTCTGCATAACTTGTGGTTTAGATGACCCTTTTGACTATCTTGTACTGTAAGCCGGCTTTCGCGTGGATACCATGTTGTTACATCTATACGAAAACAGGGTCAGGCAAGTCCCATTGAGCTTCATGGCTGATTGTAATCGTAAGCAAGCAAATCATGCCACTTTAGTGCGAGTCACATCGAGCTTAAGTAAGAAAAGTCAAGAAAATTTGGCTCCTTTTTCCGGTTATAAGATTGCAGCCGTACTCGTTTGCGAGTAATCGGCCCTTATAACTCATAGGCATCAAGGCCGGGTCTTTGGGTTTGTGGCCGTGCTATTTAAGCAATCAGCCCCCGAGACCTATATATATTCAATCATACTTAATGATACTGATGTATTGGTAGCAGTGGATACTACTAACCTGTAATTGAAGTAAAAAATCGTAACAATCATGGGACTTGATAACCATCTCTTTATTGATACGAGAAAATTTGGATCAGCAGGCCGCCTCATTAAAAACCTTCTAGTCCCCTTAGGTACCCTGGGTAGGAAAAGAGCGCGTCTGAAACCTGCTGCCTTTTACATTGTTTTTTAGTTCTTCTTGGGAACCGGTCCCGGGCTGACGTGACCGATACACATTCTCCATTTGCTGGACTTTTTCATGATGAGTACCGGGTTTACTAGCCAACCCGGGTGAGGTGTTTCCATAACGCGGCTGGTTGCGAGCGGCCGTGCGATTTCTTCTCCTATGGCAGATTGTTTGGGGGAATCATCCTTGACAAAAGCCACCATCTTAGCATCTTGTGCTGCCTTGGACTTTGCTCTTTCGCCTTCGGTACTTGGCCTTTTTGATGTGGTTCTGTCCTCCGGGTCTGCTTGAGACCGATAATGCTTGAGCTCCTCTTTTCTACAGGCTTGCTCGGCCATTGCTGCGTCTCCTTCATCGCATTCAGCTGCTATGTCTCGGTTTCCATGTATGGTAATGGTCTTCTTAGGACCCGGGATTTTTAGCTGTAGATACACGTAACACGGCCTAGCCATGAATTTGGCATAAGCCGGCCTTCCGAATAACGCGTGATAAGGACTGCGCAACTTGACCACCTCAAAAGTGAGCCACTCAACTCGATAATTATCCTTTGATTCCCCAAAAGCTACCTCCAATGCGATTTTTCCCTCGGGGCACGCTGAATGACCCGGCACTATCCCATGAAAAATTGTTGAGCTTTTTTGTAGCTGAGACTCCTTGAGGCCCATGCGTAAGAAGGTTTCCCAATACAGTATATTGATGCTACTTCCACCATCCATCAAAACCTTTTTCAGCTCATACCCATTGACCTACGGTGCGACCACTAATGCTAAGACTCCCGGGTGTTCTACTCTCTCCGGGTGGTCCCTTCTGCTCCATGTTACGTCCTGTTCTGACCATCTCAGGTATCTCGGGACGGCCGAAGAAACTGAATTGACCGCTTGTTTCAGTATCTTTTTGTCCTTGTTAGAGCCTCCTGTGGTATGCACGTGGTATTGACCCAACTGTTTGGGGTTAGCCTGGAAACCTCCTGCTCCCCCTTGGTTATTACCTTGATTTCCAGCTGCCGGGTTACCGGCTGGGGGTGGGCCGTTGCCCGGGTTTCCACCTGGACCCGGTCCTCCTCCCCGTCCTGCACCTCGCATGGCTCTGTTCACTTCCTTGTTCTTCCATCTCTGTAGGTCAGCGCACTGCTCCAAGGAGTGGTTAGCTGGCCTACCGTTCCTGCTGTGCTTCGGGCATGCCATTCTGAATATGTCCCAATTATTACTCGGCCTTGGTGGTCCTTGATAGTTTCCTCCATTGTGATTTCCAGCATTGAAATTTCCTTCTGCCCTGGGTCTGGAAGATCCAGCTTCAGTATTGGCGACAAACTCGGAGCCTCCTTCAAACGGACGCTTGTTCTGGCTGTTGTTACCCGGTGCTGATCCGTTGCCGGTTCTTCCGTTACTACTTGTGTTTGTTTTTGCTTTTTTATCATCAGTTTCCTCTTCCGTAGTGTCCGTTGCGGCATGTTTGTTGCATGCATCCATCAATTCTCCCATTGTAACCTTCGAAGCATTCCGACTAGATTTCATGCGAGTTAACTTTTGTACTAAAGGTGTGTACTTGCAGGTCTTTGCCATAGCTTGCAGCGCATCCTTGGGCTGAATATCCGTAGACGAATGAAGAATTTCCATAACCCGGCGGACCCAGCTGCGTGCCGATTCTCCCTTCTTCTGAACACATCGCTCTAAGTCGTCAATAGTGAATAATTTTCTACACGTCCCATGAAAGTGCTTGATAAACGCGATTTTCAATTCTTCCCATGACTTAATAGATCCTTCCGGTAGATTGGCGAACCATAACTTTGCTGCTCCCTCTGACATCATTAGATACATGAACTTGGATTGAAGATTCTCGGACGCATTGCGAATCGACATGGCCATCTCATAGCTGCTCAACCATGTTTCCGGATCCATAGTCGGCTCATAATTTACCACTTTACCCGGTTCTTTGAACTTTTCCGGGTAAGGTTCAGCTCTGATGCTATCCGAAAGACACTTAGGCCCTGCAAGAATGGTTGAAGCTGGTCTCACTCGGGAAACATGTGATCCTGCAGGGGGTACAGCTGGCTGCGGTACCGCTGGTGGCCCATGTGCCGCAGACCCGGCCACGGCTCTCCTGGCCCTGGAACTATCCACGATGGCCTGTGCTGCTGATGTTGCTGGTACTGCCTGAATGTGTGGAGGAGGCGGCATTTGCTGCTGCTCTTCCCTCCGCCGTGCCGAACTTGTTTGGATGTTTCCAGCGTTACCTTGTTGTTGGCTGACATACGACGTCCCATGCATTCCACTTCTGTGATCCGGGTAATTAACCTATTGCGCTACCGCGGTGCGCAGCATATCTATCGCCCGCCGGGTCTCCTCTGCGTAGGGTGACTCTCTCACGGGGATTTGATTTAGTGCAAGCGTTGCCGCGTACACGTTGTCCATGGGATTGTTGTAATGACCTGCTGGTGTGCGAAAACGCGATGGTGGTGGTGGTGGTGGCGGTGGTACGGTATTGCCTGCAGTGACTCCAGTCTGTGGTGCAAGTAACCCGGCCTGCGTATCTACCGGTTGTGCTCCTCCGGTTGTCGGCTGAGGAGCGGTTCCTTGATTTGCCGCTGGAATCGGCTGATCCTGAGGCGTGATAAATAGTGCGGCCGGGTTTATGACTCCTCCCAATGCTGGTAATCTACTTTGATGCCTTTGATGTATTCTAGTCGTTTCCTCTCGGAGCCGAGTTTCCAGTGCATCCAGCTCGCGTTGCCGTGTGGCCATCCCTTGCCTTTCTGCTTCTACTTGTCTTCTCTGCTGCTCCAATGCACGACGGGCCACGTCCAAATCCCTGACACGTTCCGCCGCGTTCTCTGGAGTAATAACTGTGGCAAGAACCGTCGGATCTAGGATCAGATTGTTGTCGAACAAGGCCGGGTGTTGAGGGTTGGAAGGGCCCGCTCCTGGTGTCCGGTTTGCTAGGAATCCGAACGTGTTCGCGTGTAGCTCGTTTTCCGGCGCTTGACTGGTAACCGATGCCGACTCTCCGTCAACCTGGGCCAAAACCGTGTTTCCGTTAGCCGGCCCCTGCTGCCGGGTTACTGCTTGGGCTGACCCGGCCGCGGTTACGGCCTCTTGGTTGAGATTGGTCGCGGGAGCCGTGTAAACCGCGACTCGGCGTATGATGCTTGGCACGAATTCATGCTGTTCCCCTTCGCTGTTATTCTCCTCATACCGGTTTTCCAGCAGATCCAGGATGGACTTGGTATCATCCTCTCTCTCGACCCGGTCGCACGGGGTCCATGCCGGTTCCTCCGGCTGTTCCCACTTCGCGATGGGTTCTTCTGTCGGATATGTCGTTCCGACTGATTCTTCTTCATCTGATTGGATAGAAGTGGCCTCCCCTGACACAGAATCAGATCCAAAATTGTCAGGGATCGAACCGAAAGTACATACCATACCAATGAAGACGCTGATCCGGCCGATTGTCACGACGGATCCGGATTCGAGGTGATCCGACTCTGGCCCCCAGCCGGAATCGTCCACCGTCTTTTCTCCTTTGTGGTCGGTGTAGATCTCGCCGACGACAAGATTCTCCATGTTCTTCCGAGCTTCTCCCGTGATGTAAACACCTTTGGACGCAGGCCCCACGGTGGGCGCCAACTGTCGTGGGATTATCACGGCAGATGTTACCGGGGGTAACTGATCTTGGGGCAAGACGACACAGGCGTTTGGGAGAGGGTTTAGCTCAGAGGAAAACATGATGGAACTCGATCTGGTAGCCGGCAATCAAGTCGCCGAGTCTCCGATCTCAATGTATTAACTCGATCTCTCGTATACACTGGATGCTCGATATTAAACGGTACTGCTAGGGTTCTTAGATCTCAATCAACTAGACCTGGGGGTCGGTTTATAAAGCACCCGTACCCCCCTGGTTAACTCTCCAAGGCGCACCCTGAATCCTACCCGGACACCGCATACGAACTCTAACTTTCCTTCACCGTAACCCACAATCCGGGTTATGAGGCCTACAAACTTGGGCCTTCCAGAAGTTTCTTTACCCTTAGCCGGATCTTGCGCATCGTCCTTTGGGCCGGGTTATGCCTTGGAGTTGGCCTACCGGGTCAGCATCCCTCCATCAGCAACCCCTCTTACGGATGTATATGCCTTTGGCATGTTCATTCTTGAGGTCACCTGTGGGACAAAGCCTATCAAGAATGACACAGACATGCATCTCATGTTAGTAGACTGGGTAATTGAACATTGGCACAAAGGGTCTCTCACTGATACAGTGGATATCAAGCTTCAAGGCGAATATGATACTGGTGAAGCATGCTTAGCACTAAAGCTTGGATTGTTATGCTCTCACCCATTTACAAATGTAAGGCCAACTATGAGGCAAGTCATACAGTACCTCAACAAGGACATGCCATTACCGGGGTTAATGCCTACACAATTAAGCTTCTCTATGTTGGCCTTGATGCAGAACGGAAGGTTCAACCCTTGCATAACATCACACCATTCATCGGCAACAAGCTTTGGAACAATATCTAGCCTCTCAGGTGGAAGATGAGTAGATGCCACAAATCGCCTTCAATATTTGTATTTCTACATGTCCTAGCTCATATGTTGTGACTGGAGGGAAGATAATAGATGTTTTTATTTTGAGGTTATACAGGTCTTGTATACAAATGATGTACGAAAACGAGCGAACCAAAGAGGAGCACAAAAGTAAATAGAAATGGCGATCCACTGAAACTACTATAGGACTTCTTGTCTTTTTTTTTTGTTACAGCGGCTTATCGAGGGGGCAGCACTACAGCCGCAGGCCCAAGACTGCCCCCACATCCATAACCATACCAATATTTTCTTGGGGACTTAAATAGATAGAGGTTGTTTTGTCTCTAAAACTGTTAGAATTTGGTTTGCTTGGGGACTTAAGGTGGGGCTTTGTCAAGCCAGGGAAATCCTCAGGTTTGAACACGTTTGGAGCTGGGGTGCTAATATATTTTCCCTGAATAAAACAGTTAGAACTAGAAATTAGATCGGAATTTTGTTGTTCTAAATATCTTGCTCCAATCCCATTCCTTTGTATGGATAAAGACATAGTTGTGACTTCTGCTCAAGTAACAAATACATAACAAAGAGTTAGGAGTCCAAGGTAATAAAGTTAAGGCCTATTGTTCAAAAAGATATCTTAAGAAAAAAACTGAAATAATGTGTTCTACAGCAACAGGAATTCGAAAGTTTCTCTACCTACTTGCCCTTGACATGGTAGACTGTTCTCTGGAATAGAAAAATTACTGCATAAATCAAATGAGTTCCAATGAAATGTATTTTGGAATGAGAAAAGGTCAGTGATGATTTCCCACTTGAATGCACAGGCTTACTTACAAAACAAAAATTCATTGGTAGCAATTCTAGAACTGAGATTGACAGGATACAGTTAACACCACCATTTAGCCACTTATGTTGGTTTTGGACTGTTTAGCTAGTCTGGCTTATCTTTGTCGCTGTTCATGTGCTCATTAGGTTCCCCTATGCGGTAGTCACATTACAGGAAATCTTGTTGTCTTTCAGATATTAGACCATATAGCTCGAGACGATGCTACCCAAGTCAACACGAAATGCATCCATGGTCAGTGCGAGTTCAGTGAAAGTGACTGCATATGGCAATTGAGTGTGGCTGCCGTAAATGCATTTCTTGAAACTTCCAAATGATTGGGACATGCGGATATTGGAAATCACAAAGTTAAATTTCATTGGCCAGAACTAGTCTTCAGTGGCACAAAAGACCATATGATTTTTCTGAATTTCGCACTCAACATTGACATGTTGAATCCTAGTGAGCACTTGACTGGACAGTTCAGCTGACAAAATCAACTACAGAAGTAAATATTGATTTATTTATTTATTTATTTGCGCAGTTCACATTAGTTGTGACCAAAAGAACACTAATCTTTCCAAGAAGTTGAATCATAAATGTCCCTTAAGTAAAATATACACGCTCTAGTAGCAAGGACCGGTAGGAGCAGTCGTATTTGATTACTAGGAAAAAACACAAAATTAATATAGATCTTTCTCATAATATTAGACCTTTCAAGGAAAGTCTTACGAAAATTAATACCATCGGTTTCATCAACTATTGACAGTGACTCTCAGACCAAATGTCATATGTGGATGAGGAATACCAACTTGCAAGCCAGGACTAGATGAATAGTAGACAAGTCAAACTCCCATTTTGTGTACAAATATTAACAATAAAGGACTACTAGAGGTAGATGATAGCTGGCTAGCTGCAAACCATCGTGCACGGATAGCTTAGAGAGAACCTTCTTGTTTGATCTTTCTGGAGATGTCACAAGTTAAAGCCATGCCTAACAAAAATTGTAAGTGTTCGATTCTATGCCAATTTCTTTTCCTTGGCCTTAACTTTGCATCCTTCACCGTTGCTGATGACCAGTTTGTCTACTCGGGCTTCGCCCAAGCTAACCTTAGCCTTGATGGAGCTGCCACAATCAGACCAGATGGACTCCTTGAACTAACCAATGGCACCTTTTACCTCAAAGGCCATGCACTATACCCAAATCCTCTGCAATTCCGCAGGTCGCCTAATGGCAATGTTCAGTCTTTCTCCGTGACTTTGATCTTCAACATCATCTCTGCCCACCCTGACAAGAGTGGTGATGGCATGGCCTTCTTCGTCGCCAAAAACAAGAGTTTCTCCAGTGCGTTGCCAGCCCAGTACTTAGGGCTACTCAATAACCAAAACAACGGCAACACCAGCAATCACATCTTTGCAGTTGAGCTTGACACCATACAAAACAGTGAGTTCCACGACATCAGCGACAACCATGTTGGTATCAACATCAACAGTCTCCACTCTGTGCAATCTCGGGATGCTGGCTTCTACGAAGATAAAAATGGTACATTCAAGAACTTGACACTCATTAGCCATGAGGCGATGCAAGTGTGGGTGCAGTATGATGAAGGGGCTACACAGATCGATGTAACCTTCGCTCCCATCAAAATGGCCAAACCTGCAAGACCACTAGTTTCAGTCATCTACAACCTATCAACGGTGCTCACACATACGACATATGTTGGCTTCTCATCTGCAACTGGAGTAATCAACTCAAGGTACTGCATGCTCGGCTGGAGCTTCAGCATGGGCAATAGTGCTCCAGATATTGACATCACCAAGTTGCCAAAGTTACCTCGTGTTGGACCAAGGCGTCGTTCGAAGGTCTTGAAGATTGCTCTGCCAATGGCCATTTAGCATTCATATTGGTTGCTGGAACAATTGTAATTTTACTTGCACGAAGAAAGTTTGCATATAGCGAGCTACGGGAAGATTGGGAGATTGAGTTTGGCCCACATAGATTTTGATACAAGGATTTGGTCCTCAGTACAGATGGATTCAAGAATAAGAACCTACTCAGAGCAGGAGGATTTGGTAAGGTGTATAAAGGCATACTTCTAAAATCTAAACTGGAGGTTGCGGTAAAGAGGTTGTCACATGAGTCAAAGCAAGGAATGAAGGAATTCATTACTGAAATTGTTAGCATTGGTCGCCTCCGACACCGCAACCTTGTGCCATTACTTGGCTATTGCAGGGTAGAAGGTGAACTTCTATTGGTCTACAGCTACATGGCAAATGGTAGTCTTGTTAAGTACTTATATTGCGGCCAGGATGAACCCTCACTGAATTGGGGAAAGCGGTTTCGTGTCATCAAAGGAGCTGCATGTGTCTTGCTCTATCTCCATGAGAGGTGGGATAAAGTTGTCATCCACAGAGATATCAAAGCAAGCAATGTGCTTCTTGATAGTGAACTGAATGGACGGCTAGGCGACTTTGGCCTTGCAAAGTCATATGATCATGGTACCGACCCGCATACCACATGTGTTGTTGGTACCATGGGTTACCTAGCCCCAGAATTGGTACACATGGGCAAGGTGTCTCCACTTACAGATGTTTTTTCCTTTGGCATATTCCTTCTCGAGGTCACCTGCGGGCAAAAGCCTGTCAAGCAGAATGCAGATGGATACCGATTTATGTTGGTTGATTGGGTACTTGAGAATTGGCAAAAAGGATTAATATTGGAGACAATAGACCAGAGGCTCCAAGGAGAATGCGATTTAGATGAAGCATGCCTGGTGCTAAAGCTTGGCCTTTTGTGCTCACAACCATTTGCTAGTGCAAGACCTCGTATGCATCAAGTCATGCAATACCTTAACAGGGAGATGCCACTACCAGAGTTCACCCCAACCGATATGAGCTTCAGTATGTTAGCTTTGATGGAAAACAGGGGTTTCAACCCTTCTGGCGTGTCATATCCACAGCTTATGACCAGCATTGCCACGATGTCAAGCCTCTTAGAAGGAAGATAAAAAAATCCAGTCCTTATACTTATTAGCATTGCTACTGGTGTTTATTGTGTATTTTATATGTGGATATTTTAACTTTAATACAGCATGGAGGATATATAGTGAGAGTGTAATTAGTCGTATATGAATCCAATAATCAGTCAAAGAATCATAAATTAGCAGCCATTGGCAAATTCGTAAATGGTACAACTAGAACCTAACAGCATTACAGTAAAATTTTGAGTGGAGATTTCTGGCTCCCGAGCTCTAGTGCTCCCTTTACTATAAAAAATTCAAAAATACAATTTGAAAGCTTTAAAAAAATCTGAAATAAACTATAGTTGTTATCAATGATGTATCCCACAAACGTGCAAAATTTCAATTTGAAATTTTTTGAGCTACACAAAAATGAAAAAATCTGTACATTTGAAAATGTTTATTATTCACTATACTCAGATCTATACATTTGCCATTTTTGTGTAGCTCAAAATATAAAGTATTTCATGTTAAAAAGTTACATGTTTGTGGAATACGTCATTGAGAACAAATAGGATTTTTTCAGTTTTCTTGAAAGTTATAAATATATTTAAAAAAAAAACAGGATCATTGGAGCTCCGGTGCCAAAGTGACTTTCCGGTAAATTTTGATCAACTCTTTTTTTGTGCTAGTTATAGACCCTGAATTGCATGTATGCTAACCGATGTTCAGTACGACCTACCTCCACTAAATTCAGGATTCCACTTTACATCTCAGCCTATGTTCAGTACTCAACAAGTAAACTAGACCTAACATTGAAATCATAGTACCAATGGAATCGGGAGATATGAACTTTAGGGCCATACGAATATACCAGTTGGACCGAGGATGTCTTCTGCCGTGATTGAAGCCTTAATTCTCTGATCCGAGGGTGGCCACTACACTGCATTGGTTCCCGCTGGGGAGGGGTTCGCGGCCGCCGCGTACATCACCGGTAGGAAGCACTTGTTGGCGGACCGCCGCCGTGCAGCGATGGGCTAGGGCATCCGAATACACTCAGGCGAGCCGATACACCGTGGCGGGAATGCGGTAAGCGAGGTCAATGGCCGACGACGAGAGAGGAGCCGGTGGCGGCGGGGGAAGTATTTGCATCTACGGCTTACAAAAGCACCCCCAACCCCCACGCACGCTCTCGCCTCCGCATCCTTTCCGAATTTTCTTTTCAAATTTAAATTGAGCAAATGCAAAAAAGAAACTATAAACAAACACCATAATTTAAATGTCTAGCCCATTACAAAACCAAGAAAAATCAGGCGAGGTTAATGGTATTAGATCATGCGAGGTCGACGACATTGGTGCCGAGGAAACCGACATCGAGTATAGAGGTGAGGAAGTCGCCGCCCTGGGTGCCGCCTGCTGTGTCGTTGCTGTCGTCGCCGCTTGTGGGCGTGGTCGCACCATGAGACTCCGCGTGCACCGAGAATGTTGTGGCATTGTGCATAGCGGACGCCGACGTCAGCGCAAGCCCCATCACGGCGTAGATCGCCGCATGAAGGTCACACATCACCCTCGCCTGTGGATCAAGATTCGACGTGTTAGTGGTGAGGATCACAAAGTCCCCCGCCTCTTCTTGGTCGTGGCCTTGGACTTTTCGATCTCAATCTTCTTGTTGACCTCCTCGGCCAATTCCGCCACTTGGCATCACTCGAGGCACGCTTCTCGACAGAGTTCTTGCAAATATTGGCCATGACCTTGCCAATAGAGGCGTGCACTCTCTCCGAGTTTGCTGCCGCCGCAATGGCCACCTAAACTTACGAAGGGTGAAAGAGATTGTCCCGCAAGCCGGAAGGGCGTCCTCTGAGACGTCGTAGTAGAATTCATAGACGGAGGTGCCATGAGCCTGCTGGTAGAACCGCGAGGGACGTGATAATACGACAAACGAGAACACCGAGTTTTACCTAGATTCGGTACGATGCAACTAGGCGACGTTTCTACTCCTGCAATCTCACTAAATCAGGGCTGAAGCCTGAAGTATACAAAGTACAATGTGAGTATGGTTTCGCTAACTCGACGAGGATCAACTTCTCGGCGAGTTGGCTTCTAGCTAATTGTCTTCTCTCTAATCTTGCTCCCGTCTCGCTTTATATAGATAGCCAAATTAGGGCTTACAGAAAAGAAAACTAGAAGACTACGGAAAGTATCTAACTTGGAAAATAAGGAATCCGTCTTCTCCTCCAAGCCGTACCACTTTGGGCTGTGATCCGGATTCTTCTAGAATCCGGCTTCCGGTGCATCAGTTTACTGGGCCACCCAATGGACTACGATCCACTACCTATGGGTCACCCTGGTAATCTGGCTTTTAGGGCAATGCCGGACATACCCCTAATCGGCATATATCCGACAGTAGCCCCCAAGAAGGATTAAGAATTTATTCTGTCGCTCCGCGTTCATTGGTATTCTTTTTCGGAAACTCCGCCGTTTTGTCTTGATTCTTCTTTCACCAAAAAATCTTTTAACCAAAAACTCGGATTTTACCAAAGTTTGGCTTTTCTTCCACAAGCCTTCGCGGATAAGGAACTTCGTGATATCAGCGATGAAATCCTGCTGATGTCACGGACGTTTGAGTTCAGTCAAACCCTGAAACGTATCCTCTGATAGATTCTTGCGCGAGAAACGAGGAGATAGCAATAATCACCCTGTCCCCTCATTTCCTGGAAATTTCTGGTGCTACACGCGTCGCGCATCCAACAGCTAAAATAGCCGTTGGAGCTAATCTCCGCACGCTCTTGGCTATAAATAGCCGTCTCGGGGGATCCGTACTTCTCTTCTGCTTCTTCTTCCTCCTCTAGCGCACAGAGCACCAGTCCTTAGCAACCAAAGCCCAAACTCGAGAGAACGCAGAGACCAAGCCCCCGAGCTCTTCTTCGGAAATACCATCGGAGGATCTAGCTCACAACTGCGCCGCCAGAAAATGGTCACCGGATATTTCTCCATGCTTCTGACCCGACGAGCGCCGCCGTGGAGATTGAAGATATTATCAACGACCTGGACCCCCTCTTCGACTCTCCACCTCGCACTGCTGCGAACGCGCCGGAGGGGGCCGCCGGCGAGCCGGCGAGCGGGGATCTACCTCCCGTGGCCGGAAACACGCCGCCGCCATCAGCTACTGCTCCTCCTCCTCCCTTCTCCGAGCCTACGGAGGAGGAAAATAATTCTCGCGGCGGCGAGGACGTCGTCGCTTCCGCCACTGTCGGAGGCGAGGCCGGAGGAGAAGAAAACGCCAGCAACTGGAGCCACTGCAACGTGGTTCCATCCCTTCTCTCGGGAAGAGTTGCCTAATCTGAATCATAGCATTCAGAGAGACCGGCTCTCGACTAAGAGCATCAGCAACAACATTTGCCTTCCCAAGGTGATAGTGGATACTTAGATCATAATCTTTAATGAGCTAAATCCATCGGTGTTGCCTCATATTGAGTTCATGCTGAGTAAAGATATACTTCAAACTCTTATGATCTGTGTATATTTCACATCTTTTTTCCATAAGAAAGTGTCGCCATGCCTTGAGAGCATGAACAACTGCGGCAAGCTCTAAGTAATGCGTGAGGTAGTTCAGCTCATGAGGTCTCAACTGGCGTGATATATAAGATATGACCTTCCCTTCTTGCATGAGAACACTTCCAAGACCAAGCTTAGAAGCACCACAATAAACATTGAAGCTCTTGGTGACGTCCG
Organism: Alopecurus myosuroides; assembly: GCA_028641055.1. Taxonomy (NCBI): domain Eukaryota; kingdom Viridiplantae; phylum Streptophyta; class Magnoliopsida; order Poales; family Poaceae; genus Alopecurus; species Alopecurus myosuroides. The sequence continues at coordinate 354,968,012 of CM054058.1, forward strand.
GCATAATGAGTACCGGGGCAGACACCAGTCGATTTTTCAACTCTTGGAAAATCTCTTCACACTTGTCCGTCCATAAGAACTTACTATCCTTCTTGAGCAACTGAGTGAGTGGCCTGCCGATGCTCGAAAATCCTTGAACAAACTTGCGGTAATATCCTCCTAAACCCAGAAATGATCAGACTTCAGTCTGATTGGTCAGAGCAGCACGCTTCACCACTGACTGAACTAGAGCAGGGTCAACAGAAATCCCTCCTTCTGATACCACATGTCCAAGAAATCCGACTTCCTTCAGCCAGAATTGGCACTTACTGAACTTAGCATACAGTTGATGCTTACGAAGTGTTCCGAGCACAATTCTGAGATGTTCTTCGTGTTCTTCCTCACTCTTGGAATATATATAAGAATGTTGTCGATGAACACCACGACAAACTTGTCCAGATAATCCACGAACACCTTGTTCATGAGATTCATGAAATAGGCAGGGGCATTGGTTAGACCAAAAGACATCACGGTGTACTCATACAACCCGTAATGAGTGGTGAAAGCGGTCTTAGGAATATCGGTCTCACAAACCTTCAATTGGTGATAACCAGTGCCAAGATGATATTTGATAAAATTCTAGCCCCATTTAGCTGGTCAAACGGTCTTCAATTTTGGGCAACGGGTACTTGTTCTTGATGGTGACAGCATTCAACTTGTGGTAATCCACACATAAGCGAGTGGTACCATCCCGTTTGTCCACCAAAATGACAGGTGATCCCCATGACGATGCACTAGGGAGAATCAGACCTTTCCTCAATATGTCATCGAGTTGTTTCTTCAATTCATCTAACTCCTTAGGATTCATCCGATAAGGCTTATGTGCTATGGGTCCGGTTCCAGACAATAACTCGATAATAAACTCAATATGCCGATCTGGGGGCATACCGGGTAACTCTTCTAGAAAAACATCTGGGTATTCACATACTACCGGAACTTCCTCAAGCGTGGGGTTGGCTACACTGGTGTGGCAATGGATCTTTGATGAAGGTTTGGTTGCGGTGTAGGCAACTTTCTCTCCATCACTGGTGGTCATAGAAATGGACTTCTTGGTGCAATCTATAACACCCTTATACTTGGTCATACAGTTCATGCCCATTACTACTTCTATCCCTTGGGATCCTAGTACTATCAGGTCGGCAAGAAAAGTTTTCCCTCTTATCTCCACGGGTACTTCATTGCAAACAAGGTTGGGTTTAGCACTATCTCCAGGTATTTGTACTAACATAGGGTTGTGAATACGGGTATGCTTCATACCACTATTCTCAGCAAACGGCTTAGTGACAAAGGAATGCGATGCACCAGAATCAAACAGTACTGCAACTGGTACAAAGTTGACAGGAAACGTACCCATCACCATGTCTGGTGCCTCCTGTGCCTCCTCAGCAGTGACATGATTCAGATGTCCCTTCATCACATTCTGCCTCCTCGTGAATGGACATTGGTTCATCTTGGTTGCAGTGGGCTGAACTGGAGCAACATTCTTGGTAGGGCACTCACGAGCGAAGTGTCCTTTCTTTCCATAGACAAAGCAACCTCCATTTGGCTTCGGGTTTGGGTTAGGCTTTACAGCACGGTTGAAATTGTTTCCCGTGCCATTTCCTCCAGGATTTGGTGCATAAGGAGCACGGTTGTTGGTGTGGTTGGGTCTTGGTGCATATTGGTGATTCGGCCGAGGTGCATAAGCAGGCGCCCTTGGTGGTGGTGGCCTCGCATAAGGGGTATTGCGAGTCTTAGGTGCACTAGACCCTCCTTGCATCATAAACTTCCTTTTACGATTGTTAGAAGCATTCTGGCGCTTGTGCTCCATCATCATGGCAGCATCATCAAGCGACTCTAGATCCTAGAATGGTGTCACAACCAGAGTACACTGCAACTCATCATGCAGTCCATTCAGTGACCTCTCCTTCTTCTTCACCTCAGTGTTTACATCCTCTCGGGCATACCTGGACAAGGTACTGAACTTCTCCCAGTATTCGGATACGGACATTCCTCCTTGCCTCAGCTTCAGAAACTTGTATCTCATAATATTCATCACACCCTGAGGAATGTGATACTTGCGGAACCTGGGAACAAAATTCTCCCAAGTGAACACATGGCCGACAGCAACAGTTGCTCGAGTAGTCTCCCACCAAGTTCTTGTCGGACCAGCAAGAAAGTGAGTGGCAAACAAAACCTTGTCATCTTCATCCACTACAGCTACCTCCAAGTTGTTTCCAATAGTGCGAAGCCAATCATCAACATCAAGAGGCTCCACAATCTTGGAGAAGATCGGGGGATTAATTTGCTGAAAGTCCGTCAGCTTTGAACAAGCACAACGGCCATTGACATTGCCATTGTTGTGGTTGTTTTTGGCATTAGCATTGGCCAACTGTTGAAGTGCAGTAATGGTGGCTGCGCTCTCAACACGTGTGGCTTGACGGTCCTCCATCATCAGGGCCAAAAGTGCCTCCACCGATGGTGGGGGCGGTGGTGGTTCCCGACGAGGCGGCATACTGTAGTGAAACATACGTAAGACTATGCAACAAGACTTTTTTAAATACTAGGCAACAAAATAATTTTATGGGGAAAACGAAACACAAGTGATAAATCACAAGAATCATACGAGTAGAGAAAACACAAACACAAATAGAACATAAACATATCACAATAATAACATAGGGTCTTACAATCACACATAATACAGTCATAACTCTCACAATACAAGCTAGGCTTCACAGAGCTACATAAGGGAAGCGACTCATGGGGACATCGCAATGCTACTAGCATACTAAACTGGCACAACATCCAAAAGTGCAAAGGGGCTGCATCTACTCCTGGTCATCGTCTCCATCGAAAAGGATCTCCTCAGGATCCTCCTCGTCTCCAAGCAGGTCGTCATCCTCCTGCTCACTTTGGGCACTCACGTCCATCCCATCGCCATATGTTGGAATGTCATCGTCTGGAAGGAGGTCCTCGTTCTCCTTGAGGAGCTCGATGTTCTCCTCCTCCAACTCCTCGATAGTCAAGTCTCTAGTGGCCAGATTCTCTCTCGCAGTCTTCAGCCTACCCGCAGAATAGCGTTGGCTTCCTGTAGCGCCTCTACCTTCTTGGTGAGACGGTTACGGCCCAAACGGGTGGTCCGCAGCTATCCCGCCAAGGATCGGTTCCTCGCAGTCACGGTGTCGTGCTCATCCACCAGCTTACCCAAGTGTGTTGTCAGTGTGCGGTTCTCCGCAGTGGTGGTTTGATGCTCTATCCGCAAATCGTCCAGTCTACACCGGGTGCAGTGCAACAGAATCTCCATGTCCTCCAGATGAGGACCCATGCCATCGAGATCCTGCGGCACGGGAAGTGGTATTCCAACCTCATCCCATCTCCCAAGCATCTCAAAGCGGGTACCAATGAATAAGTAATCCCTCAAGTACGCCAAGCGTGAAATCGCCTCCTGGATCACACGGACAACTCCCTCGTGCAAGAAACGCTTAATGGTGGTGAAAACAGAAGTCTCAGCAGACGGTACCGTCAGAGGTGGACAGGTAGTACACTCCACGAACCAATCTCCCTCTACTGGTGCACCAAAGATTAGTCCACCTCTCAGCTCAGGAACTGGATGGTCAAGGAGCTCAGTCATCTCAACTAGCCTCGGCTCGAAGAGAAAAGACACGTCACGAGTCAGTCCCAACTGACACGCCTCTGTGAAGACAACATCCATCTACACAAAATTTTAAGTATAGTTTAAGTTAGACCACAGTGTGCAAGATTTTAGGTTATGCAAGATGTAACTTAATGTAAGTAGAGTTTAGTAACACAGAGAGAATGTGATACGTAGAATATTTTGGTACTTAGTCATCTCGGTAACTTAGTTTTATAAATTAGCTTTTCGGAGTACTCGCTAACGTCCATGCTAACTAAGGTCTCCTAAGGTCAGGATGGCTCTAATACCAACTTTGTAGAGGCCCCAGACTAGCAGTCCAAGACCCCTCGTATGCATACATTCACGATCCCAGACCAATCAGTCGTGAACAACATATGAAGTTGGCATACAGATTACATCATCCATTACACGGATATAAAAGGTTTTACACAAATGGTCACATGACCAAGTCTTATATAACTGCCACGCAGAGCAGACAAATAACACAAACACAGCGGAAGACAACGAAACACAACGCGATAGAGCCCAAGTCACGCCTTAACCTACAGGCTGCTGACCGGGAGACGATCCTAGTTCGTAGGGTCATCATTGTAGTACTCCTCCTGGGGCTGCTCCTTATAGTCTGGCCAAGTAAATAGCCAGGAACAAAACCAATATGAGTATATTTGAATGTACTCTGCAAGACATCCTTTATTAAGCTTATAAAATGCAGGTATGCTTATTTGGTGGAATGGGTAGGCTATACATAGGGTTTGTTGCCCATGATGGATGAAAGATACATCATGGTTGATTCACATCTCTATATCTTTGTTGAAGAAGGTACTTCAAAAATAAAATAATATAGTTTCTCTTGTGGATATCGCATATCCAAGAGGTTTTGTAAGACTTTGTTTAGTAAAGAAGGTTTTTTTTTTGCAAAACTTCTTGTAAAACAACTTCAGCTTTTCCTCATCCGTACCTCATAGGTACAAAGCTCATCTTTCCGGTACCTCACAGGTCCTAATCCTTTTTCAAAACATCCTTTTTGAAAACATGGACACAGTGCTAGCTACATGGCCATTCAACTTTCCATATCTGAGGACGCGGCTATTCTGAATAGTTTTAATCCGCAGAGGTGTGCACAGTCTACAAGATCCAGAACATCTGCCATGAACAACCATGGACTGTCCGCGACAGTATGCGAACATCAGATAATTGGTCATAAACTTCCACTATGTTCAAGCTAGTATATGACTATCCCTTCAACTGGGTTTGTTCTCCTCGACATCGTGTCCGACACCGCCATGACAGGATACCCAACTGTTGCAGCCGGAGGGAAAATTAATCCCACACTTTGCACGTCTCGTGTCTCACACCTGGCGACATTTCGGTTCAGAGGATTCAATCCCCTATAGCACTTGGTATAGAACACACACTAACATGAACAAGTTTCTAGCTACGCGCCTTGCCCATGTTGGGGTAGAGTGGCAGTACGTCTTGGTTGTCCAGCGAATACTAGGTTATGTGTCTTTTGTAAAAGCACTTTCAAAAACTTTCCTCTTTGCCACCTCTAGTGGACAAGGTCCCACCTTTCCACCGAGGTCTTTTCATAAAGCCTTTCTCTACAAAAACTTATTTTAGGGTGTCCACTTAGGGACTTCAAGATTATTAATTTAGGTGGTATTTACATACCATATGGTGGCTAAAGGCTTGGTAACACCAAGTTTGACTACTAGCAATGTGATAGTTAACTATAATATTAATAGTAGTAATAGCCACAACAAAATTAGTTTTGTTAACCAAATTTTTGTAAAACTTCAGAAGTAAAAAACATGCATGATAGATAATGATAAGTATAGTAACATCAAGCATTAGGATGGCTTGACTTGGTATTGGTCCTGGTTCTGCTCTTGGAAATAACAAGAGTGAAAATAGGCCTCTTCTGCAATATATCCTTCTTTGTTTTCTAACGTCGTAGAAAGAAATAAAGGACACACATTCAGAACCAACTAAGGCAAACAATAATACAAAGAAACCCATGCAGCAAGAAATACAGAAAACAATCTATCACTCAATGTTCCAAAGGCAAAAATTATTAAGCACACATAAAGGAAAAAAGTCTACTAGCAAACATGCCTCTGGTGGGGAAAATTATATTTCTCACCAAAATGCAATAGCATAAGTGGGTGTTCCACTAGCCTACCAAGACATTAGGAGGTCACAATGCCTCTATTCATACTTGAGAAAAATTAATATCCCACTAAACAAGCATAAAAACACTACTCATGCTAGTGATAAAAATAGGAAGCAATTAATCAAGTGCAAACTACTCATGCTTTCCTACAAATAAAAGTACAAGATAACAGAGGTGACACAACCATAATATCAGTACCAAAGTAGTACTGGACCTAATATATCAACCTCAAAAATTTAGCTACTAAACATAAAAGTAAAAAGCCACAATTTCCTAAACATTAGGAAATTCTAGGAAAAGACTATGCTAGCAAAACTAATTCTAATTAACACACATAATACTAAACTTTTCCTAACATGCTAGTTCTATAAGATAACTTCATACTAACAGAGAGTAACACTCCTACATATGCTAGAAAACATAAATCTCATACTAAAATATTGAATAAACTTATTTACATAAGAATAAATAAAAACAGAAAAACACAAAATCTAGATATGCACACAAAAATTATTCTACAGCTCTAAAAATTACACCAAGATAGGATTAGGTAGACCTAAGCATACAAAAGGTCATACAATTTCATTCACATAAAAAATCATCACCAATTAATCTACAAAAATCCTAGAAGTGCTCTCTGGTAATTTACCAAAATGCATGGAATTTTCTCTAGGAAGCTTATTTGCAAGCAAGGCCAAGTGCTATTGGTAAGAATCACTTAGGGCTATCCAAAACAGTTAAATTTGCATTTTTAGGATTGTTATTTTTAAAGTTATTCAAAAGATGGTTAAAAAGATAGGTTCTACCAAAACATGCACTACTGCAAAAATAAAAGTCAAAAAGTAGATCTACCACTTGGACATGGTTAAGAACATGCTAGGTTACCTCCATGATTTTTTGGCTTGGCCAAATCTAATATTTTCCTATTTTTCCAAGGGCTAAAGATAGGGTTCTGTTTCTGCCTATTTTCCAAATGGATTAAACACAGAGAAAAATAACGGCGCGAGCCAGATCTGTCGGGGCGAGGCCCAACTGCGGCCGAATCGGCCCACTGCTCGCGCGCGCATGCTGCGCTGCGCGGGAGAGCCCGCGTTCAACGGGCACCGTTGATATATTGATCAACGACCCTCGTGCGTCGTCTTCCTCACCTCTCTCTCTCGCGCGCGCGAAACAGGCCGAGACCGGCGACGAGGGTTGGCTTACCTAAGGGCGGCGAGAGGCAGTGGCGCAGGGTCGAGGTGGTCGCAGGAGGTCGAGGCTGAGCAGTGGCACGAGGAGCAGCAGCAGCAGCAACGACCACAAGCAGCTCCGACGCGGTGAGTCTCCGTGGTGGCAACGATGATGGCGGCATCGCTCCTGCAAGCGCACGGCCATGATATGATGTCATGGGGCTTTCTAGGATGCGGGAAGAAATGCTATGCCGAAATGGCGGTGTTTGGTTGGCTGGAACGGTGGTGACCTCGAAGTGGATCCGGCTCGGGCTCGGCGAGTTTTCTCCTCGTCTCGCTCACAAAGAGCGAGCGGGAATGAGTGGTGTGGCTAGGGACGTGGGGTGAGGTGCGAAGGAGTGGGTGGCAAGGTGGGAGTGCACGGGATGCCTTATAGGCGTGGGGCGCTGGTGGTGATCTGCGGCATGGCCACGGGCATGTTCGGCATGGGCTCGGGTGGCTCGTGGCGAGGCGCACGGGGCGGCACAGGGCTCGGGTGTCTGCTTGCTGTTGCTGGGCGGCGAGGTGAGGCGAGCGGCGAGCAGCATGGACACAGTGGCGCACGGGTGGTGGCGCGCACTGTGTGCCCCCTTGTCCCCCTCTCCTCTCGGCCTCCTTTTCCCTCTCTCATTCCTCTCTCTCTGGTCAACCAAAAAGGTATCCAAAGCACACACAGCCAGAGGCCACATAGGGTAGTAGAGTGGACATGATCTCTCCCCCCAATTCAAACAAATTCAAACCAATTCAATCAATCAAACATCTTTCCAAAAACAAGTTTCAGAAAATTCAAAAAAATGACTTAGCAAAATTTTGCTAAGTGCTGAAACAGACATACACATCGAAAAGTTCAGGCATGATTAAAATAGCAATTGAAGTCCAATTTTGGAATTTCAAATTGGACATTGTTAAACATGCCATGAACATCCAGGAACACATTTTTTAATATTTTTTTGAAAGTGTGCAATGCTATGAAAACAAGCTGGAAAAATGGTATCTTTCTGTTTTCTCTGTTTTTAAAATACTCTAGTTTTCTGTGTTATTTTCTTGTCAAAAAAAACAAGCATGCAACTATATATTTCCGAACTTCACAAATCAATATAAGGTTATGGATTTGTATTCCACATACCAGAGAAAAAATCTAAGCCAAGAAAACATAAAAGTGGATACTCTGACTAATTGAAAACATGAGCTAGAAATAGGTGTTTGGCTAGTTTTTCAGAAAAAACTTCAATATAGATATTAAAGAAAAACATCCATAATTCCAAAAGCAAATTTTGTTTTATTGGATGAAAAAAAGCCAAATAATTTTGTCAAGTTGAAAACAAGCATGATCCAATACTTGGAACAAAAATTAGTCAAGATAATCATATTGAAAACATCAGAGAAAACAATACTGAGCTTTTAGGAAAAATGACATTTGATTTAAAAAAACATTGCTTGCATTGCATGGATAGCCATGGTCACATACATATATTGGTCCACACAAACATACTACAAAAGTTTTTGGTGGCCCACATTTTTGTCTCCCATAACTATATTACAACAGTCCAAAAACTGGGGTGTGACAGACACGCTCCGTTTTCATTGTCTTGAACAATCTAGTGTTCACTCTTATTGTTATGTGAGTGTTCAGTTTTTACTAGTACTTTGTTTAGCTCTTAGTTTTACTCAAATTTTGCTCTGAGCTTGTTGGTTTTATTCAGTTATATATGATTAGCTCTCTGGTCTTTAATGATTATTTTCTTTGATAGTTGTTTCAAATAAGTTGATTGCTGTTGGAGAAGAGTAAAATATTTCATGCTTATAGTGGTGTGATAGGAAGCTTGTTTTGATTATGGCTTAGACTTTGGATTGTCAAGTTAGATGTTATTTTAATTATGTGCTTAGTAGTATATGATGTATCATGAGTAGTCTCAAATAACTGAGAGTGCTTAATGTGCGATTGAAATTAAATCATGTGTTGTTTCCTCATATTGAAGCATGGTATTGTGGTATTCTCCTTTGAATGATTTATTTGGACCGACTTGGCGCATGCTCACACCATGTTATGACTATAAACCAGTCACCTTTAGCCTTGATGATCATTTATTTGACTTGTAATATCACTTCATGCTTTGATTAATAATGTTTTCCCGCTATGCATGATTATGGCTGTTATTGCTCTCTTAGTTGGTCTATCCCAGTCTCTTGCTAGCCTTCACCCTGTACTGAGTATGAGCTCTACTCATGCATCCAGCTCCCCAAAACCAAAGTTTTTCCAGTGTGTCCACTATATCTACCTATATCTGGTATTTCACCGCCACTCCAAGTAAATTTCTTGTGGGCTATCTTTAAACCTTCAAAATCATTAAACTTGTTTTGTGTTTGTATTTTAGCTCATGAGGAAGTAGTTTAAAGTTTATCATGGTTTATGTCAAGCAAGGTTCATCTCCCTGATTTCACCCGATGAGTATGAAATTTGTGCTCATCTAAATTTTCCGAGAGCTGGTGCCAAATAATATCTTATAAAAAAGAACTTTCCCATGGATTGATGATTGTTAGTGGGAACCCATGAATACGGCTAGCCATGGTTTGTGCAAGACAAGGTGGGGGAAGTGCCAACCATAAGGAAAAAGTCCTAATGGAAACCGCTCTCAAAAGTCTAAACACTTTGCTTGACATGGGTTATGATAAGTTTTTCATTACCATTCGTTGACATAGACATACAATTCTCTCAAAATTATATTTTCAATACATCTGTTTTATTAAATAAAAAGCTCTAGCACATGAGTAATCCCTGCTTCCCTCTATGAAGGGCCTTTCTTTTACTTTTATGTTGAGTATTCATCTTCTTACTTTATGCACCAGTTAAGAGAGCATATTTGTCATTCTGATTATAATATGCATAGTGCCAAGATTTATTATTGATTGATTCATGATTATGGTATTGCTTGCTCTCAAATTATTTGTATCTAGTCACCATTGGAACTTTGAAGGTGTCCTAGCTTTTATGTTTTGGTACCCCGCGAAGGACAAGATGGATACCACTTTATTATGTTTTTCTTTATGATTGAAACAAACGTATCACTTTGAATGCATTATTACTCATTGTCATTCATTTGTGTTACTTTTCATGTGCAACATAGTTGCTAAGTTTACATTAGTTCAAATAATATTTTTCATGCCTTTGTTAAAGTACTTTGATCTCATCTTACAATGCTTTCACATAACGTTGCTCAAGATTGTGTTGGCTTCATGTCACCTCAGAAATTATTTTTGAGGACGAGCAGGTTTTAAGCTTAAGGATGCTAATATGTTGCAAACATATCTATAATTTTTTATGCTCCATGTTTTTTTCCTATCCAATTCCTTTGTGTTTTCCACATGTTTTCACAAGTTTTCCTTCGTTTTATGGATGTTTTAATACACTAACATATTAATAAGATGCTCCAAGCCAGTTGTTGTTTTCTGCTGTTTTTCTATTTCAGAAAAGTTCTTAAAGAAATTTTCTCGAAAAGGGCTGAAAATCCACGGAGATCATTTTTTTACCCGGAACAAAGTCAGAGTCCAAAGAAGAGAGTGATTATTGATACGTGGTATGAGCGAACAGAATGATTGGGGTTTGGGACCCCAGCCGGGGCTTTAATCATTCCCAGTGATTCGGTGCCCGGAGGGGAGCCAGGTGGCCCCTAGGGGGGTGCCAGGCGTGGCCCCGCCCTAGGCCGCGCCTGGTGGGCCCTTGGGCGCCCCGGTCACCGCCTCTCGTCGCCTCTTCGCCTATAAATTGCCCTTAGCCCTAAAAAGTTTGGGGCCAGAGTTATTTTCCATGAAACATAAAGAGAGGCGTCGTCACCTCGAAAATCCAGTATAGGGCTTTTGCAGCACTGTTCCGGCACACTGACGTAGCCACCAAAGGCCTCTTCATCGCCATGATTGCCTCCACGATGATGTGTGAGTAGTTCATCTCGGGACTATGGGTCCATAGCAGTAGCTAGTTGGTACTTCTATCTGTTATGTCTCCATGTTTAGAGTCTCGTGAGCTGCCTCACATGATTGAGACCATTGTTATATAATTATGCATGTTGTGTTTGCTGGGATTCGATGAACCATGAGATTATGATTATTTTGTTCATGTCAATCTGAGTTGCTTCACTTATATCTTTAAAGAGTTTTAATGTTGTCTTGCAATGCTCTCCGGTGTTTATGAATACCTTGGCCACGTAGTTGTTTTCACCTCCAAGAGAGTGTTTATATGCTAGATAGTGGGTTCGTGCCTCTCTTACATCTGTGTTGGAGTGACAGATGGGAGATGTGATGTTGCCACTAGGGAGAAAACATCGGTGCTCTTGTCTACGAACGAAAACCATTGCTTACATTATGTACTTTACTTAATACAATTGTCGGTTGCACACAAAGCAATCACTTCGTTGCTGCAACTTAATACCAGATATATTTGCTGGATAGCTTTCTTAAGGTGGACTATTAGATATGGATGCATACTAGATAGCGGTTCATATGCCTTGACGTAATGCCTATGATGTTAGAACCTGTGAACTATATCTCGTCATAATAGTATTTTTATACGTTCATGATTTGTCAATTTCCTAGCTATAATTTTTTTTACCCAACATGTTTGTTTTCTTTGGAGAGACACCACTAGTGAAACTATGGCACCTGGTCCTATTTTCTTCATTATTGCGACCTTCTTTCAAGCACTTTCATCATTGTTTCCTTGTTGTACCGTTTTTTACTTTTATCACTTTTTATTACTCTATAGGTTTAATTCTCTAATTTTCAGCAAGATGAGAAGACTGACAACCTTCTCGGAAAGTTGGGAGCAAGAGAGTTTGTGTGTTGTATGCAGGTTCCACGCTTGTTGACGCACCAAACAACAAGCAACCTTCTCCAAGTCTTCGAAGTCCTACTGGTCGATAAACCCTGCTTCCACAATTGGGGGAAATTTCTGCTAGACTACATCATTCCTTCCTCTTGGGGGTAACCCATCGAGCGTGTGATCACATATGAGAGCATCAGTGACCAAGAGACCTAATTGTGTATGCCAAGGAATCCTACACACATGACAAGAGGCGTCTGACTCTGAAGAAAGGACACCACCACCTATCTACGACTATAAAAGGAGGACCCAGGTTCTTCAGGTCTACAAATATGCAAGCCATCAAAGTCTGCATATGCCACATCGATCTATATCACACTTCACCTAGTTTTGACCATATACACTCGTCGAGATACCATCCAACTTGCTAATTACATCCTTGTAAACATCTTTGTGCGTTGTTCTCGGTATAGTACTAATTGAAGGAATGGGTTGGGCTATTACCCGCACAAGGGGTCCGAACCTGGGTAAAAAAATCCGGTTATAGCATCTGGTGACACAAGCGTTCCTTACTACATTAAAAAAGGTACTCCCGCAATATGCTCACGAGGCCTCAAGATTTTATCCTTCAACAGTCGATGTCGGACGTGAGGGCCTTACTTCGCAAGATTGGATCGGTATTGATGAATTCAAGATTATCGAGTGATATGGGATACTTGGGAATCAACGCTGAGCGATTCTACGACCCCGGTCGGGCTCCTACACTAGTTATGCCCGATGGTGGCATGAACTAACCCACGCCTGGGCTAAATGCGGATGCACATATGAAAAGGCATTTATGCCCTTAATAATATTTTGTTGGTTGTTGACAATAAGGTTAAAGAGGGAACTAATTATATTTTCCAAGTAATTCCATAAGTTTTAGTTTCCCAATTTAAGTGTCCTAGATCATTGATCGAAAAAGGGAAAAGACTCACTCCGTATGACAAAATCAAAGACTAGGGATAGGCTTTTTGTTTCCTTGAGTATATGGATCCCTCCCTATGAAGAGCGGACCAAAAGGGTGGTATGGATATGTGCTCAAACTTCTTCTCATTTTCTATCCTTGTTCAGCGTGGTTTTGGAATCGAATTTTCAATCAAAAACCGGCACCGCAGCTGCATCGGACTATCCAGTGATTTATTGTTACACTGTCGGGCATGGCTTGTTCATGAGCATGTGCACCAGACTGGTGTCGGACTTGTCCGGTAACCGTCTGGCAGCTTTATGTTAAGTCACTAGACTATTCAGCAGCTTCGTTTTGCTGCCTGGAAGACGGCTAGGCTATGCCTGTGAGCCGTATAGGTGTTGGAATTGTCCGACACGTGTTTGGCAGCTCTCGAGGTCTTTGTCGGACTATCCAGCGTCTTCTTCTGGCTATCCGTCGACTGACTGAGGGGAATTTTCCACGCTTTTGACTAGCTATTCGAAGAAATGGTTTACCAGACTGTCCGGTGGTTGTTTACCAAACTATCCGGCAACTTATTTCATGTCTCATAATGGCTAGTTCTCTCCACCATATAAAAAGGGATTACCCCTTCCGGGTATGTCATCCACTTACTCCTCATTTCTAGATCTAAGTACTATTTACACTCTCTCAAACTCTTCAACATAAATTCTTCATCCCTAGAGAGATTTGAGTGATTCCTTTGAGTGAGAAGCTAACCCTGGACAAGATCCAAAATTTCCCCTCCTTTTGACCAATCAACTTCGAGATTTTAGCATCGTGCCAAGCTTTCCCTTTTGATCTTGTTACTATTGGAGCTCTTGGGAGCTTCTAGGCGGAAGGTGTTACCCAGAAGCATCCGACTTGTGGATTTGTTGTTTCGTAAAAGTTTGTACAGGTTTGGAGTTTGCCTCAAGACCTAACACTAGTGGGTTGAGCTCTTTCTTTGTGAAAGAGGCTCAAGGAGAAGAAGGTGATCATGTGTGGCGTACGAATGTCCTTCCTGGTATCCCGCACCTCGTCAACATGACGTACTTCTCTCCCAAGGAGAAGGAACACGGGAATACATCTTCATCTTTGCGTGACTCGGTTATTTCTATCTGAGCTCTTTTATGAGTCTATCTTATTGCATCATATTGCTTGTTTTCATCTAGTTGTTAGGCACACCTTATTATCCGCATAGGTTAAAACTTGGGAAAAGAAAAGAAAATATGTAGAAACCTATTCACCCTCTAGGTTACCATATCTATCCTTTTAGCATATGCGTAGTATGGCAATCAATCCCACTGAGTGGGTACCTACATCCTCTATTATGACCCCATTGACTCCTAAGCCGAGCTTGAAAGATCAAGATTTATGGACTAGATGGGGATGCACAGGAGATTATAAAAATTAGCGAAATTAGAGCAACTGAAACTGAAGCAACATGCAATCATGATAAATTTAGTAAAAATATGCAATAAAGTAGATATGCGTGAAAATAAGAGATGCGAAGACACCGGACGTATTCTTAACTACACTTGTTGGCAACAGCTCTACCCCTTCCTTGGATTTTTCATAACGCATGCCTCGAAGTCATCTAGAATTCACTTTCTTCTCCTTGAGCTAAGTTCACACGGCTTTTCCCCAAACATAATGGTAGATCTTCAGGTGATCCCGAGACCTTCACAAAAAAATCGAGGCAGATCCGCAAAATCTAAAGGTTTCAATCGACGCCTAGCTGGTTAGGAGATGAAAATTTCCAAGAGTAATATCAAGATATATAGTCTCAAGGGTGTTCTTGCTCGATGTTTAGTTAAGCCCGGTCAGTGAGTTTTTTAAAGATATCACTCAAGAACAAGAGAGGGCTTTCTCACAAAATTTAAGTGTAGATCTGAGTGTTGAAATTCATCACCTAGCCCGATACGGTCAGGTCCCTTGTATATGCATCCAACAGAAAAAGTCTTTTGGTATGGAAGATTCTCTCCTTGGTTGCACCGGTTTTTATTTGTATTATATTGGGAACTATATGCAATACACATTCGAAATTTGAACCCAACATGTTGAACAGGGAACTCGACGAAGTTTTGTAGTTGAAACTAGATGGATTACACTAGTTTGATATGTCATATAGTTTTTGATGCCTTGCCTCGATGGATATGAAGAAAGTTTCCCTTTGGAGGCATTGGTCTCCTTTATATAGTGGTGGAGAGGTTGTGGGATTATCCCTTCAGAATTTGTTTTATCTTGGCACACACTTCTAACTGTTACCGTGTATCTATCTATCTCCTTCCTTGTACTATAAGTATTTTTCTATAAAACTAGGGTAGCTTTTAATTGGCCTTGAAGCTACCTTACTAGGCAGTAGCCTGCCCATACCCAAAACAAAATAGCGCCTATTGATCGGTTAAAGCCCAATCTAGAGTTTCTACAAGCTCATTCTCCAGAACCGCACGGCAGAATCGTAGCAACGATCCATTTTTTATTTATTCTAACTAACATGTTCTTTCATTTGTCCTTAGAAACTTAGCATGGAGCAACTCTAGCAACATCTGGGATTTTTACATAAGTGTTGTCCCTACCACGATTTACATCGATTCGTGTTCGACGTTTTCTCCCTACCGTGAGATGCAACACTGTCCGACGGACTAATTTCAGCGTGGTGCAAATATTGGACAGGAAATGTTGGACATGTAGCAGCGTTGGGGACTTTATGGGTCATTTTTAGCAATTGCAGTATTTTTTCTTTTACGAAATGGTCTTACAAATTATTATACAGTTCATTTTTCTGGCCCTCCTTTCATTTTTGTTGTAGCTCCCACACTGCTCCAGGACCATACGGAATGCACATTGCGAGGGTATAGTAGTTAGACTACCCATTGGTCGTCATGACGTCACGTGGTAAAATACATAGGTCATGCTTGTGGCACAGACCCGGTAATTTTTCCGTACAAGTATCCGCGACATATAGCTTCATCCCATCGGTTGCAGTTATCGCATGATGCAAGTTCTGGATGTACCCGTCTGAAGGCGGTCGTTTTGTATATATATAGCCAGGGTACCCGGTGGCTCTCTAGACATTTACAAGATGCATAGACAACTTGTAGTTATTTTATTCACTGGTTGTTCTGCTCATGGCAACTTTGTTGTAAACACTGAATTGGGGTTTAACGCTGGAATAGAAGGTTGTGTGCATAGATTGATAGAGAGAGCGAGCTATGCTCCCCATTTCGCGGGGAAAAATGATGCTAAGTGTGGTTCCTTCATGAACTAGAACCAAGCTCTAGTTTTCTTCCTTGTTGGGCTTCTACACACGTGATTACATAATTCTCCGTCTTGGTGTAGAAAGTTGGTTTAGGCCATCTCTCTATAAAAATACGTGAGTTAAGAGTGCTTTTGTCTCGGCCGCATTGCGTGTTAATATAGGGGCATAAGCTCGGATCCGATAGATCCATATTGTACAAGGAAAGTTACAACTTGACATACAAGTTTGGTTTATAATGACCAAACGTGTTTACAATGGTTGGTACTACAATCTTCTAGAATCTATTGTTTTACATCCTCCCTCAACTTTAGCTAAGTTGAGATTGCATCTAAAAGCTTCTAACTGTCGAACAGACAAAGGTTTAGTAAAACCATCGGCAACTTGATCTCATGTTGGTACAAATCTGATGTTTAATATTTATTAGCAACTCTCTCTCGAACAAACCGATAATCCACCTAAATATGCTTTGTCCTAGCATGAAACACCGGATTAGCTGATAAATATGTAGCACCAAGATTATCACACCAGAGTGTTGCTGCCTTAGGTTGATCTATACCAACTTTAGTCAACAATGTCAGCACCCAGATTATTTTTGGTGTAGCATTTGCTAAGGATTTGTACTCCGGTTCTGTACTTGACCTGGACACAGTAGGTTGTTTGCGTGTACTCCGTGCTATGAGATTGCATCTAATAAAAACATCATACCCACCAGTAGATCACCTATCATCCGGACAACAAGCCCAATCCGCATTAGAGAATGCACTAACCATTTTGGAGTCAGATTTCACAAGTCTGAGAAAGATTGTATTTCAAATATCGAAGAATCCTCTTAACTGATGTTCAATGCTAAGATGTAGGGTCATGTAAGAATTGACACACTTTATTAAATGAGAAATATATATCCGGCCGAGTTAGTGTCACATATTGGAGAGCACCAACTATATTTCTATAACGAGTAGCATCATCATCACTGAGAGGATCTCGTTCATAAAAAGTCAAATTTTCAGATGAAGAAAGCGGAGTGGTAACAGGCATACATTCCCTCATGCCAACAACCTGGAAGACATCCGAAATATACTTCTGTTGAGACAAAGAAATACTATTAGGAGCTATACCAAGAAAGTAATGAAGAGAGCCAAGATCCCCGAGTGCAAAAATCGTACGCAAATCTGCTAATACTGCATCAACAACTTTCATGGAAGAATTAGTGACAATGATCTCATCCACATAGATACACAGAAAAATTGTGACTCCATGTTTGTGATCGAAAAATAACGAAGTATCAGCTTGAGAAGCAGCAAACCCAAGAGCATGTAATTTAGAATACAACCTAGAGTACCATGCATGTGGAGCATGTTTGAGCCCATATAATTCCTTGTCAAGTTTGCAAACATAGCCATGAGTAACTAAATGTTCATACCCAGGAGGTTGTCGCATATACACCCGTTCTTCCAGAACGCCATGATGGAACGCATTCTTCACATCTAATTGACGCATGTCCCAATTGCCAGACGCAATTATGGAGGTCAAGACCATATCTTTGCTTGAACCCTTTTGTCACTAGCCGAGTTTTGTATCTATCAACTTTTCCATCAGATTTCATTTTGATGTTATAGACCCACTTGCAATCAATAATATTACTTTCGGTTTGGCGAGGAACCAAATGCCAAGTTCGATTATGCAGTAGTGCCTAGAATTGTTCATCCATAGCTGCCTTCCACTTGTCATGACCAACTGCCTCCTCAAGACATTCAGGTTCACCAGTAGAGCAAAAATTACTCCATCAAACAAAGCCCTCAGGAACACCAGCTCGCTTAAAAATACCACTTTAAGAATGCGTGTGTGCATGCTTAGCAGGTGCAGGATTATCCACAGGAGGCGGTGGCGCAGAAGATCCCACATGCGCGTTAGGATGAATCTCAATATAAGAATCATTGTCAGAAAATTTTTGGATGTGGAAACAAGACTCTTTGCATGCAAGATATGGTTAAGATGGATGGGACGATCAGGAGTATGAAAAATACTATGACCAATATATTGTATTGCCATAACTTTTCCACTTGTTGTGTGGATTTGTTCACTGCCATTGTAGCGATCACGGATGGCTAGTTTTTCAAGCTCACCGGTGACATGATCAGTCTCGCTGGTGTCAATGTACCACCGAGGATCAACCCCGTGTGAAGTAGTTGCTGCGTTTACTTGCGCTTGGGGAGTAGCAAAGGATCTATTGTACCTTTTGAAATACTTGTAGGCAGGGTGGCCTGGTTTGGTGCAAATCTGACACGGAGGTTCAGTATAACGAGTGCGACCTTGCTGCTGAAAGTTGTTATTGTTGCCGCGGCCTCTGCCCCCATTGCCAAAGGAGCCGGAGTTATTGTAGTTGGACTCTCCGTTGTTGCGCCCATCATAGCCACGGACATCATTGTCGCGCGAATTAACGCCGCCCCGGTTTCCTCCATTGCCGCGACCACCACCGTAGCCGCCTCGGGAGGCAAGATTGACGAAAAAACCACCTCCACCAGCATTGACACTCTGTGCATGTAGACGCCCGTCGGCCACCAACAACATGGCGTACACTTCGCTAAGTGTGATATCTTGGTCGGTGCGTGCAGAGACAGCCTCAACAAGCGGATTGAACTCCGCGTCAAAACCATTGAGGATGGCGTTGATGATGTCGTCGTCGTCCATCTTCTTTTCGGCGGTTGCTAGGTTGTTTGCCAAGGATTTGACCTTGTTGAAGTAGACGACCGACGATAGCTCTCTCTTCTTCAGATCATTGAGAGATCTCCCCATGTACATGACTCATACGCGAGATTGCCACGACTGCATGGTCTGGATCGCCGTCCACACCTCGTGCGCCGTGTTGAGATCGGTGAACTGCACCAAGATTTCACGAGAGAGGGATCCAACAAGATACGAGAGCACCTGCTAGTCCTTCTCAATCCATGCATTGAAGTCCGGATTCTCCACCTCCGTGATCACCTTTGCTGCTGACCTCGCTCTCGACAAGCAGCTTTTCCGACGGCACCTTCTTTGATCCGTCAATGTACTCGAGAGGCCGAGCACCTCGGATCGCAAGGAGAACGACAACCTTCCATACCAGGAATTTTTCGCTGGTGAGCTTCTCATGCACCATGGCACCGAGAGGATTCCCGGTGGCCAATTCCGATGAAGATCCCCACGACGACATGGTGAGATTGATCTAGGTTTAGATGTGCTGGGAAGAAAGAGTCTCTGATACCATATAAAAATACGTGAGTTAAGCGTGCCTTTGTCTCGGCCGCATTGCGTGTTAATATAGGGGCATAAGCCCAGATCCAATAGGTCCGTATTGTACCAGGAAAGTTACAACTTGACATACAAATTTGGTTTATAATTACCAAACGGATTTACAATGGTTGGTACTACAACCTTCTAGAATCTACTCGCTCCGTTCTAACATAGACGACTTCCATTAGTCTAAACATGCACGTATGTAGACATGTTTTAGTGTCTATATATATGCATGTTTGGACAAATGAGAGTTGTCTATATTGGAACGGAGGGAGCATTGTTTTACACTCTCTACAATGCAGACGGTCGTGTGTACTTCAACGGTTGGCTGGTTGACCTGCCCCTGAACGGCTGAACTATGGCATCGTGCACAAACATGTACTCCTTCCGTTCCACAATGTACGCCTTTCTAGCGAGCTAAAATTAGTTTGGTAGAAAGGCTTACATTATGGAACGGATGGAGTACAAACTTGTGCTGAACTTCCTTCATAAAATGCATTTTTTTAAAATAAACACACTATATTAAGCAAGCAAGCCGCCTCATTAAAAACCTTCTGCATGTTACTTTCGCTTGGTTTCAATTTTGCACAAAAAAAAATTGGTTTACAAAACTGCGTCATGCCCTTTCCACAACAATTCATTCAAAATTTCAAGTTACTCCTTCAGTTCCAAGAAAGAAGTCGCGTAATTTGTTTTTTCAAACTCAAACAATAAAGTTTTACTATTTCTATAAACTTGGTCAAACTGTATATTGTTTGACCTTGGAAAAAATTACAATAAACAGTTGGATAACAATTCTTTTTTATTTCCTTAAAAACCACTTCTTTATGATAAAGACACATGCTACAAAAGTGGCATAAATCAAACTAAGCAGCAAATACTCTTAAATTGTTCAGTGCATTCATGTTAGTAAGATCCTGAATTAACATGGAACCAAATTAAACTACGATCGTGTGTTACAGAAATGGGCTATTGAAAATATGAAAAGAGGCTCGCAGGTCAAAAACACTATGCGTGTGATGAATAATATGTACAGGATACCTATAATCACTTGCACACTATACATCCCTATATAACCGGTCATTGGGCATTCCTCAACTCAGTCCATGCTCAGTTTCAAAAGTAAGAACCTGCACTATGTGCTGTTTGAATGGGTAGATAATTCATGTGTTGTAGAAGAGCAGCTACATAATAGAGCTGGCAGTCTGCTTGTTTGCTTTGCTTTTCTTTCCAGGTGTTTGAGCTCCCAATTGAATTGTGTCCATCTAGGGCTTTACCTACTAGCTGGGATAAATTGTCAGCCGAGATGTGTTTGTCATCTTGAACCGTAAGCAGGCTATATTACACGTATCAATCGATGATTTTCTCGCCGGTTGAAAATACATTCCATATGACAGTCCCAATGAGATAAAGGGTTACAGACAATTTAAAGACGTCATCCCAAGAGCCTGCATTTTTTAAGGATTAGACATTTATATAATGTAAATTAGCAGTGTGATATGTTTTTATGTAATAGCATAGGGTTAGGCCATACCGTGCTGCAAGATGTATCCTGTTGCTGCTGTGCCAAATACACCAGCGAAAACCCCAGCTGTGTTGGAGAGACCAAGCAGTACACCCTGCAAGACAGGAGAAGTTCATCACTGTTTAGTAGCATGTCTGACTTCACAGGACACTTAAGCTTATTTGTTCACTGAAGGGTTATATTAGAGAGAGATAATTACAGCGTATCTTGGACCAATATCTTGATGATTCGAGTACAGACCAGACTGCGAAAATGCATCGGTTCCCTGGCATTAAAGAAAATATTCAGATATAAAATAATGTTGCTGTATAAAGAAAACAATAGCAGTTAACAAGAAGCTAAAGGGACCCTCACCTGGCTACAAGCCATGCATAAGACTGCCAGTGCTGGTGAATCGATATGGCTCAGTTGACTGAGGAAAAAGGCTGGCCCTAAGAATCCAATTGATTGCATGATCTGCAGAAACAAAATGCATCGCTCAACTGGATGGATTATTGCTATCAAACAAGGCTAGATAGTCAGTTCTCACTTCTCAGCATCATTCTGATTTACCTTTGCCGAGGAATAGTAATGCTAGTATCTTTCTTCAGTACTACTCCCTCCGTATCAAAATATAAGATGTTTTAGCATTTTCTAGACAAAACGTATCTAGACATATTTTAGTGTGTAGATTCATATGCATCTTACACTAAATCATGTCTAGGTACATTTTGTCTAGAAAATGCTAAAACATCTTACATTTTGATAAGGAGGGAGTATTAGTCTAAAAGTTGGATGCGAGCACTACATTACCGAGTATAAACTTAGCATATCAAAGAGACTAATTCACCTTGCGAACTGTTGTCACTGATGTTCCTCTACTAACAAGTGTGTCTGCAATCCAGCCACCAACATTTGCAGAAATCGCCATCGTTAGCCAGGGAAGGACACAGAAAAGGCTGGACTCCGTGAGGTTGAATTTCAGAACCTATTTCACAATACGTTTGTCTTAATAATAAATAATGGGATTTTGTGGTTCATGATGCTCAATCGGAAAACCTGATGTCGATGGTACCTGGTTGTAGTATGTAGGCATCCATGTGAGCAAGATGAAAGTTCCCCAGTTATGACAAAAATGACAAGCTATAAGAGCCCAAACAGGCGGCTTTGATAATATTAATCCCCATGGAATTGTCGTAACAGGGTCTCCTGATGTGGTTTGACTAATGATAAGCTTCTTTTCTTTGGCACTAATGCCTGGATCCTCAAGTGGAGTACTATAAGCCTTAAAAAAACAGGCCAAAAATTCAGACATGATCACAACAAAATCAGAGAAGTCGCACAATAATTCTCAAGGGACACCAAAGTACCTTGGACGCCCATGTTGCGAACCAAACAGTCCCGAGAGAGCCGAAGGAATAGAAGACTGATGGCCACCCAAACTTATGTATCAGGAATGGGGAAAATGCAAGTCCTGTCACCGACCCAAGATACATTCCACTATAGACGAGAGCCAGTGACCTGCTCCTCTCTGATACAGGAACCCATTTTGAAAGGATATTATTCATTGCAGGCATGGCAACCCCCTGGTGCAAGAATTATATGTTTGTCATATTAATACCGGTGCATAAAGAACATCTACTCCCTCCGTCTCATATTAATTGTCTCAAAGTTGGAAAAAAGTGGATGTATCTAATTTGTCCAACTTTGAGACAATTAATATGAGAGGAGGGAGTACTACAAATTTTTTTTTGCCTTCCTTCTCCTACCAAATCTTCTGGCACTTGTCTCCCAGTTGGCCTGCTTCTATCTTTGAACTAGTATTTGAACATGTTCGGCTACCTCTTATTTTACAGCACAAACTTAATTTCTTTAGAATATAAGGATATTCACTCAAGCAGTCCCAATGCTACACAGACAGTAAAATGGCCCAAGGTGAACGTAGAACGCACAGAATTTTCAACAAGAAGATGAAGACTTGGTGAAGCAAATCCACACTGCTAGAGTGGCATGACTTTGCTGTACAGCAGGATATGCGAGGCTTACCTCACCAATTCCCATGAAAGCACGCACAACAAGGAGAAATGGCAAGCCTAGCTTTGCGGCGACAGGCGTAAGAGCTGTAGCGACGGACCACCAAATGACGCCGAAGCCAAGAACAGTCTTCCCCCCAACTTTGTCTGCCCATATCCCTCCCGCTATCTGCAATTTGCCGAAATGTTTCCTGAATCCTAGATACAAATTTTTGTGCATGTATCAACTAGTGAATGGACCTGAGTTAGGAGGTATCCCCAGAAGAAGGATGACTGGATGAGGCCGACGGTTTGTGGGTTCCAGCCGTACTCCGCGGACATGGGCATGATGGCAATGCTCATGTTTACCTGCAGATAAGGGCAATCATGTCAGCATCTATGGATATATCTGTGGTAAGGAGGAGGAGGAGGGGTGCGCGCACACGTACGCGGTCCATGTTGCAGAGTAGAAAGGCGGAGAAGCAGAGGAAGACGATGGCCCAGCGCTTGGGGAACTGCCCCTGGTCCTCCTCTTCCTCCCCTGCCGCCGTGTCCTCCAGCAGCAGCAGCTTCTTTACCGACTCCAGGAGCGCTGCGCCATCCCCGTCGTCCTCCTGTCCGGCATCCGCGTGCGGCCGCTCATCCCCGTCCCGGCGAGACGACGGGGTGTCCGGCTGGACGTCGGTCCCGCCGCCGAGCGCCCGCCTGCGGAGTCTGACGCGAACTCCGTTCCCGAGGAGCCCTGGCCCGATTCTCTGGGACGGCGAGCCGCGTTCGACGAAGCGGCGGCGCGACGGCGGGCCGCCGTACCGGCACTGGCTGGAGAGGGAGAGCGGGAGCAGGTGGAGCATGGCACCTGTCCTCGCCTTAGTATGTACCGTGGCGTTGGGCGCGCCGGCCGTGGGTTCCTGCCCTGGTTGCTTGCGTGCTCGATCGACTCTGCAGTGGAAGCTAGCTAGATTTTTCTCCCGCCTCCCTGGGCTGAGCGGAGAGGAGCTGAGGTGAGCTCGACCGAGGGATTGACTCGACGATGGAAAGAAGCGTCGAAGTGGCCATCGTGTGCGCCTGGGAGAGACGAATGGCTCTCCTTGGACGACCACCCCGACGGGACGATTGTGTCTGGTTGCAGGCTATCTGCCTAGCGCAGCCCGGCATCTGGACGCACAGGTGGCGTGCATGACTGTACCGTTCCGTCTGCATTGCACTTCGTGTTCGGAGTATTCGCGACTTCCCATGATTACTTTTGCCGATGTTTAGCCTAGACATGTTTTAAGTTAAGATACACCCCAATCTATGCACTAAAACATGTCCACATATTATCGATTAGAAAACGGAAAAAACATGTGTATATTTTGATACGGAGGGAGTATGAACCATTTTTTACTTCGTCACACTAGATGCGAGGTGTGCTGTATATTCTTACTGTAGTTACCTTTTTTTTTTACTCCGTCACGTTGAATCGCGGCATGCTGTCACGAAATGCCTCTCGGCTAGTCCTTCCAATAGCGGTGAATTGCAGTTCTGGCAACCCTGTTTCGATCCCCATTTGCACGAACGCAACCGGGAGCGCAGGAAACCGTGGCAACCAACGCCACATCGAATCCTGACCGGTGGGTTCTCCCTGTCAACGACACAAAGACGGTCAAAACGATTTATTGCGGGCGACGAACGACTAGTCTCTTCGTTTTAGTTACGTCGCGGTTCTATGATGGTGGTGACTTGTCGTGCCTCACCTTGCCCCGTGCGCGTCTTTGGAGTAAATGGCCTCAGGAACCAGCGCCACCGTTCCCCGAGAAGCTGGAGAGGTTGCATGCGCTCATTCGGGCATGGCGGCGCACCTTGATGCCGCAGCAGCTGGCGGACTCCAACTACGGCGTGGATATCGCCCTCTGGACATCTATCTTCTCGCAGGAACGCTAGAAAGCGCTGAACAATCAGCCCTTCGTCTACTTGTTGGCGAACAAGAACGGCGAGGAGCGGTGTCGCTGGTGGGGAACCCGCTCCATTAATGATGTGCTCCTAGAGTACGGGTTCGTCCCGCCTCGGACGCAGACGATGGTGCTGTGGCTCAGCCCTTCGCAATTCTCGACGTCGCGCTCGTCGTCGTCGCCCGGCTTCTCCACCGGCTCCAGCTCGCTAAAGAGGGAGGGCGGCTCGGCACCAACACCGTCGCCCCTCCATTTAAAGAGGAAGGTTGCGTTGTCGCATCGCCTTGTCATCCGCGAGGCGTCGTCCTCACAACGGCAAGCGCCCTCTACGGCGAGGGTGAAGGACGAGCCCACTCTGCCTCTGCTGCGCCAGCTGACCGTCGAGGAGGCCGACGAGCAGTTCAAACTGGAAATGGCGACGGTGTCGGGGATAGGGTGTCATCCGGCATCTGTAAGGCCGGACTACGAGGCTGGCCCAAAGCAATATGACAGGAGGCTATAAGGGATAGCCTCGTGGTACGAAGCGCGGGACGACGTCCAGACGGCGGCCCACAAGCCTATCAAAGTTAGGTTGAGACTCGGATGACGTAGATGTTAGGTTTAGTTGTTTGGACGGTCAATCTTCATGTAAGACTCGATACGGATCTCCTGTATAAAGTCGGATGAGATAAACACTAAGATAGACTCGATCTAGTCTAGGTACTTGTAACCTGTGCTCGGTTACCACAGCCATAGTTGATTTGCAGTAAGTTGGGAGCCATCCGGCTAACCTGAACCTGGGTAAAAGCTCAATGTCTTTGCCCTTAGCACTCCCCCACATCCGTCCCCGCGCTCTCTACCTCCGGGATATGGCATCCCCTTCCATGGAACTCTACAGTTGGCGCCCATCGTGGGGCCAACGGAGTCTGGGGTGACCTTCCGGACATGACTCCTGGGCAGCATCAGCGACACGATCGCCATCGCCGTAGGCATCGCCGTCCCGAGACCATATGGCAGCTACACCATCAACGGTAACACCAACGCGCAACCACCTTGTTTGCTCGTACGTCGTCCCCGTTGGGTCCTTCAACATCTTTGTTGGGATAACGGCGGAGGCAATGGGATCCATTGAGGGAGAAAGTTTTTCTGCCTACTCACCACCCCATCAACAAATATAATAAAAACGTATATCGCCCAAACATATCTACAGCTAAGTCTTCCCCAGAAATTCCAGCAATTGTTGGCATGGTACAAGCAGAGCCCTCTAAAGAATGCCATGAACCTGAGACCATACTTGCCGCCATTGACGGCAATGAGGACTCGGAAGCCGGAATTGATTCCGATGATGATGGTACAAGCTTTGTCGATAAAGTGCGGAAAGAAAATGGATGCTCAAACATTGTCTATATGGCGGCGCACGCCAAGCCAATAGAGGAAGAAACCCCAAGGGAGGACGAGCAAACACCCTCCAAGGAAGAACAAGCCCTCGAAAAGGCGAAAACCGCGCTCCCGGGCGTCAAAAGTGAAGATCCAGCTTCACTAGAAGTGCAGTTCAAGAAGGCAAAATCAAAGTCACCGCATCCACCAGCCCAAAAGGCGGAACCACCAAAAAGGCGTCTTCCCATCCACCTCAAGAAGCTAGATCCGCAAGACCGGGTGATCGAAGAAGGTGGCCATAGCGGTATGAAAAAGGACGATGGGAAGAAAAAAAACACCGGCCTTAGAAAACCTAGCAGAGCTAGATGAGTATGAGCTACTCAGGACACCGGTGGATCCATGTGAACCACCCGAATTCTTGGAAGCCATATGCCAATTGCTGCTGAAACAGACTCACTATCTGAAAAATAAGCGCAAAGAATTGAAGGGCGCGCAAGCCGCCATTGAGTAGGCGCAAGCTTCCGTAGAAGAATACGAGAGACGAGTCATGCGCTCTGCTCTCAAGGCAAAACCAGGCAAGAAAAAGCCGGATGAAGAAAACCCTACCTGCCATCGTATATTAGCTACCGATTGGACGAAACAAGCAACTCGCAAAAACAAAAAGGGAAACACGTATATAGAACCCCAACGGTGAACGCGGCAGTGGCGTATGAAATCTTGAATAATGACCGCTACTCGCCGGAAGAAAAGCTGAACGACAATATTTTGCTGCATCAAGCAATGGTCCAGCAGCAGAACGACGAAACACGTCCCGGAAAGCTCTTCGACAACTCCCAGTTGTGCAAAACCCAGACAACAACCATCGCTCCGAGCGCCACCAAAGCCCTAAAGGACGTGGGAAAAGGGCAAAGGGGCGATTAAGTGTCAAAGACGGGATCAAGCCACGAAAAACATGAGGGAGGTAGCAAGAAAAAGTACCCAACCCCTCATAAGGAGGAAATCCCCACCCCCCAAGATAGGAATCGATACAGGGAAGCACCTTACCAAACCCGCGCTGCTGAAAATAGGGATGATATGCCGCCTCCGGCAAACCCTAATGGTGGATGTGGAAGATCGGCCAATAACCATCGACGCAAGCGCTCATGATCTCCGCAGAGCGACAACGGGGGAAAGCAACAAAAAAGAACCCCCTTAGAATATAGAGCGCTCACATTGGAAGGACAAATGGCGAACCCCGGCGCGAGCCATCCAAGAACAGTTGAAAGCGCATGGTGCCCCCATATGTGGTTTTGGTAATTAATGACTATCATTATGGACTAATGTTTGAATTGAGTTATCCTTATAGATCTTGTCCATACGAAAGATTGGAGTTCATGTGTTGGACTCTAGAAGCTTTTACCATGACCATTGTTATATTCAAGGGTTTATATGAAGAATGGTCATATATAGAGTTGTGCATATTGCAAGTATGTCTTGAAGAAAGGGATTAGGTGGACTTTCATGATTACATTCAAGACATCATCACATGAATAAATAAGAAAAGATACAATGTTGGTCAAGCTTGTGATCAACACTCAAAGCTACAAGATGTACAAAGTGGGATTTTGTATCTCGGGGTACGGTAAGCAATTGTCCATATAGCTTTGTGAACTAACCCATGGTATGTGTGTGCGGCATCTCTATGTGTGGTTAGGTATATTTCCATGGGCATGCACTAAAAAAAATATTTCATATATCCCATGGTCTATGTCGTCAAGCGGTGTTCGTCATCAAGCTTGACGTGGAAACTCAAGTGAAGCATCTAGAAGAAATCCTATGCTTGATGCTTTCCACCCATTTGGAGATTGTGGCATTTTGAAAATGGACTAAAAGGATCTCTCTGATAATGGTGTATGGGGGGCTAGTCTCTCCCAGAATAGTGTATGGGGGAGAAACTTGCAAATCTTCATCAAGCGGAGCATGTGCTAGCAAGCACGATCAAGAAAGAGGAATCAACTTGAGAGAATCAAGATCGTCATCATCTATCTCAAGTGGAATGCTCAATGAAAAGGTATGATATTAATAATTTTTATATTTTACCGGTATCATGCCTTTGGGAGACCGGGTTATAGGGTCGATAGTCGTACTATCAAGAGGGGCTCTCAAGTGAGTAACTTGATTGAATCGTTGTGGAGAGCTCAAACCTTTGCATCCTTGCATATCATCTTTCTTGATTCCTATTTGCCTTTTATATCCTTGGTTTTTGGTGCTTGTCGTGATTTTCATGACAAGCCAAGATTTATCGAAAACGGATTTCGTCAGAAAAACTTGTTGCGTTTTCGGTGGTGAAAATATCCGGTTCGTATTTGAGAATGTTACCACACCTTCCATGTGTGGTAACTTCTCCATTCCCTTTTCTTTGGATATTCCTTGTTTTTATATTTACAACCCAATTGGATTCACCTCATTCGGAGTTCATTCAGAAAAGTTATGTGTGTTTTCGGTGTTGAAAGTTTTACCGGTTGTTCTTTATAGAGAGATCAAAACTTTCCTCATTTGGTTTTATCTTCCATTGCTGAAAAATGATGTGTCTCTGCATATTCTTGTAGATCTCGTCGTTGCGATTTCAATGATCCTAAGAACATCAAAAAACGAAGTCTGTATGCAAAAGTTATCGCATTTTTCGTATTGGTGTTCAATCCATTCCGAGCTGGTCGGATTCATTCTGGATAATGTGGGAAATGTGTTTGCCAAGTATGTTGGTACTCAAAGTGGTGTAAAGAAAAGAACCATTTGGGTTGCCAAACCTATTGTGACTAACCTCTTAGGACCCAACTTGGTTGGGGACCAACAAACTCAAACTTGATCAATAGGTGTTATTGGAGGGCATTGGAGACTTGGCTATCTCATGAAGAATTAAGGGATCTTCATCAATTATATTTCCTCAAGCCAAGTCATTTGGATTATATATATCTCAATGTTCCTCCGTGTGGTAACTTGTATCTAAATCATATATTCATTGAAATTTGCTTGCTCCCTTACATGTGTTTGGCTGTGTACCTTACTATTATTTGTATGGGTTGTGCTTACCACTTACCTATCTTGAGTAATCTAGTCGTGTTTGTTGGTTTGCACTCCATGTACTTGTGTGCTTTGTGTTAGAGCCTCCATTGCAACTCTTGTATTTTAGTTGGCTCTTTGGGATATTAATGGAATATCCCATTTTGGGGGAGTAATATGCTCTTGCCACTTTACTATCCTAAAATGTGTGTACATGAGGAATACCACTTAGTGTTGATATATCAATATTATCTAGTCTCTACTAGGGGTGGATATCGAGCTAGTTCGACTCAACTCGACTCGGCTCGTAAATACTCGTTAGTTAACGAGTTTGCTCGACTCGACTCATTAACTTAACGAGCAAAAACATCTAGCTTGGCTCGGCTCGATAAGCTTGTTAAGCTCATTAAGAAACAGAAAAACATAATCAATTCATTATAAAGCAACATTATAAGAAGATTGATTCATTGTTCATGCCTCTCACCATAGATCTTGAAGACTTTAATCTCAATGCTCATGTATTTTTGTCCTAAAGGTCTTTGATTTTACTTCATGTTGACTAATCTTTGTGTTAGCATATCAATGTAGGGATATTAACGAGCTCATCGAGTATTTGCAACTCAACTCGTTAAACTCGTTTTTTTAGAGAGCTGAAAAATCCAACTCGGCTCAGCTCATTAGTATTCGAGTTCGAGTTGATTCAAGCCAAGTTTTCAAGTACTCGCTAAGCTCACGAGTTTTGAGTTTTATTTCCACCCCTAGTCTCTACGTGGTATGTCCTTCTCATGAGAAATTCAAATTCTAATGTCCATTAACTTTCCCTAGTTGGATTTTTCTTTTACTCTTGTTGAAAAATGGATTATCACATTATGGGGGAGCAATAAGCTATGTGCATATTAAAAGCCTATAAAATGTGAACATGTGAGGTATTGCCTCCTAGAGTTGATATTGTCAATAATCTTGTTCCTATGTGGCATGTTGTTCAAACAAGTTCCATATTTTCTTAAAATATCTTTTGTCTCTCTTCTTTGGTATCTTGTTTGTGAGAGAGTTTCTTGGTTCTTTGCATATTCGGTTCTTATTTGAAGCCTTCAAGAATCTCTTTTTAAGCATGTTTTTTAACTCCTATATTTTTCCACATGCTTATGTTTTGCGAATAAATAATCTACCACTGAGAAATATCTCCATACATTCCTTATCTTTGACAAGTGATAATCATTTGTGGTAAATTTATTGATCACATATTTGTACTTCCCCTCACCATCCCCCACCCCATTGTGTAAATCCTCGCCAGAAAGCTCATGGCTTTCTTTTTCATCTCATATATAAAATTTACACCGTAGGGTTTTTGCCCTACGGTAACATGTTCAAAAAAAATATTGATCATATTTACATTGGCCTTTGCTTGAAAATTTGCCTTGTTTCTTGCCAAGGATTTGTTTTGGTTTAAATTCCTTTGTGTCTTCCTTCTACCTTTTGTATCCTTTTGCTCTACTCAAAATTTGTTTTATGCTTTCTTGAGTTAGAAAAAGCAATGATCCCATTCTTGTGCACTTACATTCAAAGTCATACTTCTTTGTGTTGCACTATTCTTTGGGAAGCTATCCTACTTTGAGTAGAACAACATTATTTAAATTGGTATTGCATCTTCTCGCTTTACTTGAGCATGACTAGTGTTTGAATAATATATATGGAGAGTAATGATTCCATTGTGTGCATTGTGTATTAAAATGAAATATCATAATTAATGCACTATTCTTGGAAGATCCATCCTATATGTTTTTGAACATTTGTTGTCTTCAATTGGTTCTTTATCTCCATGACGTGTCTCTTTGGAAGACGAACATTTTTCGTCTTGGTACTTTGTGTGCCATCATGAAAAGTGTAGAGGGTTTGATTATTCTTTTATCCTACTTGTTTGGTATCTTCTCTATTTTTTTCCTCAATCATGTGTTGATTTGGGTTTTGTTATAATTTGGACAGTTCTCTTGTTTTTTACTCTTATCAGTGCCTTCTTGGTTTAATTGGTGGTTTTTCCAATTTATATCTTGTTCGGTTCTTGAAAGTTTTGTGCATGTATATTCACTTAATGTATATCTTATGGCATTCTTACTTTATTTGATCCAATATATAGGATAAACTCCATCAGATCCTAAATGGCTAAGATGTGCATGAAATTCAAATTCATATTAATATGAACATACTCATGTGGAGTTTGTCCTATGTATTGTAGTTTCTCGACCTACTTTGGACCCAATGAGTTTGGGTACCATGTTGTACTTGAATTTTGTTTTTAGTTACAATGGAGATGCATTGGTTTCTTGCCTCGTTCATAAGGAAGGTATTATCACCATGGGATTATAGGAGTCAAGCTATGATGATTAACAAACTCGCATCCTCTTCATCACAATTGTCTTCTCGGTAACAAGTATCTATCTCATGCATGAATTTTTAGCTTTCAAACTTGTGTAGGTTGTATCTTGGCATGAATTCCTTTTTGTTGCATTTCATTTGGTTCTTGCAATTATCTTATAAAAAGCATCTTTATTGCAAATATGAGTAATCCAGGATGATTACATATCAAAGGGAATATTTATAATCATTTTTATGATTCTCCATTCCCAAGAATGTTAATCTAGCAAATTATTCTCAAAGTCTCTCATGTGCAATATTATTGATGGTTTCTCAAAACCATTTGCCTTTTTTGAGATACATGTTGCCTTTCTCTTTTCCCTTGTGGATATTTCAGATGCTTTGATGATTTTATTGATTGTTCATATCTATCTCTTTAAAATAAAATTTAGCTTTGTGCTATGTTTTAAAGCAAAAACCTTATTGGTATTTTTATGACTTTCTTTTGGATATCATGTTCTTCACCATTGTACCTATTTTTGTGTGTTAATAGTTCTTTGTGGACTTATATATTTGTGATTGGTGTCCACTTAGAAACTTATATAAATGAGAATAGTTACATCCTTTATTGATATCCCAATTCTTTAGTGACCACCTTTTATTGTCTTTTATTCTTTGGTGGTTCCTAAAAGGCACAAGCTTTGATTTTGATTTCATACTCTCATTGCATCTTAGTAAGCTTGCGGACCTATTTGTTTTATCCTCTTTGGTTTGTGTGTATGGGAAAGACATGATATGCACTATCTGCCTCATATATTGAAAGTCTATGATGATTCTTTTCTCATCCTATTAGTCTCCTAAAAATTCTTTTCCTTGTCACATTCACCTCTTTTGGTTGAGTAAGTCTTTATTTATCGCTCCTTGATCTTACGTGCTCAACATTTGTTTGTTTCAACTTGCTTTACTTAATTTCCCATCTATTCTTTTGCCCTTGTTTGTGTTCAAAATTATGTAGAAGGGAGTGATGATTCCATGTTGTGCACACTATATAGAAATGAAAATCCTACATTGTGCATGTACCTTGGGGAGCCCCCCTTGATTTTCTAGAAAACTTGGCTGATCTTATCTTTTTTTGTGATGAATTGGTTTTTTTGGATCCTTTAGCACTTCTTGTGGGTTGTATACGATTATGTGGGAGTGATGATTCCACATGTGTGCTCTCTTCAATAGTGCATGAATATTGGGGAGCTTCTCCATCATTTATCTAGAACTCTTTAGTTGGATCTTTTCGATTGCTTGTCTCCCTATGGGGAGATGTTTAGTTGAATATTTTCATTGCAATCTTTGGTTCCTTAATATAGTTTGATCTCCCTCCATCTTTTCGTCATTGTATATATGCACTTAGGTTCACTCACATCATGAGGAATACACACACTATGGGGGAGCTCATATTATATTGACCTTCTAAGTTTTTCCTCCCATTTCGGCAATGGATGCCAATGGGGGAGAAGTTTAGCGGGTTTAAGGGAATTTGGTTTATGCTTTAGTTTCGTTCTTAAGCATTTGACTTTCCATGCTCTTGCTTCCTAGCTCCTTGTGTTTCTTGGTTGCTTAATTCATTATATAAACCCTCATAAAAATGTATTGTCATCAATTACCGAAATGGGGGAGATTGAAAGCGCATGGTGCCCCATATGTGGATTTGGTAATTAATGACAATCCTTATGGACTAATGTTTGCATTGAGTTATCCTTATAGATCTTGTCCATATGAAAGATTGGAGTTCATGTGTTGGACTCTAGAAGCTTTCATCATGACCATTGTTATATTTAAGGATTTATATGAAGAATGGTCATATATAGAGTTGTGCATATTGCAAGTATGTATTGAAGAAAAGTATTAGGTGTACTTTCATGGTTATCTTCAAGACATCGTCAAATGAATAAAGAAGAAAAGATACAAGGTTGATAAGGCTTGTGATCAACACTCAAAGCTACAAGATGTACCAAGTGGGATTTTGTATCTCGGGGTACGGTAAGCAATTTTCCATATAGCTTTTTGAACTAACCCTTTATATGTGTCTGTGGAATATCTATGTGTGGTTAGGTATCTTCCCATGGGCATGCATCAAAATAAAGATTTCATATAGCCCATGGTCTATGTCGTCAAGCGGTGTTCGTCATGAAGCTTGATGTGGAAGCTCAAGTGAAGCATCTAGTAGAAATCCTATGCTTGATGCTTTCCACCCATTTGGAGATTGTGTCCTTTTGAATATTTCCTAAAAGGATCTCCATGATAATGGTGTATGGGGGAGCTAGTCTCTCACATAATGGTGTATGGGGGAGCAACTTGGAAATCTTCATCAAGTGGAGCATGTGCTAGCAAGCACGATCATGAAAGAGGAATCAACTTGAGAGAGTCAAGATCTTCATCATCTAGGTCAAGTGGAATGATCATGTCAAAGGTATGATCTTGATAGGTTTTCTATTTTACCGGTCGCATGTCTTTGGGAGACCGGGTTATAGGGTCGGTAGTCGTACTATCAAGAGGGACTCTCAAGTGAGTAACTTGATCGAATCGTTGTGGAGAGCTCAAACCTTTGCATCCTTCCATATCATCTTTCTTTGTTCCTATTTTTCTTTTACCCCCTTGGGGTTTGGTTCTTGTCGTGATCTTCATGACAAGTCAAGGTTTATCGAAAACGGATTTCGTGAGAAAACTTGTTGCGTTTTTTATGGTGAAAATGTCCAGTTTGTCATTGCGAATGTTCCCAGACCTTCCATGTGTGGTAACTTCTCCATTCCTTTCTATTTGTATAGTCCTTGTTTTTATCTTTCCAACCCAATTAGATTCACCTCATTCAGAGTTTATTCGCAAAAGTTATGTGTGTTTTCGACGTTGGAAGTTTTACCGGTTGTTCTTTATAAAGAGATCAAACCTTTCCCATTTGGTTTTATCTTCCATTTCTGGACAATGATGTTTCTCTTTATATTCTTGTAGATCTCGATGTTTCAATTTCAACGAGCCCAAAAAGTTCAAAAACGGAGTCTGTATGCAAACGTTATTGCATTTTTCGTATCAGTGTTCAATCCATTCCGAGCTGGTCGGATTCATTCCGGAATGAATGTGAAAACCTTTGTTAGCATCTGTATTCATTCCAGGTCAATTCCGGGACCCGGATTCATTCCGTAATGACCGTGAAAACCTCTGTTAGTATCCGGCTCAATTCCGGGACCCTAGACTCTGGAATGAAGGTGAAAACCTCTATTAGCATCTGGATTCATTCCGGGACCCGGATTCGTTCCGGATTTGACGAAAAACTGCATGACAACTCTATTTCATGGGGACCTATAAAGGGTCACCTTCTCCCTCAAATACCTAAGTTATTTTTGCACATTTTTTTCTCTCTCTCCCATCATTGTTGACCTTGGAAAAGCTTGCCCCTCTCTCAATCCCTCCTATGATTCTTGCATATCTTTGAGGGAGAAGATAGAGGAGATATAGATCTACATTTCCACCAATCCATCTCTCCTCTTAGTGAGGGAACTTAGTGAATCTAGATCTTGGAGTTATTGGTGTTTCTCCTCATTTGTTCTTCCTCTCTTATTCCCCATAAGCATTTGTTGCTTTGTTGGAATTTGAGAGTGAAGGATTTTAGCACTTGTGCTCTTGCCATTTGTATCGGTTGCATCAGTTTGCTCTCTGATACGTCTCCAACGTATCTATAATTTTTTATGTTCCTTCTTGATATTATGTCAATTGCTACATGTTTTCTATACACTTTATATCATTTATATGGATTTTCTGGGACTAACCTATTCACAAGATGCCACATCATCAATTCCTATTTTCTACTGTTTTTTGTTTCTGAAAAGTTGTTCTGGAAATATTCTCGGAATTGGACAAAAAAAATCACAGGGTCCTATTTTTCTGTCATGTACACGGAGTCCGGAGGAGACCTAGAGGGGGCACCGAGGCGGCCACACTATAGGGTGGCATCGCCCCCCTTGGCCGCCCCACTGATGCATGTAAAATGCATAGATGAATTTTGCATATTTTCACATGGTGTTCTATTACATATTGCATCATATAAGGGTATAATTCAATGTTTTATAGTATTTTGGGGTTAAATTACAAAGTCCCCCAACTTTTATGGAATTAACCCTGCCTGTCAGAAACCCCGTTTTCTATATTTTTGACGTTTCAGGGGGCAAACTTCCGCGAAATCACCTGAAAATCCGCGGGGATCATTTTCTGGGAAGGAGAAGACTTGCGGGCGAAGGATCCACGAGAATTGGGAAAGAAGGCCCAAAAGAGGACCCTCCACGCGGCCAGATTCCTTGGCCGCGTGAGAGGCCCCCTTTTGGCCCCTGTGGCCCCAATTCCTTCCATCTTCGACTTACCGACTCCGTCTTGACCTAAAACCGACTATAAAAAGGGTCCCCCGTACCCTTACGGAGGGGAGCGCCGTCGAAACACCGAAACACCGAAACAGAGACCAGAAGTTCCAGATTGGAGGGGGAAAACTCCGGCGGGGCGCAGCCGGTGTGATCTCCTACCCCTCCAACGTCATCTCCATCGACATCTCCATGAAGAGGGAGTAGTCTACCCCAGAGCTATGGGTTTGTGGAAGTAGCACTTGTATCTCTCTCTCTATGTGCTTCACTAATTAGATCCGTATGAGCTGCCTCACATGATTACGGGCACCGTTGTAATTCCTATGTGGTGGATCTTTTCTATGAGTTATTGAATCTGAGATTGCAATTGTTTCTCTTGAGTTATTTGAGTAGATGTATCTTATGTACCCCGTTCTTATTTGCTAGCTTTGATCAATCTAGTTCTTGAGAGCGTGTGTGGGGTGATGGGTGCATTAGTTGGAGTAACGGGGGGTGGCTAGTGCCGTGAAAGTGACAGAAGTTCAGCGATCCACTTAGGTTTTGTTAAACCTTTCTTAGTTACCTCACTAGGGATAAAAAGGAGTACCTTGTTACCGGGGATTTGAAGTGACACTAATCAATCTCCATGACTAGATCTAGGAAGTTCTT
Organism: Alopecurus myosuroides; assembly: GCA_028641055.1. NCBI lineage: Eukaryota > Viridiplantae > Streptophyta > Magnoliopsida > Poales > Poaceae > Alopecurus > Alopecurus myosuroides. The sequence continues at coordinate 355,004,620 of CM054058.1, forward strand.
ACTTCAACTTCATGTCACATTGGTTAAAGCTATACTCTGGTTTTTCCTTAATTATCGAGGTGTTATGATTTATTTCGCATCTTGGTGGAGTATAAGAGGGATCAATATGACCGTAGAGATGTCTATGCTAGGACGTGATGCCCATATGAAAGTACTCAATGTTAAACATGTTATTGTAATCTCACATGTAATTCTTTATGTCCACCGTCTACCACTTTATTTGAGAGAATGCAAGTGTGAAACCATGAACCCCAGTCCTATTTTAATTATAAGAAAACACTCTAGTTACTTTGCTGCAATTTACTTTACTTGCACTTTACTTTACTTGCATCTCCAATTCGAATTTACATTATCTCCATCACCACTTGCATCACAAAAATACAAAAAAAATTCATTGCATATTTATTTTCTCATTTGCATTTAGTAGTAGATTTAATTATTGCACATTTACTTTCAGTTTTGCATTGCAATTTAGAAGTCTCACACCTTGTGCTTGACAACCACTTGGTGAGGTTGAGGGCACAAAATTCTCTACTTGTTTGCAGGATCCTGGAAGAAGCTTGGAAGACAACTGCTGAAATACTGGCTCCCCAAGAGTTCGATATAAACCCTCGAGTCACCCTCATGGGGAAGAAGGCTTGCCACTAGCTACACACTCTGCACTTGGAGTCTCAACCTAGCCATCACCCACCATGTGGTGTGGGCCCCTCGGGCGCCCACCGACATCACCCTTTCTCCTATTTAAAGTCTTCCTCGGGAAAACCCTAAAGACCCGAGCCTCCATCCACGAAAAGTTCCGCAGCCGCTGTCATCGTCAAACCTAGTTCGGGAGCGTTCTGATGCTCTCCCCGGCACCCTGTCGGGAGGGGAAATCATCGCCGGAGGGCTCTACATCACCATGCCTGCCTCCGGAGTGATGCGTGAGTTGTTCATCCTTGGACTATGGGTCCATAGCTATAGCTAGATGGTTGTGTTCTATTCCTTTTGTGCCATCATGTTTAGATCTTGTGAGCTGCCTAACATGATCAAGATCATCTTATTGTAATGCTACATGTTGTGTTTGCTGGGATCCAATGAATATTGAATGTTGTGTTAAGTTGATTATAGATCTATCTTTTATATGTTTTTTATGATCTTGGATGCGCTGTGTTACTAGTAGAAGCTCTGGCCAAGTTGATGCTTGGAACTCCAAGAGGGAGTATTTATGCTTGATAGTGGGTTCATGCCTCCAGTAATCTGGGAGAGTGACAGTAACTTCTAAGATTGTGGATGTGTTGTTGCCACTAGGGATAAAACAACAATGCTTTTTCTAAGGATAATTCTATTGTTTACATTACGCACTTTACTTAATGCAATAATATGTTGCTTGCAACTTAATACCCAAAGTTTGCTCGGATGACGTCCTGAGGGGTGATTGTTAGTCATAGATGCAGTTGTATTACGGTCTATGTATCATGTTGTAATGCCCAAATGAATATCATAGTAATCATCATGTCATGTATATGCACTACGGTGCAGACTCTATTTCTGTCAATTGCCCAGTTGTAATTTGTTCACCCAGCATGTTATGTATCGGTTTTGGAGAGACACGGCTAGTGAATTGTGGACCCCGGTCCATTCTTTTACACTGATAATACAACCTACTGCAAGCACTGTTCTCTTTTACTGAAAACACTGTTCTCATTTCATTCACTGCAAACAAACATCATTTTCCACATTATACATCTGATCCTTTGTGTTCAGCAAAACCGGTGAGATTGACAACCTCACTGTTTCGTTGAGGCAAAGTATCTTAGTTGTGTTGTGTGCAGATTCCATGTTGATGCTGAGCCTGGTAGTGCGCCCTGCCAACATCTGTTGTCAACAACCTTCATAAGAGATTTCTTTCTCCTACTGGTCTAATTAAACCTTGTTTTCTTTCTGAGGAAAAACTCGTTGTTGTACTCATCATACCTTCCTCTTGGGGCCTCCCAACGAACGTGTGTCTACACGCCATCAAGCTTGTTTTCTGGCGCCGTCGTTGGGGAGGAAGAGGATTTCTGCAAGGGGAGTCTCTCACCTCCAATCTTTTTTACTTTGGTATTGTTTTGCTTAGTTTATTTTATTTTGTCCTGTTTGCTTATTTATATAAAAAAACAAAAAAAAGTTCCTATTTAAAGTTGCCTTTATGTCTAGTCTTGTCCCTATTACCATGTCACCCGAGGAAATGATCTTCACTTTCAAACAAGGGAGCGAGGAGAGTTTTAAGGAAGCCTTGTCTAGAGTTTTTTATTCCCATAGTAAAAATCAGCCTAAATGACTCTAAGCATGTTTATTCGTAGCTTTTACTTTGGTCTTGTTCTTTGCTATAGATATGCTTTCGATACCGTAGTAGGAGGAGATTTCCTTCATTGTGATGTGGATCAAGCTTTTAATTCTATAAAGAAGTTGATTGCAACATATAGCTCACCTAGTAAATTTGATTCAGCCCTTGTGAGCACACATGCTAGATTAAATAGTCTTGAGACACATATATCTTGTTTAAAAGAAGGTTATAATCATATTCGTGAACATTGTGATTATGTCACAGTAAATTTTGAAACCTCAAAATGGATTCCTACAGTAAAAGTTGCTATAAATGGTGAAACTTTTCATGCTCGTTGTGATATTATGTCTGAATTATGTCTTATGCGTAAAGATATTTATGAGTCTTTGAATCTTTGGGGACTTTCTGAGAGTGGAGAAGGAATACTTCTTCCTAATAGTGCCATTATATTTCCCATTGGGGTAGCCGAAGGAGTGTTTACAAAACTCCTAGGAAGAACGGTATCCACTGATTATCTTGTTATTGAATGTGTAGAAAAAGTACAAATTACTCTTGGAAGGTCTCTGCTAAAACTCTCGGGAGCAACGATAGATATGGGAAAATGTAACATTAATTTCACCTCCACACCAGATTGCAATCATGTGTTCCCTAAAAGTAATAGTAAGGGTAAGAATAGTAAACGTAAGGCTCCTGGTCTTGATTTGGATGCTTCTTCACTTGAAAATGCTTGATTCTTTCTTTCTGTGCCTAGCTGAAAGGCGTTAAAGAAAAGCACTCTTGGGAGATAATCCATGTTTTGTTTCTGCAATTTTTCTTTTGTTTTCATTGTGTCAAGGTGTTGTTTAGTTCTGTAGCAACTCCTTTGTATCTTTACTTTTTCGAATTGTTGTGCCAAGTAAAGTCTCTAGTGAAAAGTTGATGCTAGATTTGGATTTATGCACAGGAACAGAATTTTGTTTTCCATCGTTTCATTCGCCAAAAGTTCCAGAAAAATTGAAAAATCGAAACATCCTGAAATGTTTTGTGCGTGATCCTTAGATATGTAGGCACCCTTTCTTAGTTTGGAGTTTTCTTATCTCAGCAATGTAAGTGCCTCGAATTTTTTTTGTCTTCACAAACTGTTTTGGTTTTGACAGATTCTGCCTTTTACTTAGCATTCTTTCTTTTATTGTGTTGAGTGGATTTGTTTGCTCCACAAAACATCAGTGGTTGTAGCTAATGCTTAGAAAGTATTGGTAATGCTTGTGTCCATGGAGAATATGTGAGTTTTTGATTATGCACTAACCCTCTAATAAGAATTACTTCAAGTTTGGTGTGAAGGAAGTTTTAAAGGGTCAAGAGAAGAGGATGATATAATGTGATCAAGAAGAGTGAAAAGCCTAAGCTTGGGGATACCCCCATGGATCATCTCAGCAAATTTCAATAAGACTCAAGCGTCTAAGCTTGGGGATGCCCAAGGCATCCCCTTCTTCATTATCAATTTATTAGGTCACTTCTAGTGAAACTATATTTTTATTTGGTCACATATTATGTACTTAATTGGAGTGTCTGTTTGTTTTTATTTTCTTTTATTTCCTGTAATAAACTTGATTATATCCTAGCATTATTGTGTGGGAGAGAGACACGCTTCGCTTTTTCATATGAATACGTGTATTCTTCGTTTATCATCTAGCTACTGCAATTCTTTTAGCTCATGTTTTCATGCATCTCGTATTCAGAGCTGTTAGTTCTTGTAGAGTAGTACTCTCTTGTTTGATTGAAAAAATAATTGGAGAGTTTTTGTTGAAATAAAGTGATCGGTGTTGGAGAACGATAAAATATTTCATGCTTATAACGGTGCAAGTGAAGATTGTTTAGACTGTGGCTTAGACTTTAACATGCCATGTAGATATTATTTTAATTATATGCTTAGTAGTTATTGATGTAGCATGACTTGTCTCAAATATTTGAGAGTGCTTAATATGCCATTGAAAGAAATCATGAGTTATTTTTATAAGCATAATATTGTGGTATTCTCCTTCTAATGCTTTATTTGGTTGATTTGGCGCATGCTTACACCATGTTATGACTACAAACCAGTCACCTCTAGCCTCTATGATCATTTAGTTTTTGACTTATAATATCATTTATGCTTTGATTAATAATGTTTTGTAGCTATGCATGATTCTGGCCATTATTGCTCTCTTAGTTGGTCGCTCCCAGTCTCTTGCTAGCCTTCACATGTACTGAGTATGAGCTCTACTCGTGCATCCAACTCCCATAAATTTTTTTTTACCAAATGTATCCACCATACCTACCTATATGTGGTATTTAACCGCCACTCCAAGTAAATTTCTCATGTGCTACCTTTAAAACCTTTAAAATTATACTTGTTTTGTGCTCTGTTTTAGCTCATGAGGAAGTAGTTTAAAGTTTATTGTGGTTTATGTCGTGCAAATTTATTATCCCTCTTTCACCCGATGAGTATGGGATCTGTGCTCATCTAAATTTGCATAGAGCTGGTGCCAATTAATATAACCAAAAAGGCACTTCCCCATGGTTTGATTAAAGTTCGTAGGTACCCATGGATACGACTAGCCCTGGTTTGTGAAAGGCATGGTGGGGGGAAGTGCCAAACTAAATAAACAATGAAAACCTCTCTCAAAAGTCTAAAAACATTGCTTGCCATGAGTTATGATAACTTTTTTATTACCATTCATTGACATAGACATACACCTCTCTCAAAATTGTTTTCAATACCCCTGTTTATCAAATAAAAAGCTCTAGCACATGAGTAATCCTTGCTTCCCTTTACAAAGGGTCTTTCTTTTACATTTATGCAGAGTCTTCATCTTCTAACTTTCTGCACCAATTAAGAGGGCATAGTTGTCATTCTGAGTATAATGTGCATCAGTCCCAAAATTTATTATTGATTGATTCATGATTCTGTTATTACTTGTTCTCAAATTATTTGTATCTAGTCACCACTTGAACTTTGAAGGTGTCCTGGCATTTATGTTTTGCTATCACTTTAAGGACAAGCGGAATACCACTTTGCTATGTTTTCTTTATGCTCGAAACAAACGTATAACTTTTGGTGCATTATTATTCATGATCTTTTGTTTGTGTTACTTTCCATGTTGCAACATAGTTGCTAAGTTACATTGTTAGAATTATATATATCATGCCTATGTATAGAGTACTATGATCTCAGCTTGCAATGCTTTTACAATAATGATGATCAAGATTGTGTTGGTAGCATGTCACCTCAGAAATTATTTTGCTTTTATAGTTTTACCAACTCGAGGACGAGTAGAACTAAGCTTGGGGATGCTTGATACGTCTCCAACGTATCTATAATTTCGGATGTTCCATGTTGATATTATGCCAATTGCTACATGTTTGCTATACACTTTATATCATTTTTATGGATTTTCTGGGACTAACCTATTGACAAGATGCCACAGCGCGAGTTCCTGTTTTTTGTTTCATAAAAGTTGTTCTAGAAATATTCTCGGAATTGGACGAAACAAAATCCAAGGATCCTATTTTTCTGTCACGTACACGGAGTCCAGAGGAGACCCGGAGGGGGGCACCAAGGCGGCCACGCCATAGGGTGGCCCAGCCCTCCCTTGGTCGCGCCACCACGTGGTGTGGGCCCCTTGGGAGCCCACCGGCATTGACCTTTCGCCTATTTAAAGTCTTCCTCGGGAAAACCCTAAAGACCCAAGCCTCCATCCACGAAAAGTTTCGTAGCCACCGTCATCGTCAACCCTAGTTCGGGAGGGTTCCGAAGCTCTCCGCGGCACCCTGGCGGGAGGGGAAATCATCACGGAGGGATCTACATCAACATGCCTACCTCCGGAGTGATGTGCGAGTAGTTCATTCTTGCACTACGGGACCATAGCAGTAGCTAGATGGTTTTCTTCTCCTCCTTTTGTGTCGTCATGTTTAGATCTTGTGAGCTTCCTAACATGATCAAGATCATCTTATTGTAATACTACATGTTGTGTTTGCTGAGATTATAGATCTATCTTTTATATGTTATTTATGGTCTTGCATGCTCTCCGTTACTAGTATATGCTCTGGCCAAGTTGATGCTTCTAACTCCAAGAGGGAGTATTTATGCTCGATAGTGGGTTCATACCTCCAGTAATCTAGGAGAGTGATAGTAACTTCTAATATTGTGGATGTGATGTTGCCACTAGGGATAAAACAATAATGCTTTGTCTAAGGATAATTCTATTGCTTACATTACGCACTTTACTTAATGCAATAGTCTGTTGCTTGCAACTTAATACCCAAAGTTTGCTAGGATGACATCCCGAGGGTGGATTATTAGTCATAGATGCAGTTGGAGTACGGTCTATGTATCATTTTGTAATGCCCAAACGAATCTCATAGTAATCATCATGTCATGCATATGCACTACAGTGCAGCCTCTATTTCTTTCAATTGCACAGCTGCAATTTGTTCACCCAGCATATTATTTATCTGTTTTGGAGAGACACCACTAGTGAACTATGGACCCCGGTCTATTCTTTTACACTGATAATACAACCTACTGCAAGCACTGTTCTCTTTTACTGCAAGCATTGTTCTCATTTCATTCACTACAAACAAATATCATTTTCCACATTATACGTCTAATCCTTTGTGTTCACCAAAACCGGTGAGATTGACAACCTCACTGTTTCGTTGGTGCAAAGTATCTTGGTTATGTTGTGTGAAGATTCCATGTTGCTGCTGAGCCTGGTGGTGCGCCCTGCCAACATCGGTTGTCAACAACCTTCAGAAGTGATTTCTTTCTCCTACTCGTTGTTGTACTCATCATACTTTCCTCTTGGGGTCTCCCAACGAACGTGTGTCTACACGCCATCACTCTATCCACGAGGATTCGTGGAAGTGAAAGTTTGTGAACTTGTTACTCTTGGGTCTTGGACCCTAGACGACTTGCGGTGTTCTTGGGAGCTTCCAATTGAGTTGTGGATGTGTGCCCCAAGATTGTGGTGACATCGAGAGCCTCCAATTGAGTTGTGGATGCGTGCCTCGATTGAAAGTTGCTGATAGTGTAAGGTGAACTAGACCTTTTGGCGAGGTTCATCGGAGAATAGGGTGAGGCCTTTGTGGCGTTGGGTAGGCCTATTGTGGCGAGCTCACACCCCTCCAACGAGACGTACTCCCTTCAACAGGAGGAACTCGGGAATACATCATCGTCTCTGTGTGCCTCGGTTATTTCTATACCCGAGCTATTTACTTATGCAATTTACATTGTGATAGCCTTCGTGCTTGAAGTCATATATCTTGCTATCACCTTGTTATTTGTCTTGCTTAGCATAAGTTGTTAGTGCACATAGTTGAGCCTAGAATATTTAGGTTGTATGCTTGTTAATTTAAACACCTAGTTTATTTCCACATTTAGCAAGCTTTAACCGGAAAAGTTTTAATCGCCTATTCACCCCCCTCTAGGCGACATCGTTGTCCGTTCAACAGTGGTTTATAGCACTCGAGATCTATGCACTTTGATGCCCCATAACATGTAGATGTGATCAAGGCAGCCAAAGAAGCAAATTACTTGGGACCCAAGCGTTTTGGTGAAAGCATAAGGTATCTGGAGCTCCCTGTTGGATTCGCCAAAGTCAGAACAACGCATGAGCGTTATGATGAATCCACTAGCCCCGACACATGGCTGTCGGACTACCACATGGCTGTGAAGATCAACGGTGGTTCTAACTGGAAGCGATGAGTTTCTTGCCTTTGATGTTAATCCAAGGAGCAAGAACATGGATTGAAAGCCTACCGCCAAAGTCAATAAACAACTGGGAGGACATGGAAGGGTATTCACCCAACACTTTTGGGGCACATACAAACGTCCCAAGAGCATCAACAAGCTGCAAAGTTGCCTCCAGTACGACGAAACCAACATGGATTTCATCTCAAGATGGACCACTTTGAAGAATAGCTATGAGGGGGTCAGTGACCTCCAAGCAATGCATGCCTTCATCAATGGGCTAAGGAACGAATTGGTCAAATTCATGATACCATCAGCCGACCATCCAGACCTCGGATCCATGCTTACAACCGCCAACAAGCACGCATCAGCGGATGACTTGAATGGCGGCAAATTCGACCAATACATCAACTGTCAAAGACAACCAAAGGCAGAGCGAAAGCCCAACCAGGATCTTCCAAAACCGCAAAAAGAGGTGAATGTTGCCTTCGGGAAATGAGGACAAGCCAATGGAGGACAATGGAAGGGCAAACCCAAAGATCCATACTTAAATAAATATATCAAAAAGATGGATTGGGATGAGGTGAGAAGCGAACCTTGCCTCCACCATTCGAGGTTCTAGACGCCCAATCGCACAAACCAGCAATGCCGGCTCAACAGTGTGTTGAGGAAGGAATCCGATGGCGGGTACAAAGGAAAAAACTTCAAGAGGAAGTTCAACCAAAAGCCCAAGTCCAAAGACGGACCGGCAGATAGTGCCTCTGATCTGGATGGCCAAATCTAGGAACAACAGAGAAAAGGCGAGCCAAAATTCCCCAAAGTGACTGAAAGTGTGAATCACACATTGTTGGCAACACCATCTGCGTGGAAGGTGAAAGCCGCCAGGAGAGAAATCAACGCCATTCTGCCAGCAACTCCCAAATTCCTAAAGTATGCTGAAACCCCAATAACATTTTGCTAAAAATCCTTCTCAGAAGTGAGTGGTACGTTGCAAAAGTATCTACTTTTCCAACCACTTTTCTTCATGTTTTCTCTCACAATTGCATGATTTGGAGAAAACTAACACAGACTAACGTTGTTTTTTAGCTGAATTACCCTTGGTGTGTAGTTTTGTGGAGAAATTCAATTTCCTCAAAAAATTCCAGTAATTATTTTTTCCCGAAAGACTCCTAGAGCCCGAAAGACAACTGAAGGGGGCCCACTGGTCACCCTGGGAGGTGCCAGCCATGCCCCCCTCTAGCCGCGCCGGGGGGGGGGGCTGGGTGACTGGGACCATCCCAGGGTCCCCTTTGGCATAAATAATTCTTTGTCCCCGAAACGCAGAACCCCCGAACGATTTTCCCGAAAACGATCTGCACCTCCGCGGACATCCGAAACCCTAGTTCGGGAGACAGAAGTTCCCGTTGTGGCACCCTTCCGGGACGGGTATTGGAGGGAGATCGTCACCATCGTCATCGCCATCACCTCTCCATCAACCCTCCATGATTCCCCCTTCGATGTGTGAGTAATTTGTTGTTGTAGGAAGAGGAGATGGTAGCGATTTGATGAGATTAGTCATGTATCCACTATTGTTGTTTATTGTCGTTGTTGCAACTTGGAGTGCTGAATGCTTGTCACTTAGGTCCTGAGTGCCATGATTTCATATCTGAACATGTTATGTTTTCATGAGTATAATTGTTTTTTTGGATCATATCTACTGGTTGTATACACTTATTATTGTACGGAACCCGAGACCCCAAGGTGACATGGTTAGGATATTGGAGGGGATGGACTCTAGGTTAAGGATTACATGTTTCCATCGTATGTTAATGCTTTTCTCCGGTGCTTGGTAGAACAAGTACCTTAATTACCATTAGTTCCTTTTCAACCCTGCAATAACGGTATGGTAGGACAAAATATGTCGTGCAAGTTCTTATTGCAAGCATGTACGAGAATTCTCGGGAAACATGCCTGTGATGGTTTGTGACTTGGATACCCTCTTATATATTTGTGCTTCCCTTTGTTACCTCTATTACATGGTTAATCTCATTCATGCAGCACCCGTACATCCATCCCTATGCTTACGGTGTTTATAACACTGCTTCTCAAACCATCTACATTCGTTGTTACTACTGCTACTACCGTTTTCTTATTGTTGTTACTATTAACCACTGCTGCCATTATATCACCGTTACGACTAATAAATTGTGTGAAGCAAGATACTTTTCAGGTGCACCTAAATTGATAACTCAATTGTTAAGGCTTATAAATATTCTTTGGCTCCCCTTGTGTTGAATCAATAAATTGGGATATATTTACCCTCAAACATTGTGGCGATCTCCTACACTTGTGGGTCATCAAGACTATTTTCTTGCGCCGTTGCTGGGGATCCATAGCATTATTTATAAGCTCACTTGAGAATTATATTGTTTTCCCCAATTTATTATCCATCATTGTAAATACTACTAATCCTAAGGTCCCAATATTGCCTTCCACCACAAGGAAATGTACAACTCTGAACACCATTGGCTCTTGATTCACCTTCTCTTTTGAGTAAGATTGTTACCCTATCGCATGCTTCGCGTGCTATTACTGCTGAGTCTGGTACTATGTCTGATGAATTTGATGATGCTTCTATTGTGCTTGATACCTCTGATTCTCTAGGTTCCTTTTTAGACACACAAATTGATAGAGCTAAATAAATTGAACATACTGGTTTTTTTTATAAATTGTTATCTACTCCTGAACAATCACCTGAACGACCAGATCTTGATAATGATAGGAGTGATTATTCAGAGGAAACTTATACACTTTATGATGACTTCTTTAAAGAATATATGAGTTATGAAACTGCTCCTGATCCCGAGACTTGTTAGAAGTTGTTTGAGAAACATTCCATGAAAAACAAGTTTTTCCTGATCCGGAATTTGCTAAATCTCTTGTGGACATTACAGATGAGAAGTTTGACTTCTATATTGATCTTTCACTTATTCCTATGGTTGAAACTGAACCCATTTGATGGTATAGAAAATAATGATGTTGTAGCCCACTTGACTAAATTGTTTGAGATTGGAATGTTGTTTTCTGACGAGAATTTGATAAGAGGCTATTATGTTATTAAGTCGTTCCATTTGTCATTAAAAGGGGATACTAAATTGTGGTATGATAATTTTTCTTATGGTTGCATTAAGACTCCTCAATGCTTGACTCGTGTCTTTTGTGAGAAATATTTTCCTGCTCATATGCAACATGCTGCTTTACAAAAGATTTTTAACTTCAAGTAATTGGAGGATAAGAAACTTCCTAAAACTCGGGGGGAGGGTTTGTCCTACTCTCAAGGGTAGTCCTGGTCATAGTATACCTAAGAATAAGCTTATTTATATATTTATAATGGACTAACCACTGAATCTAGGACATACCTGGATAGTTGTGTTGGTTGTATTTTCAGGGAAAGAATTGTAGATGAAGCTGAAGAATTATTGGGTAATATAGACAAGAACCATGATGATTGGGATATTCCTGAACCTACAACATTTCCTACACCCAGGAAAAGAGGAGTTCCTTTCCTTAATCCTGAAGACATGCAAGAAGCTAAGAAATCTATTAAAGAGAAGGGTATTAAATCTGAAGATGTGAAGAATCTACCTCCAATTGAAACTCTATGTGAGCCTACCACTCACCCTCATATGGTAGAGGTACATTCTTTTTACAAATTTAATGCTAGTGATATTCCTTATGATAAACCTCCTGAATAATGCTTAGATGAATTTGATGATTTCATTATTAAAAAAACTCATTTTAATGCTCAAGTGCAGAATCAATTGAATGAGAATTCTCTGTGTATGAAAAAAAATCATCGTACTTTAGGAAGAACCGTTGATGATGTTAAAGGTCTTCTTAAACAATTTGAAATGATTCGGACTCAATTAGAGAAACTTACTGAAGTACAAAAAGATTTATTTGTTGAAATGTCTAGTCAAATTAAAGAACAAGCTTGTAGTGTTAAAACTAGAGGTGGTGCTTGCACTCAGGATCCTCTTTATCCCGAGGGACACCCAAAAAGACTTGAACAAGACTCTCAAATGACATATGAAAATGTTGTTACTTCTCCTAAAAAGAAAATAAGAAGAAACATAAAAGAATCAAAGAGGCTAATGATATTAGTAATGATGCTAATAAAGGACATGATAAAGATCCTAGTAGTATATCTATTTCTGATGCTGAAACTGGGAGTGGTAATAAACTTGATAATGATTATGATAAAAATGATGCTTCCAATAAGGAAGAAAACCCTCCTAATAATAAAAAATTATGATAAAGAAGGTTTTACTTCTAGGAAGCATGGTAAAGAAACAGAACCTTGGATACAAAAACCTATGCCTTTTCCTAGTAAGTGTTTAAAAGGTAAAGAAGAAGAACATTATAATAAATTTTGCGAGTGCATGAAACCTCTCTTCTTGCAAATTCTTTTGACAGATGCTATTAAGTTGCCTCCTTATTCCAAGTATATGAAAGATATTGTCACTAATAAGAGGAAAATTCCTAATGAGGAAATTTCCACTATGCTTGCCAATTATTCCTGCAATGGTAAAATTCCTAAGAAGCTTGGAGACCCAAGTATTCCTACCATTCCTTGCTCTATCAAAAATAATTATGTGAGAACTGCTTTATGTGATCTTGGTTCTAGATTTAGTGTTATGTCTCTTTCTCTTTATAAGAGACTCTATTTAGAGAAATTGATTCCTACTGATATTTCTTTGCAAATGGCTGATAAATCTACTGCTATTCCTATTGGCATTTGTGAGGATGTCCCTGTCCAGGTTGCTAATTGTTTAATTCTAAATGACTTTGTTGTGTTGGAAATGCCTGAGGATGAAAATATGTCTATTACTCTTGGAAGACCTTTTCTTAATACTGCAAGAGTTGTTATTGATTTTAATAAAGGAAAGGTTACTTTCAATGTCAATGATAAAGAACATACTATTTATTTTCCAAAGAAGATTGATAAGAAATATGGTCTGAACTCAATTGAAAATATTAAGACCATCAAGATTGGAGAATTCTACTATCCCATTCCAGTGCCATAGAAAGAATATGAAACTATTATGATTGGGACTATGTCTATTAAATTTTAGGTAACAATTGTTTTAGTGAAGTGCAAAGTTTTATTTCATATAAAATTGGTTTGGTGACAAGACTGGATCAACCTTGTTAACAAAATGATTTTGAATGAATGAAACTATGTTTTCACTTGTTTTCCACTTGTTTTCCTCGTTTCCTCTTGTTTCCACTTTGTTTTTCACCTTTGCCATCTTGTTTTCACATGTTTTCATCGTGCCCAATCTTGTTTTCCTATGTTTTCACCTTGTTTTCTCTTGTTTCCTCTTGTAATTTGCATTATAGCATGTATTAGAACTTCTGTAGAATTAATTTTGGTTTTGTTTTCCATAACTGTGTAAACATTTTTCTGCGTTATAATCATTCAATGAAATTTTGGAATTGCCCAAAAATAAAGTTTCGGGAAAAAAATCCAAAAAATTATATTGATTTTTTATGCCAAAGAAGGGACAGAATGGCACCTGGGGCAACCCAGGGGGACCCACCTGTCACCCAGGAGTCAGCAGGAGCGGAAACCTCATAGGTCGTGCCCAGGAGGCACCTAAGGGCCCTAGGGCCCACCATTTTAGTGCTTGCTCCACATTCTTTCTCTCTCCCAAGAAACACCATTGCTGTAGGAAACTTTCCAGTTCTTGCTGTTCTTCCTTGAATTTCTTAGATCTCCTTGTTTAGCCAACCATTTGTGCTGAAATTGGACACATCTCTTCTCTGGTATGTGACTCCTCCACCTATACTTGTAGAATTTTATTGGTGTTATATATCTTGAGTATTTTGCTGCACTAGGTGACTGGTTATTTGAGCTTGCATGCTTGTTTTGAGCTGATTTAAACTATTCTGATGCATGTTTAGTTCTCCTAAGGTTGTTAGATTGGTTTCCCATAATATTTATCCTCCTAGTTAACTTTTATTGGGCTTGTTAATTTTCTTCAGAATAGGAGTATGAAGAAGATTGGAGGCTGGTTTGGAGGAAAAATTGCTCCTTCCTCCTCAAGAAACACTAGGTCTTCCAAAACAAAATCAACCATGAGACCTTCTCTCAACTAAGATATCGCTGATCTTAGTATACCGAACATTGATGGAATGAAGGATGTGCGAGCTTCCGTGTATCCTTGTGATCACCTCTTGACAGATTTGGGTATCTATGATTATTTTTATGAACTTGCTTCTAATGCAGGTTTGCTAGACTTAGCGAGAAACAAGGTGGCCCAATACCGGAAGCTAAATTTTATATTTGTGCAAACCTTCAAATTCTTTGATGGTGTTAACCCACATGTGGAGTTCTCTCTCTATGGTAGAAAGAGGATGATGTCCCTTGATGATTTTTTGTAGGGCTATTACCGTGAAAAATGTTGGACAAGCTGGGAGGATAAAGACCTCCCCTGACCTCCATAATTTATACTCAAAACTATGCCACCAGGACACGAGAACCGTGTAGTGCAGTAAGAAATCTTGCCTGCAACTCCCTGTTGTCAGGTATTTTTCTTATTATCTTGCTAGAGTAGTTCTTGCCAGGAAGAACACCACCAACTCTACAAGTTTTGATCTTGCTATCATGCTTGCTGCTATTGATAGATATTATTCTTTTAGCGTTGGTGCGAAAATTGCTAGACGTATTATTAACAATGCTAGAAGATGACCTTATTTTGGAGTCATTGTTGCCTCGCATATTTTCTTTGCTCAAACTTCTGTGCCTCTAGATCCTTATGATGAACTGTTGCCCCTGATAGATTGAATTTTGCTGCTTTATTGTCGCATGGTTTCTTTAAATCCAAGAGCGCCTATGGTGACTCTAAATATAAACATTTATTTGAGGCGGGTGACGTTAAACCCCACTATGTTAGTCTCCTTGCGCGTTCTTTGTTTGATGTTTCCAGGGATAGATAGTCCATCTCAAAGGATATTTTGGACGAGTATCTTAGACCTATGTTCAATGTGAACCCCGCTACCCAGGAGGAGGCGCATGAGGAGGATCACGCGAGGCCTTCTTCCTTTGCATACATGGAGGACCCATCCTCGTTTTATCACAAGGGAGGATCTTTGTCTCAGCCTCCTTCGATGGACGGACTCTCGCTGCAGCAGACGACATGGGACATGCATCTCACATGATACCAACAGTACGAGTACATGCAGTAGCAGGAGACGTCAGGATGGAACCCCTGGATCCAGCCCTACCCGTAGGCCAAAATCCTAAGCTTGGGGGGGGGGGTACGCTGACACTTGCTTTATGATTGCTATTCATTATTTATGTTGGCACATTACTTGATTCTTTGTATATTCTTTTAGACCTTCTAGTTGTTGTTTCTTATTTTGTTTTCTCTTTTTAGTTGTTTCCCTCTTCGTGTTCTCATTTTTTCGGTTTTACTTCAATTTCTCTTTCTTTTGTATTCCTTTGTTTCCTATCGAAAAACCCGAAAATGTTTGTAACTTGTTGTTTCCTCGTTTTTATCGCTTCTTTGCTTACTCAAAAAACACCGAAAACATTTATTTGTTCTCTTCGTTTTGTTTTCTTCTCTCCGTATTTTCTCTTTCTGCATGTTTTCTTGTTTCTCGGTTTTCCCTCTTTCTTTTCCTTTCGTGTCTCTTTGTTTGTGCTTTCTCTCCTCTTTGTTTTTTGTTTTTTAAAAACTTGAAAACAATAAAAGATTTCCTTGTTTTATCTTTATTTCACCTTTGGAAAACAACAAAAATATTTTCTCTTCATCTTGTTACTGTATAGTTGTTTGCAGAGTTCAACTCATGTCCACGGTGGCGCTTGCGCTTTATTATTATTATCATCCGGTTGTGCAAGTGGCAAAGAAATAATGACGGTATGTGATGAAGTGGACAAGATTAGAAAGCTGGTATGAACTCTTTTCTCTTCCATTTTGTACAGATGTTTATTCGCATGATCTTATATTAGCTCGTCATGATAGATAGTTGTATGTATAATATTGCTTTGGTAGTTCATGCTTTCTTATGACTACTCTCAAATGGTTAGGAGTGCTCAATGTGTTATTAGAATGTCACATGGGTTGCTTTGTTCATAAGACAATATAGTTTGATGGTATTCCCCTCTGAAGAACTTATTTGGATCGACTTGGCACATGTTTGCATATGTAAGACTATAAAGAAAGTCAATTTAAGCCTCGCTGATCTCTTATTTTTAGGGTTATAATATTACATCCATGCTTTATTCAATGATGTTTTGTCTCAATGCATGATTATGACCGTTGTTGCTCTCCTAGTTGGTCGCTCCCTGTCTATTGCTAGCCTTCACCCTGTATTGAGTATGATCTCTACTCGTGCATCCAACTCCCAAAAATCAAAGTTTTCCAATGTGCCCATCATACCTACCTATATGTGGTATTTCGCTGCCATTCCAAGTAAATTTCTCGTGTGCAACCTTTAAACTTTCAAAATTATGAACCTGTTTTGTGTTCCGTTTTAGCTCATGAGGAAGTAGTTTAAAGTTCATCATGGTTTATGTCAAGCAAAGTTCTTTTCCCTTATTTCACCCTATGAGTATGGAATATGTGATCATCTAAATTTGCCGAGAGCTGGTGCCAAATAATATGAACTCAAATAATAAAAAGGAACTTCCCCATGGATTGATGAATTCTGGTGGGTACCCGTGGATACGGCTAGCCCTGGTTTGTGAAAGGAAAGGTGGGAGGGAAGTGCAAACTAAAAGAAAAATTCTAATGGAGACCGCCCTCGAAAGTCTAAAACCTTTGCTTGACATGGGTTATGATAAGTTTTTCATTACCATTTGTTCAAATAGACATACACCTCTCTCAAAATTGTTTTCAATACCTCTCTTTTATAAAATAAAAAGTTATGGCACATGAGTAATCTTTGCTTCCCTCTACTAAGGGCCTTTCTTTTACTTTTATGTTGAGTCTCCACCTTCTTACTTAATGCACCGTCTAGGAGAGCGTGATTGTATTTCTGAGTATAATGTGCATTGTTCCAAAATATTATTGTCTATTGCCTGTTTACAATATTGTTTCTCCTGAAATTATGATATCTAGTCACCACTTGAGCTTCGGAGGTGCCCTGGCATTTATTTTTTGCTACACAATTAAGGGAAAGAGGGGTACCATCTTTCCATGCTTTATTATGATCCTTGCAACCTATTTGATGTTATAATTTCATATTGTTTACTTCTGGTTATTTGTTCATTTTTCATGAGCTAGAATGAATTCGTAAGCTTTGTTATCCTTGAGGAAATTATCATGTACTTGTTAAATACTTATTATAGAATAGTCTTATGCATACCATATGAATTGAAAAGGGTTTGTCAAAGTTTTCTTTATCACGTCTAGTTTGTCAACTGAATTGCTTAAGGACAAACAATAAGCTAAGCTTGGGGGAGTTGATATGTTGCAAACGCATCTACTTTTCCAACCACTTTTCTTGTTGTTTTCCCTCACATTTGCATGATTTGTATCAAACTAACACTATTTTTAGCAGAATTACACTTGGTGTCTAGTTTTGTGCAGAAATTCAATTTCCTCAGAAAATTCCAGAAATTATTTTCCTACGAAGACTCATGGAGGACAATTGGAGGGGGCCCACTGGTCACCCAGGGGGTGCCAGTCGCAGCCCCCCTCCGGTCGCGCCTAGGAGGGGCCTAGGTGACTGGGACCACCCCAGGGTCCCGAAACGTAGAACCCTCGTAGGATTTTTTCGAAAACAATCCGCAGCTGCATCGACACCCAAAACCCTAGTTCGGGAGACATAAGTTCCCGTTCTGGCACCCTACCGGGACGGGGATTGGAGGGAGATCATCGCCATCATCGTCACCATCACCTCTCCATCAACCCTCCATGACCCCCCCTTGACGTGTGAGTAATTCCCTACTGTAAGCAGAGGGGATGGTAGGGATTGGATGAGATTAGTCATGTAATAGATCACTATATTATTGGGTCTTGATGCCTAGTATCCACTATTGTTGTTTATTATCGTTGGTTCAACTTGGAGTGCTTAATGCTTGTCACGTAGGGTCCGAGTGCCATGATTTCAGATCTGAACATGTTACATTTTCATGAGTATAATTGTTGTTTTGGATCATATCTACTGGTCGTGTACACTTATTATTGTCCGGAACCCAAGACCCGAAGGTGGCATGGTAGGGATATCGAAAGGGATGGACTCTAGTTCTAAGATTACATATTTCCACCGTATCTTAATGCTTTGCTCCGGTTCTTGGTAGACAAGTACCTGAATTACCATTAGTTCTTTTTTGGCCCCGCAACAATGAGATGGTTGGACAAAAGATGTCATGCAAGTTCTTATTGCAAGCACGTACGACAATTCTCGGGAAACATGACTATGATAGTTTGTGACTTGGATATTCTCTTATATATTTGTGCTGCCTTTTGTTACCTCTATTACATGGTTAATATCATTCATGCAACACCCGTACATCCATCCCTATGCCTACGGTGTTTTTAGCACTTCTTCTCAAACCATTTACATTCGCTGTTACTACTGCTACTACTGTTTTCCTGCTGCTATTACTATTAAACCACTGCTGCCATTATATCACCGTGACTATTAATAAATTGTGTGAAGCAAGATACTTTATAGCTGCAGCTTAATTGACAGCTCATTTGTTAAGGCTTATAAATATTCTTTGACTCCCCTTGTGTCGAGTCAATAAATTGGGCTATATTTACCCTCGAAGACTGTTGCGATCACCTAAACTTGTAGGTCATCAGTGAGCTACCGCGAACAATGATGCAGAGAGTTCAAGACAAGTGAGAGAGGTTTTGTTATTTGAAAAAAAAAACAATAAAATCAGAAATGTTTCATTTTGGAATGACTAATAAGGATCTGAAATTAGTTTTTAACGTGTTTTAAATGGTTTTATATTAAAGCATTGTTTTTATGTAATAATATGAAGAATGGTTCAATAAATAGTGAAAATTAGAATTTACACCATATAGATGAATAGGTGCTTTGAAAAAATGGATCATTTAGACAAGGTTGAAAAAGATCTTGGTTACATATGGGTGTGTTTACCATATCTTTTATGCTCATTTGGAGCATATTTCTTATGACTCTCTCTTTTGCAAAGCAAAAGAGATCGGGTTGCAATATCGTGTATACTGTGTTCTAATGCAATAATAAACTTGAGTTCATACGAGCACCACTAATACAAAAATCGTAAAAATACGAAACGTGCAAGTTCGCGTCCAAAACGCCTTCCGTGGCATTGCACAAATGCACAGACGCACGTATGCACGTAAATGTAAACTTATGGCGCCAGTTCTCGCACAACATCGTTGTGACATGTCTAAATGGATCACACCTTCTCCAACATCAGTCAATTTGACTAATGTGTCTATGCACGTCAACTGTTTGACAGATGTATAACACGCGGCACAAGGTTCTTGATGTGTCTACAGAGCTGAGCAAAACTCGAGATTTAAAGTAAACCATAAAATTCTAGCTCTATGGTACGCTAACGCTGCTTCGCCGCCTTTGCCAAAGTGGGACGGCGCCCTAGCGGTGCTTGACCCGAGATTCGAGGACCGCCTACCGGTCGAGCAACTATGTCACCTTCCAGCCTTCGACTTCCTCCTCGTCCTGAAAGAAGGTTGGAGAACGAGGCGCGTCCTCTTCCTGGAAGTTGTCGCACATGATCTCCTCATAGACTGTCGTCGGGATCAGCGATGAAGCTGGTGGCTCCTTCCACTGACCCGCCATGTAGGTCGCCTTCTCGCGACGCATATCTTCGCAGAACTAATTGACACTGGCGCGCTGCACCTGGCGATGCACCTGCTTCTCGTTATGGCGACGTCGGTGTGTGTCCTCAATGCGTCGACAAGCATGGACCTTTCTCAACTCGTGGTGGCGAAGCTCCGCCTCCTCCTCACGACTCAACTGGCAGCCAGGCATCTTATGGCAACAAAGCTCGGTAGAGGATAGTGTGGGTGGTGGAGAGTGTGAGGAGAGAGGAGGGGTGTGCGTACTGTTTTATAGCCGGCAAGAGCAGTGGAGTTTGGTGGCTGCCATTAAAGCCGAGCATCGGATTCCTTGCCTTCCATTAACGTCGATGTTGCTTTGTTTTGTGCCCGCGAGAGGAACCGGTGCACCATTAAACCGCACGGACCGGCCATTCGTCGCCTGCAATAACTAACGTGGACCGCCTTTTGTGTAGCTGGCATGATGGACCCACACGTCAGGATCTGGCATGGCATGTGTTTCCTTTATTGCCGGCAATCCCGATAGCGACCCAACAAATGAGGTCAACCGAGATCAAGCTACCCTACTAGTCAGGCCAATTAATTGTAAAATGAGGTTTACAATACAAAAACGCCCGGCTTGGCCGCCCATGAGCCTATAAAGAGAAAGTAGGGGGAAATAAGGAAAACTAAGAAAGCGGGGAAAAATGAGTAAAACTAATCGAAGTAGGGCAAGAAAGTAATAAACCCTACATTATATTCCACTTAGTTCCCAAATCAAACACACACTAAGCTCATTGGGGGTGTTCAGGAGAGATATAGAATGTTGTATTAGTTTACATAATCCAAAAATCGTTGATGGTGTGTCAGTGCTTGCTGAAAAATAGGAGGAAATGCTTGAAGAGACACGTCATTATTCACATGGTTGTCATCGAAACGATTGTAAGTTTGGCTACTCAAGAACTGACTTTATGGCGAAGGCATTCTGCCATCTACTTCTGAGAGTGTCAAACACACAGAGGATGAGGATAAGAACAGAATTCCCTGGAGTGATCGCATCAAAGCACTCAGGGATCAGCGCAGAGCTCGAGGGGAATGTTTTACTTGCAGTGAAAAATACCAGCGAAGCCACAATTGCAGTAAGAATGTGTCTTTGAATGTTGTTGAAGAATTGTTGCATGTGTTGCAAGTGCACATGTCAGATGCTAAAGTGGACCAAGAATCTTCTAGCAAAGAGGAACCATTGATGCATATATCTCTTGTTATTTGGCTAGAGTACAATAAAAAAAACAAGCATATGATTGCAAGGTAAAGATGGGGGAAAACAGACTCTTCTTCTCATAGATTCTGGTAATGGTGGGAGCTTTGTGAGTGTAGACACATTACATGCGTTGCAGCTTCCCACTGTAACTATTCCGGCGGTACAAGTGACAGTTGCTGATGCTAGTCACTCAATAGTCGACCAAGTTGCATGTAGCATCCCAACTTTTAATAAAGATGGAATACCTGTGTTATTGTGCTAGTCCCTGGATCAATTGCTAGCACCACAGTACAAAGTGAAATATCATGCAAATGCATCAAATTCTTATTACATCGCATGATCCAGTCTTTACAAAATAGTATTACAACTTGCATAGTCTTAGAAGACTAGCAGAAAAGAAAGAAATACAGCGGAAAACATAGTACAACATTGAGCCCATCTTCTTCATGTGCCACAGGCAAAACATGTTGGTGATAGTCTCGAGATCCTAAACGAAATCCTCACTCGTCTTCAGAAACATCTGCAATATGGAATATGCAGCCACAAGGGAGTCAATACAATTTAATGTATTGGCAAGTAACACTATGGTGGATATAAATGGCAAGACTAATACTACATGATTATTTGGCTGAGTGGAGTTTTGGCTAAGTTTTGCATAAAGCCAGTTTTCTCCTATCACTTTTGTAAAACAAACTTTTCTTTTCAAAGGGTGGCAACATTGGATTAAGATCCAAACACCACAACTACTGTTCACTTGGTCAAAATTTTACTTATTGAAAATGGTGATGTGATTCTTCCGTCCTTCCTTGTTCAGCTGCTCATAGTTGTCCATAACCGGGGACACGGCTAAGATCTTAGTTTGTTGACTCTGCAGAGCTTGTGCACTTTCACCTTCAGACCCAACTCAACCCAAACATCCTATACACCCTGAGTGCATTAAGGAAAGGAGAAGAATCGAGACGAGATCTTTCAAAAGCAAGAATCCAACCCAATGGCAAGACCCGTTCCACCTATAATTATGCTACATCTGCTTGTCAAGCCCGGGCTGAACCCTCACAACTTAGTTGATCAAGACAGAGCCCATATGACTAAAGACTGCACTGAAGCAATCTAAACTTGGGGAACATCTTAATCACTTTGTTCCTGGGTGGCATTCCTCAAGTGAACAACCTCTCGGGGAGACACTCAACTCTCATCAGCAAAACAACCAAATCCACCCAGGTGGTTCATTGAAGTTTATACTTAGTAATTTTCCTCATCATCAAGTAAAACAATTTTTGTAGCAAGACTAAGCATCTACTAAGTACCAAGGCATCAAAATAACAAGGTATAAGTATGGCTACACACTACTAGGATATAGCATAGCATAATATAACTTAGTAAAATTTCCTATCAATGCATACTACTCAAAAATCTACTAATGCATATAGAAAATAATGGGTAGTTGATGATGTGTTACTTGCCTTGTTGAAGTTGGTGAAGATATCACACTCTCTTCACAAAGGATCGTTGCTCTCCGTACAATCTATTCATTCAAACCACAATAACAAAATAAACAAACATTCTACCAAACAATCATACAAGTGTAGAAAACATACATAGCAACTAACATATCAAAAGGGGCTTAACCAAGTTGGTTAGGACAAGGTCTAGGTTTGAGTTGAAAGATTCATTCTCTAATGGTCTCATACTTGTTAAGGAAATTCCAATGGTTTACTTGGGAAGGGCTAAGTTGAGTTTGTAGAGAACTAACTTTATTATAATCATACTTGTCGAGGAAGTTCCAAGAGTTCACTAAGAATAAACATATCACTTCTTCAACTAATGTAATACATGCAAACACTTGGTCATATTCACCTTCAAAAATATTTGAGTGACTATGTTAGTATTTTCCATTGTGGTTAGGGTAGGTCTACTAACTTCATCATCCAAGGGAAAATATTACTAAGTCTTGGGTTTTCCATTTGGGTCAATGGTTGGACAAAAATAACTTGTTATTGTTCAACTTGTATGGATTGCTTCTAGACCTCATGTGATTGCCTTCTTGAAGATCATCATCATGCCATCTAAGTTGTTTCCTTCCTTGGTGTGGTGCTTCTCTTGGTCTTGATAGTCTTCATGGTTTTCAATTCACTAATTGGTTTGGGTATGGGATGGGCACATATACCACTAAGTCAATTTGGAAAGAAAAATAAGAAGAAAGATAGAAAGAGAGAGGGAGATGTTTTCTTCTGGATTTCTTCACACTTGTACTTCCTTGAGTTGCTTCTAGTGGTGGAGTATTTTCTGCAAAATTTCTTCATTGATCCTCCTTGTAGCTCTTCATGTTGCCACCAAGTTGAAAGTGAAGAGCCTTCTATTGCTTGAGTCTTGTTTTCCATTTGCTAACTTGATGGATTCTTGAAGCAAGAATAGGTGGATGGAGGAGTAGATAGAAAACTAAAGTTCACTAATTGGTACTATATGTGATCGACACATTCTAAGGACTTGGCTTGGCTCCAAATAGACATAACATCAAGGAATAACAGTTGAAAACAATTTCTAAGACATGGTAGAGATGGATGAATCACTAGGTTGGGTTTTTGGTCAAAAACACATGGTCATGGTCCAAGGATGTCCAAAATGATTGGCCAAGGTTGTTTCTGGTTCAAGGTTATCAAATGGAGCAATTTTGCAAAAGGAACTATATTGAAATTATTTATAGAAATTAATCTATGCAAAAAATACACAAATAGACAACTTAATTCTAAATTCAATTTTAATTTGTTCAATTATTATTTTGGGACAGAGGATATGAAAGTGCACATCCTAAGGTTTCCAAATATATTTTATTTACAATTTTTGGATTTGTAGAATTTGAATTATGCCAAATTTCATCAAACAAGCATATTTGAATTTGAACAAATTTAAGTTTGTCAAATTTGAATTTGGACAGTGCCAAAAGTTTCTAGATGTCAAGGGCTTTTCAAAAAGTCCAAGATTGCTAAATTTGGCCAAGTGGTTTAAAAGATATGATAGATCTAAGATACATGGACTAATCTGTAAAACTACCAATGAATTCTAGCGGGACGAAATTTGAATAAAAGGCTGGGACACGTGGGAGCTCTTGATTGGTTGCTTGTGCTGACTGGATGCTGGCGTGGCGTGCTGACTGGGCGCTGACGTGTTTAAGTGATTTGATCAGGGCCGTTGGATCCAGATCTGAGGGTGGCATACCCCTTCGTTTATAGGATCTAATCTAGGCCACTAGATTTAGATCTAACAGCACAGAGAAGAGAGGAGGGGGCTCACCGGGATCTTCCGCCGGAGAATGGCGGGGCGGCGGCGCTGCGTCACGGTGGTGGACGGCGGGGCTTCTCCGGTGTGCCTCCGGGCACGGGGAGTGCACGGGAAGACTCAGCGCGACACGGTGAGGATGATGGGGGCCACGGGAAGGCTCCACGGACCCTGCTACGATGGCGGCGAGGAGGTCCCGAGGTGGCCGTGCGGTTTCCGGCTCCGGCGAGTTCGCACTCGTCGCTACACTGCACCAAAGAGAAGAGAAAGGGCATCAAAACGTGCGCAAGGTCACGGGGGTCCAGGGAGAGGTGGTCTCGGGCACGGGGAAGGTCTCACCTCGCCGGAATCGTGAAAACACGACGGCGGACAGCACGGACTCCGACGAGCAAATTCGGCCGAGAGGGGGCACGATTTTCTTTGAATCCAGAGGGGAAACGGAGAGGGAGAGAAGGGCTTTAAGGTGCTGGGCTCGAGAAAATTAATGGGATGAAGAAACGCACGAATCAATGGAACTGATTTCTTCAGTTTCAGTAAGAAAGAGAAACGCAGGAGCTTGATGACGATGACGTCATCATGACGTCATCACCCCTTTTTCTTTTTCTTTTTATTTCTGTTTTCTTATTTAATTTATATCTTTTGTTTAAATAATCAAATCAACATGGAACAAAATTCTAAATTCATAATATTTGAAATACTTTCTAACAATACCATTTTTATAAACTTTTCAACATATTACATTTTTGAATTATGAAATTTGAATAATTCATTAAAAGTGACTTAATAGCATTTTTAATAGAAAATCCAATTTAATTTTGAGAAAGGGTTTTATAAAAATAAAGAGACATTATATAAGTCAAATATCATTTTTGAAAATCATTTACACTTGTTTTGCTATTTTATATTTTGAAATAAAAATGATTTCACTAATAGCCTATTAATGCCATTTAAAAAAATATCAATTATATAAATAAAAATTATTGGTTGAATAAAATATGAGAGACATCAATGTGATCAAATGACATTTTCCAAAATCATTTTTAATGGTTTTCATATTTTATGATTTTAAAATATGAAGAAACAATGATAGTCACTTAATAGAAAACATTAATTTTTATATGATTAAAACAATTTTTAGAAATATTTTCTATGGTTCAACTATTGTTTTCTAAGACCCTTTTAGGAACTTTCATAATGTATATATTCAACATATTAGTGAAACCACAATTAGTATCCTTTTGTTATATTTCAAACATAGAGAATTATTTAATAAATTTGGAAATGGGGTTTAGTAAAAGCAGAAAGGTTTTCCCAAATGAAATCATTGTTTTCTCAAAGTATGTTACTTGTTTTCATAAATAATTTATTTCTATAGCACTATATTATCTTGTTGATTGACACAACACTTTGAAAACAAAGATCCAACTTATATCTATTTTGGGGTTATCAATAATAGTGAAACCCTTTTTAGAGACAAGAAGAAAATATTAGAGATAACAATTCTCTAGTTTTTATATATCAAAAATATATTCAAGATCATAATTGGGTTGAAAACATGTTGGGTGTAAGGGTTTGCTTAAGAAGAAATATTTTCTTCATGTAGAAATATTTATTTTGAAATGACTTTAGGGTTTATGGAATAGAGGTATATTGGATTTTCATTTCCAAAACATTAGAACATGTATTGTTTTCTTTTGTTTCTTGCATCTCATTTGGTTTTTGGTGACTTGCATAACATGAAAACAAAAAGTTTCAAATTATTGCGATTTTTGCATTTTCCAAAAATCAGGGATGTTACAGACTACCACCCTTAAAAGAAATCTCGTCCCGAGATTTGGGAAGGTTAGAAAGAAAGATTAGGTTTGGGTAACTGGATTCCAAAACAATTGGGTGGGCTACCACCCTTAAAAGAAGCTTTGGTAGGTAGTCTATTTTCATTAGATTGGAGTGTAGATTGATTTGAAATTGGCTTGAGTAGAACTTTCCTTCGTGGTAGAGCTGTAGACCAACATAGATCTGTTGAACTACCTTTGACACTGAGGGGTCACTCTTTGGGTCAATCAAAAGTCTTTGGTTCACTCTCAACTTGGTCTTTTGATATCCTTGAAAATCTTCCATCTTGTTGTTGTCATCCTTGAAGGCAAACATCATGCTATTTCTAAACAAACTCTCATATAACACATACTGGGTATTTGTGTTTCTTCATTACTTCTTCTCTTGGTGTAGTTGGCTCTGAAATCTTCATAGCTCATGCAACTTGGGTTCACTTGTCTTTCTTCACTTGTTGATTGGCTGGATACTCCTTATTAGGTAGTTGGCATTGATCATGGATGTGATTGTTCCTTCACACAGAAGAAAGAAATTTGATACTAGCATTCCTCAAAGGGGATGGCTTGTGTATCAATAGGGTAAAGGTGGTATGATTCCAAATGGTTCTCTCTATGGTTGGTGAATGAGTATGGTGTTGGGTTTGGTCTAGTAGAAATGAGTAGAGATTTAGAAAGATGGCTAAGGGAGGTTCTTATCCAAAATAGCAGATCAAGGAAACTCATCTTACAAACAAAACATAACAAACATATAGCAACACATCCATCACACCAAACAACATAGTTTTAGGAAAACATCTAGTATTGTCATACCACACTCATTAGTATGATCAATACTCTAATCGTGTTTCGTGTCTCACAACTTTGTTACATCTCATGGTGGTCTACTATTCAAGGCAGGGTAACAACTTTCTTGCTTTATTCCTCATGAGAGGTCTTCAATACTCAGTCTTCACGATGATCTCCGCGTTCTTGTACATTGTAATCTCTTTTTCAAGAGTGTTGATCTCTTCTTCGGCTTCTTTGAGGCCCTTCTTAGTGTTGTGAAGTCTCCACTTGAGTCTCTCTATAAGTTCTTTAATAGCACTCCATGCAGCACTTCTTGCTGAATCGAGGAATGAAAAATGCATTATCCTGTTGGTGAACATGCAATCTCCTCCCATCTTGTGGTCGTACTCCTTGTTTCTGTACAGATGAATCTGCCCCCACCAATATTCGAAACCATCCTCCTCATCTATGTAGGGAAAACCCCAATAGACTGCTGGTCCTTCAAATCCCATGATTAACATGAGATCCTTCAGTGCTCTTGGGAACTCAGTGTCACACTCCAGGGTCATGGTCATCATTGGTCCTTTCTTGAGTGATTGGATGATACTGGCCATCTACAGATAAGAGTAATTATTAGAAATGTATCATGGGAAGGAGTACGAGGAGAAATGAATATAAAAGATTCCTTTGAGGAGTAGTTGTAAGATAGTAAAATTTTATTCCTATGGATTTTCCTATTCTAATCCAAACCTAGGGTCTCGAATCCTACAGGCAACACAATGCTCTGATACCATTTTGTAGCATCCCAACTTTTAATAAAGATGGAATACCTGTGTTATTGTGCTAGTCCCTGGATCAATTGCTAGCACCACAGTACAAAATGAAATATCATGCAAATGCATCAAATTCTATTACATCGCATGATCCAGTCTTTACAAAATAGGATTACAACTTGCATAGTCTTAGAAGACTAGCAGAAAACAAAGAAATACAGCGGAAAACATAGTACAACATTGAGCCCATCTTCTTCATGTGCCACAGGCAAAACATGTTGGCGATAGTCTCGAGATCCTAAACGAAATCCTCACTCGTCTTCAGAAACATCTGCAATATGGAATATGCTGCCACAAGGGAGTCAATACAATTTAATGTATTGGCAAGTAACACTATGGTGGATATAAATGGCAAGAATAATACTACATGCTTATTTGGCTGAGTGGAGTTTTGGCTAAGTTTTGCATAAAGCCAGTTTTCTCCTATCACTTTTGTAAAACAAACTTTTCTTTTCAAAGGGTGGCAACATTGGATTAAGATCCAAGCACCACAACTACTGTTCACTTGGTCAAAATTTTACTTATTGAAAATGGTGATGTGATTCTTCCGTCCATCCTTGTCCAGCTGCTCATAGTTGTCCATAACCGGGGACACGGCTAAGATCTTAGTTTGTTGACTCTGCAGAGCTTGTGCACTTTCACCTTCAGACCCAACTCAACCCAAACATCCTATACACCCTGAGTGCATTAAGGAAAGGAGAAGAATCGAGACGAGATCTTTCAGAAGCAAGAATCCAACCCAATGGCAAGACCCGTTCCACCTATAATTATGCTACATCTGCTTGTCAAGCCCGAGCTGAACCCTCACAACTTAGTTGATCAAGACAGAGCCCATATGACTAAAGACTGCACTGGAAGCAATCTAAACTTGGGGAACATCTTAATCACTTTGTTCCTGGGTGGCATTCCTCAAGTGAACAACCCCTCGGGGAGACACTCAACTCTCATCAGCCAAACAACCAAATCCACCCAGGTGGTTCATTGAAGTTTATACTTAGTAATTTTCCTCATCATCAAGTAAAACAATTTTTGTAGCAAGACTAAGCATCTACTAAGTACCAAGGCATCAAAATAACAAGGTATAAGGATGGCTACACACTACTAGGATATAGCATAGCATAATATAACTTAGTAAAATTTCCTATCAATGCATACTACTCAAAAATCTACTAATGCATATAGAAAATAATGGGTAGTTGATGATGTGTTACTTGCCTTGTTGAAGTTGGTGAAGATATCACACTCTCTTCACAAAGGATCGTTGCTCTCCGTACAATCTATTCATTGAAAACACAATGACAAAATAAACAAACATTCTACCAAACAATCATACAAGTGTAGAAAACATACATAGCAACTAACATATCAAAAGGGGCTTAACCAAGTTGGTTAGGACAAGGTCTAGGTTTGAGTTGAAAGATTCATTCTCTAATGGTCTCATACTTGTTAAGGAAATTCCAAAGGTTTACTTGGGAAGGGCTAGGTTGAGTTTGTAGAGAACTAACTTTATTATAATCATACTTGTCAAGGAAGTTCCAAGAGTTCACTAAGAATAAACATATTACTTCTTCAACTAAAGTAATACATGCAAACACTTGGTCATATTCACCTTCAAAAATATTTGAGTGACTATGTTAGTATTTTCCATTGTGGTTAGGGTAGGTCTACTAACTTCATCATCCAAGGGAAAATATTACTAAGTCTTGGGTTTTCCATTTGGGTCAATGGTTGGACAAAAATAACTTGTTATTGTTCAACTTGTATGGATTGCTTCTAGACCTCATGTGATTGCCTTCTTGAAGATCATCATCATGCCATCTAAGTTGTTTCCTTCCTTGGTGTGGTGCTTCTCTTGATCTTGATAGTCTTCATGGTTTTCACTTCACTAATTGGTTTGGGTATGGGATGGGAACATATACCACTAAGTCAATTTGAAAGAAAAATAGAAGAAGATAGAAGAGAGAGGGAAATGTTTTCTCTATGATTTCTTCACACTTGTACTTCCTTGAGTTGCTTCTAGTGGTGGAGTCTAGTCTTCCTTCAAATTTCTTCAATGATCTCCTTGTAGCTCTTCATGTTGCCACCAAGTTGAAAGTGAAGATCCTTCTAGTGCTTGAGTCTTGTTTTCCATTTGCTAACTTGATTGATTCTTGAAGCAAGAATAGGTGGATGGAGGAGTAGATAGAAAACTAAAGTTCACTACTTGGTACTATATGTGATTGACACATTCTAAGGACTTGGCTTGGCTCCAAATAGACATAACATCAAGGAATAACAGTTGAAAACAATTTCTAAGACATGGTAGAGATGGATGAATCACTAGGTTGGGTTTTTGGTCAAAAACACATGGTCATGGTCCAAGGATGTCCAAAATGATTTTCCAAGGTTGTTTCTGGTTCAAGGTTATCAAATGGAGCAATTTTGCAAAAGGAACTATATTGAAATTATTTATAGAAATTAATTTATGCCAAAAATGCTCAAATAGACAACTTAATTCTAAATTCAATTTTAATTTGTTCAATTATTATTTTGGGACAGAGGATATGAAAGTACACATCCTAAGGTTTCCAAATATATTTTATTTACAATTTTTGGATTTGTAGAATTTGAATTATGCCAAATTTCATAAAACAAGCATATTTGAATTTGGACAAATTTAAGTTTGTCAAATTTGAATTTGGACAGTGCCAAAAGTTTCTAGATGTCAAGGGCTTTTCAAAAATTCCAAGATTGCTAAATTTGGCCAAGTGGTTTAAAAGATATGATAGATCTAAGATACATGGACTAATCTGTAAAACTGCCAATTAATTCTAGCGGGAGGAAATTTGAATAAAGGGCTGGGACACGTGGGAGCTCCTGATTGGTTGCTTGTGCTGACAGGATGCTGGCGTGGTGTGCTGACTAGGCGCTGACGTGTTTAAGTGATTTGATCATGGCCGTTGGATCCAGATCTAAGGGTGGCATACCCCTTCGTTTATAGGATCTAATCTAGGCCACTAGATTTAGATCTAACGGCACAGAGAAGAGAGGAGGGGGCTCACCGGGATCTTCCGCCGGAGAATGGCGGGGCGGCGGCGCTGCGGCACAGTGGTGGACGGCGGGGCTTCTCCGGTGTGCCTCCAGGCACAGGGAGTGCACAGGAAGACTCAGCGCGACACGGTGAGGACGATGGGGGCCACGGGAAGGCTCCACGGACCCTGCTACGATGGCGGCGAGGAGGTCCCGAGGTGGCCGTGCGGTTTCCGACTCCGGCGAGTTTGCACTCGTCGCTACACTGCACCAAAGAGAAGAGAAAGGGCATCAAAACGTGCGCAAGGTCACGGGGGTCCAGGGAGAGGTGGTCTCGGGCACGGGGAAGGTCTCACCTCGCCGGAATCGTGAAAACACGACGGCGGACAGCACGGACTCCGACGAGCAAATTCGGCCTAGAGGGGGCACGATTTTCTTTGAATCCAGAGGGGAAACGGAGAGGGAGAGAAGGGCTTTAAGGTGCTGGGCTCGGGGAAATTAATGGGACGAAGCAACGCACGAATCAATGGAATTGATTTCTTCAGTTTCGGTAAGAAAGAGAAACGCAGGAGCTTGATGACGATGACGTCATCATGACGTCATCACCCCTTTTTCTTTTTCTTTTTATTTCTGTTTTCTTATTTAATTTATATCTTCTGTTTAAATAATCAAATCAACATGGAACAAAATTCTAAATTCATAATATTTGAAATACTTTCTAACAATACCATTTTTATAAACTTTTCAACATATTACATTTTTGAATTATGAAATTTGAATAATTCATTAAAAGTGACTTAATAGCATTTTTATTTAATTTTGAGAAAGGGTTTTATAAAAATAAAGAGACATTATATAAGTCAAATATCATTTTTGAAAATCATTTACACTTGTTTTGCTATTTTATATTTTGAAAAAAAAATGATTTCACTAATAGCCTATTAATGCCATTTAAAAAATATCAATTATATAAATAAAAATTATTGGTTGAATAAAATATCAGAGACATCAATGTGATCAAATGACATTTTCCAAAATCATTTTTAATGGTTTTCATATTTTATGATTTTAAAATATGAAGAAACAATGATAGTCACTTAATAGAAAACATTAATTTTTATATGATTAAAACAATTTTTAGAAATATTTTCTATGGTTCAACTATTGTTTTCTAAGACCCTTTTAGGAACTTTCATAATGTATATATTCAACATATTAGTGAAACCACAATTAGTATCCTTTTGTTATATTTCAAACATAGAGAATTATTTAATAAATTTGGAAATGGGGTTTAGTAAAAGCAGAAAGGTTTTCCCAAATGAAATCATTGTTTTCTCAAAGTATCTTACTTGTTTTCATAAATAATTTATTTCTATAGCACTATATTATCTTGTTGATTGACATAACACTTGGAAAACAAGGATCCAACTTATATCTATTTTGGGGTTATCAATAATAGTGAACCCCTTTTTAGAGACAAGAAGAAAATATTAGAGATAACAATTCTCTAGTTTTTATATATCAAAAATATTTTCAAGATCATAATTGGGTTGAAAACATGTTGGGTGTAAGCGTTTGCTTAAGAAGAAATATTTTCTTTATGTAGAAATATTTATTTTGAAATGACTTTAGGGTTTATGGAATAGAGGTATATTGGATTTTCATTTCCAAAACATTAGAACATGTATTGTTTTCTTTTGTTTCTTGCATCTCATTTGGTTTTTGGTGACTTGCATAACATGAAAACAAAAAGTTTCAATTTTTTGTGATTTTTGCATTTTCCAAAAATCAGGGATGTTACATTGCACCAGATGTCCACTGGTCATGCCAGAGAAGCAGATTCACCACTTCTTTCCAAATATTCAACGTTCGAGGATATGACATGGTGTTGCTCATGGGGCTGGAGAGTTTGTCGTCCATGCGGATATATTGCGCAAAGAATACTTTGTTATATAAGATCGATGGTGTGTGGGTCGTGTCGTGGGGAGTTAAATCAAATACACAGAATTGTGAGCCGATATCGTTGGCTGAATTACAAATTCTTGGTGTAGATTGTGTTGTGTAGCATATCGTGTAGCTGAACACCACTACCGAGGGTAAAATCGCAAGAACACGCACAATGTTTCTAAATGCCAGTGGGATTACCTCCCCATCACGATTATGATCATCGTATCATAAGGCTCCCAGGCGTGCAACCTGTACATGTCAAACCCTACCGATTCACCACACCATAAAACTGAAATCGAGCGATAGATCAAAGAAATCCTACAATAGGGCATTATCACATCGAGTCGCAGTCCATTTGCCTCTCCCGTCCTGTTGGTCAAAAAGAAATATGGTACTTGGCGTTTCTATTTTGATTATCGCCATCTAAATATAGTGATAGTCAACAATAGATATCTGATGTTGGTGGTGGACGAGCTACTAGATGAGCTGGCCGGATCGAAGTTCTTCACCAAATTTGATTTGTGCTCGGGATATCATCAGATTCGACTGTCGGATAAGGACGAGTGCAAGATGGCATTTTGCACGCATAGTGTACATTACGAATTTGGTGCTATGCCATTTTGTATCACTTTTGCGTCTGTAACATTTGAGGTGGCAATGAACAATGTTTTTGCACGAATGATTCACAAATGTGTGCTTGTCTTTGTCGACGACATATTGATTTACAGTAAAATGTTAGTGGAGCACCAACAACATCTTCAAGAAGTGTTCCAATTGTTGCACAAGAACGTTCACATGGGGCTTGAAGGATTTTGTAGCAGAAAACAAAAAAAAATCCTAACAACGATAGCCGAAAAACAGCCAAGATATGTTACTATGCAGATATAGAGTAACGGAGAAGGAACAGTGATCATACCCTTGAAGAACGAAAGCGGGGATTACCCTCCCGCATAAGGGTTGTCGATGAAGACAACAAAGCCGACCTCAAGGTCGAGGAGTGGTTTGATGCAAACGTTGGTAAAATCCAAGTGGAAGGTTGTGAAGAGTGCAGCGGCAAGTTTTCCCTCGGAAAAGAAACTGTCACACCCCACTTTTTGGAAACCAACAAAATGCAGTTGTTGGGGATCCAAAAATTAGGGCCAACAAATTTTTTTTAAAATGCTTAACCATTAATCTTGTTTCACCTCTGTCTGGCTTGTTTGATCTTGAGTGTTGGTGTTGGAACCAACCAAAACAAAATGGTTACATAAATAACAAGAATGGAGGTGAACCTCTTTTATAAAAAATCCTCCTTAAGTGGTTTGGCTTGACCACTAACTTTCTTTAAAACACTTGAGGGAAAAACTCCTAGAATTTAAATTATAGAAATCTCTTGCTTGAGTAAACTTTTTAAGTCTTGTTGTTATCTGCTTATGAGGTGACCTTATCTTTTTCCTTGTCTCAAAGTATTTATAACTGTTGTGAGGTTTGTGAGTTGTTTCAATTAATAAGATCTACAAATAACAAAGCCCTTACATTAGTAGCATGTTATATCCTATTCATATCTCATCTTATGTTCTGTTATACTTCTCTAGTTTGGCCTCCTGCCATAAGGAGGAATCCTGATCTTTGACCAGTGTATCATCATGGATATAATGGTACCTATCTATGAGCCCTATCCTTATGTTATATTTGATTTATTAAACCAATTCACTTTTCTTCCAAAGCCCTCTTGAGGTCTTCCCAACAAATAGGATCATGTCCCTGTTATCATGATGCTTTTGTTAAGTCTTCCTAAAAATCACTCCCATCCTTTTTTTTGAGCTAAGTGAACCTTCCCTTGTCATCTTCATGACTTTTACATCATATTCATGTGACCCATTTTTATTTCCCATGATCAAGTGATTTATCCTCTCTCAGGGATTTTGGCTTATTAAATAAATTCCTGTTATCATCCTTTTGCACTTGGTATCTCAAATATTTTTCAAAGGAGTTGTTTATTAAAAATCACTTTTGATACCTATATTATATACCCTTCCACCCCAACTCAAAAATACTTGGTTTATAAACATTTTCCTATTTATTAAATGTTATTTTCAAAAAGGCCAGAAATGAACTTTTAATGTTTTTGTTAATAAAAGTATTTCTAAAATTCTTGGGAAAATTCCCCAACATTCCTAGGGTCATATGTGACCTAGTTATCAAAAAACATTTGCTGGTCATTTGCAAATTTTTGAAGAAAACATCCAAAAACAGTTTCAGGACTTTTTGAATTTCCTAAATTTTGTGAAACAAATGTTTTCAGAAAATTTGGGGACCACCACCCCTAGACTCAATTTTTGTTTATATATCCATTAAACATGTTTTCAAACATATCTTCTATTCAAAATTTTGGAGAAAACATTTAAAAACAGAAACATCAGTTTTTGGAAAAGTGAAAGTTTTCAAAGAAAATAATTTAAGAAAAGTGGGAGACCACCACTACCCTACCCCATTTTCCATTCCCTACCTCCTAGACAATTTTTCTTACACATGTTGTGTTCAAGTTTTTAAAGAAAACCAGCACAAACACTTTTTGCTCAATTTTGTAAAAATGATCATTAGATGATATTTTTCCTCCTTCTTCACTCCCATTGGATTCCCTAGCTGCCTAGTCACCTAGATCCCACCCCATTGACTTCCTGGACGAAATGGCATGCCCATACCCATCCACCTCATCCCCACATGGCTTTAACCCTAAGCAATGGCATGGGCTGACATGCCACAGCCTCCCCCATACCTTGCTGCCTCCATGGACCCCACCTTCTAGAAGATTTGACTTCCACGAGCTCGAAGAGCTAGTACCCCTCGCCCTGGACCCTCTCCTTCCCCCTCTCCTTCATATCAAACACCTTCGGGTGCTGTGAGAGCACCCACTCCCCCCACCTCCCTAGATCTCCTCTGCCCGAGCCCTTGTGGCATTATCACCTCCTCACCACCGCACGCCCCCTGGACAAGGTCCCCTTGGCCCTCGTCTCCTCGAACCTGCTCGCCCACGCCACGGTGACCGCCATGGACGCCGTGACGCCGAGCTCTGCGGCTATCCCCCTCCGAGCTTTCCTCTTGAGCTCCAGCTTTCCAGTACCCCTCCTCTCTACCTTAATCGACGCCCAGAATTGAAATCCTCCTCCGTTTCTTCACCCACTGCCCGCCGGCCACCTCGCCGTCGCACGGGAGGTACGGTGGCCCTCCGCCCTCGATGGCTGCGCCCCTG
The DNA here is from genome assembly GCA_028641055.1 of Alopecurus myosuroides. NCBI lineage: Eukaryota > Viridiplantae > Streptophyta > Magnoliopsida > Poales > Poaceae > Alopecurus > Alopecurus myosuroides. The sequence goes on from CM054058.1 coordinate 355,040,555, forward strand.
ACTTCCCCTCTCCTCTCTTGTACCTGTGCCCCCTCTAAAACTCTCTCCCGTCCTTCACAGGTACGCCGACAACCGCGGCCACGCTCCTCCGCCACGGGTCCTCGGTGACCTCCCTGTCCCGACCCTCTCCGTCGTGAACCAGTGCGTTCTTGAGGTGCGCCTCGTCCCTCTGGTCCTCCTGGTGATCCTCTCGTTTCCAGGGGACCACGCGAGGCACCGGCGGCGAGTTCTAGCCTCCGCAGCGGCGGCCGGAGAGGACTCCGCCGTCCGCCTTGGTCACCGTCGATCTCCTCCGATGTGGATGCTCCCTGGCCGTCGGATCCTCATCCAGCGGATACGTTTGAACCTCGAACCCATCTAATCTCGACCGCATATTTCGCATCGGAGGGCAGCATACCTGTTCGGCGCGCACGCTCTTCTAGCGGGCCGTTTTCGCCCCGCGCGGCCCATCACCCTCCGGATCCAGCCCGTTGACCCCCTGTGCAGGTTGATTTTTATTCTTTTTCTGCAGATCTGTTTCAGGCTTGCTACTTTAATTCGAAATGAAAATGCAAACGAGTAAAATTTGCCAAACCAAAAATCACAGAGCTAGATCTACTAATTCTTAACCACACCCAACTTACATAAATGCATTTTGTGCTATATTTTAAGAGGACTAATAAAAATGGCAGAAGCACTCTGTTTCACCATTTTAATCATAACTTGAGTTTTAAGTGGCCAAATCTTGCAAACCAAACTGTTTTGAGTAGACATTGATTAGATCTATCAGTGAGATTTTACCTTGCATCAAGTTGGACTACCATTAGGAAATTCCATCCAATTTTGTGAAAGACCAGTAGCCTTTTCTAAGATTTTTAGAGAGAGATTAAAAATGATTTTTGGTGTGAATCCAATTGGATGAGCTTGTGTGTGATTAGATCTATGTAATACTAGTTTTTCATAATTTTTAGGGCTCTGGATTATTTTTGGTGTGCATTTCTAGAAACAACACTTTTCTGTTTATTTTGAATCTGGTGTGTTTGATTTAAAATAAATGATTATTTGTTATAGACTTGTTTCCTAGCATGATTAAATGTGTTGGTTACTGTTATTAAGTGTTTTTCTTTCATTACTAGTATGCTAGGAAGTTTGTGCATGATTTGGAAAATAAATAGAAATGGAATTAGTTTTTTATTGTTTTCTAGTATTTTTGTGGAATAGATTTGGTGGACTAGTATTGCTATGATTATTACCTAAGTTTTTGTGATGGTTATGTGAGTACAGTACCATTTTGGTACTGATGTGGTGATGGTATCACCTCTGTTAGCTTGCACATTACTTCATAGGAGAGCATGTGTAGCATTGATTGTTTTATTTAGCTATATTGTTTTCACTAGTATGAGTAGTTGTTTTCATAGCATTATTTTAAGTATATTTGATTACTAGAATGTGTAAGGTATATGTACTGTTAGTAGGTGTTTTTATTCATGTATCTATGGTTTAGGAAAAGTTCATGCTCATAGTATTGATTGCTCCTCTAGTGTTGCATTAGTGTCCCACTAGATGTTGAGTTTGCTCCCTTATTATTGTCCTTTTATTTTTAGGAGTGTATGATGATCTCTAGCATGTTTAGAATGTTTTCCTTTCTGTTATTATGGTATATATATTTTAGTTGTGTGCATTGATAGGTTGTGGAATGCAATTTATTTCCTTAGGGCATGCTTGTGTAAAATTTTCCCTACTAGTATGCTAATAGTTGACTCCTGTTATTATGATATTTTGCTAAGAGTAATGTACCTTGTTGTTATTCTGTTTTAGAGTGTGTTTTATGGACTTATTACAATTTATTGAGCCACTGGTTTGTTTGGTTACTTCCATTGTTGAGTGATTAATTAGCTTTGGTGTAGACTTTAGCCTGTTAAATAACTGGATAATTCATATGTGTTCTTTTTGTTTTGTTGTTTGGAAATTGTATGGGTGTTTACCTTAGCATAAGTTTGGTGCTAATGTTATCATTATATTTATTAGTACCTTGTTGTATATGCTTAAGGCTAGTGGTAAACTTGTTTGAATTGATTGCTTGTGTTGTTGTTAATACCCACTGCCATGGGTGTTGCTCTGATGGTTGATATGACATTGTTTGTTTATGAACACCTTAGTAGCCCCACCCTTGTTACCACAAGCTATATTTTAGCCTCCTTAAATATCTTGGTATGATAGTGGTACACCCACTCAACCTATGATATTGGGGTGTGGAATATGTTTCTTTTAAACCATATGTTTCTTGACGATAGTCTTGTACTCTGAGAGTTTGTGACGTAGTTCTCTCGATAACTTTTTGAATGGTTGCATTAGTATGAGTTACCATGCTGTAGGTGTTGTTTTGATTACTTGATTGTCCTTCTGGTTCTGAGTGTGTGTGTCTTTTATTATTTAACGGCGTTAGAAAAACAAAGAAGAAGAAGATGGAGTCGTAGAGCTGTGTGTCAAGATCAAGCTATTTCAAGGCCAGGGGCACAAAGAGATTTAAGGCAAGCCATCCTGATGCTTGCTGTTATAATACACTTATCATTATCTATCATGCATGTTTTACTTCTGAGAAGTTTTACAAAAACTTTGATTTCCAAAAACTATTTTTGAGTGAATACTACTACTACTATTATATATACTATGCCATTAGTTGATACTTGGTGTTACCAAGCCCATAGCCACCATATGGTATTTATTACCATCCCTTATATTAGTCCCTAAGTGGGCACCCAAAATATGTTTTTGCAAAACAAAGGCTTTATGGAAAAACCCGGAGAAAAGGCTGAGCCTTATTCACCGGAGGAATGTGGAAATGGTCATTTTTGGGAAAATGGTGTTTTTACAAAAATGACACATAACCTAGTCTTCGATGGACAACCAAGACGTACTGCCACTCTACCCCAACATGGGTACGGGGCCTATCTAGATGCTTGAACTTGTTAGTATGTGTCCTATCCCAAGATGCTATAGAGAGGATGATTCTCTGAACCGAAATGTTGCCAGGAGGGAGAAAAGGGACATTGCAAAGTGTGGGATTAATTTCTCCTCCGGTTGCGACAATTGGGTCCCCTGTTTGGCGATGTGTGACATGGTGCCAGGGGGAATAAACTTGATTGAAGGGATAGCCATATACTAGCTTGTGTCAGAGTGGACAGTTAGGATAATTCTTCTGATGCTTGCATATCGCAGTGTCGATCCATGGGTGGTTCATGGCAGAGGATTGGATCTAGTGGAATGTGTACACCTCTGCAGAGTAAAACTATTTAGAATAGCCGAGCCCTCGGATATGGGCAGTTGAAAGGCCATGTAGCTAGCATTGTGTCAATGTTTTTCAAAAGGTGTTGAACTTGGGAAGTTCGGAAAGGAAGAAAATTTTGTACCGTGGAGGTACCGATGATGGAAAGCCGGAAGTTGTTTTACAAAACAACCAAAAAGTTTTGCAAATAAAACTTTTCTACTCTGAGCAAGAATTCTGGAAACTGATTCCAAGAAGATTTGCAAAGAGAAAATTATTCTTTTAACAAAGCTTTACAAAACCTCTTGTACATGTGATATCTACAAGAGAAATAAAACTATATTATTTTCGTCTGAAGTATCTTCTTCAACGAAGACACAGATTAACTTGACTGCAACTATGGTGTCATCCTACATGAACACCATTGATAGTGAACCCTATTTATAGCCTACCTATTCCACCATATACGCATACTTGCATCTTTGGTAAGTTACATGATGGGTGTCTTGCTGAGTACATTCAAACGTACTCATTTTGGTTTCGCCCCTGGTATATACTTGCCAGACATCGAGAAGGAATCTCAGGAGGAGATCAACAAGGAGAAGTACTGCGCTGATGGACCTGCGAACTAGGATCGTCTCCCAGTCAGCAGCCTGTAGGTTAAGGCGTGACTTGGGATCTACCATGTTTTGTGTGTTAGTCTTCCGCTGTGTGTGTTGTGTGTTTTCCCTGCGTGGCAGTTGTGTGGACTTGGTCAGGTGACCATGTATCTTTTCTAAGTGCTTTGTGTAATCGTGTAATGGATATTGTATATGTGTACCAACTTGATATGTTGTTCACGACTGAATTTCCTGGGATCGTGAATGTATGCATATCGAAGGTGTCCTTGAACAGTGGTTCTGGGGCGGACCTTACAGAGTTGGTATCAGAGCTATCTTGACTTTAGGAGACCTTAGTTAGCATGGACGTCAATTAGGAAATAAAAATATTTTGGTAAAAACTATATTACTACCTAAAATGTTTTATCCAAAGAAATCCTAAGCATAGCTCCTACTCTCCCTTACTCCCAGAATTATTGCCAAATTTACAAACCCGAGAGTTGGGAACCAGAGAAAATAGTACACATGTCCTTTTTCTCCTTTGTTTTCATGGCTCAAAACTTTTTGAAAACAAAATTTATAGCCTCTTTTGCAAACAAACTTTTCAAACAAAATTTATAACATCTGTTTTCAAACAAAAGTTATGGCCCAAAACTTTTTCAAACAACTTTTTGAAAACAAAATAGTACACACTTTGGTTTTCATGTAAAGGTTTTCCAAAAGGTTTTTCTTCTGAGAACTTTCAAAAATTAATTTCTTGACGATTCCCAAGGAGACCTTAGTGATTTGCAACCTGAAGAAGCCAAAGTTTTTCCTTCTAGAGAACCTCATCACCCAGGTGATTTCGATGCAAAGAATGAAGATCTGCCACAACCTCTTACACTGAAGTGATATTACCAATCAAGTCTCTCTCCAACCTGAACAAAGTGAAGAAAGTCCTCGAGATCAAGAAGAGTGGCAAGAAACTTTCAAACAACCCTGGTTGACTCAGACCCATAGATGCATAGTTTTTGCTCAGTTATTTCACCTGAGCTACCCTTTTTCCTCCGCGTTTCTTTTTGGACGTCTGTTGGCGTTTAAAGTACCTGTTTTGCTTGTTTTTGAGTGCTGATTGTTAGGAATTGTGTGTGATGATTTTTCCTTGCTTTGTTTTGGTGGAGTAGTTTTCCCATTCCCTGCTTATCAGTGTGAAAAACTTTCCTTTAAAAAAAACTTTTTACACCAGTGTTTCATCATCTTAACAAAACTAGGACAACCACATCGCTTTGTTGTCCAAAGCAAACCTAGGATGTTTTGAGCTACCTCAAATTAACCTTCCCAAAAGGGAACAATCCTCTAAAAATACTACTGGAAGTAAAAACCCTTCCATGCCTGCCCTGGTGTGGTTACACTCTGCACATTGCTTTGCCACAAAACCCCACAAGCAGAAGAATGACCTTGAAGAACTACAAATTCTCTCAGGAATTTCAAAGGGATGCATTGTTCAGGAAATAACATTACACCTAACAGATAAAAGTTTCAGAAAAATAAGATACAAGGCTGTTTTCCAACACAGACCACCACACCTACTCTGGTGTAGACCCTAACATTGCCTAGCTCTCACTAGTGGAGCCTAGTCTGAAGGTGAGCTACCCTCACCTGACGCAGAACCCCGAGTCAGTCGACGACGAAGCCCCTCCAGTCCTCCAGGCCTAGTGCCACCAGCGTGAGCCTCCACTGGCGCAACCACCGGCGCCACCGCTCGTCCTTCTTCCACCACGATCTTGTCCCTGGTACCATACCACCAGTCATGGATGTCCTAGAATGCGAAGATCATGGCTACCAGGATCACGGTGACCGATCCCACCAAGCAACAGCTGAAGAGTAGCACGATGAGGAAGTTCTCCAAGGGATTTGCTCGCTCCAGCAGGGTGACATACTCCTTGAAGAAGTCATCGATCGACTGGGAAATGAAGCCCATCGTGTGGTGCGATTTAAAGAACCTCGGCTACCCTTCTTATAGCAGCGAGAGCAGAGCCATCTCCTTCATCAAGCACTACGCGGGAAGAGCCAAAGAATCCAGCGGCAGTGTTTGCAAATGGCGCGAAACTACCGACACATCCCTCCTCAAGTGGCCAAAGCATCAACATGTGTAACATCCCAAGTATGAAAACAACCTTAGAATGTTTTGCTTCTTGTTAATTTATGTTAATGCATCATGTCATCATAAGCATTGCATGTGGCATGTGTTTCAATTTGAAATTCCATTCAATTTCAAACCAATTGGCTCATACTTGGTATGTTCCAATGTTTTCAAAATAAATCACTAACAGAAACAAATCAATTGTTTCCATAAAAATTGAATTGAAATTAACAATTGACTTGGTTAATAAAATTCCTTTTATTAAAACCCTAATTTGAATTTCGAATTCAAATTCAAACACCAAATAAATATTTGAAATTTTGAAAAACCAAAGTTGGTGCATATAGGCATTTCCAATGTTCAGTACAATCAACTTATTTTTCATAATTTTATAAACCCTTCTATTTCCTCTCTTTTCTATTCTCTACAAAAAAAAAGGAATAAAAAGAAAAGGAAAAAAAATGGGGGAGGCAGGCCAGCCCAAGTGGGCTGAGCCCACCTACTACCCCAGGCCCAAGCGCCCCATCCCCTGTCGTCTTCTACCTCTGTACGGAGACAGAGAGACAGAGAACCTCCCCCACCTGCAGCTCCCCACCTACTCCCTCCTCCTATAAAGCCGCCGCGGCAGCCACCTCGCTGCCCTAACCCTAACCCTAACCCTCGCCTCCTCCCTCCGCCTCCGCTTTCCCTCTCTCTCCCGCTACTCCTCCCTGTTTCCTCTTGGCGTGGGGGTGGAAGAATTTCAGAGTTCGCCGTCAGAGCCCCGTCGCCATGGCTGCTCCCGCGTCGAGCTCAGCAGCGGAATGGAACCGCGACGCCTCGCTCTCCCTCCTCGTCACCACGGTCGAGCCCGGTGAGCAGTAGGACAACCCCGCCGTGCTCGTCTTCCTCCCGGCCGAACTGAACCTCGGCGACACCGTCGCTCCCTCTGCTCCCCGTCGCCACCCCCTGCTACGCCCACCCTCGGTGAGCACGTCCCCCCGTCCTCCTCTTCCCCCACACGGCGCCCACGCACATGCACGCCGAGAGGCAGCCGCGCTGCAGTCGCCAGCGTCGCCGTCGTCTGTTTTCGTCCACGATCGACCAAAGTTCCGTAACTGAACTTTTCAGTTTCAGAAATTTTCCGCGAGAGCCCACCTCAAAAAAGTTCTGCATCCTAGTCTAATACGAAGCGCAGCATAGCCCAGTGACGCAGGCCTCTCGCACGCACACAGTAGGGCGCGGGTTCGAGTCCCCCCCCCCCCTCCCCCCCCGCGCAATTTTTTCTTTTTGGTTTTATTTCCTGCAGCCCAGCCCCAAAGCAGATCAAATCTTAATTTGTAAATTCCACCAAATATTCATAAATGATCCAATTTTGGTGATTCAAATTTCTGTAGATTCATAACTATGAGAACTTTCGAAATATGTAAAAATGTCAACATGTTTCTGTAATAAATTTTGCACTAAATAATTAAATACAGAAATGTCTTTTAAAATTTGAAACTTTGGAAATTCATAACTTGAGTTCTGTTCACCCAAATTGAGCAAATTTGGGCTCTAAAATTTTGTCTTAACAAACTCTACACAGTGGTATTTTATTTGGTCACAATTAAATTAAATTTGAACATGTTTCCCTCTATTTACTAAAAGGGACAGAATAAAAATGCTTATGGAAAAATGCATAATAAATTCAATGATTATCCAAAAATTATGTTCAATGGCTTAAAATGTTCAGTGAAACATTGTCCACATGTTTTTAAGTATTTCCCATGCTTTTGTAACTGAAAGTACCTCTTTTTAAATTGTTTACCAAAAATGGCAGAAATGAAAACAATAAGAATTAATTCTTATTTATTATTTTCTTCACCCAAAAATTATGGAAACTATACCAAAATGGAAAGAACTTCAATTAATAACAGAAAAGCATCATTTCATGCATGTGGGAATACTTTTGATGTATTGGTCTTATTAAAATTAATCATAGGCCACTAAGATAAATATGAGAGGTTTCCAAATAATGCAAACTTATTTGGGACACTCATTTAACTTGATGATCATGTCCATGATCTCTTACTTGCATTAAAATTTCATGCATCATCCTATGTTTGTGCATTATGCCATGTTATTGATTGTTCGTATCTCTTTGTTGTTTGTTTGCTTCTTCTCGAATAGACGACGACGTTGAGACAGACGAGGTTTACGATACTACTTCAGAGGAGTTAGCCCAGTACCAGGCTACTGAGTTTGCAGGCAAGTATTCACTCACCTGAACCATTGTGTCCGTTCCACACTTGATACCGATACTTTCCGTTGTCTAATCTGCTAGCCTTATGATTCGTTGCTTGTGTTCCGATCCTATCACATGTTATCCTGTAACCCTGATATAACCTCACCTCCACACCTATAACCCTGTTGCTTGTTGGCCTGTGTCTTACTAGCATGCTTAGGGTTGTTGTGCTCGAGTCTGATGTCGGTTATTTCTTTTACCTTATTCATTATGTTCTGGGGGCTCGATCTTTAAACAACAACCTGTTAATGTTTGAGGTAATAATAATTTGATGATAAGGCACCGGCAGGAGGCCGGGTTTGGTTTGGAGGCCTGCTAGTGTCGAACTCAGGAAAAGTTCTTGTCCTCTAGGTCCATGATGAGCGCGCTAACCGCATGTGGGAAGCGTGTATGGGCGCCCCCCGCAATTCTGATTCGATTCGCATCTCGTCCAAATCGCCACACTTAGTTTGGGCTTTCCATTTGATGCACGCATATGCAGGTACGAACCCTTGGCGCCAGGGTGGAACTTTTGTAGCCGGCATTTAGGGCGGCGTGGTCTTCCAGTGCTATGAGGATCCCCCTTTTCTTCGTGGGGGCTCGATTAGCCACGCACGCACAGCACGTGGTTCTTTGGGCTTGATGCGAAGAAGAGTTGGGTTGTGTTGAGTGGCCTGCTTGGTGGGTTTGATCCCCGCCTGGCGGGTTATTCTTACGTGTACGGCCAAATTGGTGCATCCCTGCAGGGTTAAATCTTCTCGAGAAGCCGTGTTGTCCGCGGTTACGGATGACTTGGTGATAGGGCTGGCTAACAAGGATTAGACAACTTACACCTAATTAATAATAATTTGACTAGTAATAGGCATATTGTCACAATAAGCTGAACCTTCATTAATCCAACTGTGTGGGTTATCCTCGGATTGCTTCTTTGGATAAGGGGCGAGATCCAGGATGGGTTTGTTTGAGGTTAGTGGTAGTTGGCTTCGATGCGCTATCTTATCCCTTTCTTTTAGCCGGATGTTGTAGCGTGTCTCTGTAGTTGGTTAGTGCAGCCCGCTGCCGCACCTTTGTATCACCTATCTTCCGTTGAACCCAAAGCATCTGTACTTGGTGTTGTCGGGTACACTTTGGTATCTTGTGTGTCTTGCTTGCCAGTACTCGTCCGTACTGACCCCTTTGGGGCTGCTGGTTCTGCAGACTACGTTTCCGAGGATCCCCATGGTGGCTACTACGTGGAGTATGACGAGTATGCTGACGAGTAGATAGAGGACCCGGGCAGGATCCGAGACTTCGTGGATGGGCTCCGTTCGTTTCGTTTCCGGCCTCTTAGACCTATTTGGATCTTGTCTGTACTCAGACACTTTGGATGCTTCCGCTGTGATGTAATGATGACTTGTTGGGACATGTGTCCTCTGCATGACTGTATTTGCTATCTCTGCTCTAGTGAGAGCTTTTGCCACTTATTTCTATTTCTTTGTGTCTTAGAGATTTGTTGTGATATCACTTGTTCAAATGCCGTTGACGTACCATGTGTGTATGTTATGAAGTACGTCAATGGAAGTATTCAGATTCCTATTGGATGGTTTCACAGACAATGAATAGTAGAGGATGGTTGTCACACGTTTACGTGTTGGCCTACTCATATTGAGATGCGGGTGCAGGTAGGCCCCGTAAGCCAATTATCTACTGTTTAGCGGGCTGTGCGTATCCTCTAGAAGTCTGGGTGCGACAAATGGTATCAGAGTCTGTCTGCCTGTAGGATCCCTTTTACTGGTCGCAGTTGAGTCTAGGAACTATTTTGTAGCTATATAGGAAAAATGAAACGTGAGAGTAGGAATTCTGTTCTTTTATTTCTTTCCCCACCCACCCTCCCTTTTCTGGTAAGGAAGTGCAACGTTGTTTTCTCTTCTCATCTAAACTTTCAAGTTAGGATTTCACGTGTCCTGGTTTCTCTAGGATGGTTATATCTACTAGACCATAGGAATGGAGGTGGTTGTGACATGATTTTTCATGTTGCCTACTCACGATTGAGAACGGAGGCACATAAGCCCCGGAAGCAGATCCTCTATTCCTTAAGCAGTAGATATTGATCCTTTAGAAGCCCGGATGGGTTTTTCCGTAGTACCTCAGGAGTGTTTGGTCTTGTGTTTCCTAAATGTTGCTTCGATATCCTGTTCTTCTCAAGATCCTTTTCGTCCGTTGGAACCTTGTTGTTGCTTGCCACTTCAGTTTTTCTACCGGCGTCTAATCAAAGCTTCCCCGATCATCTGCAGATGGATCTCAGGTTCTACCCGCAGGTGGTTCGTATGACTCGTTGTGAGAGCACTACCGGTTATCCAGAGATGCTGAGAGACATGGTCACTTTTCTGGGTTTCCGTTGGGCACCAGAGTACCAGGTCTACGAGCAGCAGCGAGAGTTTGAGAAGACCTACTACCAGGCTATCGTCTACATTCTGTCAGATGATGGCATGAGCGTAGTCCACCGCTACGAGGCAGTGGGTTCCACAGTGGATATGGCTGTGCAGCAGGCAGCTTATGTGAGCCTCACCGTCCTTCGTGCTGACTACTGGGGTTTGACGATTCTATCTATCGCCACATCCCCCGTGGTTACATCACTTCGGAGGGAGCTCATTTCACGCTCTACGAAAACTTGGATGTTTACGAGCATGATAACTCCAGGCTGCACACCACCGCTCAGTTTGTGAGACACAGTGACGCAGTTGCCCGAACACTATCTCAGGAGTTGGCTTCAGTCAGAGAGCAGCTTTACCTTGCTTTGACTCGTCTGGCGACTTACACCACAGACTTTGTTGGAGACGAGGGCTTTGCACGTTTCGATCAGCCAGTTGGGCGTCGTCTGCCAGATGCTGGAGGTTACGAGCCGATCAGAGGTCCACTCCTTAACCTTGGTGCTGGTTACACTGGGATTCCCCGCTTTGGAGCACAGGGAGTCGACGCTATGTACTTCACCACGCCTAGAGTCGGTCTCAGACCACGTCAGATCTACGTGGATCGTCGTTCCACCTACTTTCGTGGGCGTGCTCCTCACCGTACCTCTCGCCGTACTCCTCGCCGCCGTCCTGCGTGATGAGCATGGGAGTACCGATGTATCCATTCTTAGCTATGTTTAGTTATCCTTTGGTATTCGAACCATTTATGGTGTGTTGGATATTCTGATGTAATTGAACATGTGATGGTGTACCTTTTGGTTATCTATTCATGCGTCAGAGTAATCTATCTTTCGGTTGCCAAGTCTATCATTTTCTTTTGTTGTGCTAAAATGCATTTCCATTCAGGACGCCGCCAACAAGGAACACCACGCCTGAACCACCGCCAATCACGGAGCTGTTGACTCAGATGACCCAAGTCATGACGCAGATGGCTCAGTTTCAGGCTAATCAGCACATCAACCAGACAGCTCCACGAGTGAGCATCAAGGAGTTTCTCAGTCTGGGTCCGAGAGCTTTCGTGGCCACACGCGAGCCCCTAGACGCTGATGACTGGATCCGTGAGATAGCCAAGGCTCTGGATATTGCACACGTAGCTGAAGAAGACAAGGTCAAGTATGCCTCCTATCTGCTGAAGGGTCAGGCAGCTTCTTGGTGGGAAAACTTCCAGGCCATGAGAACTGGCATGCCAGTCACGTGGGATCGTTTCAAGGAAGCCTTCCTGAAACACCACATTCCAGATGGTCTCATGGAAAGAATGCGTGAAGAGTTTTGCTCTCTCAAGCAGGGCAAGTTGGACGTCATCGGGTATCAGAGTGAGTTCAATCGCCTCGCTCGATACGCTGGAGATGAGGTGTCCACTGAAGCTAAAAAGATGGCAAGGTTCCGCAGAGTCTTTAACCCGGAACTCAAGTATGCCCTCACCAATGTCAAGGCCGACAGCTTCGAGGATCTCGTTAACACCGCGCTCAATGAAGAAAATGGGCGCAAGGCGTTCGAGGAGTCTCGCAAGCACTCGCGTGAGGGTGGTTCCTCCTCCAACATGACCACCCCTCCGCAGAAGCGCCGCATCTGGGTACCAAATGGTGCTGTCACTCGGGCTCCATACGCCCAAACTTCTCCAGGCTTCGCTCCCCGCCCACCCAACCCTGCTCAGCTGCATGATCAAAGGGCTTCGATGGGGCAGCCAAGGCCAGGGCCTCCTCGTGTCGTCACATGCTACAAGTGCAAGCAGACGGGACACTATGCTGACAAGTGCACGCAGAGGCAGCTACCACCACCACCACCACCTCGTCCTAACAAAAACCAGGCAATGGTGCGCGCTCCCCCGCCTAAGGCCTTCAACTCCAACAACAGGCCTGTCGGGAGGACCGCAAGGGTGAATCATGTCAAGATCGACAAAGCTGAGGAAGCTCCTGACGTCGTTCTCGGTACATTTCCCGTAAACTCTATTCCAGCTAAAGTGTTGTTTGATACCGGAGCATCACATTCTTTCGTGTCAAAGATCTTTGCGACAGCAAGTAAACTCCCTTTTGTTGGTTTGGGTTCCCCGCTAGTGGTCAGCTCCCCTGGAGCAACTATGCAAACTTCCAAGATCAGTCACAAAAATCAAATTCTAATTGGAGGCCACATATTCCTTGCTTCTCTCATACTGCTTGGCAATTCTGACATTGATGTCATTCTTGGTATGGATTGGCTGAAGGCCAATAAAGCAAGAATTGACTGTGCTCAAAAGTCAATAACTCTGTCCCACCCTTCTAGCCAGATAATCTATTCTCCACATGAATCAAGTTCCATTCAGCTATGCACCCTCAATGCAAAACCTCTACCTTCACTTGAAAATGTTCCGGTGGTTTGCGACTTCCCTGACGTCTTTCCAGAAGAGTTGCCAGGAATGCCTCCGGACAGAGCTGTTGAGTTCGTGATCGAACTTGAACCAGGTACTGCTCCAATCTCTAAGCATCCCTACAAGATAGGAACTCCCGAGCTGAAGTTGTTGAAGGAACAAATTGATATGTACATGGAAAAAGGTTACATTCAACCTAGTTCCTCGGCTTGGGGATGCCCAACTCTGTTCGTTGCGAAGAAGGATCAAACAAAGAGACTCGTTGTTGACTATCGTCCTCTTAACGAGAAGACCATCAAAAATAAGTATCCAATTCCTCGCATCGATGATCTTTTTGATCAACTTGCTGGAGCCTCAATATTCTCCAAGTTGGACTTGAGAATGGGTTACCATCAAATAAAGATCAGAAAAGAGGATATTCCAAAGACAGCCTTCACCACTCGCTACGGTCTATATGAATTCACCGTCATGTCCTTTGGTCTCACCAACGCACCGGCGACCTTCTCTCGACTCATGAATTCTGTCTTCCATGAATACCTAGACAAGTTCGTTGTGGTATATCTTGATGACATTCTTGTCTACTCAAAATCCGAGGAAGAGCATGAAGAACATCTTCGTCTCACTCTCATGAAGCTTCGCGAGCATCGTCTCTATGCCAAGTTCTCCAAATGTGAGTTTTGGATTTCCGAAGTCGTTTATCTTGGTCATGTCATCTCTGCCAAGGGCATAGCCATTGATCCAGAAAAGGTTAAAGCAATTGTTGATTGGAAACCTCCAAAGACGGTGAAGCAAGTAAGAAGTTTTCTTGGCTTGGCTAGCTATTGCCGTCGCTTCGTCCCAAACTTCTCCAAGATTGCCAAACCTCTCACTGACCTCATAAAGAAGGACAAGAAGTTTGTCTGGTCTCCACAATGTGATGAAAGCTTCAATCTTCTGAAGACTAAACTCACTTCTACTCCAGTTCTGGTTGGCCCAGATCCTTCCAAACCTTTCCAAATATTCTGTGATGCTTCTCTCCAAGGTCTAGGTGCAGTTCTCATGCAAGAACGTCAAGTTGTGGCTTATGCTTCACGTCAGTTGAACACACATGAGCTCAATTATCCCACTCATGACCTTGAACTCGCAGCAGTTGTGTTTGCCCTCAAGAAATGGAGACAATACTTGTTGGGTAATCGCACTGAAATCTTTTCCGATCATAAGAGTCTGAAGTACATCTTCACTCAACCAGATCTAAACCTCAGACAAAGGAGATGGATTGAAAAGATCAAAGACTTTGATCTTACCATTTCTTACACTCCAGGCAAGGCTAATGTTATGGCCGATGCTCTCAGTCGCAAGTCGTATTGCAATAATCTCATGATCATGGAAAGCCAACCTCCTCTTCATGAAGAATTCCAAAAACTGAATCTTGGTCTTGTTCCTCAAGGCTATCTTGCAAACTTGACAGCCACTCCAACTCTCGAGGACAAGATTCGTTCTGAACAACTTCGTGATGCTGAAATCAAGAAGATTCTAGAACACATCAAAGCAGGCAATGAGAAATTTGAGTGCTTCTCAATTGATGACAAGGGAACTGTGTTCTTCGAAGGACGCATTGCAGTTCCTCAAATTCAAAGTGTCAAAGATGTCATTCTCAAAGAGGCTCATGAAACTCCTCTTTCCATACACCCTGGAAGTACAAAGATGTACCAGGATCTCAAGACACTGTATTGGTGGCCTAGCATGAAACGTGAAATTGCTCAATACGTTTCTGAATGCGACGTCTGTCAGCGTGTCAAGGCAGTTCATCAGAAAACAGCCGGTCTTCTCCAACCTCTGAAAATCCCTGAATGGAAGTGGGACATGATTGAAATGGACTTCGTCACGGGTTTCCCAAAGTCCAAGAGGGGCAACGATGCAATCTTCGTTGTCATTGATCGACTCACTAAAGTCGCTCACTTCTTTCCTGTCAAAGAGACAATCTCAGCTAGTCGGTTAGCAGAGCTCTATACAGCAAAGATTGTTCCTCTTCATGGTGTTCCGCTAGAAATAAGCTCAGACCGTGGAAGCATCTTCACTTCTCATTTCTGGAAAAGCTTTCAAGAAGCTTTGGGCACCAAGCTTCTGTTCAGCACAGCCTATCATCCTCAGTCTCAAGGGCAAGTCGAAGGAGTCAATCAGATTCTCGAGGATATGCTCAGAGCATGTGGTCTCTCTTTTGGCATGAAATGGGAGGAATGTCTTCCATATGCTGAATTCTCCTACAACAACAGCTTCCAGGCAAGTCTAGGCATGGCACCATTCGAGGCTCTCTATGGCCGCAGATGCAGGAGTCCAATCAATTGGTCTGGAGCTGGTGAACGTTCACTCTTAGGCCCTGACATTGTTAAGGAGGCCGAAGAGAAAGTTCGCATCATTCGTGACAATCTGAAGATTGCTCAGTCTCGTCAGAAAATCTACTATGACAGCAAACACAGGGACATGGTCTATGCAGCTGGAGACAAAGCATATCTCCGTGTAACTCCCCTCAGAGGCACTCATCGTTTTGTGTCAAAGGAAAGCTTGCACCAAGATATATTGGTCCCTTCAACATTCTCTCAAGGCGTGCAGAAAATGCATATCGTCTTGAACTTCCAGAAAAGCTATCCAAGGTGCATGATGTGTTTCACGTGTCACAGCTCAAGAGGTGCTTCAAAGATCCAGGTCGTGCAGTTGATCATGATTCCATTGAACGGCAAGAAGACCTATCTTATGAAGAGCACCCTATTCGCATTCTCGATGAGACCGAGCGCAAAACTCGCAACAGGAGCACCAAGTTCTTAAAAGTGCAGTGGTCTCATCATTCCAATAAAGAGGCAACGTGGGAGACCGAAGAGGATCTTCGCAAGAAGTATCCGGACCTTTTCTCTTCTCAGTAGGAATCTCGGGGCGCGATTCCTTCAAGGGGGGGCGTTTTGTAACATCCCAAGTATGAAAACAACCTTAGAATGTTTTGCTTCTTGTTAATTTATGTTAATGCATCATGTCATCATAAGCATTGCATGTGGCATGTGTTTCAATTTGAAATTCCATTCAATTTCAAACCAATTGGCTCATACTTGGTATGTTCCAATGTTTTCAAAATAAATCACTAACAGAAACAAATCAATTGTTTCCATAAAAATTGAATTGAAATTAACAATTGACTTGGTTAATAAAATTCCTTTTATTAAAACCCTATTTTGAATTTCAAATTCAAATTCAAACACCAAATAAATATTTGAAATTTTGAAAAACCAAAGTTGGTGCATATGGGCATTTCCAATGTTCAGTACAATCAACTTATTTTTCATAATTTTATAAACCCTAAAAACCCTTCTATTTCCTCTCTTTTCTATTCTCTACAAAAAAAAGGAATAAAAAGAAAAGGAAAAAAAATGGGGGAGGCAGGCCAGCCCAAGTGGGCTAAGCCCACCTACTACCCCAGGCCCAAGCGCCCCATCCCCTGTCGTCTTCTACCTCTGTACGGAGACAGAGAGACAGAGAACCTCCCCCACCTGCAGCTCCCCACCTACTCCATCCTCCTATAAAGCTGCCGCGGCAGCCACCTCGCTGCCCTAACCCTAACCCTAACCCTCGCCTCCTCCCTCCGCCTCCGCTTTCCCTCTCTCTCCCGCTACTCCTCCCTGTTTCCTGTTGGCGTGGGGGTGGAAGAATTTCAGAGTTCGCCATCAGAGCCCCGTCGCCATGGCTGCTCCCGCGTCGAGCTGAGCAGCGGAACGGAACCGCGACGCCCCGCTCTCCCTCCTCGTCACCACGGCCGAGCCCGGAGAGCAGCAGGACAACCCCGCCGTGCCCGTCTTCCTCCCGGCCGAATTGAACCTCGGCGACACCGTCGCTCCCTCTGCTCCCCGTCGCCACCCCCTGCTACGCCCACCCTTGGTGAGCACGCCCCCCCGTCCTCCTCTTCCCCCACACGGCACCCACGCACACGCACGCTGAGCGGAAGCCGCGCTGCAGTCGCCAGCGTCGCCGTCGTCTGTTTCCGTCCACGATCGACCAAAGTTTCGTAACTGAACTTTTCAGTTTCAGAAATTTTCCGCGAGAGCCCACCCCAAAATTGTTCCGCATCCTAGTCTAACACGAAGCGCAGCGTAGCCCAGTGGCGCAGGCCTCTCGCGCGCACACAGCAGGGCGCGGGTTCGAGTCCCCCCCCCCCCCCCCCCCCCCCCCCCGCGCTTATTTTTCTTTTTGGTTTTATTTCCTGCAGCCCGGCCCCAAAGCAGATCAAATCTTAATTTGTAAATTCCACCAAATATTCATAATTGCTCCAATTTTGGTGATTCAAATTTCTGTAGATTCATAACTGTGAGCACTTTCGAAATATGTAAAAATGTCAACATGTTTCTGTAATAAATTTTGCACTAAACAATTAAATACAGAAATGGCTTTTAAAATTTGAAACTTTGGAAATTCATAACTTGAGTTCTGTTCACCCAAATTGAGGAAACTTGGGCTCTAAAATTTTGTCTTAACAAACTCTACACAGTGGTATTTTATTTGGTCACAATTGAATTAAATTTGAACATGTTTCCCTCTTTTTACTAAAAGGGGCAGAATATCCAAAAATTATGTTTAATGGCTTAAAATGTTCAGTGAAACATTGTCCACATGTTTTTAAGTATTTCCCATGCTTTTGTAACTGAAAGTACCTCTTTTTAAATTGTTTACCAAAAATGGCAGAAATGAAAACAATAAGAATTAATTCTTATTTATTATTTTCTTCACCCAAAAATTATGGAAACTATACAAAAATGGAAAGAACTTCAATTAATAACAGAAAAGCATCATTTCATTCATGTGGGAATACTTTTGATGTATTGGTCTTATTAAAATTAATCATAGGCCACTAAGATAAATATGAGAGGTTTCCAAATAATGCAAAGTTATTTGAGACACTCATTTAACTTGATGATCATGTCCATGATCTCTTACTTGCATTAAAATGTCATGCATCATCCTATGTTTGTGCATTATGCCATGTTATTGATTGTTCGTCTCTCTTCGTTGTTTGTTTGCTTATTCTCGAATAGACGACGACGTTGAGACAGACGAGGTTTACGATACTACTTCAGAGGAGTTAGCCCAGTACCAGGCTACTGAGTTTGCAGGCAAGTATTCACTCACCTGAACCATTGTGTCCGTTCCACACTTGATACCGATACTTTCCGTTGTCTAATCTGCTAGCCTTATGATTCGTTGCTTGTGTTCCGATCCTATCACATGTTATCCTGTAACCCTGATATAGCCTCACCTCCACACCATTATGTTCTGGGGGCTCGATCTTTAAACAGCAACCTGTTAATGTTTGAGGTAATAATAATTTGATGATAAGGCACCGGCAGGAGGCCGGGTATGGTTTTGAGGCCTGCTAGTGTCGAACTCAGGAAAAGTTCTTGTCCTCTAGATCCATGATGAGCGCGCTAACCGCATGTGGGAAGCGTGTATGGGCGCCCCCCGCAATTCTGATTCGATTCGCATCTCGTCCAAATCGCCACACTTAGTTTGGGCTTTCCATTTGATGCACGCATATGCAGGTACAAACCCTTGGCGCCAGGGTGGATCTTTTGTAGTCGGCATTTAGGGCGGCGTGGTCTTCCAGTGCTATGAGGGCCCCCCCTTTTCTTCGTGGGGGCTCGATTAGGCGCGCACGCACAACACGTGGTTCTTTGGGCTTGATGCGAAGAAGAGTTGGGTTGTGTTGAGTGGCCTGCTTGGTGGGTTTGATCCCCGCCTGGCGGGTTATTCTTACGTGTACGGCCAAATTGGTGCATCCCTGCAGGGTTAAATCTTCTCGAGAAGCCGTGTTGTCCGCGGTTATGGATGACTTGGTGATAGGGCTGGCTAACAAGGATTAGACAACTTACACCTAATTAATAATAATTTGACTAGTAATAGGCATATTGTCACAATAACCTGAACCTTCATTAATCCAACTGCGTGGGTTATCCTCGGATTGCTTCTTTCGATAAGGGGCGAGATCCAGGATGGGTTTGTTTGAGGTTAGTGGTAGTTGGCTTCGATGCGCTATCTTATCCCTTTCTTTTAGCCGGATGTTGTAGCGTGTCTTTGTAGTTGGTTAGTGCAGCCCGCTGCCGCACCTTTGTATCACCTATCTTCCGTTGAACCCAAAGCATCTGTACTTGGTGTTGTCGGGTACACTTTGGTATCTTGTGCGTCTTGCTTGCCAGTACTCGTCTATACTGACCCCTTTGGGGCTGCTGGTTCTGCAGACTACGTTTCCGAAGATCCCCATGGTGGCTACTACGTGGAGTATGACGAGGCTGCTGACGAGTAGATAGCGGACCCGGGCAGGATCCGAGACTTCGTGGATGGGCTCCGTTCGTTTCGTTTCCGGCCTCTTAGGCCTATTTGGATCTTGTCTGTACTCAGACACTTTGGATGCTTCCGCTGTGATGTAATGATGACTTGTTGGGACATGTGTCCTCTGCATGACTGTATTTGCTATCTCTGCTCTAGTGAGAGCTTTTGCCACTTATTTCTATTTCTTTGTGTCTTAGAGATTTGTTGTGATATCACTTGTTCAAATGCCGTTGACGTACCATGTGTGTATGTTATGAAGTACGTCAATGGAAGTATTCAGATTCCTATTGGATGGTTTCACAGACGATGAATAGTAGAGGATGGTTGTCACACGTTTACGTGTTGGCCTACTCATATTGAGATGCGGGTGCAGGTAGGCCCCGTAAGCCAATTATCTACTGTTTAGCGGGCTATGTGTATCCTCTAGAAGTCTGGGTGCGACAACATGTCACACTCACAGCAGTCCCAGAGCAAGGTGTCAACCCACCATGGACTCACTATGGGCGGGACACCCTGATGCCGATGGTGTACGCACCAGGTGAGAAGGAAAGGCAAGAAGGAGAAAAAGATGAGAGAAGGGCACCAACTGCCAAGTGGGCCCAGTCCCACACGTCAGCTGAACACTCAAGAAAAATCTGGGTGAACCTAGCTCCTGGTTTTCTTTCAAATCCTGGAAAGATCACTGGCTGTTTATAGCCTCTACCCCTGCAAAACTAGGCTTCTGTGACCACTTATGGGTGGCCAGAATTTTTCTATAAATATTAAAGTGGAATTTTCTTTTGGCGTACCTGAGAAAAACAGCTTTTATGGATCAAGTTGGCCTGCTAACCCTTTCTATGAAAAATTGTTTTGTTTTTCTTGGGTAAATAAAATTTATCTCCTGACTGTTTTGTGTGGCTGTGTGTTGAGAAAACCCACTCCCTTGCTTCCCTTACGAATCTCGGGGACGAGATTCATTTTAAGGGGGGGGGGGGGAGATCTGTCACACCCCACTTTTCGGAAACCAACAAAATGCAGTTGTTGGGGTGCCAAAAATTAGGGCCAACAAAAACTTTTTAAAATGCTTAACCATTAATCTTGTTTCACCTCTGTCTGGCTTGTTTGATCTTGAGTGTTGGTGTTGGAACTAACCAAAACAAAATGGTTACATAAATAACAAGAATGGAGGTGAACCTCTTTTATAAAAAATCCTCCTTAAGTGGTTTGGCTTTACCACTAACTTTCTTTAAAACACTTGAGGGAAAAACTCCTAGAATTTAACTTATAGAAATCTCTTGCTTGAGTAAACTTGTTAAGTCTTTTTGTTATCTGCTTATGAGGTGACCTTATCTTTTTCCTTGCCTCAAAGTATTTATAACTGTTGTGAGGTTTGTGAGTTGTTTCAATTAATAAGATCTACAAATAACAAAGCCCTTACATTAGTAGCATGTTATATCCTATTCATATCTCATCTTATGTTCTGTTTTACTTCTCTAGTTTGGCCTCCTGCCATAAGGAGGAATCCTGATCTTTGACCAGTGTATCATCATGGATATAATGGTACCTATCTATGAGCCCTATCCTTATGTTATATTTGATTTATTAAACCAATTCACTTTTCTTCCAAAGCCCTCTTGAGGTCTTCCAACAAATAGGATCATGTCCCTGTTATCATGATGCTTTTGTTAAGTCTTCCTAAAAATCACTCCCATCCTTTTTTTTTGAGCTAAGTGAACCTTCCCTTGTCATCTTCATGACTTTTACATCATATTCGTGTGACCCATTTTTGTTTCCCATGATCAAGTGATTTATCCTCTCTCATGGATTTTGGCTTATTAAATAAATTCATGTTATCATCCTTTTGCACTTGGTATCTCAAATATTTTTCAAAGGAGTTGTTTATTAAAAATCACTTTTGATACCTATATTATATACCCTTCCACCCCAACTCAAAAATACTTTGTTTATAAACATTTTCCTATTTATTAAATGTTATTTTCAAAAAGGCGAGAAATGAACTTTTAATGTTTTTGTTAATAAAAGTATTTTTAAAATTCTTGGGAAAATTACCCAACATTCCTAGGGTCATATGTGACCTAGTTATCCAAAAACAATTGCTGGTCATATGCAAATTTTTGAAGAAAACATCCAAAAACCGTTTCAGCACTTTTTGAATTTCCAAACTTTTGTGAAACAAATGTTTTCAGAAAAGTTGGGGACCACCACCCCTAGACTCAATTTTTGTTTATCTACCCATTAAACATGTTTTCAAACATATCTTCTATTCAAAATTTTGGAGAAAACATTTAAAAACAGAAACAACAGTTTTTGGAAAAGTGAAAGTTTTCAAAGAAAACAATTTAAGAAAAGTGGGAGACCACCACTACCCTACCCCATTTCCATTCCCTACCTCCTAGACAATTTTTCTTACACATGTTGTGTTCAAGATTTTAAAGAAAACCAGCACAAACACTTTTTGCTCAATTTTGGAAAAATGATCATTAGATGATATTTTTCCTCCTTCTTCACTCCCATTGGATTCCCTAGCTGCCTAGTCACCTAGACAGCACCCCATTGACTTCCTGGACGAAATGGCATGCCCATACCCATCCACCTCATCCCCACATGGCTTTCACCCTAAGCAATGGCATGGGATGACATGCCACAGCCTCCCCCATACCTTGCTGCCTCCATGGACCCCACCTTCTAGAAGATTTGACTTCCACGAGCTCGAAGAGCCAGTACCCCTCGCCCTGGACCCTCTCCTTCCCCCTCTCCTTCATATCAAACACCTTTGGGTGCTGTGAGAGCACCCACTCCCCCCACCTCCCTAGATCTCCTCTGCCCATGCCCTTGTGGCATTATCACCTCCTCACCACCGCACGCCCCCTGGACAAGGTCCCCTTGGCCCTCGTCTCCTCGAACCTGCTCGCCCACGCCATGGTGACCGCCATGGACGCCGTGACGCCGAGCTCTGCGGCTAGCCCCCTCCGAGCTTTCCTCTTGAGCTCCAGCTTTCCAGTACCCCTCCTCTCTACCTTAATCGACGCCCAGAACTGAAATCCTCCTCCGTTTCTTCACCCACTGCCGGAATCGATCGTCGCAGCCCGCCGGCCACCTCGCCGTCGCACGGGAGGTACGGTGGCCCTCCGCCCTCGACGGCTGCGCCCCTGACTTCCCCTCTCCTCTCTTGTACCCGTGACCCCTCTAAAACTCTCTCCCGTCCCTCGCAGGTACGCCGACGACCGCGGCCACGCTCCTCCGCCGCGGGTCCTCGGTGACCTCCCTGTCCCGACCCTCTCCGTCGTGAACCAGTGCGTTCTTGAGGTGCGCCTCGTCCCTCTGGTCCTCCTGGTGCTCCTCTCGTTTCCAGGGGACCACGCGAGGCACCGGCGGCGAGTTCTAGCCTCTGCAGCAGCGGCCGGAGAGGACTCCGCCGTCTGCCTCGGTCACCGTCGATCTCCTCCGACGTGGATGCTCCCTGGCCGTCGGATCCTCATCCAGCGGATACGTTTGAACCTCGAACCCATCTAATCTCGACCGCAGATTTCGCATCGGAGGGCAGCATACCTGTTCGGCGCGCACACTCTTCTAGCGGGCCGTCTTCGCCCCGCGCGGCCCATCACCCTCCGGATCCAGCCCGTTGACCCCCTGTGCAGGTTGATTTTTATTCTTTTTCTGCAGATCTGTTTCAGGCTTGCTACTTTAATTCAAAATGAAAATGCAAACGAGTAAAATTTGCCAAACCAAAAATCACAGAGCTAGATCTACTAATTCTTAACCACACCCAACTTACATAAATGCATTTTGTGCTATATTTTAAGAGGACTAATAAAAATGGCAGAAGCACTCTGTTTCACCATTTTAATCATAACTTGAGTTTTAAGTGGCCAAATCTTGCAAACCAAACTGTTTTGAGTAGCCCTTGATTATATATATCAGTGAGATTTGACCTTGCATCAAGTTGGACTACCATTAGGAAATGCCATCCAATTTTGTGAAAGACCAGTAGCCTTTTCTAAGATTTTTAGAGAGAGATTAAAAATGATTTTTGGTGTGAATCCAATTGGATGAGCTTGCGTGTGATTAGATCTATGTAATACTAGTTTTTCATAATTTTTAGGCCTTTGGATTATTTTTGGTGTGCATTTCTAGAAACAGCACTTTTCTGTTTATTTTGAATCTGGTGTGTTTGATTTAAAATAAATGATTATTTGTTATAGACTTGTTTCCTAGCATGAGTAAATGTGTTGGTTACTGTTATTAAGTGTTTTTCTTTCATTACTAGTATGCTAGGAAGTTTGTGTCCATGATTTGGAAAACAAATAGAAATGGAATTAGTTTCTTATTGTTTTCTAGTATTTTTGTGGAATCGATTTGGTGGACTAGTATTGCTATGATTAGTACCTAAGTTTTTGTGATGGTTATGTGAGTCCAGTACCATTTTGGTACTGATGTGCTGATGGTATCACCTCTGTTAGCTTGCACATTACTTCATAGGAGAGCATGTGTAGCATTGATTGTTTTATTTAGCTATATTGTTTTCACTAGTATGAGTAGTTGTTTTCATAGCATTATTTTAAGTATATTTGATTACTAGCATGTGTAAGGTATATGTACTGTTAGTAGGTGTTTTTATTCATGTAGCTATGGTTTAGGAAAAGTTCATGCTCATAGTATTGATTGCTCCTCTAGTGTTGCATTAGTGTCCCACTAGATGTTGAGTTTGCTCCCTTATTATTGTCCTTTTATTTTTAGGAGTGTATGATGATCCCTAGCATGTTTAGAATTTTTTCCTTTCTGTTATTATGGTATATATATTGTAGTTGTGTGCATTGATAGGTTGTGGAATGCAATTTATTTCCTTAGGGCATGCTTGTGTAAAATTTTCCCTACTAGTATGCTAATAGTTGACTCCCGTTATTATGATATTTTGCTAAGAGTAATGTACCTTGTTGTTATTCTGTTTTAGAGTGTGTTTTATGGACTTATTACAATTTATTGAGCCACTGTTTTGTTTGGTTACTTCCATTGTTGAGTGATTCCTTAGCTTTGGTGTAGACTTTAGCTTATTAAATAACTGGATAATTCATATGTGTTCTGTTTGTTTTGCTGTTTGGAAATTGTATGGGTGTTTACATTAGCATAAGTTTGGTGCTAGTGTTATCATTATATTTAGTAGTACCTTGTTGTATATGCTTAAGGCTAGTGGTAAACTTGTTTGAATTGATTGCTTGTGTTGTTGTTAATACCCACTGCCATGGGTGTTGCTCTGATGGTTGATATGACATTGTTTGTTTATGAACACCTTAGTAGCCCCACCCTTGTTACCACAAGCTATATTTTAGCCTCCTTAAATATCTTGGTATGATAGTGGTACACCCACTCAACCTATGATATTGGGGTGTGGAATATGTTTCTTTTAAACCATATGTTTCCTGACGATAGTCTTGTACTCTGAGAGTTTGTGAGGTAGTTCTCTCGATAACTTTTTGAATGGTTGCATTAGTATGAGTTACCATGCTGTAGGTGTTGTTTTGATTACTTGATTGTCCTTCTGGTTCTGAGTGTGTGTCTTTTATTATTTAACGACGTTAGAAAAACGAAGAAGAAGAAGATGGAGTCGTAGAGCTGTGTGTCAAGATCAAGCTATTTCAAGGCCAGGGGCACAAAGAGATTTAAGGCAAGCCATCCTGATGCTTGCTGTTATAGTACACTTATCATTATCTATCATGCATGTTTTACTTCTGAAAAGTTTTACAAAAACTTTGATTTCCAAAAACTATTTTTGAGTGAATACTACTACTACTATTATATATATACTATGCCATTAGTTGATACTTGGTGTTACCAAGCCCATAGCCACCATATGGTATTTATTACCATCCCTTATATTAGTCCCTAAGTGGGCACCCAAAATATGTTTTTGCAAAACAAAGGCTTTATGGAAAAACCCGTAGAAAAGGCTGAGCCTTATTCACCGGAGGAATGTGGAAATGGTCATTTTTGGGAAAATGGTGTTTTTACAAAAATGACACATAACCTAGTCTTCGCTGGACAACCAAGACGTACTGCCACTCTACCCCAACATGGGTACGGGGCCTATCTAGATGCTTGAACTTGTTAGTATGTGTCCTATCCCAAGATGCTATAGAGAGGATGATTCTCTGAACCGAAATGTTGCCAGGAGGGAGAAACGGGACATTGCAAAGTGTGGGATTAATTTCTCCTCCGGTTGCGACAATTGGGTCCCCTGTTTGGCGATGTGTGACATGGTGCCAGGGGGAATAAACTTGATTGAAGGGATAGCCATATACTAGCTTGTGTCAGAGTGGACAATTAGGATAATTCTTCTGATGCTTGCATATCGCTGTGTCGATCCATGGGTGGTTCATGGCAGAGGATTGGATCTAGTGGAATGTGTACACCTCTGCAGAGTAAAACTATTCAGAATAGCCGAGCCCTCGGATATGGGCAGTTGAAAGGCCATGTAGCTAGCATTGTGTCAATGTTTTTCAAAAGGTGTTGAACTTGGGAAGTTCGTAAAGGAAGAAAATTTTGTACCGTGGAGGTACCGATGATGGAAAGCCGGAAGTTGTTTTACAAAACAACCAAAAAGTTTTGCAAATAAAACTTTTCTACTCTGAGCAAGAATTCTGGAAACTGATTCCAAGAAGATTTGCAAAGAGAAAATTATTATTTTAACAAAGCTTTACAAAACCTCTTGTACATGTGATATCTACAAGAGAAATAAAACTATATTATTTTCGTCTGAAGTATCTTCTTCAACGAAGACACAGATTAACTTGACTGCAACTATGGTGTCATCCTACATGAACACCATTGATAGTGAACCCTATTTATAGCCTACCTATTCCACCATATACGCATACTTGCATCTTTGGTAAGTTACATGATGGGTGTCTTGCTGAGTACATTCAAACGTACTCATTTTGGTTTCGCCCCTGGTATATACTTGCCAGACATCGAGAAGGAATCTCGGGAGGAGATCAACAAGGAGAAGTACTGCGCTGATGGACCTACGAACTAGGATCGTCTCCCAGTCAGCAGCCTGTAGGTTAAGGCGTGACTTGGGATCTACCACGTGTTGTGTGTTAGTCTTCCGCTGTGTGTGTTGTGTGTTTGCCCTGCGTGGCAGTTGTGTGGACTTGGTCAGGTGACCATGTCTCTTTTCTAAGTGCTTTGTGTAATCGTGTAATGGATATTGTATATGTGTACCAACTTGATATGTTGTTCACGACTGAATTTCCTGGGATCGTGAATGTATGCATATCGAAGGTGTCCTTGAACAGTTGTTCTGGGGCGGACCTTACAGAGTTGGTATCAGAGCTATCCTGACTTTAGGAGACCTTAGTTAGCATGGACGTCAGTGAGGAAATAAAAATATTTTGGTAAAAACTATATTATACCTAAAATGTTTTATCCAAAGAAATCCTAAGCATAGCTCCTACTCTCCCTTACTCCCAGAATTATTGCCAAATTTACAAACCCGAGAGTTGGGAACCAGAGAAAATAGTACACATGTCCTTTTTCTCCTTTGTTTTCATGGCTCAAAACTTTTTGAAAACAAAATTTATAGCCTCTTTTGCAAACAAACTTTTCAAACAAAATTTATAACATCTGTTTTCAAACAAAAGTTATGGCCCAAAACTTTTTCAAACAACTTTTTGAAAACAAAATAGTACACACTTTGGTTTTCATGTAAAGGTTTTCCAAAAGGTTTTTCTTCTGACAACTTTCAAAAATTAATTTCTTGACGATTCCCAAGGAGACCTTAGTGATTTGCAACCTGAAGAAGCCAAAGTTTTTCCTTCTAGAGAACCTCATCACCCAGGTGATTTCGATGCAAAGAATGAAGATCTGCCACAACCTCTTACACTGAAGTGATCTTACCAATCAAGTCTCTCTCCAACCTGAACAAAGTGAAGAAAGTCCTCGAGATCAAGAAGAGTGGCAAGAGACTTTCAAACAACCCTGGTTGACTCAGACCCATAGGATGCATAGGTTTTTGCTCAGTTATTTCACCTGAGCTACCCTTTTTCCTCCGTGTTTCTTTTTGGACGTCTGTTGGCGTTTAAAGTACCTGTTTTGCTTGTTTTTGAGTGCTGATTGTTAGGAATTGTGTGTGATGATTTTTCCTTGCTCTGTTTTGGTGGAGTAGTTTTCCCATTCCCTGCTTATCAGTGTGAAAAACTTTCCTTTAAAAAAAAAAACTTTTTACACCAGTGTTTCATCATCTTAACAAAACTAGTACAACCACATCGCTTTGTTGTCCAAAGCAAACCTAGGATGTTTTGAGCTACCTCAAATTAACCTTCCCCAAAGGGAACAATCCTCTAAAAATACTACTGGAAGTAAAAACCCTTCCATGCCTGCCCTGGTGTGGTTACACTCTGCACATTGCTTTGCCACAAAACCCCACAAGCAGAAGAATGACCTTGAAGAACTAAAAATTCTCTCAGGAATTTCAAAGGGATGCATTGTTCAGGAAATAACATTACACCTAACAGATAAAAGTTTCAGAAAAATAAGATACAAGGCTGTTTTCCAACACAGACCACCACACCTACTCTGGTGTAGACCCTAACATTGCCTAGCTCTCACTAGTGGAGCCTAGTCTGAAGGTGAGCTACCCTCACCTGACGCAGAACCCCGAGTCAGTCGACGACGAAGCCCCTCCAGTCCTCCAGGCCTAGTGCCACCAGCGTGAGCCTCCACTAGCGCAACCACCGGCGCCACCGCTCGTCCTTCTTCCACCACGATCTTGTCCCTGGTACCATACCACCAGTCATGGATGTCCCAGAATGCGAAGATCATGGCTACCAGGATCACGGTGACCGATCCCACCAAGCAACAGCTGAAGAGTAGCACGATGAGGAAGTGCTCCAAGGGATTTGCTCGCTCCAGCAGGGTGACATACTCCTTGAAGAAGTCATCGATCGACTGGGAAATGAAGCCCATCGTGTGGTGCGATTTAAAGAACCTCGGCTACCCTTCTTATAACAGCGAGAGCAGAGCCATCTCCTTCATCAAGCACTACGCGGGAAGAGCCGAAGAATCCAACGGCAGTGTTTGCGAATGGCGCGAAACTACCGACACATCCCTCCTCAAGTGGCCAAAGCATCAACATGTGTAACATCCCAAGTATGAAAACAAACTTAGAATGTTTTGCTTCTTGTTAATTTATGTTAATGCATCATGTCATCATAAGCATTGCATGTGGCATGTGTTTCAATTTGAAATTCCATTCAATTTCAAACCAATTGGCTCATACTTGGTATGTTCCAATGTTTTCAAAATAAATCACTAACAGAAACAAATCAATTGTTTCCATAAAAATTGAATTGAAATTAACAATTGACTTGGTTAATAAAATTCCTTTTATTAAAACCCTAATTTGAATTTCAAATTCAAATTCAAACACCAAATAAATATTTGAAATTTTGAAAAACCAAAGTTGGTGCATATAGGCATTTCCAATGTTCAGTACAATCAACTTATTTTACATAATTTTATAAACCCTAAAAACCCTTCTATTTCCTCTCTTTTCTATTCTCTACAAAAAAAAGGAATAAAAAGAAAAGGAAGAAAAATGGGGGAGGCAGGTCAGCCCAAGTGGGCTGAGCCCACCTACTACCCCAGGCCCAAGCGCCCCATCCCCTGTCGTCTTCTACCTCTGTACGGAGACAGAGAGACAGAGAACCTCCCCCACCTGCAGCTCCCCACCTACTCCCTCCTCCTATAAAGCCGCCGCGGCAGCCATCTCGCTGCCCTAACCCTAACCCTAACCCTCGCCTCCTCCCTCCGCCTCCGCTTTCCCTCTCTCTCCCGCTACTCTTCCCTGTTTCCTCTTGGCGTGGGGGTGGAAGAATTTCAGAGTTCGCCGTCAGAGCCCCGTCGCCATGGCTGCTCCCGCGTCGAGCTGAGCAGCGGAATGGAACCGCGACGCCTCGCTCTCCCTCCTCGTCACCACGGCCGAGCCCGGAGAGCAGCAGGACAACCCCGCCGTGCCCGTCTTCCTCCCGGCCGAACTGAATCTCGGCGACACCGTCGCTCCCTCTGCTCCCCGTCGCCACCCCCTGCTACGCCCACCCTCGGTGAGCACGTCCCCCCGTCCTCCTCTTCCCCCACACGGCGCCCACACACACGCACGCCGAGCGGCAGCCGCGCTGCAGTCGCCAGCGTCGCCGTCGTCTGTTTTCGTCCATGATCGACCAAAGTTCCGTAACTGAACTTTTCAGTTTCAGAAATTTTCCGCGAGAGCCCACCTCAAAATAGTTCCGCTTCCTAGTCTAATACGAAGCGCAGCGTAGCCCAGTGGCGCAGGCCTCTCGCGCGCACACAGTAGGGCGCGGGTTCGAGTCCCCCCCCCCCCCCGCGCAATTTTTTCTTTTTGGTTTTATTTCCTGCAGCCCAGCACCAAAGCAGATCAAATCTTAATTTGTAAATTCCACCAAATATTCATAAATGCTCCAATATTGGTGATTCAAATTTCTGTAGATTCATAACTGTGAGAACTTTCGAAATATGTAAAAATGTCAACATGTTTCTGTAATATATTTTGCACTAAATAATTAAATACAGACATGGCTTTTAAAATTTGAAACTTTGGAAATTCATAACTTGAGTTCTGTTCACCCAAATTGAGCAAATTTGGGCTCTAAAATTTTGTCTTAACAAACTCTACACAGTGGTATTTTATTTGGTCACAATTGAATGAAATTTGAACATGTTTCCCTCTGTTTACTAAAAGAGGCAGAATAAAAATGCTTATGGAAAAATGCATAATAAATTCAATGATTATCCAAAAATTATGTTTAATGGCTTAAAATGTTCAGTGAAACATTGTCCACATGTTTTTAAGTATTTCCCATGCTTTTGTAACTGAAAGTACCTCTTTTTAAATTGTTTACCAAAAATGGCAGAAATGAAAACAATAAGAATTAATTCTTATTTATTATTTTCTTCACCCAAAAATTATGGAAACTATACCAAAATGGAAAGAACTTCAATTAATAACAGAAAAGCATCATTTCTTGCATGTGGGAATACTTTTGATGTATTGGTCTTATTAAAATTAATCATAGGCCACTAAGATAAATATGAGAGGTTTCCAAATAATGCAAACTTATTTGGGACACTCATTTAACTTGATGATCATGTCCATGATCTCTTACTTGCATTAAAATGTCATGCATCATCCTATGTTTGTGCATTATGCCATGTTATTGATTGTTCGTCTCTCTTTGTTGTTTGTTTGCTTCTTCTCGAATAGACGACGACGTTGAGACAGACGAGGTTTACGATGCTACTTCAGAGGAGTTAGCCCAGTACCAGGCTACTGAGTTTGCAGGCAAGTATTCACTCACCTGAACCATTGTGTCTGTTCCACACTTGATACCGATACTTTCCGTTGTCTAATCTGCTAGCCTTATGATTCGTTGCTTGTGTTCTGATCCTATCACATGTTATCCTGTAACCCTGATATAGCCTCACCTCCACACCTATAACCCTGTTGCTTGTTGGCATGTGCCTTACTAGTATGCTTAGGGTTGTTGTGCTCGAGTCTGATGTCCGTTATTTCTTTTACCTTATTCATTATGTTCTGGGGGCTCGATCTTTAAACAACAACCTGTTAATGTTTGAGGTAATAATAATTTGATGATAAGGCACCGGCAGGAGGCCGGGTTTGGTTTTGAGGCCTGCTAGTGTCGAACTCGGGAAAAGTTCTTGTCCTCTAGATCCATGATGAGCGCGCTAACCGCATGTGGGAAGCGTGTATGGGCGCCCCCCGCAATTCTGATTCGATTCGCATCTCGTCCAAATCGCCACACTTAGTTTGGGCTTTCCATTTGATGCACGCATATGCAGGTACGAACCCTTGGCGCCAGGGTGGAACTTTTGTAGCCGGCATTTAGGGCGGCGTGGTCTTCCAGTGCTATGAGGGTCCCCCTTTTCTTCGTGGGGGCTCGATTAGCCACGCACGCACAGCACGTGGTTCTTTGGGCTTGATGCGAAGAAGAGTTGGGTTGTGTTGAGTGGCCTGCTTGGTGGGTTTGATCCCCGCCTGGCGGGTTATTCTTACGTGTACGGCCAAATTGGTGCATCCCTGTAGGGTTAAATCTTCTCGAGAAGCCGTGTTGTCCGCGGTTATGGATGACTTGGTGATAGGGCTGGCTAACAAGGATTAGACAACTTACACCTAATTAATAATAATTTGACTAGTAATAGGCATATTGTCACAATAAGCTGAACCTTCATTAATCCAACTGTGTGGGTTATCCTCGGATTGCTTCTTTGGATAAGGGGCGAGATCCAGGATGGGTTTGTTTGAGGTTAGTGGTAGTTGGCTTCGATGCGCTATGTTATCCCTTTCTTTTAGCCGGATGTTGTAGCGTGTCTCTGTAGTTGGTTAGTGCAGCCCGCTGCCGCACCTTTGTATCACCTATCTTCCGTTGAACCCAAAGCATCTGTACTTGGTGTTGTCGGGTACACTTTGGTATCTTGTGCGTCTTGCTTGCCAGTACTCGTCCGTACTGACCCCTTTGGGGCTGCTGGTTCTGCAGACTACGTTTCCGAGGATCCCCATGGTGGCTACTACGTGGAGTATGACGAGGCTGCTGACGAGTAGATAGCGGACCCGGGCAGGATCCGAGACTTCGTGGATGGACTCCGTTCGTTTCGTTTCCGGCCTCTTAGGCCTATTTGGATCTTGTCTGTACTCAAACACTTTGGATGCTTCCGCTGTGATGTAATGATGACATGTTGGGACATGTGTCCTCTGCATGACTGTATTTGCTATCTCTGCTCTAGTGAGAGCTTTTGCCACTTATTTCTATTTCTTTGTGTCTTAGAGATTTGTTGTGATATCACTTGTTCAAATGCCGTTGACGTACCATGTGTGTATGCTATGAAGTACGTCAATGGAAGTATTCGGATTCCTATTGGATGGTTTCACAGACGGTGAATAGTAGAGGATGGTTGTCACACGTTTACGTGTTGGCCTACTCATATTGAGATACGGGTGCAGGTAGGCCCCGTAAGCCAATTATCTACTGTTTAGCGGGCTGTGCGTATCCTCTAGAAGTCTGGGTGCGACAAATGGTATCAGAGCCTGTCTGCCTGTAGAATCCCTTTTACTGGTCGCAGTTGAGTCTAGGAACTATTTTGTAGCTATATAGGAAAAATGAAACGTGAGAGTAGGAATTCTGTTCTTTTATTTCTTTCCCCACCCACCCTCCCTTTTCTGGTAAGGAAGTGCAACGTTGTTTTCTCTTCTCATCTAAACTTTCAAGTTAGGATTTCACGTATCTTGGTTTCTCTAGGATGGTTATATCTACTAGACCATAGGAATGGAGGTGGTTGTGACATGATTTTTCATGTTGCCTACTCACGATTGAGAACGGAGGCACATAAGCCCCGGAAGCAGATCCTCTATTCCTTAAGCAGTAGATATTGATCATTTAGAAGCCCGGATGGGTTTTTCCGTAGTACCTCAGGAGTGTTTGGTCTCGTGTTTCCTAAATGTTGCTTCGATATCCTGTTCTTCTCAAGATCCTTTTCGTCCGTTGGAACCTTGTTGTTGCTTGCCACTTCAGTTTTTCTACCGGCGTCTAATCAAAGCTTCCCCGATCATCTGCAGATGGATCTCAGGTTCTACCCGCAGGTGGTTCGTATGACTCGTTGTGAGAGCACTACCGGTTATCCGGAGATGCTGAGAGACATGGTCACTTTTCTGGGTTTCCGTTGGGCACCAGAGTACCAGGTCTACGAGCAGCAGCGAGAGTTTGAGCAGACATACTACCAGGCTATCGTCTACATTCTGTCAGATGATGGCATGAGCGTAGTCCACCGCTACGAGGCAGTGGGTTCCACAGTGGATATGGCTGTGCAGCAGGCAGCTTATGTGAGCCTCACCGTCCTTCGTGCTGACTACTGGGGATTTGACGATTCTATCTATCGCCACATCCCCCGTGGTTACATCACTTCGGAGGGAGCTCATTTCACGCTCTACGAAAACTTGGATGTTTACGAGCATGATAACTCCAGGCTGCACACCACCGCTCAGTTTGTGAGACACAGTGACGCAGTTGCCCGCACACTATTTCAGGAGTTGGCTTCAGTCAGAGAGCAGCTTTACCTTGCTTTGACTCGTCTGGCGACTTACACCACAGACTTTGTTGGAGACGAGCGCTTTGCACGTTTCGATCAGCCAGTTGGGCGTCGTCTGCCAGATGCTGGAGGTTACAAGCCGATTAGAGGTCCACTCCTTAACCTTGGTGCTGGTTACACTGGGATTCCCCGCTTTGGAGCACAGGGAGTCGACTCTATGTACTTCACCATGCCTAGAGTCGGTCTCAGACCACGTCAGATCTACGTGGATCGTCGTTCCACCTACTTTCGTGGGCGTGCTCCTCACCGTACCTCTCGTCGTACTCCTCGCCGCCGTCCTGCGTGATGAGCATGGGAGTACCGATGTATCCATTCTTAGCTATGTTTAGTTATCCTTTGGTATTCGAACCATTTATGGTGTGTTGGATATTCTAATGTAATTGAACATGTGATGGTGTACCTTTTGGTTATCTATTCATGCGTCCGAGTAATCTATCTTTCGGTTGCCAAGTCTATCATTTTCTATTGTTGTGCTAAAATGCATTTCCATTCAGGACGCCGCCAACAAGGAACACCACGCCTGAACCACCGCCAATCATGGAGCTATTGACTCAGATGACCCAAGTCATGACGCGGATGGCTCAGTTTCAGGCTAATCAGCACATCAACCAGACAGCTCCACGAGTGAGCATCAAGGAGTTTCTCAGTCTGGGTCCGAGAGCTTTCGTGGCCACACGCGAGCCCCTAGACGCTGATGAATGGATCCGTGAGATAGCCAAGGCTCTAGATATTGCACACGTAGCTGAAGAAGACAATGTCAAGTATGCCTCCTATCTGCTGAAGGGTCAGGCAGCTTCTTGGTGGGAAAACTTCCAGGCCATGAGAACTGGCATGCCAGTCACGTGGGATCGTTTCAAGGAAGCCTTCCTGAAACACCACATTCCAGATGGTCTCATGGAAAGAATGCGTGAAGAGTTTTGCTCTCTCAAGCAGGGCAAGTTGGACGTCATCGGGTATCAGAGTGAGTTCAATCGCCTCGCTCGATACGCTGGAGATGAGGTGTCCACTGAAGCTAAAAAGATGGCAAGGTTCCGCAGAGGCTTTAACCCAGAACTCAAGTATGCCCTCACCAATGTCAAGGCCGACAGCTTCGAGGATCTCGTTAACACCGCGCTCAATGAAGAAAATGGGCGCAAGGCGTTCGAGGAGTCTCGCAAGCACTCGCGTGAGGGTGGTTCCTCCTCCAACATGACCACCCCTCCGCAGAAGCGCCGCATCTGGGTACCAAATGGTGCTGTCACTCGGGCTCCATACGCCCAAACTTCTCCAGGCTTCGCTCCCCGCCCACCCAACCCTGCTCAGCTGCATGATCAAAGGGCTTCGATGGGGCAGCCAAGGCCAGGGCCTCCTCGTGTCGTCACATGCTACAAGTGCAAGCAGACGGGACACTACACTGACAAGTGCACGCAGAGGCAGCTACCACCACCACCACCTCGTCCTAACACAAACCAGACAATGGTGCGCGCTCCCCCGCCTAAGGCCTTCAACTCCAACAACAGGCCTGTCGGGAGGACTGCAAGGGTGAATCATGTCAAGATCGACAAAGCTGAGGAAGCTCCTGACGTCATTCTCGGTACATTTCCCGTAACCTCTATTCCAGCTAAAGTGTTGTTTGATACCGGAGCATCACATTCTTTCGTGTCAAAGATCTTTGCGACAACAAGTAAACTCCCTTTTGTTGGTTTGGGTTCCCCGCTAGTGGTCAGCTCCCCTGGAGCAACTATGCAAACTTCCAAGATCAGTCACAAAAATCAAATTCTAATTGGAGGCCACATATTCCTTGCTTCTCTCATACTGCTTGGCAATTCTGACATTGATGTCATTCTTGGTATGGATTGGCTGAAGGCCAATAAAGCAAGAATTGACTGTGCTCAAAAGTCAATAACTCTGTCCCACCCTTCTAGCCAGATAATCTATTCTCCACGTGAATCAAGTTCCATTCAGCTATGCACCCTCAATGCAAAACCTCTACCTTCACTTGAAAATGTTCCGGTGGTTTGCGACTTCCCTGACGTCTTTCCAGAAGAGTTGCCAGGAATGCCTCCGGACATAGATGTTGAGTTCGTGATCGAACTTGAACCAGGTACTGCTCCAATCTCTAAGCATCCCTACAAGATAGGAACTCCCGAGCTGAAGTTGTTGAAGGAACAAATTGATATGTACATGGAAAAAGGTTACATTCAACCTAGTTCCTCGGCTTGGGGATGCCCAACTCTGTTCGTTGCGAAGAAGGATCAAACAAAGAGACTCGTTGTTGACTATCGTCCTCTTAACGAGAAGACCATCAAAAATAAGTATCCAATTCCTCGCATCGATGATCTTTTTGATCAACTTGCTGGAGCCTCAATATTCTCCAAGTTGGACTTGAGAATGGGTTACCATCAAATAAAGATCAGAAAAGAGGATATTCCAAAGACAACCTTCACCACTCGCTACGGTCTATATGAATTCACCGTCATGTCCTTTGGTCTCACCAACGCACAGGCGACCTTCTCTCGACTCATGAACTCTGTCTTCCATGAATACCTAGACAAGTTCGTTGTGGTATATCTTGATGACATTCTTGTCTACTCAAAATCCGAGGAAGAGCATGAAGAACATCTTCGTCTCACTCTCATGAAGCTTCGCGAGCATCGTCTCTATGCCAAGTTCTCCAAATGTGAGTTTTGGATTTCCGAAGTCGTTTATCTTGGTCATGTCATCTCTGCCAAGGGCATAGCCATTGATCCAGAAAAGGTTAAAGCAATTGTTGATTGGAAACCTCCAAAGACGGTGAAGCAAGTAAGAAGTTTTCTTGGCTTGGCTAGCTATTGCCGTCGCTTCGTCCCAAACTTCTCCAAGATTGCCAGACCTCTCACTGACCTCACAAAGAAGGACAAGAAGTTTGTCTGGTCTCCACAATGTGATGAAAGCTTCAACTCCTGAAGACTAAACTCACTTCTACTCCAGTTCTGGTTGGCCCAGATCCTTCCAAACCTTTCCAAATATTCTGTGATGCTTCTCTCGAAGGTCTAGGTGCAGTTCTCATGCAAGAACGTCAAGTTGTGGCTTATGCCTCACATCAGTTGAACACACATGAGCTCAATTATCCCACTCATGACCTTGAACTCGCAGCAGTTGTGTTTGCCCTCAAGAAATGGAGACAATACTTGTTGGGTAATCGCACTGAAATCTTTTCCGATCATAAGAGTCTGAAGTACATCTTCACTCAACCAGATCTAAACCTCAGACAAAGGAGATGGATTGAAAAGATCAAAGACTTTGATCTTACCATTTCTTACACTCCAGGCAAGGCTAATGTTATGGCCGATGCTCTCAGTCGCAAGTCGTATTGCAATAATCTCATGATCATGGAAAGCCAACCTCCTCTTCATGAAGAATTCCAAAAACTGAATCTTGGTCTTGTTCCTCAAGGCTATCTTGCAAACTTGACAGCCACTCCAACTCTCGAGGACAAGATTCTTTCTGAACAACTTCGTGATGCTGAAATCAAGAAGATTCTAGAACACATCAAAGCAGGCAATGAGAAATTTGAGTGCTTCTCAATTGATGACAAGGGAACTGTGTTCTTCGAAGGACGCATTGCAGTTCCTCAAATTCAAAGTGTCAAAGATGTCATTCTCAAAGAGGCTCATGAAACTCCTCTTTCCATACACCCTGGAAGTACAAAGATGTACCAGGATCTCAAGACACTATATTGGTGGCCTAGCATGAAACGTGAAATTGCTCAATACGTTTCTGAATGCGACGTCTGTCAGCGTGTCAAGGCAGTTCATCAGAAAACAGCCGGTCTTCTCCAACCTCTGAAAATCCCTGAATGGAAGTGGGACATGATTGAAATGGACTTCGTCACGGGTTTCCCAAAGTCCAAGAGGGGCAACGATGCAATCTTCGTTGTCATTGATCGACTCACTAAAGTCGCTCACTTCTTTCCTGTCAAAGAGACAATCTCAGCTAGTCAGTTAGCAGAGCTCTATACAGCAAAGATTGTTCCTCTTCATGGTGTTCTGCTAGAAATAAGCTCAGACCGTGGAAGCATCTTCACTTCTCATTTCTGGAAAAGCTTTCAAGAAGCTTTGGGCACCAAGCTTCTGTTCAGCACAGCCTATCATCCTCAGCCTCAAGGGCAAGTCGAAAGATTCAATCAGATTCTCGAGGATATTCTCAGAGCATGTGGTCTCTCTTTTGGCATGAAATGGGAGGAATGTCTTCCATATGCTGAATTCTCCTACAACAACAGCTTCCAGGCAAGTCTAGGCATGGCACCATTCGAGGCTCTCTATGGCCGCAGATGCAGGAGTCCAATCAATTGGTCTGGAGCTGGTGAACGTTCACTCTTAGGCCCTGACATTGTTAAGGAGGCCGAAGAGAAAGTTCGCATCATTCGTGACAATCTGAAGATTGCTCAGTCTCGTCAGAAAATCTACTATGACAGCAAACACAGGGACATGGTCTATGCAGCTGGAGACAAAGCATATCTTCGTGTAACTCCCCTCAGAGGAACTCATCGTTTTGGTGTCAAAGGAAAGCTTGCACCAAGATATATTGGTCCCTTCAACATTCTCTCAAGGCGTGCAGAAAATGCCTATCGTCTTGAACTTCCAGAAAAGCTATCCAAGGTGCATGATGCGTTTCACGTGTCACAGCTCAAGAGGTGCTTCAAAGATCCAGGTCGTGCAGTTGATCATGATTCCATTGAACTGCAAGAAGACCTATCTTATGAAGAGCACCCTATTCGCATTCTCGATGAGACCGAGCGCAAAACTCGCAACAGGAGCACCAAGTTCTTAAAAGTGCAGTGGTCTCATCATTCCGATAAAGAGGCAACATGGGAGACCAAAGAGGATCTTCGCAAGAAGTATCCGGACCTTTTCTCTTCTCAGTAGGAATCTCGGGGCGCGATTCCTTCAAGGGGGGCGTTTTGTAACATCCCAAGTATGAAAACAACCTTAGAATGTTTTGCTTCTTGTTAATTTATGTTAATGCATCATGTCATCATAAGCATTGCATGTGGCATGTGTTTCAATTTGAAATTCCATTCACTTTCAAACCAATTGGCTCATACTTGGTATGTTCCAATGTTTTCAAAATAAATCACTAACAGAAACAAATCAATTGTTTCCATAAAAATTGAATTGAAATTAACAATTGACTTGGTTAATAAAATTCCTTTTATTAAAACCCTAATTTGAACTTCAAATTTAAATTCAAACACCAAATAAATATTTGAAATTTTGAAAAACCAAAGTTGGTGCATATGGGCATTTCCAATGTTCAGTACAATCAACTTATTTTTCATAATTTTATAAACCCTAAAAACCCTTCTATTTCCTCTCTTTTCTATTCTCTACAAAAAAAAGGAATAAAAAGAAAAGGAAAAAAAATGGGGGAGGCAGGCCAGCCCAAGTGGGCTGAGCCCACCTACTACCCCAGGCCCAAGCGCCCCATCCCCTGTCGTCTTCTACCTCTGTACGGAGACAGAGAGACAGAGAACCTCCCCCACCTGCAGCTCCCCACCTACTCCCTCCTCCTATAAAGCCGCCGCGGCAGCCACCTCGCTGCCCTAACCCTAACCCTAACCCAGGCCTCCTCCCTCCGCCTCCGCTTTCCCTCTCTCTCCCGCTACTCCTCCCTGTTTCCTGTTGGCGTGGGGGTGGAAGAATTTCAGAGTTCGCCGTCAGAGGCCCGTCGCCATGGCTGCTCCCGCGTCGAGCTGAGCAGCGGAACGGAACCACGACGCCTCGCTCTCCCTCCTCGTCACCACGGCCGAGCCCGGAGAGCAGCAGGACAACCCCGCCGTGCCCGTCTTCCTCCCGGCCGAACTGAACCTCGGCGACACCGTCGCTCCCTCTGCTCCCCGTCGCCACCCCCTGCTACGCCCACCCTCGGTGAGCACGTCCCCCCGTCCTCCTCTTCCCCCACACGGCGCCCACGCACACGCACGCCGAGCGGCAGCCGCGCTGCAGTCGCCAGCGTCGCCGTCGTCTGTTTCCGTCCACGATCGACCAAAGTTCCGTAACTGAACTTTTCAGTTTCAGAAATTTTCCGCGAGAGCCCACCCCAAAATAGTTCCGCATCCTAGTCTAACACGAAGTGCAGCGTAGCCCAGTGGCGCAGGCCTCCTCGCGCGCACACAGCAGGGCGCGGGTTCGAGTCTCTCCCCCCCCCCCCCCCCCCCCCCCGCGCAATTTTTTTCTTTTTGGTTTTATTTCCTGCAGCCCAGCCCCAAAGCAGATCAAATCTTAATTTGTAAATTCCACCAAATATTCATAAATGCTCCAATTTTGGTGATTCAAATTTCTGTAGATTCATAACTGTGAGCACTTTCGAAATATGTAAAAATGTCAACATGTTTCTGTAATAATTTTTGCACTAAATAATTAAATACAGAAATGGCTTTTAAAATTTGAAACTTTGGAAATTCATAACTTGAGTTCTGTTCACCCAAATTGAGCAAACTTGGGCTCTAAAATTTTGTCTTAACAAACTATACACAGTGGTATTTTATTTGGTCACAATTGAATTAAATTTGAACATGTTTCCCTCTGTTTACTAAAAGGGGCAGAATAAAAATGCTTATGGAAAAATGCATAATAAATTCAATGATTATCCAAAAATTATGTTTAATGGCTTAAAATGTTCAGTGAAACATTGTCCACATGTTTTTAAGTATTTCCCATGCTTTTGTAACTGAAATTACCTCTTTTTAAATTGTTTACCAAAAAAAGCAGAAATGAAAACAATAAGAATTAATTCTTATTTATTATTTTCTTCACCCAAAAATTATGGAAACTATACCAAAATGGAAAGAACTTCAATTAATAACAGAAAAGCATCATTTCATGCATGTGGGAATACTTTTGATGTATTATTCTTATTAAAATTAATCATAGGCCACTAAGATAAATATGAGAGGTTTCCAAATAATGCAAACTTATTTGGGACACTCATTTAACTTGATGATCATGTCCATGATCTCTTACTTGCATTAAAATGTCATGCATCATCCTATGTTTGTGCATTATGCCATGTTATTGATTGTTCGTCTCTCTTCGTTGTTTGTTTGCTTCTTCTCGAATAGACGACGACGTTGAGGCAGACGAGGTTTACGATACTACTTCAGAGGAGTTAGCCCAGTACCAGGCTACTGAGTTTGCAGGCAAGTATTCATTCACCTGAACCATTGTGTCCGTTCCACACTTGATACCGATACTTTCCGTTGTCTAATCTGCTAGCCTTATGATTCGTTGCTTGTGTTCTGATCCTATCACATGTTATCATGTAACCCTGATATAGCCTCACCTCCACACCTATAACCCTGTTGCTTGTTGGCCTGTGTCTTACTAGCATGCTTAGGGTTGTTGTGCTCGAGTCTGATGTCCGTTATTTCTTTTACCTTATTCATTATGTTCTGGGGGCTCGATCTTTAAACAGCAACCTGTTAATGTTTGAGGTAATAATAATTTGATGATAAGGCACCGGCAGGAGGCCGGGTATGGTTTTGAGGCCTGCTAGTGTCGAACTCAGGAAAAGTTCTTGTCCTCTAGATCCATGATGAGCGCGCTAACCGCATGTGGGAAGCGTGTATGGGCGCCCCCCGCAATTCTGATTCGATTCGCATCTCGTCCAAATCGCCACACTTAGTTTGGGCTTTCCATTTGATGCACGGATATGCAGGTACGAACCCTTGGCGCCAGGGTGGAACTTTTGTAGTCGGCATTTAGGGCGGCGTGGTCTTCCAGTGCTATGAGGGTCCCCCTTTTCTTCGTGGGGGCTCGATTAGCCGCGCACGCACAACACGTGGTTCTTTGGGCTTGATGCGAAGAAGAGTTGGGTTGTGTTGAGTGGCCTGCTTGGTGGGTTTGATCCCCGCCTGGCGGGTTATTCTTACGTGTACGGCCAAATTGGTGCATCCCTGCAGGGTTAAATCTTCTTGAGAAGCCGTGTTGTCCGCGGTTATGGATGACTTGGTGATAGGGCTGGCTAACAAGGATTAGACAACTTACACCTAATTGATAATAATTTGACCAGTAATAGGCATATTGTCACAATAACCTGAACCTTCATTAATCCAACTGTGTGGGTTATCCTCGGATTGCTTCTTTGGATAAGGGGCGTGATCCAGGATGGGTTTGTTTGAGGTTAGTGGTAGTTGGCTTCGATGCGCTATCTTATCCCTTTCTTTTACCCGGATGTTGTAGCGTGTCTTTGTAGTTGGTTAGTGCAGCCCGCTGCCGCACCTTTGTATCACCTATCTTCCGTTGAACCCAAAGCATCTATACTTGGTGTTGTCGGGTACACTTTGGTATCTTGTGCGTCTTGCTTGCCAGTACTCGTCCGTACTGACCCCTTTGGGGCTGCTGGTTCTGCAGACTACGTTTCCGAGGATCCCCATGGTGGCTACTACGTGGAGTATGACGAGGCTGCTGACGAGTAGATAGCGGACCCGGACAGGATCCGAGACTTCGTGGATGGGCTCCGTTCGTTTCGTTTCCGGC
Source organism: Alopecurus myosuroides (assembly GCA_028641055.1). Taxonomy (NCBI): domain Eukaryota; kingdom Viridiplantae; phylum Streptophyta; class Magnoliopsida; order Poales; family Poaceae; genus Alopecurus; species Alopecurus myosuroides. The sequence continues at coordinate 355,082,571 of CM054058.1, forward strand.
CTCTTAGGCCTATTTGGATCTTGTCTGTACTCAGACACTTTGGATGCTTCCGCTGTGATGTAATGATGGCTTGTTGGGACATGTGTCCTCTGCATGACTGTATTTGCTATCTCTGCTCTAGTGAGAGCTTTTGCCACTTATTTCTATTTCTTTGTGTCTTAGAGATTTGTTGTGATATCACTTGTTCAAATGCCGTTGACGTACCATGTGTGTATGTTATGAAGTACGTCAATGGAATTATTCGGATTCCTATTGGATGGTTTCACAGACGATGAATTGTAGAGGATGGTTGTCACACGTTTACGTGTTGGCCTACTCATATTGAGATGCGGGTGCAGGTAGGCCCCGTAAGCCAATTATCTACTGTTTAGCGGGCTGTGCGTATCCTCTAGAAGTCTGGGTGTGACAACATGTCACACTCACAGAAGTCCCAGAGCAAGGTGTCAACCCACCATGGACTCACTATGGGCGGGACACCCTGATGCCGATGGTGTACGCACCAGGTGAGAAGGAAAGGCAAGAAGGAGAAAAAGATGAGAGAAGGGCACCAACTGCCAAGTGGGCCCAGTCCCACACGTCAGCTGAACACTCAAGAAAAATCTGGGTGAACCTAGCTCCTGGTTTTCTTTCAAATCCTGGAAAGATCACTGGCTGTTTATAGCCTCTACCCCTGCAAAACTAGGCTTCTGTGACCACTTATGGGTGGCCAGAATTTTTCTATAAATATTAAAGTTTATTTTGGCGTACCTGAGAAAAACAGCTTTTATGGATCAAGTTGGCCTGCTAACCCTTTCTATGAAAAATTGTTTTGTTTTCCATGGGTAAAGAAAAATTTAGCTCCTGACTGTTTTGTGTGGCTGTGTGTTGAGAAAACCCACTCCCTTGCTTCCCTTACGAATCTCGGGGACGAGATTCATTTTAAGGGGGGGGGGGAGATCTGTCACACCCCACTTTTCGGAAACCAACAAAATGCAGTTGTTGGGGAGCCAAAAATTAGGGCCAACAAAAACTTTTTAAAATGCTTAACCATTAATCTTGTTTCACCTCTGTCTGGCTTGTTTGATCTTGAGTGTTGGTGTTGGAACTAACCAAAACAAAATGGTTACATAAATAACAAGAATGGAGGTGAACCTCTTTTATAAAAAATCCTCCTTAAGTGGTTTGGCTTGACCACTAACTTTCTTTAAAACACTTGAGGGAAAAACTCCTAGAATTTAAATTATAGAAATCTCTTGCTTGAGTAAACTTGTTAAGTCTTTTTGTTATCTGCTTATGAGGTGACCTTATCTTTTTCCTTGCCTCAAAGTATTTATAACTGTTGTGAGGTTTGTGAGTTGTTTCAATTAATAAGATCTACAAATAACAAAGCCCTTACATTAGTAGCATGTTATATCCTATTCATATCTCATCTTATGTTCTGTTTTACTTCTCTAGTTTGGCCTCCTGCCATAAGGAGGAATCCTGATCTTTGACCAGTGTATCATCATGGATATAATGGTACCTATCTATGAGCCCTATCCTTATGTTATATTTGATTTATTAAACCAATTCACTTTTCTTCCAAAGCCCTCTTGAGGTCTTCCAACAAATAGGATCATGTCCCTGTTATCATGATGCTTTTGTTAAGTCTTCCTAAAAATCACTCCCATCCTTTTTTTGAGCTAAGTGAACCTTCCCTTGTCATCTTCATGACTTTTACATCATATTCATGTGACCCATTTTTGTTTCCCATGATCAAGTGATTTATCCTCTCTCATGGATTTTGGCTTATTAAATAAATTCATGTTATCATCCTTTTGCACTTGGTATCTCAAATATTTTTCAAAGGAGTTGTTTATTAAAAATCACTTTTGATACCTATATTATATACCCTTCCACCCCAACTCAAAAATACTTGGTTTATAAACATTTTCCTATTTATTAAATGCTATTTTCAAAAAGGCCAGAAATGAACTTTTAATGTTTTTGTTAATAAAAGTATTTCTAAAATTCTTGGCAAAATTCCCCAACATTCCTAGGGTCATATGTGACCTAGTTATCCAAAAACATTTGCTGGTCATTTGCAATTTTTTGAAGAAAACATCCAAAAACAGTTTCAGCACGTTTTGAATTTCCAAACTTTTGTGAAACAAATGTTTTCAGAAAATTTGGGGACCACCACCCCTAGACTCAATTTTGTTTATCTATCCATTAAACATGTTTTCAAACATATCTTCTATTCAAAATTTTGGAGAAAACATTTAAAAACAGAAACAGCAGTTTTTGGAAAAGTGAAAGTTTTCAAAGAAAACAATTTAAGAAAAGTGGGAGACCACCACTACCCTACCCCATTTTCCATTCCCTACCTCCTAGAAAATTTTTCTTACACATGTTGTGTTCAAGTTTTTAAAGAAAACCAGCAAAACACTTTTTGCTCAATTTTGGAAAAATGATCATTAGATGATATTTTCCTCCTTCTTCACTCCCATTGGATTCCCTAGCTGCCTAGTCACCTAGACCCCACCCCATTGACTTCCTGGACGAAATGGCATGCCCATACCCATCCACCTCATCCCCACATGGCTTTCACCCTAAGCAATGGCATGGGATGACATGCCACAGCCTCACCCATACCTTGCTGCCTCCATGGACCCCACCTTCTAGAAGATTTGACTTCCACGAGCTCGAAGAGCCAGTACCCCTCGCCCTGGACCCTCTCCTTCCCCCTCTCCTTCATATCAAACACCTTTGGGTGCTGTGAGAGCACCCACTCCCCCCACCTCCCTAGATCTCCTCTGCCCGAGCCCTTGTGGCATTATCACCTCCTCACCACCGCACGCCCCCTGGACAAGGTCCCCTTGGCCCTCGTCTCCTCGAACCTGCTCGCCCACGCCACGGTGACCGCCATGGACGCCGTGACGCCGAGCTCTGCGGCTAGCCCCCTCCGAGATTTCCTCTTGAGCTCCAGCTTTCCAGTACCCCTCCTCTCTACCTTAATCGACGCCCAGAATTGAAATCCTCCTCCATTTCTTCACCCACTGCCGGAATCGATCGTCGCAGCCCGCCGGCCACCTCGCCGTCGCACGGGAGGTACGGTGGCCCTCCGCCCTCGACGGCTGCGCCCCTGACTTCCCCTCTCCTCTCTTGTACCCGTGACCCCTCTAAAACTCTCTCCCGTCCCTCGCAGGTACGCCGACGACCGCGGCCACGCTCCTCCGCCGCGGGTCCTCGGTGACCTCCCTGTCCCGACCCTCTCCGTCGTGAACCAGTGCGTTCTTGAGGTGCGCCTCGTCCCTCTGGTCCTCCTGGTGCTCCTCTCGTTTCCAGGGGACCACGCGAGGCACCGGCGGCGAGTTCTAGCCTCTGCAGCGGCGGCCGGAGAGGACTCCGCCGTCTGCCTCGGTCACCGTCGATCTCCTCCGACGTGGATGCTCCCTGGCCGTCGGATCCTCATCCAGCGGATACGTTTGAACCTCAAACCCATCTAATCTCGACCGCAGATTTCGCATCGGAGGGCAGCATACCTGATCGGCGCGCGCGCTCTTCTAGCGGGCCGGCTTCGCCCCGCGCGGTCCATCACCCTCCGGATCCAGCCCGTTGACCCCTGTGCAGGTTGATTTATATTCTTTTTCCGCAGATCTGTTTCAGGCTTGCTACTTTAATTCGAAATGAAAATGCAAACGAGTAAAATTTGCCAAACGAAAAATCACAGAGCTAGATCTACTAATTCTTAACCACACCCAACTTACAGAAATGCATTTTGTGCTATATTTTAAGAGGACTAATAAAAATGGCAGAAGCACTCTGTTTCACCATTTTAATCATAACTTGAGTTTTAAATGGCCAAATCTTGCAAACCAAACTGTTTTGAGTATCCCTTGATTAGATATATCAGTGAGATTTGACCTTGCATCAAGTTGGACTACCATTAGGAAATGCCATCCAATTTTGTGAAAGACCAGTAGCCTTTTCTAAGATTTTTAGAGAGAGATTAAAAATGATTTTTGGTGTGAATCCAATTGGATGAGCTTGTGTGTGATCTATGTAATACTAGTTTTTCATAATTTTTAGGGCTCTGGATTATTTTTGGTGTGCATTTCTAGAAACAGCACTTTTTCTGTTTATTTTGAATCTGGTGTGTTTGATTTAAAATAAATGATTATTTGTTATAGACTTGTTTCCTAGCATGAGTAAATGTGTTGGTTACTGTTATTAAGTGTTTTTCTTTCATTACTAGTATGCTAGGAAGTTTGTGCATGATTTGGAAAACAAATAGAAATGGAATTAGTTTCTTATTGTTTTCTAGTATTTTTGTGGAATGGATTTGGTGGACTTGTATTGCTATGATTAGTACCTAAGTTTTTGTGATGGTTATGTGAGTCCAGTACCATTTTGGTACTGATGTGGTGATGGTATCACCTCTGTTAGCTTGCACATTACTTCATAGGAGAGCATGTGTAGCATTGATTGTTTTATTTAGCTATATTGTTTTCACTAGTATGAGTAGTTGTTTTCATAGCATTATTTTAAGTATATTTGATTACTAGCATGTGTAAGGTATATGTACTGTTAGTAGGTGTTTTTATTAATGTAGCTATGGTTTAGGAAAATTTCATGCTCATAGTATTGATTGCTCCTCTAGTGTTGCATTAGTGTCCCACTAGATGTTGAGTTTGCTCCCTTATTATTGTCCTTTTATTTTTAGGAGTGTATGATGATCCCTAGCATGTTTAGAATGTTTTCCTTTCTGTTATTATGGTATATATATTGTAGTTGTGTGCATTGATAGGTTGTGGAATGCAATTTATTTCCTTAGGGCATGCTTGTGTAAAATTTTCCCTACTAGTATGCTAATAGTTGACTCCTGTTATTATGATATTTTGCTAAGAGTAATGTACCTTGTTGTTATTCTGTTTTAGTGTTTGTTTTATGGACTTATTATAATTTATTGAGCCACTGGTTTGTTTGGTTACTTCCATTGTTGAGTGATTCCTTAGCTTTGGTGTAGACTTTAGCTTATTAAATAACTGGATAATTCATATGTGTTCTGTTTGTTTTGCTGTTTGGAAATTGTATGGGTGTTTACATTAGCATAAGTTTGGTGCTAGTGTTATCATTATATTTAGTAGTACCTTGTTGTATATGCTTAAGGCTAGTGGTAAACTTGTTTGAATTGATTGCTTGTGTTGTTGTTAATACCCACTGCCATGGGTGTTGCTCTGATGGTTGATATGACATTGTTTGTTTATGAACACCTTAGTAGCCCCACCCTTGTTACCACAAGCTATATTTTAGCCTCCTTAAATATCTTGGTATGATAGTGGTACACCCACTCAACCTATGATATTGGGGTGTGGAATATGTTTCTTTTAAACCATATGTTTCCTGACGATAGTCTTGTACTCTGAGAGTTTGTGAGGTAGTTCTCTCGATAACTTTTTGAATGGTTGCATTAGTACGAGTTACCATGTTGTAGGTGTTGTTTTGATTACTTGATTGTCCTTCTGGTTCTGAGTGTGTGTCTTTTACTATTTAACGGCGTTAGAAAAACGAAGAAGAAGAAGATGGAGTCGTAGAGCTGTGTGTCAAGATCAAGCTATTTCAAGGCCAGGGGCACAAAGAGATTTAAGGCAAGCCATCCTGATGCTTGTTGTTATAATACACTTATCATTATCTATCATGCATGTTTAACTTCTGAAAAGTTTTACAAAAACTTTGATTTCCAAAAACTATTTTTGAGTGAATACTACTACTACTATTATATATATACTATGCCATTAGTTGATACTTGGTGTTACCAAGCCCATAGCCACCATATGGTATTTATTACCATCCCTTATATTAGTCCCTAAGTGGGCACCCAAAATATGTTTTTGCTAAACAAAGGCTTTATGGAAAAACCCGGAGAAAAGGCTGAGCCTTATTCACCGGAGGAATGTGGAAATGGTCATTTTTGGGAAAATGGTGTTTTTACAAAAATGACACATAACCTAGTCTTCGCTGGACAACCAAGACGTACTGCCACTCTACCCCAACATGGGTACGGGGCCTATCTAGATGCTTGAACTTGTTAGTATGTGTCCTATCCCAAGATACTATAGAGAGGATGATTCTCTGAACCGAAATGTTGCCAGGAGGGAGAAACGGGACATTGCAAAGTGTGGGATTAATTTCTCCTCCGGTTGCGACAATTGGGTCCCCTGTTTGGCGACGTGTGACATGGTGCCAGGGGGAATAAACTTAATTGAAGGGATAGCCATATACTAGCTTGTGTCAGAGTGGACAGTTAGGATCATTCTTCTGATGCTTGCATATCGTTGTGTCGATCCATGGGTGGTTCATGGCAGAGGATTGGATCTAGTGGAATGTGTACACCTCTGCAGAGTAAAACTATTCAGAATAGCCGAGCCCTCGGATATGGGCAGTTGAAAGCCATGTAGCTAGAATTGTGTTAATGTTTTTCAAAAGGTGTTGAACTTGGGAAGTTCGGAAAGGAAGAAAATTTTGTACCGTGGAGGTACCGATGATGGAAAGCCGGAAGTTGTTTTACAAAACAACCAAATTTTTTTGCAAATAAAACTTTTCTACTCTGAGCAAGAATTCTGGAAACTGATTCCAAGAAGATTTGCAAAGAGAAAATTATTCTTTTAACAAAGCTTTACAAAACCTCTTGTACATGTGATATCTACAAGATAAATAAAACTATATTATTTTCGTTTGAAGTATCTTCTTCAACGAAGACACAGATTAACTTGACTACAACTATGGTGTCATCCTACATGAACACCATTGATAGTGAACCCTATTTATAGCCTACCTATTCCACCATATAAGCATACTTGCATCTTTGGTAAGTTACATGATGGGTGTCTTGCTGAGTACATTCAAACGTACTCATTTTGGTTTCTCCCCTGGTATATACTTGCCAGGCATCGAGAAGGAATCTCAGGAGGAGATCAACAAGGAGAAGTACTGCGCTGATGGACCTGCGAACTAGGATCGTCTCCCAGTCAGCAGCCTGTAGGTTAAGACGTGACTTGGGCTCTACCACGTTTTGTGTGTTAGTCTTCCGCTGTGTGTGTTGTGTGTTTGCCCTGCGTGGCAGTTGTGTGGACTTGGTCAGGTGACCATGTCTCTTTTCTAAGTGCTTTGTGTAATCGTGTAATGGATATTGTATCTGTGTACCAACTTGATATGTTGTTCACGACTGAATTTCATGGGATTGTGAATGTATGCATATCGAAGGTGTCCTTGAACAGTGGTTCTGGGGCGGACCTTACAGAAACCAAGGTTGTATCGACCAGTAGGAGGACAAGCAATCTCCGAAGCTTGATGCAACTGAGGTGGCAGGGCGCACTACCGGTTCAGCAGCAACGTGGAACCTACACAAAACAATCAAATCACTTTGCCCCAACGTAGCAGTGAGGTTGTCAATCACACCGGTTTTGCTGAACAGAAAGAGGTTAAACGTATGGTGTGGAAAACAATAGGAACAGTATGAAAGCAATAGCAGCAGTATGAAAGCAGTGTGAAAGCAGTAGGTATTTTATCAGTATGAGGAAAATGGACCGGGGTCCACAGTTCACTAGTGGTGTCTCTCCGTGAAAGATAAATAACATGTGCGGTGAACAAATTACAGCTGGGCAATTGACAGAAATGAAGGCTGCACCGTAGTGCATATGCAAGACATATAGATTACTATGTGATTCATGTGGACATTACAACAAAATACACAGACCGTCATCCAACTGCATCTATGTCTAATAATCCACCCTCTGAATATAAAGTGTGTAATGTAAACAATGTAAACTAGGTAAACACCATTGTTTTCTCCCTAATGGCAACAACACATCCTCCATCTGTCACATTTCTATCACTCGATCATAGATGCAAAGGAGGCATGAACCCACTAACAAGCATAAATACTCCCTCTTGGAGTTACTAGCATCTACTTGGCCAGAGCATCTACTAATAACGGAGAGCATGCAAGATCATAAATAACATATGCATGAAGATAACATGATAGATCGATAATTAGAAGACATAGCATTCAAAATTCATTAGATCCCAGCAAACACAACATGTAGCATTACATAAAGATGATCTTGATCATGTTAGGCAGCTCACAAGATCTAAACATGAGGTACAAAGTGGAGAGAAAAACCATATAACTACTGCTATGGACCCGTAGTCCAGGGATGAACTACTCACGCATCACTTCGAAGGAGGGCATGGTGGTGTAGACCCCTCTGGTTATGAATTTCCCTCCCGGCAGGGTGCCGGGGAGAGCTCGAGAACCCTCCCGATCTCGGGATGACGATGACGACGGCCTCGTGTGTTTTTCGGGATGAAATGGTATATCTTTAGGGTTTATGTCTTGGGGGGTATAAATAGGCGAAAGAGCAAAGGCGGTGGAGGCCGGGGGGCCCACACCACTCCATGGCGCGGCCAGGGGCGCGCCGCCCTATGGTGTGGGCCCCCTGAGGCCCCCCTCCGGGTCTCTTCGGGACTCCGTGGAAACTTCGGGAATTCTAAGACTTTCGGGCTTCAAATTTTCCAATTCCGAGAGTATTTCCAGAACAACTTTTCTGAAACTAAAAACAACACAAAACAGGGAACTGGCTCTGTGGCATCTTGTCATTAGGTTAGTCCGGAAAATCGATAAAAATGACATAAAGTATATAGCAAACATGTGGGAAACAATAATAAAACAACATGTAACATCAGAAATTAAGGATACGTTTATGGCATATCAACATCCCCAAGCTTAGTTCCTACTCGTCCTCGAGTAGGTAAACGATAAAAACACATAATTTCTGAGGTGACATGCTACCAACATAAACTTGATCATCAATAATGTAAAAGCATAAGTAAGCTGAGATCATAGAACTTCAACACAAGCATGATAAATAGAAGTAAGGAGAACACCACAAATTTATGCTTCAATATGACAAGAACAAGTCATGGTTCTTTCAATGGCACATTAAACACTCTCAGCTATTTGAGGCTAATCATGCTACTAAATAAACACAAGGATTTAGAACTAAAATAACATCTATCATGATATGAAAAATTCTATCCATAGTCTATACAAGCTTCTACTTGCACCATTAAAAATTCTACCACAAGCAGCAGTTTCTTTTCCCAACAAGCACCATACAAAACATGCTTTAACCAAAAACTCTCTAAATGCTAAAGCAATAAAACATGAGAGGACTCACATAAAACTACTAAAACTAACATCTCTGAATAAGAGATGCAAAGAAAACAAGAGTTACACAGGAAATTTCGCAGCAGCTAGAAGAAAAACTAATAATACTAGCATAGCAAGTATTCAAACGAAAAAGCGGAGTGTGTCTCTCTCCCAAACAAAGAATGCTAGGGTATAACTATATTATTGCAGCAAGGAAAACAAAAGAAAATAAAGAAAAACAAAAGAAAATAAAAGAAAAACAAACAGACGTTCCAAGTAAACTTCATATGATGTCACCGAATAAAAATATAGTTTCACGAGAAGTGATATGATAGATTGTTGATGAAGAAGGGGATGCCTTGGGCATCCCCAAGATTAGATGTTTGAGTCTTCTAAAAATATGCTTGGATGAACCAACCGGGCATCCCCAAGCTTTGAACTTGCACTCTTCTTGATCATATATATCACCTCTTCTCTTGACCCTTGAAAACTTCTTTCACACCACACTCAAACAGTAATTCGCATTAGAGGGTTAGTGCAACAATTAAAAATCCATTGGTTCTGTATGGCACAAGTTCTATTGATACTTTTAAACATAAGGTACAGCCAATGATTTTTCTTGAAGCAAAGAAATCCACTTGACATCGCAAAAGAGCAAATGCAAGAAAAATGACAGAATTTGTCAAAACAAGAACAGTCTGTAAAGACGAATTTTCTTGAGACACTTACGTTGCTCAGATCGAAAAACTTAAAGAACAAAAAATGTTGCGGAATTAGTAGAGGAATAAGTACAAGAAATTTCAGGTCATTCTGATTTTTTTATGGTTTATACGGTTTTTTACCGTGGACAGCAGAAATTTGTTTCCTGCGCAGAAATCCGAAAACCAACTCCAACTCTCGTCAGAAACCTTACTTGGCACTACTAAAACATGAAAAGAAAGATACAAAGGAGTTTCTAAAGAAGTACAGAACCCCTTGACACAAATAAAACAGAGAAAAACAAAACCATGGGTTATCTCCAAAGAAGTGCTTTTCTTTAACGCCTTTTAGCTAGGTTCAGAAAAGTGGAATCAAGTATTTTCAAGTGAAGAAGCATAAAAATTGTAACTTGTTAGAATAATGGAATCAAAAGTAAACAAAATTCTCTTTCTAGGAAAGTGATCCATACCTTTATTGAGTGGGAACTGAAATTTAATATTCCCGTGTTTCATATCAATAACAGAACCAACAGTTCTAAGAAAACGTCTTCCCAAAACAATTGGACAAGAAGTATTGCATTCAATATTCAAGACAACAAAATAAATGGGGAAAAGATTATTATTAACCATGATAATAATATCATCAACTCTCCCCAAAGTTTTCTTTCTAACATTATCAATAAGACGAATATCCAAATAACAAGGTTCCAATGGTGGTAAATCAAGAATATCATAGAGTTTGTTGGGCATAACAGAGATAATAGCACCAAGATCACATAGAGAATTGCAATCAAAATCATTCACTTACATTTTAATAATAGGTTCCCAACCATCATATAGCTTCCTAGGGATAGAGGATTCACATCTTAATTCATCCTCTCTAATTTGCATGAGAGCATTTGTAATATGTTTAGTGAAAGCCATATTCATACCACTAGCATTAGGAAAACTAGCAAGATTTTGCAAGAACTTAATTACTTCAGTTATGTTGCAATCATAAAAGTCAAGATCATTTTTATCAAAGATAATGGAACCATTGTCTCCCAGGTTTCTAAAATTGTCAGCACTTTTATCGGGAACATTTTTAGCAGTTTCAGGCAGTTTTGCATTTTTAATAGCAGAAGTGGGAGTGTTTCCAACACCAATTAATTTACCATTGATATTAGAAGGTTTTCTAGCATGAGAAGCTTTAGTTTTACTAGTGGTGGTAATGGTGCAAACATTAGCTATATTATTCTTTCTAGCTATTTCATCTTCTTTTCCCCATCTAGCATGCAATTCAGCTAACATTCTAACATTATCATTAATTCGAATTTGGATAGCATTTAAAGTTGTACTTTATTTAACATCATGAGTTATAACCTTTAGTTTCAGAAAATCAACATCAAGAGTAAGGCTATCAACTTTAGAAGCAAGAACATCAATTTTGCCAAAAATTTCCTCAACTGATTTATTAAAAGCAGTTTGTGTACTAATAAAAATTTTAAGCATGTTCTCAAGATCAGAGGGTACACTTTTATTGTTGTTGTAGGAATTACCATAAGAATTACCATAAGCATTGCTATTATTGGGAGGATATGGCCTATAATTGTTGCTACCAAAATTATTCCTATAAGCATTGTTGTTGAAATTATTATTTGTAATGAATTTCACATCAACATGCTCTTCTTGAGCAACCAAAGAGGCTAAAGGAGCATTATTTGGATCAATAGGAGCATGGCCATTCACAAGCATAGACGTAATAGAATCAAGTCTATCACTCAAAGAGGAGGCTTCTTCAACAGAATTTACCTTCATACCAGTTGTAGCTCTCTCAGTGTGCTACTCGGAATAATTTACCGTCATATCATCAAGAAGCTTTGTTGCTTCCCCCAGGGTCATGGACACAAAGGTTCATGCAGCAGCTGAATCCAGAAGGTTTCTTGAAGAAAAAATCAGACCTGCAAAAAAGTTTTGGATGATCATCCAAGTAGTCAGTCCATGAGTGGGACAATTCTTTACTAAACATTTCATTCTTTCCCAAGCTTTAGCAACATGCTCATTATCAAGTTGCTTAAAATTCATAATACTACTTCTTAAAGATATAATCTTAGCAGGAGGATAATATTTTCCAATGAAAGCATCTTTACACTTAGTCCAAGAATCAATACTATTTCTAGGAGAAGACAGCAACCATTCTTTAGCTCTTCCTCTCAAAGAGAAAGGAAACAATTTCAGTTTAATAATATCTCCATCTACATATTTATATTTTTGTATCTCACATAGTTCAACAAAATTATTAAGATGGGCAGCAGCATCATCAGTACTAACACCAGAAAATTGCTCTCTCATAACAAGGTTTAACAGTGCAGGCTTTATCTCATAAAAATCAGCAGTAGGAGCAGGTGGAGCAATAGGTGTGCTAATGAAATCATTGTTGTTGGTGCTAGTAAAGTCACACAACTTAGTGTTCTCTAGAGTAGTCATTTTAACAAGACTAAAAATAGGAATAAAACTACATCTAGAATAAGAACTAATTTTTTTGTGTTTTTGATAAAGAGAAGCAAACAATACAAAATAAAATAAACTAAGCAAAACAAAAACAAAGTAAAGAGATTGGAAGTGAGAGACTCCCATTGCAGAAATTTTCTTCCTCCCCGACAACGGCGCTAGAAAACTCTTGATGCAAACTTTGGTAAATCCCAAGTGGAAGGTTGCGAAGAGTGTGGCGGCAAGTTTTCCCTTGAAAAAGAAACCAAGGTTTAATCGACCAGTAGGAGGACAAGCAATCTCTGAAGGTTGATGTAGCTGAGGTGGCAGGGCACACTACCGGTTTAACAGCAACGTGGAACCTACACAACAGAATCAAATCACTTTTCCCCAACGTAGCAGTGAGGTTGTAAATCTCACCGGTTTTTCTGAACACAAAGAGGTTAAACGTATGGTGTGGAAAACAGAAGGAAACCAATAGGAACAGTGTGAAAGCAGTGTGAAAGCAGTAGGTGTTTTATCAGTATAACGAAAATGGACCGGGGTCCACAGTTCACTAGTGGTGTCTCTCCGTGAAAGATAAATAATATGTGTGGTGAACAAATTACGGCTGCGCAATTGACAGAAATGAAGGCTGCACCATAGTGCATATGCAAGACATAAAGATTACTATGTGATTCATGCGGGCATTACAACAAAATACATAGACCGTCATCCAATTGCATCTATGTCTAATAAGCCACCCTCTGAATATCGTCTAAACAAACGTTGGGTATTAAGTTGCAAGCAACAGATTATCGCCGTAAGCAAAGTGTGTAATGTAAACAATGTAAACTAGGTAAACACCATTGTTTTCTCCCTAATGGGAACAACACATCCTCCATCCGTCACATTTCTGTCACTCGAGCACAGATGCAAAGGAGGCATGAACCCACTATCAAGCATAAATACTCCCTCTTGGAATTACTAGCATCTACTTGGCCAGAGCATCTACTAATAACGGAGAGCATGCAAGATCATAAATAAAATATGCATGAAGATAACATGATAGATTGATAATCAGAAGACATAGCATTCAGCATTCATCTAATCCCAGCAAACACAACATGGAGCATTACATAAAGATGATCTTGATCATGTTAGGAAGCTCACAAGATCTAAACATGAGGTACAAAGTGGAGAGAAGAACCATCTAGTTACTGCTATGGACCCATAGTCCATGGATGAACTACTCACGCATCACTTCGGAGGAGGGCATGGTGGTGTAGACCCCACCGGTGATGAATTCCCCTGCCGGCAGGGTGCTAGGGAGAGCTCCAGAACCCTCCCGATCTCGGGATGATGATGACGGCGGCCTCGGGTGTTTTTTGGGACGAAGTGGTATATCTTTAGGGTTTATGTCTCGGGGGGTATAAATAGGCGAAAGAGCAAAGGCGGCGGAGGCCAGGGGGGCCACACCACCCCATGGCGCGGCCAGGGGCGCACCGCCCTATGGTGTGGGACCCTGAGGCCCCACCTCCGGGTCTCTTTGGGACTCCGTGGAACCTTCGGGAATTCTAAGACTTCCGGGCTTCGAATTTTCCAATACCGAGAATATTTCCAAAACAACTTTTCTGAAACTAAAAATAGCACAAAACAGGGAGCTGGCTCTGTGGCATCTTGTCAATAGGTTAGTCCGGAAAATCGATAAAAGTGACATTAAGTGTATAGCAAACATGTGGGAAAAATAATAAAACAACATGGAACATCAAAAATTAAGGATACGTTTATTACATATCAACATCCCCAAGCTTGGTTCCTACAGGTCCTCGAGTAGGTAAACGATAAAAACACATAATTTCTGAGGTGACATGCTACCAACATAAACTTGATCATCAATAATGTAAAAGCATAAGTAAGATGAGATCATAGAACTTCAATACAAGCACGATAAATAGAGGTAAGGAGAACACCACAAATTTATGCTTCAATATGACAAGAACAACTCATGATTCTTTCAATGGCACATTAAACACTCTCAGCTATTTAAGGATAATAATGGTACTAAATAACCGCAAGGATTTAGAACTAAAATAACATCTATCATGATATGAAAAATTCTAGCCACAATCTATACAAGCTTCTACTTGCACCGCTAAAAATTCTACCACAAGCTGCAGTTTCTTTTCCCAACAAGCACCATACAAAATATGCTTTAACAAAAACTCTCTAAATGCTAAAGCAAGAAAACATGAGAGGCATCACATAAAACTACTAAAACTAACATCTATGAATAAGAGATGCAAAGAAAACATGAGGTAAACAGGAAATTTTGCCACAGCTAGAAGAAAAACTAAGAATACTAGCATAGCAAGTATTCAAACAAAAAAGCGGAGCGTGTCTCTCTCCCAAACAAAGAATGCTAGGGTATAACTATATTATTGCAGCAAGGAAAACAAAATAAAACATATAAAAACAAAACAAAACAAAAGAAAACAAAAGAAAAACAAACAGACGCTCCAAGTAATCTGCATATGATGTGACCGAATAAAAATATAATTTCATGAGAAGTGACCTGATATATTGTTGATGAAGAAGGGGATTCCTTGGGAATACCCAAGATTAGATGATTAAGTCTTATAAAAATATGCTTGGATGAAACACGGGGCCATCCCCAAGCTTTTACCTTGCACTCTTCTTGATCACATATCTCACCTCTTCTCTTGGCCCTTGAAAACTTCCTTAACACCACACTCAAACAGTAATTCGCATTAGAGGGTTAGTGCAACAATTATAAATCCATTGGTTCTGTATGGAACAAGTTCTATTGATACTTTTAAACATAAGATATAGCCACTTATGTTTCGTGAAGCAAAGAAATCCACTTGATATCTCAAAAGAGCAAATGCAAGAAAAATGGCAGAATCTGTCAAAACCAGAATAGTCTATAAAGATGAATTTTTTCGAGGCACTTACGTTGATCAGATCAAAAAACTTAAATAACAAAGAGGTTGAGGAATTATCCGAGGAATAAGCACAAGAAATTTCAGGTCATTTTGATTTTTCTATGGTTTATACAATTTTTTACTGTGGACCACAGAAATATGTTTCCTATGCAGAAATCCGAAAACCAACTCCAACTCTCGTCAGAAACCTTACTTGGCACTACTAAAACATGAAAAGAAAGATAAAAAGGAGTTGCTACAGAATTATACAACCCATTGACTCAAAGAAAAAATAGAAATCAAAGCAAAAATAAAACCATGGGGTATCTCCCAAGAAGTGCTTTTCTTTAACGCCTTTTAGCTAGGCTCGGAAAAGTGGAATCAAGTATTTTCAAGTGAAGAAGCATCCAAATTGTAACGTGTTCGAATAATGGAATCAAAAGGAAACTTTATTATCTTTCTAGGAAAGTGTTCCATACCTTTATTGACTGGGAACTAAAATTTAATATTCCCTTCTTTCATATCAATAACAGAACCAACAGTTCTAAGAAAAGGTCTTCCCAAAACAATTGGACAAGAAGTATTGCATTCAATATTCAAGACAAAAAAAATCAACGGGGAAAAGATTATTATTAACTATTATAATAACATCATCAACTCTCCCCAAAGGTTTCTTTCTAACATTATCAATAAGACGAATATCCAAATAACAAGGTTCCAATGGTGGTAAATCAAGAATATCATAGAGTTTCTTGGGCACAAGAGAGATACTAGCACCAAGATCACATACAGAATTGCAATCAAAATAATGCACTTTCATTTTACTAATAGGTTCCCAACCATCATCTAGCTTCCTAGGGATAGAGGCTTCACATCTTAATTCATCCTCTCTAATTTGCATGAGAGCATTTGTAATATGTTTAGTGAAAGCAATATTCATAGCACTAGCATTAGGAAAACTAGCAAGCTTTTGCAAGAACTTCATTACTTCAGTTATGTTGCAATCATCAAAGTCAAGATCATTTTTATCAAAGATAATGGGACCTTTGTCTCCCATGTTTCTAAAATTTTCAGCACTTTTATTAGGAACATTTTTAGCAGTTTCAGGCAATTTTGCATTTTTAATAGCAGAAGTGGGACTGTTTCCAACACCAATTAATTTACCATTGATATTAGAAGGTTTTCTAGCATGAGAAGCTTCAGTTTTCTTGTGGTGGTAATGGTGCAAACATTAGCTATATTATTCTTTCTGGCTATTTCATCTTCTTTTTCCCATCTAGCATGCAATTCAGCTAACATCCTAACATTATCATCAATTCAAATTTGGATAGAATTTAAAGTTTTACTTTCTTTAACATCATAAGGTATAACCTTTAGTTTCAGAAAATCAACATCAAGAGCAAGGCTATCAACTTTAGAAGCAAGAACATCAATTTTGACAATTTTTTCCTCAACGGATTTATTAAAAGCAGTTTGTGTACTAACAAAAAATTTAAGCATGTTCTCAAGATCAGAGGGTACACTTTTATTGTTGTTGTAGGAATTACCATAAGCATGGCTATTACCAAAATTATTTCTATAAGCATTGTTGTTGAAATTATTATTTTTAATGTAGTTCACATCAACATGCTCTTCTTGAGCAACAAACGAGGCTAAAGGAACATTATCTGGATCAATAGGAGCATGTCCATTCACAAGCATAGACATAATAGCATCAAGTCTATCACTCAAAGAGGAGGTGTCTTCAACAGAATTTACCTTCATACCAGTTGTAGCTCTCTTAGTGTGCCACTCAGAATAATTTACCATCATATCATCAAGAAGCTTTGTTGCTGACCCCAAGGTCATGGACATAAAGGTTCCTCCAGCAGCTGAATCCAGAAGGTTTCTTGAAGAAAAATTCAGGCATGCACAAAAGGTTTGGATGATCATCCAGTAGTCAGTCCATGAGTGGGACAATTCTTTACTAAAGATTTCATTCTTTCCCAAACTTTAGCAACATGCTCATTATCAAGTTTCTTAACATTCATAATACTACTTTTTAAAGATATAATCTTAGTAGGAGGATAATATTTTCCAATGAAATCATCTTTACACTTAGTCCAAGAATCAATACTATTTCTAGGCAAAGATAGCAACCATTCTTTAGCTCTTCCTCTCAAATAGAAAGGAAACAATTTCAGTTTAATAATATCTCCATCTACATCTTTATATTTTTGTATCTCACATAGTTCAACAAAATTATTAAGATGGGCAGCAGCATCATCAGTACTAACACCAGAAAATTGCTCTCTCATAACAAGGTTTAACAGTGCAGGCTTTATCTCATAAAAATCAGCAGTAGGAGCAGGTGGAGCAATAGGTGTGCTAATGAAATCATTGTTGTTGGTGCTAGTAAAGTCACACAACTTAGTGTTCTCAGGAGTAGTCATTTTAACAAGACTAAAAACAGGAATAAAACTACATCTAGAATAAGAACTAAATTTTTTATGTTTTTGATAAAGAGAAGTAGACAAGACAAAATAAAATAAACAAAGCAAAACAAAAACAAAGTAAAGAGATTGGAAGTGAGAGACTCCCCTTGTAGAAATTCTCTTCCTCCTCGGCAACGGCGCCAGAAAACTCTTGATGCAAACTTTGGTAAATCCCAAGTGGAAGGTTGTGAAGAGTACAGCGGCAAGTTTTCCCTCAAAAAGAAACCAAGGTTGAATCGACCAGTAGGAGGACAAGCAATCTCTAAAGGTTGATGTAGCTGAGTTGGCAGGGTGCACTACCGGTTCAATAGCAACGTGGAACCTACACAACACAATCAAATCACTATGCCCCAACGTAGCAGTGAGGTTGTCAATCTCACCGGTTTTTTTCAACACAAAGAGGTTAAACGTATGGTGTGGAAAACAGTAGGAATGGTATGAAAGCAGTAGCAGCAGTATGAAAGCAGTGTGAAAGCAGTAGGTGTTTTATCAGTATGAGGAAAATGGACCGGGGTCCATAGTTCACTAGTGGTGTCTCTCCATGAAAGATAAATAACATGTGTGGTGAACAAATTACAGCTGGACAATTGACAGAAATGATGGCTGCACCGTAGTGCATATGCAAGACATAAAGATTACTATGTGATTCATGTGGGAATTACAACAAAATATATAGACCGTCATCCAACTGCATCTATGTCTAATAATCCACCCTCCGAATATCATCCAAACAAACGTTGGGTATTAAATTTCAAGCAACAGATTATCTCCGTAAGCACAGTGTCTAATGTAAACAATGTAAACTAAGTAAACACCATTGTTTTCTCCCTAATGGCAACAGCACATCCTCCATCCGTCACATTTCTTTCACTCGAGCAGAGATGCAAAGGAGGCATGAACCCACTATCGAGCATAAATACTCCCTCTTGGATTTACTAGCATCTACTTGGCCAGAGCATCTACTAATAACGGAGAGCATGCAAGATCATAAATAACATATGCATGAAGATAACATGATAGATTGATAATAAAAAGACACGGCATTCAACATTCATCAGATCCCAGCAAACAGAACATGTAACACTACATAAAGATGATATTGATCATGTTAGGAAGCTCACAAGATCTAAACATGAGGTACAAAGTGGAGAGAACAACCATCTAGGTACTGATATGGACCCGTAGTCCAGGGATGAACTACTCACGCATCACTTCGGAGGAGGGCATGGTGGTGTAGACCCCTCCGGTGATGAATTCCCCTCCCGACAGGGTGCCGAGGAGAGCTCCAAAACCCTCCCGATCTTGGGATGACGATGACGGTGGCCTCGGGTGTTTTTCGGGACGAAGTGGTATATCTTTAGGGTTTACGTCTCAGGGCGTATAAATAGGCGAAAGAGCAAAGGCGGTGGAGGCAGGGGGCCACACCATCCCATGTCGTGGCCAGGGGGCGCGCCACCCTATGGTGTGGGCCCCCTCAGGCCCCCCTCCGGGTCTCTTCGGGACTCTTTGGAACCTTCGGAAATTCTAAGACTTCTGGGCTTCGAATTTTCCAATTCCGAGAATATTTCCTGAACAACTTTTTTGAAACTAAACAGAGCAGAAAACAGGGAACTAGCTCTGTGGCATCTTGTCAATAGGTTAGTCCGGAAAATCGATAAAAATGACATAAAGTGTATAGCAAACATGTGGGAAACAATAAGAAAACAACATGGAACAACAGAAATTAAGGATACGTTTATGACGTATCATGGTTCCACGACTAGTGTCCCAAGTGTTGCACCTCGCGGGATTACGCACGTACGGTGTAGACAATGACTCCTGGTCTCTGGCCCAGTGAAGGTTGCAGAAGTAGAGAGATGGACCGAAGCCTAATAGCATGGCGGTGTGCTTATAGTGGAGAATTATCAACTTCTAACACGGCTCCAAAGAGAACCACGTTTGGAGAGGAGAGAAGAGAGAGATTGTTGGATGGGAAAAGGGGGAGGGGAGTCCAACTATATAAAGGGAGGAGGAGAGAGGCTTCCCCAAACAATGTGGGACTAATCCCACATAGTTGGTGCAGCCAAGGGGGGTTGCCGCATCCCCACATGGGCCCCATTCGGACCATGTGGGCTCCCGTCCTTTTTTCCTTTTACTTCTTCCATTTTTCCTAATGAGTCTCTTTTGCCCGGAAAGCCCATTAGTGGAATAAATGCATTTAAAAATAAAATAATATTATATTTAATTATTTTTACATTAATTAATAATAAATATAAATTTCTTATTTATTTCGAGTCCGAGAACCCCTTCAGGCACCCTCCGATTACTATCGGGCATTTCTCCCTTAATTCGGATACCCCTTCGGAACTCTCCAATTAATATCGGATAAATACTAGAACGATTCCGGGTCTCTCTGTTATTATATTCAGTACTAAGATCTCTCTTAAACATCATCTACCCTTAAATGTGACACCCTATGGTTTGGGCTACTCCATACATGACCGAGACTCCTCTCCGACCAGTGACCAATAGCGGGATCTGGACATCCATAATGGCCCCTGTGTATCCATCAAAGTTTTGCGTCGCTTTGAACCTTAAACATAAGTCCCCATACTTCTTGCCTTAGTGATACTCTATTAGTCCAAGACTTGATCTTCTAGTATTTCATAACCCATTCAATCTCGTTACCGACATAACAATTCTACTCGTTCCTGTGTCATTGCATCTTCGTGACCGAGTCACATGCTTGGAAACTAATTGATGCAACTCCATCGATTCAGCCAAGGAGTATTTATCCGTCATTAGGATTGGCAAGTGCGGTGACCCAGCACACCACTGCATGTGTAGTGCGCAAGTCGTTGACATAATACTCACAGAAGGACTTATCTGTGAATATTACTTCCCTCAGAGTGGTACAACAGAAACATAGCAGGTCCAAGCAAGGCTATAGGATACAAACTGGTTCATTACAAAATCTTGAGAATCTCCCTTTGAAGTATCAAAGAAGCTCTCATGCAAATCAAACATCAGAAGAAGCAATTCAAAGTTCCAAGCTGGAGAAGAACTCTAGCTCAGAACATAATCCACTACGGCTGATGTCAGCCCTAATCTATGGCTTGTGATAATCTAATTCTAAGAATGGACTCCACCTACACCTTGATAGCTTCTCCTCCACCGGTGTTTTTGATGACAATTCTTCACTGGCTAAGTAAGAGATGACTCCACCTAGCTTCATGAGGTAGCGATGGCTTCACGATGACGACTTCCCAAAGGGCTTCAACTCTAAGCAGGGGGTCAAACCGGAACGAATGAGTAACGAGCATTACTCAACAAGTTCATGATATAAAACGGGTAGTTTGATGCACTAACTACAGCTTTAGACTCAAAAGAGTCATAAGATAATGCAAGGATTTTGTAAATCTTTCTTCAAGAGGTTGCTTTTAATTCTGAAAACTATGCCCGCTAGACCATCACAGGTCTAGAACTTCATGGAGTTGCCTTTCATGTAGCGTTCGTAGTTCCTTCCCGGAACAGGGGGTAACATGCCACATCCTTTTATACTCTGCAGAGGTGTGTTACTTTACCCATAGGCGATCAAGATCATGGTGCACAACCAGGTGTACATTCTTGTCCACTCCCACTTAGGTGTGGGGCCCGGTTGTTGATCCAAGCCAAACCATTCTTCTCCGCACAACGCATGCCCACCCATTTCTGCCAGCATGTTGAACCCTTGATTCTACCCCTCACGATAGAGATCTAGGCGCCCCTGGCAGACACTCATAGACTCCAGAGTCCGTGAAAATTAAGGGATCCCACCCATGTGCATGTAGTCTCGCAAGACCTACAGCGGACGGCTCTGGCAGCCTGTTGACATGCGAACGAGAGAAGATTATAGCTGACTTACTCGCCCCATACAAGACCCATGGTTAACACGGTATTTACGGCGCACCGAGTTCTGACGGAATTTGTGGTTAAGTCCAAGGTAATACTTTCCCATGCAGATGGAACCTTCCTTTGACCTATTCATCTTACCATGGTCCCATCCGCCTACCAAATAGAACACTGCCACTCGGGTAGTCATTCAAGTAGTCATATTATTATAAAAATAGGATCATGCATTCTTTTGATAATATGTGGTAATACGATAGGGTTTTTGCAAATAGTTCTTTAGGAAATACTTCAATGGATGTGAGCAAGTGATGAACTTGCCTGAGATATAGATAATGACAATAGTAATCCATGTCTTCGGGTTCGAGGGTTGCATAGGAAATCCCGAGATCTGAAATATAGCAAAATAGTTCTGGTAAAGACTACCAAAACACTGTCAAGATGATACATGCATAATAATGAGATGCATCGGAATACCCTAGAAAATACCCAGCTTACATGTGTAAGCTATGTTTGAAACGATATCTAGAACACATTGGTTTTAGGTGACTTATGATTGTTTTATTACTTGTGGTTATGATGTTGTTACCTCTTTTAGATTTACATGTGTTTCACTTTTATTTAACAAACATTTGTTCTCATGTTTATGTAGAAGTGTTATCACATGGTTAGGCAATAAGACATTAGCACATGGAAAACAACTATTAAAAAGATAACGAACACATTCTATTTTACGTTTAAAAGTGTAGAGATAATGACAAAGAGTTTAATTGAAAATGATGAATTAATACAACCAACTCTATCATCACATAACTTGCTAATGAATGGTGATGATAGGTTTAGTAGGTGTGAAAACACTAGGGTATCATTTATAAAGAAAATACTGTTGTGGTAATTATCTCTGGTTATAATGGAGCATTATAGGATTTCATTATACTTTTAGAAACAAGTTTATAAATTAAACAAAATGTTTTTTTGGGCATATTTGAGTTAGAAATGATGTTCTCTTTAATTTGATATATCATTTGAAGTTTTCTGAAAAGATTTGAATAATTTATTAATTTTAAATGAATTAAACGATTAGGCAAAATATTGCACATATGAAAACTTGTTCAAATGACATCGAAAATATCATAGATGAGTTGCATTTCTCATTTTGAGCAATTTGGTATAAACTTGTATTTTTCTGAATTTTTTATTATTTTCTCAATTTTTAAATGAATTAATTTAAATTAAAAAATATTTAATTTTTTAACTTCATCAAACATTTTTAAATTTTTCATACGCATTTAGATTTTATTTTTCTAAACATTTACATATTTTATTTGTATTTTTCTCATAAGTGAATTAAAAGATATTGATTTAATAAGATTTAAGCATTTTCTGCCATTTAAAAAAAATACCCATGACGTCAACCTGACGTCATGCACGCGTCAGCTCAGGAGAGATCTTGTCCTGTGAACTCGAATTCGATGGATTCTCTACGAATTGGTGCCACTAATCGTTGCTATTAGTTAGAGGGCGCTACGGCGATCCAGTAGGATGGCTTCCGGGACCAAATGCTCACCGGAGTTGCCGGCGATGAGCCATTGCGCGGCGGCGCACTACGGACCATGGCGTACGAATGTATACGTCGCCCAAATGCAGAACGAAGTGTACCCAGAGGTTTCTTATCTCACACTGAAGCTTTTGGAGGTGCCGGGGAAGCAAAGAGCGGCCAGAGGACGGCGAATTTTCCACGGCGACCTGCGGCGGAGAGAAAAGGGAACGAGCGATTTCTCTGGCTCCATGGCTTCCCGGCATGCGAGACTCATTGAGGAGGTAGAGGAGAGGACGGAGCTTCTAGGTATGGCCTCAATCGGTCCCGAAGTGGTCGTAGTCGACGGCGGTGAGAGGTGGCCGGAGGTATTAGGGTTTGGTTTTTCGAGGGCTCTTCCAGTTGGGATACAGATAGGAAGTGCGAGGGAGAGAGAGACCAAGTGAGGCATGGCCTCACTGCTTCTTATCCGCGACAAGGAGGAGTACGGAAAGTGGCAGCGGTGGGGGCGACAGCACGATCTTCTCCTCTGCCTTCTGGAATTTATTTGTTTGTTTTCCACCCTCTTTTGCAACCAGGGTTATTATCTCATGTTGTTTTTTAAAAAGCATTTAACCATTTGCATGGTTATGTGTAGATGATATTTTTGTTATTATCTATTTTTCTTGTGTATGAGAAGGAGTCGATAATTGTTTCACTAAAGATTTCATTATGTAACCCTCATCTCTAATGAGCTTGACAAGCCACAGAGATTCTAATTCAACTACATCCCAAGCATGGTATATTATCCCAATGGTTCTGGTTTGTGGTTTCTGACAACTAAATTAGATGGAAACATGATCAGATGTTGGTGGATGCATCATATACATATGTCCTGCCTGTGGCCAAGTCTTATGGCAGATATATGAGTAAAATGGTGAAAATGGATTGTCTCTGGATTTCATAACTTCTTCTCAAGATACAATGCCGATGAAATCCTCCTTGATGGAACTTGATACCTTTTGTGGATGGAAGCAAATTGTTAGAACAACTGCTGACTAAGTAGTCCATGTAGTTTAATTAACCACATGTCCAATTTTTCCTTCTTCAGAAGAATCTCAAGAGCAAACCAAATGGCTTAATTTACAAGATGGACTTGTGAATTACTCTCTTATGAGACAAGTCCACTCAAAAAAATGTGAGGGTTAATTCATGACACTATGGTTAGGGATGGTGATTATGTGGGCTTTATGACTTGGCTTTACTTTCTCCATGAAATTGTATTCTTTGGGGAAACACCATAAATATCAATGTAGCTTCTTAGTTTAGAAACTTGAATAAGTTTCCTAGGTTAAAATGTGGTTTCTTGTTTCCTTATTGTTATTCTTTCTCTTGGTTGATTGTAAAAGGAATGTAGATGTAGTTTATGACATCAATTTGCCCTATGCATATAAGAAGAATTTGTTAACAAGGTATCTAATCTTGCCTCCAAATTACTACTCATATACAATAGGCTGAGATGTACCAGATAATTCAACCTTCTGTTTGTTTGTGTATGACACTCAATTGTTTGAGTATACAAAAGTGATCTGTTAACAAGGTCTAGAATCTTGTTACCAAACTACTTCTCTATAACACTAACATTGGAGTATCACACTATTTCAAGAGGAGTTAATAAGATCATATCAGGACATAAGAGTTTCCAAATACTCTTATTGAAGATTGGAGTAGCACTTCTAAAACACTCTAAACAATCCTTCTGAAGATCTTCTTGTGGTAGTTCCTCTTTTCTTGTGGGCTACTTCTCTTGTAGACTGACTTCGAGAAGATTGGGAAACAAAATAACAAGATGGTCCGACAAGATAGAAAGATCTAGATTAAGAGTTTACTTAAGCTTTTATTCTACTTCCATATACTTCTCATTTTGTTTCCCTATAAGATATTTACTTATTTCATATACGATTGGTTTTACTTAGCGATCAATTCAATTCCTCTAATAGAGGTTATAACTTGTTGTTATTCCATTACTTGTATCCAAAGATAGTTGAGTTATTGAATGATGGATTTGAATAGAAGTGTGGAGTGCTTATGGAATGATGACTTAAGATAATAAGTTAATCAAATGGTCACTTAATGTGTTGGGATCTCATATGCTCACTTGTATAATATGAATGAGACAATGAGCATATGAAGTTTATCGGGGTCTAATGATTTAAATCATAGTTGTTGGTTTCTCAAAGTATCAAGTTGTTACTTTATATTCTTATTTTGTAGTCTTGGTCTTGCAGAATGCAGACATAGAGGTTTGGGAAGATCACGGATAATAATCAGGATTTAGTACTAGTCTAAGAAGGTTTGTTTCATCTTTTAAATGCTTTGTTTCTTGTTGATGAGATATGTACATATTCCATAAATATGTTATTAATAATAATTAAATCATTTCCCACTTGTGGGGTTTTGAGTTAACACTTGTTTATATCATTTGTGTTCGATTGAACCTTTGTTATTCCCTTCTAAAGGCTTACTTAATAGTTGTGAGATAATTTATAAGAGGTGTATGTGAATTGATTTATAACCTAAAGATTTATTGTTTTATAGGACATAGCATCACTGTTGATGCTATGGTTCAATTGTGTATTACTCATTTGTGGAAGTATGATCACCAGTTATGGGATGTGAATACTCACCCCTATTTGAGTTCTAGATACCTAGTGAATTATCCCAAGTCACTTATAGACTTGTGGTTAAGGTTGTTGATAGTTTGTGCTTGGTCGTATCCAATTTATGGTTTGTATTATCAAATGATTTGGTCTCTAGATATACTATGTTATAAAGATCACTCCAAATGTACTCTTGACCAGATGATCTAAACCTATTTCATCATGTCAAGTGAAACATTGGTCACTTTGTGATGAGGACATCCCTAGGTCTTCACCAACAAACACACACACACATGATAATGTTGCTGCTCAAGATAACAGTAATGGAGTGAGACTTGGACCTATGACAAGATCAAGAACCAAGTTATTAGAACAACAGATGAACTGACTCCTAATAGAATTTGATGTTTGTGATTATGAGAATTTTATACTGCCTAAGTCTATGCATTTATGTATGATCAGGGTTGTTGATAACACAAACATGAATGGAGAGGAGCATCAAGAGGATCTAGAAAACATCAAGTGCAAGCTAGAAAACAACAAGCCCATGCTAGAAAAACAAGAAGGAGCAGCTGGAAAATAGGAGCCACAAGCTGGAAAACAAGGTGGAGCTGCTGGAAAACAAAGGAGAAATTCATGGAGATGGAGTAGGTGGTGCACCACACCTTGTGTATGCGCCATGAGAGATCCCCACTAGTTTGGGAGAGGTTAGAGAGAGTCCCACTAGTTTAGCATAGGTGGACCTGCGAGTCCTTATTTGACACGACTCTCATTTAAATTCAAATTGTAATAAAGAGTTGGGATAGAGTCCAACTCCCATACAACTAGGGGAGGTGCGCCCCACCCTTTGGCCGCACCCCTACCCCTGATAAATAGCTGGCCATTGCGCCCCAAATAGGTTAGACCAAGTTATAGACAAAAAAACATAGCCTCTAGATTGAATCTGCTTGTAAGCATTCATCTTGAAGTGATTATCCTTTGCGAATTCTGCGTCTTATCTACTATTCCAATGGTAATTAGAAGGTACATAGCCACTTGTAGTCGGTTTATTACTTGTGCAAGAGTGTGTGTAGTTGATAATATCCATAGGGATTGAAGGCTACTGCAGTGGCAATCGGGAATGATCCAGGAGAGATCTCAGCGAATCACTAGTTATCAATTTTATTTGTGTTGCTCTTTGAGAAGGTCGGGCCACCCCTTATCATCTTGGTATTAGATTTCCAGGTTGCCTCTTTGAGCAATTTCATTTTCACTAGTTTCTAGATTGTGTTCTTCCTATCCATAAAAAGCCACACAAAAAGAGAGATTAGAGAGTTGCCATAGCTTAGATAAACACCAATTCGAATCTTCATTTGCTGTTTTGTGTTGATTTTGTGTCACTATTTTTCTTTTTGTGTCTTTGAATTTCTAGGTTTAGGGTTCTAGTTCATCTTTTTCGAGTTCTATCTTGTTTCTATTCAGATCTATACCAGAAAAAGTCACACCAGAAATATCTTGCAGTTGCGGAATAGTTGAGATTGGATCAAGGACGTGTGGGAAAACAACCATATACCACTTGCATTGCGAGTTGGCATTGTTTTCCTATTCGAGATCTAGCTTCCCATCCGAGTACTACATCAATTGCTGCGGAAACAACCATACTAGCTCCAATCTGTGAGTCTAGATTGTTTTCTAGCCGATTTATGCTCCAATCCGAATCCTACAAGAAGTACTACAAGTTGCAATTTTTTCTTGCCGAGGAGAGGCAAATATTTGCTTGTTTCAGATTGGTTTTGGATTCATACCAGTGGCCATGCAAAAATAGAGGAGGTTTACTCCACAGAATCTTGATCTACTTCGGATCCAAACACAGAGTCCTGCCCGCTAGCGTTTTGAGGAAATTTCTGTCGCACTCAAGTTCTAAACCGAATCGGTTTCCCTGCCCGGCAGCCGATCTGCTTGTTTCCCTGTCGCATGCCCCAATCCTAGTTCGACTAGGAGTGCTTCTCGGCAGCGTTTTGGCAAAAATCCTGCCGCGCCCCAAGGGCCCTATATAAACAACTACACGTCCACTTCTGCCCGGCACAAAAACCAGTAGAATTCCTGACGTGGGCAAATATTTGTTGTTTTTTTTCTTAGTTGTTATTTTTGTTTTCTCCCAATTTTCTTTAGGTTTTTCTTGCTGATCTTTGTGAGACATAGCTAATTCCATTCTACCATCACAAATACTAGGAACTTTCCTACAAGACTAACATAATTTTTGCTCATCGGGCTGCTCTTTTTTAGATTACATCTTGGTGTCATAATTTTATTTAGTCTTACTTGCTCCTAGTTGCTACATTGGCCAGTGGAAAAAGTACAAAAAAAGAAGAGAAAATAGAAAAAGAGAAAACAGAAAAGAGGCCTAAAATTACTAGTGGAACTTGGGACACATATTTTGTGATTTGAGGACACAACTTTGAGCAATCTTGTGCCTGATTCAATTGAGATTTTGCTAGTGTCTTTCGAGTGCTTGCAACAAATTCTACCATATAGTTGCTAAGCCACATTTGTCTCCAAGTGTGTGTGTTTCCT
Organism: Alopecurus myosuroides; assembly: GCA_028641055.1. NCBI lineage: Eukaryota > Viridiplantae > Streptophyta > Magnoliopsida > Poales > Poaceae > Alopecurus > Alopecurus myosuroides. The sequence goes on from CM054058.1 coordinate 355,110,904, forward strand.
GGTAAATTTTTATATCACATTGGACAGTTATTTGGAGTTGCTTTTTGGTGTTGTTAGGTATCCAAACCAAGCCCCACCATATATCATGATTATTGTCTTGTGATAACTGAGATCCCGGATATTCTCTTCTCACACTTGGTACATATAGTTGCCACTACTTGTTGGTGAAGTTCTTCTATTCACTCTGGAGAAGTGAGATACACCATTATCTTGCTGGATTGAGTGAATTGAGAGAAACAAACATCCACCTATACTTCTTTTGTTTTCACTAACTTAATGGATTCTGCTAGTTCAGTTGATGTGTAGGAAAATAAGAAACCGGAGGATGTGGTGCAATGTAATGAGTATGAGGCACTAAGAGATACCATGTACAAGAGAATAGCTACAGAAATAGAGAAAAATGATGATGCATTGAGGCAAGACCTAAACACTCTAGATCTAAAGATTGAAGCTGCTGCTACTCAAGAATCTGTTGTTGTGCTCCAAGAATCTGTGACAAATTTAACAAGACAGATTGCTAATCTAGCTACTCTAGTGCAAAAAAGAGCTCCTAATGCTGGTGCACATGTGCATGATGAGAATGATCTTGATAATGCTTGAGGCAATGCTGGCCATGGCCGTGGAGGAAATGCTTTTGCTAGAAGAGTTCAAATCCCAGAAAACAATAGGGAAGATGATGGTTTGGGAAAACCTAAATTTTCTATCCCTCCTTTCACATTTGATCATGATGATGTGGAAGAATATTTGTTATGGGAGCTGAAAATAGAGAAGCTATGGAGATTGCATCATTACACTGAGGATAGAAAAATAAAATTTGCATCTTCTGGGTTTGATGGCTATGCTCTTTTGTGGTGGGATAATATCACCCAATTGAGGGCAGAAGTTGGTGATCCAGAAATTGTTACATGGAGAACAATGAAACAGGTAATGAGGGACAGATTTGTACCCAAGAATTACATTAGAACACTATATGATAAACTCCAACATTTAAAGCAAGGCTCATTGCCAGTTGATGCTTACTATAGGGAGATGGAGCTGATACTCCAAAGAGCTCGAGTTAGAGAGGAGCCAAAGCACACTATGCAACGTTTTCTCTCGGTGTTGCAATTTAAAATAAAGAGCATTGTGAGGCATTTCCAATATACTGACGTGAATGAGTTGTTACATCATGTTAGAGAAGCTGAAGCACAATTGGCTGAGGAGGCTAAGCTGAGTGCTAGAAGAAGTTTTGCTCCTAGAAATTCTTCTTTTTCATCACCATCACCACAAGGGTCTCAATTTCGTGGTGCACCACCCTCCAAACCTGAGACTAGCATTTGTAATAGCAAGAAAACATCCCAACCAGTTGCAAGTGCAAGTAGTTCTACCATGTCCACAGCAAGAAATAGAGATATGAGTTGTCACACATGTGGAGGAAAAGGGCATTTCACGAGAGATTGTCTTAATAAAAAGATCATGCTTGTTAATGAGGATAATGAGTATGAAACAGGTGATGATGCTGATCCAGATGAGGAGGATAATGATGATGTAGATGGTCCCGTTGATGCATATGCTACACATTATCCCACTATTGTTTGCACACAAAAATCTATGGGTTTGAGTGTTACACCAAGCCCAGAAAACCAGAGATGTAATTTGTTCCAAACTAAATCTATTGTAGGTCCTCAAATGGCTTGCAAGGTTATTATTGATGGAGGAAGCTGCAGAAACATAGCAAGCAAAGATTTATGTGCAAAGCTTAAGTTGAAATATATCCCACACCCTCATCCTTATTACATTCAATGGTTAAGTGATAAAGGATAAATGAAGGTGAGCTACATGGTGAGAGTTGAATTTCAAATTGGACTATACACAGACACCATTGAGTGTGATGTGGTGCCAATGTCTGTTTGTCACATGTTGCTGGAAGACCATGGCAGTTTGACATGAATGCTATACTCAATGGAAGAGCAAATACATACCAATTGGATTGGCATGGGAAGGACATAATTTTGAGGCCTATGACACCACAACAAATTGTAAATGAATCTCGTAAAAAAAGTGAATTTAGAAACTGAGACAAAAATACTGTGAGTGATAATAGCAAAGCCAAGCTAAATGGTAAATATAAAAGTGAGGGAGTGATCCTATTATTCATGTTAGCCACCAAAGATGACTTCAGAGAGTTCAATGAGGATCCTAGTTTAGTACCTATAGTGCTCATGCACAAGGGAGAAATTTTGGTTTCTAACTACATGACCCCTCTCTCTGTTGGTGTTTCTAATGTGTTGCGGGAATTTGATTATGTGTTTCCAGAGGAGGTACCAACAGGGTTTCCACCATTACATGGCATAGAACACCAAATTGACTTGATACCTGGAGCCACATTACCAAACCTAGCCCCTTACAGGACTAATCCCCAGGAGACGAAGGAAATTCAGAAACAAGTACAACAGATCCTTGATAAAGGGTATATTAGCATCAATCTTAGCCCTTGTGTTGTTCCTGTGATTTTGGTTCCTAAGAAAGATGGTACCTGGCGCATGTGCGTAGATTGTAGAGCAATAAACAACATCACTATTCGTTATCGTCATCCTATTCCAAGATTGGAAGCTATGCTAGATGAATTAAGTGGTGCTGCTCTTTTCTCTAAGATTGATTTGCGTAGTGGTTATCATCAAATTATGATGAAAGAGGGGGATGAGTGAAAATAGCCTTTAAGACAAAATTTGGTTTATATGAATGGTTAGTGATGCCTTTAGGTTTAACCAATGCACCTAGTACTTTCATGAGACTTATAAACCATGTTTTGAGAAACTTTTGAACGGGTCGTTGCATAGAAAACAAAAAATTTCCTACGCAAGAGACACCTGAAAGGCCAAGATCTAATCTAGGAGACGAAGTGCAACGGGCAAAGAGAGGGTTAAGGAGAACACATACCCTCGTAGACACAAAGCGTTACGAGATCAAATCTCGTTGTTGGCATAGTCATACTCACACCGATCCCGAGAGCGAGAAGATGTGCACCGCAATCTGGTGGTACCTCCGTGATCGGTCACACGTACGGTTGATGACAACCTCCGTTCCCTCGATCTAGCGGGGCGCGGAAGTAGAGGATCCCTCGGAACTCCAGCAGCACGACGGCGTGGTGGTGGTGAAGAATCCCACGGTCAGGGCTTTGCCAAGCCGGAGACCATGGAATGGAGCAGCGGGTGGAGAGGAAATGAGGTAGGCAAGTGTGTGTGAGAAGACGAGCTCTCACCCTCCTTTTATAGGGGAGGGGGAGGCAGCCCAAGAGGGGGTGCAGCCAGCCATGGTGGTGCCCCCACCTCTTCCCTCTTTATGTGAGTGGAAGCCTCACTCACATCCACTCATTTTCCCTTAAAACTCCACTTAGAAAATCCAAGGTTTTTCTTTAATAAATAAATAAAACATTTTTATTTCTTTATTTCAGCATTTGTTAATTCTATTAACAAACTTTTTCATATGGCACCTCGAATCATTTGTTAATTCTATTAACAACCATTCGATGAAAAACCCCTTGAACTATTTCAATTTTCCCCGAAACAATTTTGGTGTTGCTCAAAATATTCTTCGATATTATGTATCATCTCAAACACGTCATCGAACCTTAAGTGTGTCACCCTACGGTTCGCGAATAAGATAGACATGATCGAGACTCCTCTCGGATCAATAATCAACAGCGGGATCTGGAGATCCGTGATGACTCCTATATATTCAACGATGACTCTCGTGATCGTGTGAACCATCAACGTCGTGACTATTTCCCTTTGACTCGCGATATTTTACTTGTACGAGATTCAATCATTGGTATCAACCATACCTTGTTTAATCTCGTTACCGACAAGTACTCTTTTCTCGTTCCCATGATATAACATCCTTGTGATCATATCACGTGCTTGCAAGCAGTGTGGATGTGATATCACCGAGAGGGCCCAGAGTATATCTCTCCGTCATATTGGATGGAAAAATCCCACTCTTGATCCATGATCCTCAACTAATACTTTCCGAATACCTAACGACACCTTTATAGTCACCCTGTTACGGTGTGACGTTTGATGACATCAAAGCACCCTTCTGGTACCAGTGATTGATATGATCTCATGGTCTGAGGAATAAGTTACTTCGTATGTTGGATATAACAATGTAAACCTAATGACTTGATCGTATTGCTATATTCACTTTGGGTATATGTTCATCACATCATTCTTCTAATGACATGACCCCGTTATTAACAATATCCAATGTTCATGATAAGGAAACCTTGATCATCTATTAATCAACGAGCTAGTTAAAAGAGAGGCTTTACTAGGAACCATTGTTTGTTTATTAAACACACATGTATCAACGTTTCGGGTTAATACAATTCTAGCATGAAAAATAAACATTCATCATAAACAAGGAATAAGATAATAACCATTTTATTATTGCCTCTCGGGCATATTCCCTTCAGTCTCCCACTTGCACTAGATTCAATAATCTAGTATGCAAGCACTTAACACATATGGTGTTCCGGTGTTATTACCATGCTTCGCATGTGGTAAACATCATCAAAAAGATCTGAACTGTTCAGGTCCTATTTTATTTGTATGTTCTTTGCGTCTACACGCATCACTCATTCTCTAATGAGATGGCTTTGTATATATATGGTCAATCGGTGAAACCTTAATTCCTCAGCTTAAACCGATGTCACTAACATTGTGAAAATGTAGCTTCATAGTGTTAGCATTCTTGGAAATTCACCAAGTTCCGGTGATACCTTAATTCCTCAGCTTAAACTAATGTTACTAAGATTGTGAAAATGTACCTTCATAGTATCAGCATTCTTGGAAATTCACCAAGTTCAATAAAGAACTCCTTGACACAAAATACGCTTATTATCAGTTGTCAACACAACGATATATTTTAGCCTTTGTTGTAGTAAATGTCACAATATTTTAATTTTGAAACTCTTTCAAATCCAGCATGGAACTTTCTTCCAGCCTATTGTGCTACCCTTCATCACGTATTTTAATTGCGATAAAATATTTGAATAGATGACAAGACTATTAGTGTAACATATTACAACTAACATTTTGCCATTACTGCATAGGAAAACATATCCTTATCATTTCTAAAATGGCACAAGGATCTCTCCCACTGTTGTTTAATCATCATATGAATTATCCTGCTATAAATTTTATAGCATATGACTCATCTGGTTGTGTACATAGCATGGAAACATGACTTAGAAATCTCAATTTCAATGATGCTCATCATGTGTCAAAACACTTGAATCTTGATCTATTATTTTCCATGTGACAAGAACTCCTTCTTGTCATTTTGATATTGACTTACTTCAATATTTCATCTATGTAATTTGGCTTCAATCATATCAGGCGCTTCAATCCATCTATTATAGATATCGATGCCCAATATCTTCTAAGCCTTTCATCAATAAGAAAATCTTAACCGTGTTAATTTAAAATACATATTTTCCAATCAACCATATGTCATCTACATAATGTATTGGAAATATGTCATAACACTCCCACTTAATTTCTTGTAACTCTACAAGCATCTTTAACGTTCATGATGGAATCAAACTCTTTTGATAACTTCATTAAGGTAAATATTTCAACTTCATTATGCTCTATTCAACCATTGAAGTGTGCATACCTTTCTTGCAACCTTTTGAACTTTACAAAACTCTCAGACTGTGTCAAGTACACATCTTTGATCAAACTTCCTCGAGAGGAGAGTTGGTTTTGTTATTCAACTGCCATATCATAATATGTAACTTTTGCTAGAACTATTTGCAAAGACTAAAAACATCACTACGGAAGATCAAAATCTTGTAGTAGTCAACTCTTTGAACTTCGTCGAAAACAACTTTTCGATAAGTACAACTTTCAAAGGATGTTAAAATCCATGTCTTTGTTGCTATATAGACCCTTTTGCTATCGTTAGGCATCAAGCCTATCGAAAGGACTACCAAGTCACATACTTGATATTCATACAAGGATACTATGGCGGATATAATGACTCATAGTCAATTTTACGAAGTCAGGGCCCATCATTTGCTTCCTTTATAAGGTCCAGGTCCTTTTGTTGTCAAAACAACACTTTACACTTAAACCGCAAGTTGGTCTAAGTACAAAGTTTTAGGACTTTTGTGGTTCAGTACGCAAACTCATCCGAAGTATTTACAACACATGTAGTGTCTTCTACTTTGTCAAAATAGCAAACCCCGGAACAACTTCCCGTGCTGCGCTACTCTTGACATGATAACGAAGATTCTCTAATATCGTTGAGTTTGTATTGTGCTCCCACTCACTTGTTTCGCAAGAACTACATTCTCGAGAAATCAACCCTTTCTGACAAACAACATTTGTCTTTTGGCTCGGTGATAGGAGAAATACCCAATGTTTTATTTGGGATAACCTTATAAACATATATTTACCCTATTTTGGTTGTAAACATTTTACACATGCTATGCATACCAAAACTTAAGAAAATGACAATTCGGGTCACTACCCAAACCATATCTTATATGTTGTCAATTTCAACGGATCATGATGGTGCTCCTTTTAGTGAAAAAACGGTTGTCACTCATGTATAAACTACAAAATTATAATGGCATTTTTATTAATCTTACCATGTCCAACAAGGTTTGATTTTGTCTCTTGAACACTCCAAACTAATGTGGGGTATTCGAGAAGTATAAGTTGTAGAACAATTCCGCAAGTTCTCAGATGTTTTGCTAAACTTGTAACTCAAACTTTATCCTTTATGATCCAATCATAAATAATTGATTATCTTGTTACATTGATTTTTACTTCATATTAACAACCATTTGAACCAATTCAAAAAGTCAAGCTCCGTTCTCTTTAAATATATATACTTACATATCTACTCAAATCATCGACAGAATTTTATGAAGGAAAAATTAATCCACCATACATGACTACACATAATGGACTATATACATCAATATGTATAATCTCCACTAAACTAGTCGTCCATTCTACTTTGGCCTATGAAGGGAATTTTAGTCATCTTTTGGAAGAGGTCTCATAAGCGTCAATTTATTCAAAACAAAATGACCCCGGAAGTCCATCAATATGGGGTTCCTTCATGTTTTCCTTTCCGATATGAACTAAAATGGTGGTGTCGCAATTTAAGTGAAACTCTTCTACGTCTTGCAACGTTTAGCATTTAGTCTTATAGATATTTACTTTACCAACATGATTTATATTAACATATCCATCGATTATGGAACATGGTCATAGTTTGAACAATCTCATTTGTTCTCACAAAAGACTAGAACAATATAACAACTTATTAAGTTCTTAAAATAAATGTTGAATGTTTGGTTCGATACGACAATGAATGCAATAACACTTTATATCTGTTCTTGTCATAATCGATTCCATATCTATTACTAGTTCCTTTAAGGCCCTTGTATTTATTGCATTGCGTTGCTTTGTATGACAACTCATACCAACCAATGTGGTATCAAAATACCCAAAAATACTTTGTTAACTAGTAATACATCTATAACTTGTATATCAGGCATATACTCCTGAGCTGGACCTTTCCAGTTATCTTCTTTTCTGCCATATATATTTTTGTAATTATATTTTCAATATTTCCTTTCCTTTACAGAAGAATCATTCAACATCAAACAATGCTAGTCGTACTAGCTCATTTTCTTTGGCGTGTTAGTCATATACTATCACCCATTGAGTCATACTTTGAGTTTGATTGTTTTACTAATATCATCCTATTAATAGCATTCTTCCAGATTCAACTCTTAGCAATCTCCAAGTAAGGTAAACGATTTTTACCCATACTTTTAATCCATCCCATCATAACAATTTTATGATTAAGCTACTATAGCTCGAAGGAAGGAATTTAGAGGATAATGTTTAGCGCCCAATTTCTTGGTCAAACGCCTAGCGTCTTCAATCATTGCATATATTCAAATAATATAAGCATACATTGTAACGCTAAATTATACTCGGTCATGTTGCTACAAATAAGTTTCTAGCTATCAATATATCTTTCACTTGATTGTTTCTGAAAACAACTCTTTTCAGTTCCTAAATCACCTTGATCAACAAAACATTCTTTTGAAGATAAAGTAATATGGAAGCAACCATGACTCTGGATTCTAAGTAGGAATTATTTGCTCTCTAGATCAATCAATCATTAACCATATGGAGCTAGGTAGGAAATACCAAAAATCTACAATAGGACTCAATTTTAAATTTCACTAAACGGTACCAAGCTTAAATGATTTTTACCAGATCATAACAGTTATATCTCAATTAACAATCTAAGTGTAAGTTAGTTATGTGCATGCCAATGAATACTACAATTTGTGCAAATTCACTTTGATTGGTTGTTTATGATAAATAAGTTCAAGTTAATTCAAAATTATGCCATGAACTCCCACTCAAAAACAACATCCCTCTTAGTCGTCTTTAGTGATTACACGAACCAAATTGACTACACCAAAACCGATCATCACGTGAGATGATGTAACTTCAAAGGTGAACATCGACATGTTCATCATATCATCCATATGACTCATGCTTTACCTTTCAGTTACGTGTTCTGAGGCCATGTCTGTACATGCTAGGCTCGCCAAGTAGAACCGTAGTATTGCGTGTGTTTCAAGGCAATGTTTGTACATGCTAGGCTTGAAAACACCCGTTGTATGCGAATGTTGAGTCTGTCACACCCGATCATCACGTGGTGTTTCGAAACGACGAACTTTCTTAATGGTGGATACTTAAGGAAGAACACATTATTATCTTGATATTAAGTGAGAAGGATCATCTTATAATGCTACCGTCGCTATCTAAGCAAAACAAGATGCATAATAGGATTAACATCACAGACATCACATGTAAGGATAACGTGATATGATATGGTCCTCCTTGCACTTGATCTCCATCATGTGCATTATGGTATGGTCTCCATCATTCCACCGGCGTGGTACCAAGTACCGTGGCACCCTAATCTTGATTGTTCATCAAAAATAAGACAACCATATGGATACCTTCCGTTATATCAATAATTTACAAAATAGATCATCTCATAATCAAATTTTTAACATTAACCATATCACATCACATGCCCAGCAAAAACTAGTTAGACGCTCTTAATTTATTTTTGCATATTTTACGTGGCTTAGGGCTTTCGAGGATAGAACCGTTCATACCTACGAACATCAACCACAACGTTGATAAACACATTTTTAACAACCCTTCATAGATTAGATCTTAACTATAGTAGGAGAAACAGACACCTGCAAGCCACTTATGCAATACAAGTTGCATGCCAGTTGTGGAACAAGTCTCATCTACGTGGACATGTAAGGTTAGTCCGGGCCGCTTCATCCCACTATGCCACTAAGATCATAAACTAATCAAGGAGGTAATAACATGATCATCAACGCCCACATACACCTATGTGTTCTACCCGTACAAAACATCTACGCATAGATCCGGCTCTGATACCACTGAAGGGGTTGTTGCATAGAAAACAAAAAAATTCCAGCGAGAGACACCCGAAAGGCCAAGATCTAATCTAGGAGACGAAGTGCAACGGGCAAAGAGAGGGTTAAGGAGAACACATACCCTCGTAGACACAAAGCGTTATGTGATCAAATCTCGTTGTTGGCGTAGTCGTAATCACACCGATCCCGAGAGCGAGAAGATGTGCACCCAGCGGGGCGCGGAAGTAGAGGATCCCTCGGAACTCTAGCAGCACGACGGCATGGTGGTGGTGAAGAATCCCACGGTCAGGGCTTCGCCAAGCCGGAGACCATGGAATGGAGCAGCGGGTGGAGAGGAAATGAGGTAGGCAAGTGTGTGTGAGAAGAGGAGCTCTCACCCTCCTTTTATAGGGGAGGGGGAGGCAACCCAAGAGGGGGTGCGGCCAGCCATGGTGGTGCCCCCACCTCTTCCCTCTTCAGGTGAGTGGAATCCCCACTCACATCCACTCATTTTCCCTTAAAACTCCACTTAGAAAATCCAAGAGTTTTTCTTTAATAAACAAATAAAACATTTTTATTTCTTTATTTCATCATTTGCTAATTCTATTAACAAACTTTTGCATATAGCACCTCGAATCATTTGTTAATTCTATTAACAACCATTCGATGAAAACCCCCTTGAACTATTTCAATTTTCCCCGAAACAATTTCGGTGTTGCTCAAAATATTCTTCGATATTCTGTATCCTCTCAAACGCGTCATCGAACCTTAAGAGTGTCACCCTACGGTTCGCGAATAAGATAGACATGATCGAGACTCCTCTCCGATCAATAATCAACAGCGGGATCTGGAGATCCGTGATGACTCCTATATATTCAACGACGACTCTCGTGGTCGTGTGAACCATCAATGTCGTGACTATTTCCCTTTGTCTCGCGATATTTTGCTTGTCCGAGATTCGATCATTGGTATCAACCATACCTTGTTTAATCTCGTTACCGACAAGTACTCTTTTGTCGTTCCTGTGATATAACATCCTTGTGACCATATCACGTGCTTGCAAGCGATGACGATGTGATATCACCGAGAGGGCCCAGAGTATATCTCTCCGTCATATTGGATGGACAAATCCCACTCTTGATCCATGATCCTCAACTAATACTTTCCGAATACCTAACAGCACCTTTATAGTCACCCTGTTACGGTGTGACGTTTGATGACATCAAAGCACCCTTCCGGTATCAGTGATTGACATGATCTCATGGTCTAAGGAATAAGTTACTTCGTATGTTGGATATAACAATGTAAACCTAATGACTTGATCGTATTGCTATATTCACTTTGGGTATATGTTCATCACATCATTCTTCTAATGACATGACCCCGTTATTAACAACATCCAATGTTCATGATCAGGAAACCTTGATCATCTATTAATCAACGAGCTAGTTAAAAGTGAGGCTTTACTAGGAACCATTGTTTGTTTATTAAACACACATGTATCAACGTTTTCGGTTAATACAATTCTAGCATGAGAAATAAACATTCATCGGAAACAAGGAATAAGATAATAATCATTTTGTTATTGCCTCTCGGGCATATTCCCTTCAACTTTATTGGCAAATTTTTGGTAGTCTATTTTGATGATATTCTCATATATAGCCACAATGAATCTGAACATATTGATCATATTAGACAAGTCTTGCATGTGCTAAGGGAAAACAAATTATTTGGTAACCTTGAGAAGTGCACTTTTTTCAAGTATAAGGTCATATTTATGGGATATGTTGTTTCTAAACATGGGATTGAGGTAGATGATTCGAAAATAGAAGCTATAAGAAATTGGCCTACCCCCGTGAATGTGAGTCTTGTGCGTAGTTTTAATGGTCTTGCTGGTTTTTATAGAAGATTTGTTAGAGGTTTTAGTACCATTGCTGCACCTTTGAATGATTTGACTAAGAAAGGAGTTGATCTCGAATTGGGTGTTGCTCAAGACATGGCATTTGATGAGCTGGAAAATAAATTGATTTCTGCATCATTGTTGATGCCCCGAAATTTCAATAAACAATTTGAGATTGAATGTGATGCCAGTGGCATTGGAATTGGAGGAGTACTTATGGAAGAAAAGAAACCTATTGCTTATTTTTCTAAGAAATTGCATGGTGCACAATTGAATTATTCTGTCTATGATAGAATTGTATGCGCTTGTTAGAGTTCTTGAGGTTTGGAAACATTATTTGTGGCCAAAATAATTTATCATACATTCTGATCATGAGGCATTGAAGTTTTTGAAGAGCCAATCTAATCTTAATAAGAGACATTCTAAATGGGTAGAGTTCATTGAGTATTTACCATATAGTATTAAGTATAAGAAAGGATTGGACAATGTGGTTGCTGATGCACTATCTAGAAATAACATGCTACTTACCAAACTAGATGTGGAAGTTCATGGTTTAGAGAGTCTATGTGAATTATATGCAAATGATACTGAGTTTTCTATGCCTTTTGCTAAGTGTACTAGTGTAAAATCATGGGATAAATATCATATTCATGATGGCTTTCTGTTTAGAGCTAACAAATTATGTGTTCCCGAGTGTTCTTTGTGTTTGTTGTTGTTGCAAGAATCCCACAGTGGAGGATTGATGGGACACTTTGGACGGGAGAAAACGTTACTCATGTTAGCTTATACTTTCTATTGGGAACATATGAGGCGAGATGTCTATAGATTTGTGCAGCATTGCATCACTTGCAACAAAGCAAAGTCAAAATTAAAACCTCATGGGTTGTATACTCCTCTTCCTGCACCTACTACACCATGGGAGGATATTAGTATGGACTTTGTGTAGGATTTCCCAAAACTAAGAGGGGACATGATTCAATATTTGTGGTAGTGGATAGATTTTCCAAAAATGTCACACTTTACTGCTTGCCACAAAAGCGACGATGCGTCGCATATTGCTAATCTGTTTTTCAGGGACATAGTGAGATTGCATGGAGTACCCGAGACTATTGTTTCTGATCGAGACGTGAAGTTCATGAGTTATTTCTGGAAGACACTTTAGGGGAAGCTGGGGACAAAGTTGTTGTTTTCAACTACATGTCACCCCCAAAATGATGGACAAACGGAGGTGGTGAATCGCACATTATCGCAATTGTTGCGCACCATGATCAAGAAGAACCTGCAGGAGTGGGAGGAGTGTTTGCCTCATGTTGAGTTCGCTTATAACAGGGATGCACACTCCACTACTCAACTATGCCCGTTTGAGGTGGTGTATGGTTTCAAACCCATTACTCCACTAGATATGATGTCGCTTCCCATACATGAGAGAGTTAACATGGCGGCCTCGAAGCGTGTTGATTTTGTAAAAAAGATACATGAGAAGACTGTGACGCCCCGAGATCGGGCACTATGCAGATTTGAGCATTTCCGCCAAAATCCACATAATAACCGATTTCAAGTTGCCACTTGTGATAACATTACAACAGTTCACGAATAATCCACAACAACAACATAGGAGGTATATACAAGACGACTCAAACGAGTCAAGGATACAACTGATACAATACAAAGATCCAAATAACAGCGGAAGAAACAACATAGTGTCCGACTACGGACAAGATACAAATTGGACTAAGAGTCCTGAAGATAACCGATGGCGTCCAATCCCTGCCCAGGCCAAGCCGGAGGGATTCCCAAGCTAACGTCGTCAGACTTCAAACCTGTTGACTGCAATGTGGAATATGCAGCCACGAAAAGGATTCGTGGGTCAGTACGGTTAAGTACTGGCAAGTGGATAACCCATACTCACAAGATACCAGCGTAACCAATCATCACAAGATACAAAAACTTTGGGTACAACGGAAGGAAGGGATTATTGCAAAGAAGCGGCAGCGGGCTGCACTAACTAACTACAGAGACGCGCTACAACATCCGGCTAAAAGAAAGGGATAAGATAGCGCGATAAAACCAACTATAACTACTCACCAAACAATACCCATCCAGTGTTACCCCCTACTAAGGAAGCAACCCAAGGAAACTCACACTGTTGATTAAGGTGACATTCATTTTTATGGTGGAGGTAATCTATATTACTAGTCAAGTTATCATCGTTAAGTGTAAGTTGTCTGAGTACTTGTTAGCCAGCACTTTCACCAAGTCATCCATAACCGCGGACAACACGGCTTCTCGAGAAGATTTAACCCTGCAGGGATGCACCAATTTGGCCGTACACGTAAGAATGACCCGCCAGATGGAAATGCACTTCCACCAAGCGAGGCACTCAACACAACCCAACTCTTCTTCGCATCAAGCCCAAAGAACCCCGTGCAATTGAGCGCATGGCTAATCAAGCCCCACGAAGAAAATGGGACCCTCATAGCACTCTAAGAACGTGTCTCCCTAAATGCCGACTACAAAAGTTCCACCCTGGCGCCAAGGGTTCGCACCTGCATATGCATGCGGCAAATGGAAAACCTGTCGAGACATCGTAGTAGTTTTCATAGACTGGGGTGCCATGAGACTACGGTAGAGACGTGGGGTAACGGGATAGCGTAGTAACACAGAACACGGGATTTTACCCAGGTTCGGTATGTCGCGACAGTACGGCGTACCTACTCCTGCACTTCTCACTAATTGGGACTAAAGCCCGTATAACAGGGTTACAATGTGAGGGAATAGATCTAGCTACTCGACGAGGATGAACTTCTCGGCGAGTTGGGTGGAGCTTGAGATTGTGAAACTTGAACCTATCTAATCTATCTCCCGTCCGGCTTTATATAATAGCCGGATTAGGGCTTACAGAACAAGAAACCTAGAAGACTACGTTTAACTTGTAACTTGGAAAGTAAGGAATCCGTCTTCTGCTCCAAGCCAGATCACGTGGGCCGTGATCCGGGTTCTTCTAGAATCCGGCTCCTGCGCGTCGGACTACTGGGCCGCCCAATGGACCCAAGCCCATTACCATATAGGCCACCCTGGTAGTCCGGCTCTTTTGTCTACCATCTTCTATACCCCTATTCAGTATATATCCGACAGTAGCCCCCAGGAAGGATCAAAACTCTGATTCTCCGTCTTTCGTCAAATACATTTTGTCCGGGAAAGCTTGATTCAGCAGTCTTGATTCTTTCTTCTTTCCTTTTGAAGGAGATGGTAACATAAAACTCGGAACTATGAAAATCCGGCTTTTCTTCTCGCGATCCTTCGCGGAAAAGGAACTTATGACATCAGCGCTTTAATCATGCTGACGCAAGCGCCGCTTGGTTTCACGCGGGAAACCCTGCAACGTATCTCTGACAGATTCTCACGAGAAACGAGGAGATAGCCATCATTCCCCTGTCGTTTCGTTTCCCGGATTTTCCGGCGAGCGACACGCGTCGAACATCCAACGGTCAAAAGAGCCATTGGCACGTATCTAAACGGTTCTCTGGCTATAAATAGCCATCATCGTCCTCCTCCGAAACTTTCCTCACTCCCACACTGCCCACGCCATTGACGCGAGCTCGAGAGCAAGTTTCCTGCCCCAAGCGCACTTAGCTTCCAAGCACGCAGAACGCACCAAAACGCGCCACCAAAGGATGGCATCCTCGCCGCCTTCACCGACCCGCGCCGCCATCCACGAGCTTGTCAACGACCTAGATCCGCAATCGGGAGCGCAAAAGCCCACCGGCGGTGAGCCGGAGAAGACCACGGCTTCCGCGGCGGGCGGAGAAAACACTTCCGCCGCCGCGGACATAGCATCATCAAGCGCCGCGACAACCCCACCGTTTGCACCAACGACGGCGAGGGTCAAGATCCCTTCCCGTGGCGATGGGCGCGTCGCTACCGGAGCCAACAACAGAACAGAATTTGTCGGCAATTGGAATCCGAGTAATACTTCTCTCGTTCTTCTTCGTCGGATGACAAAAGAAGGTTACATAGTTAAAGGCAAATGGCGGATCTCGAAAGATGAACCCGAGCCCAAGCCAAAAGTCGGAGAATGCGTCATCCTTACTTCTCACATCACGTGAGGTATGGGTTTTCCCCCTTCCGCCTTTTTTCTAGACATCCTTAACTTATATGGCGTCCAACCACACAATATTTCTCCGAATTCCATCCTCTACTTAGCCAGTTTCCAAGCCCTTTTCGAAGGATATCTCGGGATGACACCTGACCTAGGTTTCTGGCAGTATTGTTTTGAGGTAAAGCATAATATCACACATGGCATATCGCCTATTTGCGGGACTATATCTTTTACCCTTAGAAAATTTAGGGAGGAATGGTATCCAATAATAGAAATGCCGGAACCAGACCAATCTTGGCTAGGTTCTTTCTTTTATCATCAGGATATTCCATTCCCAGGCAGGACAACCGGGTTTCCTCCCTTCGTTAACTCTGCTGCTATTCCTCGCGAGAGTTGGACAACCACAGCAGTAGAAAATTTGCCAGAAAACCTGATGAAGATAAAGCGGCGCATCGCCAAACTTTCTTCCTCTCAACCTTATTTGATTGGGAAGGATACCGTTATGTGCTGGTTCGGACGCCGCATCCAACCTCTCTCTTTTCGTTCCCGACTCCTTTGTGAATACCAAGGGCCAGAAGATAGCATGAGAGGAACAGATAAGGCCTTTACCAAAAAGGATTTTATAGGACGACTTCACCAACTGGTTGCCGCCAGTAGTCAGGTTGAGGAAAATCTGGCGATCTATCATGTGGAAAACCCGGTCCCTAAGGTATTTATCTTTCCTTGTTTCTGAGTTTTTCTTCAGATTATCTTCTCTCTCTGCTTTTTAACATACTATTAACTCCTTCCTAGTTTGATGAACTTGGAGAAAATGATCTTGCTTCCGATGCTGAGCTCAACAAATTGCATGCCGAGTTTCCTCAACAATCGGAAGCGCAAAAGGCAATCAGCTATTAAGGAGGAATCTATTCCCATCCCTGGACGATACCCGGATAAAAGAAGAACCATTCGACGAACTCGGATATATTCGTCCAGAAGCAAAGAAATTCTTTGCTCCTGCGCCTCTAATTCGCCCTTGGCCACAAAAGGGTTAGTTATTCGCAATGACATTGCTTTTTCACCTCGTCAAGTTTTACACGATGGCCTTACATCACGTTGGGATTCTCTTTGCGGGCATATGCCAAAGAATTCACGTGGTTTTGGCCGACTTGCGGGAAATGAGCCAGGTAATACTTCTAGCCCCCAAGCATTAAGTTGAAATATGAATTCTTCTTAATGTTTCTTCAAATGCCTGTTCAAACTTAAGCATCTGGCTTTCATTTCCATGTTATAGCATTCCGCAGACGCCATAAACTTAGAAGTTTTGAAGAAGCTTAGTCTCAAGAGCAAAGAAGTAAAAACCCTTCAATCTGTTATTGAGACGAAAAGCAACGAACTAACGTCAACTCAACGGCAACTATCAAAAGCCACCGGTATTTTGTTTTGTACCATTTGTTTTCTCTGGAGAATCCTTGCTGAATTGTTTTGTAAACTCAAATTAATTATTGCCCCTCCAGCTGCTTTAAACAAAGCCAACAAATTAGCAGAAAACAATGTCCATGTTTCTCGGCTCCGTGAGGAAAACTCGAATCTCCGAAAGGAACTTCTGAAAGTTCAGGAAGACCTGGAAGCCAGTAATCTGGCCCTTGGGATTGCTCAATCCAAGGCTTCTTTACAAGCAGCGGAAGATAAATCTGTTATCAACGATTTGGAAAGTATGCTACTCCCGCGCATGAAAGAAAGCGACGAAATTGACAAGGTTTTTGGTAAGTTAATTTATTTTTACCAATGTCTTCCTGTCTTATCTCTTGTATTTTTTCATGTAACCTTTGCTTTTGTCAAAAAAGCAGGAAATTTTCCAGGAATTTCTCGGACTGAAAAGATCCGGGCCTTTGGGGAAGTGTGGAATTCAATCAGGAATGCAGGAATGCAGCTGATTAGTAAATTCCTTCCCACAAGTACTGTACAATTTTCGGAAGTCTACCGGCTTCCGGGTGCCATCACAGAGGTAGCAGAGTCGAGAGAATCTATCCTTCGCTCTGCCGCACGAGGTGGTGCACGCATGGCACTTGGCCTTATGCGTCTACATTACCCTAATGCTAGATCTTGGCGCGTAGCATCCGGTATCCCTCAAGGATATACAGAAGCGCAATGCAATGCAATTTTTGACGAAGTTAAAGGGCATGCTTCCAAGATTGCCTCTATGGTTAATATTTCCATTACTTATCCGGAAGAAGAAGTGCCCGCAGCCTCCGAGAATGATAGCAGTGATGAAGACTCGGATGCTTAAGGGAATACACTTAACTCGAATGATGGATGTGTATAGGAGCTTTTTTACAATGTAATTCATATTGTAATGCTTCTATGTCATTTGTCGGAACAAGAACTCCGCCTTTTGCAATTTCAAGCTTCTTGCAAAGTTTTTCCGGGTTTGACTGTTCCTTTATCTTCTAAGTAATCTGACATCTGTGTTTTAACTGCTCTAGTGTTTAAAAATGGCTTAATTAGCAATATGTATCGTCATGTCGAGTAACTGGGGACGAACCAAACAGTTTTTAAAACTCAGAAACATGGATTATGCTAGAAGCATTTTTACTGACTAGTTTCAGTAACCCAACACATACACAATCAGATAAAATTTAGAGAAAACAAGGAACTGCTCTGAAACTTGGGCACGCAGGCACAATCCGAGTTTCCTTTAACCTTTAACAGGCCGAATCATTCAGCTTTTAAACACCGAGCACGCAGGCACAATTCGGGTCAACATTGAGTATTTGTAAGATCATTGGGAAATAGATAAAGCGGAAATATTTTATACTTATAATGAATATGAATTCCGACAACTTTATTTCATGATCTCAAAGATGTTTACATAGAAATTGAACTAAGTATAGAAGGGACGTAATTGCTGGATACTCCAAGGCCTCTTTGTCTCTCCTAGTTCATCATCTATTTTTCTCTTTCTTTTGCGATTCGGCTTCTCGGGATCGTCTTCCGTATCTCGAATGTCAACAAGATAGTATGATCCATTCTTCATGGCTTTACTGATGACAAATGGTCCTTCCCATACGGGGGCCAATTTGTGCTTCCTTTGCTGCACCAACCTCAGCACTAAGTCACCTTCTTTAAAAGAACGATGCCTGATTTTCCGACTGTGATAACGTCGTAAACCTTGCTCGTAGATGGCGGATCTTTGAAGCACAAGTTCTCGTTCCTCTTCTAGGAGATCGACGGCGTCTTGTCGTGCTTCCTCGGCATCCGAGTCGTCAAAATTCTGCACTCTCGGGCTATCATGGATCATGTCCGTTGGAAGAATAGCTTCCGCACCATAAACCAGGAAAAACGGGGTTTGTTCGGTTGACCTATTTGGCGTCGTTCGAATACTCCACAACACGGAAGGTAGCTCTTCTACCCACGCTCCAGCTGCTCTATGGAGAGGAGATTCGAGTCTTGGGCGTATTCCTTGCAGGATTGAACTGTTCATTCTTTCAACCTGTCCATTAGATTGCGGGTGCGCCACAGATGCAAGATCTAAGCGGATTCCCGTTTGTTGGCAGTATTTTGCCAACTCTCCAATGGAGAAATTTGTCCCGTTATCAGTTATTATGCTGTGTGGGACGCCATACCTCATTACTAAATCAATAATGAAATTTCTGGCAGTTGCGCCATCCAGCTTTTTGATGGGTTTAGCCTCCACCCATTTTGTGTACTTATCTACCGCTACGAGTAGATGCGTAAGTCCACCTCTTGCAGTTTTGAACGGTCCCATCATATCTAGCCCCCAGACCGCAAATGGCCATGTGATAGGGATAGTTTTAAGTGCTTGGGCCGGCAAATTGGTCTGCTTGGCGTAATATTGACATCCTTCGCACGTATTCACTATGCGCTCGGCGTATGTCTTGGCTGTTAGCCAGAAAAACCCCGCCCGGAATGCTTTTTTGACTATGCTTTTTGATTGAGCATGATGTCCGCAATCGCCGGCATGGATTTCTTCCAGTATTTCTCTTCCTTCTTCTGGTGAAATACACCGTTGAAATATTCCGGAAGTACTGCGTTTATACAAGTGGTCATTGATCACCACGTATCCTTTGCACCGATGCTGTATTTGCCTTTGCAGTACTTCGTCTGCTCCTTCCGGGTACTTCTGATTGACTAAGAAGTTTAAGTATGGAATTGTCCAATCCGGTTTAACGAGCATGACCTCAATTGTTTCAGATGCCAGAGGGTAATCAACGTCTCCACCCTTTATGGATGGTTCATGCAAATGCTGGACGAATACTCCTGGTGGTAAAGTTTTTATTCTCTCTGATCCCATGCGGGCTAACGCATCCGCGTTCCAATTTTCCTCCCTTTTTATGTGAAGGACTTCGAACCCGAAGAAACACATGGCGAACTCATCCACCGTCCTCCGATATTCGGCCATTATAGGGCTTTTCGCGTCCCAGGTTTGGTTGAGCTGATGTTGTACCAAATCCGAGTCTCCATAGCACAAGATGCGTTTTACCCCTATTTCTTTTGCAATATGCAAGCCATGAAGCAGAGCTTCGTATTCTGCCACATTATTACTGGCGTTGAAGTGTATTTGTAATACATACTCCATTCTGTCTCCCTTGGGAGATTTTAGAACTACGCCGGCCCCAGCTCCTTCCTTCATCTTGGATCCGTCAAAGTGCATGATCCAGTACTCGGATTCTGGCATCGGTGTATTTTCCATTGCCTCTGTCCAGTCGGCGACGAAATCTGCCAAAACTTGGGATTTTATTGCCGTCCTTGGCTGGTACTTAATGTCGAAGGCTGCCAACTCGATGCCCCATTTGGCTACTCGGCCGGTTGCCTCCGCATTGTTTATAATATCCCCTAGTGGCGCTTTACATACCACTGTTATGGAATGCCCTTGGAAGTAATGGCGCAGTTTTCTGGATGCAAAAAATACGCCATATGCCAGTTTCTGGTAGTGCGGGTATCTTTGTTTGGATTCGGAGAAAACTTCACTTATGTAATATACCGGATGTTGATCTGGTATGCTTTGCTCTTCCTTTGTCCGTTCCACCACGATTACCGCACTAATAACCCGATTTGTAGCCGTAAGGTATAGTAACATGGGTTCTTCGTCTTTTGGAGATGCCAAGATGGGAGCGTTCATCAAGGTTTCCTTCAACTGAGCCAACGCTGCATCGGCTTCTTCTGTCCATTCGAACTTGTCGGATTTCTTCAACAGTTTGTAGAGTGGTAAGGCTTTATCCCCCAGCCGACTAATAAATCTGCTGACGGCTGCAGCGGAACCCGTCAATCTTTGGACATCTTTTACACATGTAGGCTTTGAGATATTCAAGATTGCCTTGATCTTTTCCGGGTTAACTTCTATTCCTCTGTGAGAAACAATGAAACCCAGAAGTTTTCCTGAGGGAACCCCGAATACGCACTTAGATGGATTCAACTTCATCTTGTAAGTGCGCAAGTTTTCGAAGGTTTCTCGCAAATCCTCAAGGAGTGTATCTTTTTCCTTGGTTACGACAGCAATATCGTCCACGTAAACATGGACGTTTCTGCCAATTTGACTATGCAAACAGCGTTGCATGCAACGCTGGTAGGTTGCACCTGCGTTCTTCAGGCCAAAAGGCATGGTTACGTAATAGTACGTCCCATACGGGGTTATAAAAGAAGTCTTGATTTGATCTTCCTTTTTCATGCGTATTTGGTGGTACCCGGAGTATGCATCCAAAAAGCATAAAAGCTCAGAGCCTGCAGTGGCGTCTATTATTTGATCGATTCGCGGTAACGCAAACCTATCTTTCGGACACAACTTGTTCAATCCTGTGTAATCTATACACATTCTAAGAGAAGTGGTGTCTTTCTTCGGCACTAATACCGGATTTGCGGACCAATCAGTATGGATTACTTCCTTGATGAAATCCGCTGCTAAAAGCCGGATAATTTCCTTGCCAATAGCCTTCCGTCTTCTTCCGTCAAATCGACGGAGACCTTGTTTGACGGGTTTTGATCCGGGAATAACCTTGAGTTGGTGCTCAGCAAGTTCCCTGGGTACGCCTGGCATGTCAGCTGGACACCAGGCAAAAATATCCCAGTTCTCACGGAGGAACTTGATGAGCTCGCCTTCCTATTTGTCGGTCATCCCAGTCCCTACGACGACAAATTTTGTCGGATCTTTGGGATCTAGGATTACCTGTCTCGTATTCTCGGACGCCTTGAAGCTATCTGTTGGCTTCCGAGTTTCTTTTCCTGCCGGCATTTCTTTCGGCGATACCTCCTTGGCTAATTCCTTCAGTTCCTCCTTTGCTATAACTCTCTGAGCGCAAAGGGCGTTTTCTTTCTCCAACTCGTTTGCCAGCTTGAAATCACCGGCAATGGTGATTACTCCTCCTTTGGGTCCTGGCATCTTCAGCTTGTTGTAGATATAGCAAGATCTTGCCATAAATTTGGCGAAAGCCGGACGTCCGAGTATTGCGTGATACACGCTTTCGAACGGCACTATTTCGAAGGATACTTTTTCCTGCCGGAAGTGATCTTTATCTCCGAAGGTGACATCTAGGGAAATTTCTCCTAGGGATCGTGCTTGCCTGCCAGGAACAATGCCGTGGAAGCGTATATTGCTGTAGTTGAGCTGGGACTCGGAGATCTTCAAGTGCTTCAGTGTATCCAGGTACATTATATTGATACTGGATCCTCCGTCCATCAGCACTCTTCTTAGCCTAGTGTTTTGAACAATAGGGCTTACAACAAGAGCTTGTGTGCCGGGTTCAGGGATATTTCCGGGATGATCTGACTGATCCCAGATTATCGGTGTGTTGGAGTACTTCAAGAATTTCGGGGTCGCAGGAACAACCGCGTTTATTTCTCGAAGTGTTCTTTTGGCCACCTTTGCTGACGGGGTTGCTAGGAAAGTTAACATTGCTTCTCCGTCAACTCTCGGAAATTTGGGTTCGCCTTTTCGCTGCTGTTCCTGGATTTTGTCATCAGTGTCCGATTCACTGTCTTCTTTTTCAGCTTCTGGCTTTTGTTTGGCAGGTTTTCTCTTGGAACCCTTCCCTTTATTTCCGGATCCTGCATTGCCTTTCATATGCTTGTTTAGCCGGCATTGCGCGTTTGTGTGGGTTGGTTTCCCAAACTGAGAGTGGTGGACGCAGGGTTCCGACTTAATTCTCTCCCATTCTTCGGGAGTGTAATTGATTGGATCTGGACTGCGGCCTTTCCACTTGTTCACCTTTTCTCCTCCAAAGGCTATGTTGACCTCCTTGGGCTTTGTTGTTGACTCCGGAGTTCCTTTTTTATCAGAACGAGGGGTTTTCTTGGCCAGTATCAGTGACTCAATATTGCCTCCTCTTGCTCTGATATCATCTTCGGCTGCAGCATGCTCGTTAGCGGTTGTAAGCATAGATCCGAGATCTTTGTGCTTTTTAGAACCAACCATGAACGGTACAAGTCCGGGTTTTAGGCCATTGACGAAAGCATGCATTGCTTGTACGTCAGTTACTCCAGAGCAACTATTCTTCATTGCAGTCCATCTGGAGATGAAATCCACGTATGGTTCGTCTTCAAATTGGGTGCAACGGTTCAGCTGGTTGATGCTATTTGGGCGTTTGTATGTTCCCCGAAAATGCTGAGTAAATACTCTCGCCATATCATCCCAACTGTCGACAGTTCTTGATGGTAAACCATTGATCCAATCTCTGGCTCCGTCTAGCAACATTAGGGGAAGAAACTTGACAGCTTCCAGGTCTGTCCCGTTGTTGATTTGGATGGCTGTGTAATAATCTGAGAGCCAGGTATCCGGGTTTGTACTGCCGGTATACTTTTGGTAGGTTGGACCAACTTTGGCGAAGCCAGAATGCAGGGTTATCCTTCGGATCCTGTCAGTAAAACACTTAGGACCAAAGTATAGATCATCCTTTTCTGCTCTATCAATATGTGCAGAATATCTCCCGGCTGAATGGACAGAAGGGGATCTGCTCCTTTCTTTTCCATTGTTGCGCGGACGCGCTTTTCCGGGGTTATCTCTATCTCTTCCGTTGTCACGCCCCCTGGGATTAGGTGGAGTCCTGCTCCTGTACCTTTCCTTATCTTTAGGCGGTGTCCGAGATCTTTCACGTCTGTGAGGTGTATCGTATCTTCCAGCTTTTTCAGCTGGGTTTCTCGGAGGTGGCATTATTTTGCCGTCATTCCGGTGTTTGTCTTCCCGATCGTGTGGTTTATATCCATCTTTCGGGAGATGAGGTCCGGTTCTAGACGCTGCGTCCCGGTTGTCGGGGTTTTTCTTGTCTTTTCTCGGATCCTCTTTTTTGTCCGAATCTCCGGGTTCTTCCGGTCCAGGTGCTCCAGCAGCGCAAGTAACTGTTTTGCAGAGGGCGGAATTATCATGCAGCCTCCCTGATCGCTCTTGGCCTCGCTGTTGCTGCTGTAATGCTTTTCCTAGGAAAGCATACACCCCTTGGAGTTTTTCCCCGTTGGAGTACAGATCGTTGTTTAGGATGGCGAACGCTGCTTCCGCGTTTTCCGCTGCGGTTTTGTATATTGGTTCGCCCTTGGCATCTTTGCCGTTTAACTGCTTTTGCCAAGATGGGTTATAAAACCTTTCTTTTGGCGGCAGTTCTTCCGGTTTTGCAATTCCGGGTAACCTAGTAGGTTTTAAGGCAGATCTATGCTTTCTCTCGTACTCCTCTATTTCTTCTTTCATGACTTTGATGTCATTATGGGTTTGTTGGAGATGTTGCCGAGATCTAAGCAGATGTTGCTGTTGCCGTTGGAAAGCTTGTCTCCTGGCTTCCAGCATCTCAGGGGGTTCATCTGGCCCCACTGGTGTTTGTAATAGTTCTTGCTCTTCCAGTTCTGTCATTGGCGGAGCAGTGATTTCCTTAGATTTCTTTTCCGCGGGCTTTGTGCCACTAATATCTCCAATTTCCAGGTTTTCGTCAGCGAGATCAGCTGACTTTTTCTTCCGGAGTTTGTACTGGAGTTTTTTAGAAGCACGGTGCTTTTTCTTGGAAGAAGGAGGTTTTTTGACAGGTTCATCTTCCGTCATCTCCTTGACATTAGGGAATATCGGAGAAGTTTCTCCGTCTTCTCTCTCTTCCACTGGCGGAGGGGTTTTAGGGCTTTCCTGGCTGTCGGCACCCGTTGTATCAGCTGGTTTTGCCATTAGCACTTCATGGAATCCCTCTTGAAAGGACTTAACTTTTCTTACGAAGGCACTTCTCGTCTTCGTCTTCGGAGTCGAAGTTATCCGATCCGGTTTCCGACTCCAATCTCGCCTCAATGGCGGCAAGCACGGACTCCGCTTCCGAGTTCATCGTCTGGTTGACGGATGTCGGATCTTCCGTCTCTGTGACGGGTATTGGTTCTTCCGTCTCTATGACGGGTAGGTTGTTATCTGCCTCTTGCACGGGATTTCCGTCATCCGTGTTTTCGGCGATTTCGGATTGCACCATGCCGATAAAGTGCGTATCACTGTTTTGTCGGCGATCTGAGCAGAATCCGGCATCATAGTCGTCTTCGACTGGGTATAGGGCGGGTGGGATAAATTTGCTTCCACCGCAAAACCCCATTGCCTCTGCAGTTAGTCCGATAAAGATGTTAGCAGATCCAATCGGTAACACGCAGGCACTTACCAGGTGGTTTTGCGCCGGTATGTAGGATCCGTTGTCGAGGAAGCGCCCGACGTCGTCGTCAAATTCCAAGCTTCCGACAGTGATCGATCTTCCAATTCCGCCGAGTATCCCAGATCGGAATTTCACGCCTGACGTCGTTTGCCCCACGGTGGGCGCCAACTGTCGAGACATCGTAGTAGTTTTCATAGACTGGGGTGCCATGAGACTACGGTAGAGACGTGGGGTAACGGGATAGCGTAGTAACACAGAACACGGGATTTTACCCAGGTTCGGTACGTCGCGACAGTACGGCGTACCTACTCCTGCACTTCTCACTAATTGGGACTAAAGCCCGTATAACAGGGTTACAATGTGAGGGAATAGATCTAGCTACTCGACGAGGATGAACTTCTCGGCGAGTTGGGTGGAGCTTGAGATTGTGAAACTTGAACCTATCTAATCTATCTCCCGTCCGGCTTTATATAATAGCCGGATTAGGGCTTACAGAACAAGAAACCTAGAAGACTACGTTTAACTTGTAACTTGGAAAGTAAGGAATCCGTCTTCTGCTCCAAGCCAGATCATGTGGGCCGTGATCCGGGTTCTTCTAGAATCCGGCTCCTGCGCGTCGGACTACTGGGCCGCCCAATGGACCCAAGCCCATTACCATATAGGCCACCCTGGTAGTCCGGCTCTTTTGTCTACCATCTTCTATACCCCTATTCAGTATATATCCGACAAAACCCGAACTAAATGAGGCGATTTGGACGAGATGCGAATCGAATCAAAGTTGCGGGGGGCGCCCATACTCGCTTCCCACATGCGGTTAGCGCGCTCATCATGGATCGGAGGACAAGACCCTTTTCCTAATTAAGTTCGACACTAGCAGGCCTCAAAACCACGCCGTGCCTTCTGCCGGTGCCTTCTCATCAAATTATTATTACCCAAAACATTAACATGTTGTTGATTAAGTTGAAACCCAACTATCAAACTAAACAGGTGATAAGACGGACAACAAGACTTGAGCGCAAACAACACTAAGCATGCAACTACGACACGCGGGCCAACAAGGTAAACAAGAAACAGTTAATAGGAAGTGGAAGGAAGGCTATATCATGGCTGCAAGGTAAACATATGATAGGATCAAGACACAAGCATCGAATCATAAGGCTAGCATAAGAATAACGGAAAGAATCGGTAACAAGTGATGAAAGGCAGCCATAGGCAGCAAGTGAGTATACTTGCCTGGAATCCAGCAAGTAGAGGTACATCCGAAGAACTTGTCGTTGCTCACATCATCTCAACGTCCTATCCGCGAAGAAGCAACGAACTAGAACAAACACCGGATGCAACAATTACTACTACGGCAAAAGATCCAGCATGATCAAGATATGGAGGCATGACAAGTTTAAGGATGCATCAAAGATAAACTAGTTGACATGGTAAACATATTTAAATGGACCCATATGCAATTTGGATTGCATATGGAAAAGCCCATGAATTAATGTTGAATTAAATGATCTACAAATAACCATCATGTGAAAGTTGATTATAATGATGCATGGATGATGAAAACAATAAAAAAACAACAATAGCTTCAATTTGATACGTTGTTTACCAAGTTTGGAATTTTATTTGTTAAGTTATGAACTTTGGCATTTTAAATGATTTAAACAAACATTTGTTGTTTTCACCAATTTTAAATGTTCAAAACAGATAACAAAATTTATATTTGGAAAGAACACAAAATGTTAGATGGAATACATATTTCATTTGTTGAATTTGGATTTTAGATGAGCAAGTTATTAAATTGACAATTTTAAATGCATTAATTAAGAAATAGTTGTTTTCACCAATTTAATTTATTCAAAATAGAAAACAAAGTTGATATTTGAAAGTTCATGAAAAATGGGATGGAAAACATATTTGACATGTTGGGAAACAATTTTAAATGATTTAGTTAAGCATATTACTAATTTAAATGCATTAAATAAGAGGTGAAACAATTATTCAATTTAAAGGTTGCAAACCAGAACACAAAGTTGATATTCAAGTGTGGCATTTAATTTTGGATGGAATTCATGTTTTGAGTATTTAATTTGGAGCAACCATGTGAAAGTTATTAATTATGCCATTTAGTTAATCATGTTAAGGACTATTAAATGACCTTAAATTTAATTGCCCAAATTGCAGAACAAAGGTGATAATCAGAAAGTTCATTGAATTTTGACTGAAAAACATATTTTACATTTTTATTTTGAGTTGTTTTTGCAATTTTTAGGGGCAAAAGAAAAATAGGGACCAAACTGTGATTTACAGGGACTTATAAGGAAAAAGGAACCACAGGGAGGCCCCTGGGATGTTTCTCACACAGTGCACCTTGGCCCTGTGTCTCTGCCGTGCGGGGCCAGCGCCACAGTGGCGTGTGGGAAGTGAGGTGGCAACGGGGTCAATGACAGTGGGTCCCGCGCCCGGGGAAAAATCCCTAAAAGAAAATGTGCAGCGGGGGGGATTCGAACCCGAGACCTGAGGGTGCGTGGAAGTGGGGCTTGCCACTGGGCTGAAGCTCGGTTACTGAATGTATCCGTAACTGACAGAAGATGAAGCTTGCAGGGTACGTTAACTGAATTTTTCGACAGCAAAGTTCAAAGAACCTGACGGGAACGGGGAGGCAGACTGAGCAACGACGGCGACGACTGGCCGCTGGCTGTAGAGGCGTCGGGGCACGATGGCCCGCGACCAGAGCGAGGCGGAGGGGAAAGGAGGGGAACCGGAGGTGCTCACCAGCGGCGGGCGGCGACGCGGAAGGGCTCGGGGAGGCCGGGTTCAGAGGAGGCGACGGGCGGCGCTGGGGTGGTTGTCAAGCACGGCGCCGGCGCCGGGTAGCTCCCCGGCTCGTGCGTGGCGGCGTGGAGGAAGCTGGTGACGGCGGGAATCCGTTCCCGGGGTTGCGGAGACTCGGCGGCGAGCAGGGCGACGGCGCGAGGAGGTCCAACCTGCTGCCATGGAGGGAGGCGTTCGGGCGTCAGAGAAGATCACAGAATAGAAAGGAAGAACAGGAGGTCGCCGAGGTCGACGGCGTCGCGGCTACAGCCGTCCTCCGACCTGGGTGTCTTCAAAGAAAGTGAAGAGGGCAACACCGCGAATCCATTCCCGCTCACGCCATGGCTAGAGGAGGTCCGAGGCGACGACGGCGTGGAGCCGAAGTTTCAGCAAGTAGCGCTCCGGTGAAATTTCAGAAATAGACAGAAAAGAAAAAGAATTCCGAGACTTGAGGGGGGATCCGGGGACGAAGGACGAAGGCGGCGGCGGCTGGAGATGGAGTAGGGCTAGGGTTTGGAGGGGGAGCCTCGGGGGGATAGATAAGGGGAGGGGGAGAGCAGGTGAGGGGGCTCGGTGGAGGGTGACGTCCCCCTCGTGCTCGCTCTGTACGGACGGAGGAAGAAGGGGGGTAGCGGGCCAGAGAGGGGTGGTGGGCTTGGCCAGCCCACCGCAGGGGGTTGTAGGTGGGCTCTCTGCGGCCTGCCTCCCCCCTGACTGCTTTCCTTTTTTTTTGTAGAAGAAGAAAAGGAAGAAAGGAAGGGGATTTCTGAGGTTTTAAAATGTGGAATAATTTTTTATTAGCCAAACAGAGCAAAAGCACAAGTGCGTGACAGTTTGATTTTGAAAATTCAAATTGTGTCATTATTTTTGAAATTGAAATTGAATTTTTCTTATTTCTAAAAAAGGAAACCATTTAAATGACCAAGCATAATTATTATTCCAAATTCATATTTGTTGAAAACACATTGACTTGTTTTGTTTTTAAAAAAGATTTCAAAACATGGGACAAGTTTGAATGTTGACATTGGGTGAAACAAGGTGCAATGCCTAGGATGCATGTGATGCAATGCAAAAAAGAAAAACAACCAAATCCTATTTGGGGGGAAATCCCCCGGGTGTTACAAAGACCAAGATGTCTATAGAGAAGAAGGGACAACATGTGGTTGAACGCATGAATAAGAAAAGGAAGGAGATGATATTTTGGGATGGTGATAAGCTTTGGGTGCATTTCTGCAAGGATAGATTCCCAACATTACACAAGTCCAAGTTGATGCCACGAGGTGCTGGTCCATACAAAGTTCTTGGTCGAATCAATGATAATGCATACATGACAGATCTTCCAGCTGAGGAGTTTGGTGTTAGCAATTCCTTCAATGTTGCTGATTTGACACCATATTATGGAGATGACCTTGATGCGTCGAGGTCGACGCTTTTTCAAGAGAGGGAGGATGATGAGGACATCCCTAGCTCTTCACCAACACACACACATGATAATGTTGCTGCTCAGGATAACATTAATGGAGTGAGACTTAGACCTATGACAAGATCAAGAACCAAGTTATTAGAACAACAGGTGAACTCACTCTTAATAGAATTTGATGTTTGTGATTATGAGAATTTTATACTGCCTAAGTCTATGCATTTATTTATGATCAGGGTTGTTGATAAGACAAATATGAATGGAGAGGACCATCAAGAGGAGCTGGAAAACATCAAGTACAAGCTGGAAAACAACAAGCCCATGCTGGAAAATAAGAAGGAGCAGTTGGAAAACAGGAGCCACAAGTTGGAAAACAAGGTGGATGATATGGAGGTTTACTCCTAGATTGGCCCGATCTTCACGAATTGACAAGAACGCATGAAGAACGCGAAGAACATGAAGAACACGAGAGGGGGAAACGAGGTGAATTCGTGGGCCAATGCGGGGAAACACAAGGGAGATAAATAGTACGAACCGAAGAACCCTAAATCTCCCGTCAACTAACCCCGAGGGCCGCCTACGGGACGATCGATCCAACTGAACTCACCTTTATTCAAACCACTTCACACCCGTAGCCGGTTCACTGCGCCAATAGAACTTCAAGGATTTACAAGAGGAAGATTGGAGAACATTTGACTGAATCCCAAGGGGAGAGGACAAGTAGTTGGGTGAGTCTTGATACGATCCTAGACGAAGTCGTAGGAGTAGCCTTGATACGGTCCTAGGTACACACCATAGGAGTAGTTCCTCAAAGAGGGATACAAGAGAGCGAAGCTCAATGTTCTAATTTCAACTCTAACCCTAGATCTGAGATCGGGGGAGTCTATTTATAGTCTAGTGCTAAGGGGGTAGGTGGGAGGAGGAGATACAAGGGCCAAGGCCCGAAAGTTGGCACGCAGGCCGCGCAGGAGCGGAGGCTCCGGTGCTTTCACCGGAGGTACCGTTGGTTCAGCCGGAGGCTCTGGTGGGGTTCCGGTGGGGCTTCAGGGTCGAACCACCGGAGGCTCCGTCGTGGGTTCTGGTGGGAGCTCCGCTCTTATCAAACCGAAGGGTTTTTGGGCGGAGGCGGCACCGGAGGGTCCGCTGCCTGGAGCAGAGCGGAGGCTCCGGTGGTTTCACCAGAGGTTCCGCCACCTGGGGCTTCTTGACTTCGTCTTCTTGCGCTGGTCCTTCTCGGTCACCTTCAGCGGCTCCTTGGGCAACTTCTTGAACATCGTTTTGGGGGTCCATGGTGGGGTCAAACCTGAGCACACAAAGGACATTTCTATGAGGTAGCGCACCATTCGCCAAGTGACCGAAAGCATGTAGCGAGAGGAGTGAGTTCACCTTGTCATGTATGGCCTTTACTCGTGATCTTGTCAATGGTGCACTTGGTGGAATTGGGTGGGCTGCATCAGTGGATCTGCTGGAAAACAAAGGAGAAATGCATGGAGATGGAGTAGGTGGCGCACCACACCTTGTGGATGCACCATAGAGAGAATCCCACTAGTTTAGGAGAGGCCAGAGCGAGTCCCACTAGTTTAGGAGAGGTGGACCCGCGAGTTCTTATTTGACAGGACTCTCGTTTAAATTCAAATTGTAATAAAGAGTTGGGATAGAGTCCAACTCCCATACAACTAGGGGAGGTGCACCCCACCCCTTTGGCCGCACCCCTACCCCTCATAAATAGCTGGCCATTGCGCCCCAAATAGGTTAGACCAAGTTATAGAAAAAAATCATAGCATCTAGATTGAATCTACCTGTAAGCATTCATCTTGAAGTGATTATCCTTTGCAAATTATACGTGTTATCTACCGTTCCATTGGGAATTAGAATGTACATAACCACTTGTAGTCAGTTGATTACTTGTGCAAGAGTGTGTAGTTGAGAATATCCATAGGGTTGAAGGTTGTTACAGTGGCAATCAGGAATCCTCCAGGAGAGATCTCAATGAATCACTAGTTATCAATTTTATTTTTGTTGCTCTTTGAGAAGATCGGGTCACCCCTTATCACTTTGCTTCGTTTAAACTTTCGCGCCAAAATTTCCCGTATTTTTAGATGCATGCTTTGCAAATGCACACATTATATTTAGATCCTTATAAACTCCCAAACACTGGGATGTTACAGCAAGTCCCGCTCTTGATGGATTGACTCAACATATCCCTTTCATTACACAAGAGACACATTTATAATCACCATGTCACGGTGTGACGTTTGATGCAATGAAAGTAACTTCCAGGATAGCAATTCAGATATCATCTCACGTTCAAAGGTCATGGTACTACGTTTTGTTTTATCATAACGTTAAACTTAATGACTCGATCTCGTTATGATAAACATAATGGGTGTGAGTCCATCACATTATTATCCAATGACATGATTCCGTTGTCAATGACATAAATGCCCATGATCAGGAAAACTTGATCATCTGTTGCCCAACGAACTAGTATAACTAGAGACTACTAGGGACCTGGTTTGTTTACATACCACACGTGTATTAATATTTCCTCTTAATACAGTTGTAGCATGATATGAAACATTATGAACAAATGAGTTATGAATAATAAAAAATATCTTTATTAAATTGCCTCTAGGGCATAACTCCTTCAGGGTTCGCTGGAGTATTTGGGACACACAATCAGCTCTCAAGGGGTAGCGACACATCCCAGTAAGATCACTACGGTACAGAAATGTCCACAACCCACGAATTTGAAGAAATTGTATGGATTTCTCGGGTTGGCAGGCTACTATTGTAAATCCATTCGTCACTTCGGAGTGATATGTCATCCACTCACCAATTTACTCAAGAAACACGTGCAGTTTCACTAGACTTGTGGTGCAGATGCCTTCGTAGCAATCAAGCAAGCACTGACACATGCACCAGTTCTGGCGCTTCCAGGTTTTAGAAAATAATTCATAATGGAGACAGATGCTTGCGAAACTGGGGTAGAAGCGATATCAATGCAACAGGAACATCAACTGGCGTTCACCGGTGCCCTTGGGATGAAAAATCAAACCCTCTCTATCTACTACAAAGAGTGTTTGGCTATTGAGAAGTGGAAAAATGGAAATTGTATCCGAAACATCAAAAATTCACGATTCGCACTGATCAACGAATTCTGATTCACTTGGGTGATCATAAATTCAACACAAAATTCCAACAGAAAGCTTTTTTTTAGATTAATGGGATTGTAGTATTGAATTGTTTAAAAGGGGGGCAGTGCAAACACGGTGGCTGATGCTTTGATGCTTTGTCTAGACAAGGAATGCACTACTCTTTGAATGTTATGTCAGTAGTTCGTCCTTGTTAGACTGAGACAGTCATGGAAGTCTACCAACAAGACACCAAAGAAAAAGAACCGCTGACTAAACTAAGCATACAAGGTAGCAATGACAGGAGCTTCTACTTACATGAGGGCATCATCAGACACAAAGGCAGAGTGTGGTTAGGCTCAAACACAGAGGCCCACACTATTGTCCTGATGGCCTTGCACAACAGTGGTTTGGGAGGGCATTCAGGAACCCTAGCCACATGTCATAAGGTGAAAGAACTATTTTCATGGCATGGGCTGAAACAAAGTGTGATGGAGTATGTTGCTTAGTGCAGAGTGTGTCATTAGGCAAAATTAGAACATGTGAAAATACCTGGGCGCCTGCAAGCACATAAAGTTCCTCCATCCGCGTGGCACATGGTTAGCCTTGATTTCATTGAGCGCTGTTGTCATCCAAAAATATAATGTAATCTTGGTGATAGTTGATAAATTCACAAAATTTGTTCATTTTATACCTATCAAACACCCATTTACAACATTCATAGAGGCAGATCTGTTCATGAACAATGTGTACAAGAATCACGGCATTGCCCCAAGTCATAATTTTTATCGGGACAAGATATGCATTAGCAGTTTTTGGCAGAACCAGTTCAGATTGGCTGACACAGCCTTGAATGAGTTCGTCCTATCACCCTCAGGCTGATGGCCAAACATAGAAGTTGAACCAGTGCTTGGATACATATCTACAATTCCTGGTGCATGCCAAACGAGAGCAATGGGGAAAATGTCTTCCTCGAGCTGAATACTGGTACAACTCGACACATCACTCTATGTTGGGATGATCACCGTTTGAGGTGTTGTATGGACACAAACCCAGACACTTTACAGTGGAGTGTGCATCACTACCTGGCCATGCTGAGGTGGAAGTATGGTTGAAAGAGAGGGCATCTCTTGTGTTTGTTATCCGTCAGCACCTGGAACGAGCTATCCATATTATGAAAACATAGGCAAACAAAAATAGTTGCGAACGCATGTTTGCTGTTGGAGACTATGTCTATCTTCGACTACAACCGTATGTACAAACTTCAGTTGAGAGGAGGTCATCGCAGAAATTGGAATTCAAGTTTTTTGGGCCATATCGGTGTTGTAGAGAATTGGTGAACTCGCATATAAGCTCCGGCTACCTCCATCATCCAGAATACATCCAGTTATGCACGTGTCTCGGTTGAAGAAAAATGTTAAGCCAACTGACGAAGTGAGTTTAACTCTTCGTGTTTCGATGCATGAAATGCAGTGTTGGTGCAACCGGCTTCGATATGCGGGGAGCTCGTGAGATCAGAGCCGGGCCCACTGTTGTGCCAAATGTGCGGCCCGCACAGGGCCCAAATATTTTAGGGGGCCCAAATTTTTGTGTACGCTGTATACTTTTAACATGTTCCTTGACCTAGGCAACTACGTATGTATGGACTGTGATATTAGTCGAGCATGGTAGTGGCCCATGTGCTCATGGGCTTCCCACGATAGCCATTCGCTCGGAATTGAAAACTGAGGGATCGTTTGTCTCAAAGAAAAAGGAAATCGATGGATCGACTTTATATTCATTACCCACCACACGAGCGACCAGCGCAATTATCGGTGGACACGACCTCCAACACATCGACCGGGATTTTTCAGATAAAAAAACCATCGCATCGCGAAATCGATAGGCGACGGCGCGACGGGCCGCCAGCTGTCGTTGCATGTCGGTCCTACTCGCAAGTTGTAAATACCTGACTTGATTGATCTGCTTCTACTCAGAACTCTAAAATCCAAATTAACTTTTCGTAGGCATACTTCATTCGCGCCTCCTCAGTCAAAAATCGTAGGACATGAGACTAAGTGATTATACGGTTTGTCTAATTGTCAAACGTTGACGTATAATCTCCAATTAATATCTAATGTCGCATCACTTCAATTTTATGTCATTCATCTTTTTTATCGTATGTTTCTGCAATACAAATTTGAGTTATTATGGGGAGACATCAGTCTAGTGCCCAAAAGCACAAGGCAAAAAAAAGACAACGAGAGTTTATTAAATCTCAAAAAGATGCTATGAACGGGTTTATTAAAAAAGCATCACAAAGTGTCATCATCCAGTAATCAGTATGTTGATCCTTCTCTTGCACTTGCAATTGTTTTATTTCAAAAAACACAAATAGAATGATGATGTTTAAATAAACATTATGCAACTTCAAGTTAAATACATATCTATACTATAATTTCGGTTGATGCCGTGATGGTACGTCAAGGGTCGTACGTCGTACGGGTACGTTGTAGGTTGCGAGATCTATCAAACTGAGAAAAGCCCAGTCGATTCTAAAGCGGGCCTGTGAGAAAAGGGTGGTCTGGTCCTCACCGAATCAGGAAGTTGGGCTCCAACTCGAACACGAAGCGTACAAATACGGCAACAACAACTCGGGTCGATCTGTGTCGTACTCCGCTGCATCGGTCGCTGGAGACGTACAAGTACCGTGATGCGGGCGCGTTATCCAATGTTGGCGGTGAGTGCCGAGAAGTCGAGCCAACTTGGATCCTCGCCTCCGCCCTACTCCTAATCTGGCCGTTCAGGGGCCGTCGTCGCTGCGCTTGGTCCGGCTGCACAGTCGCCGGTCGCTGTGCTATACCTCCATTGTCGGCAGGCTAGCTGCACCTTGTCGCCGACGCCACGTCGCGTGCGCCCTCCCAGTGCCGGATATGCGTGTGTGTAGTCGTGCCGCCGTCCTTGCTGCCTAGCGTGCCCGCGCTCGCCACCGTGTTGTGCTGCTTGCCTGCATCGCCTAATATAGAGGGATCAACTGTATTTTTTCAGGCTGCTGTAGATTATCTGGGGTAATGGCGAGTTGAGATGGAGATAATGCTAAATTATAGTACCTGTCTACTTGGGGTGCAACACTTCATGGAAGTTCATCGTATGATA
This sequence comes from Alopecurus myosuroides, assembly GCA_028641055.1. Lineage (NCBI taxonomy): Eukaryota > Viridiplantae > Streptophyta > Magnoliopsida > Poales > Poaceae > Alopecurus > Alopecurus myosuroides. The sequence continues at coordinate 355,146,483 of CM054058.1, forward strand.
ATAGATCTCTAGCATTAATCAAATCCTCATATTGGAATGATCCTTTTATTGCTTTCAACTCCACTCAGGTATGCTGAATAATCGCATATGCTTTCTGCCGGTATTGACAGTACAATTTGTTTTAAATTTTGCAGAGGGAGCTGTTGAGTTGCACTGAACTTTCATGGTATGAGATGTTGCACACAGTTGGGCCTGAGAATGCTTTCCTTGAATGTCATATTTGGATATAAATTAACTATTGTTGGGATTACGAACTTGTAAAGTAGTCTCAATGTTGTTTTGTCAGAGGTTTGGTCTGGAAAAATTAGGAGCAAAACGTATACCACATTCAAGAAGCATGTGTATATCTTCACGTTCAAGACGCGTTAACTGCAACTTTTCAGTCCTTTTGTTTTCCTCAAGAAGATCTGGCAGCAGAAATAATGTATTCATTCCTAAGATCAGGATCTGATTATATGGGTACCCAGGTTCCTATTCATAGCATAATATCAATGATGAAGCCAGCTCTGATTCACCAAGTTCCGGCTGAATTGTGTATCTATAGCCACCTAATTTGTTTGACAAAATTTATAGGTCAGTTGGGCGTAAGTAAATCCATGAGTGTGTTGGCTAATCAGTTGCTTACTTTGGAAGAAGAGCAACTTGTTCAGGGTGCGAATTGCAAATTGCGACGTGAAGTTGCTATGAGTTAGCAAATATCTCCTATTCTCTATCACTCCATGGTACTGCTTCGGTTTTTCGTAACCATGGCGAGGCGTGGCGTGGCGAGTAAAGAACTTGGACCGGTAAGCAAGCTTTCCAAATATTTAAACGAATTTCACCAGTAAGTGACACATCCATCAATCATCGTGACTTAGGTGAAAAAATTTAGTGCTCAAAACGCGGCTATAGCTAACTGATCATACATGAAATTTGAGGATATAGCAATAATAGCATACTTTGTGTGTTCCGGGCTCTACAAGACGGGGTTATCCTTCCGTTGCAACGCACGAACATATTTGCTTGTCCATAAACGAATTTCACTCCATGCATATCTACTTAACTTTTATGCCATCATCCTGAAAGTGTTTAGCCAATGTCTTGGCAACCAAATGGTTTAAACATCTGATGATGAGCATCCCTTGGAAAATAAGAGTGAAAGTCTAAGTGAGCTCTTATCTCAGTTTAAGACAAATAGGCAAAAACAATGTATTAGTTCTCAAAAACATATGGCGTGCTTTAGTTTTTCAATCCCGTTGCAGCGCACGGGTATTTTGCTAGTGATTCTTTAAATATTTAATTGTTATGTAAAACATTATATCATATAAATTAAAATTGTTTATTATTCTAATTTTGCTTATAAGATAGGGCCCGTTTTAGATTTTCACACATGCCCCATATTTTACTGGCCCGGTCCTGCGTGAGATGATATCTCAAGTCAATGTTCCATGGCAAGTAGTACCGGGCTCGTGCAATTCCTAGGAGCCGGTGGAGTTGCACGAGGCCGGACTCCTTTGACAAGCCGTCTCAAAGGAGGGGTAATGTAACTATAGGTGGCCAAATGGGCCGTGCTTTTTTGGCCGGCCCGAAGCACGGTTCGGAAGCACGGCCCAAGCACGGCACGGCCCACGGCTAACGGGCCAAGGCACGGCACGGGCCCGCTAGTGCCCGTGCCCGACTTCATTTCGCGGCACGCGGGCCGGCCCGGCACGGCACGGCGTATTCGTGCCAGCCCGTGGCACGGCACGAGCACGGCTGGCACGCCGGGTGGGCAGCCCCTTTTATAGCATAAAAATCAATTTTTTCGGACTAAAATGACCCTCAAACGATCAATTATGTCTAAACAGCTCAAAAATAGGTCAAATTACACTTATAATAGGCTAATTACCCTCTAATTAGCAACTAATCGTGCCTTACCATGCCGTGCCTGGGCGGGCTGCCGTGCCTCAAAGTGGCCCGCTGGGCCGTATACGTGCCGCCGGGCCGTGCCCAAACGAAAAAGCGAGCCCGTGGGCTGGCACGGCACGGCACGATTAGCGCCGTGCCCTAACGGGCCGTGCCCTGACGGGCCGTGCTTCCCGCAGGCACGCGCGGGCCGTGCCGTGCCGCCCGTTTGGCCGGCTATAAATGTAACGACCCAATACCTGGCCAGAGGAGGGCTGAGAGAAGACGGGGTCATACGCGAAGCCCATCTACGCATCGAGGCCTATAAAACTGCCCGTCTCGGCGGCGTCTCGCTCGTTTCACCAACACTAAAAGCTCACAGGAGCTAACGCATAGCGCGTTACTACTGCTGCATTTGCTGCCGCAGACCAGAGGTGGTGAGCGTGCGCCTTTCCTTTTACTGCCGCACTTCGCGGGAGGGAGAGCTGTGTGTCTGCATCTCCTTTACTTTCTTGTTCACGAGGAGGAGGAGAGCTCTATGATGGCCGCCGGCGAGAGAAACGGGACAGCGGCGGCGGTGGTGGCGCCATTGCTTGCGCCTGCTGCGAGGGGCAAAGAGGGGTGCCCCGGGTGCAGGCTGGACGAGATCAACATGGCCAAGACCACCATCCCCTACCTCAACTTCTTCTACGTCTGGGTCGTCTGCCTCTGCGCCGGTAACGTCAAGTCACCCTCCCCCTCGCTGCCTGCCATCGAGTTTGCATTCATTTTCATTGGTTCTGACATGGCTTCTGGACGTAACACGCGCGCACATGGCCTTCCATTCCATTAACACCTGTACATTCTGCATGCATGTGGTCTTACTTTGTTAGATACACTACTGTTAATCCTTGCTGATGCAACGGGCCATTGTTCGAACCCCCCAAAAAAATGAATTTTTTGCACAATTAAAAAAGCAAACCAGCTGCGCACATACCCTACACAAGGAATCACTTAAAACGGTAAATCGATTGGTTTCGATAATTAAGCACAAGCTAGGAAAGTTTCAGAAGGTCCAACAATAATAACCATGGATGAAAGAATTAACAGTGGTTCAGGTTGGATGGATAGGATATGGACCAAGGACAGCACTTCCCCGTCCGTACCGTCCGTATACGTGTTGTACGATCGGCGTGGGTGAAAGCTGACAAGGACGTAACTCACCACTCCTGTAGCAGTACGTGTAGGGACATGGGACCTCTGGATGCATCCATGGAGTTTGTCTGGCAGCATCCTTTACGATGGAATTAAAGAGCCCAAAGTGAATGGAGCATTTGCGGTCAGGAGTTATCAATACTCTGGAGTCTGGACCCCTTTTATGCGCAAATCATTGATGAAATCTGATGGACGGGCCAGAAGATCTCTAGATCAAGTGTCCTCTGTCCATGAAAGTAGAGCATCTAATAAGGAAGTTCATGACGAATCTAGCTAGGTCGTGTCGTCTCATGTCGGCCGCCATATGTGGTTGATCCATCCGCCAATGGGCGCTTGTATCCCGAGTGAAGTTGAAGAAAGTGATACTTCTAAGAAAAAACTTAAACTAAAATAATCTCATCTCGTCTGAGTCGTAGAAAAGAACATCATTATTTGACATCAGATTTGCCAAAAGTATTTTCTGAGCTCACAACACAGCTTTTCCACCACGGCTTAAGAAAAAAATTTGCAACGTTCGTTCGTAGCTGCTGTAAGTGGCTCGATCTGGATTTGGCATGTCCCCTAGACAGTTTTCAAGACAAACGCCGCGCCCATTGGCGGAGAAAAGACTTAGTCAACCCTCTTATACCGCCACCTAAATTTAGCCAAACAAAACCAATGCAAGGAAAAAAGAAAATCTGAGGGGAAGTGGAGATCGGTCTGAACGTGTTCATGCCTTCAATGATCTGCTCTTGGCAAGGAGGATGCCGCGCGGCTCTCAGAATGCACGCATCATCTTGATGCGGATTCAGGAAGCCGATCACCTTCCCTCCTCGCTTTTCACCATCTAGATGACCGGAGGCGGCCAAGAGGCGCCACTGCTACGCGTCGGGAAGGCGTACCATGAACGCTGCCCCGGGTGCAGGCTAGAGAGGAAGATGCAGGCCAATGACCGGATTCCCTACACAGATTTCCTTTACATTTGGATTGCATGCTTGAGTGCCGGTACGATAATGTTCATTTATACAGTTACACAGGGTGGATGTATTTCTAGGGTGCAGATATGTTACTGAACATATAGATTGTCAGGGGTGTTTATGATTCTTGATGACAGTTACGAATACATGACAACCTAAGGTTGCATGTGTCAAAAGGATCAATTCATTTCATGGTTTTTCCAGAGAATCCTGCAATTTGCTTACAAAAGTCACTGTTTTTGTCACCTAGTATGTAAGGGAATGACATTTTTATGTAGTTCGTTTTAGTTCAGCTTCATCGAATTAATTTAGCACTTGCTAAACTAAACATCTTGGTGGTTGTCTTTCCAGCGCTGCCGATCCAGTCATTGTTTCCCTATCTATACTTCATGGTATGTAGAGATCTTGTAAAACTTTAATATTTATCCTGATTGCAGTCATGAAACTTACCGTTTCATGAATTCTTACATACTATATGGTGATTGTTATAATACAACAGATTAGGGACTTGAAAGTCGCAAAGCAAGAGCAAGACATTGGGTTCTACGCTGGTTTTGTCGGTGAGCGCTGTCCCCTCTGATCATTTGACTGTTTTCTTGAAAATTATGGGAATACATATAGTAGTAGACTTTACCAGCCTTGTAATGTGACAGCTTCCGGTAAGCGTTTACTGACTGTACTCTCTTTGTCTTAAGGGGCTAGTTACTTCCTTGGAAGAACCATCAGTGCTGTGCCATGGGGCATGTTTGCTGACAAATATGGGAGGAAGCCCTGCATTGTGATCAGTATTCTCGCAGTGTATGGCAGATCAGTTACACCATGAAAACATATTTCGTACGCCATTCAATTATATCTAGCTAAAACCTACTCTACTTCTTTTCCAGGATCGTATTTAACACCCTCTTCGGCCTTAGCACGACTTATTGGATGGCGATTATAACTAGGGGGCTACTTGGCTTACTCTGTGGTATATTAGGACCAATCAAGGTTATTTATTTACTGTGTGGGTGTCTAATATTAATTGAGAAAATGGCACATGATTGTTGAACACTCATAATTACATATGCATTCTCCAGGCCTATGCTTCAGAAGTCTGTAGGAAAGAGCACCAAGCTCTAGGAATTTCTCTTGTAAGAACAGTTCATCCTTACGTCTTGTGTTTCAGACTCTCGGTTTCATTTGTTTGAAGAAAGCATTAAGATTATCATGCTTATATCACTATTACCAGTGGATACTTATGGCTGACTTTATCTTGTAGGTTACATCTTCGCGAGCAATAGCTCTTGTTATTGGACCAGCCATCGGAGGATTTCTTTCACAGGTCAGGATCAGTCCACTTTCAGTAGAGTTATAGAAATATGTAAATGCCCTTGGAGAATTAGCGTTCCATTTTATTAAGTTTCTCAAACTAAGGGTAAGTTACATCAGGGAACACTGAGAATATGCTTCATCCATTACTGCAATAATTCAATAGACCAGTATAGTATAGGTAACCATGATGTAGAGTTTTAAAATAATCATCTACTAACTGATGCAAAAACTAAAGACTGGACCAATATCCCTAAAAAAAAATGGACCAATAGTCAAGAACATTCCTATCGTAGCAGTTTAAGCAAAATGTTAAGAGTTCAGAAATGTTTATTCTCAGAGAGTTTTCGCTAATTTATATTTAACCATCAACATAACCACTCCCTTTGGAGACTAATTAATTAGTACACGAATGGCTCTGACTAACATTGTGTATTCTCTATCCTGTATCAGCCTGCAAAGAAGTACCCAAATCTTTTCTCGGAGGTATCCATATTTGGAAGGTAAATTATTATTCGTGCTGCTTCAGCGATGTAACTATTTTCATCACTTGGAGCTAAACCTTTTACATTACATCCAACTTTAGGTTTCCATACTTCCTCCCTTGCTTTGTCATATCAGTTCTAGCAGCAGGAGCATGTGTTGCATGCATTTGGCTTCCGGTATGCCCCTACATCTCCCTATGATTATATTTCTCTCCCTTGAATTCCTACTTGAATAAACGATTTTCTTAGGAAACTCTGCACATGCACCATGATGACAAAGTAGAAACTATTGATGTGATGGAGGCACAAGTTGCTTATTCAAGCATAGAAGATGTGGAAGGAAAACAATCAGGATCAGGGAGAATGGCATCTACAAAGAGTCTGCTAAAGAACTGGCAGTTGATGTCAGCAATAACCCTTTATTGTGTCTTTTCTCTCCATGATACAGCTTATCTTGAGGTAAATCTTAATTTATGTTCTTAACCTTGTTAAGAAATACTTTAGCATGAAATAGGCTTATATTCAACTTATGTAGCCTACAAATAACAATTAGGTTGGGGAACTTAAGCAACCTCGCATGTTAATCTGCTCTCCAAATTCTATCTTCAGATATTTTCGCTCTGGGCTGTGAGCAGCAGAAAATACCGGGGGTTGAGTTTTACATCTCAGGATGTTGGCACCGTGCTAGCTATCTCAGGTATGTGTAATATTTCTTCAGTTTTATAGAATGATAATTCTTCAACAGAGACATAGTCAGCATAAAACGAATGATATGAATATATGTAGCATGGCTCCTATACCTATTACATGTAGCACTGATTTTGAATTCCTTTACTTTTGTTTGATCATGTAGGTTTCGGTGTTTTAGTGTACCAACTTGCAATTTATCCATTGCTTGCCAAGTATGCTGGGTTAATCAAGCCATTCCGTTCTGCGGCGGTATGTGAGAAGAACACCTTTATGTCGAGATACATCTTTAATATGGTCAGTATATTGTATTGTACTAAACTGCATGTTTGATTTTTCAGGTATTATCGATACTTCTCCTTGCAACATATCCATTCATGGCCAACCTATATGGTATGGAGCTCAAAGTACTCATCAACATAGCCTCGCTTCTGAAAAATATGTTTGCTGTAAGTACACTTCTATGATTAGAACGAAACTGTTACGATTTTATTATTTTTTGCTGCTTCGTTCAAAATGAGTTTAGTACATATTAGGGGTGTTCATCGTTAGGTTTGGCAAAAACCACCGAAAAATTCCCACCTCCCTGCTCACGTTAGTGATTATCATGTATACCTCCTATACAAACATGTTGGCCATCTTGGTGCAGAGGCCCGCCGGACGAGCAATACAATCTCCTTTTCCTATAAGAAAAATACAAAAATGTGTGATGGTTTCTGGGTGGTTTACAGAAACCATATTTGAGCACCCATTGTAGAAACGAAATAAAATTACATGTTCAGTGTCCTTAGAGAAAACAAGCTCAGTGGACAGTGATTTTGATAAGACTATCATGAACGATATTCTGATGTCATCTGAAATGAAACAGGCCACGATTACTATTGCATGCAACATTCTGCAGAACACCGCGGTGGTACGTACGGACACCCTATTCGCCAATCGCCAGGCTCATCTATATCATTGTATTCTCTTTTGAGTCATTTTTCTGTGTTCTAACTTGTATGATGGAAAGCATTTACAGGCACAAGAACAAAGGGGTGTCGCAAATGGCATTTCTGTGACTCTGATGTCAATCTTTAAAGCAGTTGCTCCAGCAGCAGCAGGAATCTTGTAAGTACAGTTTTTTATTTCTTTTGAGGGAACGGAATTCTTCCCGGTTTTGCTTGGCGACAAGTGTGATTCGCAACAAATTAACTTATTTTTGCCTTTTTGCAGGTTTTCATGGGCTCAGAAGAACATAAGTGGGCTGTTCTTACCAGGTAAAACTCATGCTCTTCCAATCCATGCTATTTGCATTTATATTGATAGCTTTGCTTTAACTTGAACGGGAAGCAGACAGGCACATATTATCAGGGCACATACTTATTTGATTTATCATGCGATATGCAGGTGATCAGATCCTGTTCTTGTTGCTGAACATGGTGTCAGTAATAGGGCTGTTGTTGACGTTCAATCCATTTTTCTCCCTGCCCAGTGCGATGAAATGATGAGCCCACGGCTATGTACATTTAGTTAGCTAAGTAAAATTAGGGGCACTGCCACAGATTCAGTCCTGAATAAAGTGAATTCATGTATTGTGTGCACGTATTTTTCAGATCTTTCTCGGTCAGGTGGTCAGATGTGACATGATTGTCGAAACTCCTACGCACAAGATACTATATTTCGGATAACTTGTTCCTAGTGACGAGATTACATTGTCAGCGTTGTGGAACTAGCAAACTGAAATAAGAAGACAACTACTGCGATACATTTCTACAGGATTAATTACACAAAATCGACAAGAGATACCGCAATTTCAATACTGAAGGTGCAGGAAACAAATAGTGTAGGAAAATACCCTGTTTTTTGTGATCAAGAAAATTAACGCAGAAGTTCAGAGGAAAAAATGCTGCTTCATGTTTTTTAGTGACCGTAGTTACCTGATTGAGAGCTTCATTGTCTTAATACTCCCGTTGATGGTCTCTAAAAAACGAGAGCTTTATTAATTGATTTTCTCCAAAAAACGAGAGCTTTATTAATCAAGCTAGATCATGAGTATGATCCTCGGGTACAAGGTTTCATATACAAACAGGTACATAATCCAGCTGGGCAGCAGAACATATACTTCTTTTAGCATGGTGATCTTATCTCTTATTAAGGTGTTGCTTTAAGCTTTATTTGGTGACACCTGCCTCGTTTTCATCAGTCCAAACAATCTTTGTACTACAGAAAATAGCGAATGGTAAGACACGTTGAATACAGCAGTATCCAGACCTTGTTTTTATTAATATGACACGTCATGATGCTACGGTGTAGTCACTTCTTGATATGGATATTATAGGGGTACATGATGATTGTTCATCCTTGAGTTGGAAGGAAATATTGAAGTTAATTTATGATTACTATAAGGTGAATTCATTCTTAATGGATTGTGTTGTTTGTGCTTATAAGAATGTTATACTACCTAAATCCCTGCATTTATGTATGATTCAGGTTATTTATAACACAAACATTATTGGAGGCAAGGAGCATGGAATCATGGAGCAAAGCATTGGAGAATTCATGGAAGAAGATGATCATGCAAGTCCAAGGGAGAAGGAGGAGGCAGAATAATTGTTTTGTGTTCTCTCCAAACATAAGAGGCTGTCTATGGTTAGGAGAGAAGCCCCTGCGCTCAAGGATGGTTCCCTCCAAACATAAGAGACTGTCTATGGTTAGGAGAGAGTCCCACCCGAGTCTAATAAGGCCCTGTGTGGTTGTTTGGGCCGCACCCCCTCAATGGGTCGGTTTGTATTGGTCTGGGTGCACCAAACCGTGTAGGATTAGGTTAGGGGGCGCACCTCCCCCTCTCTTAGCCGCCACCCCCTCATAAATACCTCTTCCCACGAAATTAGAGGGCAGACCAAGTTAAACATAAACCCTAGATTCCGGAATTGAACTATGTTCATCTGAATTTATCCCCACCAGTTTGGTGGAGTTACCCCTTGCAAATTCTGCGTGTTATCTGTTGTTCCATTGGGAATCAGTAGATACAGGACCACTCGTAGTCTTTGATTACGTTGTGCAAGTGTGTGGAGTTGAGAATATTCAAAGGGATTGAGAGCTGTTGCATTGGCATCAGGGATCAGCCGGAGAGGTTTCAGCAAGACACAATTTATCCATCAAGTTATCGTGAGTGTTCATCGAGAAGATCGGGCAACCCCTTATCATATGGTATCAGATTTACAGGTTGACTCGGTGAGCAATTTATCCCCTTAGATTCGTTTTTGTTTTCTACCTATCCACGAAAAAGCCCCACAAAAACAGGAGTAGTTCATTGCCATCGCCTTAGATCATCACCAGTTTCGAGTTTTTAGTTGCTGTTTGTGTTTGATTTCGTGTTTCTTTTCTCCTTTTGTGTCTTTTAGTTCGGTCTAGGGTAAGGGTTCTTATTGTGTTCGTCGAGTTCATCTTGTGTCCCATCGAAAAATACCAAAAAGAGTCCACCGATTCCATCTACTTGTTCCAATCCGAGTTGGGTTCTTACCAAATTCGAGTTGTTGCGAGTTGTTTTTGCCACGTTTCTTCCACGCCATATATCTTGCTGTATCAATCCTAGTGTTGCTCGTGTTCTTGTTCTAATCGGATTCACCAAAACCGTGGGGATCATCCCTTTAAACCGAGCCCTAGAGGAACTCGGAGTGGTTCTGCCGCGGCACAAAAAGCGTGAAAACGCTGCCGTGGCTCCGCCCCTGCCCTACCGCGCGCATTACCCACGCCCTGCCTCTGCCGCGGCAGCGTTTCGGCTCAATTCTCTGCCGCGGCAGCCTGCCACGAGCGCAATTCTGCGCGTTTTTCTGCCGTAGTACAATTTTCCTGCCGTGAGTTTCTCTCAGCCCTAGCTGTTTTTCGGTTCTGTTTTCTTTGCCAATTTCATCGTGTTTCCACTCCATATCTTTGAGAACCATAGCCACGGCCTATCTACATATACAATTAGGAGCATACCCACATAAGACTAGCTCAATTTGGTGCTCACAGGCTGCTCGGTTGATTATTTCATAGTGTTGTTTTCTGCAAAAAAATTCTCCGCGGTGCGACAAGTGTTGCCAAAGCGAAGAGGAGAGAGAAAAAGTCAATTTTTACTGTAGCTACAGTAACCGTGAAAAGTATCAAAATATATTGGCCCAAAAGAGTGAAAAAATCAAAGTTAAAAACAGAAAAACAAAAGAGAAAAAGAGGCCTGAAAATTGGTGATAGCTACTGCAGTTTTGGAGCTGTTTTACATGCTGTTTTGCACTAGTTCTTTGAGCAATCTTGTGCCTGTTTTATAAGAGCAATAGCTAGTGTCTTTCGAGTGCATTGCAACAATTCCATCCATATAGTTGCTTGCCACATTATTCTCCACGTGTGTGTTTCCTGTGCTTTTCATATCATCACAAGCAGCAAATAGGACTTGCTATTGGTGTTGTTAGGTATCCATACCAAGCCCCACCATATCCCTTGTTTGTCTTGTGATAGCTAAACTTCCGGGTATTCTCATCTTCACATCAGTACACGTGTTCATACTACTTGTGGTGAGTGTTTTCTATTCTCTTTGGAGCGGTAAGATACATGTTTTCTTTGCTGTTTTGAGAGAGTTGTGAGAGAACACCACAACCCATTGATTTTGTTTTCCCTAACATAATGGGTGTTTCTAGTGTTGTTGAGGATGTGCAGGTTACTAAGGGAACTAAAGAAGTGATTCAAGATATGCAAGCACAAGTCTCCTCTTTGTCCACAATGATTCATAACATGCATCAACGCTTACTAGCTAAGGGTGTTTTAGTTGATGAGGTGCACTATACAAAATTGAAGCAATTAAGACAAGGAGAAAAATCAGTGGATGCATATTACCTAGAGATGATTTCATTGCTACAATTATCTCGGGTTCTAGAGGATGAACCAACTACAATGCAACGATTTTATTTCGGGCTACTATTTTCAATTAGACTCCAAGTGGGGCGTGTTGAATATAGTACTTTGGATGAATTGTTACAACTAGCAAGGAGAGTAGAAAAGAAGAAGGCCGAAGAGGTTCTTATGGCTCCAAGAAGAAGAATTTTTCCACCAATCCAAAAGCCAAGCATTACCACTACTAATGAAATAATATCTATTCCTAGTGTTGTTTCTTCTCATGTGCAGACTTTTGAAGAAAGGGAGCCCATAGTAACATCATCACCACCACCATTGGAGGAGCATGTCATTGTTCCTAGTCTTGTTTCTTGTGATTTGCAGGTTACTTTTGAAGAAAGGGAGTTACAACAAGTAGAACCTGCATCACCACTTGAGATAGATGAATCAGTGCCTATTATATCTGAGGAGGATGTTATTGCTATTGGTGCTGATTTCGAGCTGCCACTAACAAGTACAACTTTTTGTGAGTCTACTAATGTGTTAGTTAATTCTTATGAGTTGATAACCACATATAGTTCACCACCATGTGATAGTTTGTTTTCAAATTTTGAGCATGTTGTTTTGATTTCACATAAAGAAGTGCTTGCTAAAATACCACCTATGAATATTGTGTATTCCCTCATGTTACATGAACCAATTAATGTGCAATGTGCTATGAATAGGATTGGTGAGATTTCATATATAAATTCTAGCACTTATGCTACTTGTTTCGCTTTTAATTTGGTTGGTGACTATAACATGAATGAAATTTTTATGGTGGATCACATATGTATTACTTGTGATACCATTGCTGAATTAAATATTGTGTTACCTTGGTTGAATTGTTTACAATTTGCTACAACTAAGCATGATTCTACACATATGTTTGATTTTCAGCAACATTTGATAAGTACATACGCTGATGATTTATACTTCACTTATATTTGCAAAATGAGTTGCAATTACCATGATGGTTATGCTATGCATGATAAGACAATTGAATACACTGCTATAACCAATTTTGATTATAGATCTTCTGTGAGAACACTTGGTTTGATCATAAACAATAAGAATTTATACGATGTTTCTCCTTATGATCATAATTTCCTGAGCTTCACTTATACTTGCAATTGTGATTGCTATGAGATGAGATGCTATTTATTTTCTTGTGACAATTTCGTGATACATACATGCAGATTTCGTTGCATCATGTCATATGAAAATATATATCATGTCCACAACACTAATGCACCTTATTATAGATATATGTATTGTGCATACACGGTGTCCTTTTTGTTTCTTCCTTGTTCAGGTTACCACAAGCCGAGGACGTCTTGTCATGAAGAAAGGGAGGATGATATGGATATTATAGGGGTACATGATGATTGTTCATGCTTGAGTTGGAAGGAAATATTGAAGTTAATTTATGATTACTATAAGGTGAATTCCTTCTTAATGGATTGTGTTGTTTGTGCTTATAAGAATGTTATACTACCTAAATCCCTGCATTTATGTATGATTCAGGTTATTTATAACACAAACATTATTGGAGGCAAGGAGCATGGAATCATGGAGCAAAGCATTGGAGAATTCATGGAAGAAGATGATCATGCAAGTCCAAGGGAGAAGGAGGAGGCAGAATAATTGTTTTGTGTTCTCTCCAAACATAAGAGTCTGTCTATGGTTAGGAGAGAAGCCCCTGCGCTCAAGGATGGTTCCCTCCAAACATAAGAGACTGTCTATGGTTAGGAGAGAGTCCCACCCGAGTCTAATAAGGCCCTGTGTGGCTGTTTGGGCCGCACCCCCTCAATGGGTCGGTTTGTATTGGTCTGGGTGCACCAAACCGTGTAGGATTAGGTTAGGGGGCGCACCTCCCCCTCTCTTAGCCGCCACCCCCTCATAAATACCTCTTCCCACGAAATTAGAGGGCAGACCAAGTTAAACATAAACCCTAGATTCCAGAATTGAACTATGTTCATCTGAATTTATCCCCACCAGTTTGGTGGAGTTACCCCTTGCAAATTCTGCGTGTTATCTGTTGTTCCATTGGGAATCAGTAGATACAGGACCACTCGTAGTCTTTGATTACGTTGTGCAAGTGTGTGGAGTTGAGAATATCCAAAGGGATTGAGAGCTGTTGCATTGGCATCAGGGATCAGCCGGAGAGGTTTCAGCAAGACACAATTTATCCATCAAGTTATCGTGAGTGTTCATCGAGAAGATCGGGCAACCCCTTATCACTTCTTAAAGCAAAAAAATCATTTAAGTTGTATGGGGATGCTATGGAAATCATGGAAACTGATCATCTAGACCAGGGAGAATAGTATGGGTTGCATAAGATACAAATAATGTTTTGGCAGCTCCAAGTAGGGAGTTTGCCCAGATAATATTTTCGATTTTCTTTTATCTTTAAAATATGTTTTTGGAAATTTTCAAGATAAAGGGTTGCATTAAGCTCGGGCTCCATTTTGAGTTTAAGGTTTGCCCAGATAATTTGGTTTGCATAACACTGAGGAACCAAAAAAAAAAACATCGCCACAAATTCAGGTGATCGTCCTGTCAAAGACTGATAGATACTTCCAAGGAATCAGAAACATGATTTCCATCAGTAACTGACATAAAAGATGCAAGATATATTTGTCATCACATACACATATAACATACCAAATACTGCGGGAGAAAGGGTGAGCTCACAATGAAATTATGGAACAATAAATTTGAGTTATTCATCAACAGATTGTGGCTACACTCTTGAAAAGTTCAAGCGAAACAAGCATAAATAACCGAATAGATAATAAACAGAACCAAAGCAGGATCTATAAAACCTTCAATGCAAAAGAACATTGCCTACAGCATATGACACCGCATAAGAAGCCTTGCAGTGTTATATAGGTTTCTGTTCAATACTATAGCCATCCCATGGCACCCAGGTGGAAGATATTTTGGTCTGGTTATCTGAAGCTTGCCTCAGATGGTAATGCAACTTACTTGGCCATCATGACTTTAACAAATTCATCGTAGTTGATCTGGCCATCACCATCAACATCAGCTTCACGGACCATCTCGTCAACCTCCTCATCAGTCAGCTTCTCACCCAGGTTGGTCATGACATGGCGCAGTTCAGCAGCAGAGATGAAACCATTTTGATCCTTGTCAAACACACGGAATGCCTCCTTGAGCTCTTCCTCAGAATCAGTGTCTTTCATCTTGCGGGCCATAAGGTTGAGGAATTCAGGGAAATCAATTGTTCCATTGCCATCGGCATCCACCTCATTGATCATGTCCTGGAGCTCTGCCTCAGTAGGATTCTGCCCCAGGGAACGCATGACAGTTCCCAGCTCCTTAGTGGTAATGCAACCTGACAAGAAAGCAATCTGTGTTATTCAAGTCCAGGACTGGTTCAGCCTTAGGTATCACTATGTATGCTCAAGATCATCAGTTCTAGTTTGTGTATATTAACAGCTAAAACAAAAGGAACAACTGTACAAGACCAAAAACGAACCCTACTTGCAACCACTAGAAACAAACTTGTATCTGGTGAACCGAACACATAAGCCATGCTGGCTGTCAAATAGTAGTAATTGTTCTTGCAGATGAAAAAATTATAAAGCACTTTTGTAGTCAAGAATCAAACTGTATTTTGTTACCATAAATATTTCCAGCAATGCATAGTTTTTCCATATAAAAGTGATATACAACTGGATTCCTAATTTAAAGTACTTTCATGTGGTCGTGATTCTGTACCGATGACTATGAGCACTATATTTTAGAATAATCCGATGCTCAAAGTTATATTTGCAGATCGTTTGTCTTATTTACATCTAGCTAACAATGTGCGAAACCAAAATAACTCATGTTATTCAAACAATTGTTGGGTAAATCGTCGTTTGTCTTCTTTCGACTTGAAACCAAGAGCAACTAGTATACTATTCCACTTGGATTGATTCAGGCAGTCATCCGCCACAGAACAACCACTTGTTATAAGTTATATGTTAGTTATATGATGTGTGGTGCTCAACTATGTGCCATGCTTTTATTTTCAGTTTTACTTGTCAAAAACACATATGTGGCATTATTTAACTCAAAATGCACGGCATAACATACTATGATCGATAGAAATTCACTGAACTATGCTGGCAGCACTGATTTACTATCTGTATAAATGTGTTTGCTAACTAAGAAACTACACAATTCAAGTCAAATACTTTTCCACAGCTGTCAGGAAAAACCCTGCTAACAAATAATACAAAGAAGAAGAATTTTTGAATAGCTTGATAGGGAACAGGCATTAGGTCAGTATGAAATTATTTAGTACCATTAGCTAACTTGATATACATCTAATGCTCCAACTCTGAAACTGTAAGATTATAATTAATGACTGGATGTTGTGTGACCTCTAAGTATAGAGAAACACTCTTTGGGTAATAAGACTATCATGGTATCATCCAAGAGTGAACTCATAGCAAACTAATGGGAATGAGCTAGACTCCACAGGGTGAAAAAAAAATTAACAATTTTGCCATTTAAGCTCTAATATCCGATTGAAGAAATAGGATACTGGGACTCAACGGCAACGAAATCACGACCTATAACGAATCAGAACTAGGCAGATCGTTGACACAAATTCATGAATGATCAAGCGATCAGCTATCGTTTGCTCCCAATAGAGCTACGCCGTTCTGAAAGATCCGAAAGCCGCGAGCAGTCAAGCATTTCAGGCAGACACGTGGACTCCAAGCGGATCTCAAGAAAAATCGCAACAGATGGGGATTCGGAAGGACGGGCGTGCGGACCAGGAGCCAAGATCCCCCCGCCAGCGCAACCGAGAACGGATCCACGGAGATTTCCTGGTCGATCGTTGACCAATACTGACGAAGCAAACAGATCGCGATGATCTCTTCGCCTACTAAAAACATGGGGAGAGAGAGATGGAAGGAGGGAGTACCGTCCCCATCCTTGTCGAAGAGGCTGAAGGCCTCCTTGAACTCGGCGATCTGGTCGTCGGTGAGCTGGTCCGCCATTGGCTTGCGAGTCGCGTCGGGATGGCGAGGGAGGAAGGTGGCGATGCGAATGAGCGTTCTTCTTCTGGCTCGGTAGGAGGAGAAGACTTGGCTGGTTCGGTCGTCAACTTGGGCACGTTCCCATCCCGAGTGGCTCGCATGTTTTGTTCTCTTTTATTTTTCATTTGTTTTCCCACGACTAGGACACTTTAAAAAAAGCTCACAAGTATCAGCCCTCATGGGTCGTGGCTTCTCTTTGAATTCAGTAAGGCCCTGTTTTTCTAGAGTTTTGTAGAGAATTAGTGGGGATTATCCCACGTAAACGCTAAATCTTCACCTATTTCTAACATGCCATTTGGATCAGTATACTTCAAGCGCTGTAACTATCGCACTTTCTAAACAACCCATAAATGAAGAAAATGCAATTGAAAGAATCAAGAACGGCAAAATAATTAGACTCCCTCGTCAATTGTTTGGATTGGAATTAGACTCCTCTACTCTAATCGTCCTCTTCTATTTCGGGCAGTAGCCTTTACTGAATCTATTAGTAGTGGAACTTTTCGACATATGACTTTATTTAGGTATTGGTTGTAGGAATCCCCTTCTCTTCAAGGAATTTTTGCGCCTGGTTCCTGATCAAGTGTTGGAAAAACCGGAATATGATGCTTTCTACTTCAGCAGTAAGGTTGGCCTAAAACCAGCCCATAGAATAGATACGGGCGTGTTCTACACAGGAGTTCTTGTAGAACATGTTCCAATCAAACCTTAAGTCCATTTACATTAGATGTGAACACTTACACCTTGAAGTGGGGGTAAAGTAAGTGAAATTCGAAGGAGTGGGGACAGAAATATTCAGCCAGAATGAAACAGAAGAAAAGTAAGTCGGAGAAGTGAACGGAAGCAGAGAAAGGCGAAAAGGGATTACTTGCTAAAGTCTTTCAAGCCCTACGTCTTTTTTTTTCTAAACTGCAAAGCTGCTGGCGAATGCCCTATTCAAACTACATCAACGGGGGGCGCACCCTCTCTTCCTTTTTGAGAAAGATGAGCTTGTTTTTTTTCCAATAAGTTTTATTGCTTTGACACATACATTTAATATAAAACATAATATATATAATAAGAAAGTACTAAAGGCGAAGGGCATTTTGTTGTACAGCCACTTTGGTATAGTTACAAAGGTAACCGGTAGGTGTAGTTACGAAAGGGGAAAATAGCTCAGTTGGTTAGAGTGCTGGTCTGTCACGCCAGAAGTCGCGCCTCATTTGAACTGACCTATTGCGTTAGGACACCTCCTCTCGGGTTGGCAAATTTCATTGAGAGGAATCAGCAAAGAAAAGAAATCTTCTCCGGATGATCAAGTTCCTTTCAGCTTGGGTCTGGACCACGTCTTTGCTTTCTTCCTTTACATCCGCTGTTAGATAAGTTGTTCCCGAGCCCTGATCCTTATTATATTGAGGTTGTGAACTAATTCATATCTTTTTACTCTACCACAACATCTGCTAGACCTGATCCTGATTTGATTCAGTTATTAAACCCGAGCCTTCTTTTTCTTTTCTATTGTGAAAGGAGTAATCGTGTAGTATAATTAGAAGCCTGCCTATAAGATAGCCCGACCGGCGAACAGTCCTTTTTACAAACCTGAACCCTTTCTTTGACTGGAGCAGAAATGGAGGATATGTTGCATGTTTGAGATGGCCCTCAGGACCTTATTGTTTGTATATGTGGCTGGTGTTGGGGTTCCCTTCCCGGGCCAATCGCTTCTCTCTTCTTTCATGAATGATTCTCTCTTTGTCTCCTTTCTTGGGCTCATATCCTAGCCAGAATCTCTCATCGGCAGAAGGGAGTTCCACTAGGGCGAATATTCGTTGCAAGTTCTTGCCCCTTGCCTTTGTAATATGGGTTGTTCAGCATAAAGCCTAAGCTCGAAAAGTCTTTGAGGGAAAAGTGAAAGTTAATCAAGTATCTTTGGATCAATTCTCTTCTTTTCCTATAGTTTTTCTTCAATTCATGGATGGAATCGAGGGATTCTACTCTCTGGGTAGGTAAAGGCCGAAGTAGTACTAATGAAACGGAACAACAATGAATGTTGATTTGCCTTTGCTAATTTCTCAATGATCACGGGGATGCAGTCCAGAAACAGGAAAGCAAGGGATAAGGTCCCTAGCGCAAAATAGCTAGCTTGCTTTGTGAACCATGAGATACTCTGATACTGACTCCTAATGTTTTGGGGCATCCCGACAATTATATACCTGCTAATCCGATGCCCACCCCGCCTTATATTGTGCCGGAATGGTATTTCCTACCGATCCATGTCATTCTTCTCAGTATACCTGACAAAGTGAGAATTTGGATAGATGTTTTCTGCAGACATTGTTTCAAAGCTAGCCGGACACCTCTCTATCTAGAAGAGTATGCCTCGGGAACAAAGCCCAAAATAAGCTCTTTGTGACACAGCAAGTATCCAGTGCCCATAGTCGAAGAACTCCTGGATGTCTCGTGCCTCATGGTTTTCTAAACCCGATCTCAGAGCTGGTTATCACCAGATTCGTATGGCAGCTGGCGATGAATTCAAAACAGCCTTCCAGACTCATACAGAGCACTACGAGGACAAGGTCATGTCCTTCGGTCTCGCGGGAGCACCAGCCACCTTCTTGGGAGCCATGAACGCCACTCTCAAACAAACCCCTTCTGCGCAAATGCGCTCTGGTGTTATTTGACGACATTTTAGTCTACTGTGCCTCTCTTGAAGATCACACAATCCACTTGCAATCAGTGCTTGGGTTGTTAAGAGGGGATCAATGGTAAGTCAAAAGCTCAAAGTGCTCTTTCGCGCAACGCCTTTTATCCTATTTGGGCCATACTATCAGCCAGCATGGGGTTGCCACTAAAACAAAAAAAAAACTGAACATTGCCAACTGGTCTTCTCCGCAATCAGTCCAAGAAGTCTGCAGCTCCTTAGGTTTGGCCGGCTATTACAGGAGCTCCATTCGCCATTTCGGCATCATTGCAAAGCCACTGACACATCTCCAGACTAAATCAGAATATGGAAAAAACGAAAGACTCCACAGAACATGAATGAATTCAGGTACATCACATCAGGCTGATATGTGCCGGTATCATGCCTGTTTCAAGATTCTTACTAAGCCCTTCTTGTTGCCACCGAAGGTTGTTATTCAATAGTTGTTGCCGGTAAAGGAACAGCGGAACGGGTATCTTTAGCAAAGCAAAGGCTTTGGTTGAATCGTATTGAGTTCCGGGTAGTAGAGTCCTCGGCTTCGATTCTTTCCAATAACGGTACGGTTGACTTTCGAACAACTGCCGCGGTGTAGGTTCCTACTCGATTGATCGGCTTTCTTTAGCTTTGTTACGGCATGTGTAGACCATTCATAGTAGCGTATGTTCCCTACGTTAATTGATAGCGCTAGGTGATCATCGACAGATTGGGCTAGGCCACGGCTCGACACATCCTCCGATAGTCCCTTTTCTTGGCTTAAAACCAAATACGAATTGCTCCTATGATTCCCAGCGCTTTTATCCAATGATCCCCACGAATGAAAGAAATAAATAATTACCCAGCGAATCAGAAATGGAACTAGTCGAACAAGCATTTAGTAATAATTAGAGAATGTATGTAAGAATTTAAAATTTGTAATAATGACGCCATGTGTTCTAAGAGAAATAACAAAGACACCACATGTGTTGAAGGATGGTTTTCAAAATTTCATGGTAATCTCGTACTTGCGTAGCAACAACGAGTTTATTTGTTTGGTATGAGGCGCAGGTTAACAAATCAAAATCACGGAACGAATAACATGAAGATTCTTGGACTTTATTGATGAAATAGTTACAGATCGAATTGAGATTGACTTGTCACAAGGATTTTGGACCGTGTCTAGGATTTTTAGGTTAAGTCTAGTATATTAAAAAAAAAATGTTACGATCTCAACGAGTTTTGACCCATAGTCCTGCGCATAATTGGTGTAGATTGAATGTGTCTATTAGATAAGGTCTTCAGCTATATATAGTCGTCAGTGAGTAGCAGTCTATGTCTTGTACGCTTAGGGTTTCCCATTTTCTGTTATACTCTTGTCTTGATCCGTAGATTTTCTTCAATGTAGTTCAATTTGAGGAGTCTTCAGAGAAGTCATAGTGCTGCTGCTGCACGTCATGTACTTAGCCGGCAGGAGCTTCCGTAGGCGGTTATTCAGGCGGAGAGGTCACTTCTATGTACGTCGTGGGCTTGAAGTGGTGTAGGTACATGGCCCAAATTAACTTATCTCCGACAACATGCTATAGGTTCTAACAAAACTTAAAAAAACATAGGCTTCCTAAAAGATAGGCGTGAATTTTTAGGAACTAAAGAGGGACACAAAGGAAGTGCATTAGACTTTAAAAAGGATATCTAACTTCCTCTTGATGTTTTATAGAATTGACGGCGTATGAATGTACATATTTATAGGAGTATTTGACAACTCCCTTTATATGAGCCAAATAGTCTTTATGTAGAACAAGAACTCGTAAAATTTAAATTATTTATTATATATATGCAAATCCTAAAATTTAAGAAGACTCTAATTCAATAGGACTCGTTTGTGAGGGTTGTTTGGGTGTTTAATGGAGGTGGTTGCATCTCGAGCCCAAAGGATGTCAAATAGTCGGTGTTCTATATGAGAACTTGATTCCTTCGGGTCGATGGCGGAGCTCCCCTTAGGAAAAGGTACCGCAGACGCCCTATCATGATTTTTGGCAAAAATATTAAGATGTACATATTTTTTTTCTTAATAATTTGACTGATTGTACGTTAAAGGGGGGACTTCATATGAGAAAGTTATGCACATTTTAGTGAAAATATTGCGCAAAATCGATTCGAAAGCAAAAATAAGGACTAGGTCTTGTCAACTCTTTCTCTTGCAATAACTAATTCAACTCTAAATAATGTACTAAGTGTGGTGTATAAGAAGAATCGAGGGGATTTTTTTTATCAATTTTTACCGAGTGATTATAGATTTTGCTAGATCTAGTTTTTAGATTTTACTTATATTCAAATATGATTCTATTTCCGTTTTACAGAAATAGAATCATATATGTTAACGAAAATAAAAACTCACTATTGATCTTTTAAATGGGTTTCCCACGAAACAGATAATCTTCACATATGTTTTGTATTTGTACTCTCAATTTATAAAAGGTTATAGTATAGAATAAAAATTTATAGTAGAATATTTTTATATTAAAAATATTCCTTATATTGATACTTCATGAGGGTAGTCAAAATAACGCTCAAATTCATTTAGAGACCGTGCTATAAGTCTTTCTGGTCAGTTTTGGCTGTCCTTTTTCTATCCTCTGATCTCCGTGGGACTCCATGGTGAATTACCTCTTTTAAGAGGAAAAATCATGACTATGCTGACGAGCGCAGATTCCACGAACAAGCTAAAACTTCTTTACGCTAAGACGCAGAGAAAAATAAATCCATCAACTTGAGTGCGAGACTGAAGAGTGCGAGTGCTGCGTCTCTGTACCCAACGAGCATTTGGCTAAGCATTTGAAGCACCATAGCCTGAGATGGAAATTCGCATATAGTAATATACAAAGTGCACGTCGATACGAGTGTGCATCTATGGCATAGATTTCGAGTTTTTAACCACAGTGAAATCTCAGGCGGACTGAAACCGGAACTAGTACCGTAGTTTCAGTTCAGGACAAAAATCCCAGCATCCAGAGCTGGCCAAATCACATCACATAATATAAAAGAGAATATAATCCACCAACTGTAGTGCTGCCTTCATTATACTGACAAGACTCATTTCCCACGTCCAGGATCTCATCTCAAGTACCGCACGGGACCCCCTTTGCACTTACCCCAAAAGTACTCAAGTAGCAGCTACGAATGGAAACCTGCCATCTCTCACCCAACTCTGTTGGACACCGTCTGGTAAATGGATTTGAGCTGAGTATTCCACTTATCAATGGCTTGGTATTTCCGCATTCCCTTTGACCTGAAAATTGTAAATCGGTACCCTCGTGAGTTGCCCGTAAAGAAGAACATGTCGAGAGAGTGGGAAAAGGTGGGATAACGCACCTGTCACCGCATTCTAGCAGCTTGTTCACCTGATCTATGTGGCCCTGGACACGGTTGTCCAGAATCAAAGACACCAGGAGCTGCTCCACGTCCTTTTCCGGAAAGTTTAGCTCCTAAAATTAGAACAGCCCATGTTAAGATGAACTCTACGCCTTTAGCTCCTAAATACAAACGACTGACTGAAACAGTTGATGCTTAGACTAACTATACGCTGCAAATGGCATGATTCACAAAAACTGGACCACCATGTTGGAGAAGAACTTGTTAGATTTAACTGCACACATATGATATGTTTTGAAAACTGAACTGAAGTGGTTTTGTTCTAACAAAAAAGAAATGATCCTGCTTCATGTCATATGTCCTGTAAACCCTTAAAACAGAAAAAGCACATACAAAGGTAGCATGATGTATCGTTCATGTAATTTTTATTATAACAGTAAATTTCTAGTCTACATCTGATGGAGAACAAGGACATGCTTTCCAGGTGAAATATGAAATTGGGCTAGCAAAGAAAAGGGTGGGTATGCACAAGTCAATACACACCTGTGAAATGAATGGAATCCTTATTCTTGTATATGGCTTAATAAGCTTGAGCAGAACTTGAGTTCTGATGTTCTTCAATAGATCCTCGATGTAATTACGGATAAAAGGATCATCCATTATTGTTCTTCTATTGCTCTGGCAAAAACACGTAACAATTACAAAAGAATCAGTAGGCCGGAAATGAAGAGTTTAGAATTGCTGCGGACAAGGAAAATCATATGTTCAAGAACACTGACCTTTAGGATCTTTTCGAATTCCATGATGTCATTCTTCTGGTATGCTGCAATCAAGTTTGTCATTGCAAGGATTTCAGGATCATTTTTGTACCTGCAGGCATTTAAGGAGTTTCAGAGAGGGATGAATATCAAAATACAAGACCGAAGAGGGTGTCAAAGGTCTTACGGTTTGGCCTCTTGTCCATCAAAGGGATTCACTTCAGACTCCATCAACATATTGGCAAGAACAAGATATCTAATGTGCAGCAAAAACAAATTATGATAAGGGTCACAGTTAGTTCTGCAATCTATTTAGCTCCAAAATTATGAGGAAGAAGTGCTAATGATTGAGTACTTTAGGCATTGAATTCTCCGTGGATTGCCAGCTTCATCGTAGTTTTTGAATGCTTCGAAGAAATCGGTCGCTGCTTCCGCCCACTGTCTCTCAGCCATGTGCATCTTCCCACCACATTCACGAATTATACCCATAATTCTTGGATGAGGTATTGCTGATTTAATAGAAAGAGCCCTCTGGTACAATTCCTGGAACAGCAAACAGTTTATTTCAATTCAGAAAGCCCATTTCATGCTAACGCAATCCGGGGTGGGACTCAAGTACCAGGAGTCACACAATACTACTAAGAAGAAGCAGAATTCCATAAAAGACTACAAATGACATATCACAGTTGCAGTCTGCAGGTTATAAAGCTGACAAAATAACCCATTTTCTCCATGAAAGATGGTGTGCAATAAATATTACAACCCTGAATGCTAAATATTTTCCCTTTAAGCAAGATAAAACTTATTATTCTATCCAACTCCTGATAAGCACCTGCTTGTAATATACTCAACGAGTGACAAATACTACCAAGAAATTCAGCTAACAGTATAGAAGCATTTGATTAAAATGCAGCAGTAATATAATGTTTTACGAGAAGATACCACTACTGCGACAGCAGAAAATTAAAAAATATAATCATGAAACTGCAATTCCACATAAAACGAATTCAACATAAAATCTTAAACTACGGTAACCTGAAGTCACTGAAAAACCACTTACAAAGGTAGTCACATAGATGTCTTACCTTCAGTTTTTTGTTGTTTTTTGTTTCAGTGTACATTTGAATCTCAATAGCATAAACTTCCAGAAGTTGTGTGCCTTTCTTCTGGTCATCAGAACCATCTTCCTTTTGACAAGATTTATGCAGCTCCTTCAGTATCTGTCAGTAAAAAGATACATGTGAATACATGAAGACTAAGGAACAAAGGATGTCAGATTGTTCAAGCAAAAAAAAAAAAATTATGACTAGAGGAACACATCTAAGTACCTTGTTCATGCGACCATACTCCCCCATGTCGAACCAAATTTTGCAGAGTTTCAGATTTGTCTTGAACCATAATCTCTGCACCACAAACAAGAACACAATATGAAGATCAATAATTCGACAGATCAAATTCTACTTTCGACAATGCAACAAACCTCATTTTTTGCCTCTTCCAGAGC
The DNA here is from genome assembly GCA_028641055.1 of Alopecurus myosuroides. Taxonomy (NCBI): domain Eukaryota; kingdom Viridiplantae; phylum Streptophyta; class Magnoliopsida; order Poales; family Poaceae; genus Alopecurus; species Alopecurus myosuroides. The sequence continues at coordinate 355,171,207 of CM054058.1, forward strand.
TTTAAGTGTTGTCTGGTAGAACTCTTGCAGAAGAGAGAAGTGCTGACTAGCAGACCCAGAAACAAAATCCATGATGTTATTTATACATTTCTCGCTGTAGTTACGTGTCACAGCAGATTTTATGTATGTCAACATCTCTCTGTAGGCATCCATCATTTCTTTGTACTTCCCCAGCTTATAATAAAGCTTCACTGTTTGTTTGAGAGCCTTGAATCCCCTATAAACATGAAGTTAACAGATAAAAATTAGACACGTCAACATGAATAATATGAATGGTACAAGCACAACAGTTCTTTTTTACTTCATTAAGGACTGTGAGACAAGGCACTCAATTTTACAAAGTACTAATGTCCAATTAAAAACGAAGGGCGATACCATTCCTGACCGATAACAGTCTTTATTAGGTACTTAGGTAAAGGCATGGAACATGTCAACAAAGGGAGCCTACCTAAGACAATTGACCAATAACCTAACGTCCGTAGGACAAACTTCGTATAATCTAACAAGATCCCACCCTAGTCCAAGGTTGTTTGGCAAATCTTCTGTTCGTATTTATGCAAAAGTTTGCAGAATAAGATCTATAAATAGGTTAACACATAAAAAATAAAGCACAGGTGACGTTCATCAAAGAGTGCAAGCCACCAAAAAAAATGCAAGTGATTCCAGTAAAGAGTTCCGTTTGTGGCATAACCTATTTCGTATCAAAAGAAATCCCGGTGGTTCCAATCTATGACCGTGAAGTTCCTAACCATAAGTTTGAAAGTTGGTAGCCAATATATCAGATATGGGTATGCATAATTAATATTCATTAAGATTGCCAATACACTTAAGAATTCATATTTGTCCTGAAGCAAACATAGGCATATTGCAGATAACACAGATTAGTGAATCAGAATAGCTAAAAATTATATAATGCTTACCATTCAGCCTTTTCAGGCTCCATACGAACTACAGCATCAAAACCAGTAAGTGCACCCTCTGGGTCTGTCTCAACCATACCTGCAGAATAATTCTCGTTCAACACCATACTTGGCCGGATCTAGAAAAAAAACATCATATTTGGCAGCAGCATACTCATCAACCACTAATGCAACTGTAATTTTGCTGCCATCTCATAGATATAGAAAAATAAGTGTCTGTTATCCAAACACACAAATAGGCTAGCCCATAATCCCTAGTATTTAAGTTCTGCCATATAGCATTCAATGAGACTTAATGGGCTTGTACAAGCATATATAGATAGATTGTCAACCAAAAGACCAAAACGAACTGGCTTTTCATTATGAGTAAAGCAAATGATGTAAACTGGAGAAGGGGGAGTATGTACAAGGTATGGAAAATTAAGCCTTTAGCAGGTACCCAAGCCTTGCAAACTCTAAAACTTGTCTCTGCCACGTGATCAGAAATTATGTTGTGGTGAGGGGTAGCACGACATGATGCCACCTAATATGATATATACAAACAGCGCCTGGTAAAAGTGTAAAAGTGAAAGGGCAGCGAAGAGACCAGTTCGAAGAGAACCATAAGATTCATCACGATCAGTTATGCTTCCTGTGCCAATGACGGCCAAGAAATTGCAAAGATAGTTCTGGATCTAAATAAAGGATACAAAGGTAGTAGGATATGGTGGAGGTGGCCAAGATATTATAGCGGAGATGGTTGGGAAATAATGGTGACGGGTCTGTGAATTTGAAAAAACAATCATCGTTCTTCTCTTACTGGCTCTAGTTGCTTCTTAGCCATCCCTACCTGAAATTCTTCTAATTCGTCTAATACTATTCACAAATCCCCAATTCATCCAGATTCAGTCCTTCCTGAACCCCTGTGGACTGTACCTTACCTCTAGAGAACGGCAGTCGGCAGCAGTTCGTCTTTCTCCTGTGTCATCATGCGTGTGTAGCTTTTGTGGTGATGCTTGCTCTTCCTATTTCTCCAATCTCCAATGCATCTATCTATATTTCTGTGTTGTGCGAGATTTAGGAAAGCCCTAATGCTAGCACAAAATCAGTGCTTCCAGGTTTGGCTTGTTGGACCAGACATGTTCGGTGAATTTGGGGGTATGCAGCAGAGGATTCGCAGTGCTCAAGCGGTAACAGCACTTACGTTGAAGAACAGGGAAGGAAAACGAGACTAAGATTAAGGGATAAATTCGGGTTCTTGAGAAGATATGTCCTTCGTGATGCTGGTAACCCGTTTGCTATCCTTATTTCTATCTCTATTGCATTATATCTCATCGTATCACATTGTGTTCTACGATTCCACTTCGACAAGAGGAAAGAGGAGGATGGCATTAATGCACAACAATATCTTGCTAAAGTAGGGAAGTTCCGGTGCTATAGAACCAAGTTTTCCAAATATAATACTAACCAACATCTTCCAGTATAATTTAAGTAGAGGAAATATCGTCTGAGAACACCGTTTTAACTATCCCATCGCCATAATAATCTTAAACTTGGATTCATTCAAATTCGAGTTCAGAACAATTGAACATTACACTACACAAAGGGATTTAGTCCAACAAATAACAAAAGAAATCTTACTAAGACAAACCACACAATGCAGTGGCCTACACATCCACCTATTTAACATTCTTTCTAACAGTCGTGGAAATTGCATCCCATGTTCAAAGAGAACGAAGATAAGCACCAAGTGTGTGCCAGCTATACTTAACATATTGATAACCAAAGCAAGATAAGCACCACGTGTGTGCCAATTATACTTATTTATTCCAAAATCAAAATAAGATCGTAGTGATGCCTTCAATGTATAAAATAATATCCCCCTCACACATAAACAGGGCACAGCATCACACCTGAACTGGAAACTACACACAAAGGCGATTCTCATACATACATCATTGTCCAGAGCGGAACCCTATTAACACTATAAAATGGGGATACCCAAGAGGAGATTGGACTGTTCAATCGGGCTTTCTTCGAACGCAATCATACTCTAATCAGGCAACCGGGTCGCCAAGGGAAGTAACACGGGCAGAAGGAACCAAACCTTTGGAGTTGTAGTACTGGTTCTCGATGTCGACGTCTTGCTCCTCCGGCTCGTCATCGGAATACTCGAAACCGTAGTCCTCCATGTCCGCATCTACCCGCACGAAGAACAGGAAACGATCACGCAAGGAGAGAGAGAAACAGCAACAATCGAGCCCGTGGGGAATCGAGCGGATGGAAACAATAGGTGCTAATCGGAAGAGTGAGGCTTACCGGAACCCATGGCGGCGGTGAAGAAGCAACTCGAGCGGCAATGGGGCGTCGGGAGCGAGAGCTAGGGTTTCTGGGAGAGGAGGGGTTTGCGGAGCCGAGTCGAGAGGAGGACAGGGGGAAAGAAAGGGGAAGCAAATTTTGCGAGGAGGCCCCTGTGATGCTATGGCTTTAAATTAGGAGGCTTGGCCTTAAACAAAAGGAGACGCTTAACCGGCTCAAAGAGTTTCGGGGCACCTCGGTGGTTTTTCTGCCGCTCCTACACGAGGAAGAGCAATTATAATCCCCTGCGTTGCCCTGTCAAAAAAAAAGGTGCGATAAATTGTCGTACTTTTTTTTTTAGAACACGGTAGAAACGCAAACGCTCATATACACGCGCGTACACTCACCCATATGAACGCACACACGCACATGCTACCCCTATGAGGATCTCTAATAGACTGAGTCGTTGTCAAATCTGTGGTTTGAACTCTGGTGGGCTGAGGGTACAATCATCCTTCTAACCATCCAACCACAGGTTGATTTGCAAATTATCATACTATTTTGTGAACATGCAAAGGTGCAAATCAGTTTTTCTTTGTGACATGGTCCATGTTCATCAATCAAGAATATGGTAATTTGCATCAAAGATCTACCAAAATTACCATCTAGTCATGACAGAGAACAATAAAGCTAATAGTTCTATATTTAGCTACATAATCTATTTTTATGTTTGCTAGACTCTCAAAGTTCATGATCAGAAAAACGTGATTATCTCACAGATCATAAACTAATCTTAGAGACAAAATTAGAAACTCTTATTTGTTTATATCTTCACACACCCAAAGGTTTTCCTATGAAACCCCACTTTTCAAGTAGTATAGCGGTTATAGCATGATGATATAAACTTAATAATAAACTTGGAGATAGAATAATAACTGAATATTATTATATCTAGAGCATATCTCCAAAAATGTGGTCCCACTAGGGGTTTTACCCATCCTGTCCATTCCGGACATTGGCGAAAAATTCTGGACTCCTCCAAAATTTTCGGAAACTTTCGTGGACCATTCCACCACTTTTCATGAGATGTACGGAACCATTTTGTCCACTCTCTGTGATATTCTGGACTCCTCCACCATATCATGAGACCACTAATACGTCTCAAACGTATCTATAATTTTTAATGTTCCATGATTAATATATAACATTTGCTACATGTTTTCTATACACTTTGTAGCATTTTTATGGATTTTCTGAGACTGACCTATTAACAAGATGCCACGACGTCAATTCCTGTTTTCTGCTATTTTTTGTTTCAGAAAATTTGTTCTGGAAATATTCTCGGAATTGGACGAAACAAAATCTCAGGGTCCTATTTTCTGTCACGTACCCGGAGTCCGGAGGAGACCCGGAGGGGGGCACCAGGTGGTCACACCATAGGGCGGTGCCCCCCCCCCGGTCGCGCCACCAGGTGGTGTGGGCCCCCTGGCCACCCACCGACATCGCCCTTTCGCCTATTTATATTCCTTCTCGGGAAAACCCTAAACACCAGAGCCTCCATCCATGAAAAGTTATGCGGTCGTCGTCATCGTCAATCCTAGTTTGGGAGGGTTCTGAAGCTCTCCCGGCACCCTGCCGGGAGGGGAAATCATCATCGGAGGGCTCTACATCACCATGTCTGCCTCCGGAGTGATGCGTGAGTAGTTCATCCTTGGACTACGGGTCCATAGCAGTAGCTAGATGGTTGTCTTCTCTTTATGTCACCATGTTTAGATCTTGTGAGCTGCCTAACATGATCAAGATCATCTATCTGTAATGCTACATGTTGTGTTTGCTGGGATCCGATGAATATTGAATGCTATGTCAACTTGATTATAGATCTATCATGTTTATGTTATTTATGATCATGCATGCTCTCCGTTACTAGTGAATGCTCTGGCCAAGTTGATGCTTGTAACTCCAAGAGGGGGTATTTTTACTCGATAGTGGGTTCATGCCTCTAGTTATCTGGGAGAGTGACAATAACTTTTAACATTGTGGATGTGTTGTTGCCACTAGGGAGAAAAAAAACAATGCTTTGTCTAACGATAATTCTATTGTTTACATTACGCACTTTACTTAATGCAATAATCTGTTGGTTGCAACTTAATACCCAAAGTCAGCTTGGATTATGTTCTAAGGGTGGATTATTAGTCATAGATGCAGTTGGATTACCGTATATGTATCATGTCGTAATGCCCAAATAAATCTCATAATAATCATCATGTCTTGCACATGCACTATGGTGCAGCCTCTATCTTTGTCAATTGCCCAGTTGTAATATGTTTACCCAACGTGTTATTTATCTGTTTGGAGAGACATCATTAGTGAACTATGGACCCCGGTCCATTCTTTTACACTGATAATACAACCTACTGCAAGCACTATTCTTTTACTGCAATCAATTTTCTCATTTCTTTCACTGCAAACAAGTACCATTTTACACACTGTATGTCTAATCCTTTATGTTAGCAAAACCGGTGAGATTGACAACCTCACTGTTTCGTTGGGGCAAAGTATCTTGGTTGTGTTATGTGCAGATTCCACAGTGCTGCTGAGCCTGGTAGTGTGCCCTGCCAATATCGGTTGTCATCAACCTTCAGAAGTGATTTCTTTCTCCTACTAGTCCGATTAAAGCTTGGTTTCTTAATGAGGGAAAACGTGATGATGTATTCTTTGCACATTCCTGTTGGGGTCTTCCAACGAACGTGTGTTCTCGCGTCATCAAACACTTTTTCTGGCGCCGTTACCGGGGAGGAAGAGGATTTCTGCACGAGGAGTCTCTCACCTCCAATCTCTTTACTTTGTTATTGTCTTGCTTTTACTTGCTTCATCATGCTTGCTATCAATGGTCGATTTCTTTAAAACTAGATCTTATTGGCAAGGTGGGTTCACGGAAGAACAATAAAAATATTATAAGGAACACCGCTTGTCACAAAAAGAGATACACTTCTAGGAACGAATTAATAAATTGAATGACTATGCTAAAAACTTGTGCTCTACTTATAATGTTACTTATTGCTTTGATAAATCTTGTTGCTGTAGGAGGTATAAACACCTCCCTTTTCAATGTGAGTATAGTTATAAGGTTACCATATCTTCTTATGTTAAGGGAAATTATGACTTTTTATGATGTGAAACAAATTGAAAAATTTATTGCTTGGAAGGGTGCATTCGAAATTGCTTATTTGCTTAAAAACATTGATGATGCTCCTTATAAATATGAGATTTATTATATACTTGAATTTTGCTTTTATAATTACAAGGAAGAAATGGCTATATTCTTAAATATTTTTATAGACGCTCTCCACCAAAGGAAGAGACTAATGCCTTGCAGGAGACTATGGAAGAAGAAATTGCTAAATCTGAAAGCTCATTGGATTAAAAAAAAGGAGGAGAGTGATGATCAAGAGGAGGAAGACTGGAGTATCTACTCATATATACCTCCCAATGAGAGTAACTCTTTAGCTCGTACCTTATTTGATTGCCCTCCATTCTTACCAAAGGAGGATGAGTGTTATATTGATAATTGTGATGATCCTATTGATTTTTTTGAAATATCCCTTTTTGATGAAATTGATACTTGTTATACTTGTGACCTTGATACTACTATGAATGAAACTTGTGAGAATAATATTGCTACTGTTATTTATGATAATCCATGCTACTTTGGTAAACCCTATGATAATCCTCTATTTATTCTAACTATTGATATGCTTGATAATGAGGAAGTTTGTTTAGAAATTTTATATGATAATGCTCTAGATGATGGTCCTATGTTACTTGATGTTATAAATTATAATGCTACTAAAAATAGGATTGCTATAATATGTCCTATACCTTTTAAGAGTGACCAATCATATTGTTTTCCTATTGCTAAAAATGAGAAAGAATAGGTCTTTATTTTTAATTTTGATCCCACTATTTTTTAGCTTAATATGAATTGTGTGCTTTCAGACCATGACAAACATGCTTTATGTGATAATTATGTTGTTGAGTTTGTTCATGATGCTACTGAAAATTATTATGAGAGAGGAAAATATGGTTGTAGGAATTGTCATGTTACTAAAACACCTCTCTTTTTGTTGAAAGTTTTGAAATTGCTTTTGTTCTACCTTCCCATGATTCTAGTTTGAGTTTCTTTAATTTATTTTTTACAAGATTCCTATGCATAGGAAGTGGGTTAGACTTAAATTTGTTTTATAGTTGCTTCTTAATGCTCTCTTTTGCTTAATTACAATCTCCATTAAATTAGTCGTCCATTCTACTTTGGATTATGAACGGAATTCTAGTCATCTTTTGGAAGAGGTCTCACAAGCGTCAATTTGTTTAAAAATAAAATGACTCCGGAAGTCCATTAACATGGAGTTGCTTTTCATGTTTTCCTTTCCGATATGAACTAAGAAGGTGGTATCACAATTTAAGTGAAATTCTTTTACGTCTTGCAACGTTTAGCATTTAGTCTTATAGATTTTACTTTACCAACACGATTTATATTAACTCATCCATCAATTAGGGAATATGGTCATAGTTTGAAAAATCTCATCTGTTCTCATAAAAGACCTGAACAGAATAACAACTTATTAAGTTCTTAAAATAAATCTTGAATGTTTGGTTTGATACGACAATGAACATAATAACACTTTATTTCTGTTTTTGTCATGATCGATTCTATATCTACTACTAGTTCCTTTTAGGCCCTTATATTTCTTGCATTGCGTTGCTTTGTACGACAACTCGTACCAACCAATATGGTACCAAAATACCCAAAAAAATACTTTGTTAACTAGTAATACATCTATAACCTGTATATCAAGCATATACTCCTGAGGTTGACTTTTCCAGATATTTTCTTTTCTGCCATATACCTTTTTGTAATTCTATTTTCAATATTCCCTTTTATTTACAAGAAGAACCTTTCGACATCAAACAACGCTAGTCGTACTAGCACATTTTCCTTGGCATGTTAGTCAGATACTATCACCCATTGAGTCATACTTTGAGTTTGATTGTTCTACTAATATCACCCTATTAATAACATTCTTCCGGATTCCACTCTTAGCAATCCTCAAGCGATGTGAACGATTTTACCCATACTTTTAATCCATACAATCATAATAATTTTGTGATGAAGCTATTATAGCTCGAAGAAAGGAATTTAGAGGATAATATAGCACCCAACTTCTTGGAAGATTCAAACGCCTAACGTCTTCAATCATTGCATATATTCAAATAATATAAGCATACATTGTCAAACTAAATTATACATAGTCATGTTGCCAAAAAAATGTTTCTAGATATCAATATATCTTTCACTTGATTGTTTCTGAAAACAATTCTTTTCAGTTCCTAAATCACCTTGATCAATAAAACATTCTTTTGAAGATAAAGTATTATGGAAGCAAACATGACACTGGTTTCTAAGTAGGAATTATTTGCTATCTAGATCAATCAATCATCAATTATATGGAGCTAGGTAGGAAATACCAAAAAATATACAATAGGACTCAATTTTAAATTTCACTAATACGGTACCAATCTTAAAAGGTTTTACCAGATCGTAACAGTTATATCTCAATTAACAATCCAAGTGTAAGGTAGTTTGTGGATGCCAATGAATACTACAATTTATGCAAATTCACTTTGATTGGTTCTTCATGATAAAATAAGTTCAAGTTAATTCAAAATTACTATGTGAACTCCCACTCAAAAACAACATCCCTCTAGTTGTTTTAGTGATTACACAAACCAAATTCACTACACCAAAACCGATCATCACGTGAGATGATATAGCTGCAAAGGCGAACATCGACATGTTCATTATATCGTCCATATGACTCATGCTTTACCTTTCAGTTACGTGTTTCGAGACCATGTTTGTACATGCTAGGCTCTCCAAGTAGAACCGTAGTATTTGCGTGTGTTCCGATGCCATGTCTGTACATGCTAGGCTCGTCAGCACCCGTTGTATGTGAACATTGAGTCTGTTACACCCGATCATCACGTGGTGTCTCGAAACGACGAACTTTCTTAACGGTGCATACTAAGTAAGAACACATTATTATCTTGATATTAAGTGAGAGGTATCATCTTATAATGCTACTGTCATGATCTAAGAAAATAAGATGCATAAAAGGATTAACATCACATGCATGGATAATGTGATATGATATGGTCCTTCTTGCACTTGATCTCCATCTTATGCATCATGGTATGATCTCCATTATTCCACCGGCGTGGCACCAAGGTCCATGGCACCTCCATCTTGATTGTCCATAAAAATTACAACATATCACATGGATATGATATACAAGACGCATACCATAAATAATAAGACAGCCATATGGCTCCTGCTGGTATGTCAATAATTCACAAAAGATATCATCTCATACATAAAATTTGTAACATTGACCATATCACATCACATGCCCTATAAAAACAAGTTAGACGTCTCTAATTTATTTTTGCATATTTTACGTGGCTTCGGTTTTCGAGGATAGAACCGTTCATACCTACGAAAATGAACCACAACGTTGATAAACATATTTTTAAAAACCCTCCGTATATTAAATCTTAACTATAGTAGGAGAAACAATTGGCGCCCACCGTGGGGCCATCGGTGTCAAGAGTTACGTTTCGATCGGGAATACTCGGCGGAATCGGCAGTACAATAACTGTGGGAAGTCTGAAATTCGACGGAGACGTCGGACGCTTCCTCGTCAACGGATCGTACATGCCAGCACGGAATCACCTGGTAAGTGCCTGCATTTTACCGATTGGATCTACAAATATTTTTATCAGATTAACAGCAGAAGCAATAGGATTCTGTGGTGGAAGCAAATTTATCCCACCCGCCCTATACCCAATTGAGGAAAACTATGATACCGGGTTCTGCTCAAATCACCAAAACAGTGCTGAATTTGCCGCCTCTTCGGAGATGCCTGCAATCAGGTCTCACTTTATTGGCATGGTGCAGTCCGAGGTCACGGACAATACGGAAGAAACTAAGCCCGTGGAAGAAGCAGAAAAACAACATCCCACAGAACAAGTGGAAGATCCGACACCCGTCAGTGAAACGACGAACTCGGAAGCCGACTCTGTACTAGCTGCCATAGAAGAAAGATTGGAGTCAAAACCCGGATCTGAAGACATAGATTCCGAAGATGAAGATGAAGACTCTTTCGAGAGAAAGATTAAATCTATACAGGGGAGCTTCCATTAAGTCCTTATGGCAAAGCCGACTGAAAAACCGGATGCCAAAGATGATGAAGACCCCAAAACACCTCCGCCAGATGAGGAAAGAGATGAAGGTGAAGCTAGTCCAACTTACCGCGATGTCAAAGAATTGACAGAGGAAGAACCTGGCAAGAAACCTCCTTATTCCAAAAAGAAAAAGAAGACTGCCAAAAAACTCCAGTATAAACTTCAGAAGAAAAAGTTGGCAGATATTGCCAACCAAAACCTGGAAATAGGAGTAAGCAGCGAAGTCAAACCTGCGGAAAAGAAAACGAGAGAAATCCCCGTTCCACAAATGTTGTAACAGGACGAAATTGATCTAATTCAAACCCCAGTGGGACGAGACGAACCCCAGAAGTGCTGGAAGCCAGGAGACAAGCTCTACAGCGGCAGCGGCAACATCTATTCCGTACTCGGGAAAACCTCGTGAAAACCCAGGCTGGCATTAAATTGCAGCAGGAAGAAATAGACGAATACGAAAGAAGAAATAAATCTGGAATTAAACCTACGCGGTTACCCGGAATTGTAAAACCGGATAAACTGCCAGCAAGAAAGAGGTTTGAAAACCCTTCTTGGCAAAGGCAGGTGAACGGCACCAATGCCAAGGGCGAACGCATATACAAAACCGCAGCTGAAAACGTGGAAACCGCGTTCGCCATCTTTAATGATGATCCGTACGCCAACAACGAAAAACTTCAGGGAGTGTATGCTTTCCTAGGAAAGGCATTACAACAACAAAAACAACAACAACAAGGACAGGCACAATCAGCAAAGTTACACGATGACTCGGCCCTACGCAAAACTGTCACATGCGCTGCTGGAGCACCTGAACCTGGTGAATCTGGAGATTCGGGCGACTCTAAGAAAAAGAAAGGAGATCCTAAGAAGGACAAGAAAATCCCGGACAATAAGGATGCAGCGTCCAGAACATGATCCCATCTCCCAAAAGGTGGAAATAATCCCCATGATTGCAAGGAACAGGAGGAACAAAACCAGAAAGACGGAAAAGTAATGCCGCCTCTAAGATGCCCAGCTGATAAATTCGGAAGATATTACAATCCTCACAGGCGTGAGAGATCCCGCACTCCTCCTAGGAACAAAGAAAGGCCAAGGAGTAGAACTCCACCTTATTCCAGAGGACACGACAAGGAAGAAACAGGGATAATCCTGTAAGAGCGCACTCGCGTAACAATGGGCCATAAAGGAGCAGATCCCTTTCTGTCCATTCAGCCGGCAGATATTCTGCTCACGTCGATAAGGCGGAAAAAGACGATCTATACTTTTGACCTAAGTGCTTTACCGACAGGATCCGAAAAATTAGTCTAGATCCTGGCTTCGCCAAAGTTGGTCCAACTTATCAAAAGACCGGAAGCACTAACCCGGATAAGTGGTTTTCAGATTACTATACTGTCATTCAGATTAACAAAGGGACAAATTTGGAGATTGTGAAGTTTCTTCCCCTGATGTTATTGGACGGGGCTAGAGATTGGATCAATGGGTTACCGTCAAGGACAGTGGGCAGCTGGGAAGACATGGCGAAAGTATTCGCTCAGCACTTTCGGGGCACTGATGCATGTAAAATGCATAGATGAATTTTGCATATTTTCACATGGTTTTCTATTATATATTGCATCATATAAGGGTATAATTCAATGTTTTATAATATTTTGGGGTTAAATTACAAAGTCCCCCAACTTTTATGGAATTAACCCTGCCTGTCAGAAACCCCGTTTTCTATATTTTTGACGTTTCAGGGGGGCAACTTCCGCGAAATCACCTGAAAATCTGCGGGGGTCATTTTCTTGGAAGGAGAAGACTTGCGGGCGAAGGATCCACGAGAATTGGGCAAGGAGGCCCAAAAGAGAACCCTCCACGCGGCCAGATTCCTTGGCCGTGTGAGAGGCCCCCTTTTGGCCCCTGTGGCCCCAATTCCTTCCATCTTCGACTTACCGACTCTGTCTTGACCTAAAACCGACTATAAAAAGGGTCCCCTGTACCCTTACGGAGGGGAGCGCCGCCGAAACACCAAAACAGAGACCAGAAGTTCCAGATTGGAGGGGAAAAGCTCCGGCAGGGCGCCGCCGGTGTGATCTCCTACCCCTCCAACGTTATCTCCATCGACATCTCCATGAAGAGGGAGTAGTCCACCCCAGGGCTATGGGTTTGTGGAAGTAGCACTTGTCTCTCTCTCTATGTGCTTCACTAATTAGATCCGTATGAGCTGCCTCACATGATTACGGGCACCGTTGTAATTCCTATATGGTGGATCTTTTCTATGAGTTATTGAATCTGAGATTGCAATTGTTTCTCTTGAGTTATTTGAGTAGATGTATCTTATGTATCCCATTCTTATTTGCTAGCTTTGATCAATCTAGTTCTTGAGAGCGTGTGTGGGGTGATGGGTGCATTAGTTGGAGTAACGGGGGGTGGCTAGTGCTGTGAAAGTGACATAAGTTCAGCGATCCACTTAGGTTTTGTTAAACCTTTCTTAGTTACCTCACTAGGGATAAAAAGTAGTACCTTGTTACCGGGGATTTGAAGTGACACTAATCAATCTCCATGACTAGATCTAGCAAGTTCTTACTTCAACTTCATGTCACATTGCTTAAAGCTATACTCTGGTTTTTCCTTAATTATCGAGGTGTTATGATTTATTTCGCATCTTGGTGGAGTATAAGAGGGATCAATATGACCGTAGAGATCTCTATGCTAGGACGTGATGCCCATATGAAAGTACTCGATGTTAAACATGTTATTGTAATCTCACATGTAATTCTTTATGTCCACCGTCTACTACTTTATTTGAGAGAATGCAAGTGTGAAACCATGAGCCCCGGTCCTATTTTAAATATAAGAAAACACTCTAGTTACTTTGCTGCAATTTACTTTACTTGCACTTTACTTTACTTGCATCTCCAATTCGAATTTACATTATCTCCATCACCACTTGCATCACAAAAATACAAAAACAATTCATTGCATATTTATTTTCGCATTTGCATTTAGTAGTAGATTTAATTATTGCACATTTACTTTCAGTTTTGCATTGCAATTTAGAAGTCTCACACCTTGTGCTTGACAACCACTTGGTGAGGTTGAGGGCACAAAATTCTCTACTTGTTTGCAGGATCCTGGAGGAAGCTTGGAAGACAACTGCTGAAATACTGGCTCCCCAAGAGTTCGATATAAACCCTCGAGTCACCCTCGTGGGGAAGAAGGCTTGCCACTAGCTACACACTCTGCACTTGGAGTCTCAACCTAGCCATCAACCGTTTTTCTGGCGCCGTTGCCGGGGAGCCATAGGTGAAGGAGTTGTCCAAGGGAGCTCACAAGAAGTCTTCATCACCAACAAGGTGTGCAAACACCTAAGCTTGGGGAGGTTGCACCTACGTGAGTACCGTCCTTTCTATCTCCACCTTCTTTCAAGTAGATTGTTTTGTTTCTTGTTTTTGTTTTTGTTTTGTTTTTGTTCTTGTTTTTGTTTTGTCTTGCATATTTTATTTTAGTTTGCATTTTAGTTTTGCATTTAGTTATCTAGTTTATTTTAGTATTTCGAATTTGCCTAGTTACTTTACTTTTCAGTTTTGCATAAAAAATTAAAAACCACATAAAAACTGTTAAAATATGTGATAGAACTAAATTAAGTGACTACACAAATACACCCAATGACCAATTCATTGCTAGGCCAATTACTACACCTGAAATACAAGCTGAAAGCTATGAAGTAAGTCCTAGTTTATTGAATTTAATTACTAGAGAGCAATTTGGTGGTAGTGCTATGGAGGATGCCTCTATGCATCTTCATGATTTCATGGAAATATGTGATATGCAAAAATTTAAAAATGTGGAAAGTAGTGTTTTAAAACTGAAATTATTTCCTTTTTCACTTAGAGGAAAGGCTAAAGAATGGTTACTTTCACTACCTACAGCTAGTATAAAGTCTTGGGATGATTTAAAAGAAGCTTTCATTAATAAATATTATCCTCCCGTTAACATTTTGCAAAATAGGAATAATATCCTCTCATTTAGGCAAAATGATAATGAACATGTAGCCATGGCATGGGATAGAATTAAATTAATGCTTAGAACATGCCCATCACATGGAGTAAATGAATGGACCATACTACACTCTTTTTATAATGGTCTAAACTACATGTCTAGAAATATACTTGATTCTGCTGCTGGAGGTGCCTTTATGAGTAAAACTGTAGGAGAGGCTAAGAGCATATTAGAAAGTATATTGCAAAATTATAGTCAATGGAATACTGAAAGAGCACCCAATCCCACTAATAAAATAAACTCAATTGAAGAAACCAATGATTTGTCTTCTAAAATGGACACTATTCTTGCTTTTATTAATAAACAAAATATGGAGAATGTGCCTTTGCAGGAGCTAGTTGGTAGTAATTTTGAAAGTGTGGATGTTAATTTTGTTAGGAATTATGGTAGCAATGGTTTTGGTAATGCTTACAATTCATATAGTAAACCTCCTTATGTGCCAAATAAATC